>OU343064.1:33003687-34362105 GCA_910593695.2 Ocypus olens | reverse complement strand
GTATTAACAAATTTAGAAAATAATTAAAACCGTACGGATTAATCTGGTAACCCTAATCTTTTGTTTCGGCGAAGTTTCGTGCTACTGAAAATAATTTATATTATAATGGCTGAATCTGGTAACCCTAATGTTTCATTTCAGCGAAGTTTCGTGCCAGAGCGACTTATATTGAAAAATGCGAGCGTACCATCATTTTCAATATAAGATAACTTTTGCAGAAATGAAGATATCTTCACAAAACAAACTGCCGGTTGAAGAATAATCTTTTAGAAATCCCCTGTAATTTTTCTAAAATTTAAATTTAGAATTTAATCATTTTTATAGATTTTTTTAATTTCTTTGATTTCTAACTCGGACGAGCGCATCGTCGTCTTAAAAATAAGATAACTCTTGCAGAAATAAAGATATCTTCTTGAAATTAATTGCTAGTTGAGGGAAAATCTTCTGCGAAACACGTGAAGTATTTTTTTATTGGTGGTCACCGGGGACCCCCGCGGCGCAGACAAATCCAATTTTTTATTTTCACAAGCGTTATTCATTTTTTAGTCATGTAGAAGAAAAAAATAATGAAAAAATCAAAATGTGAAAAACAGGTGAAAAAAATTGTCATAGCAACGAAACAATAAATGATTAAAAAATTCAATGTCATTATTAAATGCAGTGTTAAATACCAAATACGTTGCAGGTTTTATTTTGTTGGTGGTCACCGGTGACCTCCGCGGCGCAGCAATTACATATTTTTATTTTGACATTTTTGGTTAAAGAAGAATCTTCTGATTTTTATTTTCGCAATTTGAGCATAAACTACAGATACAAAATTACGCAGGGTAATGAACAGGTATTTGATCATCATTTAGGATCGTATTACCAAATATAATTAAAACCGAACGGATGGATCTGGTAACCCTAATCTTTCGTTTCGGCGAAGTTTCGTGCTACTGAAAATAATTTGTATTATAATGGCTGAATCTGGTAGCCCTAATGTTTAATTTCAGCGAAGTTTCGTGCCAGAGCGACTACTATCAAACGTCACCTGTTAATAATAATAGTTATTTGCAAATTATCAGATTGTTATAAAAATTAATTATAATTAATTATAAAGCAAGTGTCTGCGATTCCCGCTTTTGTTTGGATGCGTCGCACTGATGAGAACCAAAAAGTTCGAAATTTTAAATTTCCCGCTGGCTCGATGTGTTTCGCCAGATGACTCGCAGATGGCGCTGATCGCGTTTCCGGAAGTTAACGTTGAACTATCCCTCTTTATCCTTAATACTCTGTGGGTTAGTTTAAGATAACAAGTAATTATTGCAAAAATATAAAGTGCTTATGCCGTTCAATAACACAATTTTCGTGAATTACAGTTTTTATAGGGACGAATCTGGTAGCCCTAATGTTTCGTTAAGGCGAGGTTTCGTGCCGGAACTACAACTGTCAAACGTCAGCTGTCATTTGTAGTAGTTGTTTGCAAACAAGCGGATTGTTTGTTAAAAGTACGCGTTTAATAGCACAACTTTAGTTCATCCGCGGAATTACGGTTGTTCGTTAATGAATCCGTTAAGTTATGAGTGAAACCGACGACACGGACGATTTGCTGCTGATCCCCCCGGACCTCTACACCAGCGGCGTCGATCTCGCGCAAACCTGCGGCGCGGCCCCTTACCTGACGATCGTCGACAACCTGATCACGCAGGTCGGGAAGCTCGAGCGCAGGGTCAACGCGGAGATGGACTCGAGGCGCCGGTACGCCAGCACCGACGACCTGCCCACCTCGAGGGACAGCTACCCGAACACGACGAGCAGCTTCAGCACGCCCCAGAAGCCGCGCGTCAGGTACTTCGACAGGGCGGAGGCGGCGCCCTTGAAGCACAAGCAGATGCTCGAGGACATAGAGAGGTTCATAAGGAACGAGGAGCACCCCGGCGTCAGGTTTCTGACCGCGAAGCAGCTGGACGGCTCCGAGAACACCGACTCGGCCCTGGGGGACAAGTCGGCGAGCCCCAGCAGCAGCGATTCCACGCAGGCGACGGCGTTCAGGCTGGAGAAGGTGGAGAGGGGCGGCTCGAAGCTGCTGAGTTTATCGGAGTTGTGGGGGAGGAACGGGAGGTGCGGCGTCGACGCGTTCAAGGAGCAGTTGCAGGAGGAGCAGTTACGGCGACAGGTTCGTTTGTCGTTTAGTTACGCTTATAAATTTAGGTATATAAATAAATAACATTTATGATAATACAATTATCTTATTAGCATTGCGAGCAATTAATCAGGGAGTTGCAAACGAAGGTCCTGGAGCTGCAGGAAAAGGTGTCCGTCGCTTTGACCGTGGACGAGGCTAAAGACATTGCGATTTCCAAGTTTCACGACGCTTGGGAACGGCTCACGGGGCAGTACACGAAATTGGAGGGGGAACGTGAAGCTGTGGAAGCCGAAAATAGGCAGGTGAAAGAGAGGAACTCGGCGGAAGTTCAAGAATTAATGAAGGTAAGATTGTTTTTCGCCTTTAACTTAAAAACGGTTTTCTAGTTGATAAATAAAAGACAAGAACTTTAAGAATTAATGAATGTAAGTGGATTTTCCGGTTGATAAATGAAGGACAAGATACTGAAACCTAATTAAATTAAACATTATAGAAATTGGGACAAAACGAGAGCGACCTGGCGACGGCCATAAGTTTGGCGCGGACGAGTCAGGGGAGGGTGTCTCAATTGGAAAAGGACCACGAGTCGCTGAACGCCCGATTGGTGTGTTTGGAGGCCAGTTTGAAATGCGCGGAGGGTCGGCACGCCGAGGAGGCGGAGAAGAATCGGCGCGTCAACGAGATCCTGGTGCAGAAGGAGATGGACATTATCGAGGTGAGAATTTAAATGTTGCGCCGATTTGCAAAAACAGGAACTGTGTGAAATTCTAGTTTCGTCAACATTTTCGAGGTTAGGTAATTTTAGACTTGGTCGGGTTTAGAAATTCTACGTATTGTTCCGTTTTTATTTTCCTGGCACTTTTTTCAACACCCCTTCTACGGCTGACTCAGATTTTCATTGATAATTTAGGGAAACGAAATAAACGTGTTAACTGTAGGCAACCAAATGTACTTGGGGAATATATAAGTTGATTATCTCTGAATCAAAGTTTTCAAAATTGTATTTCTACCGTCACCCATTATTAAAAATTAAAATAAATAAACATACGATGTGTCGCATCAAGAATTTAATTTTCTATTAAGAATTCTCTTAACAAAATAAATGTATTAACCGTAGGCAACCAAATACACTCGGGAATACCTAAGTTGATTATCTCTGAATTAAAGTTTTCAAAATTGTATTTTTCTACCGTCACCCATTATCAAAAATTAAAATAAATAAACAAACGATGTGTCGCATCAAGAATTTAATTTTTTGATTAAGGATTCTCTTAACAAAATAAATGTATTGACCGTAGGCAACCAAATACACTCGGGAATACTTAAGTTGATTATCTCTGAATGAAAGTTTTCAAAATTGTATTTTTCTACCGTCACTCATTATCAAAAATTAAAATAAATAAACATACGGTATGTCGCATCAATAATTTATTTTTTTATTAAGAATTCTCTTAACAAAATAAATGTATTAACCGTAGGCAATCAAATACACTCGGGAATACCTAAGTTGATTATCTCTGAATTAAAGTTTTCAAAATTGTATTTTTCTACCGTCACCCATTATCAAAAATTAAAATAAATAAACATACGATGTGTCGCATCAAGAATTTAATTTTTTTATTAAGAATTCTCTTAACAAAATAAATGTATTAACCGTAGGCAACCAAATACACTCGGGAATACCTAAGTTGATTATCTCTGAATCAAAGTATTCAAAATTGAATTTTTCTACCGTCACCCATTATCAAAAATTAAAATAAATAAACATACGGTGGTTCGCATCAAGAATTAAATTTTTTATTAAGAATTCTCTGAACAAAATAAATGTATTAACCATAGGCAACCGAATACACTCGGGAATACCTAAGTTGATTATCTCTGAATTAAAGTATTCAAAATTGTATTTTTCTACCGTCACCCATTCTCAGAAATTAAAATAAATAAACATACGGTGTGTCGCATCAAGAATTTCATTTTTTATTAAGAATTCTCTTAACAAAATAAATGTATTAACCATAGGCAACCAAATACACTCGGGAATACCTAAGTTGATTATTTCTGAATTAAAGTTTTCAAAATTGTATTTTTCTACCGTCACCCATTATCAAAAATTAAAATAAATAAACATACGATTTGTTGCATCAAGAATTTAATTTTTTTTAATAAGAATTCTCTTAACAAAATAAATGTAACTGTAGGCAACCAAAAATACAATAGTTGATTATCCCTGAATCAAAATATTCAAAATTGTATTTTTACACCGCCACCCATCAAAAATTATAATAAACATGCAGTACGTTGTATCGAGAATGTAGCAATCGTAGATTTCATTTTACATCAAGAATTCTGGGTTCGTTGATTTCGATTTTTGTCAAAAAAAAATTCAAAAAAATATGACAAAATGTGCAATCCGTAAGAGAAGTAAATTACAGAACTCGTTTGTTTTGTTTTCGTAGCATAAAAACGTTTTATCGGAATCTAGGAAGGAAGTTCTCCAGTGCAAGGAGGCCATGGAACTCTGCCAGAACGAGATCGCGCAGGCGAAGAACCAGTGCACGCAGTTGGAGCTTCTCCTGGCGACGAAGCAAGCCCAGATCAAGGAGATCGAGACGCAGAAGAGGAACGTCTTGAACGACAACGAAAACTTGAAACTCATACAGGTGGGTTTTTTTTTTTAATTTGGTAATTGCAACGCCGGTTCAAGCCACATTTGCACGACATTTAAATTAACGCGTTGACCGCTTTGTCAGTCACTGGAGTATTCCCATGGGGCCGTGTCAGTCACAGTGAGTACTTACTTTAAACTTGCTATTTAGCGCCGTCAGTCACGAGTTTGATTGGCCGTTGAATTTGTTGGAGAGAATGTTTGTGAGAGTGAGACACGTGACTGACACATTGCACGACGGGGCGAAACACGTAATTTTTTGCCATTGGAGCCTCAGCCGTGACCACACCCAATATTTTCTCCCTATAATTTTAAGGTTATTTTTTGCTTCCTGTCAAATGTCGATGAATAATCACTGAATTTACTTATTGGAATAAATAATAGATGGCGCTGACGATATTCCGGATATAATTTTAAGGTTATTTTTCGCCTCCTGTCAAATGTCAATGGAATACAAAAATTATAGATGGCGCTGACGATATTCTAGATATAATTTTAAGGTTATTTTTCACTTCCTGTCAAATGTCAATGGAATAAAAAAATTATTGATGGTGCTGACGTTATTCTAGATATAATTTTAAGGTTATTTTTCGCTTCCTGTCAAATGTTAATGGAATAGAAAAATTATAGATGGGGCTGACGATATTCCAGATATAATTTTAAGGTTATTTTTCGCTTCCTGTCAAATGTCAATGGAATAAAAAAATGGTAGATGGCGCTGGGAATATTTTGCATATAATTTTAAGAGGCACGTCTGTGTTGGAATAAAAAATTTGTTAATCATTACAGAGAAACCTTCAGGAAGAGATGATCAAGATCAGGGAGTCCACGGAGAAGACGAAAGGGGAGCTGCGGAACTTCTATCAGGACCAGGTGGAGATCGTGGTGCGCGACAAGCTGCGCGAGTTCCAGGCGCAGCTCGACAAGACCGAAACCTCCCTGCAGAACGAGATCCGATCCAGGGAGATGAACATCGCGAGGACCGCCGCCGGACACATCCAGCAGTTAACCGAAAAGTGAGCGGAATTAATTGATGATCAATTTATATACAGGGTGTCCCATTTGAAATCTCGAAACCTGAGCAACATGGCAAAAAATGTCTCAGATGAAAGTTGTAGTGTCCGGAGGGGGACATTTGAGGTCAGTTTTCAAGGTCAAACGAAGATCGACTCCTTAAAAAAGCATTAAAGAAAAACACGTTTCCTACAAAATGTTTGTATTTTTTCCCGTAGAATACGATCACGCAATAAAAATGGTGATGTGGCTATCATGTTACTTTCTCCGACTTGATGGTATCATAACAATTTATATTTACGTTTTCTTGGTTTATTATCAATTGAAATCCTATTTTAAATGTTCATCGAGCGTTGTGTAAACTCGGATGAAACTGACGTTTAAAACGTCAAAATTGTGAAAGATGGAAAAATTATACTTCAAATTCAAAAACTCAGTTTACTCAAAAACTAAAGGGTTTTCGAAAAAAATTTATTCTTTATAAGTTGTTCATTTTAGCATTCTCTACAATTATTATTTACATAAATTTGCTGTAACTATTATCGTTTTATAATTATAAACCAAAAATTAAAAAAAAATAATAAATTTTTTTCTCGAATAAAAATGATTTTATGAAAAATGTTTTCAAGTAAAAGATGTTCATTTCTTTGTTATCTTCAAAGTTTGTTTAAATGTTTTTGTAATATTTTTCACATTTAAAAAAATATTGGCAAAAAACAAAAAACAGTTAAGCTTTTCAGTTCTTCAGATTATTAAATAAGACGTATGTTCAAAGTTTCATATCAATTGCTCTATTAGTTTTTGAGATACAGCGCGCACAGACACACACACACACAGACACAAAAAAATTTTTTCCAGAAATTGTTGAAATGGCATCTAGGGACCCCAAAACGGATATTTCCGTAAAAAAAAATTTTGAAAAAAAAAATCACGATCACAATACTTTCTCGTACTTTGTAACGGAGAAAGTAAAAATACAATTTAAAATGGGACACCCTGTTTAGCAAAGTGCTAAACAAAGTTATTTATTATTATTATAAGCAGTAGAGCTTCTTAAATTATCGCCTAACCTTACCTAATTGTGTCTTAGTTATAAAAATATATATATTTGATGTATGTAACCGTATTTTAAATCACATTTGCCCAAGATTTGAATTAAAGTTGTTTCTCTAAATCGTAATTACGATTTAAAAATACGGAGAGGTTATTTTTTGTCTTCCTGTCAATGAAAACTCGCTGAACGTACCTTTTGGTATAAAAAAATAATAGATGGCGCTGACGATATTCTAGATATAATTTTAAGAGGAACTTTACATATAGAAAATTGTCGGCATATCAGGGTTAATTAATTTTGTTTATATTCGTCGACGTATCAGCTCTGTACTTATTACTGTCACTATTTTCAGGCACTCGTTGGAAATTAATCTATTGGAGGAGAAGCACAGGGAGGAGGTGAAACTCTACCAGGTCCAGCTGACGCAGTCGCAGCAGCAGGTCGAGCGGATGCGCGCCAAGCTGAAAAAGCTCACCGAGGCCCGGTCGACGGTGCTGCAGCAGCTGCGCCGGGTCATGGAGGCGCAGTGGGCGGAGGCCCTGAAGATCGTGAACGATGGTAAAAGCCCAGTGAACCCTCACGAAGGCACCATCGACCGTTTGCGCACGCTTAAAAGTAAATCCTATTCGAATTTAGAGGAAGTTCTCTCGGACAAGATCGACGACCACCACCAGCAGCACCACCACGACGAGGCGAGATCGACGGCGTCCGAGGACTACAAGTACGCCGAGACGCCAGTCACCAGCAAGGCGTGCAAGGGGCGGCAGCAGATCGAGAGCGATTTGCAGAATTACGTACAAATGGTGAGTGGAAAGAATTTTGAAGATACGGTGAATACTTTGTTCACTGCACTCTTGATGAAACGAAATTGTAATATTAGATGTTTATTTCGTGGTGGTGATAATAATAATCTTTGTTTAGCAACGTTGCTATTTACTATACCGTAAGATTAAAAAGTCAAAAATAGTTGCCAGCACATTTTCTACACATGGAGACAATAATTCAAGGAATATTATTTTGGTTGCCTGGAGTTCTCCAATTTGTTTTGACATCTTTGGGTTTTTTGAGGTTACTTGTTTAAAATTTCACTAAATTCTTCTTAAAATAAAATCCTGAAAATGGTTTTAATGGTGATCACTAGATCATTAATATGCTCGGAATTTTATATCGAGTGAGCCACGAAATTTTGTTTCAGAGTTGGCTGTGAGATAAATGAGGTATGTCGCATATTATTGCGCCATGAGACTTAAAAAAATGAATCAATCTCAGACATGACTGCTATGTTTCTCTCTCTTTCTCGGGCATGGCCAACTCGGAAACAAAATTCTGCGGCTCGCACCTTATATTATGGCCATGGTAAAACTAAAACGGCAAATTATAACTTAATATTGTTTATACTGGAGGCTTCTACTTCGTTACACATTTTAAATATTATAATAAAACACTTTCAACTTTGTTTTGTATAACTTATATATTTATTTTTGTGGCTCAAGTTTCGGCAATACAATTACCATTTTCAAACAAGAAGTTAAAAGTGTTTTATTATAAAATTATAACTTATTTTCGTTTTCTAGTTGTTAAGTAAACAAACTCAAAACGTCGACCAGTGCGGGGACAGGGGGAACAGGTCGGAGAATTCCGTCGACGAGAAATGTCTTCCGGAGGATTTCAGGAGTAAGAGCCAGACGAGTTCGCAGTGCAGGAAAGGGATGAAGCCGCCGTGGAAGTGACGTTGATTCTTTACCGTATCCGGCCGAGTGATTCTAGTCAAAAAAAAAACTCTCTCACGTTGCACGTATAAATGTATATTTTTCTAATCGGTGAACGTTTTTTTAGCCTAAACTAATTAATTGGTTCGTTTCGATTTTAACTTCTTGTACAGCGATTGTTACATCTGGCAATATTTTATAAATTGTTTACACATTCTTTTCAATTATTATTTACGCAATTACGGCCAACCGTTGCACCACCGTCAATTGTGTTATCGATCAAGTTGATCAAGTGAGTAAGAAAATATCAAAAAAAAAACTAGTCGTTTGCGTTTTTTGATGCAGCGATTTTGGTGAAAAATTCCGGAAAAACTGGTGATAACATCTTTTTGGATTTTTCTTTTGTTTCATGGCTACACATGTCTGGAATATTTCCTGAAAAATTTATTTAAATCCATCAAGGGAATTTTGAGAAAATTAAGAAAATCTAGGCGAATGGTTCCATTTTTTAAAGCAGAAATTTTGATGAAAAATTCCGGAAAAACTAGTGATAACATCTTTTTTGATTTTTCTTTTGTTTCATAGCTACATATGTCTGGAATATTTCCTGAAAAATTTATTTAAATCCATCAAGGGATTTTTGAGAAAATTAGGAAAATCTGGGCGAATGGTTTCATTTTTTAATGCAGAGATTTTGGTGAAAAATTCCGGAAAAACTAGTGATAACATCTTTTTGGATTTTTCGTTTGTTTCATAGCTACATATGTCTGGAATATTTCCTGAAAAATTTATTTAAATCCATCAAGGGATTTTTGAGAAAATTAAGAAAATTTAGGCGAATGGTTCCATTTTTTAATGCAGAGATTTTGATGAAAAATTCCGGAAAAACTAGTGATTAAATCTTTTTGGATTTTTCTTATGTTTCATAGCTACGTATGTCTGGAATATTTCCTGAAAAATTCATTCAAATCCATCAAGGGAATTTTGAGAAAATTAAGAAAATCTAGGCGAATGGTTCAATTTTTTAATGCAGAGATTTTGATGAAAAATTCCCGAAAAAGTAGTGATAAAATCTTTTTGGAATTTTCTTTTGTTTCATAGCTACATATGTCTGGAATATTTCCTGAAAAATTTATTCAAATCCATCAAGGGAATTTTGAGAAAATTAAGAAAATCTAGGCGAATGGTTCCATTTTTTAATGCAGAGATTTTGATATAAAATTCCGGAAAAACTAGTGATTAAATCTTTTTGGATTTTTCTTATGTTTCATAGCTACATATGTCTGGAATATTTCCTGAAAAATTCATTCAAATCCATCAAGGGAATTTTGAGAAAATTAAGAAAATCTAGGCGAATGGTTCAATTTTTTAATGCAGAGATTTTGATGAAAAATTCCCGAAAAAGTAGTGATAAAATCTTTTTGGAATTTTCTTTTGTTTCATAGCTACATATGTCTGGAATATTTCCTGAAAAATTTATTTAAATCCATGAAGGGAATTTTGAGAAAATTAAGAAAATCTAGTCGTATGTTTGCATTTTTCAGGACAGGTTGTGATAAAAATTCTGAAAAAATTAGTGATCACGTCTGTTTAGATTTTTCTGTTTTGTTTAATAGCCACATACGTCTGGAATATTTCCTCCAAAAATTATTAGAATTCGTTAAGGGGTTTTTGAGAAAATTAAGAAAATCTAGTCCAAAGTTTATATTTCCAAAGCAGAGATTTTGATGAGAATTTCCGAAAGAACTAGTGATAACGTCTTGTTGAGTTTTTCTTTTTTTTTTATAACTGCATACGTCTAGAATATTTCCTGATGAATTTATTAAAATTCATTAAGCGATTTTTGATTTTTTTTTTATTTATAGAACGGTACAGTAAAATTCATACGAGGAAGCGACACCTATTCACATTTACGAAGAATTTTCGTTCTCGCTCGTCTTCATGGAGTAACAAGAAGCGACAAGATACGTTGATAAATAGGAATCGTTAATCGCTATCTGTGAATAGAGGCGTGAACTAACACATTATCGATTCAATTACAGACAACTGTATTGCCGAAAAATTACAGACAACTGCATTATTGATCGAACCACAGACAACTGTATTGCCAGTAAAGTTATAGACAGCCGCATTATCGATCCAATTACAGACAACCGCATTACCGATAAAATTACAGACATTTGCATTATCGATCCAATTACAGACAATTGCATTATCGATCCAATTACAGACAACTGTATTGCCAGTAAAGTTACAGACAGCCGCATTATCGATCCAATTACAGACAACCGCATTACCGATAAAATTACAGACATTTGCATTATCGATCCAATTACAGACAACTGTATTGCCAGTAAAGTTACAGACAGCCGCATTATCGATCCAATTACAGACAACCGCATTACCGATAAAATTACAGACAATTGCATTATCGATCCAATTACAGACAACTATTTTCAATAAAATTGCTGACAACTATTTTATCGGTTAGGTTAATAATACAGTTCCCAATTACACCGCAAACTGTATTACCAATCAAGTTCCGAAATTACAGGCAATTGCGTGTTGTTATCGTACGCGAACAATAAGTCAAGTTGACAGCCAGCGCCCGAGGCTGAGTGCGATTATTAATCACGGTGCGTCAGTCAATCGACCGTCCGCCCCATACTCAGACTCGAGTCGTATTTACTTAACCACTCATTAACCGCTCTCGATGTAGTGTACCCGTCGTGCGTCCTAAAAAAGTTGCGATGAACATCTTCAAGAACATCATTTCCAAGCGCAAGGAGTCCTCCAAGCAGGATGCGGCTCCCTCGATCATCGGCAGCCCCACCAACGTGCATCACGACATTCACGTGAAAAAGGGCGAAGACGGGATGCTCGTGGGGCTGCCCTTCTCCTGGCAGCGGCAACTAGGTGAGGATGATAACGGGGGTTTTTCCCACGTCCTTAAAACGAACAAAAACTGATGAATAATCATTTTACTTGCAAATTAGCAATATTTTTAATCTATCAATTCGTGAGAATTACAATGGATTTACTTCACTAATTACTGCAGTCCTTAAAATGAAGGAAAACTGATGAATAATCATTATTAATCTTTTCTTTAAATTTACCTATTAATTCGTGAGAATTCCACATTTGTAACCTTTTGTTCACTGGTTCACAACACACCCACAATTTGTAATTATGATTTTTTAAACTTAAACTCCCAGTTTATTCAATTTCCATTGATTCAATTTGAATCAAATTCGGTGTGCCTATAAATTATTGAAAGTGAAGTTGTACATCTTTTAATTTACTGCTTTGAAAAGTTGTATTTGTTTCTTAAAAATTACCAGAAACTTAAGACACAAGTAGTAACGACCTTTACATAAAATATCAATTTGTAATACCTGGTTTTTAAGGGAGAAAAAGAGTTGCCCACAAGCGTATTCCACTATCTGTAATCTTGAATGTTTTCTTGAATTCTCTGACCGGACTTATGCAATTTTAATCAGGCAATGTTTTATCTCTAAAATTTGCATAAACATAGAACATCGAATGTTTTTAAAGTTTATTAAACACTGCTCCTACTTTTCTCATTTTTTGGTTGGACTTCAGAGTTTAATTTAAACTTAACATAAAATGAAACACTTTCTTTGTTAACATCACAAGGCTTTTAGGAAAGAAAGTGTTTTATTTATAATTCAAAATGTATCACGAAGTAAACGCTTCCAGTGTCAATCAATTAATTTAAACACTTCTTCTATTACTCAACATAGGCAACTCATGTTGCACCTCGTGTAAATCCATCAGTCTTGAAATCCAATTTTAATCAGACCATGTTTTATCTTTAAAATTACTCAATTTACAGACTTAGAATATCGAATTTTAACTTTTGCATAATATCCATGGTTCAGTTATTATTCCTGAAACGAGCTCGAATATATTATCCTTATCAATCGGTTTTCTACGTATTAACAAATTACGACCCAAATTTTTTTTAACTCACATTTACCCAAAATTTAAATTAAAACGTAGGCAACTCAGGTTTCACCTGTAATATCAATCCGTAATACCTGTTTTTGAAGAGAGAACAAAGAGGTGTTAGTCTTGTTGCTTGCCCACAAGTGCATTTCACTGCTCCTTTTCCTCTGTCCTCCATTTCGAGCTGGAATTTAATTTAAAAATGTCTTTCTTCTATTACTCGATGTAGGCAACTCAAGTTTCACCTCGTGTAAATCCATCAGTTCTTGAAATGCAATTTTAATAAAATTTTAATTTTTGCACAATTCCCATGGTTCAGGTATTAAATGTAACGTTCCTGAAGCGAGCTCGAATATATTATCCTTATCAATCGGTTTTCTACGTATTAACAAATTTCGACCCAAATTTTTTTTAACTTGCATTTACCCAAGATTTAAATTAAAACGTAGGCAACTCAGGTTTCACCTGTACTATCAATCCGTAATACCTGTTTTTAAAGAGAGAAAAAAAGAGGTGTTGGTCTTGTTGCTTGTCTGCAAGTGCTCCTTTTCCTCTATCCTTATTTTCAAGCTGGGATTTAATTAAAAAATGTATTTCTTCTATTACTCGACATAGGCAACTCAAATTATACCTCGTGTAAATCCATCAGTTCTGGAAATGCAATTTTAATCAGACGGTGTTTTATCCCTAAAATTTGCATAAACATAGAATGTCGAATTTTTTCAATACCGACCAATTTTTAATTTTTGGAAAGAGAAGAATGAGATGTTAGTTTTGTTGCTTGCCTGCGAGTGTATCCCACTATCTGTACCTATGCTCCTGAATGTTTTCACTTTCTTCTATTCTCATTTTCTGGCTCGACTTCAGAATTCACTTTAAAAATTCCTTCTGTAATTCGACACTTTCATATTCTGACATGACTTCAGAATTTAATTTAAACCGTTCTTCCATTATTCAACGTAGGCAACTCAAGTTAGTTCCTGAAATACCTGTTGGTTTTGAAGAGAGAAAAAAGAGCCTTGTTGCTCGTCTGCAAGTGTATTCCACTGCTACTACATGTTTTCATTTTTAGTGTTGTGTATATCTACTTTCTTTTATGTTGTATACTTTATTATATGTGTATATATTATTAAATTCCCTGTCACTGGAACGTTGTTCTTCTGTTGGGATTAAATAAATAAATTTTCTGGCTGGACAGAATTTAATTAAAAAAATTATTTCTTCCTAAATGTGTTCATTTTCTGGCCGGACTTCAGAATTCAATTTCAACATTTATTGTTTCTATTACTCAATGTAGGCAACTCAAGTTTCACCTCGTGTAAGTCCGTCCGTCCTGAAAATTCAATTATGTTTTATCTCTAAAATTTTCAAGTACTCTAATTATTTACGAATTACATCGTTTCCCCCTGATAAATGCAGAGAACCAGTTCACGAAAGAGGAGATCGAGAACAACGCGACGGCCGCCATAAACGCGATCAAGTACTTCAACTACAAGACCAAGTACCCGGAGCTCGGCATGAAGATCCTCGCCACGGAGAACGACATCCGGAAGGAGACGGAGGCCATCAACAAGTTCATGCACCTGAAGGAGAAGACCAACTCGAACGAGTCGAACGCCTCGGAGGGCGAGTACATCAACATCGTCGCCCTCCCGCCGGCTCTTCCGGAACGATCCGACAGGTGAGGATGTCGAATTTTTTAAAGCTAATAGATGAAGTAGTAAACAAGTGATCGCTGGTGTGTGCAAATGGAAGAGGAAGAAAATTCAAGCATGTTTAATGGAAGTGAAATATACGTCGGGGACATAAATCAGTACAACGTTTGGATAATAGATGGCGCCTATATCGCCTCGCCTATCGTCAATTATTAAAGTTAAATCGAAAAAATAAGTAATTGTGGAGGCTTTCACTTCGTGATAGATTTTAAATAATTCGAATAAAATGAATAACTTTGTTGGTATCACTTTATTAAGTTGGAGTAACTGTAGTTTCAACAATTTCAGCTTGTTTCAGAGTTTGAAAATGAAAATGACAATTTTAGCTTGTTTCAGAGTTTGAAAATGACAAGCTGAAATTGTCGAAACTATAGTTACTCCAAGTTAATAAAGTGATACCAACAAAGTTATTCGTTTTATTTGAATTAAATCGAAAAGCTGAAATCAGAATTTAGACAATAGATGGTTAATCAATCATTAAAGTTAAATCGAAAAAACGAAATAAATGTCGGGGAAATCAGTACAATGTTTAGACAATAGATGGCGCCTACATCGCCTCACCTGTCATATCAATTATTAAAGTTTAATCGAAAACACCTTTTAAATTAAATAATAAACAAGTAATCACTTGTGCGTGCAAATGGAAAAGAAAGAAACATGTTCAATAGAACTGAAATAAATGTCGGGGATGTGAAACAGTACAATGTTTGAACAGATGGCGCCCATATTGCCTTGCCTGTCATATCAATTATTGAAGTTATATCGAAAAAAGGAAATAAATGTCGGGGAAATCAGTACAATGTTTGGATAATAGATGGCGCCTACATCGCCTCGTCTATCATTTCAATTATTAAAGATAAATCGAAAAACTGAAATAATGTCGGGGAAATCAGTACAAAGTTTAGATAATAGATGGCGCCTATATTGCCTGGGCTATCATATCAATTATTAAAGTTAAATTGAAAACATCTTAAATTAAATGGCGCCTATATTGCCTCGCCTGTCATATCAATTATTAAAGTTATATTGAAAAACTGAAATGTCGGGGAAATCATTACAATGTTAAGATAATAGATGGCGCCTACATCGCCTCGTCTATCATGTCGGTTATTAAAGTTAAATCGAAAAACTGAAATAAATGTCGGGGAAATCAGTACAATGTTTGAACAATAGATGGCGCCTACATGAATCATCATATCAATTATTAAAGTTTAATCGAAAACATGTTTTAAATTAAGTAATAAACAAGTAATCACTTGTGCTTGCAAATGGAAAAGAAAGAAAACGCAAACATGTGCAATAGAACTGAAATAAATGTCGGGGTTGTGAAACAGTACAATGTTTGAACAGATGGCGCCATATTGCCTCGCCTGTCATATCAATTAGTAAAGTTATATCAAAAAACTGAAATAAATGTCGGGGAAATCAGTACAATGTTAAGATAATAGATGGTGCCTACATCGCCTCGTCTATCATGTCGATTATTAAAGTTAAATCGAAAAACTGAAATAAATGTCGGAGAAATCAGTACAATGTTTAGACAATAGATGGCGTCTAAATTACCTCATCTATCATCAATAATTAAATTTAAATAAAAAAACTGCAATAAATGTCAGGGAAATCAGTACAATGTTTAGACAATAGATGGCGCCTACATCGCCTGACCTGTCATATCAATTATTAAATTTAAATCGAAAACATCTTTTAAATTAAGTAATAAACAAGTAATCACTTGTGCGTACAAATGGAAAAGAAAGAAAACGCAAACATGTTCAGTAGAACTGAAATAAATGTTGGGGATGTGAAACAGTACGATGTTTGAACAGATGGCGCCTATATTGCCTCGCCTGTCATATCAATTATTAAAGTTATATCGAAAGAAGGAAATAAATGTCGGGGGAATCAGTACAATGTTTAGATAATAGATGGCGCCTACATCGCCTCGTCTATCATTTCAATTATTAAAGTTAAATCGAAAAACTGAAATAATGTCGGGGAAATCAGTACAAAGTTTAGATAATAAATGGCGCCTATATTGCCTGGGCTATCATATCAATTATTAAAGTTAAATCGAAAACATCTTAAATTAAATGGCGCCTATATTGCCTCGCCTGTCATATCAATTATTAAAGTTATATTGAAAAACTGAAATGTCGGGGAAATCATTACAATGTTAAGATAATAGATGGCGCCTACATCGCCTCGTCTATTATGTCGGTTATTAAAGTTAATTCGAAAAAGTGAAATAAATGTTGGGGAAATCAGTACAATGTTTAGACAATAGATGGCGTCTATCTCGCGTCACCTACCATATCGATTATTAAAGTTAAATCGGAAAAACTAAAATAAATGTCGGGGAAATCAGTACAAAGTTTAGATAATAAGTGGCGCATATATTGCCTGGGCTATAATATTAATTATTCAAGTTAAATCGAAAACATCTTAAATTAAGCAATAAACAAGTAATTACTTGTGGGTGCAAATGGAAGAGAAAGAAAATGTAAAGTTAAATCGAAGAACTGAAATAAATGTCGGGGAAATCAGTACAATGTTTAGGCAATAGATACCGCCAACATCGCCTCACCTGTCATATCAATTATTAAAGTTTAATCGAAAACATGTTTTAAATTAAGTAATAAACAAGTAATCACTCGTGCTTGCAAATGGAAAAGAAAGAAAACGCAAACATGTGCAATAGAACTGAAATAAATGTCGGGGTTGTACAACAGTACAATGTTTGAACAGATGGCGCCATATTGCCTCGCCTGTCATATCAATTAGTAAAGTTATATCAAAAAACTGAAATAAATGTCGGGGAAATCAGTACACTGTTTAGATAATAGATGGCGCCTATATCGCCTCGACTACCATATCCGTTGTTAAAGTTATATCGAAAAACTGAAATAGACGTCGGGAACGTGAATTAGTACAATGTTTAGACATAGATGGCGCCTATCTCGCCTCACCTATCAGATCAATTATTAAAGTTAAATCGGAAAAACTGAAATAAATGTCGGGGAAATCAGTACAAAGTTTAGATAATAGATGGCGCCTATATTGTCTGGCCTATCATATCAATTATTCAAGTTAAATCGAAAACATCTTAAATTAAGCAATAAACAAGTAATCACTTGTGGGTGCAGATGGGTGAGAAAGAAAATGCAAAGTTAAATCGAAGAACTGAAATAATGTCAGGGAAATCAGTACAATGTTTGGACAATAGATGGCGCCTACATCGCCTCGTCTATCATGTCGATTATTAAAGTTAAATCGAAAAACTGAAATAAATGTCAGGGAAATCAGTACAATGTTTAGATAATAGATGGCGCCTACATCGCCCCCACCTATAGTGTGACTTATTAAAGTTGAATCGAAAAAGTGAAATAAATGTCAGGGAAATAAGTACAATATTTAGACAATAGATGGCGCCTACATCGCCCCACCTATCGTACGACTTACTAAAGTTGAATCGAAAACTTGAAATTGAGCATTATTTTGTTCAAGATCGGAAACGTTACCGCCGCCGCCGGTGAAGCCGAAGCCGACCGCGAAGGACATCGCGAAGAGCCTGGACGACCTGCGCGTGGAGGAGGAGCCGATCCTGCGCCGGAAGACGCGCGAGGAGTTCGTCTTCACGAGCGGCGATTACATAGCCGAGCTGCGGACGATCTGCACGCGCGGGAACCCCCTGGACAAGTACAAGCGGGTCAACCGCGACCTCGGCTCCGGCGCCTCGGGCATCGTCTTCGTCGCCGTCAACTCCGACAACGGCGAGAGCGTCGCCATCAAGGACATCGACATGACCAGGCAGGCGAAGAAGGAGCTCCTGCTGGGCGAGATCAGGATCCTGAAGGACCTGCAGCACAAGAACCTGGTCAATTTCCTGGAGAGCTACATCGTCGAGGACTCGCACCTCTGGGTGATCATGGAGCTGCTAGACGGCGGCCCGCTGACCGACGTCGTCACGGAGACGATCATGAAGGAGGGGCAGATTTCCGCCGTGTGCAACGAGGTCCTGAAGGGGATCCGCTACCTGCACGCGCACGGTGTGATACACCGCGACATCAAGTCCGACAACATCCTGCTGGGGATGCAGGGGGAGGTGAAGGTGACGGACTTCGGGTTCTGCGCGAACGTGAGCGGGGACGAGATGCGCGAGACGATGGTCGGCACGCCGTTCTGGATGGCGCCCGAGGTCGTCTCGCGGAAGCTCTACGGGAAGAAGGTGGACATCTGGTCGCTGGGCATCATGATCATCGAGATGATCCACGGCGAGCCCCCGTACCTGAAGGAGCCCCCGCTGCGCGCGCTCTATTTGATACAGGCGAACGGCCGCCCGCACATCGACAAGTGGGAGAGCCTGTCCCCGGAACTCCAGAGCTTCATCGACCGCTGCCTCCAGGTCGAGGTCAACGACCGCGCCTCCTCCGACGAGCTGCTCAGGCACGGCTTCCTCAGCAACCGCATGGACCTGTCCTCCCTGATCCCGCTCATCAAGGCGGCCAAACGGCAGTTGAACAAATTTTAAATTTTACAGCGTTAATTATATATTTCATATCATTAAGGTAAGCTTAACAAACTTCCAATGATCGTCACATTGATGATCTCAAAAAAAAGAGTATTTATGCATTTCCAGTTTTATATTTTATATATTGTGCCTTATGTAACTTTTATACAGACGATTTGTAAATATATATACATACATGACTACAACCAAACGTCCAGCTGGAACCTTTTCTCCGCACGCATTCCCTTCAAGTATTCGTCGGCCTTGTCCACGGATTTCCCGCCGTGTTTCACCAGCAACGTCACCAGCTTCTCCTCGACGGATCTTCCCAAATTCTTCGCATCTCCGCAGACGCAAACCACCGCATTCTGTTTCAAAATGCAATCGGTGATCTCCGCACCGTCGACTTCGAGTTTATCTTGGATGTAAACGTTGTCACGGCGTGAAAACGCAACGCTTAACCGTCCCAACACTTTACTCTCTAAATAACCGAGCAATTCCGATTCGTAGATGTAATCCTTGTCCGGATACCGACAACCAAAATACAACGCTATGTTTTTTACATTCTCCTCCATTTGTAGGTTTTCAAATCCTGCTTGCATGTCTTGCATTGGATCATCAAATTTCAATTGATTCCTCCTTAAGAAAACATCCTGGAGGAATCCGATGAAGGGCGCAACGCCCGTACCGGGACCTATCATGATCAACGCGGTTTGAGATTCTTCGAATTTTAAAAACTCGCTGCTTTTACGGAAGTAAAACTCGATTTTCGAGCCGGGCGAGTTTCGAGCGCAATTCTCCAACCAACCCGTGCAGACGCCCTTGATGCCGTTTTGGTTGACGACGGAGAAAACTATGACCAGCTCGTCGGTTACCAACGGAGATGAAGCCACGGAGTAGTACCTCGGTTGTAACGGCGGTAGCGTTTCGAGCAAAAATTCTATACTCGGGTTACAGGATCGCAGATGGTTCAGCAGGCCGAGTAGAGTTTTTCCTTGGTGCGTTATGAATTCCTGGTAGGGCGCGGACTGTTTGGGATCGCTTAGATTCCTCAGTTTTTCCTTATCTTCGTCGGCGGTTGCGTAATCGAGTAGGCCTTTTAGAAATAGCTGCAACACGAAATATTTATTAAACGCTTAAAAATCAGCAACATAAACTACAATTTGTTTTGAGTATTTCTGGAAATTTTCCAGTTACTGGAACTTGTTTTTATATTTTTTTTAAACTCTTCGAAAATTACGCGACCTTGGAATGACTTGAGCACAGTTCTCGTGCGATTATTTCGAAAACTACTGAAGGGATGTTTTGAGTTTCTTTCGAGAACATAAACTAGAATCAGTTTTGAGTGTTTCTGGAAAATTTTCAGTTTGTGACAATTATTTTTATATTTTTTTTAACGCGACCTCAAAATAACTTAAGCGCAGTTCTCGTGTGATTATTTCAAAAACTACTGAAGGGGTGTTTTGAGTTTCTTTCAGGAACATAAACTAGAATCAGTTTTGAGTGTTTCTGGAAAATTTTCAGTTTACGACAATTGTTTTTATATTTTTTTTTAGCGCTTGTAAAATTGCGCGACCTCAAAATAACTTAAGCGCAGTTCTCATGTGATTATTTCAAAAACTACTGAAGGGGTGTTTTGAGTTTCTTTCGGAAACATAAACTAGAATCAGTTTTGAGTGTTTCGGGAAAATTTTCAGTTTGCGACAATTGTTTTTATATTTTTTTTTAGCGCTTGTAAAATTGCGCGACCTCAAAATAACTTAAGCGCAGTTCTCGTGTGATTATTTCAAAAACTACTGAAGGGGTGTTTTGAGTTTCTTTCGGGAACATAAACTAGAATCAGTTTTGAGTGTTTCTGGAAAATTTTCAGTTTGCGACAACTGTTTTTGTATTTTTTTTTAGCGCTTGTAAAACTGCGCGACCTCAAAATAACTTGAGCGCAGTTCTCGTGCGATTATTTCAAAAACTACTCAAGGGGTGTTTTGAGTTTCTTTCGGAAACATAAACTAGAATCAGTTTTTTTGAGTTTCGGGAAAATTTTCAGTTTGCGACAATTGTTTTTATATTTTTTTTAAGCGCTTGTAAAATTGCGCGACCTCAAAATAACTTAAACGCAGTTCTCGTGTGATTATTTCGAAAACTACTGAAGGGGTGTTTTGAGTTTCTTTCAGGAACATAAACTAGAATCAGTTTTGAGTGTTTCGGGAAAATTTTCAGTTTGCGACAATTGTTTTTATATTTTTTTTTAGAGCTTGTAAAATTGCGCGACCTCAAAATAACTTAAGCGCAGTTCTCGTGCGATTATTTCAAAAACTATTGAAGGGTTGTTTAAAAAAAAATTCAGCAACATAAACTACAATCTGTTTTGAGTATTTTTGGAAATTTTCAAGTTACTGGAAATTGTTTTTATATTTTTTTTAAATGCTTGAAATTAGAATTACTTAACCACTTCGCGCCCATGCTGCTCTGATTTAATCCCAGGTTTGATGACAAATTACTTCTTTGTTGTTGTTAACTTTTTACTGTCACAAACTTTAAATTTATGAAAATATGAAAAAATATTCCACAGATGGCGCTAAAGAAGTAATTTTTTTTGTACAATGTTTTTGTTATCATTTTTTGCTTGTTGCCACATGTGGTGAACCTGGGCGTGAAGAAGTTAATGTTCGATTATTTATGATTTTCCATTTCCCACCTTTCTCGGGGCGCTCCTGATATCCAGATGCTTCAGCAGTGCCCCCCTTACGGTGCCGGAACGAGGCACGTGCTTGGGAATCGCAGCTTTCTTCTTTGTGGTTCTGCCGGAAAGCGAGAGGACGTACGGTCTGTCTGCGCTTCCATCGAATCCCAATCTGGCGATGATTTCCTGGACCTCGTCCGAATCATTCTGGGGGATGACGCCGATCGCGTCCCCGGGTTTGTACTCGAATGAAATGCCCTAAGATAGAAGTAGCGTTTAATTATAACAAAAAAAAATCTATAATTGTGAAGGTTGAAATAAGTTGTTTGTTATACAGGGTGTTTCAGATCTCTGGGAACGGTCAATCACGTGTTTCTTTGTCAAAATTTTGAAAAATGTTTTAAACAAAAGTTGTGTATAATAGTGAGCTGCACGCCCCAAGAATATTTAAATTTATACAGGGTGTCTCATAACGAAGTTACAGACCAAACTTATGTTTTTTTAAATGGAACACCCTGTATTTTTTGTCATTTTTGAATTATATGGAGAAAATAAAGGTGAGTTACTTCAATACTCCCTATACCTATTGTTTGCCGTTTTCGAAATATTTGAAGATTTGTTAAAATACATGGTCTGGGTGAAATTTTATTTCTGCCCCAGTGATTGACGTTGAACGATTAAAATCATTTCAATTATTTGCTTGAAGGTTCGATCTATAGAGCCAACCATGATTTCATACAAGAAATTATACAGGGTGATAAAAAAAATGCGGTAGAAAAACCCAACTTATAAAGTTGAATAACTTCGTTTTTTCAAATGGCACACCCTGTATTTAGTAACGTATTCTTAAGTAGAATCCAATTATCTTTCAGATTGTATAAGGGTTACCTGTTCCTAATCTCAATAGTTTTCTTGTATTTGGCGATCATCATATCATGAATAATTATTATAATCTGAAAGATAATTGGAAAAATGTGGTAGAAAAACCGAACTTATAAAGTTGAATAACTTCGTTTTTTCAATTGGCTCACCCTGTATTTAGTAACGTATTCTCAAGTAGAATCCAATTATCTTTCAGGTTATAATAATTATTCCTGATATGATAATTGCCGAATACAAGAAAACTGTTGAGATTAGGAACAGGGAACCCTTATACAAACTGAAAGATAATTGGATTCTACTTAAGAATACGTTACTAAATACAGGGTGTGCCATTTGAAAAAACGAAGTTATTCAACTTTTTTTCTAACGCATTTTTTTTATCACCCTGTATAATTTTTTGTATGAAATCATGGTTGGCTCTATAGTTCGAACCTTCAAGCAAATAATTAAAATGATTTCAATCGTTCAACGTCAATCACTGGGGCAGAAATAAAATTTCACCCGGACCATGCATTTCAACAAATCTTCAAATATTTCGAAAACGGCTAACAGTAGGTATAGGGAGTATTGAAGTAACTCGCCTTTATTTGCTCCATATAATTCAAAAATGACAAAAAATACAGGGTGTTCCATTTCAAAAAACATAAGTTTGATCTGTAAGATCACCCTGTATAAATTTAAATATTTTTAGGGCGTGCAGCTCACTATTATACACAATTTTTGTATAAAACATTTTTCGAAATTTTGACAAATAAGCACGTGATTGACCGTTCCCAGAGCTCTAAAATACCCTGTATACTTACATTAGGCAACTTCACATACATAATCACGCTCAATGTATTTGAAAGTCAGCCCGGCTGGCCCCTCTTCCTGCTATAATTCTCTCTGAAAAACTAATGTGGTACAGACGGTAGATTTTAGCTTGATAATAATCAGTTCACCGCAGAGAGAATGATCGTGTAAACTTGCGCAGACTGTCGGAGTCTAAAGCGGCATTTGTCGGTAGCAATTCATAACACGATTATTAGCAGGCCTTGGATTTGAAATTGATTGCAATTCATAACACGATTCGTATTGGTAGGCTTTGGATTTGAAACTGATATCATTTGATTGGACGTCACCTGTGGAGAAAATGGTTCGGCCGAATAATGGACAACTTTCTCAATCAAAAACGATTTAACAATGTTTATATTATTTAATAAGATGCGAAAAAAGCTCTTAAATCTTCACAGTTATTAGAAACAAGGCATTAACTGTAACCTGAAATTAGGCAACTTCACATACATAATCACGCTCAATGTATTTGAAAGTCAGCCCGGCTGGCCCCTCTTCCTACTATCATTCTCTCTGGAAAATTGGTACAGACGGTAGATTTTAGCTTGATAATAATCAGTTCTCCGCAGAGAGAACGATCGTGTAAACTTGCGCAGACTGTCGGAGTCTAAAGCGGCATTTGTCGGTAGCAATTAATAACACGATTATTAGTAGGCCTTGGATTTTAAATTGGTTGCAATTCATAACACGATTCGTATTGGTAGGCTTTGGATTTGAAACTGATGGTGGCATTTTTTTTTAACATTGGGTTTTAAATTTGAAACGTACCTCGATATCCAAAGATAGCTCGTAGACGGTTTTCACCTCGGGCCCTCGTGCCAGCTCCCTGCAACGTTTTATTGCAGCTCCGAACAGTCCGCTCGCTGCAAACGGGAGGAACCTTTCGTGCGGCTCTGGCTAGAAATTACAATTGCACAATCAAAAAATTAATTCATTAGATGTAGGTCTGCGTGTTACTTTAGAGAATTGCCCCCCATCACTAAACCAATATTCTATACATAATTTATATAGCAAAGTGCTAAATGAATAAAACGTTGAAGAAAACAAATTTTGTTTTTTCGCAAATAAAATAAAATGAATGACAAACAGCCCACTCGTAAACGAAAGGTAATTAAATTTGCACAATTGAGGAGTTGAACTGCAATTTTGGGCCAAAATGAGCTTGGTATCGATTCTTACCGTCCAAACATAGATAAATCCGAATATGTGTGAATTACCTTTCAAAACACAACAAATCATATTTAAAAATGCGGCTCAACATTCATTTTTTATAAGCAACAAATAGACTTCCTGAACGTTTTTCGCGGTTTCTGAACAAATTATAAAAGTGGGTTTGTTGAGTTTTGCAGTTCAACTCCTCAATTAATGATATGATTATTAAATTAACGTTTACCTAATTGCTCATCGATCAGATGTAGGTGTGCGTGTTACTTCAGAGGATTCTACACAAAACATCGAAGAAAACAAACTTTGTTTTTCGTAAACAAGACAAAATTAATTCAGACACAGACGGCTACAATTGTGCTCGGGTGAGTGTTAAATTTAATTAATTTGTTAACGTGAATTTAAAAAAATTTCAGTCGCGGTGTGTCGCTCGTCGCGTTGCGCACTCTCTCCGAGATCTCGCGTTTCCCGGGGAAGCCCGCCCCGTACTCACCCCAATTTCCCCCGCGGGGAATTCCACGTGTAGAAATCTCGGCATTTCCGTCCAGTCGGCCGTGTTCCTGCACAAAAATCAAAAACACTCCTCATAACCTCAAAACATGGTGTCAGCTCGCGTGAGCGCGGCTTTGATGCGGAAAAACTTGAAAAATTCTAGTTTTAATAATTGGAAATCCGTTATTAAGTGAAGGGGGCAGTATTAGGTGAGTTTCCCGGCGTAAATGATTATTTTCATGATCCAACCAATGCATCGTACAATCCTCAAAATGATTTCAATCGTAGGGCTAGTTTAACCCTGGAGTATTTCAGTACCCCAGACGAAAACAATCGTAATTTAAACAATCAAAATCTTTGAAAATCATATTAATCGGGGCATTTACGGACAGTAGACTAATGTAACTTTCTCATGCGATAAGTACTAGAAATAATTTAGCTTCAGCAGTGCCACACGTGACAAATTTCTGAGCGTGGAGTAATTTTTGTTATCTTAAATTTATTTAAGCATCCATAGCCAAGGGCGTCCAGAAGGGGGGGAAAGGGGGGACTGCCGTTCCCCCCCCTGGAAAATGTGTGAATTTATTGAATTAAAGTATACACACATCAAAATTAAAAATTATAACGAAAAGTGCGTACTGTGTTGTGTTTGATGAACCTGAAAAAGTTGAGTACGACAGGTGAGCACAGTTCCACGCGACGTGTGGTTGATGCAGTTCAATACTTCGATAGCCTCTGAGTAAATAAAAACTGCCAATTTTGTCCCGAGTCACAATGAAGCACTTCTTATCTTACTTATATTACAATAAGAAGTAAGTATATTATATTTATATTTTTTGATAAGAAAAAACTCTTTTATATTATACATTCATAATCGACTTTTAGTATCGTGTATAATACAGTGTGATCGAATAAAATTAGTCAAAGTTCGCCATGGGTCAAAAGTCTTTTCCTAAAATTATTGGCAAGTGTTAAGTATTTTGATATTTTCAAATTTAGTTCCTAAATACATGCATTTCTGTTCACGACTAATTTTTTATTTGATTTTTTATTTATTCGGAATTTCTGTATGTAAAAATTTCTGCGGACGCCCATGCGCCCCACGCACCCCTTCAATTTCTATTTTACCTAGAAATACTGTTTATGCGTTTCTTATTGATATAAAAATATTACTATTAAACCTACAGAAAAATAGAAACAGGGTTTGTTAGTTAAGTAAATGTAGAAATTAAGGGTGGTGGGTGGGCCCTATCCCACCATCCAAAGAGTAAAACATAAACAAGAATTTTATAGAAATAATCAACAAAGGAAGAAAATTAATAATTGTTTTTGTTTGCATTTTGTAAACTAATTTATGTGAGTAAAGATTATTTTTTCACCACTCTCCGAATTCACTTTAACTTGCATTACAAACACTGTTTCTCGTGATTATGAAACTTCCAACAATGTGTTGATGATAAAGAAATCTCATGACACGAACATAGTTTCGTATTTTAAGTTAAAGATAGTACGAAGGGTGAGGGTGGGCCTTATCCTATATTTACGACCGAATTTTGAGTCCCCGCTGAGTGTTGTGGGTAAACAAGGCCATTGTGCCATCTTCCTTTGTCGTTCCGAAGAAGGCCTTTGTCGTTCCGAAGAAGGCCTTTGTCGTTCCGAAGAAGGCCTTTGTCGTTCCGAAGAAGGCCTTTGTCGTTCCGAAGAAGGCCTTTGTCGTTCCGAAGAAGGCCTTTGTCGTTCCGAAGAAGGCAAGAGTTTACGGTCCAGTGATGCATCCCAACTGGTAAAGCAATAAACTATTGCTGATTACATTAAATGATGGAACACTTGAATCGTGTAAGTTAAATTAAAAGTAACAATTTTGAGTTTTAGCAGCAGAGCCCAAGCCAGAAGGTGCTGCTCTTGTTGCACTACTTGCTCTTACAAAGGAAGCTGTTTTGGTCAAATTTTCTTCCGTAGTCTCCTCGCCGAACATCCACAGCCGCCGCCGGCTTTCAGTATCACTAAATATCGGGTGTGTATAAATTGGCGGATAATCTACACGTGACGATATTCTTTCAGAGATTGTAAGCAGCTTACCTTAGTTCTAAAATATTGTACCATGCTTCCTGGGTCTTCACGAGGTCCTCAAAGCTTGAATATCCAGTCGTTAAATATGCGTTATTATTACAGAAAACCCTGCAATTTCGATAGTATGACTAGTTTGAAAATTATTTGTCAGTGTGCGCTATCTTTCTATCTCAAACTTGTATTTTTAACACTTCTTAATTAGCAGATTTTTATAAAAAAATTCGTTCGGCAACGTGACACCCGCTTATGTCACTTTGACACAAATAGTTCATTCAAACTTGCTTGTTCCAAGTTTGTGCCAATTCTGCTTTTCTTATTATTATCAGTTTGTATTAGTGCCCGCGCTGCAGTGTATTTGTGTCTTTGTGTTATTTTCGTTTTGTTTTGTTCAATTACAATGGACTTTACTATTTACTCATAATATGTTTTACCTAGCATCTGTAAATAAACCCTGCTCTATCTATCTATTACCTTCTACTCTGAACCATGAGATTATTGATAAACAGGGCAGCTCGTGAATGCTATGTTGCCAAATGTACATTTCTTTCAAATGGCTCCTGATGGCCTATGAGACATGATTGAACATTTTTTCATCAAGGTTTTCTATTCAGAATTTTAGGAAGAACAACGCCACGTGTAGATTATCCGCCAATTTATACACACCCGATATAGCAAAACTGTATTGTTTATGTGTTCTTATTTTAATTTACATCTTGCTATGATCTACACATTAGCAGGAGTGTTTCCTGTTGGTATCTACAAAATTGTGAAACTATGTTTATTTTAATTTCTTGCTGTGATCTATAAAATTATTTTACAGTTGAGATATTATTAAGTTTCGATGGGGTTTTTGGTGTCGTAACATTAGATTTTCAAATTTTGTTTAATTATTTTGGAAAATTTTTCGCGCCGCGGTTTGAAGTTCCCGCGCTCGCGTCGGTTCGCGCGTGCCGCCCTAGATGGCGGTAGCGTGACCCGACCGACGTTATTAACGTCGGTGTGCGTCCGAGGAGGCGGCGGAAACGACACACACACACACACACAAGTGCGACACACGGCGGCGTTTCGGGTCGATGGTGAAAAAATGTTTTTCGAAAATTCGCACTGACGCCCCCCGCGTACCCTCACGGCGGCCCCGGCCGTCAAATCGAGACGTGAACTGAGTCGGGCGGTGCTCCGTCGGAAGCGAGAGCGGACAGACGAGACGAGAGCGAGGCCAGCGAAAAGGAAGGAGCGAGCGCGGTGAGTTTTGAGTTTGCCCAGTTCGCCGCTGTTCGCTTGTTCGCAGGAATGGTCGTCGGTTCGGCTGTTTAGACGTCGTCGGCGCCATTGTTGTAAGAAGCGACGAGGACTGTAATACACGCGCGATAGCGGGCGGGACGGAACCGCTAGGTGCAATTAGTGGTGTTTGTGGTGCAATGTCGTCTCGGCTCGGCGGCGGCTAGGTGCAGTGTTCGACTGACTGGTGGTTGCTAGTGTCGCGAGTGCCCCCTCGAAACCGGTCACGTGCGGTACGGATGTAAACACGCTCGCCAGTGATTAGTTTTTGTTTCTCGGCCCGCCAACATGGAGTTGGCCGGGGATTAGGCCCCCCGAGCGCGCCGCCACCGACCGTCGTAAAACCGAGCGGGAAATAGTGTTTAAACGGTGCCAGGGGGACGTTTCAAGTGAAACGCTGGATGAATGGGATTGCGCACAGCCTCGGTGAGGCGCCCCCGTGCCGCGGTCATGGCCCCGGCTCTGACGGAGACTAACCAGACGCAGGGCTTCGAGCACACGGCCTCCCCGATCAATGGGAAGGCGGCCGGCAAGGGCTTCAGCGATGCATTCGACAACCTCAACACCCTCGCTCTGGCCACCGAACTGATTGAAGCCGACGCACCCTGCAAGCACGCCATGAGCGTGCAGAAATCCGACCACGACGTCGACCTGTTCGACGCCGACGTGCCGGCCAACGTCGACGACATCATGCAGGTGATCACCTCGATGGAGGGCGGCGCCGACCGGCTCCCCATCTTCGGCCTGGACAAGGACCTCTTCAACGACGTCGACGTCATCGGGATGAACATGAACATGAACATGGAGGACACGCGCGAGGCCCGCGCCAAGGACCTCCTGGCCGAGGTGGGCCGGGCCCAGCTCAGGCTCGAGCGCCGGCTCTCCTTCCTGCTGCGCCGCGCCAGGAAGTTCCAGATCAGGAACATGGGCCAGCACGCCGGCGCCGAGATCGCCGGGGTCTTCGAGCACGTGCACCGCACCGTGCGCCGCTGCAAAGCCAAGTCCGACGAGGCGAAGCCCGGCTTCAAAAAGTCGGACGATATCAAACCCAAGTTCGAGGAACTGTACCGGCCCATGAAGAAACCGGACCTGACTAGGAAGTCCGAAGAATTACAACACACCCTGACGATGGCTGTAAAATCCGAACCCAAAGAATTCTACCCCACCAGCAAAAAACTAGACCATAAAACGACTTCATCGGAAGTTCTGTACAGCTCCTCTAAAGCACCGAAAGGTCCGGACGGAGGGTACATTTGCAAGAAAACACCGGTATCCGAAGCTCGGTGCACCACCACAAAACCAGAGCAAAGTGCAGTTCCACTGTGTGGCCCCTCGAAAGCCCCTGAAGGATTGTACACCTCCACAAAAACTTCAGAAGCACTGTACACCTCCACCAAAACGTCTTCTGACGCCCGGTACACACCTGAAGGACTGTACAAACCTTACGAAGCCCGGTACAGCTCGACCAAAGAAGAACTGTACACCTCCACGAAACCATTGGTAGAAAACTCGAAACCCATTCCACACGTCTCGGCGAGAAAGCTGGACGAGCAGGAACAGCTGAAGCCCATCTCCTACAACTCCACCAAGAACCTGTGCAAGAAGCTGGAGCTGACGACGGCCATGCAGGCCAGCAACGCCGCCCGGCAGAGGCACGCCGGGAAGTACTTCGGCTCGGGCTCGGCCGAGACCTCGCAGCTGCGCGCCGGGCTCACCGTGCTCGGCGCCACCCCCATCCCGCAGTGGTCTCCCGAGGAGAAGAAGGAGCTGCAGAGAGTGGCCGGCTTCCTGGCCTCGGAGATGCGGCTGGTGCAGGACGAGCTGGATTCGGAGGCGACCGCCAGCAGTTCGGGCGGCGAGAGCTGCGACGAGATGCAGAATTACAATAACCCGCATCAGCAGTATCTGCCCATGTAAGTACTTTGTAAGTAGTTAGAAGTTTTACAATTACACTTCGTTATACATGTTGGATGATATAAATACCATAATACTTTGTTTGTATGACCTTGAAATTACCATTCTCAAAATTTAAACGATTTAGTTTTAAAAATGTGTGTTGTGTGAATTTCTGTACGAAATATTTCTTCATCGTAAAGTTTCACAATTGTTTAACTCCACAAAGTTTGACCTTTCTCTGCAGCGGTTTTTTTAATTACGCCGTTCAAACATTGTTGTTCGGTTTTGTAAAGTACGTGAAATTAATTAATTAATTATTTCCCATCACTGTTGTGCAGAATATTTCTCTTTTCGATTCCAAATACTTTGATTTCGCTGTCCAGACAGCGAATTCCAACTTCACGGTTATATTTTCTTCATAACCTACAAATTTATACAAATGTGATGTTTTTCAAAAACATATCCTGAAAATAATTACTTTCAGGTTATGTATGTTTTTCAAAAACCTACAAATGTATACAATTATTTTATTTATTATGCTTTTCAAAAACATAACCTGAAGATAATTGTATACATTTGTAGATTATGTAAACACAACCAGAAAATAATTGTATACATTTGTAGGTTTACAAATGTATACAATTATTTTCGGGTTTTGTTGTTTTTCAAAAATATAACCTGAAAATAATTGTGGAAATTTCTAGGTTACGTTTACATCATCTACAAATATGTAGGTTATGTTTACATTATCTACAAATTTATACAATTATTTTCAGGTTATGTTTTTCAAAAAACAACATAACCTTTCAAAAAAATAACCTGAAAATAATTGTATACATTTGTAGGTTGTTACATAGTCCACATTATTATTTTTTTGAAAAACACAATTATTTTTAGGTTATGTTTTTCAAAAACAACATAACCTGAAAAATAATTATATAAATTTGTAGGTTATGTTTACATAATGAATTATATTTATAGAATTATTTGCAGGTTATGTTTTTGAAAAACATACAATTATTTTCAGGTTGTTTTTTAAAAACAACGTAACCTTTAAAAAAAAAATAACCTGAAAATAATTGTATAAATTTGTAGGTTATAGTTATAGTCCACATTATTATTTTTTTGAAAAACATACAATTATTTTTAGGTTATGTTTTTCAAAAACAACATAACTTGAAAAATAATTGTATAAATTTGTAGGTTATGTTTACATAATCAATTATATTTATACAATTATTTGCAGGTTATGTTTTTGAAAAACATTATACAATTATTTTCAGGTTATGTTTTTAAAAACAACATAACCTTTCAAAAAAATAACCTGAAAATAATTGTATAAATTTGTAGGTTATGGTACATAGTCCACATTGTTATTTTTTTTGAAAAACATACAATTATTTTTAGGTTATGTTTTTCAAAAACAACATAATCTGAAAAATAATTGTATAAATTTGTAGGTTATGTTTACATAATCAATTATATTTATACAATTATTTGCAGGTTATGTTTTTGAAAAACACAATTATTTTCAGGTTATGTTTTTTAAAAACAATTTGTAGTAAGTAAACATAACCTGAAAATAATTGTTTACGTTTGTGGGTTATGTTTACATTTTCTCATATTTATGTAATTATTTTTAGGTTATGTTTTTCAAAAATATAACCACGCACTACACTGGAGAATTCAGGTTATATTTTTGAAAAACAACCTAAAAATAATTACATAAATATGAGATAATGTAAACATAACCTACAAATGTAAACAGTTACTTTCAGGTTATGTTTACTTACTACAAATTGTTTTTAAAAAACATAACCTGAAAATAATTGTATAATGTTTTTAAAAATTCTCCAATGTAGTGCGTGTGCATTTTGTTTGTTTTGGCATCTTGTAATATTTTGAGGTTATATTTGTTAGTAATGGTTTTGTTTGTTTTTATCTGCTGATTTTTCGATTTCAAACAAACAATTCTTGCAACAATACACAAAATTATTTTTAAAACGAGTAACCTCTAAAAACCACGAGATGTCAAAATAAACAAAATGCACACGCACTGCACTGGAGGATTCCAGGCAGCCAATTATTACTTGGATATATAATAGGGATTTTCAGAAAAAGTGCTGCCAACTTTTTCGACTTTCTGATCTCACGGTATCTCGGGTTGCCAGATGTCCATCACTTAAAAGTACGACAATTTGGTCAAAAAAGGAGAACATTTAAAAAGAAAAATTCTGTATATAATATGTATACATAATACATAACCCTGGTCATATAATATACTACTGTCAGCATGTTAGAATATACATTGGTGAGAATTAGTGATGGGATCATTCGAATCATGAAAATCGATGAAAAAATGATCGGTGCTCGATTATTCATTTGAGTGATCGGTACTCGATTATTCATTCGAATAATCATTTGAGTGATCGGTACTCGCTTATTCATTCAAATCATTTAAGTGATCGGTACTTGATTATTCATTCGAATCCTCATTTGAGTGATCGGTACTCGGTTATTCATTTGAGTGATCGGTACTTGATTATTCATTCGAATCCTCATTTGAGTGATCGGTACTCGATTATTCATTTGAGTGATCGGTACTTGATTATTCATTCAAATCCTCATTTGAGTGATCGGTACTCGATTACTCATTTAAGTGATCGGTACTTGATTATTAATTAAAATCATCATTTGAGTGATCGGTACTCGATTATTCATTCTAGTGATCATTCAAATGATACGGTATTCGAATAAATTAATCGAAACCTACCAAAGCATTTCATTCGATTATCGAAATCATTCGATTATGCCCATCACTAGTGAGAACCTTTTTTTTGCTCATCACTTTTTTTTCAGGCAGACTTTTTACTTCTTGGAAAGAGTCGAGAGTCGACTCATTTCAGTCGACTCACAAAAAGAGTAATTTCGCCCGTCTGTAGTTTCAACCAGTGCATGCAGGTTAAAATCACGGTTCACTCATAGTACCATAATTATATTAAAGATGGCAGGTTTTACAGCAAAATGACAATTTTTATTTTTATTGATATTTTGGAAAAAGCCGGACAGCGAAAAAAGCCAGCCGGATGTTTAAATTTTACTGAAAAAGGAGGACATCTCTGGATGAATGATAACACTGACGGTATCTGCAATTTTTGTGCCGCAATGTCAGTTACATAACCTACAAAAGCTTTCTCATTATTCTTACGCTAATTAATTTATCGTTTAATTTAAAGCATTTTCTATTCCCGTTTAAATTTTCAGCCACAAGAGAGCGTCATGGAAATACGCGACGGAGAGGGCGGCGATAGCCTGCAGGTGGACGTGGCTGCAGGCGCAGGTGTCGGACCTGGAGTACCGGATACGGCAGCACAGCGACCTGCACCGGAAGATCCGCTCGTCGAAGGAGCGGGTGTGCCTGGGGGGCGCGAGCCCGCCCCGCGCCACCGCCGCCGCCCCGGTGCCCACATCGCCGAGCTGCGTGAACGGGTACCGGGGGCAGCTGCCGGGCGCGTCTCCCTCCGCCAAGTCGAGCGAGAACGGCACGTGTCCGGACGTCCAGTGCGCGCGCACCCGCCCCCTGGTGAACTTCCGGAAGCGGAAGCTGCTGCAGTTCAACGGGCTGCACGCCGTCTCGAAGAAGGCGGCGCGGCCCTCGACGATCCGGTGCGGGTGCGTGCCGCCGGACACCACGTGTGCGCTCTGCACGGGCCGGACGGACCCCACGCACCCGCGGGACCTCCCCGACTACCTGAGCAAGAGCGAGAAGCTCGGCCTGCTGGATCCGTCCTATCATCCTGTTTTCTCATTAACTGAAGGTAAATAACGTTACGTTTCAAGGCCGCAAGGCAGTAAATAATGTCTGTATTTAAAATTTGAGTTGCTTGTTGCTTGGAAATGTTTAAATGCAATTTTTGTGTATCAAAAACTTCAGATGAAAATTGCTTGAGAGTAAAATTAGGTAAAATCCAGATCAAGTGTAATTATGTATTAACTGTAGGCAACCAAATATACACAGGTATTGCTGTTGATTATCTCTGAATCAAAGTAAGACATGCGTTTCCAAAATTGTGGTTTTCCATCGCCGCCCCTTATCAAGAATTATAATAAACATACGGCATGGCATTATCTGTCATTATAGATAGGCAACCAAATACAATACGTATTGCTGTTGTTGATTATCTCTGAATCAAAGTAAGATGTTCGTTTCCAAAATTGTGGTTTTCCATCAGCTCCCCTTATCAAAAATTATAATGAACATATGGTATTATTTGTCATTAAAGACAGGCAACCAAATATACAAAGGTATTGCTGTTGTTGATTTGCTCTGAATCAGAGTAAGACGTACGTTTCCAAATTGTGGTTTTCGATTGCCGCATGTCTTATCAAAAATTATAATAAACATACGGTTTATCTGTCGTCATAGATGAATGACAAATAACGTTCGTCAAAGCAACCACTGATGATGTAGTTTTCCACCGGCAAAAAGTTTATCTTGAAAGTGAAATAGTCGCTAATAAATTTCAGTTAAGCACCAAGCCATTTTGTTTTGAGGTTACAATTTATGAAGGCCAGTAGTAATAGTCGAATATTTTTTACACGCAAAATAAGGTTGACTTTTTTAACATCCAGGGAATATATTTCAATCAAAGCGTCGCCAACTTTTATTAAAATTAGGGTGGCATTTTTATTGGCAGGATTTGGTTACGCACCAGGCCATTTTGTTTTGAGGTTATAATTTATGAAGGTCAGTATTCCCATAGAATATTTTTTACACGCGCGAATAAGGTCGATTTTTTAACATCCAAGCAATATATTTCAACTTATTTGCAACAAACTTTTGTTTTTGTTGGCAGAATTTAGTTACGCTCCGAACCATTTTGTTTCTAGGTTATAATTTATGTACAGTCGTTTTCCCGTTGAATATTTTTTACGCGTGCAAATAAAATTGATTTTTTAACATCCGGGGAATATATTTCAGACGCTTCGTCGATGCTCCACATGGAGGCGATCATGAAGACTCACGAATGGCAGCAGCGCAGCTCGCGGGCGAACCTGAAGTCGATCAAGTTCACGAAGGCCGACCGGATGGAGAAGGCCAACGCCGGACCGCTGGACCACAGGCCGAGGAAGTCCGAACACCGGAAGAAGTACAACCGGCTCAAGCCGAGCACGGCCAATGCATTAACCGCCAGTAAGTATCATTTTGATGGAAAATAAATTTCACAAAAATGGCACCACATTTGTCCAAGATTTAAATTAAGGGAAAGTAAATGATATGTTTCTCTAAATCAAATAATAAGGATTTAAAGACACAGAGAGGTTATTTATTGCTTGGTGTCAAATGTCAATGAATAATCACTGAACGTATTTATTGGAATAAAAAATTATAGATGGCGCTGGCAATATTCTAGATATAATTTTAAGAGTCTAAAATAGTCGTCCTATACAGGGTGTATTTGAAATAACGAACAGGCATTTAAGGGCACATACACAAAAGATTTGTGAACCCAATTCCGTCAAAATTTATTCGAAAAAAAAATTTGGAATTTTCCTAATTTTTCGAGGTTTTTTAAACATTCTGAGAACCGATGCTTTTCTCATTTAATTAGGTCTGCATGGAATGTGTGTTTGTTTATTTAAAACACGAGATACAATTTCTTGCCTCCGAAATTTGAAGTATTATCGCAACGTTTTTTTTTTGTAAAAGATAAACAGTCCTCAAGTTCATTGATGCACTCAGATATTTTCTACGCGCTTGTTGTAATTCGATATCTAAAGCCGATGCCGTTTAAAAATTAGGTCACATTACCATTGCCCCCAAACATGTTGAGTATTTTCAGTCATTAACTTTAATAATTAATTGCAGGCTTTTTGTTACAGTTATAAACAAAATAATTGCGAATATTGTTTAAAAATAATATAATCTCTTTGTGGTTACGAGCCTGTTCGTTATTTCAAATACACCCTGTATATAGAACTGTGGGCATATCTGGGTTAATTTGTACGGAGAAAGTAAAAATAGTTTTAACAGTGAATCCATAGCAAATTAGGTTGCCTATCATTTTGGTGGAAACTTTTGAGCATGTTTGTAGATGGTTTAAGTGGAATCGAATATACCAAAAATTTCTTATCAACCCTTTGCATTCGAGTCATTTTTCGCTCGGGCAAACCAGCAACTAGAGATGAGTTGCTGGTTCGCCCGAGACAAGTTCCAGGTTAAAATCACTGGGTTAGGTTAGGTACGGTTGGGATGCATCACACCTTCTGGGCGCCGTAGCAGTGCTGCTCGAGTGACCGCATCAAATACTAATTAGGCTTGTGTAACGTTTCAGAGATCAAGAACCGTTTCCGCGGGAGGAAGGGCGTCCGTCCGTCGTCCTCTCTGGGTAGGTTAAAGAGTCGCTCGTTAGCGTCGTCGTCGTCACAAATACAATCTCTGGGTTCAGATGGCGCCGACGAGGAGGTGGAGTCGCTGGGCATCTCGTCCGGCGGCGGCAAGTTCGACTCGCCCAGCTCGTCGCCGCTGCTGCCCGCGCAGGCCGCCGCCGCCGGTTACCCCCGCAGGACGCGCGCCGACTCCTACGACATCGACAACATCATCATACCGTACAGCGTCGCCGCATCCACGCGCGTCGAGAAGCTCCAGTACAAAGAAATCCTCACTCCAAAGTAGGTTCTCATTTGAATTAATTTGCACATCCTGTGATATCATTAACCTCTTCACGCCCAAAAACAAAAAAGAAATTTACTCCATTGGCGCCATCTATGGAATATTTTTTTACATAAATGAGTAATAGAATAAAAAACTTTTTTACTTTGTTTGTATAACACTTATTTTGTTTATTTTGACTGCAGTTTCTGCAACTCAACTTTAGTTTTGATAATGGCAAGCTGAGTTGCCGAAACTGCAGTCAAAATAAACAAAATAAGTGTTATACAAAGTAAAAAAGTGTTTTATTCTATATAAAAAGCATGTATAACGAAGTAGAAGCTTCCTACATAACAAACATAAATGAGTAAGTTTGTGGCGGTGGAATAATATTTTGTAGAAAAGAGTAACAACAAAAAAGTAATTTTCAGTAAACCTGGGATTATGCTATAGTGCAATCAAAGCAGCATGGGCACGAAGTGGTTAATGGTTGGGAGATTATGTTTGTGATTTGGATATGATGTTGCTAATTACTAATTACTTTGTATACTTTAAAAATTTCAATGGAAATATCCAGATAAAGTCTGGCCGCGCTATGAAGGCATCCGAGGTGCTATCTATAACCTTTTAAAAACGTCATTTATACATAGAAACCGATGGTGCACCAATAGCTAGCAAGTAAAGAGTAAACATCTGTGAATGTAAAGTAACAAAATATCCAATCACTTCTGATGAGGGCGGCCCTTCCGACCCTCCATTAATCATCTCAGACGCCTTCATAGGGCGGTCAGTGTATACGCTTCAACCCATTTTTGTGCTTTCACAATAATCTTAGTATTAATTATCATTTTCCATAGACCAATTTTGGGCAATAATCGTAATAAGTGCAGTAAAGTAGTTAATGGGGAATCGATTAAACATTTTACCAACATTTCGTTTCTAGCATCAAATGAATAATGCTTACATTATTGTTTCTATTGTCGAATCAGACAGCAGGTAGTGACATCTAGTGCTAGAGATGAGATCTACAACCCAATGCTTTTTAAACATGTTCTCTCTTTTTTAATTATCCGAAGGTAACACGTCCTCTTGTTTGTTTCATAGGTGGCGAATAGCAGAGCACGACTTTGTCGCCAAGTACGATCCTAAGAACAATGGTATTGTCAAAGCTAGTCAAGAGTTTAGTGAGGTAAGTTTTGCAGACCTTTTTTTAAAATGCATGTTCTCTAAAAATTTTAAAGTTTCTGGTTTAGTTACACTTACAAAAATACAAGGACCACCACCTGGGTTGTCCTTGGATACAAGTTCTACGGCTTGTTGTAAATTTTGCTAACAGAATTTTAATATTGGTTTATCTGCGACCAGAAATTCTGTAAAATTTAACAAAATCTGGATAAACAATAGCTATTTGTATATTGAGAGCGCAAAGATTTTTTTTTACAATTGCAACAATTGATGATATACAGGGTGTTTCAGAGCTCTGGGAATGGTCAATCACGTGTTTATTTGTCAAAATTTCGAAAAATGTTTTATACAAAAGTTGTGTATAATAGTGAGCTGCACGCCCTAAAAATATTTAAATTTATACAGGGTGTCTCATAACAAAGTTACAGACCAAACTTATGTTTTTTTGAATGGAACACCCTGTATTTTTTGTCATTTTTGAATTATATGGAGCAAATAAAGGCGAGTTACTTCAATACTCCCTATACCTATTGTTTGCCGTTTTCGAAATATTTGAAAATTTGTTGAAATGCATGGTCTGGGTGAAATTTTATTTTTGCCCCAGTGATTGACGTTGAATGATTAAAATCATTTCTATTATTTGGTTGAGGGTTCGAACTATGGAGCCAACCATGATTTCATACAAAAAATTATACAGGGTGATGCGGTAGAAAAACCGAACTTATAAAGTTAAATAACTTCGTTTTTTCAAACGGCACACCCTGTATTTAGTAACGTATTCTTAAGTAGAATCCAATTATCTTTCAGATTGTATAAGGGTTCCCTGTTCCTAATCTCAATAGTTTTCTTGTATTCGGCGATCATCATATCACGAATAATTATTATAATCTGAAAGATTATTGGATTTTACTTGAGAATACGTTACTAAATACAGGGTGTGCCATATAAAAAAACGAAGTTATTCAACTTTATAATTTGGGTTTTTCTACCGCATTTTTTTATCACCCTGTATAATTTTTTGTATGAAATCATGGTTGGCTTTATAGTTCGAACCTTCAAGCAAATAATTAAAATGATTTTAATCGTTCAACGTCAATCACTGGGGCAAAAATAAAATTTCACCCAGACCATGCATTTCAACAAATCTTCAAATATTTCGAAAACGGCAAACAATAGGTATAGGGAGTATTGAAGTAACTCACCTTTATTTGCTCCATATAATTCAAAAATGACAAAAAATACAGGGTGTTCCATTTAAAAAAACATAAGTTTGGTCTGTAACTTTGTTATGAGACACCCTGTATAAATTTAAATATTTTTAGGGTGTGCAGCTCACCATCATACACAACTTTTGTATAAAACATTTTTCGAAATTTTGAAAAATAAGTACGTGATTGACCGTTCCCAGAGCTCTGAAACACCCTGTATGTATAGATTATGCGATTCTTGTTTCCAATTTTAACACTCCAATACCCGCACCGTTTTCTTACCAACAGCACCCATACCGTATTTTTTTAACATCAGCACCCATACCGTTCTTTTACCAGCAGTACCCCCACCCTTTTTTTACCATCAGCACCCACACCGTTTTGTTACTAGTAGTACCTGTACCGTGTTTTTACCATTAGCGCCAGCACTGTTTTCTTGCCAACTGTACCTGCACCGTTTTTTTTTTTACCATCAGCACCCGCACCGTTTTTTTACCAACTGTACCTGCGCTTCTTTTTTACCATCAGCACCCGCACCGTTTTCTTACCAACTGTACCTGCACCGTTTTTTTACCATCAGCACCCATACCTTTTTCTTACCAGCAATACTTGCACCGTTTTTTTACAAACAGTTCCTGCACCGTTTTCTTACCAACTGTACCTGCGCTTCTTTTTTACCATCAGCACCCATACCGTTTTCTTACCAGCAATACCTGCACCATTTTTTTACCAACAGTTCCCGCTCCGTTTTCTTACCAACAGTACTTGCACCGTTTTTTTTTTACCATCAGCACTCATACCGTTTTCTTACCAGCAATACCAGCACCATTTTTTTTACCAACAGTTCCCGCACCATTTTTTTACCAACAGTTCCCGCACCGTTTTCTTACCAACTGTACCTGCACCATTTTTTTTTACCATCAGCACCCATACCGTTTTCTTACCAACAATACCTGCACCGTTTTTTTTTTACCAACAGTTCCCGCACTGTTTTCTTACCAACAGTTCCCGCACCGTTTTTTTTACCATCAGCACCAGCACTATTTTCTTAGCATCAGTACCCGCATAGAGAATTTTTTACCCATGTTTCTCCCAATGGTTCTATCAATGTCTTCTTTAGCCTTGATAAACATGTTGCACATAGAGAAATGTGTTTTAACATGTCGATCAAGACTGACCTTCTCTGCCTTACTGAGAACCTCAACTTCGACTGATGCAATTGAATCGAATTTTGACAGAAGGGTTGAGTTGGTTTAAAGAATGGCAAAGAAATTAGGTCAGATTGCTAATTAAGGAGATTGAAGAATTACGGCTCTGTTTGAAAATTTATAATGAATCCAGGAGCTATGTGTCCATTACTTAGATCACAATTCCTACTTAATTTTTAGTAGGTTTTATTGAACATAGCAGAACCTAGTTAAGACATGACTTTCATGCGATGAAAGAAATGTTGGTTAAAAAACCTTCTGTTAATAGGAGGAGGAGGATGTGTCGGAGGAGGCGACCGTGGTGAGGCACGAGAAGTGCGAACAAGACGAGAAGAAAAAGTTCCTGAGCTACCTCAAGCTACCAATCGGTTACGGCCGCTCGCGGTCCAACCGGCGCACGGACAGCCGGGCGGAGTCGAGCGGCGCCAACACCCCGGACCCGATGAGCCCCGCGCCGCCGCCCCACAACCCCGCCGAGAACCCCATGGAGTCGGTCTCGCCGATGACGACGCCGCCGCCCACGCCGGCGCCCGCGCCCTCCGAGGACGCCATGCTGCGCAGGCGGACGGTCTCGCAGTCGCGGCACGCGAAGGACAAGGACGCGGCGAGGGAGGAGGAGCGCAGCACGCCGGAGGCAGTCGACGTGCAGCCCTACGAGAAGCGCGCGTTCCCCCTCGCCGAGGAAACGTACGACAGGATGCTGCGCAGCATGCCCGACGACCACAAGCTGAAGACGAACGCGCGCTCGCAGGACTCGAGCGGCCCCGCGAGCCCTCCCACCGACGCCGACGAGGAGAAGGCCGACTTCCACGACTCGGAGTCGACCGAGTCGGCGTTCGGCGACGAGGACCCCAACGACCCCGAGTGGGACGTCGACCGTGTCAAGGACCGATACCGGCGATAAGAGTTCGTTCGTTCAGTTCGTATGCGTTCAATCGGTTCGGCTACGCGTGCGGCACAAACTGGCCCGTTCAGCGCACGCGCGTCCATCCCCTCCCACACAAAAAAAAAATAGAAGAAAACGTTAAGCTTGGGATTTTGTATTTAATATATATATTCTGAAAAAGTCTGTGATGTGATTTCATGTACAATATTTCAATACTGTTGTTGCTTTTTAGTATTGTAAATATTACCTATACATACATATATATAAAAAAAAGAAGAAAGTATAAGTAAGTTAAAAGCAGAATACAGAATTCAAAGCTTTCCGACAGGTGTGCGGTCGTTGTATTATTATTACATTTGTTTCTCTTTTTTTCTATGTGTAACATAACATGCGGTCCTCTCATTTACGATATAAGATGTTTTTTTTTATTGCCCATGTTCTTCGGAAACAGTAATCCCATATTCTTTAATTTTGTACTGTTACAATAAATTCCATACACACTACTCGCCGAGCGTCGTTTATAGATGTGGGCCCACCCCTCCGTTTCTTATTTATCCGTCCTCAACAGCCACTGCGGGTTCTCGATGAAACGGTGTACTATTTTAAAACAGCCTAGTAAGCAGTGACGGTTCGCGGGGTTTTTTCTGGTACGGCCGAGGAACAAGAGGTGGCAATACAGATGGGTAGGGTCAGTTGCAGAGATCGCACCTATCTGTATTACCACCTCTTGTTCCTCGGCCGTACCAGAAAAAACCCCGCGAACCGTCACTGCTAGTAACTCCTAGAAGAGGGTGTTCCCATGTACAACTTTACCAAGCACTCGAGGCTCATGCCCTGCGCACTCCATACGGATTAAATTGTTCGCATTAAAGCTTTCGCCCCGGGGCCACCGGATGGCGCATAAAAACAGGCGGAAAATTGTTACATCAATTGACGTTAGATTGTACAACTTGCTAATTTAGTTGAGAAATCTGGTCTGTCTAAATAACAGTGACGGTTCTCGCTTTTTTTTTTTTTCGATGACTGAGGTAGCAGAGGTGGCTATACTGATGTAGAGTCGATTGCAGATATAGTTGGCTGCGTGACCGCACCTTGCAAGTGCAATCCTCGCTCCCCGCAATGTTACACAAGCTTACCCCCTCTGCCCCGAAACCTGCCGATTACAATGGTGGCCTTGGGGCTGAACGAAATATGCGAACGAATTTAAGTTTATCTGTGTCGAGGCTTGTTAAATTCAATTGACTCCGGAGATTTATTATCTTCCGATACTTTCTCAGTCTGCGCAAATTTAACTCCCACACGCCTCAAGCACTCGGTAGAGTTATACTGATGACGACAAGTAGACAGAAACCGGTCTACTTCAAAAATATTTGGAATTGGATGCAGGGAGCTAAAAAAGTTATATTCCTGTTGCAATTTTTAATTTGAATAGTTATGAAAACAATACTTTTTCGCATCTTATTAAATAATATAAACGTTGTTAAATCGTTTTTGATTGAGAAAGTTGTCCATTATTCGGCTGAATCATTTTCTCCACAGGTGACGTCCAATCAAATGATAGCGGTTTCATTATTCAACAGGTTACATCCAATCAAATGATAGCGGTTTCATTATTCAACAGCTGACGTCCAATCAAATGATAGTGGTTTCATTGCCCAACAGTTTAGTTGTTACTATGGTTACGATTCGTTTTTTGTCAGCGAACTGCCGCAATTTCCAAATAGAAAAATTATTCGTTATAATTTAATACAAACGGAAAACTTTTTAGGTAATTAACTATTAGGATAATATGATGCGAAAAAGTTTAGTATTAAACTCGTGAACAAGTTGGCCATTGCCACTCGGGTAAATTGCAAATTTCACCCTCGTGGTAATGGCCAACTTTCTCACTCGTTTAATAATATACTATCATCTGAATTTGTACGGAGAAAGTAAGAATAGCGTCTGCAGTTAACTCAGTGCAAATTAGGTTGCCTATGCAATAGTCAGGTAATCTCAAGTCATAAATTGTAAACTGCAGAGCCTTAAAATTTAACGAAAACCCTGTGATAACATTTTTGGAATGATGGAGACTATTTTCAAAAATAGTTGGAATCGATGCAGGGCACTAAAGAAGTTATATTGCTTGGAATTTTGAATTTGAATAGTTATGAAAACGATTCTTTATCTTAATTTGTACGGAGAAAGTAAAAATTGCTTCTGCAAATTAGGTTGCCTATGCAACCGTCCTGTAATATCAGGTCAATTTAGATAAATTAGATACTGCCATGCAGTGCGTTAAAATTTAACGAAAACCCTGTGATAACATTTTTGGAATGATGGGAGACTATTTTCAAAAATAGTTGGAATCAACGCTTGGTATCGGAGACGGTTCGCGGGTTTTTTTTCTGGTACGGCCGAGGAACAAGAGGTAGTAATACAGATAGTTGCGGACACGCAGCCAGCCGTCTCTGCAACTGACCCTACCTATCTGTATTACCACCTCTTGTTCCTCGGCCGTACCAGAAAAAAACCCGCGAACCGTCACTGTTATATAGTCAAAGGTTTGAAGTCACGAAGATCATAATTTGTACGAAGAAAGTTAAAAATAGCTTCTACTTGTAAATTGGGTTGCCTATGTAAACATGTTATCTTTGGTCGTTCTGCTATAAATTAATGTATTATTGGCGTTAACTGTATAATAAAATAGTGTATTGTACAACGAGCATCCTAGGATACAAATATATTCTAGTAACTGAGCTATAGAAGACGGGAGGTAAGATGCAGGACCCTGTATACCAGTGATTCCCAAAGTGGGTGCTGCAGCGATTTAGGGGGGCGCTGATGGTCACAGGTGCATTTGGGGGCGATGAATAACTGTAATCGGGCAGTGATAATATAAAAGAAAGAAGACAAGATTTAGTGAAACGTGGGTTCAGTGCGGTAACCAATTTATTAACAAAAAATAAATCAACCAATTGCAAATAGTTAATCTTGGTGATCCTATTAATTGCTTTTAAAATTTAAAAAAAATTCAAGGGGGCGCTAAGTAATATTTTTTCTGGAAAGGGGGCGGTAGGACAAAAAGTTTGGGAAGCACTGCTGTATACGGTTAAAGTAAAAATAGTTTAATTACAATAAACTGATGCAAATTGGGTTGCCTATATGAAGATAGTAAAAAGCTATTTCTACAATAGAATTAAATTATATCAATTATATACGCCACTTTCGAGTAAAGAAAAATTAACAAAATTCATCAATTAAAATAAGGTACATGGTACACATAACAATAATGTTTAGTTTATAATAAAAATTCTTTCGTGAAATGGTTAGAAAATTGATAGATGGCAGTACTAGTGAAATTTAACAAAGTGCTATTTATTATAGAATTTAATAAATACACCGTTACTTTGGATTAATAACGTATATATGATGGTAGAATTCCTAGATTTTCCCTTTAATGAAATCGCTTGGGTTTTTTATTTATTTTTAATCTCTGATTAAATTTAATTGACGCGTGTGCCTGGAGGTGTCACTTTCGTTGATCATGGAATTTTCCGTGGAACCTTACCGTCGTTATTACGTTGAATAAATTATCGCAGGATCGCGGGGTTCGCGCTGCCGTTTGTAAACGCGGGGTGCGTGCGGTCGCGCGTGACTTCTGGGGGCAGTCGGGAGGGCGGCGGTTCGGCGCGGCGGCGCCAGGTGTCGCTGGCGGCGGCGGGCGGGCGCCGTATATAGCAGCGCGCGGCCGGCCGAGACAAACATTTGTGCCGAGGTACGCGAAGCGGGATATGCGTTGGGGCCGCGTGTGTGCGTGAGTGGAACAGCAGCGGTGCCGACGACGCATCTGGGGGCGCCATGGAGCAGGCGAAGCAGCCCCCGTCCAGGCTGTTCGTGACGTCCGCCGTCGAGAACATGGGCGACGTGGAGGAGGTAATGCGCCGCGCGGGCCCCCGGGACGAGGCGGTGCGCCCGCGACGAGGCGGCCGTGCGACGGGCGGCCATTGTGGTTCGCCCCGACACCTCTTCTTCCTTCTCTATTACACGCGCTCGGCGGCGGGTCTCTTTGCGCGCGCTATTCGAACGCCGTCCTCGTCCACTCGGGGGGCCGCTAGCAGGATCCCCCGTTAACATAAACAAACGCGTGCGGTGCCCGCCGCACAACAACAACAATAACAACATCTGGATGATTGTGTTTTCTCGGTTAAATTGTGTGTGTAACTGAGCTTGCCCTGGGTTAACCCCAAAAAAAGAGTTCATTCTGTGATTAGTTCGGTTGCACACACACACATCAACACGGCGTTGTTGATACGATCAAACAAATAAATTCGTTTAACATAACCTAGATAATTATTTCCACAACTTGATATGAAATGTTTACTACATTGGAATTGGAACACTTTTAACTTCGTTATACCACTACATTTATAATTTTCGACTATACTCTTTAGCTAGCGAATAATCACAAATTATAAATTGTTCATTTTCTGGGTTATTTTGAATGCATTCAATTGTTACATTGTTGACGGTATTAATTGCATTATTAATCACAGCATCCTCTCATTGTTTTAGTATTAACGGTTTGATGATTTATTTTATGTAAAAGTCACTTTGTAATACTCGGCGCAGTGCACGTTTGGAAATTGTTTTTAAGCCGATAATTGTTAGTCAACAAAACTCCATAGTATCACCGATGTGGGGTAAGGTTTAAAATTGAATTTCGCGTTTAATGAGCATCGATAACTGTCATTCACACTTGGATTAAACGAAACATTTTTGATTGACTGTTTTCCAACAATTGGATTGAACAAATCAGTTTTGATTGACCTGATGAAGTCGCTATGTGTCGTAGAACGATAATAACAATTTGAAACCTTATTCTCTCACAGTGACACTGTGGAGTTTTATTTTAACAAATAACTGTCTTGTTGATCCGATACAACAATTTGAGGTTTAATTAAGGGTCGGTCTTGCCTGGTGGTAAAGTTGCTTCATTTTCGTACCGTAAATTCTGAAACAATTAAAGGATGCAAAAAATACCATCGACAATGTGACAATTAAGTTGTAACCTCAAAAATGATTTGCCAAATTTTTTCGGTGTATTTCTAGTATTCATCCTTAACCTGTAATGTTTTTGAGTTTGGATTGTAATTAGTGAATATGCACTCCTGATTTATTTACAACTCAATTGCTAGATTGATAAAACGGATAATATTTTATTTATAGCCTAGAAAATTCCGTTCTTTTTATGCTTATTCATTCCCTACAATTTTTATTGCACACGAGTTAACACAATGTCGGCGTTGATAATGTTATAATTGGCGTCGACGGCGAAACAACCGTACGCGTTTAACCTAACCTGGAAATTTATTCCGCTACACAATCCTAACTTATTTTTATTGGCTGTAATCGGTGCAGCAACAACGAACACCATTTTTTTAATTAATTTAATTTGCAAATGCACATCGTATGTAATAAATACTAAGCCCTCGATCTAACCAGTTAAGTGCGTTCGACATGTATACACGTTCAACACAACTCGCGGATTAAATTATAACAAAACCTCTTTAGAAATGAATTGTTAATTTTTTATCGAATAAAAATATAATCCTTTCTCGTTTTTCTGCGTTCGACGTGTATACTCACAGTCTGCGAGGAGTTTTTTTAATTCTGCAGTTAACAGGTTAACCTAACCTAGAAATTTATTTTGTTACAATTTTTACAATCATTAACCTAACCTAGAAATGTATTTCGCTTCGAGTTTAGTTGCACACGATCTAACCGCAGTCTGCGGGCCTCGAATTAGCTGTAATCAGTGCAGCAACAATAAATACTACTTTTTTCTTTTAATAATTTAATTTGCTCATCGTGTTTAATAAATATTGAGCCCTCGGTTACACAATTCACGTGGTGTTTGATTGTTCGTTGACGTAAGTTATGAAAGGATTTATCGTGATCAGGAGTGATATGCTTCGTCGGAGTGGGTCGTGATCGGATAAGTTTTAAACAGTAAAACGCGACTCGACACAATTAACATAACCTCTAAAATTGTTTCTCCGGCTTTTAATAATAATGATAGGTTTATCGAGGTCATACAATATTACAATTAAGGTAATTTTACAGTTTATGATAATGTGCGAAAATCATCCGGACGGTATGCTATGTTGTTACGTCTCTTTATTCGAATCGGGTTTCTTTCAGTACGGAATACTTTCAGTTTAGTTTACATTCATTTGCAACGATTGGTGCTTATGCTTAAGTCAGGGCGAGGTTAAGGTAATAGTGAGACAAGAACTCCGGCAACGTCGCAAATATTGTAATCGCAAAACCTAACCTTAAATTATTTATTTACAGCACTACAATATTGGCCTGAAGTTGTTGCGTTTACTTCAGTCCATTCATTAGTGTCATAAACTTGAACGTTACCCGCAATTAATATGCTTCGCCCTAGTGGGCCGTGATCGGATAAGTTTGAAAAAGTAAAACGCGACTCGTCACAATTAACATAACCTCTAAAATTGTTCCTCCGGCTTTTAACAATAAAAGTGACTTCGTTAAGGTTCTTGAATTAAAATAGTAGGTGATTGTTACCGTCGAAACTCCTAGCTTTCGTTTCGAACATATTAATTACCACGACTGGCTGCCGGACGGAAGTAGTTTCGTTCACGTGTGCAAATCATTTGTTTTTAATCCGAGGGCTGATTATCTCTCTCGGAAGATAATTTTATCAGGCCCGTACGTGCTTACGCCTTCACGGTCACTATGCCATTGCCTGGTGTTTACGTGATCGGTATTTCTGTTCGACTGCGAGAGAATAACGTTCTTTCTTTTTATAAGACTTTCAACGTTTTAAGGAAAGACGCAGTTCGTACGAAAATTAAGCATTAGGAATTTTGGATGATGCGCTCGAGTGCCGCCATAGCCAAATCTTTAATCACAAATTTTACAAAGAAAAAATTTATCTCGAAAAAACAACTCAAAACTATTATTTATTTATATTAATTCTATAAATTATAAACAATAATTTTAAACTAATCAATGCTAACAATTCCCGCAAATTACTTTAATTACGTAAACAGCACATTTTAACAGATGATTCAGGATGAATGCTTAAATCTGGCATCACTGTCCGGATCAGCTGTTTGCCAGCTCAAAAATGTTTATTAGATAATGCACTTGCGTGTCAAAATCTATAGCCAAATCTATAATCAAAAAATTTTACAGAAAAAAAAAATTATTTATATCTATTCCATGAATTATAAACAATAATTTTAAATTAACAATTCCGAGGAATAACATTAATTACATGAACAACATGTTTAATCGAGTGATCAATGAGAATCAAACCAAAAACTTGTTTTAACAGATTATTCAGGATTAATGCGTAAATCTGGCATCACTGTGCAGATCAGCTGTTCCTTACATTTACGTTTAAGGATTAAAGGAAAAATGGAAGGTAGCGAACTCTTAAACGCCAAACCTTAATAAACCCAACATTAGTTTGGAATGTTCACTAAAATAATTACACTTTCTAAAATACCACTTTTTAAATTTGCCCAACTTTATAACGGGTCACACGATTTCAATCGTAATCCTCGTTTTTCGTCGTCAACACGAATTTTTATAAAAACGATAATTCTCGTTTCAGGCCGGAAATGCATATTTTGTTATAAAAAAAAAAATCGCCAACGTGAACTTTTACTTTCAATGACACCAAAAGTACCTCTAATGCCGCCCATGATTTCTACAAACGAGAATTCTATTTTTATGATAAACGAGAATTCTCGTTTTGGCCGGAAATGCATATTTTGTTATAAAAAAAAAAAAATCGGCAACGTAAACTTTAACTTTTAATGACACCAAAAGTACCTCTAATGCCGCCCATGATTTCTACGAACGAGAATCCTTATTTTTCGTCGCCGACGCATATTTTTATGAAAACGAGAATTCTCGTATATTTCGGATATAAATATCGGCAAATTCAATGTATCAAGTATTAATTTTAATTTTCAAATTCTGAACAAAATTTGTAACAAAACTCTCAAAACCAAAGGTGTAACGTGTAAAATAGTAAAGGTAAAGAGGAAAACACGATTGTGTCGTCGTAACCGACTTCGACGGTAGTCATAGGGTGACGTCACAGATAACAATGGTCGGTGCTCGCGAGGGCTTATCAGCCACGCTTAATGACTCGCGCGAAGCCGATGGAAAAAGATTTTTGTTGCACCGCCGCTGACAAAGAAATAAAAACTTGTTTGTCGGATGGGCTCCGAAAAAAGAAAAACAATAAAAAATGTACGCGGGAAGGTACCTACGTCCAGTCACGTCCACGATGACAAAGAGAAATTTCGAAAACTCCGTGTTTACTCGTCGTTATCGCGATATTAAAAACGTTACGTTTTATATTTCCTTCAATTCGTCGGGAGTTGCAGGAATCCGATTAATCACACCACCAAACTTGCGAAACTTTCGTTTACGTTCAAACAGTTGGATTGTGGGATAGGGCCCACCCACCGCGCCCTTCGTTTCCACTTTAACTTCTTGTTTACTCAAGCAGTATTTATTAGGTTAAGTTTAAGTGGAATGTATATTTTATATGTACATGAGAATTTCGTATATTTCATGTACGAGAATTCTCGTCAGTAATTTTTTTATATAAAAACGAGAATTCTCGTCGGTAACGTATATTTTTATACAAACGAGAATTCTTTTTTTTTCGTCGGCAGCGCTTATTTCATGTGTACGAGAATTCTCGACAGTAATTTTTTATATAAAAACGAGAATTTTCGTCGCCGAAGTATATTTTCCTACAAACGATTGTCCTTGTTTTTTTTGTCATTCTGTTTTTCGTCGGCAGCGTTTAATTCTCGTCAGTATTTTATCATATAAAAACGAGAAGTCTCGTCGATAACTTATTCAAAGTCATATTTTTCGTCGGCAGTGCTTATTTCATGTGTACGAGAATTCTCTTCAGTAAATTTTTATATAAAAACGAGAGTTCTCGCCGGCGAAGTATATTTTCCTACAAACAAACTTGTTTTTAGACGCCGACGCATATTTTTATGAAAACGAGAATTCTCGTTTTAAGCCCAGAAACTTACGTTTTGTTACAAAAAAAAAATCGCCAACGTAAATTTTTGCTTTTTACTTTTAATGCCACTCAAAACTACGCTGTAAGTACTCTTAACCCTCTATTGCATGACTTATTTCCAACATAAAAATCGTTGTTTTTACATTAGATGATTAAAGCAACAAGGCAAAGTTTAGTACTGACGTAATTTTATCAGTATTTTTGGCAGAAACACAGTTATCAAAAAAAAAATGAAGAAGGCGTTCGAGTTCTTCAAACTTGTTTAAGAGACATAACCTCCGTAATTTGAACCACTCTGGTTTTAGCGGCTCAGTATCTGCTTCAGGAAAGTTATCTGATGTGAGACATCCAAATCAATATTCCTCCATTTACTCCAATTCCTTAGAGTTACTTGTAATTGGTTTGTTTTTTTTTTTTGTGCGCTGTATGATCGTGTTTGCTCTACCAGTTGAGAAATAAAGACAATAAATTAAGTCTTCTGAAAGATTTCCTTAAAAATAAATTTGTTTGAGGATCTCTTACAGTTTTCGAATCTTTTTTATTTATTTTAGTAATTATTTATTTTGTAAGATGGCAGCACTAACAAAAATTGTCTTCATTTAGAATGCAATAAAGGGTTAATGCCACTAAAAACGGCACAAAAAGTATTTTTAATGACACCAAAAGCACATTTCATGCTGCCCATGATTTATAAAAACGAGTATCCTTATTTTTCGCCGCCGACGCATATTTTTATGCAAACGAGAATTCTCGTTTGAAGCCAAAAACGCGCGTTTTATTATAAAAAATATCGCGAATCCTCATCGGCAACGTAATTTTTTGCTTTTTACTTTTAATGCCACTCAAAACTACACTGAAAGTACTTTCAATGCCACTAAAAACAGCACAAAAAGTACTTTCAATGACACTAAAAGTACCTTTCATACTGCCCATTATTTCTAAAAACGAGAATCCTTATTTTTCGCCGCCGACGCATATTTTTATGCAAACGAGAATTCTCGTTTCAAGCCAGAAACGCACGTTTTGTTTAAAAAAAAATCGGAAATCCTCTTCGGCAACGTAAATTTTTGCTTTTTACTATTAATTCCACTCAAAATTACACTGAAAGCACTTTTAATGCCACTAAAAACAGCACGAAAAGTACTTTTAATGACACTTAAAGTACCTTTCATGATGTCCATGATTTCTACAAACGAGAATCCTTATTTTTCGTCGCCGGCGCATATTTTTATCCAAACGAGAATTCTCGTTTCGAGCCAGAAACGCACGTTTTGTTTAAAAAAAAATCGGAAATCCTCTTCGGCAACGTAAATTTTTGCTTTTTACTATTAATTCCACTCAAAATTACACTGAAAGCACTTTTAATGCCACTAAAAACAGCACGAAAAGTACTTTTAATGACACTTAAAGTACCTTTCATGATGTCCATGATTTCTACAAACGAGAATCCTTATTTTTCGTCGCCGGCGCATATTTTTATCCAAACGAGAATTCTCGTTTCGAGCCAGAAACGCACGTTTTGTTTAAAAAAAAATCGGAAATCCTCTTCGGCAACGTACATTTTTGCTTTTTACTATTAATGCCACTCAAAATTACACTGAAAGCACTTTTAATGCCACTAAAAATAGCACGAAAAGAACTTTTAATGAATCTGAAAGTACCTTTTATGCTGTCCATGATTTCTACAAACGAGAATCCTCATTTTTCGTCGCCGGTGCATATTTTTATGCAAACGAGAATTCTCGTTTCAAGCCAGAAACGCGCGTTTTATTATAAAAAATATCGGGAATCCTCATCGGCAACGTAATTTTTTGCTTTTTACTTTTAATGTCACTCAAAACTACACCGAAAGTACTTTTAATGCTACTAAAAACAGCACGAAAAGTACTTTTAATGACACTAAAAGTACCTTTAACGCTGCCCATGATTTCTACAAACGAGAATCCTTATTTTTCATCGCCTACGCATATTTTTATCCAAACGAGAATTCTCGTTTCAAGCCAGAAATGCACGTTTTGTTATAAAAAAAATCGGGAATTTTTGTCGGCAACGTAAATTTTTGCTTTTTACTATTAATGCTACTCAAAATTACACTGAAAGTGCTTTTAATGCCACTCAAAACATCACGAAAAGTATTTTTATTGGCACTAAAAGTACCTTTCGTGCTGCCAATAATTTCTACAAACGAGAATCCTTATTTTTCGTCGCCGGTGCATATTTTTATGCAAACGAGAATTCTCGTTTCAAGCCAAAACCGCGCATTTTATTGTAAAAAAAATTGGGAATCGTCGTCGGCAACGTAAATTTTTGCTTTTTACTTTTAATGCCACTCAAAACTACACTGAAAGTACTTTGAATGCCACTAAAAACAGCACGAAAAGTACTTTTAATGACACTGAAAGTACCTTTCGTACTGTCCATGATTTCTAAAAACGAGAATCCTTATTTTTCGCCGCCGACGCATATTTTTATGCAAACGAGAATTCTCATTTCAAGCCAGAAACGCACGTTTTGTTATAAAAAAAATCGGAAATCCTCATCGGCAACGTAAATTTTTGCTTTTTACTTTTAATGCCACTCAAAATTACACTGAAAGTGCTTTTAATGCCACTAAAAACGGCACGAAAAGTACTTTTAATAACACTGAAAGTACCTTTCGTGCTGTCCATGATTTCTACAAACGAGAATCCTTATTTTTCGTCACCGGCGCATATTTTTATGTAAACGAGAATACTCGTTTCAAGCCAGAAGCGCGTATTTTGTTATAAAAAAAATCGGGAATTTTTGACGGAAATGTAAATTTTTGCTTTTTACTATTAATGCCACTCAAAATTACACTGAAAGTACTTTTATTCCCACTAAAAACAGCATAAAAAGTACTTTTAATGACACTAAAAGTACCTTTCGTGCTGTCCATGATTTTTACAAACGAGATTCCTAATTTTTCGTCGCCGGCGCATATTTTTGTGCAAACGAGAATTCTCGCTTCAAGCCAGAAACGCGTATTTTGTTATAAAAAAAATCGGAAATTTTTGTCGGTAACGTAAATTTTTGCTTTTTACTATTAATGCCACTCAAAATTACACTGAAAGTAATTTTAATGGCACCAAAAACAGCACGAAAAGTACTTTTAATGACACTGGAAGTACCTCTCATGCTGCCCATGATTTCTACAAACGAGAATCCTAATTTTTCGTCGCCGGCGCGTATTTTTATGTAAACGAGAATTCTCGTTTCAAGTCAGAAGCGCGTATTTTATTGTACAAAAAATCGGGAATCCTCGTCAACAACGTAAATGTTTGCTTTTTGCTTGTAATAAACACTAAAAGTACTTTTAATGCCACCCATAATTCCGGCAATAAAGTTTAAGTTTGAAAGTGTCAATCACATTGGACTGCGATTTCATGTGTCGGTGTTTTTGTGTGTTCCAGAAACTCGAGAGGAGCTACCAGTTCGTGCAGGGCATAACCGCCGGCCTGAGCGACAAGAACTGCCACAACGCTCTGAACAACGCGCTGCTGAAGGAGAAGGGCTACGACGAGGTGAGCTTCGGGCTGCTGGTGAGCATCCTGACGGAGCCGCAGAACGCGGCCAAGTGCTACCGCGACCTGACCCTGATAACGCGCGACGGCTTCGGCCTCGTCCTCACCCACCTCTCCCAGCTCGTGCTGGACAGGTACCTGCGCTTCAACGAGGTCGCCAAGTCGCAGCTGCTGTGGCTGGTGCGCGAGATGATCAGGAACGCGGTGGCGGGCGTGGACAATCTGTGCATGTGCCTGATGAGGCACGCCGCCGGCGGGGACGTGTCCGCGCGGAACATTACGCTCATCGAGACGCTGCTGGACATCTTCATCGAGAACCGGGGGTGGCTGGAGAAGCTGCAGGTGCTGCTGCCGCTCGTCGTGTACACGTACCTGCGACTGGTGGAGGACCACAACGCGCCGCACCTGGTGAGCCTGCGGCAGAAGGAGGTGGGGTTCGTGGTGGGACTGTTGCGCGAGCGGTTTCAGGAGTGCGCGGTTATCGGGAGGGATCTGGCGCGGCTGTTGCAGAACGTCGCGCGAATACCGGAATTCGACGCGCTGTGGCGGGACATTTTAACGAACCCGAAGGGGTTGAGTCCGGGGTTCATGGGGGTGCTGCAGCTGTTGCAGACGCGGACGTCGCGGCGGTACTTGCAATCGCGGCTGACGCCGGAAATGGAGCGCAAGCTGGTGTTTTTGACGTCGCAGGTGCGTTTCGGGAACCACAAGCGGTACCAGGACTGGTTCCAGCGGCAGTACCTCGCGACGCTCGAGTCGCAGAGTTTGCGTTGCGACATGATTCGGTTTATTGTCGGGGTGATCCATCCAACGAACGAGTTATTGTGCTCGGAGATCATCCCCAGGTGGGCGGTTATCGGTTGGCTGTTAACGACTTGCACGTCGCCGGTGGCGGTGTCCAACGCGAAACTCGCGTTGTTTTACGACTGGCTCTTCTTCGATTCGGAGCGTGATAATATTATGAACATCGAGCCGGCGATTCTCGTGATGCACCACTCGATGCGCTCGCATCCCGCGGTCTCGGCGACGCTGCTGGACTTCCTCTGTAGGATCATCGCGAATTTTTACCCCCCGCTCGCGGAGAAGGTGCGCGCGGGCATTTTTTCCTCGCTGCGGCAGATCCTGGACAAGCGCGTGCTTCCCTCGCTGCTGCCGCTGTTCGACAACACGAAACTCGACCGCGAACTGAGGAACATGATACGCGCGACGTTTAAGGAGTTCTGCGTTCCGCAGGAGTCGTCCTCGAAGGACGAGAACAGCAAAGACGACGGCGGCGAGCCGTTCGCGAACAATCACGTGCTCGACGAGCCGGCGTTCTCCGACGACGAGGACGACCAGGTGCAGGTGCACCCGCCCGAGGACGACACGGACGACGACGACATTCCACTGGCGAAGGTGCGGCTGAAAGAGAAGGTCGACAAGGTGGAGGACGGGTACATAGACGGGCCGCTGAGGGCGGCGCTCGCGCGTCTGCAATCCGAAACGCAGAGGGACAAACAGTGCCAGGTGATGGAAACCGTAGTGCGGCTAGTGGTCGAACTCGACGAGGACTCCGAGGTCCTGCCGGTGTTGGCCCGGACGTTAGCGCCCACGCTGTTTCAAAGTTTTCAGGTCCCCCCCGAATCCATCGGCGACGACTCGGTCCAATCCCCCCTCTTCGTGATCTTCAAAGCCCTCTACGTCCTCCACCAGTCCGACGACGCGGGGAAGCACCCGCTGCTTAAAATCCTCGCGGAAGTCCACGCCTCGCGCAACATCGGCCACCTCCTGTTATACTTCCTTAAAGTGCACGCGAGGACAGACCGGAAAGTGAGTGCGGTTAAGGTCTCCATCTACAAGGAGTTCTGCCAGTACGTCGAGAAAAAACTGGACAGCTGTTTGTACGACGACCTGAGTGCGTGCCACGTGACCGACAACAACCTCATGATGTACATCCTCCCCGATCTATACAAAGACTTTAAGCAGCAGACGGTGAATAACGCTCAAATCTTACGGGTGATACTCTCCGCGATCGACGCGGCCCAACTCCAGGAGCTGATCGGGAAGGTGCTGCAGGGCCGCCTGTCCATGTTCAAGGCGGACAGCCTCCAGTCGGTGCTCAAGACCAGCCTGAGCTGGGAGAGCATCGAGCAGTTCTTCCTCTGGCAGCTCATACAGGCGCACGACATCTCCCTGGACACGATCGTGCCGCTGATCTCGCACCTCGACTACAAGGCGCACGCCGAGGCCCTCACCGCCATCACGCTCATGCTCAAGCAGGAGAGGCCCACGCCGGACTTCCTCAAGTACCTCTTTTCGCGCGACCTGCGGGAGCGCTGCGACCCCCTGCTCTACACGATGGTGAGGCACTGGTGCGACGCGCACCTGGAGAAGCTGGGCGAACTGCTGGCGGGATTGTTGAGCACGCGGTACCCGGCCACCTCGCCCAACAAGCGGAAACGGTCGAGCAACAAGAGCCTGAGCGCGACGGTGCCGAGCGCGGACCAGGTGCTCGGCCACCTCGACCAGCTGCGGGTGAACTGCGAGCGGCACGACGCGCTCGCGGTGTACTCGCTGGACCCGATGCAGAGGGCGCTGCAGCTGGCGCAGAGCAACAGCAGCGACGGGCAGAGGAAGCAGTTCGGGGAGCTGTTCGCGCTGGCGGAGGAGGAGGACGCGGGCGCGGCGAAGGGGAAGGGACAGGGACGGGGGAGGAAGCCCGCCGCCAAGCAGAACAAGAGGAACGCCAAGGAGGTGTCGGAATCTTCGGAGGAATCTAGCGAGGTATGTCCAACGAAATTTAGATTATACTTTTTTGACATCTTGAGTGATTAGGTTACTACAAAAAGTAGTACTTACAAAACTTACGCCCGGTTTCTCCAACGAATCTTAAAATACGTCTCTTATTTTTAAGTAGTTCTGTTGCACCAAACAAATTTATACATATCTTAGGTAAGATTTCCTTACACGTGGCAACGTTGCATTTTCGCGTAAATTTGACAGGCCGTCCTATGTCAAATTCATTTCTAACCCTCCTGTTGTTGAGTTTAGGGTGGTTTAATAATTTATTTATTTATTTACAAACGGGAAACCACTATTTCACAAAAAAAAAATACTAAAACCTTTGTCAAGTTCATGTGACTCAATACTAAATTAAATAATACAAATTTAATAGAAAATAAGGTATGAATTGAAATAAAATAATATCTACTAATTGTTACATTCATGATATATGCCTTTTAAGGCGATTTTTAAAATTAACAAACGATGTATTAAATAAATTGAACCAGGATTGCTTATTAAAGTTGTTAGCAGAGCAATGTCATCCTACTTAGTGGGTTGTTTGCGCAAAAATTCGTGTTGAAGGTCTTCAATCGGAACAATGGCAATTCTCTTAATCGACGATTACTTGGAAAAATCAAAATCAAGCTGTAAAATAATTTCTGGACATTCAATCAATCCATTGATGAGTTTATAGAGAATGCATAAGTCGTTTATTTGGCGACGATCAGCTAGAGTCTTCATGTTGAATTCCACCATTATATCCACATAGTTTCCCTGTTCATGAATCCTTTCCAGTTTGTACTCAAGTGCACGAAAGAATTTCTTCTGGACAGCTTCTAATCTGTTGGTATTATACATAATATGTGGAGCCCAAATCACAGAGGCATATTCCATAATTGGTAGAACAAGGGCACAAAACAGTCGTTTCAGACAGCTGACATTCAAAAGTTTACAAATCCCCATGTCTTCATTGATTTATTACAAACATATGAAATATGAGAATTGAAATTCAGCTTAGTATCAAATACAACTCCCAGGTCTTTTATTTCAGCTGTTCTACAGATAGATGCATCCCCAATTGTATAATCATAAGCCAGAGTGTGATTTTTACGAGAAAATGATACTGTTTTACATTTATCAATATTTAGAAATAGTTTATTATACTCACACCATTCACACAAATGATCCATGTCTGTTTGTAATGAAGCGCAGTCATCCAACGATTTAACTATTCTAAATATTTTTATATCATCGGCATACATTAAGTGCATACTGTTCGAAATAACACTATCAATGTCATTCACAAATAATAAAAATAAGATAGGGCCACAGTGGGTACCTTGAGGCACGCCTGAAGTAATAGAAATAGTATTTGACAAGAAATTATTTATTTTTACGATCTGTGACCTATCACGAAGGAACGAAGATATCCAATGAATAGTTAATTCATTAAATCCGAGAGAACGGATTTTATGTAAAAGCACAGTATGGTTAACACGGTCAAAGGCTTTAGAAAAGTCTAAATAAATAGCATCTACTTGTTCGTTATGGTCCAGAGCATTAATTATATACTGCGTGTAGCAAAGTAAATTAGAATCAGTTGATCGTCTGGGTACAAAGCCATGTTGACTAATGGATATAATGGATTTAGACATCCAATAGACCTGTTTAGCTACTATTTTATCTAAAATCTTAGGTATGGTGCACTGTAAACAAACTCCTCTATAGTTTTTAATTAAATTTCTTTCCCCAGACTTGTGAATTGGATGAATATAACTTGTTTTCCAAATTGTGGGAAATATTCCAGAATTGAGTGACTCAGAAAATATATCATAAATGGGGCTACATAATGAATAAACACAATTTAGTAAAAGATAGTTAGAAATTCCATCATATCCTTCAGTTTTATTTGGTTTAAGATGAAGTATTTCATTGAAAATTTCCGATTTAGAAGTTACAAGAATATGATCATTGACTGTACTGTTGTTAATTTGTGGCATATTATTGGTAATACAATCTTCATTGGAGTAAACTGTAGGAAAATATTCCGCGAATAAATTAGTGATTTCATCGCCATCAGTACCAATCTTTGCTTCGTACTCCATTAAAGTTGGTACACCATCCTCATTTTTTCTAGTTCTGACATAATTCCAAAAATATTTTGGGTCAACACTTAACCTATTTTCAATATTGCACATATAATTATGATACAACTCATTAGATAATGAATTGCACTGTGTACGTAATGATTTAAATGCCAAGTAGTCTTCGTGCCTACCAGTTTGCTTATAATGAAAGTGAGAAGATTTTTTCTTTTGAATAGAATTTTAAGATCTTTTGTCATCCATTCCGGGTAATTATTAGAATGCATATTAACTGTTATTTGAGGGACAAATTTAGCAACACCATAATGAATAATATCATAAAAGTAATCCATTAACACATCAATATTCAAATTAACCAGTTTGGTGTTCCACTCCAAAGAATTAAAACAGTTATTATAATACATATTCAGACCATCAAAATCAGCTTTATGATATAAATAAAATTTTTTCTGAGATTTTATTATGTCAGTATGTGATTTGGATATTGAAATGTCATATGCCGAATGATGTTCACCTATATTAGATAATACATTATCTGACAATGAAACTGCAGAATCGGTAATATTAGAAAAAAAACAAGTCAAGAAACACGTTCCAAGAATTTGGGATATAATTAATCTGCTTGAGGTTTAAAAAGCTAATTGTATCAAGAACTAATTGGGCTTTACTTTCATTATGTATTAAAGTATGACCATCAGAATCCCATTTAATATTGGGGAGGTTATAATCCCCACAAATTAGATATGAACGATAATGGCGAAAGTGCGCGAAGCGTGTAAATTTCAAGAAAGAGCGAAATTTATTATAATAGCGTTGCTGATATCGGTCCACAAAATCGTCGAAAATAAAACAACAAATTCTACAATAAACAAACAGAAGGAAGAAGCATGGGATTCCATCACCCATGAATTAACTCCCTTAAAAAATGTGGGCGAACATGAAGCATGGAATAGAAATTAATGTTGTAGAAAGTAAGAGAGAATTGTTAAGGTGGAGGTATAGCGAGTAGGCCAGATTTTATGTTATCATTAATGAATGAGAAATCGGTTGTTGGGTTGTGGAATCCTTTCGAGAGTAATGTGGAATATCTGCAGTTTCTACATCAAATGCAAATGCATCCATCACTTCTAATAAATTATTAGCCATTTCAATGAATATTTCCAGTAACAGGCACACGTTACAAATTGCTAATTTTATAGGTTAGAATCCGAATCTTAAGATGCCATTTCTGGCGTCTTATACAGCTAAGATTTGATTTGTGGTTGGAGCATCATTTTAAGAACGTCTTATTTTTAAGATGGGTTTTATCTAGTTAAGATTCGTTGGAGAAACCGGGCATTCATTTATTATGAAAATCGCACTCAAGAGTCTTCTCGCGTAGGTGTGTAGTTGGTTCGTCACACCACTTACAACATTCTCCATGGCGGAAATCAACAACAATAACAATAACAAACTGTCAATAATGACTGACTGATTGGCGATGTCGCGTCTGAATATATTGGAAGTACACCGGTACCAATCTAACTTGCTGCAAAATTACATTTTTTTCATGGCCGTGTTGATTCTCTTCATTTTCGAATGTTTGTCACTAAAGATGTCACAAAAGTCTACTTGCCGCAAAATTACTTTTATCACATAGCCGTGTTGATTCTTTTCATTTTCGAAAGATGTCACAGAAGTCTAACCTTTGAGTAGATGGAGTGTAGACTTGTTCACATAAAATTGCTCAATTAACTACGATTTTTGTATGACTTCCAAATGTGGCAATACAGATGGGTAGAGTCGGTTGCAGAGATCTGTATTACCACCTCTGCTACCTCATCCCGCAAGCCGTCGCAGCTGCGAGGTCTCCTATCATCTTTAACTGGTGGTAGCAGTGACGGGTCGCGGGGTGAGGTAGCAAAGGTGGTAATACAGACCCTCTCGTTGTCTTGAATCAAATTTCGAGAGTTGCTACTCTTGCTATTTTGTTTCCAGCTGTGGCACGTCAATGATTTTACAATATGTCAAAAAAAATTTATAATTGTAATTTTTCGTTGTCTTGTCACGTTTTCAATTTTGATTCAGGCTGCGATATTTAAATTGTTCTATGTTGGGTATGTAATACAGATAGATCTCTGCAACTCTCGTTGTCTTGAATCAAGTTTTAAGAGTTGCTACTGTTGCTATTTTGTTTTCAGCTGTGGCATGTCAATGATTTTACAATATGTCAAAAATTTTTTATAATTGTAATTTTCGTTGTGTTTCAATTTTGATTCAGGCTGAGATATTTAAATTGTTCTATGTTGGGTATATGTTGTTTCTGAAAAGGTTTAGAAATTTTGTGTCGGTACCATTCATTCTTCTGCCCCCTCGAGACGTGCACGTTCGCCAAATTATGCCAAAACTTTATGATTACATGATAAACATACACAAACGTCAACTGTCGTCAAGTCCTAGGAGTGTTTAGAAAAATACAAAACACAGTTTTTGGAATTTTACTGAAAACTTTCATTCAAATTCCTGTATTTTTATTTTTGAGATACAGCGTCCTTGGACAGACAGGCATACTCGCAGGCAAATGACTCATGTTACGGCCGAGGTAGCAAAAAAAAAATTTTTTACGATCGAAAATCTTTAAGATTGTTTATCTCTATGACGGTAAGAAATCGGACATATGTTTATTCGAACTTTTCTGTTCAGAAAAACATTAACTACTTCCCGTTTTCGTTTGGCACACTCGAAACGAGACACCCTGTATAAGATTGCCTATGTGTATTCTTAATACTTTGTAAGGATTTCCTATATTAGGTTGCTTTGCGCAATATTCTTAATACTTCAGGATTTGTCGTAGTACATGTATATTAGGTGGCCTACGCAATATTTTTAATGCTTTGTAAGGATTTGTCATCGTACATGTATATTAGGTTGCCTATGTAGTTTCTTGATACCTTGTAAAGATTTCCTTACCATGTGTGTATCGGGTTGCCCATGTATATTATTAGTACTTTTTACGGATTTCCCGCAATACATGTATATAAGATTGCCTACGTATATTCTTAGTACTTTGTAAGGATTTGTCGTAGTACATATATTTTAGGTTGCCTACGTATTTTCTTAATACTTTGTAAATATTTCCTTACCATGTGTATTGGGTTGCCTGCGTATATTATTAATACTCTTCAAGGATTTACCCTACTACTTGTATATTAGGTTGCCTATGTATACCAGTACTTTTTACTGATTTCCCGCACTACAAGTATATAAGATTGCCTACGTATATTCTTAATACTTTGTAAGTATTTCTAGCACTACATGTATATTAGGTTGCCTACATAAATTCTTAATACTTTGTAGGGATTTCCCTCACTTCATGTATATCGGGTTGCCCATGTAGATTCTTAATACTTTGGCCGTGGATTTCGCAAAAATTTATTTAAGCCAGTTTTTTTGTAAGCCGGTGTTACATTTTCGGCTGTGTGAGCGTTCTGTGTGCGCCATTGACGGTCACTGTCACAAAGTTACTGTTTAAATTAGAAATGCAACCCTTTTTTTATTTAACCAATTTTTCGAAAATTATGAAAAACTGCGGAAATGCCGATTTGCAATAAATAGCGATGAAAACAATTGAATATCTCGCTGGTGGTAGCGGTTGGAATTACAATTGTGGTATCGTTTTGTAGATAATTTAATTCCCCATCTTTTTTATTTGAACCATTTTTTGGTTTCATTCACCAATTTTCCGAAAATAATTAAAACCTGCGAAAATGCCGATTTGCAGAAAATAGCGATAGAAACAATTGAATATCTCCGTGGTGGTAGCGGTTGGAATTACAATTGTGATATCGTTTTATAGATAATTTAATTGCCTGTCTTTTTTATTTGAACCATTTTTTGGTTTCACTTACCAATTTTCCGAAAATAATTAAAAACTGCGGAAATACCGATTTGCAAAAAATAGCGATAGAAATAATTGAATATCTCGCTGGTGGTAGCGGTTGGAATTACAATAGTGGTATCGTTTTGTAGATAATTTAATTCCCCATCTTTTTTATTTGAACCATTTTTTGGTTTCATTTACCAATTTTCCGAAAATAATTGAAAACTGCGGAAATGCCGATTTGCAAAAAATAGCGATAGAAACAATTGAATATCTCCCTGGTGGTAGCGGTTGGAATTACAATTGTGGTATCGTTTTATAGATAATATAATTCCCTGTCTTTTATATTTGAACCATTTTTTGATTTCATTAACCAATTTTCCGAAATTAATTAAAAACTGCGGAAATGCCGATTTGCAATAAATAGCGACCGAAACAATTGAATAACTGGCCGGTTGGAATTACAATAGTGGTATCATTTTATAGACGATTTAATTCCTAATCTTTTTTATTTGGACTATTTTTTAGTTTCATTTACCAATTTTCCGAAAATAATTGAAAACTGCAGAGATGACAAAAATTGAATTGGGAAAATTTGTAAAAATTTATTCAAACAAAAAATTGGCTCCATAAGTTCATCATCCATTAACCAACAATGCGTTTCTGATTTTCCGTCAAAACAACTGTCAAATTCTAGGTGGAAACGGCAACGTTCCAAACTTGAATCGCGGAATTGAAAATTGCGTTCGACTATTTGAAAAATTGTAAAAAATTCACCAATCGATGAATTTGTTTTAAAACTTCACTTCAATAAACATTGTGAAAGAGTTAATACCAATTGAAATATATGTAATGTAATTGCAGAACCTAACCGTTTACCATTTGAAGTATTGTTTACACAGCTGAAAATATAATTTACTTTGATGAATGGATCTTTGCTGCGTGCACGTCATAGATAGCCGGAGCAAGTTCCGGCAACATTTTCATGCGTTTACTCTCTCTATGATAAGTTAAATCAGTCGCAAACATGTGTGAACGTTTGTCGTCCAAGGCGGGAAAAGTCAGTCTTCGGTAATGACGCACACACAAAGATCCATTGATCAAACTATACCAGTGTTACGTCAATTTAAGCCAAAGATAAGGTGTGAGCCACAGAATTCTCAGTCATGTCTGAGATTAATTCTTTTTTTTTTAAATCTAATTCAAGTCTCATGATGTAATGATATGTGACATACCTCATTTATCTCACAGTCAACTCTGAAACAAAATTTTGTGGCTCACACGATATATTGTGAAAAGATGTTGATACTACACGTAAATTAGGTTGCCTATGTTACAGCACTGTCGTACTAATAATAAATTAACACGTTGACTGCCATGTGGTTCATAGGGTGTACCACGGGTAAATGAGTCCATCAGGCCAATGTCACACCCTATGTAGCACACGTAAATCGGCCCGGTGGACCCACTTTTACCCGTTTCATTGTGACAACGTGTTAAAGACCATTGCTATGTTTGTACAACTTTTGAAAATTTATTGTTTCCGTAACAACCCTTCAACCTATTGATAATAATTACTGTCTTGTTCAATTTGGCGCATTTGGTAAAAATAACGAGTTGTGTTGTAAAAATGCAAAAAAAAATAACTGATGTTTATTTTGCAGGAGGAGGAGATAGTGAAGCCGAAGCAGGCGAAGAAGAGGAAAAAGGTGATGTCGGACAGTGATTGACGGAACCAATCGGCTTTCGAATACCGCATGGTCTTCATTGAAGTGGCGGGCCGTACAGACGGAGAGAGTGTGGTCGGAGCAAGAGAAGCAATGTCGATAGCAGTTACTAATTAAAAACAGACAAAAACACGCAATGGGGGCTAGTGATGTATAAAGAGTTTTTTAATCGGGCAAAATAACAGAGTTTTATTCGTTTTTTATCTCGCACACACACACAACACATCCATAGACACTGCCTCTAGAAACAAAGTACCATTATCTCTATTCCTTTACTTATTATTATCAATTTATTATTTTTTACTACCTACTACTACTTGTGTACGCTCTGTATATTCATAGTTCTTTATTTGTAAATATTGTTATTATTATTGTTAGAGTCGGTTGCCCCGTTCTTTTTTTTTCCGGGTCGCGAGGGAAAAAAAGGCGCGCGTTTCGAGAATAAATATTGTAAATTACCACCTTTTATTACATCATGAACTTGTAAATATAGAATTTTGTAAATATATTTATAAACATTATTAAAAATAATATTTTCCAATAAGATTGTACTGATTGTAGGTTTCCTTTATTACAGCCGTTACGTAATTTATTATACGTGAAGATATGAAGAAAACAGAAGTATTTTGATTAATTATAAAATTAGTTCTGTTTTAGCAACCTAAAACATGATCAGGAATAATGGTTTCACGCAGACGTTACGCATGAGAAAATGTTTTGGATGTTTTTAGGTTTATTTTTCAGGGTTGAAGACTTCCACATTTTTTATTTCGTTTCAAATAAGTTGGTGAAACTTTCTGTGAAGCTGTTTGTGTTTATTATTGTAAATCTGCAAAATTAAGTCTTGCAAATAACTTAAAAAATTGCGATGGCAATATTTATATACAGATCGAGTAAAGCACGTTTAGCACAGGCAAATTCCATGGGTGCGAGAGCGCTGGAAATAAGACATTCACATTCTCTGAGTGGAAATGGGTAATTTTGATTTTAATTTTGATTCTAATTTTGAATCAAATTTTGATCTTGATTTTAATTTTCGTGAATAAAGTATAGTGTGCAACTCCCATATAATGGCTATTAATTACGGAACGAGCCGTAGGCGAGTGGAGCAAATCATATGCTCGTTGTACAATATACTATTATTGTTTATTATTAAACCGTTAATACCTCTGTAAATTACAATTTGAATCATTAAAATCAACCATTAAAGAATTGCTGCGGCAACATTTATTATTGCAGGATTTTTACAGCACTTTTGTTTTAAAAGATTAAAGGATTATATGTTTGGCGGTCATTTAATGCTTACATTATCAAAGTCATCCCTTAGAATTGCTATTTAGAAGCTTTTAAACATTATTCGTTCGGATTTCCGCGCCTCGTCGCCATCTATTAGACGGTGGCTGAACTGCTAAGTGATGTTTTTGAACAGCGCCAAAATGCTCGAACTTTATACTTATTGTCAAAGTGTTAATATTTAGCAATGGGCTGTACATGAAACGGTAGACGATTTAATTCTGAATCGAATGGTGTATAAAATAGCTGAGGAAATTTAGCGGTTTTCCTGTAATTTGCGAATGAAAATTAAGCACGACACACTTACCGACATTTACAGTTCACTGTAACATAAAAATTCAATAAAGGAGGATTTGCTATATTCTTCAATCAAATACGGGTTACAATACCTATTCCTGATTAATCATTCAACTATTTATATTGTTAATGCATTACAATAAGAGAAATATACGAGAAATCATAATCTAAGTAGAGGGCTCCACCTGTTATCGCGGGGATAAACTACTTAATAATTTGTGGATGTAATAATTGTTGTAATAATAAAAGAATATTTAAAAACTTAAAAACAATGTTGTCTCATGATTAAATAAATTCACTTGTGGATATTTACGTACTTAAATTGCAGAAACAATATTTTATAATATACACGCCTAATCGGAAGCAACCCGATATACGCATAACTCGAATTAATTTATTATTAAAAACTTCTAATTTTATACGTAACAGGAACAAAACCATAAGTGTAATCCTGAGTAAAGCTTCAAAAATAGTGGGAATATTTAAGTATTTAAATTGCGGAAACAATGGTATTATATAAACGCCAACTTGTAGGCAACCCAATATACCATAACTAATATAATTTTTTAATGAAAACTTCTGAAAAGGCGCGCGTTTCGAGAATAAATATTGTAAATTACCACCTTTTATTACATCATGAACTTGTAAATATAGAATTTTGTAAATATATTTATAAACATTATTAAAAATAATATTTTCCAATAACTTTGTACTGATTGTAGGTTTCCTTTATTACTGAGGATTCGCAACCGTTACAGATAAGTAATATATTATACGTGAAGATGTTGTGAAGAAAACACTTCGCTTAATTTATTCATTTTAAGTAAAAAAGTGTTTTGATTAATTATAAAATTACCTAAAACATGATCACGAATAATGGTTTCACGCAGACGTTACGCATGAGAAAATGTTTTGGATGTTTTTAGGTTTATTTTTCAGGGTTGAAGACTTCCACATTTTTTATTTCGTTTCAAATAAGTTGGTGAAACTTTCTGTGAAGCTGTTTGTGTTTATTATTGTAAATCTGCAAAATTAAGTCTTGCAAATAACTTAAAAAATTGCGATGGCAACATTTATATACAGATCGAGTAAAGTTCGTTTAGCACAGGCAAATTCCATGAGTGCGAGAGCGCTGGAAATAGGAGATACACATTCTCTGAGTGGAAACGGGTAATTTTGATTCTAATTGCAATTTTAAATTAAATTTTGATCTTGATTTTAATTTTCGTGAATAAAGTATAGTGTGCAACTCCCATGTAATGGCTATTAATTGCGGAACGAGCAGTAGGCGAGTGGAGCAAATCATATGCTCGTTGTACAAAATACTATTATTGTTTATTATTAAACCGTTAATACCTCTGTAAATTACAATTTGAATCATTAAAATCAACCATTAAAGAATTGCTGCGGCAACATTTATTATTGCAGGATTTTTACAGCACTTTTATTTTAAAAGATTAAAGGATTATATGATTGGCGGTAATTGAATGCTTACATTATCAAAATCATCCCTTACAATTGCTATTTAGAAGCTTTTAAACATTTTTCGTTCGGATTTCCGCGCCTTGTCGCCATCTATTAGACGGTGGCTGAACTGCTAAGTGATGTTTTTGAACAGCGCCAAAATGCTCGAACTTTATACTTATTGTCAAAGTGTTAATATTTAGCAATAGGCTGTACATGAAACGGTAGACGATTTAATTCTGAATCGAATGGTGTATAAAATAGCTGAGGAAATTTAGCGGTTTTCCTGTAATTTGCGAATGAAAATTAAGCACGACACACTTACCGACATTTACAGTTCACTGTAACATAAAAATTCAATAAAGGAGGATTTGCTATAATCTTCAATCAAATACGGGTTACAAAACCTATTCCTGATTAATCATTCAACTATTTATATTGTTAATGCATTACAGTAAGAGAAATATACGAGAAATCATAATCTAAGTAGAGGGTTCCACCTGTTATCGTGGGGATAAACTACTTAATAATTTGTGGATGTAATAATTGTTGTAATAATAAAAGAATATTTAAAAACTTAAAAAGAATGTTGTCTCATGATTAAATAAATTCACTTGTGGATTTTTACGTACTTAAATTGCAGAAATAATATTTTATAATATACACGCCTAAACCGAAGCAACCCGATATACGCATAACCCGAATTAATTTATTATTAAAAACTTCTAATTTTATACGTAACAGGGACAAAACCATAAGTGTAATCCTGAGTAAAGCTTCAAAAATTGTGGGAATAGTTAAGTATTTAAATTGCGGAAACAATGGTATTATATAAACGCCTACTTGTAGGCAACCCAATATACCATAACTAATATTATTTTTTATTAAAAACTTCTAATTTTAAATATAATAGGGACACAAGCATAAGTGTAATCCTTAGCAACGCTTTAAAGATATTACACTTACGGTTTTGTCCCTTTTACGAATCAAATTTGAGGTTTTAAATAATAAATCATTATTAGTTATACGTGTATTGGGTTGCCTGTAAGCGGGCGTTTATATAATTTAATTATTTCTGCAATTTAAATACTTTAATATTCACATTATTTTTTAAGCTTTACGGAGGATTACACTTATGGTTTTGTCCCTGTCACGTTTAATATTGGAAGTTTTTAGTATTAAATTAATATTATGTATGCGTGTATTGCATTGTCTGTAAGTAGGCGTTTATGTAATATAATTATTTCTGCAATTTAAATACTTAAATATTCGCATTATTTTTGAAGCTTTACTGAGGATTACACTTATGGTATGTCACTGTTTTTTATAGTATTTATGCGTTTATCGGGTTGCCTTTGATTAGGCGGATATATTATAATGTATTGTTTCTGCAATTTAAATACGAAAATATCTACAAGTAAATTTATTTTATTATAAGATAACAGTCTCCTTAAGTTTTTAAATATTCTTTCATTATTAAAACAATTATTAAATCCACAAATGAAAACGTAGTTTATCCCCACGATAACAGAGGGTACCCTCTGTAAAGATTAGGATTCCTCACATATTTCTCTTATTGTAATGCATTAATAATATAAAAAATTAATTGAATAATCAGTAATAAGTATTGGGACCCGTATTTCATTGAAGAATACAGCAAATTGTTGTGCATTTAGGTTTTAAGTTACAGTGAACTGTAAATGTCGGTAAGTGTGTCTTGCTTAATTTTCATTCGCAAATTACTAGAAACCCGCTAAATTTCCTCAGCTATTTTATACACCATTCGATTCGGAATTAAATAGTCTATCGTTTCGTGTACAGCGCATTGCTGCATATTAACACTTTGATTATAAGGATTTTGGCGCTGTTCAAAAACATCACTTAGTAGTTCGGCCACCGTCGAATAGATGGCGACAAGACGTGGGAATGCGAACGCAAAATGTTTAAAAGCTTCTGTTCACGAAGATGTTATAATGTGCGCATTATTTAATTCTACGGGCAGCATTAATTATTAGGATGAATGTTAACATAAGGTGTGAGCCACAGAATTATGTTTCTGAGTTGGGCATTTGCCATGCCTGAGAGAGAGAAACTACAGTGACGGTTCGCGGGGTTTTTTTCTGGTACGGCCGGGGTAACAAGGCAATACAGATAGGTAGGGTCGGTTGCAGACACGGCTGGCTGCGTGACCGCACCTATCTGTATTACCAGCGTACCAGAAAAAAACCCGCAAACCGTCACAAACATAACAGTCATGTCTAATTTAATTGAATTATTCTGGTCTCTCATGACGTAATAATATGAGTCAGGGAGGGCGATATTAATAAATTGCCACGAGAAACTATTTTACATTTTAATTGATTAATTTATTCGATTGAAAATTTCATGTGTCGCCCTCTATAAACTTTTAGTCGAACTACGTGGATTCGACGGCGCACGCGCGATAGAAAACGGCAGTCGTCGCCATCTTGCAATTGTGAACGCGTCGGTTTTCAAAACGGAACGTGTAATTCGCGAAAGTTTGCTTGTGCGGTATTGTTCGAATTTCCGTCGGTTTCTTTGAAAAACTTCTCGGGTCGTCGTAGTATCGGGAAAAGTGGATTGTTTGCCGGGAAACGTTTTCCACGGATCGGTTTTTTGACTGTGTTGTGTCCCATGGATGTATTCGTCGTCGATCTGGAAGGAATTCATACATGCACAAGGGATTGTCGGATCCGGAGCGTTGCTGCGTAGAAATAAGGTAAGTGTTTTTGATTGTGTTTGCGCGATTGAAGCCGGGATGCAAATTCCTCGCCAATTCCCGGTTAGCATACTTGTATCAGTAACATGTCTGAGCATGCGCAAACTGAGAACAAGTGCTTGTTGGGTTGTGCCATTATGTTTTAAAAAACCACAGCCCACTGCCGACTCATATAAACAATTGTAAATTGTGAACAGTTAAGTTCAAAAGGCGGAAAAAGGGTTAGCTTGATTAATTTGTAGACTTTTATGCAAACTTTTACAAAAACAAACGCGCCATACAATCAACACATGCGCGCTCATTTCTGGGCATACACAAACTAGACAGAGACAACACCGGTTTCACCTTCGGTTTAGAAGGCGGTAGGGCCGTGCAAAATAATCGATAAATAATCGATTAATCGTTTTTTTAACTTAACCTAACCGCCCGCCCGCCACCCTTCGTTTCCACTTAAACTTAACCCAGAAAACACCGTTTTATTAAAAAATGGTGATGTGGCCATCGTGTTACTTTCTCCGACTTGATTTATATTTACGTTTATTTTCAATTGAAATCATATTTTAAATGTACATCGAGAGGATGACACTTACGTTTAAAACGTCAAAATTATGAAGATGGAAAAATTATACTTTTTTTTCAGTTGAGTTATGAATTTAAAAAAAAAATGTTTTCGCTCTTGCAAAGTCGTATTCTACAAAAATTATATTAAGTTAACGAAAGGTTACCTTACCAATTCTTTCTTAGTTTTTTAAAATGCACCCATTTTAAGTTGAGTTATGAATTTTTCAAAAAAATATTTCCGCTCTTGCGAAGTCGGAGATGTAAAAACAAAAGAAAAATAGTAAACGCGGAGATAAAATTCTACAAAAATTATATTAAGTTAACGAAAGGTTACCCTACCAATTCCTTCTTAGTTTTTCAAAATACACCCCTTTTCAGTTGAGTTATGAATTTTTCAAAAAAATGTTTCCGCTCTTGCGAAGTCGGAGATGTAAAAATAAAAAAAAAAAATAGTAAACGCGGCGAGAAAATTCTACAAAAATTATATTAAGTTAACGAAAGGTTACCCTACCAACTCATTCTAAGTTTTTCAAAATACACCCATTTTTAGTTGAGTTATGAATTTTTCAAAAAAATGTTTCCGCTCTTGCGAAGTCGGAGATGTAAAAATAAAAAAAAAATAGTAAACGCGGCGAGAAAATTCTACAAAAATTATATTAAGTTAACGAAAGGTTACCCTACCAACTCATTCTAAGTTTTTCAAAATACACCCATTTTTAGTTGAGTTATGAATTTTTCAAAAAAATGTTTCTGCTCTTGCGAAGTCGGAGATGTAAAAACAAAAGAAAAATAGTAAACGCAGCGAGAAAATTCTACAAAAATTATATTAAGTTAACGAAAGGTTACCCTACCAACTCATTCTTAGTTTTTCAAAATGCATCCATTTTCAGTTGAGTTATGAATTTTTCAAAAAAATGTTTCCGCTCTTGCGAAGTCGGAGATGTAAAAATAAAAGAAAAATAGTAAACGCGGCGAGAAAATTCTACAAAAATTATATTAAGTTAACGAAAGGTTACCCTACCAACTCATTCTTAGTTTTTCAAAATGCATCCATTTTCAGTTGAGTTATGAATTTTTCAAAAAAATGTTTCCGCTCTTGCGAAGTCGGAGATGTAAAAATAAAAGAAAAATAGTAAACGCAGCGAGAAAATTCTACAAAAATTATATTAAGTTAACGAAAGGTTACCCTACCAACTCATTCTTAGTTTTTCAAAATGCATCCATTTTCAGTTGAGTTATGAATTTTTCAAAAAAATGTTTCCGCTCTTGCGAAGTCGGAGATGTAAAAATAAAAGAAAAATAGTAAACGCAGCGAGAAAATTCTACAAAAATTATATTAAGTTAACGAAAGGTTACCCTACCAACTCATTCTAAGTTTTTCAAAATACACCCATTTTTAGTTGAGTTATGAATTTTTCAAAAAAATGTTTCCGCTCTTGCGAAGTCGGAGATGTAAAAATTAAAAAAAAAATAGTAAACGCGGCGAGAAAATTCTACAAAAATTATATTAAGTTAACGAAAAGTTACCCTACCAACTCATTCTTAGTTTTTCAAAATGCACCCATTTTTAGTTGAGTTATGAATTTTTCAAAAAAATGTTTCCGCTCTTGCAAAGTCGGAGATGTAAAAATAAAAAAAAAATAGTAAACGCGGCGAGAAAATTCTACAAAAATTATATTAAGTTAACGAAAGGTTACCCTACCAACTCATTCTAAGTTTTTCAAAATACACCCATTTTTAGTTGAGTTATGAATTTTTCAAAAAAATGTTTCCGCTCTTGCGAAGTCGGAGATGTAAAAATAAAAGAAAAATAGTAAACGCGGAGATAAAATTCTACAAAAATTATATTAAGTTAACGAAAGGTTACCCTACCAATTCCTTCTTAGTTTTTCAAAATACACCCATTTTCAGTTGAGTTATGAATTTTTCAAAAAAATGTTTCCGCTCTTGCAAAGTCGGAGATGTAAAAATAAAAAAAAAATAGTAAACGCGGCGAGAAAATTCTACAAAAATTATATTAAGTTAACGAAAGGTTACCCTACCAACTCATTCTAAGTTTTTCAAAATACACCCATTTTTAGTTGAGTTATGAATTTTTCAAAAAAATGTTTCCGCTCTTGCGAAGTCGGAGATGTAAAAATAAAAGAAAAATAGTAAACGCGGAGATAAAATTCTACAAAAATTATATTAAGTTAACGAAAGGTTACCCTACCAATTCCTTCTTAGTTTTTCAAAATACACCCATTTTCAGTTGAGTTATGAATTTTTCAAAAAAATGTTTCCGCTCTTGCGAAGTCGGAGATGTAAAAACAAAAGAAAAATAGTAAACGCGGAGATAAAATTCTACAAAAATTATATTAAGTTAACGAAAGGTTACCCTACCAACTCATTCTTAGTTTTTCCAAATGCACACATTTTCAGTTGAGTTATGAATTTTTCAAAAAAATGTTTCCGCTCTTGCGAAGTCGGAGATGTAAAAACAAAAGAAAAATAGTAAACGCGGAGATAAAATTCTACAAAAATTATATTAAGTTAACGAAAGGTTACCTTACCAATTCCTTCTTAGTTTTTCAAAATACACCCATTTTTAGTTGAGTTATGAATTTTTCAAAAAAATGTTTTCGCTCTTGCGAAGTCGGAGATGTAAAAATAAAAAAAAAAATAGTAAACGCGGCGAGAAAATTCTACAAAAATTATATTAAGTTAACGAAATGTTACCTTACCAATTCTTTCTTAGTTTTTCAAAATGCACCTATTTTCAGTTGAGTTATGAATTTTTCAGAAAAATGTTTTCGGTCTTGCGAAGTCGTAGTAGAAAAAACTACCCTTATAGATATCAATTTGAAATTTTTATAAAAATCAAAAATAATTCAAGACAAATACTATTAAAATTTAAACCCCCTAGAACTACCCCCTCAAAAAAAGTGTTGCCAACTCCACAAAAAAAATTTTTTTTACAATATTTATTTTTTTCCTGAAAGCCGAAAACGTCCTCTAGGGTCCCTTGAAAACCGCAATTTTCCAACTCACCCCTAGACTTGGGAGTGAATTTTTGAAAATCGATTTTTCGCGATGCAGAGGTTTGCGCCAAATGCTAAGGCTTTTTGGGTTTCCGAGTTGGAAGGTTCGGATACGGCTCAAAAAATCCCAAATAAATGGGGGCACAACGGCCACTGCTGAGTTGGAAGTGCTCCTCTCCGTCGCTTTTTTCGTGCTTCGGCGAGCGGGGCCGCGCCCCCTTTACAGTAGCGACTTTAATTTTCATAGATTTTTATAGAACAAAGGCTCCTCTATATTTTATGTCTCTTACGAATTTTTGATATCTCTAACCCTTGAAGAGTTATTCAAAGAAAACCACCCGCGACTTCAATAAAAAAATTCTAGAGCGGCCATTTTTAATCCCACGCGAAAAATTTAAGCGGCATGCCATTTGGAATTTTATTTTGCGTGGAAAAGGGGGGGGCACATTTTTCGTTGGGCTCACCGTTTACGATCTACGGCCAATTTTCGATTGTTTTGCGGAAATTTTTCGAAGAATTTTGCGATTTTTTTTTTAGTAAATTAAAAAATTAAAAAATCTGAATGGCCCAAGGGCCAAGACTATGTGTGTATATGTTAATATTTATATACAATTGCTCGTTTAATTAGGAACATGTCGTGACTGAATGGCATCCGCCTAGGTAAAAAAAAAAAAAAAAGTTAATTTTCTTAATTTTATATTTCACTATTTCACATAAAGAACACAATTTCACATACTGCAACTTAAGCTTGAAAAACTAGTTTGTTTACTAAATGTATTGCAAATATGCCACTATTGCGTTGTTAAGTTTCGAATAATTCTTTTACGCTTAATTTGATGTTATGAATTCAAACTAAAACTGGTGCAGCAGTTAATGGTTTGATAATAAAGTTGCAAGTAAATCGAAATAAATTAAAAATAATGATTTAACAAACGATGTTCAGTTTTTGGTTTCTCGGGGGAAAACTTTAATAAACCGCATATTTTATAAGTAAAAAACGTTTAATAATATAAATGCAGGATTACAGTCAAATTATGTATAGATGTGTAAAAACTAAAGAAATAAATAAATGTACAACTAGACCAATAAGGGCGGAAATCATCACAAGAACTGGAGCGAGAGGGGGCGCGCGGGAGAAGACTACATCTTCCCCTTTTTGAACCTCTGCCGCGCCTGGGACTTCGAGTACCTCGGCCCCGACCGTCCCTCCGTCTTCCCGTTCTCCGCCGGCTCCTCACCGCCATCGTCTGCAAAAACAATGCATAAATATTCATTCTCCCGCCAGGAAATCAATCGATTTGTTCAACCGCTATCGATCGCAATAGTATATAGTGTATCAAGGGCCTAAAATAGGCTTTTAGCAGCTCAAGGGTCGCTAAAGCATTTTGGTATGTGTTACAATCGATATTTTTTCGCCTCCTTTAAGTAAAAACAGTGTTTCAGGAAAATTTATATCGCGCACCGTTGAACTGTCACTGTCAGATTTTTGCATAGCCTACTCATATTCCACGGAAGGCTGTCTAGATTATGCGTATTATTTTTTCGGTCCTAGAAACGCTAAATCGTAGTTTCGGCACGACTTCTATGGCCGAAATATATGGAGATTATAATTCTCACCTTCTTCTTCTTCTTCGGTCAGGGGCTGCAGGAGGGTGGCCCGTTGGCTCTTCACGTAGTAGCGGAAGAGGCGGGCGACGCCGTAGCCTGCTATGGCTATTGCGATCGTCACGAACGCCATCACCATGGGGTGCTGCGAACAGACAGAGCAATGCGGTTCGTGCGGGGGAAATGCGAGGGTGTGGTAAAACTTACGGTCGGCGTCGAGGTGAAGGCGTAATCCGTTATCACTATTATGACGCCGATGACTATACCGACGCCGGAGCCCAGCCAGGGGATCTGCTCGTCCGCTGAATGGAATGGAAGAAAGTTTTAATATTCACGTTTGGTGGAATTAATAGCTATTTCGTATTACAATTCCTGAAAAAACGCACGTGGTTACGTGACTTTCTCCGATTTGACGGTACGAAAGGGATTTTCATATTTTTGTCCATTTTGGCATTCTTATTAACATTTCATAATTGTCGACTAAAGTGAGTTTTTCACAAACAGGAGTAAAAGATTGTCGAAATCGTGAAAGAAATGACATTTCTCTCCCCACGAGGTTCCATTATTTATTTTAACTGTCATAGCTGACAGTTTTTTTCTAGGTTATGTTTTAGAAACTAATGCTGTCAGCCGTTTCTCTCCCAACGAGATGCCATTGTTTATGTTAACTGTCACAGCCGACAGTTTTTTTTTTGTAAAAAATAGAAATAATTAAAGAAATTTCTTAAAAAGCCTGAAGATCCATAAACAAACAATGTATATTTGATTTTCCGTTAAAACAATTGCCGTATCATGAGCAGAAACAAAACAGCAGCAATCTAAATTTAAAATGAGAGAATGAAAAATGCATTCGGCAAAAATTGTAAAAAATAGAAATAATTAAGGGAATTTCTTAAAAACCGCGAGATCCATAAACAAACAATGTATATTTGATTTTCCGTTAAAACAATTGCCAAATCATGAGCAGAAAGAAAACGGCAACAATCTAAACTTAAAATGAGAGAATGAAAGATGCATTCGGCAAAAATTGTAAAAAATAGAAATAATTAAGGGAATTTCTTAAAAACCGCAAGATCCATAAACAAACAATGTATAATTGATTTTCCGTTAAAACAATTGCCATATCATGAGCAGAAACAAAACGGCAACAATCTAAATTTAAAGTGAGAAAATGAAAAATGCATTCGGCGATTTGAAAAATTGTAAAAAATAGAAATAATTAAGGGAATTTCTTAAAAACCGCAAGATCCACAAACAAACAATGTATAATTGATTTTCCGTTAAAACAATTGCCATATCATGAGCAGAAACAAAACGGCAACAATCTAAACTTAAAATGAGAGAATGAAAAATGCATTCGGCAAAAATTGTAAAAAATAGAAATAATTAAGGGAATTTCTTAAAAACCGCAAGATCCATAAACAAACAATGTATATTTGATTTTCCGTTAAAACAATTGCCATATCGTGAGTAGAAACAAAACGGCAACAATGTGAACTTAAAATAAAGAAATAAAAAATACATTCGGAGATTTGGAAAATTCTAAAAAATAGAAATAATTAAGAGAATTTCTTAAAAAGCGCAACAAACATTTTTGTTTGTCATTTTGATTTAATGTATTGTTTTATGTTAATACGTTGTTCTTATTTAAGTTAAATTGAAAATAATTACTACCGCCATCTACCGGCTTTTTTCATTAAACTTTTAACGCTAAAATAAAAAAACAATCTGGCAACACTGCTTAGTGATGCCGCTGAACTTCTGTTAGTTAGGTTATGTTTCGAGGGCTGCCCACAATTTATCAAAATTCAAGACGTTAATCGACAGTTCTTTGTAATCTTCAGATTTTCGTACCTTTCAACTCGTTGGCGTTGGCCCTCTTGGCCCTCTCGATTGCGTCGGCGATGTTGCCGTCGTCTGGCTTGAACTTGAGCGCCAGCTCGTAGCTGCGCCGGGCGTCCGCGAAGTTGTAGGCGGCGAACTCGACCTCGCCCCGCCTGTAGTACCCCTTGGCCCAGGTCGGGTTCAGCCGGACGGTCTCGTTGGCGTCCTCCAGGGCCAGGCCGAACTGCCCCAGCTTGAGGAAGGCGAACGACCGGTTGCTGTGCAGCGCCTCGTTCTTGGGGTCCCTCTTGATGGCGTGCGTGTAGTGCAGGACGGCCAGCTCGTACCTGCCGTTCTTCACGGCCGCGTTGCCCAGCTCCTTGAGGCTCTCCGTCGTCGGGGTCGTGTTCTGATTGAAAATTTACACGTTAAGCTCTATTCTGGACAATTTTCGTTAAAATGCGACGACCCGATTTTAGTGCACTAACATGGAAATGGGGCTCGAAGAGCTCACGGGTAATTTTTTTAAGGGAGCAATTCCACATGAGTATAATATAACATTTTATCCAAAATAGTCTGTAATTGCATTTAATATTGAAATAATGTTCATAAAATTTTGACAAGAAATGTGTCAAATTGAATCTTGCGAAGGATTTATGCATTCCGTGAGTCCGAGTTACTCTCTCACTCAGTGGGAAATGAACAACAGTACATCCCTCAAATGACCAAAGTAATTCGCTTATTTCACCCGAGTTTTAATAGAAATGATTACTCGATAAACTATGTTAAAGAACACCGAGTGTGCGGCAGCTACAAAATGAAAATACAGCAATGGATAGAACGTAAAACATTCAGGTGTTAAAAACGCCAACAAATCAAAGAAAACAGACGTGAAATGATGAAACCCCTTGTGTGTCTGCAATTTGTAATGAAACCAAAGCCGTAGACATTGATTTATTCAAGAAGTAAAATTAGAACTGTCAGTGTGCTCGATACGTGCTAGAAAAATGATTAAGACGAAACTTTCTCGCAGTTTGCACGCAAAGTAAAAACGCACTGGAATTGTATGACGAGCAACACTTCTTCGACAATCTCTACACGGTTGTCCAAGCTGTAAACACTCACCTCCGGATTTTCGTCCATGGTCCGCGCTCTAATTATCGCCGCAGTGGAGATGTTCGCATTTATTGTTAATCACCTATAGTTTAAATTCGTCCGTAAATTGCGAATTCACAGTTTACATCCGCATAACCTTTAAGGGGGTTTCGATTTTTCAGCCTGCTGATCGGCCCGCTTATGGCGACATCTCTTGTTTTCGCGTTACCGACCGAGCGGATTTAAAGTAGACACCTACTATGTGGATAGTGGAGGTTTCTGTATTGCAGCTGCAAACATTCTATCAATTATTGTCACCAGATGGAGAACGATTGTAACTAATAATAATAATAACTTTATTTAGCACAGTATATATATTCACAATAATTCTATATCTATAATAATAACTAATAATAATAATAACTTTATTTAGCACTTATAAAATAATTCACAATAATTCTATATCTATAATAATGCTTATCTTTCGGTCAAATAACTACCATATGTATTAATATTATTTAGATAAGGCATGGCCATGATAAACAAAATCACAGTCTTAGATTAGTTCAGCACGTTGTTGACTTTATTTCATATGAACTTTGACTATATACTAATGGACTGCTATTCCCCCTCCATTTCCCATATGATCAGTTGTCCACGAGCTAGAGCCCGATATAAGTCCCGCCCCGGAGCCGAAAACGGAGCGTAATTTAAAAACCGGAAAGCAAAAAATATATTTCTCGATGTATTCATTAGCAACGTGGAGAACGCAAATGCGAGCATATTTCGGCAACTCGGGTCCACTTTACTGCCAGTTCTTTGCAAGCAAAGCATAAACCCATAATTTGCAAAGTTCCGGATTTGATGGAAATCTAATACAGAATTTTAGGTTATAAGTTAAAAGTCAACTGACGTGTAAATCAGCTGACGAGTATTATAACCTCGTTGGCATATATACGTGGACGTATTGCAGCCTTTCGCAAAGCAATATTTTGACAAAGTGTGATTATTTGACAATATAAATGTTTATATATTCAAAGATGTGAATAAATTGCAGGGTATCACAATATGCAATGCGAGCTCATAGAGTCATATGTCATAGACACAAAATAGCTACCAATTTAGTAACATACCGCAACCATTTAGGGTCCCGCCGCGCCACCGTTGCTTGGAGACACACATGAAGCGGCGCTAGCAGTCCAATAGTATATAGTCAAAGAGATGTACAATAAAACAAGTGTCGATATTTACACTCTGATTATAAATATAAAGTTCAGGCATTTTGGCGCTGCCGGCAATATATGCACTTGGCAGTTCAGCTGTTGTCCGATAGATGGCGAAGAGGCGCGGCAATTTAAATTAACTCTGAACCACTTTAGTAGCTCGTGGTTGTTACAGGGTTAAGGATTGTGTTACACATCTTTGCGAGGAGTCAAATAAACACAAATCAGATTTATCATCGTTGCGAGGATCTTGTCAAATAAAAAAAATCAGACGTACAATAAAACAAGTGTCGTTACTCGTCTATATTTAAAAAAAATTGCACACAATTATTCTATCATCATCATTATGTACATCTCATCAATTTAAAAATCGCCATTCATTCGCTATTTAACAAAAAAAAAGGAAATACCCTATTCTCAACATTTAATGTCCGAACTGTAAAAGTTTCGCCTATTTACACGGAATAAATTGCGCAAATAAAATTACTTCATTAAAAATATAATACAAAATCGATTGAAACAAACACAGTCTTAAAATGATCAGTAATAAGAAGGGGATTAAAAAGTAAAATGATTCGTTTCAAATAATTTAAAACAAAATTAGCGTAGCGTTCAGTGTAACAACACGCCATCTTTACTTTGTGGTAAAAAATAAAAATAAATAAAATTAGTATTAAGGATTGTAATCTTTTTTTTAAATTGTTGGTAGTGAAAAAGTTACTAACAAGTTTGTTGGGGTGATATTTTTGTTGGTGTCATTTTTAGTGTTTATGCTGGAGGCTTCTACTTCGTTATACATTTTAACACGTTGACTGCCACGACCTTGAAAACTGCATTAAACAACCACGAGAATTCTCGTAGTTGGCAGTCAACGTGTTAAATATTATAATAAAACACTTTCAACTTTGTTTTGTATAACTTATATATTTATTTTTGTGACTCAAGTTTCGGTAATACAATTACCATTTTCAAACAAGAAGTGTATTATCGAAACTCGAGTCACAAAAATAAATATACAAGTTATACAAAACAAAGTTGAAAGTGTTTTATTATAATTATGTCATTTTATTGAAATTATAGGTTAACCATCAGTGTCAAAAATACAACATACCAATATAAAGACAAAAACAGTGATTTTATATCTAGTAGATACAGGACGGCAAATGTAAGTTGGCCAGACGCGCAGAGAGCAAGCGAAAGCCGTCCGAGTACGGTCTCTGTAATGAGCAAGCGCATATTCTTCGCGTGCGCTATTCGTTTACAACTCTATCGGGCGCTGTCCTCCACATAATTAATGCACTGTCACTTTTGAAAATGAATGTACGAGGCGCGTGAACTCTTCACGAAATCTATCGAGAGCGCCCTTCCAAGGTTCCGCCCACAATTTTGCCACTGCGCAACGGCAAGTTACGTTTGCCGTCCTGTACCAAATGTTGAATTAGTAAGGATGCCATGTCATGGTACTTTCATTATGTTTGCTGTCCTGTACCATATGTTGAATTAGTTAGGATGCCATGCCTCGGTACTTATATTCACCATTTCACTCGGATAATGTACTCGGGCATAAATCTGTCTTTCTCGTGATCACGATCACGAATCCTATGAATCAATAGTAGTACCGGGATACCACTTCTCAAATCAAACGAAATAAGGCGTTAAAATTAAAAGTTCCAATAAACGAAAGTACTGGAATGACATCGCCAACTAAATTTCTTAGGGAGCACCACAAAAAATGCACTTCCGGGCCATTTTGTTGGTATAAAGAGATAATTCAATTAAAAACGCACTCACGGAATAAACTGTGAACAAATAACAACTGATACGTAAGGTAACGTATGGGTACCCGCTTAACGCACGTTGTAGGCTTGTTCGCTCGCTTCGTGATCGTGAGAGAGGTATCGTGTTAGGAACTAATGTACAATAGAATGACGACGGTAGAAAACGGCACGTTGTACAGTCGGAGAAAATACAAATGCGAAACTTGCTCAGCGAGGGAATGCTGCCGCATGTCGGTGGTTAGTTCGGTCGAAACCGGTCAGTCCCTGCTTAAAATAGAATTATGAGGTAATAAAATTTACAAGCCTAGTTCCCTTCTCGCCCCTATGTGACATAGGTTGTTGTACATCATTGAAAAGAGAAAAAAAGTCTATTTATGCGTGTAAAAATCAAATATGGCGGCCATTTGAAATAAGAAAGTTGGTATTAATATCTCGGAAACCGCCATCTTGAATTTTATTTTGACTCGATTTCTATGTTTGCCTAATTAAACCAAGTAACTTTTATTTAAAACTTTTTTTCGCATCTTTAATAATTATTGAGATATTTTATTTTTTTGAAAATCGCGATTTTCAGTAGTGATGGGATCATTCGAATGACGATAATCGATTCATTCGATTATCAAAATAATCGATTATCTCCAGAACTTATTTTTTAATTCGAATGATCATTCGAATGATCGGTATTCGAGTGATAATTCGAATGATCATTTGAATGATCGATACTCGAATGATCATTCAAATGAGCATTCGAATAATTATTCGATTGGCATTCAAATGATCATTCGAATGATTTATTCGAGTGATCGGTACTCAAATGAACAATTCGAAAACTGGCTATTGGGATAATCTGAATGACCTTTTGAATGTCATTATACCAATTTGTACTCGAATATATGTCATTCAAAACTTTACGTAGCATATTAATAGGATATCTTTCCCACAAAACATTACAGCGAAGTACTCTGATATTGCCTACAATATATTCTAAATTATAATTTTATTATGATATATTTCTGAAATCAGAACACAGAACAGAATTTATGAACAATTTTAAGCAAAATAACCGGAGTTCTATTTTTAGTATTTAGTCACGATAATTTGAGTATTCCGATATGTCTATACCACTGGAAAAATAAAAATACTCGATTCACGATCATTCGAACTATTATTCGAATTATTAGTCGAACTTTTACTTGAATGACCATTTGAATGAATAATCGATTTTCATATCATTCGAATGATCACTCAAATAATCATTCCAATGATCATTCGAATATATAATAGATTTTCAGATCACTCGAATTATCATTCGAATGAATAATCGATTTTCAGATTAATTCGAATAGTAAACATTCGATTATTGAAATCATTCGATTATGCCCATCACTAATTTTCAGTTTTCTTTAAATAAACTGCTCGGAATTTTGAAAATTTCTCAACACAATCTGAATCAGCATAGAAAACTGCACAACATTGCCCATTTAACCAGATCTCTAGCTTTAAAAATAAGAAAGATACCCATGCAATCCTACTCTATTTAGGACACCCTGTATATTCAAAGCTGTGAATAAATTGCAGGGTATCACAAAATGCAATGCGAGCTCATAGAGTCATATGTCATAGAAACAAAATGACTACCAATTTAGAAACGTACCGCAACCATTTAGGGCCCCGCCACGCCACCGTTGCTTGGAGACACACATGAAGGGGCGCTAGCAGTCCATAAGTATATAGTCAAAGGATACCATGCATTTCATACGATTTCATACGATGTTGGCAACGGGTGTGAAGATAGCAATAGATTTTAAAATTCATTTTTTGCCATAAAAATGTACATTTTCCAAAAACCTTCTATGAACAGGGTGGGGTTACTACTAAATACACATGAACCTCCCCCACCCCAAAATTTCAACCCCCTACAATTTTTCACACTATATAAAAAAAAAATTCCTTTTTTACTAACTTTGATGACCGATAAGAAAATGCTGAAAACATGTAATTATTCTACATACTTAGACCTACTAATACAAAAAATAAAAAAAACGTTCCGGCCCCTAGATCACTTCAAAAAAAATTAAAAACTTGTCCGCCCCATGCACCGTGAAGAGGTGCGTGGGCACACTTACTAACGTTTTTTACGATGTTCGATGTGCGTCTCGAAAAAGTAAAAAAATTATAAACAATCTAGACATACAGGCCTAACAAATGGAGAAATAAAAAAAACGTGCCGGCCCCTTGATCACTTTGAAAAAAAATAAACAATCCGATACACTCTCCGAAAATGTATGCGCCGTCACATTAACTGTAGTTTTTTTCAAAGTTCGGTGACCGCCATAAAAAAGTTACAAATTTATAAACAATCTAGACATACAGGCCTAACAAATGGAGAAATAAAAAAAACGTGCCGGCCCCTTGATCACTTTGAAAAAAAATAAACAATCCGACACACTCTCCGAAAATGTATGCGCCGTCACATTAACTGTAGTTTTTTTCAAAGTTCGGTGACCGCCATAAAAAAGTTAAAAATTTATAAACAATCTAGACATACAGGCCTAACAAATGGAGAAATAAAAAAAACGTGCCGGCCCCTTGATCACTTTGAAAAAAAAAACAATCCGACACACTCTCCGAAAATGTATGCGCCGTTACATTAACTGAAGTTTTTTTCAAAGTTCGATGACCGCCATAAAAAAGTTAAAAATTTATAAACAATCTAGACATGACATGATCTAGGGGCCGGAACGTTTTTTTTATTTTTTGTATTATACCTCATTTAATAACCAGGCGGACTAAATCAAATTATAGCCGCCAAAATACGTTGTTGTGATTGGCCAATCGGGCGCCGTTTTTACACAGGCCCAAATTACTTAAAACAGTAATGGCCGTTGTTATGATCAGCTGATCTCTAATCGATCCTTGTGCCTCACCGTTTTCACGCGTTTCGCCTCAGTTTTTGTGTTTTTAGCCAGTTATTTCTACTGTTGATAGTGTAAGAATCGATTCCTCTCATCCCGCGATTTTCGAGGAAATAGTTATTTTATTTTTAACTCCGGATAAATACCCAGCACAAGTTTGGTGTCATTTTCGGCCCCCAAGAAACGTAAATGGTTGAATTTTAGAGCATTAACGGTCCAACAATCCAAAATTATCTTATATAAAGCTTTAATACAAGAGGCTTTAAAACCTACTACTCCATCATTGAGTATATGATCAAGAAAGTATGCCTAGAATTAATTTATGTGTTGGGATAAATGTTGAATGAGTGTTATGGATAAAAGAAATTAAAATCATTTTATTTTTACCGCCAAAACATGTCTGGTTACTTTTTATAGTGTAAACATGACTTTCGCGTTTAGTCCGCCTGGTTATCAAATGAGGTATAGTAGGTCCAAGTATGTAGAATAATTACATGTTTTCAGCATTTTCTTATCGGTCATCGAAGTTAGTTTTTTATATAGTGTGAAAAATTGTAGGGGGTTGAAATTTTGGGGTGGGGGAGGTTCATGTGTATTCTTTAGTAGTAACCCCACCCTGCTTATAGAAGGTTTTTGGAAAATGTACATTTTTATGGCAAAAAATGAATTTTAAAATCTATTGCTAACTTCACACCCGTATGTTGGCATCCTAACTAATTCAACATTTGGTATCTACTAGATATAAAATCACTGGCTGCCAACTATTTTCGACTTTTTGATCTCGCGGTGTTTCGTATTACAATCCTTAATAAAATAAACTGTCACTACGTAAAAATTAAAACCTTTAAAATTGGGAACCACCGGGACACGTTCAGGAATGACGCTCCCTCCATCGTTCAGAGACGGTTGGATCGCGCTCTGATCATCTTTGTCGGTTGCACTCTCCTTCACCCACTCTGTACTTGGTACAACGGAACGTGGCCCTGTAGCCAGTAAAGATGGCGGTTCGGTTGACTCAATAGTCGAGTCGAATTCTATTAGTACGGTTGAAAATTTCTTTTTCCAAACGTCGTAATCACAGCCGTAGTAATTTTTTTCCTCCCGCGCCCTCAATTCTCGGTGCTGACGGGCTCGCGCGCGTGGTGTATCCTCACGTGCTTGTTGTGGTTGCTCTTCGTCGCCGAGGTTTTCCCGCAGATGTGGCAGGAGTACGGCCGCAGCCCGCTGTGCACGCGCATGTGGTCGTTCAGGTAGTACGACCGGTGGAAGGTCTTCCCGCACACCTGGCACTCGTACGTCTTGAGCTTCTCGTGCTCGCGCACGTGCCGCAGGCAGTTGTACTTGCGGATGAACTGCGCGCCGCAGTAGTTGCACGTGTACGGCTTGATCGACTTGTGCGAGTTCATGTGCGCGACGTAGTCCGACTCGCGGATGAACGCGCCCTTGCACTGGTCGCACTTGAAGGGCTTGTTGTTGCGCGCGGCGTGCGTCCACTTGTGCAGCTTCAGGTTCCACTTGGTGGTGAAGTCCTTGCTGCAGATCTGGCAGGTGAACGGGCGCTGCCCGCTGTGCGTCTTCATGTGCACCTCCAGCGAGGTGCGCAGGTAGACGCCGTTGCACACGGGGCACTCGACGTTCTCGATGTCGCGCGAGAGCTTCGGCACGAAGCGCTCGTTGTGCGCGCGCCTCATGTGGCGCGTGAGGCTCGCCGCGTGCACGAACTTCTCCGTGCACTGCGTGCACGCCTTCGGTTTATTCGAGTGTATCTCCTTGTGCCAGGCGAGCTTCTTCTTCGAGTGGAAGATCTCCCCGCACATGCAGATGTAATCTTTGGTTTTGCGCTTGAGGTTGTAGTGGTGGCGGTTCCTGTGCTGGACGAGGTTGGAGTGGCGCTTGAACGTCTCCTCGCACATCGTGCACTTGATCGGGGCCTCCCCCGTGTGGATGTTGCGGTGCTCGTCCAACTTCTGCTTCGTCAGGAACGCCTTCTCGCAGATCGTGCACTTGTACGGCCTGATCCCCAGGTGGCGCTTCATGTGCAGCTGCATGTTCTGCCGGCGGTAGAAGTACTTCCCGCACAGGCGGCACTCGAGCGGGTGGATGTGCAGGTGTTCCGTGTACTTCGGCTCGCACTTGAAGGTCTCCAGACAAACGCCGCACTTGTAGCGGTCCTCGCTGCGGAAATTGTGCACCTCCTCGAGGTGCTGCTTGAGGGCGCTGTTATCGGCCACGACGGTGTTGCACGAGGTGCACACCACCGGGTTCGAGATCGCGGGCTCCTCGATCTTCTTCACCTCGAGCACCGGCGGTTCGAGGATCACCGTCGAGCGCTCCGCCTCGCACTCGAGCTTCAGCTTGAACACGTTGTCGAAATTGTTCTCCGACTTCACGTCCACCTTCTTCGGTTTGATGATGATCTTCTTCACCTTTTTCTTCCCGATTTTCGAACCGACCTCCAGCGTGTGTTTTTCAGCTTGGTGCGCGCGGCGCTCCTTCAGGCAGGTGAAGTGCTCTTCGCACGAGGGGCACTTGTACTGTATCGGGGGCTCCAGATACCCGGAAACCGTCGGGGTGTCGTCGCAGCAGGCGGGGTCGCGCGATTGCAGCGGGGGGATTTCGTTATCGGACGCGTCGGACCCGTCCCATGTCTCCCTCGCGATGAGATCCGAATACGACACCGACGCTATTTGCGGCTCGGTGTACTGCACCTTCGACCACTCCATGTCGCTGGCGTTGCTCTCCTGCCCCGAGAGTTCCCCGCGCGGGGGCATGTGCTCATCCGCGCGGATGTTCGCCCCGTCCACCGAGACGCTCTCGTCGCCCAGCTCCCGCCCGGAGTACTCCCCCACGCTCATCAAAATCCGCGGCCTCTCGTAACTCCTAGCGTAACCAAAATCCTCCACGACCTGGCTACTAAGCATCAGATTCATCCCGTCCATATCGATCAACCCAACAGCGGGCTGCTCCCCGCCCCCCACCATCTCCTCCACCACCGGCGTCGTGCTCGTCAGCGTCACGTAGCTCGGCGAGTCCTCCTCCTCGTTCTCCGAGTAAAAATCTTTCTGCTCATCCGTGGTCTGGCACGACTTATTCAAATCCTTGCGCACCCTTATATAATCCGAGCTCGTACTCGACAACGGCGATCCCACCTCCTCGTAATCGATCTGCTGCTTGAAATCGCTATCCTCCACCAGCACCATTTCCGGCTCTTCGGGCGTTTGTTCGACGTCTTCGATCGAGAGCAGGCGCTGCGCCGGCGCCGACGACGAAGACGACGACATGATCACCTGCTGCTGCTGGTAGACGTACGGCTGGCACATCATCTGCGGGTTGAACACCGTCGGTATCGTCACGTACTGCTGCCCCAGGTGGTTGACGTTGAGCACGTTGTTGGGCGGATTCGTCGAGCTGACGAATTGCTGATAGATGAAGGAGTGGTTCTGTTGCTGCTGCTGCTGCTGCTGTTCGGGTTCCCACGAGCTGGTGCCGGGCAGGGCGGAGACCGGCGCGTCCGCCGTCGCGACCTCCTTTTGCGGATCCTCAACCGCCAGCCGCACCAGCGCCTCGATCACCATCTGTTTCGGGTGGCTCGCCAGGTGGGATTTAAGGGTGATCCCCGGGCGGAGGTACAGCGTGCACACCGGGCACACGGTATTGCTGGCCTCCATCTTTGTTTAGGCTTTGAACACGCCGGTGTCTTCAATTTCTGCAAAACGAAAAATATTAGAAAAATGGTGATGTGGCCATCATGTTACTTTCTCCGATCATTTATATTTACGTTTTTATGGTTTATTATCAATTGAAATCATATTTTAAATGTACATCGAGAGGATGACACTGACGTTTAAAACGTCAAAATTATAAAAGATGGAAAAATTATACTTCAAATTCAAAAACTCAATTTACTCAAAAATTAAAGGGATTACGAAAAAAACTTATTCTTTATAAGTTGTTCATTTTAGCATTCTCTACAATTGTTATTAACATTATTTTCCTGTAAAAAAAAATTTGAAAAAAAAATCACGATCACAATACTTTCTCGTACTTCGTAACGGAGAAAGTAAAAACTGAGGTAGAGCAAAAAAGAAGGAGAGGAAGTGAGGTGGAAGGTTAACGAGAGCAGTTGTAAAAGGGATAGAGCAGGCAAGGGCAGAAGTCCAATGAGAAAGGCAGGTGGTGACGAGATAAAGGTAGGGGAGTGGGGAAAGAAGGGTCAGTAACAATGAGGTTTTGGAACGTAGTGGGAAGAAAGTCGAAGTGCCCTATCACAGCAGGCCACCATGGTGGCGCCACCAGTCAAATGGATTAAGTGAAATGGAACATAACACACCTGGTATCGGACTGGTGGTGCTACCACTCTGGCTGCTCCACCAGTGTAATCCGGTCAACCAGACTTTACTGGTGGAACAACCAGGATGCCGACTGCCTGGTGTCTCGGCTAGTTGTTTTACTTGATGGTTGGATCCACCATGGAGGCGCCACTGTGGTGGCCTGGTGTGATAGGGCACTAAGGGCAAGGAGGATGATAGGTGGAAGAACAATTTTGAGGATTGGGTGGCTGGGAAAGACATAGTGGGGATAGTAAACATGGATGATGAAGGAGGAATGGGGAGAAGTGAAAAGATGGTTGCCGGGAGGTTTTAAATGGGAGCTGAAGGAGGCAGCGAAATGTGCGATGAAAGGGAAAGCGAAGGGGGGAATGATAGTTTGATGAAGAGAGGGCAGGAAAGGTGGCAAGATGGAGATTATGGAGGGGGGCGAAGGATTGATGTGGATCAAATAATCAACAGTGAAGATACTAGATAAATGTGACGGGTGGTTTACGTTAGTAAAAACTGGGGAGAGATAAGAAGGGAGATAGATGAGAGAGTTGGCGACGGGGGAAGGTGGATGGTGGGGGAGGAATTGGAGAGGACGGGGCGATGAAAAAAGAAGTTCGCAAGTTACAGAATGGATGAAAAAGGATGGGGCTGGGCTAAGGACGCGTTGTTTATAAAATTCGTTTAGTCGAAAATTTAATGTTAATAAAATTCGTTGCGTAGAAATTTTCTCATTTATAAAACTTGTTGCCTCGAATAATTAACACATCTGAATACTTGTCGAAAATTTAATATTTATAAAATTCGTTGCATAGAATTTTTCTTATATATAAAACTTGTTGCCTCGAATAATCAACACCTCTGGAATGCTCCAATTTATAAAATTTGTGGCGTCGAAAATTTAATAACTATAAAATAATAATGATTTTCGTTTATTTCGGGGGTCATACAATAAATTATACAATACAAAGCATGTACAAAATATTACAATCACATGAAAAAGTGTCAATAACAAATAAACAATAATAAAGTAATATTAAATATTAAATGAATAGTACTCTTGCATATTATATGGTTCTCCCTTAATGACTGCTTTAGAGCATTCAATGTTACAGATTCTTTTATATGTTTCGGAAGACGATTATAAATTTTAAGACATGAATAGTGTGGGCCCTTTTCAAATAAACTTAATTTATGGTGTGGATAAACGTACTCGATACCGTGTCTAGTATTGTGGGTATTATTAAACACATGTTGATGAAATAGATCCCTATGTTGCCACAAGAATTTTATACATTCATACCGGGTGTGGCACTTAAGACGCCTCGGACCATAGCTCCTTTACGATAAAAGCTATCGAAAAAAATCTAAGAACAAAGTGGTGCATAGTTACCGTCGCTATGTTTTAAAAATATTTCTAATCATCAGTGGCGTGCCGTACTCCAGTGGCGTACCAAACTTATGTTTTTTTAAATGGAATGCCCTATTTTTTATTGCATATTTGGAAAGTGCTCGACGAGTACTTATTTTTTTATCTAACATGTTATACCCTTCACTTTAGCGGTTTCGCTGTTATAACCCCTTCTTTCAAAATTGCGCCCCATTTTTGAGATTTTTTTGTAGAGAAACTAATTGACGCCGGCGCCTAAATTTTGAATTGAGGTACAGGTTAAGACCTCGTATACCTTCACATAATTTTTTTTCGGGTAATTTATGGAAAAAAAATAATTTTTGATTGATCTTCGTATGTTGTCATTTTTTCCGAAAATTTCAAATGGCACCCCCCTAAAAAAATTACGGCGTTGTACAGCCAAAACTCTAAATTTTTCATTGGTGTAAAAAAAATTACACATTGCATAACAAAATTTCGGAGAAAAAAGGAATTTCATCGCAAATGTCGGGAAACGTTTTCCGTTCCCAAGTGTGCCATGAGAAAACAAAAGATTGGTAATTGTCAAAGTACCAAAACAAATACACAAATACGGTCAACATAATAGTATGTACCTATTTATTCAACATGATATGAAAAATGCAGATTAAGAAAATTTAACAACTTAAACTAAATGTTCGAAATGACGACCTTCCTGCTGGAGGCATAACCGCAACTTCTGGTGATATACCGCAGTTCATTATTTTCGGTAATAACTGCCTTCTTTCTAACTCTCCTTGGCCGTTTCACACTTCCCGTAGTAGTAAATCTCTCCAACACTTTTTGAAACGCACGTTCATTTGGATGTGCCCTGTGCGGATATCTCGCAGCGTACACTCGTGATGCCAAGAAACAATTCTTGTTACATTCTCCAAGAATAAATATCATGTCAACCATTTCCTCTTGAGTTCGGAACATTTTTAGAACGTTTATCAAAAATGACTTATGGCTGCTACTGACGTCTAATAATTTACTTTGACAATTACCAATCTTTTGTTTTCTCATGGCACACTTGGGAACGGAAAACGTTTCCCGACATTTGCGACGAAATTCCTTTTTTCTCCGAAATTTTGTTATGCAATGTGTATTTTTTTTTACACCAATGAAAAATTTAGAGTTTTGGCTGTACAACGCCGTAATTTTTTTAGGGGGGAGCCATTTGAAATTTTCGGAAAAAATGACAACATGCGAAGATCAATCAAAAATTATTTTTTTGCCATAAATTACCCGAAAAAAAATTATGTGAAGGTATACGAGGTCTTAACCTGTACCTCAATTCAAAATTTAGGCGCCGGCGTCAATTAGTTTCTCTATAAAAAAATCTCAAAAATGGGGCGCAATTTTGAAAGAAGGGGTTATAACAGCGAAACCGCTAAAGTGAAGGGTATAACATGTTAGATAAAAAAATAAGTACTCGTCGAGCACTTTCCAAATATGCAATAAAAAATAGGGCATTCCATTTAAAAAAACATAAGTTTGGTACGCCACTGGAGTACGGCACGCCACTGATGATTAGAAATATTTTTAAAACATAGCGACGGTAACTATGCACCACTTTGTTCTTAGATTTTTTTCGATAGCTTTTATCGTAAAGGAGCTATGGTCCGAGGCGTCTTAAGTGCCACACCCGGTATATATAAACTCCGACACAAGTTAGAATATTCTCACGTCTAAATGATCCTCTGCAACTTTCGCTGTATTTCATTTGAAGCAAATTTGTAGTATAGAATTTCTCTTATTTATAAAACTTGTTGCCTCGAATAATTAACACCTCTGAATACTCCGATTTATAAAATTTTGTCGAAAATTTAATATTTATAAAATTCGTTGAATAGAATTTTTCTTATTAAAACTTGTTGCCTCGAATATTTAATACCTCTGAAGCTTAAAAATGCTCAAATGTATGAAATTAATTGCGTCGAAAATTTAGTATTTATAAAATATCGTTGCATAGAATTTCTCTCATTTATAAAACTTGTTGCATTTAATATTTAATAACTCTAAAGTTTGTTGCTTAGAAATGCCCCAACTTATAAAATTCGTTTAGTCGAAAATTTAATTTCAATAAAATTCGTTGTGTAGAAATTTTCTCATCTATAAAACTTGTTGCCTCGAATAATTACCACCTCTGAATGCTCCAATTTATGAAATTTGTGGTGTCGAAAATTGAATACTTATAAAATTCGTTACATAGAATTTTTCATATTTATAAAACTTGTTGCCTCAAATATTTAATACTGCTGAAGCTTAAAAATGCTCCAATTTATGGAATGAATTGCATCGAAAATTTAGTATTTATAAAATTCGTTGCATAAAATTTTTCTCATTTATAAAACTTGTTGCATGGAATATTTAATAGCTCTAAAGTTCGTTGCTTAGAAATGCGCCAACTTATAAAATTAGTTCAGTAGAAAATTTAACATCAATGAAATTCGTTGTGTAGAAATTTTCTCATTTAGAAAACTTGTTGCCTCGAATAATTAACACCTCTGTAATGCTCCAATTTATAAAATTTGTGGCGTCGAAAATTTAATATTTATAAAATTCGTTACATAGAATTTTTCTTATTTGTAAAACTTGTTGCCTCAAATATTTAATACCTCTGAAGCTTAAAAATGCTCAAATGTATGAAATTAATTGCGTCGAAAATTTAGTATTTATAAAATTCGTTGCGTAGAATTTCCCTCATTTATAAAACTTGTTGCTTGGAATATTTTATAGCTCTGAAGTTCGTTGCTTAAAAATGTCACAACTTATAATATTCGTTTAGTCGAAAATTTAATATTTATAAAATTCGTTTAGTCGAAAATGTATAAAACTTTTGTATGGAATATTTAATAGCTCTGAAGTTCATTGCTTAGAAATGCCCCAACTTATAAAATTCGTTTAGTCGAAAATTTATATTTATAAAATTCGTTGCATGGAATTTTCCTCATTTATAAAACGTGTTGCATGGAATATCTAATAGCTCTAAAGTTGGTTGCTTAGAAATGCCCCAACTTATAAAATTCGTTTAGTCGAAAATTTAATATTTATAAAATTCCTTTAGTCGCAAATTTATATAACTTGTTGCATGGAAAATTTAATAGCTCTGAAGTTCGATGCTTAGAAATGCCTCAACTTATAAAATTCGTTGCATAGAATTTTTCCCATTTATAAAACTTGTTGCCTGGAATATTGAATAGCTCCGAAGTTGGTTGCTTAGAAATGCCCCAACTTATAAAATTCGGTTAGTCCAAAATTTTATATTTATAAAATTCGTTGCATACAATTTTTCTCATTTATAAAACTTGTTGCGTGGAATATTTAATAGCTCTGAAGTTCGTTGCTTAGTTATGCACCAAACTTGGTCGAAAATTTAATATTTGTAAAATTCGTTTAGTCGAAAATTTAATATTTATAAAATTCGTTGCATGGAATTTTCCTCATTTATAAAACGTGTTGCATGGAGTATCTAATAGCTATGAAGTTCGTTGCTTAAAAATGCCCCAACTTATAAAATTAGGTTAGTCGAAAATTTAATATTCATAAAATTCCTTTAGTCGCAAATTTATATTACTTGCTGCATCGAAAATTTAAAAGCTCTGAAGTTCGTTGCATAGAATTTTTCTCATTTATAAAACTTGTATGGAATATTTAATAGCTCTGAAGTTCGTTGCTTAGAAATGCACCAAACTTATAAAATTCGTTTAGTCGAAAATTTAATATTTATAAAATTCCTTTAGTCACAAATTTATATAACTTGTTGCATGGAAAATTTAATGGCTCTGAAGTTGGTTGCTTAGAAATGCCTCAACTTATAAAATTCGTTGCATAGAATTTTTCCCATTTATAAAACTTGTTGCATGGAATATCTAATAGCTCTAAAGTTTGTTGCTTAGAAATAGCCCAACTTATAAAATTCATTGTATAAAATTATGATATTTATAAAAAGTTGTTACGTAGAAGACCTTTAAAATTTGTTTCAAAAATTTGAGTGCTAATTTTTTCATGGATAAAAAAAATATAAAAACAATAGCCACAGACTTGAAACTTGACAAATTAACTCAAAATAGATGGCGCTCTACAATTCAATTACAATCTGAAAACATCCCTTCACTAAATTTGAAAATAATCATACGAGAACGTGCTGAATTTGTCCGCTTTTCCCTGGTTAAAAAAAATATAAAAACAATTGCTACAGACTTAAAACTTGCAAAACTTACTCAAAATAGGTTCTGCTCTATAATTCAATCATAATCTGAAAACGTCCCTTCATTAAATTTGGAAATAATCACACACGCGATGCTGAATTTGCTCATTTTTTCCACTGATGTAAAAAAAATATAAAAACAATTGCCACAGACTTGAAAATTTCAAAATTCAATCAAAATAGATTCCGCTCTGCAATTCAATCGCAATCTGTAAACACCCCTTCACCAAATTTGAAATAATCACACGTGTTGCTGAATTTGCTCGTTTTTTCACCGACGGAAAAGAAAAATATAAAAACAATAGCCACAGGTTTGAAACTTTCAAAATTTACTCAAAATAGATTCTGCTCCATGATTCAATTAAAATCTAAACACATCCCTTCACGAAATTTGAAAATACTTACACAACAACATAGTTTCTAATAATACCCGATTTTGAGTCCAATTGTCGTTTTAATATCCGTCTCACCAATTGGGATAATAATCAAACCTTAGGCCCGAAACAATGCGACTTGAGTAAGCCATGTTGGGCCCAAGTGAGGTAGAGGTCATGATACTTAATACTATCGTGTAAGGTTAACGTGTGTATAATTTTCGGAATAGATTTAACATCGTGTGTTGTACAGGTGCATAATTCAGGAAATTGTTGAAAAGTTAAGTGTGGACAAAACACTTACTTTATTGTCGTGTCAAGGTCTAAATATTATGATTAAAAAATACCCGGTGGACAGTTTGCAAGACTAGAATGTGATAAGTACACACATATTATTAATATTTACTCACCAGTTGTGATCAATTAACGAAAAAAAGGTCTATTGTTTGAGGTAGTGGCATCACATCTTCAGTCAATACTTCCACAGCGCGGTATCGATTCGAGGGTTCAGGGGGCGCCACGTAACCACTCGGCGACGGGTCCCGAATTGGGGCGGCGCCGTTTGGGGTGTCCGGGGGCGTTCGAGGCGGCAGTCGGAGCTGGAAATAATCAGTTTGGTGCAATACGCCCGTCTGCCCGACACACCATCACCACCGTCTGGGGGACAACAGCTGTCAAAAATGGTAAACATAACGGACCAAAAAAATACTGATTGGCCGGAGTAAAGATTCCTTCTAAATTGAAAATTATCCTGAACGCACGTTTTCGTTCAGAATGTTTCTCAACATCGTATCGTTAAATATTTATCGATGATAGGTTTCGTGATGGGCAAGTGTGTGCGCGGTGGCGCTGCCTGGAATGTGTTTGCGGTAACTAATTTCCGGACGGTGGCGCTATCTTATGTTTGTCGGCTTAACTAAACATCCATAGGTTTTAATTCAAAATGGTGGTTGTGCAGTGGCGCCGCCTGGAGTTCGTTTACACTAACTAAAATCCATCGATATCAATTCAAGATGGTGGGTGTGCAATGGCGTCACCTGGAGCTTGTTTACATTAACACTACAATTGCGATTGCACATACGCAAGTATAAAGTTAGACGCACTAGCGCGTCGGTGGCAGCGAACGTGTTAACTAAATATCCATTGATTTCAATTCAAGATGGTAACGTTCAAGATGAACGAGTGGTCGCCACCTGCTCTTGTTTACTTTAATTAAAAATCCATTGGTTACTTGGGTTTCCACAGGATGGCGCCACTTCGAATTTATCGGCATTAAATAAAAATCCATTGATATTAAGTTAAAATAATTTAAATACATGTTTCTGTACGTTTCCAATAACATATTTTACTGTTGCAATGAAGAATTTTATTAATACCGTTTTTGTAAATTATTCAAAAGGAATTATGTTTTCTAAAAACTATTTAAAACATGTTTTACTCTTGCAATGAAGAATTTGATTAAAACCGTTGTTTGTAACGTATTCAAAAAAGGGTGTTTCGAGTATATACAAAAATTTATTTATTCTGCTAAAGTGGGAACAACTGCCGAACATAGGAAACAAACGAATATTAATTACTACACTTAAATAAGTTACTTAGAAACACCGACCAGCGCCGGCCTTATCACCCGATCATGCAGTTTGTAGCCAATTTTCGATACCACGACCACCGTTCCCGCTTCTTTACCTTGAACCTCCTAAAAAAATAATCAAAAAACAAATTAAATTTCTTACTAATCGTGCTTGCTTTCAATAAGGAATTTATTAAGAATCTATGTGGACCTGTCGACTTTCCTCAAGATTGTGATAAACTTGCCTGTTGGAAGAGCGCCTCGTGGAAATTGGGGTTGAACTTCTCGTTGAGCGGGTTCACCTGCTCCAGGCCGTGCCTCTTGAAGACCGCCTGCAGCTGCGCCTCGGTCATCACCAGCCCCTCGTAGAGGCTCTTGAGGTGGGGATTTGTCTCCCGGACCTCCTCCTTGGGCACGCTCTCCGTCGCCTTGTTGAGCACGTCGGCCACGTCCAGCAGGTCCTTGCAGAAGCCCTGGATGCCGTACTGCTTGGCCTCGGCGATCTGCTTCGTCAGGCGGCTCCGCAGGTTCTCTCCCTCGGCTAGCGCCCTCTTGTACTTATCCTACAAATTAATCATTTCTTTGTGTAATTAACACGGACTAATGAAGAATGGAGTTACGGAAGGCCTCTCACCAGCAGCTCCGTATTTTTCTCTCCCAGTGACTCGATCTCCTTGTTGAGCTTCTCCAGCTCGTCGTCCGGCTTGTTCTCCGCTTCTCCGGCCTTCTTCTCATCGGCCACTGTGTTGTTTTTCCGAAGGTTAAAAGCTGTCGCACTTCTGGAATTTTTAACCAAAATGAACAGTTTTTCATAATCCCAATTTTTGTTAACGTCAAATGCAATGAAATCTGAATTTGTCAACTTAAAACGAAGACCAAACTTTGTAGTTTCTAACGCAGTAATTTAATCCACAACACGTTATGTAATAATTGAATTATTGATATAAACGTGTGACTTTGCAAATGTTTTCATAACCTCAATTTTGTCAAGTCGATTTTCTCAACACCAAATATGACTAAAAATGAGTTTGTGGACTTAAAACAAACAGCAAACTTTGTAGTTTAAAACGCTGTAATCTAATCCACAACACGCTGTGTAATAATTGAGTTATTGATATGAACGTGTGACGTTGTAAATGTTTTCATAACATCAATTTTGTCAACAGCAAATACGTCTAAACCTGAGTTTGTGGACTTAAAACAAAGAGCAATCTTTGTAGTTTCTAAAGTTGTAATCTAATCCACAACACGTTATGTAATAATTGAGTTATTGATATAAACGTGTGACTTTGCAAATGTTTTCATAACATCAATTTTGTCAACACCAAATACGACTAAACCTGAGTTTATAGACTTAAAACAAAGAGCAAATTTTGTAGTTTCTAACGCAGTAATCTAATCCACAACACTTTGTGTAATAATTGAGTTATTGATATAAACGTGTGACTTTGCAAATGTTTTCATAATCTCAATTTTGACAAGTCGATTTTCTCAACACCAACTATGACTAAACCTGAGTTTGTAGACTTAAAACAAAGAGCAAACTTTGTAGTTTCTAACGCTGCAATTTAATTCACAACACGTTATGTAATAATTGAGTTATTGATATGAACGTGTGACTTTGCAAATGTTTTCATAACATCAATTTTGTCAACAGCAAATACGAATAAACCTGAGTTTGTCGACTTAAAACAAAGAGCAATCTTTATAGTTTATAACACAGTAATCTAATCCATAACACGTTGTGTAATAATTGAGTTATTGATATAAACGTGTGATTTTGCAAATGTTTTGATAACCTCAATTTTGTCAAATCGATTTTCTCAACACCAAATATGACTAAACCTGAGTTTGTAGACTTAAAACAAAGAGCAAATTTTGTAGTTTCTAACGCAATAATATAATCCACAACACGTTGAGTAATAATTGAGTTATTGATATGAACGTGTGACTTTGCAAATGTTTTCATAACCCCAATTTTGTAAAGTCGAGTTTCTCAACACCAAATATGACTAAACCTGAGTTTGTCGACTTAAAACAAAGAGCAAATTTTGTAGTTTCTAACGCTGCAATTTAATCCACAACACGTTGTGTAATAATTGAGTTATTGATATAAACGTGTGACTTTGCAAATGTTTTCATAACATCAATTTTGTCAACACCAAATACGACTAAACCTGAGTTTATGGACTTAAAACAAAGAGCGAATTTTTTAGTTTCTAATGCAGTAATCTAAACCACAACACGCTGTGTAATAATTGAGTTATTGATATGAACGTTTGACTTTGCAAATGTTTTCATAACATCAATTTTGTCAACACCAAATACGACTAAACCTGAGTTTGTGGACTTAAAACAAAGAGGAAACTTTGTAGTTTCTAACGCAGTAATCTAATCCACAACACGTTGAGTAATAATTGAGTTATTGATATGAACGTGTGACTTTGCAAATGTTTGCATAACCTCAATTTTCTCAACACCAAATACGACTAAATCTGAGTTTATGAACTTAAAACAAAGAGCAAATTTTGTATTTTCTAATGCAGTAATATAATTCACAACACGTTGAGTAATAATTGAGTTATTGATGTAAACGTGTGACTTTGCAAATGTTTTCATAACCTCAATTTTGTCAAGTCGATTTTCTCAACACCAAATATGACTAAAAATGAGTTTGTGGACTTAAAACAAAGATCAAACTTTGTAATTTCTAACGCTGCAATTTAATCCACAACACGTTGTGTAATAATTGAGTTATTGATATAAACGTGTGACTTTGCAAATGTTTTCATAACATCAATTTTGTCAACACCAAATACGACTAAACCTGAGTTTATGGACTTAAAACAAAGAGCAAATTTTGTAGTTTCTAATGCAGTAATATAATCCACAACACGTTGAGTAATAATTGAGTTATTGATATAAACGTGTGACTGCAAATGTTCTCATAACCTCAATTTTGTTACGAAACATAATTTAACATTCAGAACTGACCGACAAGGCCTAAATTACTCTAAAAGACGAAGAAGAACATATTTTAGCTTCATTCTGTAATCTTAATTATTAGAAAACCCCTTTTTATAATACAAGAGTATATTATAACATTTTGCACATTAATTCAAACACAATTACGAGCTGACTAGGTTGTCATATTATTCTCGCAGATTTTCATCATTTAATTAAAAGCGACTCTAAATGTGAGGTGTGAATGCGGGCCAAAGTCTTTAACAATCCGCAAGTGTTGTCACTTAAGAAAGTCTTAATTTACTTAAAGACGTAAAAGTATTTTCATAGTATCAACCCCTTAAATTACCAGAGCTAGGGCTTAAAAGTCCATCAATTTTTAACACAGCTAGTTTCAAGATTCTTCCATTGCACATAATTACATCGCTCACCTGAAATTATACAGCAGCGTCTCGTTTACGGCCTGACTACAGCGCATCAAACTCCTGACGCCGAAAAGGGCCATCGTGCACGAGGAAAAGGTGATTTCGCAGTCGCCCCTTGAACCCGCAAAATTTCTAGGTTATGTGCGCACGTCAGGCGTACGGCGGTGCCAACCCAAAATTTTTCCTAATTCAATTATTATAATTAATTACAATCTATTTAATTAGCTTAATTTGCATTCTCCCGCATATCATTGATTTAATTTGAAAAAAAAAACAGCGGTTTTGTGAAATAATAAATTTTCATAATTCGTGTTGGTGCGATTGGAATAACAAATAATTCTGAATTGCATAACCTCAATAATTTCTTATAAATGGCGAAAATCGACACCCTACTTTTGAAGGCGAAGTTCAGGGGCTCGTTGCTGGGCGGGCTCCTGGGGGACTGTTTCGGGGGGCCGTTCGAGGGCGAGGCTTACTCCCTGGGGACGAAATTGATCATTCACAAGAATTTCGAAAAATTGGACGGTCCGCCCTTTAAAGGTAATAATAATTAACCCGTTAATTATTCTTAAACCTAACAGATTCAACAATCTGCTTGTTGGGCTTATCGTAGATAATGTCGTGCAGGAAAGGTTAGCAAACCGCAATAGTTTGCGGAGCATCCGCCGCTGGCGCTGCTCGCGGTCTTATTTCAAAATTAAAATATTTTCAGCACCGTTCAAACCCTATTCTGATGATACCGTCATGACGAAATACGTGGCGAGGTGCCTGATAGACCGCCCCCCGGTCGACTACCCTTACATGGCCAAATTATTCGCGGAGGCGTACTTCCGCGAACCGAACCGCGGCTACGGCCAGAACATCCTCCAGGTCTTCCACAAACTCAAGAGGGACAACTTCGAGGACATTTTCGCGCCCGCGAAGGAGCAATTCAACGGCACGGGGTCCCACGGGAACGGCGGGGCCATGCGGATCGCCCCCGTGGCCCTCTTCTACCACGACAACTACCGCAGTCTGATCGACGTGGTGGTGAAGTCGACGGAGATCACGCACACGAACCCCCAAGGCGTGAACGGGGCCCTGCTGCAGGCGTTTGCGATCTACCAGAGCCTCAACCTGCACCCCGACGAGCCGCTCGACGTGCTGAAGTTCACCGGGGACCTCATCGAGAAGATGGGAGAGTTCGAGGTCGCGCCCGAGTAAGCAACCGCTTTTAACTTCTCGCTCTTTCCGGGAGTTGAATATTTTATCATTCAGGTACGGAGACGATAAAACCCCGTACCAAACCCAGCTGAAGCTCGTCCAGGAATTCCTCAAAGTCGAGGATAAGGAGAACCCCGTCACCATCATGGAGGTGATCGGTGGCCTCGGCAACACCGTCGCCGCCCTCTACTCCGTCCCCACCGCGATCTACTGCTTCCTGAAGGCGCACGAGGGTTTCGCGGGGCTCGAGGTGAGACGCTCCGGAAAGGTTTCTGTTGCAGTTTTATAACTCGGGGGGAAAGTGCAAGAATGTTTTCAGGAGGGGGATCCAGTACGCGGTGAGTCTGGGAGGCGACACGGACACCATCGCCGCGATGACGGGGGCAATCGCCGGGGCGTACTTCGGGGACGGCGTTATAAGCAAGTCGATGCTGGCGCACTGCGAGCGGCACGAGGAGATCGCCGAACTGGCGGAGAAGCTGTACGAGGCTTCGCAGGCGTCGGTCGCTATGGGTATGGAAAGAGTTTGATTCTGTTTTCTTGTTACTTGGATTTTTGATATTAGGGCCATTAAAAGAATCAAAAATCGCTCAGAAATTAAAACGAAGTGTTTCGGAGATAATTTAACGCCCTCCTAAAAATTGCCAAGAAATTTTCTTGCAGGGACAACGGAAAATGGTGTAATTTAACAATTTTGAGGCAAAAAAATTGATTTTTATTCTTCAGCCGATTTTGCTAAAATCGACTTTGTTCTGTGGATAATTTTACGCCCTTCAAAAAGTCCTTGTAGGGTCAATGGAAAATCGTATAATTGAACGATTTTGAAGTTTGATTTTGCAAGAATGTAACATTGTTATTCTCCAGCCGATTTTGGTGAAATAAACTTTGCTCTGTAGATAATTTCATGCCATTAAAAAAAGTTACCGAGACTTTTTTGTGCAGTTAATGAAAAATTTTAAACTAAAATTATTGTTTTGAGATAAAAATTGCATTTTTTTCAATAAAATTCTGTCAAAATTCTATCTGTCACTGCAGTTACGAGCAACTGTCAAAATCACTTTGTGATATATAATTCCTTAATATCACGCAAATAAACTTCAAAATTTTTAGCTGGAAGCATCAGAAATTGTTGTTTTAGTTTAAAAAAAAATTCGCGTCGTTTAAAAATGGCAAGAGAAAACGAAATAATATTTACCTCAGCAGGGATAGTGCTATACATGAGAATCAGTTAACATTAGTGCTTACATTTTATTTTACAATATCGTAGCATATGGAACGTACAAAAAAAATTATTATACTTCAAGATATAAAAAAAATTGTATTTGGAAGAGTTTTGCTGTAGATAATTTTAACTTCCTTTTATTCATCGACTGATTGCGAAGGCAATTAAAAAATCGAAAAAGTAATATTATTTACGAGTGTAATTATACAATTTTGTTTGAAAAGAACGAAAAATAAAATCTTAATCCTAAAGGGGATTTAAACCCTAAACCTAACTTATTCCTGGTGGTTGGTCTGCCGGTGGTGCCGCCGCAACGACGACTTGTCGGTGAAGCTCTTGTCGCAGTCGCGGCACTTGAACGTCTTCCCCGTGTGCGTCACCAGGTGCCTGCTCAGCCCCGAGGCGTGGCAGAACACCTTCGGGCAGAGCGTGCAGTAGTGCAGCTGTATGTCGGACGGGTTCGAGTTGAGGTGCGACTTCAGGTGCACGCGCAGCGACTCCTTCTGCGTGAAGCCCTTCGAGCAGTGCGGGCAGTTGTACGGCTTGAGCCCGGTGTGCGTCATCAGGTGCCTGAAGAGGATCTCCTTCTGCGCGAAGCTCTTCTGGCAGATCTCGCACTGGAACGGCCGCTCGCCGGTGTGGATGCGCTCGTGCCGCACGAGTGCCGAACGGGTCGGGAACCACTTCTCGCAGATGCCGCAGCTGAAGCCGCGCTGCTGCATGTGCACGGAGGCGTGCCGGCGCAGCTGGACGCGCCGGGCGAACGACTTCGGGCAGTCGGGGCACCGGAACACCTTCAGCTCCCCCTCCTCGTTCAACTCCTCGGGACCCAGGTCCCCGGGCGACGGGAAGTCCTTGGGGTCCGCGTCTTCGCTCGTCAGCTCCATTATTATGATCGAGCCGTCCTCCGTCGTGACTTGTACCTGTAGATTTTCATAGTTTTTTAACCTGCTTTTGCCCTAGATTGAAATTAAAAGGAAAGTAAATTAATCAAGTAATAAGATTTAGGTTACTTTTCGATTCCTGTCAAATGTCAATGAATGATCACGGAACGTACTTATTGGAATAAAAAAAATGTAGATGGCGCTGATCGACCGACGAGAAGTTAGCCATAACTTTCCAGCCACGGATTTTTGCCCCTCCACCATCACCCGAATTATGATCACTCTCGATGAATTACCTTTTTGGACCCGGCCACAATAGATTTAATTGCAAAAACATAATCAATGATTTCCAATAAAAAATTTATAACTGTGTGTTTGCAATTTTTGTAAACATTGCTGACGTATTAAATGTTAATTTTCAAACACATCCATCGGGGCCCCAACAATTTATTATATGTCTTTGAAAATCGTCCGTCAGAGTGGAGACAGCGGTTATTTTAAAAATTCGCCAAGGGTTGGTATTTAATTTTCTCGGTCTTTTGACAATTCCAAATTGACTAACATACTTCGTGGTATGTTTGTGGCCGGGAAATTAATTTCCATCGGGGGCCCAACAATTTATTATATGTCTTTGAAAATCGTCCGTCAGAGTGGAGACAGCGGTTATTTTAAAAATTCGCCAAGGGTTGGTATTTAATTTTCTCGGTCTTTTGACAATTCCAAATTGACTAACATACTTCGTGGTATGTTTGTGGCCGGGAAATTAATTTCCATCGGGGGCCCAACAATTTATTATATGTCTTTGAAAATCGTCCGTCAGAGTGGAGACAGCGGTTATTTTAAAAATTCGCCAAGGGTTGGTATTTAATTTTCTTGGTCTTTTGACAATTCCAAATTGACTAACATACTTCGTAGTATGTTCGTGGCTGAGAAATTTATTTCCATCGGGGGCCCAACAATTTATTATATGTGTTTGAATATTAACATTTAAAACGTCAGCAATGTTTACAAAAATTGCAAACACACTGTTATAAATTATTTATTGGAAATCATTGATTATGTTTCTGCAATTAAATCAACTGTGGCCAGGTCCAAAAAGGTAATCATAATTCCGGTGAAGTGGAGGCGCCAAAATCCGTGGCTGGAAAGTTATGGCTAACTTTTCGTCGGTCGCTGATCGATATATTAAGAGGAACTTTAAAATAGGATAATGAAACTACCTGCGTGGCCCTTCCAGGTTGTTGATCGATCTTCATGTGCAAATCCCCGGAGAAGTGCATGTTGGGATGCATCGCGAGGATATTCTTGACGGCGTCGGCGATCGCGTCCAGGTCCTTATCCTCGATCATCGTCTGGTCCTCCTGCGTGTTCTCCAGCTCCACCATCTCCCCGTCGTCCTTCACCAGAAAGATCCCCTCCTTGTCGCCCTCGATCTCCTCGACGACCTCCCGCTTCATCGTCGCCGTGCTCAGCGTGCAGGCCTCCTTGTTGCCCTCCTCCTCCTCCAACGCGAGGGTGATGTTCTCCGCGTCGTCCTCCTCCTCCCCGTCGTCGCCGTCCTGCTGTATGTAGGCGACCTGCGTCACGCCCACCAGGTCCCGCTCCGTGCTCACCTCCTTCCCGTTCAGGTCGTACGAGTCGGCCGAATTCTCGGTGAGGATCGTGTCCGAGGTGGAGGCCTCCATGTCAATGTCGTCGTCCGCGTCGCCGCCGAGTTTCTCTCGCACGTCTCTCAGGTGCTGGCGCAGCTTCTGGTCGGAGTGCTCGCACTTTTTGCGGAACACGTACGACTTGTCGAGCTGGTACTTGCAGGGGTGGCAGATCTTGCTCGGCAGGCCGTCTCCCTCGAAGACCTGAAACGGGGCTCAAGTTGGTGAACAAAAATCATCAAAGCATGCTATTAATTGTTATTGTTCCACCATTGAAATTGTATGTTTTTTTTTTAATTGTTTCAAATATGAGAAAAGGAGGATTTAACAATCGTGACGTGAATTATGGTGGGGTCAGGGTAGTAGAAGAATTTCTACTGAACAATCTTAACTTTACCTGGTCCTACAACCAGTAGTAATCTATGTTAACAAAGAAAGCATTTTTAACTGACAAACATAACCATACCAGTGTTGAGAAAGAATAATTATCGACAGAACGAATTAACTCGTTTAATGCAACAATATCTCGAGCTATTCGAAGCGTGATTTCGTTGAAGATATAATAGAAAGTGTGCGTGTCCTCCCCGGTCAGGTGGAAAACTGCCTTCTGCGCCTTCGTTTGTTTGGTAAACAGTCGAGGCGACCGGCGGCGGTCGATATTGCAGGGATTCGCTCACCTCGAGGGCGACGCACGCCATGATCCTGAGCGTGAGTGGGACGGCGTCGTCGTCGCTGAAGATGGGCACCAGCTCGTCCTCCTTGGCCATGCACAGCCGGCACAGGTCGTTCAGATCGATGATGACCTCTTGGTGCTCGCCCGGCCTTTTCCGGCCGTAGGTCTTCATAATTGCGTGCGTGCGGATAAGCCAGTTATCTTACTTGCCAACGGTCCGGGCGCACTGTTTTATCCGCGTGTGACAAAATGGCCACCGGTGCTGACGTGTCCGCAGATCGCCGGCGTTACGGAACGCGCTACGACGGCGCCCCTATGAATCGGACGGTGAAGTAAACATACTTCCAAGTAATAAAAACGAAAAATAGCCTGAAATATATGAATATTCAGCCTGTTATAGTTGTTTCAATAAGTTATTTATTTTTGACTATTAAAAAATGCCATTTTTGACAGTTAAAATATACCAGTTTTAACTGGTAAAATATGCCATTATAACTAGGCCTGTGCAAAATAATCATCGATGAACAAATACTTGGTCTCAGTTTGAGCTTGCTCAGATATGTTACTGATACGATACAAGTGTGCTAACTGGGTAATAACACGTATAGAGCCCCTAAAAAAATTCCGGAATCGCGAATATGACCGTAAAGTGCAATCACTCCTTATTTTTGGCGTGTGGAGCCATGGGTTTCTTTTATACCTTCCTCTCTGAACTTTGACGAGTCGCCGCTGCATTCGATACCATTATTTACATTGATTATTCACTTGTATATTATAACCAATGCTATTTCTATTAATATGTAATGTTTCTACCAAGATTAAGTTACAAGTTATTATTTTCCATCCCTTGAACAATTCGCTTCTTCTGCCGTCATTCATAAACTTATAATAATTGGAATGGCAAAGTAATAAATAAAGTTATTATTATTATTACTATTATATTAATGCACTAAGGAATAACATCGTGGCGAAATCCTTTTGGAAATTACAGTTAACGTGAGCGCCAAACAAGCCGCGCGGCCGGACGTCGAACTAGCTCATTACACCCAGCGGATCAGTGCCGCTCTCTATTGTAAAAGCCACGCCCTCTGCGCGCGCATGCCGCAAGTATTTGCGTTCGCAAAGAGTTCAGAAATTAGACTTTTAAAAACGTAAATAACGCGCGGAAATTTATAACTATAACGAGTTTTAAACATTCGGACTCTAAACTTAAACACTAACATGACACATTTTTCGCATTTAAACATTAACGTTTAATTAAAAAATTCATAACACATAAATTTAAATTCTGTAAACTGATTTTAATTAACAAATTAAACATCTTGCAATTTTTAGAATGCCATTGTTGCAATTATTACGGTTTGAACGCTATGGATGGTTAAAATTTCATCACCTAAAAATGTTGCGCTGGAAAGAAAAATCGGTAAAAAATATAACAAATTCCGTTGGAGACGTAAAAAAATTAAACACGTTTATAAAGGTGTATACTTTGCAGTTAAATGAAATTTGTTCAAAAATTTTCGAATGGAAAAACAAAATCGGCTTTAGAAATTTTATAACCCAAAAAGTGTAGCGCTGGAAAGAAAATTCGTTAAAAAATATAACAAATTCCGCTGGAGACGTAAAAAAAATTAAACACGTTCATAAAGGTGTATACTTTGTAGTTAAATGAAATTTGTTCAAAAATTTTTGAATGGAAAAACAAAATCGGCTTTAGAAATTTTATAACCTGAAAAGTGTAGTGCTGGAAAGAAAATTCGGTAAAAAATATAACAAATTCCGCTGGAGATGTAAAAGAAATTAAACATGTTCATAAAGGTGTATATTTTGCAGTTAAATGAAATTTGTTCAAAAATTTTCGAATGGAAAAACAAAATCGGCTTTAGAAATGTTATAACCTGAAAAGTGTAGTGCTGGAAAGAAAATTCGGTAAAAAATATAACAAATTAAGCTGGAGACGTAAAAAAAATTAAACACGTTCATAAAGGTGTATACTTTGCAGTTAAATGAAATTTGTTAAAAAATTTTTGAATGGAAAAACAAAATCGGCTTTAGAAATGTTATAACCTGAAAAGTGTAGTGCTGGAAAGAAAATTCGGTAAAAAATATAACAAATTCCGCTGGACAGGTAAAAAAAATTAAACACGTTTATGAAGGTGTATACTTTGCAGTTAAATGAAATTTGTTCAAAAATTTTCGAATGGAAAAAGAAAATCGGCTTTAGAAATTTTATAACCCAAAAAGTGTAGCGCTGGAAAGAAAATTCGGTGAAAAATATAACAAATTCCGCTGGAGACGTAAAAAAAATTAAACACGTTCATAAAGGTGTATACTTTGCAGTTAAATAAAATTTGTTCAAAAATTTTCGAATGGAGAAAGAAAATCGGCTTTAGAAATTTTATAACCCAAAAAGTGTAGTGCTGGAAAGAAAATTCGGTAAAAAATATAACAAATTCCGCTGGAGATGTAAAAAAAATTAAACACGTTCATAAAGGTGTATACTTTGTAGTTAAATGAAATTTGTTCAAAAATTTTTGAATGGAAAAACAAAATCGGCTTTAGAAATTTTATAACCTGAAAAGTGTAGTGCTGGAAAGAAAATTCGGTAAAAAATATAACAAATTCCGCTGGAGATGTAAAAGAAATTAAACATGTTCATAAAGGTGTATATTTTGCAGTTAAATGAAATTTGTTCAAAAATTTTTGAATGGAAAAACAAAATCGGCTTTAGAAATTTTATAACCTGAAAAGTGTAGTGCTGGAAAGAAAATTCGGTAAAAAATATAACAAATTCCGCTGGAGATGTAAAAAAAATTAAACACGTTCATAAAGGTGTATACTTTGCAGTTAAATGAAATTTGTTAAAAAAATTTTGAATGGAAAAACAAAATCGGCTTTAGAAATGTTATAACCTGAAAAGTGTAGTGCTGGAAAGAAAATTCGGTGAAAAATATAACAAATTCCGCTGGAGACGTAAAAAAAATTAAACACGTTCATAAAGGTGTATACTTTGCAGTGAAATGAAATTTGTTAAAAAAATTTTGAATGGAAAAACAAAATCGGCTTTAGAAATTTTATAACCTGAAAAGTGTAGTGCTGGAAAGAAAATTCGGTAAAAAATATAACAAATTCCGCTGGAGATGTAAAAAAAATTAAACACGTTCATAAAGGTGTATACTTTGCAGTTAAATGAAATTTGTTCAAAAATTTTTGAATGGAAAAACAAAATCGGCTTTAGAAATTTTATAACCTGAAAAGTGTAGTGCTGGAAAGAAAATTCGGTGAAAAATATAACAAATTCCGCTGGAGACGTAAAAAAAATTAAACACGTTCATAAAGGTGTATACTTTGCAGTTAAATAAAATTTGTTCAAAAATTTTCGAATGGAGAAAGAAAATCGGCTTTAGAAATTTTATAACCCAAAAAGTGTAGTGCTGGAAAGAAAATTCGGTAAAAAATATAACAAATTCCGCTGGAGATGTAAAAAAAATTAAACACGTTTATAAAGGTGTATACTTTGCAGTTAAATGAAATTTGTTCAAAAATTTTCGAATGGAAAAACAAAATCGGCTTTAGAAATTTTATAACCTGAAAAGTGTAGTGCTGGAGTGAAAATTCGGTAAAAAATATAACAAATTCCGCTGGAGATGTAAAAAAAAATTAAACACGTTTATAAAGGTGTATACTTTGCAGTTAAATGAAATTTGTTCAAAAATTTTCGAACGGAAAAACAAAATCGGCTTTAGAAATTTTATAACCTGAAAAGTGTAGTGCTGGAGTGAAAATTCGGTAAAAAATATAACAAATTCCGTTGGAGATGTAAAAAAAATTAAACACGTTTATAAAGGTGTATACTTTGCAGTTAAATGAAATTTGTTCAAAAATTTTCGAATGGAAAAACAAAATCGGCTTTAGAAATTTTATAACCCGAAAAGTGTAGTGAGGGAAGGAAAATTCGGTAAAAAATATAACAAATTCCGCTGGAGATGTAAAAAAAATTAAACATGTTTATGAAGGTGTATACTTTGCAGTTAAATGAAATTTGTTCAAAAATTTTCGAATGGAAAAACAAAATCGGCTTTAGAAATTTTATAACCTGAAAAGTGTAGTGCTGGAGTGAAAATTCGGTAAAAAATATAACAAATTCCGCAGGAGATGTAAAAAAAATTAAACACGTTCATAAAGGTGTATACTTTGCAGTTAAATGAAATTTGTTCAAAAATTTTCGAATGGAAAAACAAAATCGGCTTTAGAAATTTTATAACCCGAAAAGTGTAGTGAGGGAAGGAAAATTCGGTAAAAAATATAACAAATTCCGCTGGAGATGTAAAAAAAATTAAACATGTTTATGAAGGTGTATACTTTGCAGTTAAATGAAATTTGTTCAAAAATTTTCGAACGGAAAAACAAAATCGGCTTTAGAAATTTTATAACCTGAAAAGTGTAGTGCTGGAGTGAAAATTCGGTAAAAAATATAACAAATTCCGCAGGAGATGTAAAAAAAATTAAACACGTTCATAAAGGTGTATACTTTGCAGTTAAATGAAATTTGTTCAAAAATTTTCGAATGGAAAAACAAAATCGGCTTTAGAAATTTTATAACCTGAACAGTGTAGTGCTGGAGTGAAAATTCGGTAAAAAATATAACAAATTCCGCTGGAGATGTAAAAAAAAATTAAACACGTTTATAAAGGTGTATACTTTGCAGTTAAATGAAATTTGTTCAAAAATTTTCGAACGGAAAAACAAAATCGGCTTTAGAAATTTTATAACCTGAAAAGTGTAGTGCTGGAGTGAAAATTCGGTAAAAAATATAACAAATTCCGTTGGAGATGTAAAAAAAATTAAACACGTTTATAAAGGTGTATACTTTGCAGTTAAATGAAATTTGTTCAAAAATTTTCGAATGGAAAAACAAAATCGGCTTTAGAAATTTTATAACCCGAAAAGTGTAGTGAGGGAAGGAAAATTCGGTAAAAAATATAACAAATTCCGCTGGAGATGTAAAAAAAATTAAACATGTTTATGAAGGTGTATACTTTGCAGTTAAATGAAATTTGTTCAAAAATTTTCGAACGGAAAAACAAAATCGGCTTTAGAAATTTTATAACCTGAAAAGTGTAGTGCTGGAGTGAAAATTCGGTAAAAAATATAACAAATTCCGTTGGAGATGTAAAAAAAATTAAACACGTTTATAAAGGTGTATACTTTGCAGTTAAATGAAATTTGTTCAAAAATTTTCGAATGGAAAAACAAAATCGGCTTTAGAAATTTTATAACCCGAAAAGTGTAGTGAGGGAAGGAAAATTCGGTAAAAAATATAACAAATTCCGCAGGAGATGTAAAAAAAATTAAACACGTTCATAAAGGTGTATACTTTGCAGTTAAATGAAATTTGTTCAAAAATTTTCGAATGGAAAAACAAAATCGGCTTTAGAAATTTTATAACCTGAACAGTGTAGTGCTGGAGTGAAAATTCGGTAAAAAATATAACAAATTCCGCTGGAGATGTAAAAAAAAACTAAACACGTTTATAAAGGTGTATACTTTGCAGTTAAATGAAATTTGTTCAAAAAATTTCGAACGGAAAAACAAAATCGGCTTTAGAAATTTTATAACCTGAAAAGTGTAGTGCTGGAAAGAAAATTCGGTAAAAAATATAACAAATTCCGTTGGAGATGTAAAAAAAATTAAACACGTTTATAAAGGTGTATACTTTGCAGTTAAATGAAATTTGTTCAAAAATTTTCGAATGGAAAAACAAAATCGGCTTTAGAAATTTTATAACCCGAAAAGTGTAGTGAGGGAAGGAAAATTCGGTAAAAAATATAACAAATTCCGCTGGAGATGTAAAAAAAATTAAACATGTTTATGAAGGTGTATACTTTGCAGTTAAATGAAATTTGTTCAAAAATTTTCGAACGGAAAAACAAAATCGGCTTTAGAAATTTTATAACCTGAAAAGTGTAGTGCTGGAGTGAAAATTCGGTAAAAAATATAACAAATTCCGTTGGAGATGTAAAAAAAATTAAACACGTTTATAAAGGTGTATACTTTGCAGTTAAATGAAATTTGTTCAAAAATTTTCGAATGGAAAAACAAAATCGGCTTTAGAAATTTTATAACCCGAAAAGTGTAGTGAGGGAAGGAAAATTCGGTAAAAAATATAACAAATTCCGCAGGAGATGTAAAAAAAATTAAACACGTTCATAAAGGTGTATACTTTGCAGTTAAATGAAATTTGTTCAAAAATTTTCGAATGGAAAAACAAAATCGGCTTTAGAAATTTTATAACCTGAACAGTGTAGTGCTGGAGTGAAAATTCGGTAAAAAATATAACAAATTCCGCTGGAGATGTAAAAAAAAACTAAACACGTTTATAAAGGTGTATACTTTGCAGTTAAATGAAATTTGTTCAAAAAATTTCGAACGGAAAAACAAAATCGGCTTTAGAAATTTTATAACCTGAAAAGTGTAGTGCTGGAAAGAAAATTCGGTAAAAAATATAACAAATTCCGTTGGAGATGTAAAAAAAATTAAACACGTTTATAAAGGTGTATACTTTGCAGTTAAATGAAATTTGTTCAAAAATTTTCGAATGGAAAAACAAAATCGGCTTTAGAAATTTTATAACCCGAAAAGTGTAGTGAGGGAAGGAAAATTCGGTAAAAAATATAACAAATTCCGCAGGAGATGTAAAAAAAATTAAACACGTTCATAAAGGTGTATACTTTGCAGTTAAATGAAATTTGTTCAAAAATTTTCGAATGGAAAAACAAAATCGGCTTTAGAAATTTTATAACCTGAACAGTGTAGTGCTGGAGTGAAAATTCGGTAAAAAATATAACAAATTCCGCTGGAGATGTAAAAAAAAACTAAACACGTTTATAAAGGTGTATACTTTGCAGTTAAATGAAATTTGTTCAAAAAATTTCGAACGGAAAAACAAAATCGGCTTTAGAAATTTTATAACCTGAAAAGTGTAGTGCTGGAAAGAAAATTCGGTAAAAAATATAACAAATTCCGTTGGAGATGTAAAAAAAATTAAACACGTTTATAAAGGTGTATACTTTGCAGTTAAATGAAATTTGTTCAAAAATTTTCGAATGGAAAAACAAAATCGGCTTTAGAAATTTTATAAAATAAAAAGTGTAGTGCTGGAAAGAAAATTCGGTAAAAAATATAACAAATTCCGCTGGAGACGTAAAAAAAATTAAACACGTTTATAAAGGTGTATACTTTGCAGTTAAATGAAATTTGTTTAAAAATTTTCGAATGGAAAAACAAAATCGGCTTTAGAAATTTTATAACCTGAAAAGTGTAGTGCTGGAAAGAAAATTCAGTAAAAAATATAACAAATTCCGCTGGAGACGTAAAAAAAAATTAAACACGTTTATAAAGGTGTATACTTTGCAGTTAAATGAAATTTGTTCAAAAATGTTCGAATGGAAAAACAAAATCGGCTTTAGTAATTTTATAACCTGAAAAGTGTAGTGCTGGAAAGAAAATTCGGTAAAAAATATAACAAATTCCGCTGGAGACGTAAAAAAAATTAAACACGTTCATAAAGGTGTATACTTTGCAGTTAAATGAAATTTGTTCAAAAATTCCAGAACGGAAAAACAAAATCGGCTTTAGAAATTTTGTAACCTGAAAAGTGTAGTGCTGGAAAGAAAATTCGGTAAAAAATATAACAAATTCAGATGGAGACGTAAAAAAAATTAAACACGTTCATAAAGGTGTATACTTTGCAGTTAAATGAAATTTGTTTAAAAATTTATGAATGGAAAAACAAAATCGGCTTTAGAAATTTTATAATCCGAAAAGTGTAGTGCTGGAGAGAAAATTCGGTAAAAAATATAACAAATTCCGCTGGAGACGTAAAAAAAATTAAACACGTTCATAAAGGTGTATACTTTGCAGTTAAATAAAATTTGTTCAAAAATTTATGAATGGAAAAACAAAATCGGCTTTAGAAATTTTATAATCCGAAAAGTGTAGTGCTGGAGAGAAAATTCGGTAAAAAATATAACAAATTCCGCTGGAGATGTAAAAAAAAATAAACACGTTCATAAAGGTGTATACTTTGCAGTTAAATAAAATTTGTTTAAAAATTTTGGAATGGAAAAACAAAATCGGCTTTAGAAATTTCATAACCTGAAAAGTGTAGTGCTGGAAAGAAAATTCGGTAAAAAATATAACAAATTCCGCAGGAGATGTAAAAAAAATTAAACACGTTTATAAAGGTGTATACTTTGCAGTTAAATGAAATTTGTTCAAAAATTTATGAATGGAAAAACAAAATCGGCTTTAGAAATTTTATAATCCGAAAAGTGTAGTGCTGGAGAGAAAATTCGGTAAAAAATATAACAAATTCCGCTGGAGATGTAAAAAAAATTAAACACGTTCATAAAGGTGTATACTTTGCAGTTAAATAAAATTTGTTTAAAAATTTTGGAATGGAAAAACAAAATCGGCTTTAGAAATTTCATAACCTGAAAAGTGTAGTGCTGGATAAAAAATTCGGTAAAAAATATAACAAATTCCGCTGGAGACGTAAAAAAAATTAAACACGTTTATAAAGGTGTATACTTTGCAGTTAAATGAAATTTGTTCAAAAATTTTCGAATGGAAAAACAAAATCGGCTTTAGAAATTTTATAAGCTGGAAAGTGTAGTGCTGGAAAGAAAATTCGGTAAAAAGTATAACAAATTCCGCTGGAGACGTAAAAAAAATTAAACACGTTTATTTAAATCCGAGAATTTCGTTTCGGAGTTGCGAGTTCTTGAGCGCTCCAACCTTTGACGCACTTAACAATTTTGGAAGTGGGTTAGGCAGGTAATAATAATTTTGGCAGGCGCCCAACGGGTCCACAGGTTATTTAAAGTATACTTTATTAATAAATAAATAACTTAGCTGCATACATTGTAGGTACAAATATAAATACATAGACTGTATATACTCATTTTGCGCGGAGAAAATTTTCGTTTTCTTTTCAAAAAGCGGTGTCGTGTGTGTATGTATGTGTGTGTGTGTACAAAAAACAAAAATAAAACATCGCCATCCCATGATATGTACATCCCTGCGTCCTCCACAAAAATCATCGTCGTTAAAAAAATAAATCTCGTTCGAAAAATATTTTCAAGCTTATTTTGTTAGTAGTAGTTTTTTTGTTTGTTTTTTTGTCGTTTTAATCTACATGATGGGTCAGTTCAGCGTATCACAAAAATATCGTAGCAAAAAGTTGGGAAATTTTCTCGTTTTTTTTTTTTTAAATTACATGACCGGATGGTGTTCGTAGTACTGGGTGCCGGGGGGCACTTTGTACCCGGGGTAGGTGCTGTTGAGGGCGTGCTGCGCGAAGAAACCGGAGTAGTCCTTGTGGACCTTGCGCGGCCTCACGGCCGGACCCTTCGCCAGCTCCACCCGCGCCTTGTTCTCCGCGTCCATTTTCTCCTTGACGTCCTCGGGGGGCCATTTCATGTCCCCCCTCAGATTCTTACCTCCTGCAAAAAAAAAAATTATTAATCAACCCATCAAAACAAATTTTACGCTTTAGCCGTAAAAATCTTAACTATTAAAAAAAAAATTTTTTTGAAAAAAACAAACAGTCAACCATAAAAAGGTATATTTTTGAAGGGATACAAATTTTTTCAAAATTCAATTTTTACGTTTAGTATTTTTTTCGAATTTTTTCAATTCTCGGCGCAGAATTTTTTTAAAAATTCGCAACTTTTTGAGGTTATGTTTTTGGCCTTTACAAAAAAATTAAGCTCATTTATTTACGCTTCAGAAATTCCTAATAAGTTTGGAATATTGAAGCACGTTCAGTTAACCACGAGCCTTTGAAGAAAAACTCGCGCGGAATGAAGACGCGCGCGTGACGTTGTTTAAAAAAAAATCATAACTATTCCAAAAATAATTTTTTTGAAAAAAACAAACAGTCAATCGTAAAAAGGTATATTTTCGAAGGGATAAAATTTTTTTCAAAATTGAATTCTTACGTTTAATATTTTTTTCGAATTTTTTTATTTCTCGGCGCGGAATTTTTTTAAAAATTCATAACTCCGCAAGTTTTGAGGTTATGTTTTTGATCTTTACAAAAAAATTAAGCACGTTTATTTACACTTCAGAAATTGCCAATAAGTTTCGAATATTGAAGCACGTTCAGTTAACCACGAGCCTTTGAAGAAAAACTTGCGTTGTTTAAAAAAAAATCATAACCATTCCAAAAATATTTTTTTTGAAAAAAACAAACAGTCAATCGTAAAAAGGTATATTTTCGAAGGGATACAATTTTTTTCAAAATTTAATTTCCACGTTTAATATTTTTTTCGAATTTTTTTAATTCTCGGCGCTGAAATTTTTTAAAAATTCACAACTCCGCAAGTTTTGAGGTTATGTTTTTGATCTTTACAAAAAAATGAAGCACGTTTATTTACACTTCAGAAATTGCCAATAAGTTTGGAATATTCAAGCACGTTCAGTTAACCACGAGCCTTGTAAGAAAAACTCGCGCGGAATGAAGACGCGTGTGACGTTGTTTAAAAAAAATCATAACTATTCCAAAAAGAATTTTTTTGAAAAAAACAAACAGTCAACCGTAAAAAGGTATATTTTTGAAGGGATACAAATTTTTTCAAAATTTAATTTTCACGTTTAATATTTTTTTAGAATTTTTTTAATTCTCGGCGCAGAATTTTTTTAAAAATTCACAACTCCGCAAGTTTTGAGGTTATGTTTTTGGTCTTTACAAAGAAATGAAGCTCATTCATTTACGCTTCAGAAATTGCCAATAAGTTTGGAATATTGAAGCACGTTCAGTAAACCACGAGTCTTTGAAGAAAAACTTGCGCGGAATGAAGAAGCGCGCGTGTGACGTTGTTTAAAAAAAAATCATAACTATTCCAAAAATAATTTTTTTGAAAAAAACAAACAGTCAATCGTAAAAAGGTATATTTTCGAAGGGATACAAATTTTTTCAAAATTTAATTTTTACGTTTAATATTTTTTTCGAATTTTTTTAATTCTCGGCGCAGAAATTTTTTAAAAATTCATAACTCCGCAAGTTTTGAGGTTATGTTTTTGGTCTTTACAAAAAACTGGAGCTCATTTATTTACGCTTCAGAAATTGCCAATAAGTTTTGAATATTGAAGCATGTTCAGTTAACCACGAGCCTTGGAAGAAAAACTTGCGCGGAATGAAGCCCCGTGCGTGACGTTTAAAAAAAAAATCTTAACTATTCCAAAAATATTTTTTTTGAAAAAAACAAACAGGCAACCGTAAAATGGTATATTTTCGAAGGGATACAAATTTTTTCAAAATTTAATTTTAAGTTTAATATTTTTTTAGAATTTTTTTAATTCGCGGCGCAGAAATTTTTTAAAAAATCATAACACCGCAAGTTTTGAGGTTATGATTCTGGTCTTTGCCAAAAATTGAAACTTGTCTTATTGTACTTCGGGAAATGTAAATAAATCTTTGATAGCAATCGTCGTTTATTAACCACGAGCTTTGGAAGAAAACTTTACGCACGAATTGCCGATTGACTCGACAATTTTTGAAAATTCGTACCGCTGCCAGTGTTGAAGTTACGTTTCCGTTCTTTGCGGAAATTTAAAGCTTGTTTAATTCTGCTTCGGGAACTGTCGGACGGAATTTGCTGGTGGTTGTATTTTGTAAACCACAAGGTTTGGAAGAAAATCATACAAAAAAAAAAACGAAGCAATTTTTGATAATTCGTGTTGAAGTTACGTTTTCGTTCTTTGTGGGAATTTAAAGCTTGTTTAATTCTGCTTCGGGAACTGTCGGACGGAATTTACTGGTGGTTGTATTTTGTAAACCACAAGGTTTGGAAGAAAATCGTACAAAAAAAACGAAGCGATTTTTGATAATTCGTACCGCGGTAGTGTTGAAGTTACGTTTCCATTCTTTGCGGAAATTTAAAGCCTGTTCAATTCTGCTTCGGGAACTGTCGGACGGAATTTGCTGGTGGTTGTATTTTGTAAACCACAAGGTTTGGAAGAAAATCGTACAAAAAAAACGAAGCGATTTTTGAAAATTCGTACCGCCGGCAGTGTTGAAGTTACGTTTCCGTTCTTTACGGAAATTTAAAGCTTGTTTAATTCTGCTTCGTGAACTGTCGGACGGAATTTACTGGTGGTTGTATTTTGTAAACCACAAGGTTTGGAAGAAAATCGTATAGAAAAAACGAAGCAATTTTTGATCATTCGTACCGCCGGCAGTGTTGAAGTTACGTTTCCGTTCTTTGCGGAAATTTAAAGCCTGTTTAATTCTGCTTCGGGAACTGTCGGGCGGAATTTGCTGGTGGTTGTATTTTGCAAACCACAAGGTTTGGAAGAAAATCGTACAAAAAAAACAAAGCAATTTTTGATAATTCGTACCGCCGGCAGTGTTGAAGTTACGTTTCCGTTCTTTGCGGAAATTTAAAGCCTGTTTAATTCTGCTTCGGGTACTGTCGGGCAGAATTTGCTGGTGGTTGTATTTTGTAAACCACAAGGTTTGGAAGAAAACCGCGCTCGCGGAGTGACTTTGATTCGGGTGGCGTTGTATAAAAAAAATATAACTCTTTCAAAAATTGATCAATTTCATAAAATAAGGCTGGGATTGAAAGAGTGGACTTTTCTAAAGGTCTGTAAATTTTTGTAGCTATTTTTTCTTACCTCGTAAGGTCGCCGTGGCTGGTTGAGACGTGATAACTGGCGCCGGTGCCTGACTGATGGGCACTGTCGGTCTCAAGGTGATGATAGACGGTGGTGGCTCCACCTGTTTGACGGGGGCCGGTTTGTACTGTGGCTGGAACTGTTGTTGTGCCTGACCCTAGAGACAGATAATCCGGAGTGTGTTAAACCGAAGGGCGCTCGACGGTCGTCTCGTGCGGTTAATAATTTTTTTGATTGCTTTACCTGAGGCCCAGCGGAAGGCTGGACTGGGATTTGATCCTGGTTGGGCTTGTTGGTGGTAGGTTGCACCCTGGGTTCGATTTGGATCGGGATCGTGTATTCCTGGCGGAAGGATGCGGGAGACTTGGCGGCGTCGGCCCAAGCGGGTTGTTGGGTCTTAGGTTGGGGCGAGCCTAGGGTTTGGGGCGGCAGGAAGGTCGTCCAGTTGGGTTCTATGACTTTCGGTTGGGGCGAATCGATGGATTGGCTGGGTTTGAAAGCGGGAGCCCAAGTTGGTAGCTTAGGTTTCGGTGAAGCTACAGATGGGTTAGGTTGAGAGGAGCCGATGGGTTGCTTAGGTTGTTGAGGTTCGTTTGCTCCTACAGATTGCTCAGATTTTGCTTGAGGTGAACTAACGGATTGAATCGGCTTGTAGGTTGGAGCCAAATTAGGTTGGTTGGTAGGTTGCGCCCTAGATTCGATATGGATCGGAATCGTGTACTCCTGGCGGAAGGGTTGCGGCGCGGTGGGTAGGATGGCCTGGGGGGATTTAGGTTGCGCGACGGGGGCCCAAGCGGGCTGTTGGGGTTTAGGTTGGGGCGAGCCTATCGATTGATCGGGCAGGTAGGTCGTCCAATTGGCTTCCTTGGCTCCCGGCTGAGGCGAACCAACGGATTGCTTAGGTTGGGAGAATCCGACGGATTGCGGCTGAGGTTTAGGTTGGTAAGGTTGAGGCGATGAACCGACGGATCGGTCGGGTTGGAAGACTTGGGCCTTGTTAGGTTGATAGGTCTGGGCGACGACCGGTGCCTGTTGGTTGTTATTAAAGGGTGTCGTTTGGCTTGTGCTCAGCAAGCCGGGCGCTTTGGAGGAAAATTGCGCCCCGCCCTGACAAAACAAAAGAAGAACCTCCGTTAGTTCCAGCACGAGGAGTTCGTCTCTGAGAATGGTGGTGAAATCCCAGCGACAAAAAAAATGTTAAGCGCACGCTTCAAAAAAGAAAAATCTTTTTTTCCAAAAAAAAAAACATTTTTCAAAAAATCTTTAGATTTCTATCAAATTTTGGGCGAATGACAACTTATAAAAAAAATACAATAAACGTGTAATATTCAAATGCCTAGTCGACATGCTACAATAAAAAATATTGGGTCAAACTTGACCCAAGGATGGTCAAACTTGACCCAAAGATGGTTAAACTTGACCCAAGGATGGTTAAACTTGAAATCGCGTCAAGGATTAAAAAGTTACAACAAACATTTCTTTTGGGTCAAACTTGACCCAAAGATGGTTAAACTTGAAATCGCGCCAAGGATTAAAAAGTTACAACAAACATTTCTTTTTGGGTCAAACTTGACCCAAGGATGGCTAAATTTGACCCAAAAATGGTTAAACTTGACCCAAGGATGGTTAAACTTGACCCAAAGATGGTTAAACTTGACCCAAAGATGGTTAAACGTGACCCAAGGATGGTTAAACTTGAAATCGCATCAAGGATCAAAAACTTACTACAAATAATTTTTTCGGGTCAAACTTAATCCAAGGATGGTTAAACTTAAAATCGTACCAAGGATTAAAAAGTTACAACAAACATTTCTTTTTGGGTCATACTTGACCCAAGGATAGTTAAACTGACCCAAAGATGGTTAAACTTGACCCAAGGATGGTTAAACTTGAAATCGCATCGAGGATCAAAAACTTACACAATACAATTTTTTTGGGTCAAACTTGATCCAAGAATGGTTAAACTTAAAATCGCATCAAGGATTAAAAACTTACAACATACAATTTTTTTGGGTCAAACTTGACCCATGGATGGTTAAATTTGAAATCGCGTCAAGGATTAAAAAGTTACAACAAACATTTCTTTTTGGGTCAAACTTGACCCAAGGATGTTTAAACTTGACCGAAAGATGGTTAAACTTGACCCAAAGATGGTTAAACTTGACCCAAAGATGGTTAAACTTGACCCAAGGATGGTTAAACTTGACCCAAGGATGGTTAAACTTGAAATCGCATAAGGATCAAAAACTTACAACAAATAATTTTTTTGGGTCAAACTTGACCCAAGGATGGTTAAACTTGAAATCACGTCAAGGATTAAAAATTTACAACAAACATTTCTTTTTGGGCCAAACTTGACCCAAGGATGGTTAAACTTGACCCAAGGATGGTTAAACTTGACCCAAGGATGGTTAAATTTGACCCAAAAATGGTTAAACTTGACCCAAGGATTGGTAAACTTGAAATCGCATCAAGGATCAAAAACTTACAACAAATAATTTTTTCGGGTCAAACTTGATCCAAGGATGGTTAAACTTGACCCAAGGATGGTTAAATTTGACCCAAAAATGGTTAAACTTGACCCAAGGATGGGCTAAACTTGAAATCGCATCAAGGATTAAAAACTTACAACATACATTTTGTTGGGTCAAACTTGACCCACAGGTGGTTAAACTTGAAATCGCAACAAGGATTTGACGTTCCGGATTAAAAACTTGCAACGAAAATGTCCTCAAACAAATTCCTCATGATATTCTAAAGCCAAACAGTCGAGCTATTGTTTAACCCATATTAGGTCAAAATTGACCCGCAGATTGTCGAAATACGCGCTTTCGAAATTGAAGTTCAGAAAATAACAGCAAGACTTTGAGGTTTAGCAAAAAAATATATAACAAAAATGTGTATCGAGAAGAAGTTGCATTTTCATAAGTCAAAGAGTCGAGCGATATTTTAAACCTGTTTGGGTCAAAATTGACCCACGGATTCTTGAGTTGTGCTCTTCTGAAATTTCAGATAAAAAACATCAAGAATTTAAGTTTTCAAAGGATAAAAAATATAACAAACGTTTCTTCAAAGAAACATTTTAGGATATTCAAGAGCCAAATAGTTGAGTTGTAGTTTAAGTTTTATTGGGTCAAAATTGACCTGCGCGTTGTTGAGATACGCGTTTTCGAAATTGAAGTTAAAAAAACAACAGCAAGACTTTGAGATTTAGCATAAAAATATACAGCAAAAATGTGTACTGAGAAGAAGTTGCATTTTCAAAAAACAAAGAGTCGAGCGATATTTTAAACCTGTTTGGGTCAAAATTGACCTAAGGATTTTTGAGTTGTGCGATTCTAAAATTACAGATCAGGAATTAACAACAACAATTTGAGATTTTGAATAAAAACAATGTAACAAAAAATTCCTCAAAGAAACAATTGATGATATTTTAAATTCAAATGGTCGAGCTTCACTTTAACCCACATTAGGTCAAAATTGATCCGCAGATTATTGAGATACGCTCTTTTGAAATTGAAGTTCAGAAAACGACAGCAAGACTTTGAGGTTTAGCAAAAAAATATACAACACAAATGTGTTCTGGGAAGAAGTTGCATTTTCAAAAGTCAAAGAGTCGAGCGACATTTTAATCCTGTTTGGGTCAAAATTGACCCACGGATTCTTGAGTTGTGCGCTTCTGTAATGGCAGATAAGAAATTAACATCAAGAATTTGACCTTCCGAATTAAAAACTCACAACAAAAATATCCTCAATCAAACAATTGACGATATTCTAAAGCCAAATAGTCGAGCTGTAGAGTAACCCACATTAGGTCAAAATTGACTCGCAGATTGTTAAGATACGCGCTTTCGAAATTGAAGTTCAAAAAAGCAACAGCAAGATTTTGAGGTTTAGCAAAAAAATATATAACAAAAATGTGTACTGGGAAGAAGTTGCATTTTCAAAAGTCAAAGAGTTGAGCGATATTTTAAACCTGTTTGGGTCAAAATTGACCTACAGATTTTTGAGTTGTGCTCTTCTGAAATTTCAGATAAAACTCAAGAATTTGAGTTTTCTAAGAATAAAAAATATAACAAACGTTTCCTCAAAGAAACATTTTAGGATATACAAGAGCAGTAGTTTAAGTTTTATTGGGTCAAAATTGACCTGCGGGTTGTTGAGATACGCGCTTTCGAAATTGAAGTTCAGAAAACGACAGCAAGACTTTGAGGTTTAGCAAAAAAATATATAACAAAAATGTGTACCGAGAAGAAGTTGCATTTTTAAAAGCCAAAGGGTCGAGTGACATTTTAAACCTGTTTGGGTCAAAATTGACCTACGAATTCTTAAGTTGTGCTCTTCTGAAATTACGAAGAAGAAATTAACATCAAGAATTTGCGATTTTGAATGAAAAAAATGTTTCCTCAAAGAAACAATTTACGATATTCAAGAGCCAAATAGTTGAGCTATGGTTTAACTCTTATCAGGTCAAAATTGACCCAAGGGTTGTTGAGATGTGCGCTTTTGAAATTGCAGTTCAAATATTCAAATCAAGGATTTGGAATTTCGAATGAAAAAAAATCTTTAGTTGATCGGTTTCAATATTTTTGAAAGCCAAACAGTTGGGCAAAATTCAAGTCAAAATTGACCTGCGAGTTGCTGAATTGTGCGCTTGTAAAATCACGAATTTAAAATTACCATCGCGAATTTTGGTTTTCTAAAGAAATAAAAATGTAACAAAAACATCGCCAAAGAAACAATTGGTGATATTCTTAAGCCGAATAGTCGAGCTACAGTTTAATCCTTATTGGGTCAAAATCGACCCGCGGGTTGTCAAGATACGCGCTTTCGAAATTGATTTTCAAATTTAACATAAAAAATTTGGATTTTCGAAACAGAAAAAATGTAACAAAAATATCCTTAAGGAAACAATTGATTATATTCTTAAGCCAAATATTCGAGGCCAGTTTAATTCTTATTGGGTCAAATTTGACCCGCGGGTTGTCGAGATACGCGCCTTCGAAATTGAAGTTCAAAAATTAACATCAGGAATTTTGATTTTCTAAACGGAAAAAATGTTACAAAAATACCCTAAGGAAACAATAGATTATATTCTTAAGCCAAATAGTCGAGGCGCAGTTTAATCCTTATTGGGTCAAATTTGACCCACGGATTATCGAGATACGCGCTTTCGAAATTGAAGTACAAATATTAACATCAAGAATTTGGGATTTCTAAACAAAAAAAAAATATAACAAAATTATTCTCAAAGAAGCAATTGATTATACTATTGAGTCAAATAGTCGAGCTACCATTTAAACCTTATTGGGTCAAAATTGACCCGCGGGTTGTTGAGATACGCGCTTTCGAAATTGATGTTCAAAAATTAACATCAAGATTTTGGGATTTCTAAACAAAAAAAATATAACAAAAATATTCTTAAACAAACAATTGATTATACTATTGAGCCAAATAGTCGAGCTACCATTTAAACCTTATTGGGTCAAAATTGACCTGCGGGTTGTCGAGATACGCGCCTTCGAAATTGATGTTCAAAAATTAACATCAAGAATTTGGGATTTCTGAACAAAAAAATATAACAAAAATATTCTCAAAGAAACAATTGATTATATTATTAAGCCAAATAGTCGAGCTACCGTTTAATCCTTATTGGGTCAAAATCGACCCGCAGGTTGTCGAGATACGCGCTTTCGAAATTGATGTACAAAAATTAACATCAAGAATTTGGGATTTCTAAATAAAACAAAAATATAACAAAAATATTCTCAAAGAAACAATTGATTATACTATCGAGCCAAATAGTCAAGCTACCGTTTAGTCCTGATTGGGTCAAAATTGACCCGCTGGTTGTTGAGATACGCGCTTTTAAAATTGATGTTCAAAAATTAACATCAGGAATTTTGGTTTTCCAAACGGAAAAAATGTTACAAAAATATTCTAAGGTAACAATTGATTATATTCTTAAGCCAAATAATCGAGTAGCAGTTTAATTCTTATCGGGTCAAATTTGACCCACGGGTTGCCGAGATACGTGCTTTTGAAATTGATGTTCAAAAATTAACATCACGAATTTGGATTTTCAAACCAGAAAAAATGTAGCAAAAATATTCTCAAAGAAATAATTGATTGTACTATTGAGCCAAATAGTCGGGCTACAGTTTAATCCTTATTGGGTCAAAATCGATCCACGGGTTGTTGAGTTACGCGTTTTCGAAATTGAAATTCAAAAATTAACATCAGGAATTTTGATTTTCCAAACGGAAAAAATGTTACAAAAATATTCTAAGGAAACAATTGATTATATTCTTAAGCCAAATAGTCGAGGCGCAGTTTAATCCTTATTGGGTCAAATTTGACCCGTGGGTTGTCGAGATACGCGCCTTCGAAATTGAAGTACAAACATTAACATCAAGAATTTGGGTTTCTAAACAAAACAAAATATAACAAAAATATTCTCAAAGAAACAATTGATTATATTATTGAGCAAAATAGTCGAGCTATCATTTAATCCTTATTGGGTCAAAATTGACCCGTGGGTTGTTGAGATACGCGCCTTCGAAATTGAAGTTCAAAAATTAACGTCAGGAATTTTGATTTTCTAAACGGAAAAAATGTTACAAAAATACCCTAAGGAAACAATTGATTATATTCTTAAGCCAAATAGTCGTGGCGCAGTTTAATCCTTATTGGGTCAAATTTGACCCACGGGTTGCCGAGATACGTGCCTTCGAAATTGAAGTACAAAAATTAACATCAAGAATTTGGGATTTCTAAATAAAACAAAATATAACAAAAATATTTTCAAAGGAATAATTGATTATATTATTGAGCCAAATAGTCGAGCTACCGTTTAATCCTTATTGGGTCAAAATTGACCCGCTGGTTGTCGAGATACGCGCCTTCGAAATTGATGTTTAAAAATTAACGTCAAGAATTTGGGATTTCTAAACAAAAAAATATAAGAAAAATATTCTCAAAGAAACAATTGATTATACTATTGAGCCAAATAGTCGAGCTACCGTTTAATCCTTATTGGGTCAAAATTGACCCGCTGGTTGTCGAGATACGCGCTTTCGAAATTGATTTTCAAAAATTAACATCAGGAATTTGGGATTTCTGAACAAAAAAATATAACAAAAATATTCTTAAAGAAACAATTGATTATACTACTGAGCCAAATAGTCGAGCTATTGTTTATTCCTTATTGGGTCAAAATTGACCCGCGGGTTGTCGAGATACGCGCTTTCGAAATTGAAGTTCAAAAATTAACATCAAGATTTTGGGATTTCAAAACAAACAAAAATATTCTCAAAGAAACAATTGATTGTACTATTGAGCCAAATAGTCGGGCTACAGTTTAATCCTTATTGGTTCAAAATCGATCCACGGGTTGAGATACGCGTTTTCGAAATTGAAGTTCAAAAATTAACATCAGGAATTTGTATTTTCTAAACAGAAAAAATGTAACAAAAATATCCTTCAGGAAACAATTGATTTTATTCTTAAGCCAAATAGTCGAGGCGCAGTTTAATCCTTATTGGGTCAAATTTGACCCACGGGTTGCTGAGATACGGGCTTTCGAAGTTGGTGTTCAAGAAGCAACTGCAAGAATTTAGGATTTCGAATAAATAAAATACAACAAAAAATTCCCGAAAGAAACAATTCGCGATATTCGAAAGCCATATAGTTGAGGTACTTGTCAATTTGATTGGGTCAAATTTGACCCACGGGTTGTAGAGATTCGCGCTTTCGCCCAAAATTTAGAACTTCGCGCAGAATGAGGTTATGTCACGTTCGCAAAACGGAGCTACATACCTGTGCCTGTGCCGCCTCCTGCTCCTCGAAGTCTCCCTCCTCCTCCTCGTCTTTCGGTGGTGGCCACGCGACCCTCTTCGCACCTGCAAACGGCAAACGGTCAGTTCACCAACGCGAAATATTTTCTTCGCGAATTATTAAGTTTTGAAGCACGTACACAGAAACGGCACTACGATGGTGTGTGCAGAATTAAGGAGGGAAGTGGTTTACCGAAAAGCACACTGGCACTGGCTTCTGGGCGAGAGAGTGCCCGAGCTTGCGATTGGCGACGTGCGCACACTTGGATCGTTTACGTTTTTTTGGCAAAGCGCTCGACATTTTTCGGGGAGCGACCTACTTCGGCTCTTGTAATACGAAACTCGCGGATTAATCATCCGTACGCATGCGTAGAGAGAAATACGCGAGGAGGTCGATTCTGTAAAGGTTTGTCACCACAACTTTGTGGTGAAAATTTTGACCATTTTTGGCGAGGATTGCTTTTATCAAAAATTCTGAGGATAAGGTAAGATTTTATTGGTCAAAGTCTTTCAGTGTCCAAAATTGTCTTCTTACACGCTAGACATATAAATTTCTGACGTACGTAAGGCTAGGCTGCCAAAACATAAAATAAATTACTATACTATACTACTAGATTAATTAGTAACATGTACATGCCGTTAATTACTGATGAAATGTCTTCCGTTAGTGACAATTTTTTTTTATTCGTTGTGAATTTCGCAAATAAATTGGATTTAACGTGCGAAATTCACGTGCGCATGCGCTGGTGCTGATGGCGTGCCTTGGGGGATACCTGAGACGACGATATCTTTAAATCGCCTGCGTCGGTCGTTCGGTCCTGGCGGCGGCGGCCAATCCAGCAGCGGCTTACGTCCGGACCCTGCGCGCAACGAAAAGCTCAGTGCTCGTCACAGCTGATGCATTTGTTAGGCAAAAATTTTTGAGTTTCTTGAAAAGAAATTCTAATGACGCCGACGCGAGGAAATAATTTGCTGATTTCGATTCAACATCGCATAAATCGGCTGGTGATTGAGTTCTCTTAACAAATCGTATCTTATATGAAAGATAATATCTTGAGGTATAAACTGTAATTTTTTTAATTTTTTAATTTAACGATTTCTATTTTTTTTAATTTTTATCTTGCACGGCACCAAAATTGAAATTTTAACTTTCAACACCCGCGACGAATTAATCGCTCGTGCGGAAACCAAAACCTTCTAGATTTTCTAAGATTGATTAATTCTGAACCGAAAACAGTTGCCAAAATTAAAATAAAAAATTTCAACCCTAAGTTACTAATTAAAAAAAAAACGCCAGCAACTCAAGGAAATAATTTGCTGATTTTAATTCAGCATCACATAACTTGATCCGTAATTAAGTTCTCCCAACAAATCATGGCTTATTCGAAAGATAATATCTGCAGGTTAAAACCGTAATTTTTTAATTTTTTTTAATTTAACGATTTCTATTTTTTTTTTAATTTTGATCTTGCACGTCACCAAAATTGAAATTTTAACTTTCAACACCCGCGACGAATTAATCGCTCGTGCGGAAACCAAAACCTTCTAGATTTTCTAAGATTGATTAATGCTCAACCGAAAACAGTTGCCAAAATTAAAATCAAAAATTTCAACCCGGAGTTAATAATTTTTTAAAAAATCGCCAGCAACGCAAGGAAATAATTTGCTGATTTTAATTCAGCATCACATAACTTGACCCGTAATTGCGTTCTCTTAACAAATCATATCTTATATGAAAGATAATATCGTCAGGTTAAAACCGTATTTTTTTAAATTTTTTAATTTAACGATTTCTATTTTTTTTTTTAATTTTGATCTTGCACGGCGCCAAAATTGAAGTTTTAACTTTCAACACTCACCACGACTCAACCGCTCGTGTGAAAACCAAAACCTTCTAGATTTTCTCAGATTGATTAATTCTAAACCGAAAACAGTTGCCAAAATTAAAATCAAAAATTTTAACCTTGAGTTAATAATTTTTTTAAAAACGCCAGCAACTCGAGGAAATAATTTGCTGATTTTAATTCAGCATCACATAACTTGATCCGTAATTGTGTTCTTTCAATAAATCATGGCTTATTCGAACGATAATATCTTCAGATTAAAACTGTAATTTTTTTAATTTTTGAATTTAATGATTTCTATTTTTTTTTAAATTTTAAATTTTAACCACTCCTTAATTGCACTTATAATTTTCAACGTAATTTGCTTGTGTAAAATATAAAGCCTACTAGGCTTTGCGTAATTGTTTAATTAATAAAAAGTTTTCAAAATTAAAATCCAAAATTTTAATCCGGAAAAAACTTTTGAAAAAAAAAAAGTTTTTTACGCACCGATTCAACATCACATAACTCGACTCATATTTAACTTAACTGAACAAATCATAACTTATTGTAAAGATGACATATTTAGGTACCAACAGTGAATTTTTTTATTTTTTAATTTAACGATTTCTATTTTTTTTTTAATTTTCATACATTGAACACTCCCCAATTGCACTTTTTATTTCCAACGCACACTACAACAAATATGCTCGTGTGAAATAAGGCTTTACAATATTGATTAATTCCGACTTGAAAACTTTTAAAATTAAAATAATTTTTTTTTTTTAAATAATTTTTAACGCTAGGAAATAATTCACCGATTACGATTCAACATCACATAATTCGACTCGTATTTAACTTAACTGAACAAATCATAATTTATTTTAAAGATAACATATGTAGGTACCAACAGTGATTTTTAAAATTTTTAATTTAACGATTTCTATTTTTTTTTTTAATTTCAAACTTTGAACACTCCCCAATTGCACTTTTATTTCCAACGCACACTACAACAAATATGCTCGTGTGAAATAAGGCCTTGCCATATTGATTAATTCCGACTTGAAAACTTTTAAAATTAAAATTAAATTTTTTTTGAAAAAAAAAGTTTTTAACGCTAGGAAATAATTCACCGATTACGATTTAACATCACATAACTCGACACGTATTTAACTTAACTGAACAAATTATATTTTATTTTAAAGATAACATATTTAGGTACCAACAGTGATTTTTTAAATTTTTTAAATTAACGATTTCTATTTTTTTTTGAATTTCAAACTTTGAACAGTCCCCAATTGCACTTTTTATTTCCAACGCACACTACAACAAATATGCTTGCGTGAAATAAGGCTTTGCAATATTGATTAATTCCGATTTGAAAACTTTTAAAATTAAAATAAAAATTTTTTTGAAAAAAAAAGTTTTTAACGCTAGGAAATAATTCACCGATTACGATTTAACATCACATAACTCGACACGTATTTAACTTAACTGAACAAATTATAATTTATTTTAAAGATAACATATTTAGGTACCAACAGTGATTTTTAAAATTTTTTAAATTTATGATTTCTATTTTTTTTTTAATTTCAAATTTTGAACACTCCCCAATTGCACTTTTTATTTCCAACGCACACAACAACGGATATGCTCGTGTGAATTAAGGCTTTGTAATACTGATTAATTCCGACTTGAAAACTGTTTTTAAAATTAAAATTAAACAATTAAAAAAAAAAAAGTTTTTAACGCTAGGAAATAATTCACCGATTACGATTCAACATCACATAACTCGACACGTATTTAACTTAACTGAACAAATCATAATTTATTTTAAAGATAACATATTTAGGTACCAACAGTGATTTTTTAATTTTTTTAATTTAACGATTTCTATTTTTTTTTTTTTATTTCAAACTTTGAACACTCCTCAATTGCACTTTTTATTTCCAACGCACACTACAAAAAATATGCTCGTGTGAAATAAGGCTTTACAATATTGATTAATTCCGACTTGAAAACTTTTAAAATTCAAATAATTTTTTTTTTTTTTTTTTTAGTTTTTAACGCTGGGAAATAATTCACCGATTACCATTTAACATCACATAACTCGACACGTATTTAACTTAACTGAACAAATTATATTTTATTTTAAAGATTACATATTTAGGTACCAACAGTGATTTTTTTAATTTTTTAAATTAACGATTTCTATTTTTTTTTAATTTCAAACTTTGAACACTCCCCAATTGCACTTTTTATTTCCAACGCACACTACGGCAAATATGTTCGTGTGAAATAAGGCTTTGCAATATTGATTAATTCCGACTTGGAAACAGTTTTCAAAATTAAAATAAAAAATTTTAATCGCGAGATACAAACTTTTGAAAAAAAAAATTGTTAACACTAGGAAATAATTCACCGATTACGATTCAACATCACATAACTCAACAAATCATAGCTTATTTGAAAGATGACATATTTAGGTACCAACAGTGATTTTTAAAATTTTTTTAATTTAACGATTTTTATTTTTTTTTAATTTTAAACTTTGAACACTCCCCAATTGCACTTTTTATTTCCAACGCACACTACGGCAAATATGTTCGTGTGAAATAAGGCCTTGCAATATTGATTAATTCCGACTTAAAAACAGTTTTCAAAATTAAAATAAAAAAATTTCATCGCGAGATACAAACTTTTGAAAAAAAAAATTGTCAACACTAGGAAATAATTTACCGATTACGATTCAACATCACATAACTCAACAAATCATAGCTTATTTTAAAGATGACATATTTAGGTACCAACAGTGATTTTTAAAATTTTTTTAAATTAACGATTTCTATTTTTTTTTAATTTCAAACTTTGAACACTCCCTGATTTTACTTTTAATTTCCAAAGCACACTACGACTAATTTGCTTATGCGAAATCTGAAACCTTCTAGGCTTTGCACGATTGTTTAATTCCGAGTCGAAAACGGTTTTCGAGATTAAAATCCAAATTTGGAATTTTCGGTTTTTCAGTCTCGAGTTGGTGGCGCTGACGTGAGTGTACAAAATGGATATTTGGATTCCTAAGGTGTTAATTCAACCAAAAAATATTGTAGAAAAATAAATTATGATTTAATTTAAAGCTAATGTTTCATGTTTTTTTTTTTACTTCAACGAGAAAGAGAGAGAGAGTGAATACCTTCGTTGAGACATTTTGCAAGACTTCAACAATCGCTTCTTTTGAAAGGTTTATGTATTATCAGTGGCGGCTCGTGGAACATTTTGATGGTAGAGCCACTTAGCATACTATATATTCTTTTAATTTGACGAAAAATGAAATTGAAAAAAAAATCGCAGGCAATGTTTTAACACTTAAAACGACGAATCTGTGTTTTTATAATTATTTAAAAATCCTTGCTAAGCTTGAAATTAGAGGTAGTGCTCTACATAACGAGCCGCCCCTGTGTATTATAGGGAATTTTTCAGAGGTCTTTCAGCCTTGCTTCGACGATTTAAATATTATTTGAAGAATATATTTCCTCCTTAAATAAATATTCATTTAATTCTGAAACGAGGAGGGCAATGAAGTTCTAAAAAAAAAGACGAATTCTAGTGAAACGCATTATTTTTAGAATAACTAATTGAGGCTACGGCATTCTTCAGGTGTCCGCGTGTTTATATCCCAAAATCTCAATGTCGCATCATTGGCACAATTCCTGCGTTCTAGAAAATGTTGTTCTCACCTTTAATAAAAAGTCGCAGAAGCCTTTGCAAAATTAAAATTCTAAATTGGCAATGAAAAACGTTTATATAATTCAGCAACGGTCTCAAAAAGTTATATCTGATATTTTTCCTTATTTCCAAATTTTGGGAGACACAATTCTAAAATTGGTAATTCAGGAGTTATATCTGATATTTTTTTTTAATTTCCAAATCTTGGGAGACAAAATTCCAAATTGGTAATTCCCAAAAAGTTATATCTGATATTTTTTTTTTTATTTCCAAATCTTGGGAGACAAAATTCCAAATTGGTAATTCAGGAGTTATATCTGATATTTTTTTTTTATTTCCAAATTTTGGGAGACAAAATTCCAAATTGGTAATTCAGCAGTTATATCTGATATTTTTTTTTTATTTCCAAATCTTGGGAGACAAAATTCCAAATTGGTAATTCCCAAAAAGTTATATCTGATATATTTTTTTTTTATTTCCAAATCTTGGGAGACAAAATTCCAAATTGGTAATTCAGGAGTTATATCTGTTTTTTTTTTATTTCTAAATCTTGGGAGACAAAATTCCAAATTGGTAATTCAGGAGTTATTTCTGATATTTTTTTTTTATTTCCAAATCTTGGGAGACAAAATTCCAAATTGGTAATTCAGGAGTTATTTCTGATATTTTTTTTTTATTTCCAAATCTTGAGAGACAAAATTCCAAATTGGTAATTCCCAAAAAGTTATATCTGATATTTTTTTTTTTATTTCCAAATATTGGGAGACAAAATTCTGAATTGGCAAGTTTATAATAATCGGTTATCATTTTCTTTATTTCGAAAATCTCGAGAGATTAATATCGCCAGATTCTATTCTTGAACTCGTTGATTTACGAGTGTCTCAAGGATTGCGAATTTCTGCGTGTGGTTATTTTAGGTCCGATGATGAGTGCGTACACGTGCGCGGTCAGGTTGAAATGTATTTATTTTTTTCGTTCGAATTGGTATCTAGAGCTGAATCATCAGAAATAAATAACCGAAGGCTCAGGTGGAAAAAATAATCGGTGCCAACTATCGAATAACAGAAGGCTACGTGCGCGTAGTACAGGAATGCCAAAACTATTTCAAATCAGATATTTCGATAAATCAAATTTTGATATTTAAAATCTTTCGTTTTCATTTCCCCAGAAGACAGTTCGCATTGGCCGATGGAGAGCTTCAATTACAAATATTTGGATAAATCTAATTTTGATAAATCCGAAGGTTGCTATCTTTCTTTTTCATTTTCTCAAAAGACAGTTCGCATTGGCCGATGGAGAGCTTCAATTACAAATATTTGAAAAAATCGAATTTTGATATTTTGATGTATCTGAAGGTTGCTATCTTTGGTTTTCATTTCCCCGAAAGGCCGATGGAGAGCTTCATCAACTCCAAACTTGAGACGAGCCAAAATTTTGCGTCTTCCAAAAAGTTGGAACCCACCTTGTGACTGTCCGTTCCTCTGTCTGCTCTCCTCCTCTTCGAGCATCCTCAGGACCGCCGAATTGTGCAAATTGGCCGGTTTCGTCATCGCGGAGGGATTGTGGAAATTGATTCTGCAAAATGGAAAAAATGATTTTTTTTTTGTGTGGAATGCGTCTAAAATACTTGGAGCGTGCATAGTTTTCTTGCAAACCTTATGTAGAAATAAACTTCAACTTCAACTTCAACACTTGCGGAGTAATGAATTTTCAAAAATTAATGTGACTGATAATAAAAAAATCTGCTAAGAGTAACGATTTTTCAAAAATTAATGTGACTGATAATAAAAAATTCTGCTAAAAATATTAAAAGTGACAATAGAATTGAAAAAAAAATGCAAGGACATGCAGGAAGGTGTAATGTTACATAGTCAACAGTTTTTTTTACAAAAAAATAATTTTTCGAAGAATTGTGTATTTTTAAAAACAACGCGCGCGCCTTATTTTCTTCCAAGGCTTGTGGTTAACAAAAAACGCCACCATAAAATTTTTGTTAATATTTTCCAAAGCACGAAGAATCCATTTTAATTTTTTTCTAAAGATCAGAAACATGACTTTAAAACTTGCGGAGGAATAAATTTTCAAAAATTAATTCCAAAGATTATTAAAAAATCTGCCAAAAATATTAATCGTGGAAATAAAATTCTAAAAAAATACAACCACCCTTAGGAAAGTGTAATCTTTCATAATCAACCGTTTTTTTGCAAAAAATTAATTTTTCGAATAATTGTGAATTTTTTAAAAACAACGGGCACGCGCGCGATTTTCTTCCAAGGCTTGTGGTTAACAAAAAAACGCCACCACAAAAATCTTGTTAATACTTTCCGAAGCACAAAGAATCCAGCTTCAATTTTTTCTAAAGACCAGAAATATGACTTTAAATCTTGCGGAGAAATAAATTTTCAAAAATTAATTCCAAAAATTATTACGCTAGAAACAAAAAAATCTGCCAAAAATATTAATCGTGGAAATACAATTCTAAAAAAATACAACCACCTTTAGGAAGGTGTAATCTTTCATAATCAACCGGTTTTTTTGCAAAAAATTAATTTTTCGAATAATTGTGAATTTTTTAAAAACAACGCGCGCGCGAGATTTTCTTCTAAGGCGTGCGGTTAACAAAAAAAACGCCACCATCAAAATTTTGTTAATATTTTCTGAAGCACAAAGAATCCTTCTTCAATTTTCTCCAAAGATCAGAAACACGACTTTAAAACTTGCGGAGAAATAAATTTAAAAAAATTAATTCCAATGATTATTACGTTTGAAACAAAAAAATCTGTCAAAAATATTAATCGTGGAAATAAAATTTAAACAAAAATACAACCTCAAAGGATCCAGTTTCAACTTTTTCTAAAGATTAGAAACTTGCGGAGAAATACATTTTCAAAACTTTTTTCAAAAATTAATTTTAAAGATGATTACGTTTGAAACAAAAAAATATGTCAAAAATATTAATCGCGGAAATAAAATTCTAAAAAAAATCAACCACCTTTAAAAAGATACAGTGTTTCACAATCAACTGCTTTTTTTTACAAAAAGTCAATTTTTTAAAGAATTTTGAATTTAGGCGTTTCCTCATCCGTTGCTAGTTTTTTTTCAAAGTCTTGTGGTTACCGCCATTAAAATTTTGTTAATAATTTCTGGAGTACAAATAATCTGGCTTTAATTTTTTGTAAAGATCAAAAATACAAGTTCAATACTTGAAAACTTGTAAATTCTAAAAAAAAAAAATTGGATTTAAAAAATTCATAAAATATAATATACGTGCAAATTAAATTCCACAAAAATTCATGATGTTTAAGAAAGGTACACTCTTGCATAATAAATTTATTTTTTTTACAAAAAAGTTAATTTTAGTGGGGCTATGATTTTTCAAAAACTGAATCCGCTGATCAAAAAAATTAAATGAAAAATATTATACGTGCAAATTAAATTCCAAAAAAATTAAGTTGCTTAAGAAAGGTACACTCTTACATAAAAAACTTAGTTTTTACAAAAGAAAAAAAAATTTAGTGAAGTTATGATTTTTTTTAAACTGAATTCGCTGATTAAAAAAAATAAATAAAAAATATAGGTGCAAATTAAATTAAAAAAAAATTAAGTTGCTTAAGAAATGTACACTCTTACAAAAGAAACTTAGTTTAAAAAAATAAACAATCTTTGTGGAGTTATGATTTTTCAAAAACTGATTGGATTTTAAAAATATAAATGAAAAATATTATACGTGCTAATTAAATTTAAAAAAAAATCAAGTTGCTTAAGAAAGGTATACTCTTACACAAAATCTTAGTTTTTACAAAAAAAAACAATTTTAGTGGAGTTATGATTTTTCAAAAACTTAAATTTCTGATTAATAAAAAAATAAATTAATAACTGTAAAAAATTGACGTTGTTTGTTTTTTTTTTTAAATTATCGTTTAGAAATAACTGGGCTACAAATACATCATTTTACACGCATTGATGCCAACTGTAAATATTTTTTAAAATTCTGAAATTCTTGTAAAAAAAAATTGCAACTCGTAAAAAAATTAACATTTTTAATTTTTCTTTTCTAATTATTGTTTAGAAATTACTGAGCTTCAAATACCTCATTTTACGGACATTGATACCAACTGCAATTATTTTTAAAAAATCCTGAAATGGAGCGTGAAAAATGCAGCGCATTGTAAAAAAAATTAAAATTTTTTATTTTTATTTTTAAATTACTGTTTATAAATAACTGAACTACAGGTATATTATTTTACACGCATTGGTGCCAACTGTATTTTTTTAAATTCTGAAAGCGAGCGTAAAAAATGCAAAGGCAAATTGCTGCGCATTGTTAAAAAATGTATAACTTTTTTCATTTTTCTCTCTAAATTATTGTTTAGAAATAATTGAGTTACAAATACATCATTTCACACGCATTGATGCCAACTGTAAATATTTAAAAAAAAATCTGAAATAGAGCGCATGTAAAAAAATATAACTCCAAGAAAAATTAATATTTTTCATTTTTATTTTAAAATTACTGTTTATAAATAACTGAGCTACAGATATATTATTTAAAATAAAAAATGCAATGACAAATTGCAGCGCATTGTAAAGAAAATTATAACTCGGAAAAAATGTAACATGTTTCATTTTTCTTTTTAAATAATTGTTTAGAAATAATTGAGCAGCAAATGCATCATTTTATCCGCATTGATGCCAACTGTAAATATAAAAAAAATCTGAAAACGCAGCGCATTGTAAAAAAAAACATATAAGTCGGAAAAAAAATAATATTTTCCATTTTTCTTTTTAAATTATTGTTAATAAATAATTGAGCTACAGATAAATAATTTTAGACGCTTTGATGCCAACTGTAATTATTTTTAAAAATTGCAATGGCAAATTGCATTGTAAAAAATAACTTTTTTCATTTTTCTTTTTTAATTATTGTTTAGAAATATCTGAGCTACAAACTCCTCATTTTACAGGCATTGATGCCAACTGTACGTATTTTAAATAAATTTAACATTTTTTGGTTTTCTTTCTAGAAATGATTTTTTAGAAATTATTTGAGCTACAAATACATCATTTTACAAACATTAATACCAACTGTAGTTATTTAAAAAAAAATTGAAATTGAGGGTGAAAACTGCATCGAAGAAATGCAGCGTTGTGTAAAAAGAAAATAATAACTCGAAAACAAGTTTACATTTTTCAAATTTCTTTCCAATTTAAAGTTTATAGATAATGGAGTTACAAAAATATTATTTTTAACACATTAATACCAACTGTAGTTATTTAAAAATTCAAACATATTTTTCTTAACGCGTTGATGTCAACTGTAATTGTTTATAAATAAAATGTGAAAAATGCTGCAAAAAAGTCATCTCGAAAAAATAGAAAATTTTTGAATTTATTTTTTGGATTCTTATTAACAAAGAATTAAACGATTAATTGGTTATTTTTTTAGGTATTAATACCGAGTTTAGATTTTTCAATTTTCTTTCCAATTTATCGTTTATTGAGCTACAAAAATATTATTTTTAACGCATTGATGCCAACTGTAGATATTTATAAAAAATCCTTAAAATGTTACGAAGAAAAGGTGCCCTCAATAAAAACTCAAAAACGAGTACACAATTTTTAATTCCGTTTTCAAATTTATCATTTAGAAAGAAATAAAGTGCAAAAATATTATTCCTAACGCGTTGATGTCAACTGTAATTGTTTATAAATAAAATATGGAAAATTCTGCGAAAAAATTGAGCGTTCAATAAAAAAAAAATCAAAACTCGAAAAAATGGTAAAATTTTTGAATTTATTTTTTGGATTATTATTAACAAAGAATTGATTTATTGATTATTTTTTTAGGTATTTATAGCGTGTGTAATTGTTTATATAAAAAAAGGATAATTCAAAAATGTCGAGCTTTGTAAAAAAATCATAACTCGAAAAAAACTGCACAAATTTTAGTTCAATTTTTATATTATTATTTATAAAGAACTAAACTACAAATTCGTTATTTAATATGCATTGATACCGACTGTAATTATATATTTTTTAAATCTTGAATTAGTATATTCAAAGAGGAAACGCAGGGTTTCATAAAAAAAATCATAACTCAAAATTTTTTTAATATTCTTGAATTTCGTTTTTAAAGTATTATTTATAAAGAAGAACTACAAATATAATATTTAACACAGATTGATACCGACTGTAATTATCGTTTTTTTTAAATATTGAATTATAGCGCGAAATATTGCACGAGAAATGCAGGGTTTTATAAAAAAAATTCAAAATTCGAAAAAAAGTTAACATTTTTTAATTATGTTTTTTAATTATTATTTATAAAGAAATAAACTACAAATATACTGTTTAACACAAATTGATACCGACTGTAATTATAGTTTTTTTAAATATTGAATTAAAGCGCGAAATATTGTACGAAAAATGCAAAAAATTCATAACTCGAAAAAAAGTTAACATTTTTGAATTCTGTTTTTAAATTATTATTTATAAAGAAGTAAACTATAAATATAATATTTAACACAGATTGATACCAACTGTAATTATATTTTTTTTTAATATTGAATTAAAGCGTGAAATATTGTACGAAAAATGCGAAAAATTCATAACTAGAAAAAAAGTTAACATTTTCGAATTCCGTTTTTAAATTATTATTTATAAAGAAGTAAACTACAAATATACAATTTAGCACATATTGATACCGACTGTTATTATAGTTTTTTTGAAGATTAAATTAAAGCGTGAAATATTGTACGAAAAATGCAAAAAAATTCATAACTGGAAAAAAGTTAACATTTTCGAATTCCATTTTTAAATTATTATTTATAAAGAAGTAAACTACAAATATGATATTTAACGCGCATTAATATATTTTTTTTAATCTTGAATTAAAAACATTCAACGATTTTATTTTGTATTTAATTAAAACAATAATTTCGTTTTTTTTTTAAATTTTTTTAATTGATGAATAGTACTGACCCGTAGTTGGAACTCACGACCATCGTTCGATCCACTCACTAGAATTCGCGATTGAATTTATTTTATTTTTATTTTTTGTTCGTTTGCTCGTTTCGTGTCGACGCGTTCGCGGTGAAACAGTTGGCTGCACTGAAACGGCGAGCGCCTTCCCTCCAGTCTTAAATTTTCGAAAACGTGAATCACTCCGCGTTTCGCATCACTATAAATAAATTCGACTAAGTGCACACACAAACACACCACGCATTATCGTCAATCGCATCACAATTTATTTAAAGGTAGTTCGGGCCGGATTTAAACCATTAAACATTGAAAATCATTAAAATTTAAGATTATTGATCAATTGGTGCGCGGAAAAAAGAAAAATTGCGGGTTCAAATCTTGACGGGGGATATTTTTTGTTGTTGTTGTTATCATCGCGGGCAGTTTTTTTTATGTGAGAAAATTAAGTTTTAATGCGATTTGAATAAATTTGGTCGGTTTGGCTTAAATTTAAGATTATTAATCAATCGGTGCGCGGTTGTGGAAAAATTTCGGGTTCAAATCCCGCCGGGGGATATTTTTTTTTTGTTGTAATTATCGCAGGCAGTTTTTTTTATGCAAGAAAAATTAAGTTTTAATTCGATTTGAATAAATTCGGTCGGTTTGGCTTAAATTTAAGATTATTAATCAATTGGTGTGCGGTTGTAGAAAAATTGCGGGTTCAAATCCCGCCAGGGGATATTTTTGTTGTTGTTGTAATCACCACGGGCAATTTTTTTATGAAAGAAAATTAAGTTTTAATACGATTTGAATAAATTTGGTCGATTTAGCTAAAATTTAAGATTATTAATCAATTGGTGTGCGGTTGTAGAAAAATTGCGGGTTCAAATCCCGTCGGGGGATATTTTTTTTTTTTGGTGTTTTAATCATCATAGACTATTTTTTATGTAAAAAAATTTAAGTTTTAATACGATTCGAATAAATTCGGTCGATTTAGCTTAAATTTAAGATTATTAATCAATTGGCGTGCGATTGTAGAAAAATTGCGTGTTCAAATCCCGTCCGGGGATTTTGTTTTTTGGTGTTTTAATCATCACAGACTATTTTTTATGTAATAAAATTTAGGTTTTAATTCGATTCGAATAAATTTGATCGATTTAGCGTTTTAATGTTTTTGCGGCGAGGATTAAACGTTCGAAACCGACGTGTAGTGTTTCGGTGATGGGAAATATTATTTCAATTCCGATGAGGTATAATAGTCCGAAACCGGTCTGCAGTTTGTTTAGTGCTTAATATTACATTTAATAACTTACCCCACTGCTCCATTGGCCAGCATCTGGGATTCCCTTTCCAGGACTGCTTTGATGTTCTCCTCCGAGTACAATCCAATCGGTGAATTGAATTGCTTGTTGACCAGTTTCTGCTGAGGGCCTGACATAATTTCTTCTGCTTATTTAACAAACAAAAATAAGAGGAATTCGCTTAGTTTCACTAATTATTATCGTCTCTAATCTGGAAAATAAATTGAAACAAAATTGGTCAGAACTTGAAGATTAAATAAATTGAAAAAAAAAATTGGTCAGAACTTGAAGATCAAATAAATTGAAAAAAAAAATGGTCAGAACTTGAAGATTAAATAAATTGAAAAAAAAAATTGGTCAGAACTTGAAGATTAAATAAATTGAAACAAAATTGGTCAGAACTTCAAAATTAAATAAATTGAAAAAAAAATTGGTCAGAACTTGAAAATTAAATAAATTGAAAAAAAATAGGTCAGAACTTAGAAATTAAATAAATTGAAAAAAATAAAAAAATAGGTCAGAACTTGAAGATTAAATAAATTGAAAAAAAAAAAATTGGTCAGAACTTGAAGATTAAATAAATTGAAAAAAAATAGGTCAGAACTTAGAAATTAAATAAATTGAAAAAAATAAAAAAATAGGTCAGAACTTGAAGATTAAATACATTGAAAAAAAAAAATTGGTCAGAACTTGAAGATTAAATAAATTGAAAAAAAAATTGGTCAGAACTTAAAGATTAAATAAATTGAAACAAAATTGGTCAGAATTTGAAGATTAAATTCAGACGATGGGACTGAAATTTTCAAATTCGAATTTAGATTTTATAAAATTATTTTCGAGCGCAGGCCATAATATTGGTGTTTGCCGCGTAGAAAATTTTGTAACGATTAAATAATTGTATTTTCGGTACTTCAAACCGTTCTGGACGATTGACAAAAGAAATTAGCGAAAACATAACAATGATTCACGCGAGTCGGTATTTGTATTTTTAAACGTCTCAAAGTCTCGTTGTAAAAATAAAACGGAATTAGTCATGTGCTGGTGATTAGCAATTAAACACAATATTTACATCCGTTTATGTTTGCACGTGCAACAAAAAAATTACCTTAACAGAAAAGGTGACATTCCACCATGAAATTGGCACTAAAATAGAACCTTGCGGCACCCCGCTCGCAATAAATCATCCCGCGCCGTTTTGCGCATGTTGTGCTTGGCTTATAAAACGACACGCTCGTAAATTATCCGCCCCCCTCTCCCCTTTAAAGTTGTCATAATTCGCGTTTTCAAAATTCGCGGTGTAAAAATAGAGCCTCCATTGTGAACGACGCTGACGATTTTATTTATAAACGTGCAGAATTATTCCACCTTGCGGGCAAAAACGCGTGCCGATCGTTGGCGTCCGTTCAAAAATTAGAATAAACGCGAATTATTCCGAAAATCTCGAACGGCGAGAGGAAAAATCGCCGTTCGCTTGTTTTAAGTAAAGTTCCGATATGTTTCCATGGCCTCCACAGATCGTTCCAAATTTAACTTTTTCTCTAAACTGTTTGCTCCAAATACTCCACGTGTTTGTTTCATAAACTGAAAGATTATTTAACAAACATTTGGAGTGTATATATATATATATATATATATATATATATATATATATATATATATGTATATATATAGCATAATCCATATAAATTCTGATTGAGCAACAAAAAGGTTTGAAGTTATGTTTACAAATAAAACGCGTTAAAAAAACAATAGTTGGCGTTGGAATAAAATTCTGCAAATTCACTAAATACATTACAGAGGATTAATTTTGCAGAATAAATTCAGTTTTTTAAAATCCATCAATTTTCCAAAAAGTTACGGTATTGAAAAAAGCTCACTTTACGTGCAAAACAAGTGCACATTCTAACTCGCATAACTCGGAAACCGTGAAAACAATTTGCAATCTGAAAAGTATCTTTAATTCACAGTAATATTACCTACGATTCTGCATAACAAATGTGGTTCTAACACAAACGGATTTTTAGTTATGAATTTTCAAAAAAATGCGAACACTAATGAGTAGTGTTAAGAAAAAAATTGCGTAAAAAATAGTTGGCGTTGGAATAAAATTCTGCAAACTCATTACATACATGAGAAAGGATTAATTCAGCAGAATAAATTCGTTTTTTAAAAATTCATTAATTTTCAAAAAAGTTACGCGGTTGATAAAAAAAACACTTTTCGTACAAAACACCGCGTGAAAAAAATTATGAATATAAAAAATATCTTCAATTCACAGTAAAAGTATCTACAACTCTGCATTCTAACACAAATGGATTTGAAATTATGAATTCAAAAAAAATTCGAAGTTCGATCAATAATGTTAAGAAAAAAAAAAACAGAGCAAAAATATTGCAAAAAAATTATCTAAACTCACTTTAAATATTAGAAAGGATTAATTTTGCAGAATCATTTCAGTTTTTAAAAATCCATCAATTTTCCAAAAAGTTGCGCGATTGAAAAAAGCAAACTCACTTTACGTGCAAAACAAATGCACATTCTAACTCGCATAACTCGGAAACCGTGAAAACAATTTTCAATCTGAAAAGTATCTTTAATTCACAGTAATATTACCTACAATTCTGCATAACAAATATGGTTCTAACACAAACGGATTTTTAGTTATGAATTTTCAAAAAAATGCGAACGCTAATGAGTAGTGTTAAGAAAAAAATTGCGCAAAAAATAGTAGGCGTTGGAATAAAATTCTGCAAACTCACTAAATACATTAGAAAGGATTAATTTTGCAGAATGAATTCGTTTTTTAAAAATCCATCAATTTTCAAAAAAGTTACACGGTTGATAAAACAAACTCACTTTACATGCAAAACAATAAAAATAATCTAAAAATTATCTTCAATTCACAGTAAAATTATCTAGAATTCTGCATTCTAACACAAACAAATTTGAAATTATGAATTAAAAAAAAAATGCGAAGTTCGATGAATAGTGTTAAGAAAAAAAACAGAGCAAAAATATTGCAAAAAAATTATCTAAACTCACTTTAAACATTAGAAAGGATTAATTTTGCAGAATCAATTCTGTTTTTGAAAATCCATCAATTTTCCAAAAAGTTACGCGATTGAAAAAAACAAACTCACTTTTATTCTGCAAACTCACTAAATACATTAGAAAGGATTAATTTTGCAGAATGAATTCGTTTTTTAAAAATCCATCAATTTTCAAAAAAGTTACGTGGTTGATAAAAAAAAAACACTTTTCGTACAAAACACCGCGTAAAAACAATTATGAATATAAAAAATATCTTCAATTCATAGTAAAAGTATCTACAATTCTGCATTCTAACACAAATGGATTTGAAATTATAAATTAAAAAAAAAATGCGAAGTTCAATGAATAGTGTTAAGAAAAAAAACAGAGCTAAAATATTAGAAAAAAATTCTGTACACTTACTTTAAACATTAGAAAGGATTAATTTTGCAGAATCAATTCGGTTTTTGAAAATCCATCAATTTTCCAAAAAGTTACGCGATTGAAAAAAGCAAACACACTTTACGTGCAAAACAAGTGCACATTCTAACTCGCATAACTCGGAAACCGTGAAAACAATTTGCAATCTGAAAAGTATCTTTAATTCACGGTAATATTACCTACAATTCTGCATAACAAATGTGGTTCTAACACCAAAGGATTTTTAGTTATGAATTTTCAAAAAAATGCGAACACTAATGAATAGTGTTAAGAAAAAAAATGCGTAAAAAATAGTCGGCGTTGGAATAAAATTCTGCAAACTCACTAAATACATTAGAAAGGATTAATTTTGCGGAATAAAATCGTTTTTTAAAAATTCATCAATTTTCAAACAAGTTACACGGTTGATAAAACAAACTCACTTTTCGTGCAAAACTGTAAAAACAATTTTAAATCTGAAAAATACCTTCAATTCACAGGAAAATTATCTACAATTCTGCATTCTAACGCAAACTGATTTGAAATTATGAATTAAAAAAAAATGCGAAGTTCGATGCATAGAGTTAAGAAAAAAAACAGAGCTAAAATATTGCAAAAAAAATATCTAAACTCACTTTAAACATTAGAAAGGATTAATTTTGCAGAATCAATTCTGTTTTTGAAAATCCATCAATTTTCCAAAAAGTTACGCGATTGAAAAAACAAACTCACTTTACGTGCGAAACAGATGCACATTCTAACTCGCATAACTCGGAAACCGTGAAAACAATTTGCAATCTGAAAAGTATCTTTAATTCACAGTAATATTACCTACAATTCTGCATAGCAAATGTGGTTCTAACACAAACACATTTTTAGTTATGAATTTTCAAAAAAAATGCGAACACTTATGAGTAGTGTTAAGAAAAAAATTGCGTAAAAAATAGTTGGCGTTGGAATAAAATTCTGCAAATTTACTAAATACATTAGAAAGGATTAATTTTGCGGAATAAAATCGGTTTTTAAAAATTCATCAATTTTCAAAAAAGTTATGTGGTTGATAAAAAAAAAACAGTTTACATGCAAAACACTCTAAAAAATAATCTAAAAAATATCTTCAATTCACAGTAAAATTATCTACAATTGTGCATTCTAACACAAAAGGATGTGAAGTTAAGTTTTCAAATTTCAAATTTTTAGATCCAATTTTTAAAAAATCTTAAAAACCAATAAAGATTTTTTAATGAAATTTCAAACGTGAGCTTTATTTGACAATCTGAAGATTTAAAAACGCTTTTGGTGAAGTTCTGAAAACCTGAAGTGGGTGCTTACCTTAAACGATTTTTTTTCTCGAAATATTTTGAAAAATTTTTCACGAAAAATTTTAATTAATTTTTTTTCACTGTTTTGGTCTATAATTTTGAAATGATAATTTATGTAAACAATTTTTTTTTAATCGATTCGCAATTATTCTAAAAAAAAATTTTTTTTTTTATTATAATTAGTTCATTTGTTTTTCTTCTGCAGGTTATGTTAATTATCGTTATTATTTCTTTTGTTACCTGATAATATCGTTAAAATCGTTGCCGCTTCTTGATAGGTCGCCGTGGAAAACTGAAGCCGAGAGAGAAACTGCTCAGACTGGAAGGAAAATTTCGCGGCGTCGTCGGCGTCCGCACTTACGTCACCCACGTATTTTCACCGTTTTCCAACTTTTTGCACGCAGTCTGCAGGTGTATTATTTTCAGAAAACACCAAATTATTTTTATCCCAATCTCCATGAGAATTCGTTTGTGTGCGCTCTCGAGAGAACTTTTCCATAAATCATCGTAAATCATCAAAAAATTGCCTATTGCTGAAAATGTTATTTTGGCAGGGTTGCTTGATTTTTTTTCGAATATTTTTCGAGTTGAAATTTCTGCCGTATATCTTCTCACCGGTAAATCTGGTGAAAAAATGTTAAGGTAAAATTTTATGGAGGATGTTATTATCTACAATTTTCACTTGAACTATTTTTTTCTATCTCTAATAGATTTAGAGCCACGCGGACTTGAAATTTCTGTCCAAAATTGATTGTTAGTTCCGCTAATGTTAACATCGTAATATCTTCTCACCGGTAAGTCTGGGAGAAAAATGTTTAAGTAAAATTTTATGGAGGATGTTATTATCTACAATTTTCACTTGAACTATTTTTTTCTATCTCTAATAGATTTAGAGCCACGCGGCCTTGAAATTTCTGTCCAAAATTGATTGTTAGTTTCGCTAATGTTAACATCGTAATATCTTCTCACCGGTAAGTCTGGGAGAAAAATGTTAAAGTAAAATTTTATGGAGGATGTTATTATCTACAATTTTCACTTGAACTATTTTTTTCTATCTCTAATAGATTTAGAGCCACGCGGACTTGAAATTTCTGTCCAAAATTGATTGTTAGTTTCGCTAATGTTAACATCGTAATATCTTCTCACCGGTAAGTCTGGGAGAAAAATGTTTAAGTAAAATTTCATGGAGGATGTTATTATCTACAATTTTCACTTGAACTATTTTTTTCTATCTCTAATAGATTTAGAGCCACGCGGACTTGAAATTTCTGTCCAAAATTGATTGTTAGTTTCGCTAATGTTAACATCGTAATATCTTCTCACCGGTAAGTCTGGGGGAAAAATGTTTAAGTAAAATTTTACGGAGGATGTTATTATCTACAATTTTCACTTGAACTATTTTTTTCTATCTCTAATAGATTTAGAGCCACGCGGACTTGAAATTTCTGTCCAAAATTGATTGTTAGTTCCGCTAATGTTAACATCGTAATATCTTCTCACCGGTAAGTCTGGGAGAAAAGTGTTAAAGTAAAATTTTATGGGGGATATTATTATCTACAATTTTTACTTGAACTATTTTTTTCTATCTCTAATAGATTTAGAGCCACGCGGACTTGAAATTTCTGTCCAAAATTAATTTGCGTTTCAAAAAAATTGTAACAATGGTATCTTGTGATTAGGGCGGCGTTATTTTTACCCTGGGTAAAACTGACTTCAACTCTGCCGGTCCGCAGGCTGGCGCCACCTGTCGGAATAGCGCCGAACTTTTTCTAGTGCAGCGGCGGCTCGTGGATGTTATGCAGCAAGTAATTTATTAAATGCGTATAATAATACATATGCAAGTACTTAAAAACAATAAACAAATGATTTTCTGTATATACGCATACAATTAACAATTAAGTGTATACCGTGTGTCTCACGAAAGAGGCCCCAAGCTCTAGCGACTTAAATTGAAAAAAACAAATATTATATTAAAATCGCATTTCGATTGCTACAATCTGCTTGTAACAGATTTTTTTAGGGAGCGGCCATCTTGCCGTTATGACGTCATCGGCAATTTTTTTTAAATGGCACCAAAAAAAAATTATTGAAACTATTTTATAGAGAATTTTCTGTGCTATTCAATGATGTAATCATTGAATGGGCTTGTATTACATTTTCTTTGAGAAAAACGCAAAAGCAATTTGGCGATGGATTTTTTTTATGATTTATTGTGCAATTTATATTAATAATTAGCAAATTACCTAGTTTTCAGTTTGGTTTTTAGTTTTTTATTTCGTGGTACACCGTGTTTGTAAATATGTAGTAACTCATATTAACTGATGCATGAAGTTTTTGATAAATTTACTATTTGAATCGATTTGAAACCGTTTTGTATCGATTTAAACACTACAACAAAATATAATTGTCACCAATGTTTTTGAAGGATTTACAATTTGAATCGATTTGAAATCGTTTTGTATCCATGTAAACGCTAGTTGTTAGTTTTAAATAATTGCAACTAATTTACAATTCGAGTTTAAAAATATTAACAACAATAGTATCGTGTGAGTGCGGCGGCGTTATTTTTACCCTGCGTGAAACCGGCTCCGACTCGGCCGGTAGTGCAGCGCGCCCGCCGGCTGGCGTCACCTGTCGCGATCGCGCCGAACCCGGCGGACTCTTTCTCTCCGTGTGTGTCTTGTCACACGTTCAGCGTTCAGGTTTTGGTGTGTCGTGCGTGTATATGTGTAGGGTGTGTATATTTATTGCACCGCCGGAGCCTTCCTTCCAATCTCGCCACTTATGTGCACCGGACCGACGCCCCCCATAACATTTAAACGGTGAGTACTACACGCCGCTTCATTTTTTTTTGCCGAGCGACCGGCGCGGGTGCACCCGCGGCCCCCCTCGCCGGACGCCGTAAAAACCAACGCCATTTTAATCCTCGGCGGCGGCGGCGAACAAGTGTCCGTTGTAATTGAATTTGTCGGGTGACCTTCTGATCCGATTAGAATCCCCCGACGACGACGGTGGGTTTTCGGGTACACGCACGCAGGACCCCGCGATTTTTTCCTTCTCGGAGTGCGTGCGTGTAACGTCTTTCCTCGAACTGTCAGAAAGTGTGCTTAAGTCGAGGTGCTGCACACCACGCCCACCCGGGGTAAACCGGAAAAGTGAGTGCACGCGATTTCCCCCTTGGTCACGGTGCGCCGCCATCTCGCGGTTGTTATGGCAACGCGGGGGAAAACCTGGTATACAGGGTGGTCGCGTTAATTCAAGGTCGGAAACGTTTTCCTCCATTACGGCATTCGCAGCAGATCCACGGATGACCTTTTCTGTCGATGCGCCTCGAATCCAAAATTCAGTCTTTAATTTATTCGTTAATGCTTAGTAGGTCGGTGGACTCACTCGGTTAATCAGCATGCATGTTCATTAATAATGCCAGTAACGTAAAATTGAGGTTAACAACGAAGAGTGAAAACGTGTACGGGTATAAGCGGAAAGGGCGTTTTAAACAATCGAATCTGCAATAGTGAAAAGTGTTTGAATTATTGACCGATAATCGATGCTGAGTATCCGTAACGGTCCAGCCCTAATCATGACGGTGTCAACTCACGTCGTTTACCTGAGTAAAACCCACGTGCAATCTAACAGGTTGGGGATTGGGATAGGGCCCACCCACCATTTTTTCTACTTTAACCCAAAAACCCACTTTATTGGTGGTTTTGCAACTTTTCAAATTCCAGTGATTTGATTAAGAAAAGTTTCTTTAATCAAACAGTGTTTTCTCGGTTAGGTTTAAGTGGAAACTCAGGGCGGTGGGCCCTATCCTATCATCCAATTCTTTGAACACAAACGAGGGTTTTGCAATTGTTAATTAATCGTTTAAAGAAGTACCAAACAATTTCTTATATTTTGTTTCCTCGACAAATTAATTTGTTAATGGAAACTTTGAGGCGTGTTTAACGAATTGAAAAGTGGGATAAGAGAAGATTCATGAATCAAATGGTTTATTGTTGCTTCGACAAAAGAATTTGTTTGTAGAAACTTTAGGGCGTGTTTAACCGGTTGGAGAGTAGGATAGGGACCACCCACCACCCTTCGTTTCCACTTTAACTTAACCCGGAATCTCTTTATTGGTGCTTTTGCAACTTTTAAAACTTCGGTTATTTTTTTTTTTTAATTTCCTTAACCAAACAGTGTTTTCTGGGTTAGGTTAAAGTGGAAACTCAGGGCGGTGGGTGGGCCCTATCCTATCCTCCACAGGGCGGTGGGTGGGCCCTATCCTATCCTCCAATTCCTGGAACACAAACGAGGGTTTTGCAATTGTTAATTAATCGTTTGAAGAAGTACCAAACAATTTCTTATATTTTGTTTCCTCGACAAATTAATTTGTTAATGGAAACTTTGAGGCGTGTTTAACGAATTAAAGAATGGGATAGGGAACACCCACCACCCTTCATTTTCACTTTAACTTAACCTAGCGACTCTCTTTATCGTTGGCTCTGCAACTTTTAAAACTCCAATGATTTGACGAAGAAATTTCTTTAATCAAACAGCGTTTTCTTGGTTAGGTTTAAGTGGAAAATGAGGACGGCGGGTGGCCCCTGTTCTATCCTCTAATTCTTGGAAAAAAAACGCGGGTTTTACAATTGTTAATTGATAAGTGAAGAATTGAATGGTTTATCGTTGCTTCGACAAAAGAATTTGTTTGTAGAAACTTTGGGGCGTGTTTAACAGGTTGGACAGTAGGATATGGACCACCCACCACCCTTTGTTTTCACTTTATCTTAACCCAGAATCTCTTTATTGGTGCTTTTGCAACTTTTGAGACTTCAGTGACTGAGAAGTTTCTTTCATCGAAGGGTTTTTTTTTTTTTTTGTTAGGTTTAACTGAAAACGAGGGGGAGCGGGTGGGCCCTATCCTACCCTCCAATGATTGGAACTCGAACGAGGATTTTACAATTGTTTTCCGCCGCCTCTAAAAATGGGATTTATTTATAGAAACTCTGTGGTTGGGTTTAACATGTTGGGGATTTAGATAGCGCCCACCCACCACCCTTAACCTAAAAACCCTCTTTATTGGTTATTTTCCAACTTTTGAAACTCCAGTGATTGGACGAAGAAATTTCTTTACTCAAACAGAGTTTTCTTAGTTTTATTTATTTATTTATTTTTTAACGGTTCATCCATTTTACAAATAATAACTTGTTTCTAAAACTATAACTTAAAAATAAACAGTCTTTGGGACTGGACAAACTAATTTAATAAAAATAATAGTAAAGGATGGAGTGAGAAAATTTCTTCAATATTTCGAAACTTATTGCAAAACAACTGAAAAACATTCGTGACTCGAATTCACTTTTTTCGATCTAATTAAAAGTGCTTGAAGTGTAGAGCAAGATGGTGAAGGATTTTTTTTAATTTCTTCAATGGTTTGTAACTTACAGTAAAAAACTGAAAAACAATCGCGACTCTAATTTACTTTTTTTTGCTTTCATTAAAAGAGCTTGAAGCGTAGAGTAAGGCGGTGAAGGAATTTTCAAAAAAAATTCAATTGTTTTAAATTTATAGGTGAAAAACTGAAAAACAATCGCGACTCGAATTTACTTTTTTTGCTTTAATTAAAAGAGCTTGAAGCGTAGAGTAAGGCGGTGAAGGAATTTTCAAAAAAAATTCAATTGTTTCAAATTTATAGGTGAAAAACTGAAAAACAATCGTGACTCGAATTATTTTTGTTTTCTCTAATAGAGAGAACTCGAAGCGTAGAGTGAGGTGATGAAGGAATTTTCTTAATTCGTAATTTATAGCAATAAAATTAAAAAAACAATCGGGACTCAAATTCATTTTTTTCGCTCTAATTAAGAGAGCTTTAAGCGTAGAGTAAGGCGGTGAAGGAATTTTCAAAAAAAATTCAATTGTTTTAAATTTATAGCAATAAAATTAAAAAACAATCGCGACTCGAATTTACTTATTTTGGCCTAATTCAGAGAATTTGAAGAGTAGAGTGAGATGGTGAAGGAATTTTCTAAATTTCTTCGATGGTTGGAAACTTATGGCAAAATAATTAAAAACAATCGCGACTCGAATTCACTTTTTTCCCTCTAATTCAAAGAACTTGAAGCTTAGAGTAGGATGGTGAAGGAATTTTCTAAATTTCTTCAATGGTTCGTAACTTATAGCAAAAAAACTGAAAAACAATCGCGACTCGAATTCACTTTTTTCCCTCTAATTGAAAGAACTTGAAGCTTAGTGTAGGATGGTGAAGGAATTTTCTTAATTTCTTCAATGGTTCGAAATTTATAACAAAAAAATTAAAAACAATCGCGACTCGAATTTACTTTTTTTGCTCTAATTAAAAGTGCTTGAAGCGTAGAGCAAGATGGTGAATTATTTTTTTAAATTTCTTCAATGGTTTCTAACTTAGAATAAAAAAACTGAAAAACAATCGCGACTCGAATTTACTTTTTTTGCTCTAATTAAGAGAGCTCGAAGCGGAGCGTAAGGCGGTGAAGGAATTTTCGAAATTTTTTCAATTGTTTTAAATTTATAGGTGAAAACCTGAAAAACAATCACGACTCAAATTTATTTTTTTCACTCTAATTGAAAGAACTCAAAGCGTAGAGTGAGGTGGTGAAGGAATTTTTGAAATTTCTTTTGTCGTATGAAATTTACGGCAAGACAACTGAAGAACAATCGAGACTCGAATTACCTTTTTTCGCTTTAATTAAAAGAGCTCGAAGCGTAGAATAAGATGGTGAAGGAATTTTCTTAATTTCTTCAATGGTTCGTAATTTATAGCAATAAAATGAAAAAACAATCGCTACTCGAATTCACTTTTTTGGCCTAATTCAGAGAATTTGAAGAATAGGGTAAGACAGTGAAGGAATTTTCTAAATTTCTTCGACGGTTGGACACTTATGGCAAAAAAACTGAAAAACAATCGCGACTTGAATTAACTTTTCTTGGCATAATTCAGAGGATTTGAAGAATAAAGTAAGACGGTGAAGGAATTTTCTAAATTTCTTCGATGGTTTGAAACTTATGGCCCAAAAAACTGAAAAACAATCGAGACTCGAATTCACTTTTTTCACTTTAATTGAAAGAACTTGAAGCGTAGAGTAAGATGGTGAAGGAATTTTCTGAATTTCTTCAATGGTTCGAAATTTATAACAACAAAAATGAAAAACAATCGTGATTCGAATTCACTTTTTTCACTTTAATTGAAAGAACTTGAAGCTTAGAGTAAGATGGTGAAGGAATTTTCTAAATTTCTTCGACAGTTGGACACTTATGGCAAAAAAACTGAAAAACAATCGTGACTCAAATTCACTTTTTTGCTCAAATTCAAAGAACTTGAAGAGTAGAGTAAGATGGTGAAGGAATTTTCTAAATTTCTTCGACGGTTGGACACTTATGGCAAAGAAACTGAAAAACAATCGTGATTCAAATTCACTTTTTTGCTCAAATTCAAAGAACTTGAAGAGCAGAGTAAGACAGTGAAGGAATTTTCTAAATTTCTTCAATAGTTCCAAAGTTGTAGCAGAAAAACTGAAGAACAATCGTGACTCGAATTCACTTTTTTGCTCAAATACAAAGAACTTGAAGAAAAGAGTAAGACAGTGAAGGAATTTTCTAAATTTCTTCAATAGTTCCAAAGTTGTAGCAAAAAAACTGAAAAACAATCGTGACTCGAATTCACTTTTTTGCTCAAATACAAAGAACTTGAAGAAAAGAGTAAGACAGTGAAGGAATTTTCTAAATTTCTTCAATAGTTCCAAAGTTGTAGTAGAAAAACTGAAAAACAATCGTGACTCGAATTCACTTTTTTGCTCAAATTCAAAAAACTTGAAGAGCAGAGTAAGACAGTGAAGGAATTTTCTAAATTTCTTCAATAGTTCCAAAGTTGTAGCAGAAAAACTGAAAAACAATCGTGACTCGAATTCACTTTTTTGCTTAAATTAAAAGAACTTGAAGAGCAGAGTAAGACAGTGAAGGAATTTTCTAAATTTCTTCAATAGTTCCAAAGTTGTAGCAAAAAAACTGAAAAACAATCGTGACTCGAATTCACTTTTTTGCTTAAATTAAAAGAACTTAAAGAGCAGAGTAAGACAGTGAAGGAATTTTCTAAATTTCTTTGACGGTTGGACACTTATGGCAACAAAACAAAAGAAAAACAATCATGACTAGAATTCACTTTTTTGCTCATATTCAAAGAACTTGAAGAGCAGAGTAAGATGGTGAAGGAATTTTCTAAATTTCTTCAATAGTTCCAAAGTTGTAGCAGAAAAACTGAAAAACAATCGTGACTCGAATTCACTTTTTTGCTCAAATTCAAAGAACTTGAAGAACGGAGTAAGACAGTGAAGGAATTTTCTAAATTTCTTCAATAGTTACAAAGTTGTAGCAGAAAAACTGAAAAACAATCATGACTCAAATTTTTTTTGCGCTCTAATTAAAAGAGCTCGAAGAGTAGAATTTTCAAAAATACCTCAGTGGTTTCAAAAACTGAAAAACAATCCCAACTCGATTTTTTTTTTGTTCCAATTAAGAGAGCTCGAAGGGTAGAGTAAGGCGGTAAAGGAATTTTCAAAATGTCTTCAGTCGTTTGAAACTTATGGCAAAAAAAAAACTTAAAAACAATTGCTCCTCGAATTCACTCTTTCGCTCATATTGAAAGAACTAGAATAGAGTAAATTTTTTTAAATATGAAAAACAATTGCGACTCAAATTCGAACCATCCTCGATGAACAACTCGATTGGGATGTAACCTCGACGATCAAACATTTTTGGTCCTTCGAACCGGATGTATGCAATTCAATTAATTTGTTTTTTTTTTCTATTGTTGCAGGTGATTTCTAAGGACCACAGCCATGGCGCCGAAATCGGTTAGTATCATTTTTAAAATATTTTTTTGCAGTGTTTTAGCCCATTTTTTTTAAATAAAAGAAATCAAAAACCAACACTTGGTTTGTTTCACAAATTGTTGTTTGTTAACTCTTTTTTTTTAAGTTAGGGGGCTGTATATTTAGTCTGTGTGTGATGTGTGCGTGCTTATTCTAGAAAATTTCCACCTCTCGCATTTCGCTTTAGTACTCGAGGTGATGTCAGGTGGTGCACTGTTTGCTGTTGAGTGACTCACTCACCTGGTAGAGTCACCTGTTGCACGAAACACACCCAAAGCGACCTTAAACCGGCGGCGCGCTCGCCAGTGCAGTTTCACTCTTCGTTCCAGCACAAAGAGTTCTCAAAAAAAAAAAAAAACGTTGCTTGTGTTGGTGGTGCATTATCTGTGGCCCCATTTCTGGATACAGTGATAACTGTTGTAAGGATGGTTTCCGGAAAAACGGTATGATCAATATTTACTTGATAGTTACAGTTCCGACCACGCACCATTTGCGTGGAATTGGCGCTGGGGCCGACCACGCAACATGTGCGTGATTCGTTCTTTTGGCAACTGCGAATCAGTTTATTAGAATTTTTAAAATTTTTGAGAGCATCAAATGCAATTTTTTTTTTAAATTTACGTAAGAAACTGCACACACGCGCGCGCGCACGCCTGCAATTTTCAGTTTCGCAACAGTAAAATAATTGCTGTTATCGATTCTATTTGTGTGGATGGTAAAGAGGAGTCGGCGGTGACCTCGGCCGGCTCCTTGGCCATTAATTACCGTGATTTTTCGTATATTAACGAATGCACGCGCTGCAATCACGCGTCCCCCCTAATTGTATTCCGATAATTAACACCAAATTAAACTAGTCTGGCCATGGAAAACAGTAATATTCGTTAGGCTTTCGATACTCATGTGTTTTTGCTTAAATAATAAGGAATAACAATTGAAAAATTATTTTTTTTGATCTCTAGGCAATTGACAAACTTCAGAATTTCAACAATTTGTGTTCTCGCGCAAATATTTCGAAAACTCGTGAAGGAAAGTCTTTGGATTTTTATGGAATCTTGTAGTAGAATTGATTTTGAGTAAGTTTGGAAATTTTCACGCTTGTGGCAATTGTTTTTGTATTTTTTTTTTGAGCTCTAGGCAATCGAACAACTTCAGAATTTCAACAATTTGTGTCCTCGCGCAATTATTTTGAAATCCAGTGAAGGAAAGTCTTTGGATTTTTATGGAATCTTGTGGTGGAATTGATTTTGAGTAAATTTAGAAATTTTCACGCTTGTGGCAATTGTTTTTGTATTTTTTTTTTGAGCTCTAGGCAATCGAACAACTTCAGAATTTCAACATTTTGTGTTCTCGCGCAAATATTTTGAAATCCAGTGAAGGAAAGTCTTTGGATTTTTATGGAATCTTGTGGTGGAATTGTTTTTGAGTAAATTTGGAAATTTTCACGCTTGTAGCAATTGTTTTTGTATTTTTTTTTTGAGCTCTAGGCAATCGAACAACTTCAGAATTTCAACATTTTGTGTTCTCGCGCAAATATTTTGAAATCCAGTGAAGGAAAGTCTTTGGATTTTTATGGAATCTTGTGGTGGAATTGATTTTGAGTAAATTTGGAAATTTTCACGCTCGTGGCAATTGTTTTTGTATTTTTTTTTTGAGCTCTAGGCAATCGAACAACTTCAGAATTTCAACAATTTGTGTTCTCGCGCAAATATTTCGAAATCCAGTGAAGGAAAGTCTTTTGATTTTTATGGAATCTTGTAGTAGAATTGATTTTGAGTAAATTTGGAAATTTTCACGTTTGTGGCAATTGTTTTTATATTTTTTTTGAGCTCTAGGCAATTGAACAACTTCAGAATTTCAACAATTTGTGTTCTCGCGCAAATATTTTGAAATCCAGTGAAGGAAAGTCTTTGGATTTTTATGGAATCTTGTAGTGGAATTGATTTTGAGTAAATTTGGAAATTTTCACGCTTGTGGCAATTGTTTTTGTATTTTTTTTTGAGCCCTAGGCAATCGAACAACTTCAGAATTTCAACAATTTGTGTTCTCGCGCAGATATTTCGAAATCCCGCGAAGGAAAGTCTTTGGATTTTTATGGAATCTTGTAGTAGAATTGATTTTGAGTAAATTTGGAAATTTTCATGCTTGTGGCAATTGTTTTTGTATTTTTTTTTTGAGCTCTAGGCAATCGAACAACTTCAGAATTTCAACAATTTGTGTTCTCGCGCAAATATTTCGAAATCTCGCGAAGGAAAGTCTTTGGATTTTTATGGAATCTTGTGGTGGAATTGTTTTTGAGTAAATTTGGAAATTTTCACGCTTGTAGCAATTGTTTTTGTATTTTTTTTTTGAGCTCTAGGCAATCGAACAACTTCAGAATTTCAACATTTTGTGTTCTCGCGCAAATATTTTGAAATCCAGTGAAGGAAAGTCTTTGGATTTTTACGGAATCTTGTAGTAGAATTGTTTTTGAGTAAATTTGGAAATTTTCACGCTTGTAGCAATTGTTTTTGTATTTTTTTTTGAGCTCTAGGCAATCGAACAACTTCAGAATTTCAACATTTTGTGTTCTCGCGCAAATATTTTGAAATCCAGTGAAGGAAAGTCTTTGGATTTTTATGGAATCTTGTGGTGGAATTGTTTTTGAGTAAATTTGGAAATTTTCACGCTCGTGGCAATTGTTTTTGTATTTTTTTTTGAGCTCTAGGCAATCGAACAACTTCAGAATTTCAACATTTTGTGTTCTCGCGCAAATATTTTGAAATCCAGTGAAGGAAAGTCTTTGGATTTTTATGGAATCTTGTGGTGGAATTGATTTTGAGTAAATTTGGAAATTTTCACGCTCGTGGCAATTGTTTTTGTATTTTTTTTTGAGCTCTAGGCAATCGAACAACTTCAGAATTTCAACAATTTGTGTTCTCGCGCAAATATTTCGAAATCCAGTGAAGGAAAGTCTTTTGATTTTTATGGAATCTTGTAGTAGAATTGATTTTGAGTAAATTTGGAAATTTTCACGTTTGTGGCAATTGTTTTTATATTTTTTTTTTGAGCTCTAGGCAATCGAACAACTTCAGAATTTCAACAATTTGTGTTCTCGCGCAAATATTTCGAAATCCAGTGAAGGAAAGTCTTTTGATTTTTATGGAATCTTGTAGTAGAATTGTTTTTGAGTAAATTTGAAAATTTTCACGCTTGTGGCAATTGTTTTTGTATTTTTTTTTTCTGAGCTCTAGGCAATTGAACAACTTCAGAATTTCAACGATTTGTGTTCTCGCGCAGATATTTCGAAATCTCGCGAAGGAAAGTCTTTGGATTTTTATGGAATCTTGTAGTGGAATTCATTTTGAGTAAATTTGGAAATTTTCACGTTCGTGGCAATTGCTTTTGTATTTTTTTTTGAGCTCTAGGCAATCGAACAACTTCAGAATTTCAACAATTTGTGTTCTCGCGCAAATATTTCGAAATCTCGTGGAGGAAAGTCTTTGGATTTTTATGGAATCTTGTAGTAGAATTGATTTTGAGTAAATTTGGAAATTTTCACGCTTGTGGCAATTGTTTTTGTATTTTTTTTTGAGCTCTAGGCAATCGAACAACTTCAGAATTTCAACAATTTGTGTTCTCGCGCAAATATTTCGAAATCTCGCGAAGGAAAGTCTTTGGATTTTAATGGAATCTTGTGGTGGAATTGATTTTGAGTAAATTTGAAAATTTTCACGTTTGTGGCAATTGTTTTTGTATTTTTTTTGAGCTCCAGGCAATCGAACAACTTCAGAATTTCAACAATTTGTGTTCTCGCGCAAATATTTCGAAAACACGCGAAGGAAAGTCTTTGGATTTTTATGGAATCTTGTAGTTGAATTGATTTTGAGTAAATTTGGAAATTTTCACGCTTGTGGCAATTGTTTTTGTATTTTTTTTTGAGCTCTAGGCAATCGAACAACTTCAGAATTTCAACAATTTGTGTTCTCGCGCAAATATTTCGAAATCTCGCGAAGGAAAGTCTTTGGATTTTAATGGAATCTTGTGGTGGAATTGATTTTGAGTAAATTTGAAAATTTTCACGTTTGTGGCAATTGTTTTTGTATTTTTTTTGAGCTCCAGGCAATCGAACAACTTCAGAATTTCAACAATTTGTGTTCTCGCGCAAATATTTCGAAAACACGCGAAGGAAAGTCTTTGGATTTTTATGGAATCTTGTAGTAGAATTGATGTTGAGTAAATTTGGAAATTTTCACATTTGTGTCAAAATCGCAACGCAGAAACTAGACAAAATTTTGAGCATTTTTTGGTTGGAAAATTTTCTTCTAAAACAATTCTAATTTTTTTTTGCTAAACGCGTTTCAAAAACTTTGTTATTCGTAAAGCGATTTTTTTCAAACTCGCCACGCGGAAAGTAGACGAAATCTTAAGCACTTTTTACTTGAAAATTTTTTTCTAAAAAATTTCTAAACTGAGTTATGACAGTTTTTATTATGTTAGACACGTAGAAGAAACTTCGTTATTCGTGAAACGATTTTTTTCAAACTTGCCACGCAGAAAGTAGACGAAATCTTAAGCACTTTTTTCTTGAAAAATTTTTTCTAAAAAATTTCTAAACTGAGTTATGACAGTTTTTATTATGTTAGACACGTTGAAGAAACTTCGTTATTCGTGAAACGATTTTTTTCAAAGTTGCCTCGCAGAAAGTAGACGAAATCTTAAGCACTTTTTACTTGAAAATTTTTTTCTAAAAAATTTCTAAACTGAGTTATGACAGTTTTTATTATGTTAGACACGTGGAAGAAACTTCGTTATTCGTGAAACGATTTTTTTCAAACTTGCCACGCGGAAAGTAGACGAAATCTTAAGCACTTTTTACTTGAAAATTTTTTTCTAAAAAATTTCTAAACTGAGTTATGACAGTTTTTATTATGTTAGACACGTGGAAGAAACTTCGTTATTCGTGAAACGATTTTTTTCAAACTTGCCTCGCAGAAAGTAGACGACATCTTAAGCACTTTTTACTTGAAATTTTTTTTCTAAAAAATTTCTAAATTGAGTTCTGACCGTTTGTGTTTTTTTTAATTTCCAAAAAAAAATTGAACATTCCGGCGAATATTTGAAGCTGCATTTATAAAAAAGTATCCAAATTTACCAAAAAAAAAAAAATCGACGACCTCGCGCCGCCCCCCTCGATCCAGTAGCGGCGTTTCAGGTAAACTCAGAAACTAGCGTATCGATTTTTTTCAAATTTTCGTCAAAGATTTCACACTCACCGCGGTAGACCGGTTTCGGTGTATTGGAAGGAAAAGATCAGAAAAATTTCTTTCTAAATATTATTAAATACTAAACGAGTTTGATAAAGTTTTGACGACATTCCGATAATATTTGCTATCTTTACATCACAATAGAAACGTAAGTTCGTGTCTGATAACATTATGTTTGTGTGTGTGTGTGTTTTTTTTTTTTTAGATGTAGATAGAGGAAAAATTGATAGCATTGAGTTTAATTGTCGGGTTGTATGTGTGTGTGTGTGTGTGTGTCGAAGGTGAATTCACTTACGTAACTGTACTATGATCGCATAATCACGAATTACAAGGTCGCAAAGGTCGCCATTAGTATATTTATTATTTTTTGTTTTTTTGCAATATTTTCAATAATAACAGCAATTTCTTGCGAATTTCCTTGTTTGAAAATTGCAAGGTATTTACAAAAGCCGTTGACAGATTGGCGTTATTCGATGTTTTCTTCTCTTTTGTTTCAGATGAACGTCCGCGTGACGACGATGGACGCGGAGCTGGAGTTCGCGATCCAGCAGACCACGACCGGCAAACAGCTGTTCGATCAGGTGGTCAAAACCATCGGTCTGAGGGAGGTGTGGTTCTTCGGATTGCAGTACACCGACTCCAAGGGCGACCTGACGTGGCTTAAATTATGGAAGAAGGTAGGGAAACATATTTTGATTGAAGCGTGGGCGGCTGGATCAGCGGTGGGCGACAATTTCTTCAAAAAATCGCTTCCGCCAATCATTAAAGCCGAAAACGCCCGCTAGAGGTCGGTAGGGGTTAGGTCCCATAATCCCACAATCTTTAAGTTGGCAATTTGTATTTTTATTGAGGCGCCAAAATTATTGCAATTTTCATAATTTTACGCTCCGTTCACGTGAAATTCCTTCAAAATTAAGGGATGAGGGATGTCCAATTTTTACAGGATAACAATCTCGCGTGTATTATAAGTAATTTTGGAAAGTTTCAAGTCAATGGCAATTGTTTTTGTATTTTTTTCAAGGCGCCAAAATTATTGCAATTTTCATCATTTTACGCTCTGTTCACGTGAAATTCCTTCAAAATTAAGGGATGAGGGATGTCCAATTTTTACAGGATAACAATCTCGCATGTATTATAAGTAATTTTGGAAAGTTTCAAGTCGCTGGCAATTGTTTTTGTATTTTTTTCAAGGCGCCAAAATTATTGCAATTTTCATCATTTTACGCTCTGTTCACGTGAAATTCCTTCAAAATTAAGGGATGAGGGATGTCCAATTTTTACAGGATAACAATCTCGCGTGTATTATAAGTAATTTTGGAAAGTTTCAAGTCAATGGCAATTGTTTTTGTATTTTTTTCGAGGCGCCAAAATTATTGCAATTTTCATAATTTTACGCTCCGTTCACGTGAAATTCCTTCAAAATTAAGAGATGAGGGATGTTTAATTTTTACAGGATGACAATCTCGCATGTGCTATAAGTAATTTTGGAAAGTTTCAAGTCGCTGGCAATTGTTTTTGTATTTTTTTCGAGGCGCCAAAATTATTGCAATTTTCATAATTTTACGCTCCGTTCACGTGAAATTCCTTCGAAATTAAGGGATGAGTGATGTCCAATTTTTACAGGATAACAATCTCGCATGTGCTATAAGTAATTTTGGAAAGTTTCAAGTCGCTGGCAATTGTTTTTGTATTTTTTTCGAGGCGCCAAAATTATTGCAATTTTCATAATTTTACGCTCCGTTCACGTGAAATTCCTTCAAAATTAAGGGATGAGGGATTTCTAATTTTTACAGGATAACAATCTCGCGTGTATTATAAGTAATTTTGGAAAGTTTCAAGTCGTTGGCAATTGTTTTTGTATTTTTTTCGAGGCGCCAAAATTATTGCAATTTTCATAATTTTACGCTTCGTTCACGTGAAATTCCTTCAAAATTAAGAGATGAGGGATGTTTAATTTTTACAGGATAACAATCTCGCGTGTGTTTTAAGTAATTTTGGAGGGTTTCAAGTCGGTGGCAATTGTTTTTGTATTTTTTTCGAGGCGCCAAAATTATTGCAATTTTCATAATTTTACGCTCCGTTCACGTGAAATTCCTTCAAAATTAAGGGATGAGGGATGTCCAATTTTTACAGGATAACAATCTCGCGTGTATTATAAGTAATTTTGGAAAGTTTCAAGTCAATGGCAATTGTTTTTGTATTTTTTTCGAGGCGCCAAAATTATTGCAATTTTCATAATTTTACGCTCCGTTCACGTGAAATTCCTTCAAAATTAAGAGATGAGGGATGTTTAATTTTTACAGGATGACAATCTCGCATGTGCTATAAGTAATTTTGGAAAGTTTCAAGTCGCTGGCAATTGTTTTTGTATTTTTTTCGAGGCGCCAAAATTATTGCAATTTTCATAATTTTACGCTCCGTTCACGTGAAATTCCTTCGAAATTAAGGGATGAGTGATGTCCAATTTTTACAGGATAACAATCTCGCATGTGCTATAAGTAATTTTGGAAAGTTTCAAGTCGCTGGCAATTGTTTTTGTATTTTTTTCGAGGCGCCAAAATTATTGCAATTTTCATAATTTTACGCTCCGTTCACGTGAAATTCCTTCAAAATTAAGGGATGAGGGATTTCTAATTTTTACAGGATAACAATCTCGCGTGTATTATAAGTAATTTTGGAAAGTTTCAAGTCGTTGGCAATTGTTTTTGTATTTTTTTCGAGGCGCCAAAATTATTGCAATTTTCATAATTTTACGCTCCGTTCACGTGAAATTCCTTCGAAATTAAGGGATGAGTGATGTCTAATTTTTACAGAATAACAATCTCGCATGTGCTATAAGTAATTTTGGAAAGTTTCAAGTCGTTGGCAATTGTTTTTGTATTTTTTTCGAGGCGCCAAAATTATTGCAATTTTCATAATTTTACGCTCCGTTCACGTGAAATTCCTTCAAAATTAAGGGATGAGTGATGTCTAATTTTTACAGGATGACAATCTCGCATGTGCTATAAGTAATTTTGGAAAGTTTCAAGTCGTTGGCAATTGTTTTTGTATTTTTTTCGAGGCGCCAAAATTATTGCAATTTCCATAATTTTACGCTCCGTTCACGTGAAATTCCTTCAAAATTAAGGGATGAGTGATGTCTAATTTTTACAGGATGACAATCTCGCATGTGCTATAAGTAATTTTGGAAAGTTTCAAGTCGGTGGCAATTGTTTTTGTATTTTTTTCGAGGCGCCAACATTATTGCAATTTTCATAATTTTACGCTCCGTTCACGTGAAATTCCTTCAAAATTAAGGGATGAGTGATGTCTAATTTTTACAGGATAACAATCTCGCATGTGTTTTAAGTAATTTTGGAAAGTTTCAAGTCGCTGGCAATTGTTTTTGTATTTTTTTCGAGGCGCCAAATTTATTGCAATTTTCATAATTTTACGCTCCGTTCACGTGAAATTCCTTCAAAATTAAGGGATGAGGGATGTCCAATTTTTACAGGATAACAATCTCGCATGTGCTATAAGTGATTTTGGAAAGTTTCAAGTCGCTGGCAATTGTTTTTGTATTTTTTTCGCGGCGCCAAAATTATTGCAATTTTCATAATTTTACGCTTCGTTCACGTGAAATTCCTTCAAAATTAAGAGATGAGGGATGTTTAATTTTTACAGGATAACAATCTCGCGTGTGTTTTAAGTAATTTTGGAGGGTTTCAAGTCGGTGGCAATTGTTTTTGTATTTTTTTCGAGGCGCCAAAATTATTGCAATTTTCATAATTTTACGCGTGAAATTCCTTCAAAATTAAGGGATGAGGGATTTCTAATTTTTACAGGATAACAATCTCGCGTGTATTATAAGTAATTTTGGAAAGTTTCAAGTCGTTGGCAATTGTTTTTGTATTTTTTTTGAGGCGCCAAAATTATTGCAATTTTCTTAAAATTTATTTATATACTTTTATGTTTGCATGCCTGTTTAATGATGATTACCACTGCGATCCATGTCACGGTCAATTTATCTTTTTGTTTTATACCTATCTATAAAAAAAAAAAAATACGTCCTCGTACCACATATTGTAATTCCGATTCCACGATAATAATATTTGTTTGTTTTGAATACGAAATGTATGCATTCGTCGTCGTCGTTGGCGCAACTGGCTTCAGATTCTCAAAGATTTCGCAATTTCGTGTATAACGCAAATTTCGTCCCGTTTTCAAAAATTCATTCGACATCAACGCCAAAAATTTTGATTCTTTTTGACCAATTTTTCAAAAATTTATTCGACATCAACGCCAAAATTTTTTATTTTTTTTGGCCATTTTTTCAAAACACAACAAAAACATTAATTAAATTCACACACACAAAAAACACTTCGTCGCACCCAGAATTCGTGTATGACGCGAATTTCCAAAAATTTATTCATTTTTATGAAACACAACTTATTCATCTTATACTTCTGACATTTAATATTTAAATCCCGGATTCGAATCAGTGACTCGACTCACCCCAAAAATTTGATTCATTCATCTTTTTGAATGAACTGCGTGGATTTTTAATTACACCTTCGCGTCCCGTGTGCAAACGTATTTGCACAATCCGATTGTGTCTGTGCGCGGATGACCTCACCGTTCCTGAATCACAATCATCTCGGAAAGGCACCATAAAAATAAAATAAAAGCGTTTTGCGTCATCGCGCATTCCGATTTATCTTAATAATAGGATTTCTTGGGTTTCGCTCTCGCAATCGCAATCGCTAAACACACACACTCGAAATCCACTGTAACAATTGATTTGTTGGAGAAATCTCCTCCGGCATAAAAATCAAGCAGGATTTTTATCGGTGAGGAAAAAGATAAGAGTCGTGTTGATACTGCGAGAAATCATTTCCGTTCGTAATTGTAAAAATCATGGAGAAAGCCTTAAATTGATATGATTTTTAAGATGCGTACGGCTGCGACGTATATATCCGGGTCCCGCATATCAGAGTGTGATATTTTTTTTAACGTGATTATTCGGAAATAACGACGGCGCAGTTTATTGGTGATTTTAGGCAAAAAAGTTGGCGCGATTCTTAACAATGGACAGGAAAAAAAGCAACGTAACGGATTGCATCTTTTTTTGCCAATAGATGCATCTGCGAGCTATTTTTAGACCATTAAGTCACGGAGAGGATGTTTCACCTGTTTGGTGGGCGTCGAAAGTAGAATTAGAGAGAGCCGCGTGAAGGTCGCCGACGCTCTTTCCTTTTCCAATCACGTCTTTAGGAAATAACAAGTTTCGGCCTATTGGTCCTAATGCGATTCGGTCAAATGTATCGCATGATTTAACCAAAAATATAAAAATAGACGATCGGCAAAAAATAAAATTTTAACCTATTAGTTCTAATGTGTTTCGGTCAAATGTGCTGCATGATTTAACCAAAAATATAAAAATAGACCGATCGGCAAAAATTAAAATTTCGGCCTTTTAGTTCTAATGTGATTCGGCCAAATGTACACCATGATTTAACCGGATAAAAATAGAACGTTCTCTCATACTTTTTTCTTTAATTCCCTTATCACACTAACCATGAACAGAACAGAAAAAAAACCCGCGGTTGCATTCATGCGGTCACATTTCACGGAAACGAGTAAACAAATAGAAATTATTATCGATGATTTCATCGGTACGTGATTTTTGCTTTTTTTTTTTCGCGTTGCAATTTATCGCATTTTGCACTCTGCCGGAACGATCCTTTAACTAGCTTTGCGGATGATTTATTTAGCGATTTTTAAAACATAATAATTTTTTATTACACGCAACTAGATTTTCACTTTGCCGTCGACATACGTTTGTGCAAATTTGAACCGTACACTCCGTAACAAATTCATCGCAGGACGGCTCTCGCGGTTGCGGCTTTAGATAGAATACAGACATGCTGTTTCCAATTTTGGTTTTTAGTATATCTGAAGGTATATTATCATGTCCTTGTTTTTCTTACTTCGACTGTACATTAAAAAAAAAACGAATCGCAGGACGGCTCTCGCGGTTGCGACTTTAGATATAACAGAGATATGCCGTTTCCAATTTTCGTTTTTAGTATATTTGAAGGAATATTATCATGTTCTCGGTCGTTACTTCAACCGTACATTCCATAATAAACAAATCGCAGGACAGCTCTCGCGGTCGCGACTTTAGATAGAATAGAGACGTGCGTGTAGTTTTGACTGCTACCAGTTTTGTTTTTTTTTTTGGTATTTTTTTTGAAGGTTTATTATCATGTCCTTGTTTTGTTACGTCTGGATGCAGCAAGATAACGTTTTGGAGATGGGCCTCAGGTGCTTAAAAAAACTCCGCCGGCAGTATTCCTCCGGAGGAAGCTCCGACGAATCCGACGATAATGACGATGACTTGGTAAGGAGGGTAGATACGCTAGTTGTGCTGAAAATCTTTGTAGAAAACGGTAAACCGTAGATATCGCTAGAGGAAGTAGATCAGACCTTTTATGATATGCGCGTGCGTGGCCGGCGAAAAACAATTGAAAATCGAATTTTGTTTTATCATCGTATCTTCACCTATTTGATGAGTAGAATTGTTTGCTGGAAGAATTTTCAAAATCCGGTCATCCCATCACCAAAAAACTTCAAAACAATTGAAAGCCGAATTTTGTTTTATCATCGTATCTTCATCTATTCGATGAGTGGAATTGTTTGCTGGAAGAATTTTGAAAATTCGGTCATCCTATCACCAGAAAACTTTAAAACAATTGAAAGCCGAATTTTGTTTTATCACCGTATCTTCATCTATTTGATGAGTGGAATTGTTTGCTGGAAGAATTTTCAAAATCCGACCATCCTATCACCAGAAAACTTTCAAACAATTGAAAGCCGAATTTTGTTTTATCACCGTATCTTCATCTATTTGATGAGTGGAATTGTTTGCTGGAAGAATTTTCAAAATCTAGCCATCCAATCACCAGTTATCTTCGAAAAAAGTAAGAATTTTCAAAATCTGGTCATCTAGCCACCAGTTATCTTCAAAAAAACGGGAAAGCAATTTGAAGTCGAATTTTGTTTTTCATCTTATCTTTATCTGTTTGACGGGTAGAACTGTTTGCTGGAAGAATTTTCAAAATGTAGTCATACAATCATCAGTTATTTAAAAAAAAATAAGAATCTTCAAAATATGGGCATTCAATCATCATTTATCTTCAAAAATCGGAAAACCAGTTGAAAATAAAATTTCATCTTATCTTCATCTATTTGATGTGTGGTCAGTTATCTTAAAAAAAAAATAAGAATTTTCAAAATCTGGTCATCTGGTCACCAGTTATCTTCAAAAAACGGGAGAACAATTGAAAGCCGAATTTTGGTGTTTCATCTTATCTTTATCTATTTGATGCGTAGAACTGTTTGCTGGAAGAAATTTCAAAATGTAGTCATCCAATCATCAGTTATCTTCAAAAAAATTTAAGAATCTTCAAAATATGGTCATCTTTAGAAACTGGAAAACAATTTTGTTTTTCTTATCCTATCGTATCTATTTGATGAGTAAAGCTGTTTGCTCGAAAAAAAATTCAAAATCTGGGCATCCAATCATCATTTATCTTCAAAAATCGGGAAAACAATTGAAAATAGAATTTTGCTGTTCATCTTATCTTCATCTATTTGATGCGTAGAACCGTTTTCTCGAAGAATTTTCCAAATCTGGTCATCCAGTCACCAGTTATCTTAAAAAAAAACGGAAAAACAATTGAGAGCCGAATTTAGTTTCTTCATCTTATCATTATCTGTTTGATGAGTAGAACTGTTTGCTGGAAGAATTTTCAAAATCTGTTCATCCTATCACCAGAAAACTTTAAAACAACTGAAAGCCGAATTCCGTTTTTCATCCTATCTTTATCTATTTGATGAGTAGAATTGTTTGCTGGAAGAATTTTTAAAATCTGTTCATCCTGTCACCAGAAAACTTTAAAACAACTGAAAGCCGAATTTCGTTTCGCATCCTATCTTTATCTATTTGATGAGTAGAACTGTTTGCTGGAAGAATTTTCAAAATCTGGTCATTCAATCACCAGAAAACTTTAAAACAACTGAAAGCCGAATTTTGTTTCGCATCCTATCTTTATCTATTTGATGAGTAGAATTGTTTGCTGGAAGAATTTTCAAAATCTGTTCATCCTATCACCAGAAAACTTTAAAACAACTGAAAGCCGAATTTCGTTTTTCATCCTATTTTTATCTATTTGATGAGTAGAACTATTTGCCAGAAGAATTTTCAAAATCTGGTCATCCTATCACCAGAAAACTTTAAAACAACTGAAAGCCGAATTTTGTTTCGCATCCTATCTTTATCTATTTGACGAGTAGAACTATTTGCTGGAAGAATTTTCAAAATCTGGTCATTCAATCACCAGAAAACTTTAAAACAACTGAAAGCCGAATTTTGTTTCGCATCCTATCTTTATCTATTTGATGAGTAGAATTGTTTGCTGGAAGAATTTTCAAAATCTGTTCATCCTATCACCAGAAAACTTTAAAACAACTGAAAGCCGAATTTCGTTTTTCATCCTATTTTTATCTATTTGGTGAGTAGAACTATTTGCCAGAAGAATTTTCAAAATCTGGTCATCCTATCACCAGAAAACTTTAAAACAACTGAAAGCCGAATTTTGTTTCGCATCCTATCTTTATCTATTTGACGAGTAGAACTATTTGCTGGAAGAATTTTCAAAATCTGGTCATCTGGTCACCAGTTATCTTCAAAAAAACGGAAAAACAATTGAAAGCCGAATTTCGTTTTTTCATCTTATCTTCATCTATTTGATGCGTAGAAGTGTTTTCTCGAGGAATTTTCAAAATCTGGTCATCGAGTCACCAGTTATCTTAACGAAACGGAAAAACAATTGAAAACCAAATTTTGTTTTCTCATTTTGTCTTCATCTATTTGATGAGTAGAACTGTTTTCTCGAAGAATTTTCAAAATCTGGTCATCCAGTCACCAGTTATCTTCAAAAAACGGAAAAACAATTGAAAGCCGAATTTAGTTTTTTTTATCCTATCTTCATCTATTTGATCAGCAGAACTGTTTTCTCGGAGAATTTTCAAAATCTGGTCGTTGAGTCACCAGTTATCTTAAAAAACGGGAAAACAATTGAAAGCCGAATTTCGTTTTTTCATCCTATCTTTATCTATTTGATCAGTAGAACTGTTTTTTGGAAGAATTTTCACAATCTGGTCATCTGGTCAGCAGCTATCTTCAAGAAAACCGTAAAATAATTGAAAATCTAAGATTAAGTGTAAATTTTAGTGAAAGAAATAAATAATAATAGATTTTGCGTTGCTATTTAAAACGGCTTTTTTACGGTTGTTTAATTGCATTTAATAAATCCTCGTTTTATAATACATAGTTTCATCTGGTTGGATTGTGTGATATATTGTAACTTGGGATATATATATATATTTTTTTTGTTCTGCAGTTATTCAATTAATCCATTAGAAACAGTTAGCGGTGTTTTGTTTCCTCAATGCAATTTTCGCGGAGTGCAGCTGTTAGGTAATTCTTTCGACGCAGCACTAATTATCATTCCACTTCGCGAAGTTCATTAAACCCCGTTTCTTTCAGTCGTTCCATCGCAATTTCGAATAATACGATCGCATTTTAGGTTTTATTTAGAATAAAAAAATTTCCTCCCTTTTCATCCCAGAACCGGCGAAAGTAACGATAACACGAAATAATTCACGGTGGGCGTATTCTATTTATTCGTCATGCAAATTTATCTGTCCCAGAACCGTCGAAAGTGATTCATTCATGATGATAATGAAATCATTAACAATTACTCCGAGGGTGGTGGTACCGTTACTTGCGGAACATCCGCATCCAATGTTGGACGCATCTAATTTTATAAATATTCGTCATGCAAATTTATATTTCTGTGAACCGTTGAAAGTAATTAATTCTGCACATGATGATGATGAAGACGATGATAATGACATTGTTAGCGGGTGGTGGCACGTTCGTTACTTGCGGAACACCGGTGCAGGTTTTCGAATTTTCAATGTTGGACGCATCTAATTTTATAAATTCTTCGTGCAAATTGATCTTCTTGTTTTGGGCGTGATAAAGAAATTGTTAACAATTACGCCGAGGTTGGTTACTTGGGGAACACCCGCGCAGGTTTTAGAATTTTCATCATTTTCAATTACGAATATTCGGTGGCGAAAGTGCAGTTGGTGGAAGAGCCAATGCCGATGCAAGACGAGACTGGAATTCGTGTCAATGCATCGGAACGCGTGACCTACTCACTGCAAGAACTAGAGAGAGATAGAGAGAGAGAAACGTACCGATAAAGAAAGGGCGTGCCGTGTAATGGAACCGATGAGTTCGGATTATGATGTATGTGTATTTATGAGCTAGAAAAATAAAAGTATTTTTATTATTTTAGAAAATCATTTTTGCATTTAGTTAATAATAATAACGGTTGGTGATGATCTCGCTTCTCATTTTAAAAATGTAATATTTTTTCCTCATCAGAACACCGACAGATCGGTTTCGATCTTTCAGGTCTCATCAGTGGTCGAAACCGGTCTGTAGGTGTTGGCTTTAGTACATCAATTAGGCAATAGATTGCGCCACTTTCTACTTTTAATTATTGTTGTATGTGCCGCCGTTGGCATACCTATTCCACTCAGATTGGGTTTAGTACAACATTCAGGCAATAGGTTGCGCCACTTTCTACTTTAAATTATTGTTGTATGTGCCGCCGTTGGGATACCTATTCCACTCAGATTGGGTTTAGTACATCATTCAGGCAATAGATTGCGCCACTTTGACGTTTCCACATTGTACATTTTAATTAAAAATTCCCCATGGGTGTCTACCCGAAGATCGTAAAGACCTTCAAACCCAAAGTTTCATGTTGGTAATCCGTTAAGGTGATGAGTCAAAACGTGAAGAAGGAGAACCCGCTGCAGTTCAAGTTCCGCGCCAAGTTCTACCCGGAGGACGTCGCCGAGGAGCTGATCCAGGACATCACCCTCCGCCTGTTCTATCTCCAAGTCAAAAACGCCATCCTCTCGGACGAGATCTACTGCCCGCCCGAGACCTCGGTTCTGCTGGCTTCGTACGCCGTCCAGGCGAGGCACGGCGACTACAACAAGGGCAACCACACCCCCGGCTTCCTGGCCAACGACCGCCTCCTGCCGCAAAGGTGAGTCGTCCCTCTCTCTTTCCCGCAACGGTGAATCAAAATTTGATGATTTATTGAAGGGAAACTGGGAATTGGGGAAGTTTCCTCTCCTCGTCACTGAGCAGGAGGTAAACGTGTGTTTGAACTAATGCGAGTGTTCTAACATCTATTTTTAGACTCCGTGTTTTGTTACCTTTTTACCAACTTTGGCCTAAAACCTCGTCTTCTTCAAAAATTGATCCTAACCTAGTGTTAAAATCTTCATCAATCCTTTTGCCTTCCACGAATTCTAAAATCTTTCAATCGTCATCTTCATCAATCCTTCTGTTGCCTTCCACGAATCTTTGATTGATCCAACTGTCAATCATCATCATCTCCATCAATCATTCTGTCGCCTCCCACGAATCCTAAAGTCTTTGATTGGTCCAACCATCAATCATCATCATCATCTCCATCAATAATTTTTCGTATCGATGGGTTTGTGTTTCATTGTCTCTTTCGCGGTGCGTAGAGTGATGGACCAGCACAAGATGACGAAAGAGGAGTGGGAGCAGAGCATCACGACGTGGTGGGCGGAGCACCGGGGCATGCTGCGGGAGGATTCGATGATGGAGTACTTGAAGATCGCCCAGGATCTGGAGATGTACGGCGTTAACTACTTCGACATTCGCAACAAAAAAGGCACCGAACTCTACCTCGGCGTCGACGCCCTAGGCCTCAACATCTACGGAAAGGACGACAAGTAAGACTATCAGTAGTTGGCCTTGGTAAATTGAACATTCAAATTTTGATTAGATTAACGCCGAAAATCGGTTTTCCCTGGTCGGAAATCAGGAACATCTCGTACAGCGACCGCAAGTTCATCATCAAGCCGATCGACAAGAAGGCGCCCGACTTCATGACGATCGCCGCCTCCGTGCGGATCAACAAGCGCATCCTGGCGCTCTGCATGGGCAACCACGAGCTCTACATGAGGCGCCGCAAGCCGGACACGATCGACGTCCAGCAGATGAAGGCGCAGGCCAGGGAGGAGAAGCTCGCCAAGCAGCAGCAGCGCGAGAAGCTGCAGCTGGAGATAGCGGCGCGCGAGAAGGCCGAGAAGAAGCAGCAAGAGTACGAGGACCGGCTGAAGACCATGCAGGAGGAGATGGAGCGCAGCCAGGCGCACCTGCAGGAGGCGCAGGAGATGATCCGCCGGCTCGAGGAGCAGCTCAAGCAGCTGCAGGCCGCCAAGGAGGAGCTCGAGCAGCGGCAGAACGAGCTGCAGAGCATGATGGAGCGGCTGGAGGAGAGCAAGACGATGGAGGCGGCCGAGCGGCAGAAGCTCGAGGAGGAGATCATGGCGAAGCAGATGGAGGTGCAGCGGATCAGGGAGGAGGTCGAGCAGAAGGACAACGAGACGAGGCGGCTGCAGGAGGAGGTGGAGGAGGCCAGGCGCAAAGAGGAGGAGCTCAAGCAGGTGCAGCTCGCCAACGCGGCCAAGGGGCACCTGGAGGAGAACCAGCACGACGAGGACGACGAGATCATCAACGGCGACGTCAGCAAGGACCTGGACACCGATGAGAACATCATCGATCCCGTTAAAGACAGACGGACCTTGGCCGAAAGGAATGAACATCTTCAGGATCAATTATTGGTAAGTTGTCCGCATGGGGAAACGGAAAACTTTTTTATAAGCATTTTACCGCCATCTAGCGTCAGTTGCGCAGTTCTGCTGTCGGATCTGACAGCCGAGATAACAATTGTTTCAAAAACAATGTTGCAAGCAATTGTCTGGTACTTTTAACCCATTTTTTCCCGGTGTTGCAAAAATGGAACTCCAGGTTTATTCCCGAATTATAAGAAAACGTGTGGTCGCACGAGTTTGTTTGCGTTATGCAACTTATTCTACACACGGGTGCATTAAAAAAACCAAATGTATTATTAAAACTAACGTACAACGAAGTTGCCGTTGGAAATCATCACGAATTTTTGAAAATTAACGTTTTACTTTGTCGAACACTTCAATAAAAAAAAAAATCGAAAAAAAAGATTAAATTTCTCAAAATGTTTAATACATTCACAAAATATCTACCTTTAAGATTAATTACAATTTTCAAATATTAATTAATTTTTCCGCGAGTTATCAATTTTTGAAAATGAACGTTTTAATTTGTCGAACACTTCAATAAGAAAAAATCGAAAAAAAAAGATTAAATTTCTCAAAATGTTTAATACATTCACAAAATATCTACCTTTAAGATTAATTACAATTTTCAAAAATTAATTAATTTTTCCGCGAGTTATGAATTTTTGAAAATTACCGTTTTAATTTGTCGAACACTTCAATAAAAAAAATCGAAAAAAGAGATTGAATTTCTCAAAATGTTTAATACATTCACAAAATATATACCTTTAAGATTAATTACAATTTTCGAAAATTAATTAATTTTTGCTCGAGTTAGGAATTTTTGAACACTTCAATAAAAAAAAATCTAAAAAAAGATTAAATTTCTCAAAATGTTTAATAGATTCACAAAATATCTACCTTTAAGATTAATTACAATTTTCGAAAATTAATTAATTTTTCCGCTAGTTATGAATTTTTGAAAATTAACGTTTTAATTTTTTGAACACTTAAAAAAAAATCGAAAAATAAAATTATTAAATTATTCACAATGTTTAATACATTCACACCTCTACCTCTAAAACTAATTAAAATTTTCGAAAATGAATCAATTTTTCCGCGAGTTATGAATTTTTGAAAAATAACTTTTTAATTTTTCGAACACTTCGATAAAAAAAAATACTTATATGATTAAATTGTTCAAAATGTTAATACATTCACAAGATTTCAACCTTCAAATTTTTGAAAATTAATCCATTTTTCCGTGAGTTAAGAATTTTTGAAAATTAACGTTTTCATTTTTTGAACACTTAAAAAAAATCGAAAAAGAAAATTATTAAATTATTCAAAATGTTTAATACATTCACAAGATATCTACCTCTAAAATTAATTAATATTTTCGAAAATGAATCAATTTTTCCGCGAGTTATGAATTTTTGAAAAATAACTTTTTAATCTTTCGAACACTTCGATAAAAAAAAATCGAAAAAAAAAATACTTATATGATTAAATTGTTTAAAATGATTATACATACACAAGATTTCAACCTTCTAATTTTTGAAAATTAATCAATTTTTCCGCGACTTGTGAATTTTTGAAAATTAACGTTTTCATTTTTTGAATCGAAAAAAAAAATTAGATTATTCAAAATGTTTAATACATTCACAAGATATTTACCTCTAAAATTAATTAATATTTTTGAAAATGAATCAATTTTTCCGCGAGTTATGAATTTTTGAAAATTAACGTTTTAATTTGTCAAACACTTCAATAAAAAAAAATCGAAAAAAAAAACTTATATGATTAAATTGTTCAAAATGTTTAATCCATTTACAAGATATCAACCTTCAAATTTTTGAAAATTAATCAATTTTTCCGCGAGTTATGAATTTTTTAAAATTAACGTTTTCATTTTTTGAACACTTAAAAAAAAATCGAAAAAGAAAATTAATAAATTATTCAAAATGTTTAATACATTCACAAGATATCTACCTCTAAAATTAATTAAAATTTTGGAAAATTAATCAATTTTTCCGCGAGTTATGAATTTTTGAAAAATAACTTTTTAATTTTTCGAACACATCAATTAAAAAAAAATCGAAAAAAAAATACTTATATGATTAAATTGTTCAAAATGTTAATACATCAACAAGATTTCAACCTTCAAATTTTTGAAAATGGATCAATTTTTCCGCGAGTTATGAATTTTTGAAAAATAACTTTTTAATTTTTCGAACACTTCAATAAAAAAAAATACTTATATGATTAAATTGTTCAAAATGTTTAATCCATTCACAAGATATCAACCTTCAAATTTTTTAAAATGAATCAATTTTTCCGCGAGTTATGAATTTTTGAAAATTAAACGTTTTCATTTCTTGAACACTTGAAAAAAATCGAAAAAGAAAATTATTAAATTATTCAAAATGTTTAATACATTCACAAGATATCTACCTCTAAAATTAATTAAAATTTTCGAAAATGAATCAATTTTTCCGCGAGTTATGAATTTTTAAAAAATAACTTTTTAATTTTTTTTAAATCGAAAAAGAAATACTTGTATGATTAAATTGTTCAAAATGTTTAATCCATTCACAAGATTTCAACCTTCAAATTTTTGAAAATGAATCAATTTTTCCGCGAGTTATGAATTTTTGAAAATTAACGTTTTCATTTCTTGAACACTTGAAAAAAATCGAAAAAGAAAATTATTAAATTATTCAAAATGTTTAATACATTCACAAGATATCTACCTCTAAAGTTAATTAAAATTTTCGAAAATGAATCAATTTTTCCGCGAGTTATGAATTTTTGAAAATTAACGTTTTCATTTCTTGAACACTTGAAAAAAATCGAAAAAGAAAATTATTAAATTATTCAAAATGTTTAATACATTCACAAGATATTTACCTCTAAAATTAATTAATATTTTTGAAAATGAATCAATTTTTCCGCGAGTTATGAATTTTTGAAAATTAACGTTTTAATTTTTCGAACACTTCAATAAAAAAAAAATACTTATATGATTAAATTGTTCAAAATGTTTAATCCATTCACAAGATATCAACCTTCAAATTTTTTAAAATGAATCAATTTTTCCGCGAGTTATGAATTTTTGAAAATTAAACGTTTTCATTTCTTGAACACTTGAAAAAAATCGAAAAAGAAAATTATTAAATTATTCAAAATGTTTAATACATTCACAAGATATCTACCTCTAAAATTAATTAAAATTTTCGAAAATGAATCAATTTTTCCGCGAGTTATGAATTTTTAAAAAATAACTTTTTAATTTTTTTTAAATCGAAAAAGAAATACTTGTATGATTAAATTGTTCAAAATGTTTAATCCATTCACAAGATTTCAACCTTCAAATTTTTGAAAATGAATCAATTTTTCCGCGAGTTATGAATTTTTGAAAATTAACGTTTTCATTTCTTGAACACTTGAAAAAAATCGAAAAAGAAAATTATTAAATTATTCAAAATGTTTAATACATTCACAAGATATCTACCTCTAAAATTAATTAATATTTTCGAAAATGAATCAATTTTTCCGCGAGTTATGAATTTTTGAAAAATAACTTTTTAATCTTTCGAACACTTCGATAAAAAAAAATCGAAAAAAAAATACTTATATGATTAAATTGTTTAAAATGATTATACATACACAAGATTTCAACCTTCTAATTTTTGAAAATTAATCAATTTTTCCGCGACTTGTGAATTTTTGAAAATTAACGTTTTCATTTTTTGAATCGAAAAAAAAATTAGATTATTCAAAATGTTTAATACATTCACAAGATATTTACCTCTAAAATTAATTAATATTTTTGAAAATGAATCAATTTTTCCGCGAGTTATGAATTTTTGAAAATTAACGTTTTAATTTTTCGAACACTTCAATAAAAAAAAATACTTATATGATTAAATTGTTCAAAATGTTTAATCCATTCACAAGATATCAACCTTCAAATTTTTTAAAATGAATCAATTTTTCCGCGAGTTATGAATTTTTGAAAATTAAACGTTTTCATTTCTTGAACACTTGAAAAAAATCGAAAAAGAAAATTATTAAATTATTCAAAATGTTTAATACATTCACAAGATATCTACCTCTAACATTAATTAAAATTTTCGAAAATGAATCAATTTTTCCGCGAGTGATGAATTTTTGAAAAATAACTTTTTAATTTTTCGAACACTTCGATAAAAAAAATCGAAAAAAAAATACTTATACAATGTATATAATACATTCACAAAATTAATTACATTTTTTAAAGGTTAATCAATTTTTCTGCGAATTTTAAAAATTAACATACCAGTTGAATGTTTTTAAAAAATTCGGAGGAAAATTGTACTGTCAATTTTTCTTAAACGACAACTCAGTTATCGCGGACGCACTAATCAACCAGAATAACCATTCGAACATCCAGGCAAGGCGCATGATTTAACTGGAGTAACGCTTCAAACGACCAGGCAATTTTTTTTTTATTTTTTATTAAAAACTTCCGACTGTCCATAAAACCAGGCGCTGAAACAAGATCTGGAACAGTCGAGGGACAACTCGAAGGAGACGGCCATGGACAGAATACACAGGGAGAACGTCCGCCAGGGCAGGGACAAATACAAGACGCTGCGCGAGATCCGCAAGGGCAACACGAAGCGCCGCGTCGACCAGTTCGAGAACATGTAAACAGCAACCCCTCCCCCGCCCGCCCGCCCACACTCCCTCACACACTTATAACACCAGTACGTTTTTATATTTATATACACGTATACACATAGGAACATTTTTCTACATAACAGCAACAGCAGGATATGATATTTTTTTACGTATATGAAATCGAACAACCGAATGCTCAATTTTTCCGTACGTGCACGTACGTACGTGCGACACGCGTCTCAAGTATTACCTAAGATATAAGTGCCCTTATTTTTCGATGACTCGTGCGTATTAATTAACCTTTTTAAGCATTCCAAAATGTGTGAAGAAAATCCGATGAGCTTTTACGGTGCCATTCTGCGGAGCGTAAGGAAACGTATATACAATTTTCGCTCTTTTCTTTTCTGAGATTGCGTATTATTTAGGTGTTGCGCTTGGATATAATCAAGTAGGCTTCCTCAATCGAAAATCTTCCACCTACCCGGCTACAAACAAAACAATCCCTTTACTTTGTTTTTTTAATTGTTTTCAGCTTAAGCGTTCTTTTTACTTTGTTACAAAGAAGGCGATCGATTTAACTCTTGCATGCTATAATTTTTCCAATCTTTTCCTATTATCTTTTCCATTGGTAGTATTGGTTCCACTTTCCACTCTTCCCATTGGTAGTATTGATTTCACTTAAAACCATTTCCACTCTGCGAGCTACAATTTTTCCACTCTTCTCCCATTGGAAGTATTGGTTCCACTTACGTTCCATTCTTAAATCAAACTACTTGGTACCAATGCCACATGCTATAGTTGTCATTTGTTCTCCTTCCTTCGTGCAGTATCAGCCTCGCTTCCAACCTTTTCTCATTAAACAATTTTTCCGTTGTTGGATGTAAATAAGCGATCGAGTAAAAAATAACAGTCCTGCCGCGCCGAGATGCCTTTCGTAACCCACTTACCTAGTTATCCGTCATTTTTATTATATATTTTTTTTTTCCATTAGTGCGTTAGGTTTACGTCCTGTTATAATTATTATTACTACTATTACGTTATTATTATGATTATTACTACTACTACTTATTAACTTCTACTGGTTAGGGCCTAAAAACAAGTTAATGAGATATTTTTATATAACGCCGCATATGCATACATAGTGTTTTCCCTTTTTATATATATATATACATACGCATATATTAAAATTACACCATTTATACAACTTTTCGTTATGTAAATGTATCTTTTAATCATCCATGTAAACACGTAAGAGAAAAATAATGAGGATACATTAAACACACACACGTATATTGTGCGCGGATATTAAAAATGTACGCGTGTTACGTATATATTTATGTTACATTCTGAGAGTTAGGTTATTCCCCCCTTATTAATATTGTCACTTAGGGTTATTAATAAAAGTATATTTGGAGTACGGATTATGTTTTGCAGGATTTCTATCCCTGCGGCTTGTGGCGATTTGATGTGTGAGAGATGAGATGCATCTCTACGAAATCCGTACTTGGTCTTGCAGAGCAAACGAGTATTTTTTTCTTATTTGCACGAGCCGCCACTGTTCGATCACTTTCCCTTTCCCCAGACATCTGACGCAAAAATTGTTAATTAGCTGTAAACAATTTAAGTACTGGAATTATAACAAATTTTTGTTATTTCATAGCTGTTGGTACAATCTGACTTTGATTGCATAAAAATAATCTGCTATCCGGAAGATTTCCCTTTACGAAACCAATTTTCGTGAAGCATACAGGCTCAAGCAATGGAAATTAACCCTCCCCCCTCCCATGCACGAGCCGCCACTGTTCGACCACTTTCCCTTTCCCCAAACATCTGACGCAAAAATTGTTAATTAGCTGTAAACAATTTAAGTGCTGGAATTATAACAAGTTTTTGTTATTTCATAGCTGTTGGTACAATGTGACTTCGATTGCATAAATATAATCTGCTATCCAGAAGGTTTCCTTGTACGAAACCAATTTTCGTGAAGTATACAGGCTCAAGCGATGGAAATTAACCCTCCTCCCCCACCCCCCATTGAATACGCCAATGGCTTTTATGTTTACAACCAACTATTAATGAAATCTGTATTTTTACTTGACATAAACCAACTACAGGCGGCGATCTTGAATTGCCTTATCTATCAGTGTTTGGTTGCAACGAACAAACTCCAGGCGGCGCCACCGCAAACACCCTCTTGAATTGATATCGATGGAACTTTATTTAATATAATAAAACACTTTTACTTTGTTGGTATAACATAAATTTGTGTTATACCAACAAAGTAAAAGTGTTTTATTATATTTACAACATGTATAACGATGTAGAAGCCCATAAACAACTTTATTTAATATCACAATTCGAAGTGGCGCCACCTCGTAGAAACTAAAGTGCCTCAATGGATCTTTAGTTACTGTAAACTACAGGTGACTTGAATACAACGAGCAAACTCCAAGCAGCGACACTGCGCACCCACCACCTTGAATTATTATCAGTGGAATTTTGCTTCACACAGCTAAACTCGAGATGGCACCACCGCGTAGAAACCGAAGCGATATCAATGGTTTTCTAGTTAAATCCAGGTGGCCTGGTTACAACAAAGAAACTCTAGGCGACGCAACCGCACACACCCACCCTCTTGTATTATATGAGTGGAATATTTGTTGGTGCTCACAATTTTAAGTGGCGCCACCTCGTAGAAATCTAAGTAACTAAATTGATTTTTAGTTAATGCTTGCAATTCTAACCGGCTCCCCCTTGTGAAAACTGAAGTAACAATATTTTTTAGTTAATGCGCACAATTCTAAATGGCGCTACCTCTCAGAAACTGAAGTAACAATAATTTTTTTGGTAATGCTCACAATTGCTCACAATTCTAAGTGGCGCCACCTCATAGAAACCGAAGTAACTCGACAGATTTTTAGTTAATGCTCACAATGCCAAGTGGCGCCACCTCGCAGAAACTGAAGTAACAATAATTTTTTTGGTAATGCTCACAATTCTAAGTGGCACCACCTCATAGAAACCGAAGTAACTCGACAGATTTTTAGTTAATGCTCACAATTCTAAGTGGCGCCACCTCTCAGAAACTGAAGTAACAATATTTTTTTAATAAATGCTCACAATTCCAAGTGGCGCCACCTCTCAGAAACTGAAGTAACAATATTTTTTTAGTTAATGCTCACAATTCCAAGTGGCGCCACCTCGCAGAAACTGAAGTAACAATATTTTTTTAGTTAATGCTTATAATTCTAAGTGGCGCCACCTTATAGAAACTGAAGTAACAATATTATTTTAGTAAATGCTCACAATTCTAAATGGTGCCACCTCATAGAAACCGAAGTAACCCGACCGATTTTTAGTTAATGCTCACAATTCCAAGTGGCGCCACCTTATAGAAACAAGTAACAATATTTTTTTAGTTAATGCTCACAATTCTAAATGGCGCCACCTCGCTGAAACTGAAGTAACATTTTTTTTTTATGCTCTACCTCGTAGAAACCGAAGTAACTCAATAGATTTTTGTTTAATGCTCACAATTCTAAGTGGCGTAGAAACCGAAGTAACTTAATGGATTTTTAGTTAATATAAACAAACCACAGGTTGCTTGATTACAACACACCAACTCCAGGCGGCACCACAGCACACCCACAGTCTTGAATTGAACATCTAGAAACACCAGGTGGCGCCACCGCGCAGTAACTAAAGTGATCATGGATTTTTAGTTCATGTAAATAAACTCCAGGTGGCCACCGCCAATGGTTATTTATTACTCGAATGAAATGATTAAAGAAATCTGTATTTTTACTTGATATAAACCCACTCCTGATGACGATAATTCCTTCTTGTTGAATTGCCTTATCTGTAAGTGTTTGGTTGCAACGAGCGAACTCCAGGCGGCGCCACTGCACACCTACCATCTTGAATTGATATCGATGGATTTGTTTGAAAGCCTGAAAACCCGAGGTGGCGCCACCGCACAGTAACTGAAGTGATAAAGGGTTTTTAATTGATGTAAATAAACTGCAGGTGGCTACTACTTGTTGATCTTGAATTGCCTTGTCGAAATATGTAGTAATAATAATAATTTTGCTATATATATTTACAATAATTTTGTATCTATAATTATTTGTGTTTAGTTACTAAGAAGAAATTCAGGCGGCGCCACTGCATACCCACCATCTTGAATTGATACCAATGGTATTTTAGTTAATCCCCACAGTTCGAGGTGGCGCCACTGCGTAGAAAACGACATCTATGGAAGTTTAGTTAATGTAAACAAACACCAGGAAGCGCCAATGTACACCCACGATATTTAATTGGTATCTATGGATTTTTTATTAATGCCTGAAAACACGAGGTGGCGCCACCGCGCTGTAATTGAAGTGAAAATAGGTTTTTAGTCGATGTAAATAAACTCTAGGTGGCCACTACTTGTTCATCTTGAATTGCCTTGTTGAAATATGTAGTAATAATAATAACTTAGCCCTTTGCTATTTATATTTACAATAATTTTGTATCTATAATTATTTGTGTTTAGTTATTACGAACAAACTCAGGCGGCGCCACTGCACAACCACCATCTTGAATTGATACCAATGGTATTTTAGTTAATCCCCAGAATTCGAGGTGGCGTCACAGCGTAGAAAACGACATCTTTGGAAGTTTAGTTAATGTAAACAAACACCAGGGGGCGCCATTGTACTCCCACGATATTTAATTGATATCGATGTATTTTATTCCGCCGCTGCAAATGGTAATAAAACAAGTATTCGTTGCAAAATACATAAAAACTCATTTTAAGCTAATTATTGCGTTTAATTAATCATCTAAGTTTTGAAGTCTAAAAATTTTCGTACATGTCCACGCGCCTGTTCGTGTTGCCCTTCCTTATCTCGTTGAGTGTCTTGTACTTATCCCGCCCTTCCCTCAAGTTCTCCCTGTGGATTTTGTCCTCGACCGTGTCCAAGCTGACGTTTCTCGCGTCCTCCAGTTGCTTCTGCAGGTGCTGAAATTGTATTTTCATTAAAAGAAGCACACTGTTTTATTAGGAGTAGAAGTGGCACGTCTGTATGTTTGGTTGCAGAGCTTGCTTAAAAAATGTCTGTATGATTGGTTGCCAAGCTTGCTTGAAAATGTCGTACTCCAACGTCTGTATGTTTGGTTGCCGAGCTTACAGCTTACTCATGGAAAATATAATACTTGAACGTCAGCATGTTAGGATGCCGAACTTGCAACTTATTCCTAGGTAAAAATGTAATACTAATACGTCTGTATGTTTGGTTGCCGAGCGCTTACTCATAGAAAATGTAATACTCAAACTTAGCATGTTAGGATGCTGAAATTACAGCTTATTCCTAAGAAAAAATGTAATACTAATACGTCTGTATGTTTGGTTGCCGAGCTTACAGCTTACTCATAGAAAATGTAATACTCAAACGTCAGCATGTTAGGATACCGAACTTGCAGCTTATTCCTAAGAAAAAATGTAATACTAATACGTCTGTATGTTTGGTTGCCCAGCTTACAGCTTACTCATAGAAAATGTATACTCAAACGTCAGCATGTTAGGATGCCAAACTTACAGCTTATTCCTAAGAAAAAATGTAATACTAATACGTGTGTATATTTGGTTGCCGAGATTGTAACTTAATCCTATTAGAAAACGCCTTGCCCATACGTCTGTATGTTCGGTTGCCGAGCTTGCAACCAAATGTAATACACCTACGTCTATATGTTCGGTTGCATAGCTTGCAACTTACTCCAAGGAGAAAGCGGTGTATTTTCGAAAACAGAAGTGAATTTTAAAGTATGATATTTTGGTGATTTTAAACAATTTATTCTCTAGGTGCATATTTTGAGATTTCTTTTTTCTTAAATGTTCAACAAATGGAAAGATGAAATTTTCAAAAGATTGTAACTCGTTTGAAAATTGGAGGATTTTCAAATACAAAAGTGAATTTAAAAAAATAATGTTGAGTATAAAGGTAGAAACGCCAAAGTGGCGGAATCTATTGCCTGAATGTTGTACTGAACCAAATCCGGGTGGCTTTAACACCGACAAGATATGAACATTGCCAGCGGCGGCAAATATAACAATATTAATGTGAACATTAAATATTGAGTATGTTTGGTTGCCGAACTTGCAACTTACTCCTAGGAGATGTAATACTGCCACAAAAAGTGAAACTTTCACGATACTCACGGCCAACTGTTTGTTCAGCTGCTCGTTGGTCTGCGTGAGGGCCGGAACCTCGGCCTCGAGCGCCCTCAGGCGCGCTTCCTCGCGCCTCTCCGCCTCCGCCGCCTGCGCCGCCTTCAGCTCCTCCTGCTCCCTCCTGCTGCGCTCGACCTGCTCCTGCAGCCGCAGCGTCTCCTCGTCTTTCACGCTCACCTCCCGCTGCACCCGCTGTATCTCCGACTGCTTCAACGCGATCTCGTCCTCGAGCTTCTGCCGTTCGGCTGCCTCCATGCTCTTCACCTCCTGCAGCCGGTCCATCATCTCCTGCAGGTCGCGCTGGCGCCGCTCCAGGTCCCTGCGGGCCGCCTCGTTCTCCGCCAGCTGTTTGTTCAGCCGCTCGATCATCTCCTGCGACTCGAGGTACTTCCGCTGCACCGCGTCCAACTCCTCCCGGAGCTTCTTGATGTCCTCCTTGTAGCGCCTCTCCAGGTTCTCGCGCGCGCGCACCTCTTCTTGTAAGTTCTCCCTGTTATTTAACAATTGAACGGTTAACAATAGTCTTACGTATTGGACAATAATACCTTTGGCTTCTGAGCATTTTCCTTTGGTTCTCGGCGTGCTCGCGCATCTCGATGATCTCCAGGCCGTCGCTCTTGCGGCGTTTGATGTACAGCTGGTGGTATCCGACGCCCAGATTCAGGATGCGCTTGTTGGTCTTCGGATCTTCGGTGAAAAACACCGTCGACGTCGCGTTCTTATCCTTGCACTTGATGATGAACTTCTTGCCTTTGAAGGTCAAGTTCGCGATCTCCGACCAGGGGAAGTTTATCTTGGCGTTTAGTCTGTAAAAATGGTCGCATTCAGGAAATTTGTAGCATTAGCTGTACTCGGCTGAACGAGCAATTATGGAACTCGGCGCTTATAGTTTGAACCAGGAACTGTTACATTTTAGGTTTGGTAGCATTGCTTAACTTAACCTTCAACTTCACTGGTGCCCACTTCTAATTCATCCGTAATTATGAAGGAAATAACCTCCTCGTTTATTTCTCCATCTCCCCGACGTTTACAAAATAATACTTCAGCAAACAAACAGGTTAGATTTATTAACACGTGTTCCACTGCTGCCACCTTCGATTTTTCAGTGCTTCCAACTGCTTTTTAGTTTGCTACAACGCCAACGGAAATCGTAGTAATTTGCCACCCCGACACCAGGCGGCGCCAAAAATCGTGTTTCCGAAATTTAACATGCAGGTTTCATTTCTAAAGTTATGTGTTCTGTGAACGCCTGTACAGCGGCAAAGCGGAATAATGATATGCTTTAAAGCTTCATGAAGCGCTGCCAGCGCCATTCAGGACAAAATTTTAAATAAAGCGCCACAGCGCTACAGCACCCCGAATGCGGCCAATGATTAGAAACACTCGCGCCCGTTGCCATGGCAACAGCGAATCAACAAGAATCCTGCCAAAAAAATAATTACTCACTTATCGTCGAAGCTGTATATGTTCAGGCCGTAGGCGTACACGCCCAAGAGTAGGTCGGTGCCCTTGGGATTCTTGATCTTAAAGTAGTGCACGCCGAACATCTCCAAGTTCTGGGTGAGCTTTAGGTACTCGATCATCGCGTCCTCTCTGATCAGACCGCGCAGGTTCTTCCACAGATTGATGACGTTCTCCAGGAAGTTTTTGTCGTCCATATTGTGCTGTTTGTAGACCCTGTAAAGACAGATTGGTGGAAGCGTGAAAGGATTTTTTGAAGTTGTCTGTTAGTACCTGTCCGGTAACAATTTCGAGTTGGATATGTCGATGTCCCGGCTGTAGTCGCCGTGCTTCGCCTGCGCCGCGTACGAGGCCAACAGGAAGCATGTCCCCGGGGGGCAGTAGACGGCGTCCTTGAGGATGTCGCTGCGCATCTCCAGGAAGAAGTACTTGATGGTGACGTTCTCGATCAGGTCGTGGGTGACCGCCTCCGGGTAGTACTTCACGTTGAACTGGAGCTTCGTCGCCCACGCCTTGTACATTTCCATTTTCTGCATCAAAATGTTCATCGAAATTAATTTGGGTAGATTGGGTAGAATTATTTTATTTAATTTTCCAAAATGTTCATAGTGACTGACTAATTTTTTTGCTATTGAAGATAGCTCAATTTTGATAACGGCAATCAATTTCTCTCGTTTTTCTGATGAAAATAAGGTAAAATTCAATAGTCTACGATGATTATTAAGAAAGTTGCATTTTTTCACAAAATTTCAAGAGGTTTACTCATGTCTTTTTTCCAAGTTTTCATCAAAAAATAAAAATGTCTAATCCGACTAATTGACGTACGAGAAGCTCAGATTTGCAAACCGCGTTCAATTTGGAGTTTTCGTTTAGCCGCTACGGCGGACCAAAGTCTGAAAAATCAATTCTTTTTTTAAATTTTCTAACTCTGCCCAACTTCCATCTGTCATTACAGCTGCGTGCAACTGTTAAAATCACTTTATAATTAAATATTATTTTATTTATCGAAAGAAAACTTTAACAATTTTTGATGGAAATAAAACTGGAAGCATCAAAAGTGAATATTTTAATTAAAAAAATGCATTTCCTAACAAAAAAAATCTGCCAAAATCGCTTTGTAATTAAATATTCTTTTATTTATCGGAAAAAAACTTTGATAAAAATAAATCTGGAAGCATCAAAATTACAAAAATTGCATTTCTAAAAAAAAAAAATATGTTCAACTTCTGTCTGTCGTGACAGCCACGTGCAACTGTCAATGTGTTAACCATAAAAATATTGTTTTATACATTTTCGTTTTCTTTTCCATTACAGGTAAGTCCTACACACATCCACACCAAATTCTGAGTTACTGTAAGTAATTTTTTTTTTATTTCACGAAAATTCTATTCAGATTCGCAAACCGCGTTCAATTTGGAGTTTTCGTTTAGCCGCTACGGCCGATCAAAGTCTGAAAAATCAATTATTTTATTAATTTTACAAAATGTTCATAGTGACTGACTAATTTTATTGCTATTGAAGATAGCTCAATTTTGATAACGGCAATCAATTTCTCTCGTTTTTCTGATGAAAATAAGATAAAATTCAATAGTCTATGATGATTATTAAGAAAGTTGGATTTTTTCACAAAATTTCAAGGGGTTTACTCATGTCTTTTTTCCAAGTTTTCATCAAAAAATAAAAATGTCTAATCCGACTAATTGACGTACGAGGAGCTCAGATTTGCAAACCGCGTTCAATTTGGAGTTTTCGTTTAGCCGCTACGGCCGATCAAAGTCTGAAAAATCAATTATTTTATTTAATTTTCCAAAATGTTCATAGTGACTGACTATTTTTTTTGCTATTGAAGATAGCTCAATTTTGATAACGGCAATCAATTTCTCTCGTTTTTCTGATGAAAATAAGGTAAAATTCAATAGTCTACGATGATTATTAAGAAAGTTGCATTTTTTCACAAAATTTCAAGGGGTTTACTCATGTCTTTTTTCCAAGTTTTCATCAAAAAACAAAAATGTCTAATCCGACTAATTGACGTACGAGGAGCTCAGATTTGCAAACCGCGTTCAATTTTGAGTTTTCGTTTAGCCGCTACGGCCGATCAAAGTCTGAAAAATCAATTATTTTATTTAATTTTCCAAAATGTTCATAGTGACTGACTAATTTTTTTGCTATTGAAGATAGCTCAATTTTGATAACGGCAATCAATTTCTCTCGTTTTTCTGATGAAAATAAGGTAAAATTCAATAGTCTACGATGATTATTAAGAAAGTTGCATTTTTTCACAAAATTTCAAGGGGTTTACTCATGTCTTTTTTCCAAGTTTTCATCAAAAAACAAAAATGTCTAATCCGACTAATTGACGTACGAGGAGCTCAGATTTGCAAACCGCGTTCAATTTTGAGTTTTCGTTTAGCCGCTACGGCCGATCAAAGTCTGAAAAATCAATTATTTTATTTAATTTTCCAAAATGTTCATAGTGACTGACTAATTTTTTTGCTATTGAAGATAGCTCAATTTTGATAACGGCAATCAATTTCTCTCGTTTTTCTGATGAAAATAAGGTAAAATTCAATAGTCTACGATGATTATTAAGAAAGTTGCATTTTTTCACAAAATTTCAAGGGGTTTACTCATGTCTTTTTTCCAAGTTTTCATCAAAAAATAAAAATGTCTAATCCGACTAATTGACGTACGAGGAGCTCAGATTTGCAAACCGCGTTCAATTTTGAGTTTTCGTTTAGCCGCTACGGCCGATCAAAGTCTGAAAAATCAATTATTTTATTTAATTTTCCAAAATGTTCATAGTGACTGACTAATTTTTTTGCTATTGAAGATAGCTCAATTTTGATAACGGCAATCAATTTCTCTCGTTTTTCTGATGAAAATAAGGTAAAATTCAATAGTCTACGATGATTATTAAGAAAGTTGCATTTTTTCACAAAATTTCAAGGGGTTTACTCATGTCTTTTTTCCAAGTTTTCATCAAAAAACAAAAATGTCTAATCCGACTAATTGACGTACGAGGAGCTCAGATTTGCAAACCGCGTTCAATTTAGAGTTTTCGTTTAGCCGCTACGGCCGATCAAAGTCTGAAAAATCAATTATTTTATTTAATTTTCCAAAATGTTCATAGTGACTGACTAATTTTTTTCCTATTGAAGATAGCTCAATTTTGATAACGGCAATCAATTTCTCTCGTTTTTCTGATGAAAATAAGGTAAAATTCAATAGTCTACGATGATTATTAAGAAAGTTGCATTTTTTCACAAAATTTCAAGGGGTTTACTCATGTCTTTTTTCCAAGTTTTCATCAAAAAATAAAAATCACTAATCCGACTAATTGACGGACGAGAAGCTCAGATTTGCAAACCGCGTTCAATTTGGAGTTTTCGTTTAGCCGCTACGGCCGATCAAAGTCTGAAAAATCAATTATTTTATTTAATTTTCCAAAATGTTCATAGTGACTGACTAATTTTTTTGCTATTGAAGATAGCTCAATTTTGATAACGGCAATCAATTTCTCTCGTTTTTCTGATGAAAATAAGGTAAAATTCAATAGTCTACGATGATTATTAAGAAAGTTGCATTTTTTCACAAAATTTCAAGGGGTTTACTCATGTCTTTTTTCCAAGTTTTCATCAAAAAATAAAAATGTCTAATCCGACTAATTGACGTACGAGGAGCTCAGATTTGCAAACCGCGTTCAATATGGAGTTTTCGTTTAGCCGCTACGGCCGATCAAAGTCCGAAAAATCAATTATTTTATTTAATTTTCCAAAATGTTCATAGTGACTGACTAATTTTTTTGCTATTGAAGATAGCTCAATTTTGATAACGGCAATCAATTTCTTTCGTTTTTCTGATGAAAATAAGGTCAAATTCAATAGTCTACGATGATTATTAAGAAAGTTGCATTTTTTCACAAAATTTCAAGGGGTTTACTCATGTCTTTTTTCCAAGTTTTCATCAAAAAATAAAAATCACTAATCCGACTAATTGACGGACGAGAAGCTCAGATTTGCAAACCGCGTTCAATTTGGAGTTTTCGTTTAGCCGCTACGGCCGATCAAAGTCTGAAAAATCAATTATTTTATTTAATTTTCCAAAATGTTCATAGTGACTGACTAATTTTTTTCCTATTGAAGATAGCTCAATTTTGATAACGGCAATCAATTCCTCTCGTTTTTCTGATGAAAATAAGGTAAAATTCAATAGTCTACGATGATTATTAAGAAATTTGCATTTTTTCACAAAATTTCAAGGGGTTTACTCATGTCTTTTTTCCAAGTTTTCATCAAAAAATAAAAATCACTAATCCGACTAATTGACGGACGAGAAGCTCAGATTTGCAAACCGCGTTCAATTTGGAGTTTTCGTTTAGCCGCTACGGCCGATCAAAGTCTGAAAAATCAATTATTTTATTTAATTTTCCAAAATGTTCATAGTGACTGACTAATTTTTTTGCTATTGAAGATAGCTCAATTTTGATAACGGCAATCAATTTCTCTCGTTTTTCTGATGAAAATAAGGTAAAATTCAATAGTCTACGATGATTATTAAGAAAGTTGCATTTTTTTACAAATTTCCTAGGGGTTTACTCATGTTTTTTTTCCAAGTTTACATCAAAAAATTAAAATGTCTAATCCGACTAATTGACGGACGAGAAGCTCAGATTTGCAAACCGCGTTCAATTTGGAGTTTTCGTTTAGCCGCTACGGCCGATCAAAGTCTGAAAAATCAATTATTTTATTTAATTTTCTAAAATGTTCATAGTGACTGACTAATTTTTTTGCTATTGAAGATAGCTCAATTTTGATAACGGCAATCAATTTCTCTCGTTTTTCTGATGAAAATAAGGTAAAATTCAATAGTCTACGATGATTATTAAGAAAGTTGCATTTTTTCACAAAATTTCAAGGGGTTTACTCATGTCTTTTTTCCAAGTTTTCATCAAAAAACAAAAATGTCTAATCCGACTAATTGACGTACGAGGAGCTCAGATTTGCAAACCGCGTTCAATTTTGAGTTTTCGTTTAGCCGCTACGGCCGATCAAAGTCTGAAAAATCAATTATTTTATTTAATTTTCCAAAATGTTCATAGTGACTGACTAATTTTTTTGCTATTGAAGATAGCTCAATTTTGATAACGGCAATCAATTTCTCTCGTTTTTCTGATGAAAATAAGGTAAAATTCAATAGTCTACGATGATTATTAAGAAAGTTGCATTTTTTCACAAAATTTCAAGGGGTTTACTCATGTCTTTTTTCCAAGTTTTCATCAAAAAATAAAAATGTCTAATCCGACTAATTGACGGACGAGAAGCTCAGATTTGCAAACCGCGTTCAATTTAGAGTTTTCGTTTAGCCGCTACGGCCGATCAAAGTCTGAAAAATCAATTATTTTATTTAATTTTCCAAAATGTTCATAGTGACTGACTAATTTTTTTGCTATTGAAGATAGCTCAATTTTGATAACGGCAATCAATTTCTCTCGTTTTTCTGATGAAAATAAGGTAAAATTCAATAGTCTACGATGATTATTAAGAAAGTTGCATTTTTTCACAAAATTTCAAGGGGTTTTTACTCATGTCTTTTTTCCAAGTTTTCATCAAAAAATAAAAATGTCTAATCCGACTAATTGACGGACGAGAAGCTCAGATTTGCAAACCGCGTTCAATTTAGAGTTTTCGTTTAGCCGCTACGGCCGATCAAAGTCTGAAAAATCAATTATTTTATTTAATTTTCCAAAATGTTCATAGTGACTGACTATTTTTTTTGCTATTGAAGATAGCTCAATTTTGATAACGGCAATCAATTTCTCTCGTTTTTCTGATGAAAATAAGGTAAAATTCAATAGTCTACGATGATTATTAAGAAAGTTGCATTTTTTCACAAAATTTCAAGGGGTTTACTCATGTCTTTTTTCCAAGTTTTCATCAAAAAATAAAAATGTCTAATCCGACTAATTGACGGACGAGAAGCTCAGATTTGCAAACCGCGTTCAATTTGGAGTTTTCGTTTAGCCGCTACGGCCGATCAAAGTCCGAAAAATCAATTATTTTATTTAATTTTCCAAAATGTTCATAGTGACTGACTATTTTTTTTGCTATTGAAGATAGCTCAATTTTGATAACGGCAATCAATTTCTCTCGTTTTTCTGATGAAAATAAGGTAAAATTCAATAGTCTACGATGATTATTAAGAAAGTTGCATTTTTTCACAAAATTTCAAGGGGTTTACTCATGTCTTTTTTCCAAGTTTTCATCAAAAAATAAAAATCACTAATCCGACTAATTGACGGACGAGAAGCTCAGATTTGCAAACCGCGTTCAATTTGGAGTTTTCGTTTAGCCGCTACGGCCGATCAAAGTCTGAAAAATCAATTATTTTATTTAATTTTCCAAAATGTTCATAGTGACTGACTAATTTTTTTGCTATTGAAGATAGCTCAATTTTGATAACGGCAATCAATTTCTCTCGTTTTTCTGATGAAAATAAGGTAAAATTCAATAGTCTACGATGATTATTAAGAAAGTTGCATTTTTTCACAAAATTTCAAGGGGTTTACTCATGTTTTTTTTCCAAGTTTTCATCAAAAAATAAAAATGTCTAATCCGACTAATTGACGTACGAGGAGCTCAGATTTGCAAACCGCGTTCAATTTGGAGTTTTCGTTTAGCCGCTACGGCCGATCAAAGTCTGAAAAATCAATTATTTTATTTAATTTTCCAAAATGTTCATAGTGACTGACTAATTTTTTTGCTATTGAAGATAGCTCAATTTTGATAACGGCAATCAATTTCTCTCGTTTTTCTGATGAAAATAAGGTAAAATTCAATAGTCTACGATGATTATTAAGAAAGTTGCATTTTTTCACAAAATTTCAAGGGGTTTACTCATGTTTTTTTTCCAAGTTTTCATCAAAAAATAAAAATGTCTAATCCGACTAATTGACGTACGAGGAGCTCAGATTTGCAAACCGCGTTCAATTTGGAGTTTTCGTTTAGCCGCTACGGCCGATCAAAGTCCGAAAAATCAATTATTTTATTTAATTTTCCAAAATGTTCATAGTGACTGACTATTTTTTTTTGCTATTGAAGATAGCTCAATTTTGATAACGGCAATCAATTTCTCTCGTTTTTCTGATGAAAATAAGGTAAAATTCAATAGTCTACGATGATTATTAAGAAAGTTGCATTTTTTCACAAAATTTCAAGGGGTTTACTCATGTCTTTTTTCCAAGTTTTCATCAAAAAATAAAAATCACTAATCCGACTAATTGACGGACGAGAAGCTCAGATTTGCAAACCGCGTTCAATTTGGAGTTTTCGTTTAGCCGCTACGGCCGATCAAAGTCTGAAAAATCAATTATTTTATTTAATTTTCCAAAATGTTCATAGTGACTGACTAATTTTTTTGCTATTGAAGATAGCTCAATTTTGATAACGGCAATCAATTTCTCTCGTTTTTATGATGAAAATAAGGTAAAATTCAATAGTCTACGATGATTATTAAGAAAGTTGCATTTTTTCACAAAATTTCAAGGGGTTTACTCATGTCTTTTTTCCAAGTTTTCATCAAAAAATAAAAATGTCTAATCCGACTAATTGACGGACGAGAAGCTCAGATTTGCAAACCGCGTTCAATTTGGAGTTTTCGTTTAGCCGCTACGGCCGATCAAAGTCTGAAAAATCAATTATTTTATTTAATTTTCCAAAATGTTCATAGTGACTGACTAATTTTTTTGCTATTGAAGATAGCTCAATTTTGATAACGGCAATCAATTTCTCTCGTTTTTCTGATGAAAATAAGGTAAAATTCAATAGTCTACGATGATTATTAAGAAAGTTGCATTTTTTCACAAAATTTCAAGGGGTTTTTACTCATGTCTTTTTTCCAAGTTTTCATCAAAAAATAAAAATGTCTAATCCGACTAATTGACGGACGAGAAGCTCAGATTTGCAAACCGCGTTCAATTTGGAGTTTTCGTTTAGCCGCTACGGCCGATCAAAGTCCGAAAAATCAATTATTTTATTTAATTTTCCAAAATGTTCATAGTGACTGACTATTTTTTTTGCTATTGAAGATAGCTCAATTTTGATAACGGCAATCAATTTCTCTCGTTTTTCTGATGAAAATAAGGTAAAATTCAATAGTCTACGATGATTATTAAGAAAGTTGCATTTTTTCACAAAATTTCAAGGGGGTTTACTCATGTCTTTTTTCCAAGTTTTCATCAAAAAATAAAAATCACTAATCCGACTAATTGACGGACGAGAAGCTCAGATTTGCAAACCGCGTTCAATTTGGAGTTTTCGTTTAGCCGCTACGGCCGATCAAAGTCTGAAAAATCAATTATTTTATTTAATTTTCCAAAATGTTCATAGTGACTGACTAATTTTTTTGCTATTGAAGATAGCTCAATTTTGATAACGGCAATCATTTCTCTCGTTTTTCTGATGAAAATAAGGTAAAATTCAATAGTCTACGATGATTATTAAGAAAGTTGCATTTTTTCACAAAATTTCAAGGGGTTTACTCATGTTTTTTTTCCAAGTTTTCATCAAAAAATAAAAATGTCTAATCCGACTAATTGACGTACGAGGAGCTCAGATTTGCAAACCGCGTTCAATTTGGAGTTTTCGTTTAGCCGCTACGGCCGATCAAAGTCTGAAAAATCAATTATTTTATTTAATTTTCCAAAATGTTCATAGTGACTGACTAATTTTTTTGCTATTGAAGATAGCTCAATTTTTATGACGGCAATCAATTTCTCTCGTTTTTCTGATGAAAAAAAATGTAAAATTCAATAGTCTACGATGATTATTAAGAAAGTTGCATTTTTTTACAAATTTCCTAGGGGTTTACTCATGTTTTTTTTCCAAGTTTTCATCAAAAAAATTAAAATCTCTAATCCGACTAATCGACGGACGAGAAGCTCAGATTTGCAAACCGCGTTCAATTTGGAGTTTTCGTTTAGCCGCTACGGCCGATCAAAGTCTGAAAAATCAATTATTTTATTTAATTTTCCAAAATGTTCATAGTGACTGACTAATTTTTTTGCTATTGAAGATAGCTCAATTTTGATAACGGCAATCAATTTCTCTCGTTTTTCTGATGAAAAAAATGTAAAATTCAATAGTCTACGATGATTATTAAGAAAGTTGCATTTTTTTACAAATTTCCTAGGGGTTTACTCATGTCTTTTTTCCAAGTTTTCATCAAAAAATAAAAATGTCTAATCCGACTAATTGACGAACGAGGAGCTCAGATTTGCAAACCGCGTTCAATTTGGAGTTTTCGTTTAGCCGCTACGGCCGATCAAAGTCTGAAAAATCAATTATTTTATTTAATTTTCCAAAATGTTCATAGTGACTGACTAATTTTTTTGCTATTGAAGATAGCTCAATTTTTATGACGGCAATCAATTTCTCTCGTTTTTCTGATGAAAAAAATGTAAAATTCAATAGTCTACGATGATTATTAAGAAAGTTGCATTTTTTTACAAATTTCCTAGGGGTTTACTCATGTTTTTTTTCCAAGTTTTCATCAAAAAATTAAAATCTCTAATCCGACTAATTGACGGACGAGAAGCTCAGATTTGCAAACCGCGTTCAATTTGGAGTTTTCGTTTAGCCGCTACGGCCGATCAAAGTCTGAAAAATCAATTATTTTATTTAATTTTCCAAAATGTTCATAGTGACTGACTAATTTTTTTGCTATTGAAGATAGCTCAATTTTGATAACGGCAATCAATTTCTCTCGTTTTCTGATGAAAAAAATGTAAAATTCAATAGTCTACGATGATTATTAAGAAAGTTGCATTTTTTCACAAAATTTCAAGGGGTTTACTCATGTCTTTTTTCCAAGTTTTCATCAAAAAATAAAAATCACTAATCCGACTAATTGACGGACGAGAAGCTCAGATTTGCAAACCGCGTTCAATTTGGAGTTTTCGTTTAGCCGCTACGGCCGATCAAAGTCCTGAAAAATCAATTATTTTATTTAATTTTCCAAAATGTTCATAGTGACTGACTAATTTTTTTGCTATTGAAGATAGCTCAATTTTGATAACGGCAATCAATTTCTCTCGTTTTTCTGATGAAAATAAGGTAAAATTCAATAGTCTACGATGATTATTAAGAAAGTTGCATTTTTTCACAAATTTCAAGGGGTTTACTCATGTCTTTTTTCCAAGTTTTCATCAAAAAATAAAAATCACTAATCCGACTAATTGACGGACGAGAAGCTCAGATTTGCAAACCGCGTTCAATTTGGAGTTTTCGTTTAGCCGCTACGGCCGATCAAAGTCTGAAAAATCAATTATTTTATTTAATTTTCCAAAATGTTCATAGTGACTGACTAATTTTTTTGCTATTGAAGATAGCTCAATTTTGATAACGGCAATCAATTTCTCTCGTTTTTCTGATGAAAATAAGGTAAAATTCAATAGTCTACGATGATTATTAAGAAAGTTGCATTTTTTCACAAAATTTCAAGGGGTTTACTCATGTTTTTTTTCCAAGTTTTCATCAAAAAATAAAAATGTCTAATCCGACTAATTGACGGACGAGAAGCTCAGATTTGCAAACCGCGTTCAATTTGGAGTTTTCGTTTAGCCGCTACGGCCGATCAAAGTCTGAAAAATCAATTATTTTATTTAATTTTCTAAAATGTTCATAGTGACTGACTAATTTTTTTGCTATTGAAGATAGCTCAATTTTGATAACGGCAATCAATTTCTCTCGTTTTTCTGATGAAAATAAGGTAAAATTCAATAGTCTACGATGATTATTAAGAAAGTTGCATTTTTTCACAAAATTTCAAGGGGTTTACTCATGTCTTTTTTCCAAGTTTTCATCAAAAAATAAAAATCACTAATCCGACTAATTGACGGACGAGAAGCTCAGATTTGCAAACCGCGTTCAATTTGGAGTTTTAGTTTAGCCGCTACGGCCGATCAAAGTCTGAAAAATCAATTATTTTATTTAATTTTCCAAAATGTTCATAGTGACTGACTAATTTTTTTGCTATTGAAGATAGCTCAATTTTGATAACGGCAATCAATTTCTCTCGTTTTTCTGATGAAAATAAGGTAAAATTCAATAGTCTACGATGATTATTAAGAAAGTTGCATTTTTTCACAAAATTTCAAGGGGTTTACTCATGTCTTTTTTCCAAGTTTTCATCAAAAAATAAAAATCACTAATCCGACTAATTGACGGACGAGAAGCTCAGATTTGCAAACCGCGTTCAATTTGGAGTTTTCGTTTAGCCGCTACGGCCGATCAAAGTCTGAAAAATCAATTATTTTATTTAATTTTCCAAAATGTTCATAGTGACTGACTAATTTTTTTGCTATTGAAGATAGCTCAATTTTGATAACGGCAATCAATTTCTCTCGTTTTTCTGATGAAAATAAGGTAAAATTCAATAGTCTACGATGATTATTAAGAAAGTTGCATTTTTGCACAAAATTTCAAGGGGTTTACTCATGTTTTTTTTCCAAGTTTTCATCAAAAAATAAAAATCACTAATCCGACTAATTGACGGACGAGAAGCTCAGATTTGCAAACCGCGTTCAATTTGGAGTTTTCGTTTAGCCGCTACGGCCGATCAAAGTCTGAAAAATCAATTATTTTATTTAATTTTCCAAAATGTTCATAGTGACTGACTAATTTTTTTGCTATTGAAGATAGCTCAATTTTGATAACGGCAATCAATTTCTCTCGTTTTTCTGATGAAAATAAGGTAAAATTCAATAGTCTACGATGATTATTAAGAAAGTTGCATTTTTTCACAAAATTTCAAGGGGTTTACTCATGTTTTTTTTCCAAGTTTTCATCAAAAAATAAAAATGTCTAATCCGACTAATTGACGGACGAGAAGCTCAGATTTGCAAACCGCGTTCAATTTGGAGTTTTCGTTTAGCCGCTACGGCCGATCAAAGTCTGAAAAATCAATTATTTTATTTAATTTTCCAAAATGTTCATAGTGACTGACTAATTTTTTTGCTATTGAAGATAGCTCAATTTTTATGACGGCAATCAATTTCTCTCGTTTTTCTGATGAAAAAAATGTAAAATTCAATAGTCTACGATGATTATTAAGAAAGTTGCATTTTTTTACAAATTTCCTAGGGGTTTACTCATGTTTTTTTTCCAAGTTTACATCAAAAAATTAAAATGTCTAATCCGACTAATTGACGGACGAGAAGCTCAGATTTGCAAACCGCGTTCAATTTGGAGTTTTCGTTTAGCCGCTACGGCCGATCAAAGTCTGAAAAATCAATTATTTTATTTAATTTTCCAAAATGTTCATAGTGACTGACTAATTTTTTTGCTATTGAAGATAGCTCAATTTTGACAACGGCAATCAATTTCTCTCGTTTTTCTGATGAAAATAAGGTAAAATTCAATAGTCTACGATGATTATTAAGAAAGTTGCATTTTTTTACAAATTTCCTAGGGGTTTACTCATGTTTTTTTTCCAAGTTTACATCAAAAAATTAAAATGTCTAATCCGACTAATTGACGGACGAGAAGCTCAGATTTGCAAACCGCGTTCAATTTTGAGTTTTCGTTTAGCCGCTACGGCCGATCAAAGTCTGAAAAATCAATTATTTTATTTAATTTTCCAAAATGTTCATAGTGACTGACTAATTTTTTTGCTATTGAAGATAGCTCAATTTTGATAACGGCAATCAATTTCTCTCGTTTTTCTGATGAAAATAAGGTAAAATTCAATAGTCTACGATGATTATTAAGAAAGTTGCATTTTTTCACAAAATTTCAAGGGGTTTACTCATGTCTTTTTTCCAAGTTTTCATCAAAAAATAAAAATCACTAATCCGACTAATTGACGGACGAGAAGCTCAGATTTGCAAACCGCGTTCAATTTGGAGTTTTCGTTTAGCCGCTACGGCCGATCAAAGTCTGAAAAATCAATTATTTTATTTAATTTTCCAAAATGTTCATAGTGACTGACTAATTTTTTTGCTATTGAAGATAGCTCAATTTTGACAACGGCAATCAATTTCTCTCGTTTTTCTGATGAAAATAAGGTAAAATTCAATAGTCTACGATGATTATTAAGAAAGTTGCATTTTTTCACAAAATTTCAAGGGGTTTACTCATGTCTTTTTTCCAAGTTTTCATCAAAAAATAAAAATGTCTAATCCGACTAATTGACGTACGAGGAGCTCAGATTTGCAAACCGCGTTCAATATGGAGTTTTCGTTTAGCCGCTACGGCCGATCAAAGTCCGAAAAATCAATTATTTTATTTAATTTTCCAAAATGTTCATAGTGACTGACTAATTTTTTTGCTATTGAAGATAGCTCAATTTTGATAACGGCAATCAATTTCTCTCGTTTTTCTGATGAAAATAAGGTAAAATTCAATAGTCTACGATGATTATTAAGAAAGTTGCATTTTTTCACAAAATTTGTCTTTTTTCCAAGTTTTCATCAAAAAATAAAAATCACTAATCCGACTAATTGACGGACGAGAAGCTCAGATTTGCAAACCGCGTTCAATTTGGAGTTTTCGTTTAGCCGCTACGGCCGATCAAAGTCTGAAAAATCAATTATTTTATTTAATTTTCCAAAATGTTCATAGTGACTGACTAATTTTTTTGCTATTGAAGATAGCTCAATTTTGATAACGGCAATCAATTTCTCTCGTTTTTCTGATGAAAATAAGGTAAAATTCAATAGTCTACGATAATTATTAAGAAAGTTGCATTTTTTCACAAAATTTCAAGGGGTTTACTCATGTCTTTTTTCCAAGTTTTCATCAAAAAATAAAAATCACTAATCCGACTAATTGACGGACGAGAAGCTCAGATTTGCAAACCGCGTTCAATTTGGAGTTTTCGTTTAGCCGCTACGGCCGATCAAAGTCTGAAAAATCAATTATTTTATTTAATTTTCCAAAATGTTCATAGTGACTGACTAATTTTTTTGCTATTGAAGATAGCTCAATTTTGATAACGGCAATCAATTTCTCTCGTTTTTCTGATGAAAATAAGGTAAAATTCAATAGTCTACGATGATTATTAAGAAAGTTGCATTTTTTCACAAAATTTCAAGGGGTTTACTCATGTTTTTTTTCCAAGTTTTCATCAAAAAATAAAAATGTCTAATCCGACTAATTGACGGACGAGAAGCTCAGATTTGCAAACCGCGTTCAATTTGGAGTTTTCGTTTAGCCGCTACGGCCGATCAAAGTCTGAAAAATCAATTATTTTATTTAATTTTCCAAAATGTTCATAGTGACTGACTAATTTTTTTGCTATTGAAGATAGCTCAATTTTTATGACGGCAATCAATTTCTCTCGTTTTTCTGATGAAAAAAATGTAAAATTCAATAGTCTACGATGATTATTAAGAAAGTTGCATTTTTTTACAAATTTCCTAGGGGTTTACTCATGTTTTTTTTCCAAGTTTACATCAAAAAATTAAAATGTCTAATCCGACTAATTGACGGACGAGAAGCTCAGATTTGCAAACCGCGTTCAATTTGGAGTTTTCGTTTAGCCGCTACGGCCGATCAAAGTCTGAAAAATCAATTATTTTATTTAATTTTCCAAAATGTTCATAGTGACTGACTAATTTTTTTGCTATTGAAGATAGCTCAATTTTGACAACGGCAATCAATTTCTCTCGTTTTTCTGATGAAAATAAGGTAAAATTCAATAGTCTACGATGATTATTAAGAAAGTTGCATTTTTTTACAAATTTCCTAGGGGTTTACTCATGTTTTTTTTCCAAGTTTACATCAAAAAATTAAAATGTCTAATCCGACTAATTGACGGACGAGAAGCTCAGATTTGCAAACCGCGTTCAATTTGGAGTTTTCGTTTAGCCGCTACGGCCGATCAAAGTCTGAAAAATCAATTATTTTATTTAATTTTCCAAAATGTTCATAGTGACTGACTAATTTTTTTGCTATTGAAGATAGCTCAATTTTGACAACGGCAATCAATTTCTCTCGTTTTTCTGATGAAAATAAGGTAAAATTCAATAGTCTACGATGATTATTAAGAAAGTTGCATTTTTTTACAAATTTCCTAGGGGTTTACTCATGTTTTTTTTCCAAGTTTACATCAAAAAATTAAAATGTCTAATCCGACTAATTGACGGACGAGAAGCTCAGATTTGCAAACCGCGTTCAATTTGGAGTTTTCGTTTAGCCGCTACGGCCGATCAAAGTCTGAAAAATCAATTATTTTATTTAATTTTCCAAAATGTTCATAGTGACTGACTAATTTTTTTGCTATTGAAGATAGCTCAATTTTGACAACGGCAATCAATTTCTCTCGTTTTTCTGATGAAAATAAGGTAAAATTCAATAGTCTACGATGATTATTAAGAAAGTTGCATTTTTTCACAAAATTTCAAGGGGTTTACTCATGTCTTTTTTCCAAGTTTTCATCAAAAAATAAAAATGTCTAATCCGACTAATTGACGGACGAGAAGCTCAGATTTGCAAACCGCGTTCAATTTGGAGTTTTCGTTTAGCCGCTACGGCCGATCAAAGTCTGAAAAATCAATTATTTTATTTAATTTTCTAAAATGTTCATAGTGACTGACTAATTTTTTTGCTATTGAAGATAGCTCAATTTTTATGACGGCAATCAATTTCTCTCGTTTTTCTGATGAAAAAAATGTAAAATTCAATAGTCTACGATGATTATTAAGAAAGTTGCATTTTTTTACAAATTTCCTAGGGGTTTACTCATGTTTTTTTTCCAAGTTTTCATCAAAAAATTAAAATCTCTAATCCGACTAATTGACGGACGAGAAGCTCAGATTTGCAAACCGCGTTCAATTTGGAGTTTTCGTTTAGCCGCTACGGCCGATCAAAGTCTGAAAAATCAATTATTTTATTTAATTTTCCAAAATGTTCATAGTGACTGACTAATTTTTTTGCTATTGAAGATAGCTCAATTTTGATAACGGCAATCAATTTCTCTCGTTTTTCTGATGAAAATAAGGTAAAATTCAATAGTCTACGATGATTATTAAGAAAGTTGCATTTTTTCACAAAATTTCAAGGGGTTTACTCATGTTTTTTTTCCAAGTTTTCATCAAAAAATAAAAATGATTAATCCGACTAATTGACGGACGAGAAGCTCAGATTTGCAAACCGCGTTCAATTTGGAGTTTTCGTTTAGCCGCTACGGCCGATCAAAGTCTGAAAAATCAATTATTTTATTTAATTTTCCAAAATGTTCATAGTGACTGACTAATTTTTTTGCTATTGAAGATAGCTCAATTTTGATAACGGCAATCAATTTCTCTCGTTTTTCTGATGAAAATAAGGTAAAATTCAATAGTCTACGATGATTATTAAGAAAGTTGCATTTTTTCACAAAATTTCAAGGGGTTTACTCATGTCTTTTTTCCAAGTTTTCATCAAAAAATAAAAATGTCTAATCCGACTAATTGACGTACGAGGAGCTCAGATTTGCAAACCGCGTTCAATATGGAGTTTTCGTTTAGCCGCTACGGCCGATCAAAGTCCGAAAAATCAATTATTTTATTTAATTTTCCAAAATGTTCATAGTGACTGACTAATTTTTTTGCTATTGAAGATAGCTCAATTTTGATAACGGCAATCAATTTCTCTCGTTTTTCTGATGAAAATAAGGTAAAATTCAATAGTCTACGATGATTATTAAGAAAGTTGCATTTCTTTTTTCCAAGTTTTCATCAAAAAATAAAAATGTCTAATCCGACTAATTGACGTACGAGGAGCTCAGATTTGCAAACCGCGTTCAATATGGAGTTTTCGTTTAGCCGCTACGGCCGATCAAAGTCCGAAAAATCAATTATTTTATTTAATTTTCCAAAATGTTCATAGTGACTGACTAATTTTTTTGCTATTGAAGATAGCTCAATTTTGATAACGGCAATCAATTTCTCTCGTTTTTCTGATGAAAATAAGGTAAAATTCAATAGTCTACGATGATTATTAAGAAAGTTGCATTTTTTCACAAAATTTCAAGGGGTTTACTCATGTCTTTTTTCCAAGTTTTCATCAAAAAATAAAAATGTCTAATCCGACTAATTGACGTACGAGGAGCTCAGATTTGCAAACCGCGTTCAATATGGAGTTTTCGTTTAGCCGCTACGGCCGATCAAAGTCCGAAAAATCAATTATTTTATTTAATTTTCCAAAATGTTCATAGTGACTGACTAATTTTTTTGCTATTGAAGATAGCTCAATTTTGATAACGGCAATCAATTTCTCTCGTTTTTCTGATGAAAATAAGGTCAAATTCAATAGTCTACGATGATTATTAAGAAAGTTGCATTTTTTCACAAAATTTCAAGGGGTTTACTCATGTCTTTTTTCCAAGTTTTCATCAAAAAATAAAAATGTCTAATCCGACTAATTGACGTACGAGGAGCTCAGATTTGCAAACCGCGTTCAATATGGAGTTTTCGTTTAGCCGCTACGGCCGATCAAAGTCTGAAAAATCAATTATTTTATTTAATTTTCCAAAATGTTCATAGTGACTGACTAATTTTTTTGCTATTGAAGATAGCTCAATTTTGATAACGGCAATCAATTTCTCTCGTTTTTCTGATGAAAATAAGGTCAAATTCAATAGTCTACGATGATTATTAAGAAAGTTGCATTTTTTCACAAAATTTCAAGGGGTTTACTCATGTCTTTTTTCCAAGTTTTCATCAAAAAATAAAAATGTCTAATCCGACTAATTGACGTACGAGGAGCTCAGATTTGCAAACCGCGTTCAATTTGGAGTTTTCGTTTAGCCGCTACGGCCGATCAAAGTCCGAAAAATCAATTATTTTATTTAATTTTCCAAAATGTTCATAGTGACTGACTAATTTTTTTGCTATTGAAGATAGCTCAATTTTGATAACGGCAATCAATTTCTCTCGTTTTTCTGATGAAAATAAGGTCAAATTCAATAGTCTACGATGATTATTAAGAAAGTTGCATTTTTTCACAAAATTTCAAGGGGTTTACTCATGTCTTTTTTCCAAGTTTTCATCAAAAAATAAAAATGTCTAATCCGACTAATTGACGTACGAGGAGCTCAGATTTGCAAACCGCGTTCAATATGGAGTTTTCGTTTAGCCGCTACGGCCGATCAAAGTCCGAAAAATCAATTATTTTATTTAATTTTCCAAAATGTTCATAGTGACTGACTAATTTTTTTGCTATTGAAGATAGCTCAATTTTGATAACGGCAATCAATTTCTCTCGTTTTTCTGATGAAAATAAGGTCAAATTCAATAGTCTACGATGATTATTAAGAAAGTTGCATTTTTTCACAAAATTTCAAGGGGTTTACTCATGTCTTTTTTCCAAGTTTTCATCAAAAAATAAAAATCACTAATCCGACTAATTGACGGACGAGAAGCTCAGATTTGCAAACCGCGTTCAATTTGGAGTTTTCGTTTAGCCGCTACGGCCGATCAAAGTCTGAAAAATCAATTATTTTATTTAATTTTCTAAAATGTTCATAGTGACTGACTAATTTTTTTGCTATTGAAGATAGCTCAATTTTGATAACGGCAATCAATTTCTCTCGTTTTTTCTGATGAAAATAAGGTAAAATTCAATAGTCTACGATGATTATTAAGAAAGTTGCATTTTTTCACAAAATTTCAAGGGGTTTACTCATGTCTTTTTTCCAAGTTTTCATCAAAAAATAAAAATCACTAATCCGACTAATTGACGGACGAGAAGCTCAGATTTGCAAACCGCGTTCAATTTGGAGTTTTCGTTTAGCCGCTACGGCCGATCAAAGTCTGAAAAATCAATTATTTTATTTAATTTTCCAAAATGTTCATAGTGACTGACTAATTTTTTTGCTATTGAAGATAGCTCAATTTTGATAACGGCAATCAATTTCTCTCGTTTTTCTGATGAAAATAAGGTCAAATTCAATAGTCTACGATGATTATTAAGAAAGTTGCATTTTTTCACAAAATTTCAAGGGGTTTACTCATGTCTTTTTTCCAAGTTTTCATCAAAAAATAAAAATGTCTAATCCGACTAATTGACGTACGAGAAGCTCAGATTTGCAAACCGCGTTCAATTTGGAGTTTTCGTTTAGCCGCTACGGCCGATCAAAGTCTGAAAAATCAATTATTTTATTTAATTTTCCAAAATGTTCATAGTGACTGACTAATTTTTTTGCTATTGAAGATAGCTCAATTTTGATAACGGCAATCAATTTCTCTCGTTTTTCTGATGAAAATAAGGTCAAATTCAATAGTCTACGATGATTATTAAGAAAGTTGCATTTTTTCACAAAATTTCAAGGGGTTTACTCATGTCTTTTTTCCAAGTTTTCATCAAAAAATAAAAATGTCTAATCCGACTAATTGACGTACGAGGAGCTCAGATTTGCAAACCGCGTTCAATATGGAGTTTTCGTTTAGCCGCTACGGCCGATCAAAGTCCGAAAAATCAATTATTTTATTTAATTTTCCAAAATGTTCATAGTGACTGACTAATTTTTTTGCTATTGAAGATAGCTCAATTTTGATAACGGCAATCAATTTCTCTCGTTTTTCTGATGAAAATAAGGTCAAATTCAATAGTCTACGATGATTATTAAGAAAGTTGCATTTTTTCACAAAATTTCAAGGGGTTTACTCATGTCTTTTTTCCAAGTTTTCATCAAAAAATAAAAATCACTAATCCGACTAATTGACGGACGAGAAGCTCAGATTTGCAAACCGCGTTCAATTTGGAGTTTTCGTTTAGCCGCTACGGCCGATCAAAGTCCGAAAAATCAATTATTTTATTTAATTTTCCAAAATGTTCATAGTGACTGACTAATTTTTTTGCTATTGAAGATAGCTCAATTTTGATAACGGCAATCAATTTCTCTCGTTTTTCTGATGAAAATAAGGTCAAATTCAATAGTCTACGATGATTATTAAGAAAGTTGCATTTTTTCACAAAATTTCAAGGGGTTTACTCATGTCTTTTTTCCAAGTTTTCATCAAAAAATAAAAATCACTAATCCGACTAATTGACGGACGAGAAGCTCAGATTTGCAAACCGCGTTCAATTTGGAGTTTTCGTTTAGCCGCTACGGCCGATCAAAGTCCGAAAAATCAATTATTTTATTTAATTTTCCAAAATGTTCATAGTGACTGACTAATTTTTTTGCTATTGAAGATAGCTCAATTTTGATAACGGCAATCAATTTCTCTCGTTTTTCTGATGAAAATAAGGTCAAATTCAATAGTCTACGATGATTATTAAGACAGTTGCATTTTTTCACAAAATTTCAAGGGGTTTACTCATGTCTTTTTTCCAAGTTTTCATCAAAAAATAAAAATCACTAATCCGACTAATTGACGGACGAGAAGCTCAGATTTGCAAACCGCGTTCAATTTGGAGTTTTCGTTTAGCCGCTACGGCCGATCAAAGTCTGAAAAATCAATTATTTTATTTAATTTTTCAAAATGTTCATAGTGACTGACTAATTTTTTTGCTATTGAAGATAGCTCAATTTTGATAACGGCAATCAATTTCTCTCGTTTTTCTGATGAAAATAAGGTAAAATTCAATAGTCTACGATGATTATTAAGAAAGTTGCATTTTTTCACAAAATTTCAAGGGGTTTACTCATGTCTTTTTTCCAAGTTTTCATCAAAAAATAAAAATCACTAATCCGACTAATTGACGGACGAGAAGCTCAGATTTGCAAACCGCGTTCAATTTGGAGTTTTCGTTTAGCCGCTACGGCCGATCAAAGTCTGAAAAATCAATTATTTTATTTAATTTTCCAAAATGTTCATAGTGACTGACTAATTTTTTTGCTATTGAAGATAGCTCAATTTTGATAACGGCAATCAATTTCTCTCGTTTTTCTGATGAAAATAAGGTCAAATTCAATAGTCTACGATGATTATTAAGAAAGTTGCATTTTTTCACAAAATTTCAAGGGGTTTACTCATGTCTTTTTTCCAAGTTTTCATCAAAAAATAAAAATCACTAATCCGACTAATTGACGGACGAGAAGCTCAGATTTGCAAACCGCGTTCAATTTGGAGTTTTCGTTTAGCCGCTACGGCCGATCAAAGTCTGAAAAATCAATTATTTTATTTAATTTTTCAAAATGTTCATAGTGACTGACTAATTTTTTTGCTATTGAAGATAGCTCAATTTTGATAACGGCAATCAATTTCTCTCGTTTTTCTGATGAAAATAAGGTAAAATTCAATAGTCTACGATGATTATTAAGAAAGTTGCATTTTTTCACAAAATTTCAAGGGGTTTACTCATGTCTTTTTTCCAAGTTTTCATCAAAAAATAAAAATGTCTAATCCGACTAATTGACGGACGAGAAGCTCAGATTTGCAAACCGCGTTCAATTTGGAGTTTTCGTTTAGCCGCTACGGCCGATCAAAGTCTGAAAAATCAATTATTTTATTTAATTTTCCAAAATGTTCATAGTGACTGACTAATTTTTTTGCTATTGAAGATAGCTCAATTTTTATGACGGCAATCAATTTCTTTCGTTTTTCTGATGAAAAAAATGTAAAATTCAATAGTCTACGATGATTATTAAGAAAGTTGCATTTTTTTACAAATTTCCTAGGGGTTTACTCATGTTTCTTTTCCAAGTTTTCATCAAAAAATTAAAATCTCTAATCCGACTAATTGACGGACGAGAAGCTCAGATTTGCAAACCGCGTTCAATTTGGAGTTTTCGTTTAGCCGCTACGGCCGATCAAAGTCTGAAAAATCAATTATTTTATTTAATTTTCCAAAATGTTCATAGTGACTGACTAATTTTTTTGCTATTGAAGATAGCTCAATTTTTATGACGGCAATCAATTTCTTTCGTTTTTCTGATGAAAAAAATGTAAAATTCAATAGTCTACGATGATTATTAAGAAAGTTGCATTTTTTTACAAATTTCCTAGGGGTTTACTCATGTTTTTTTTCCAAGTTTTCATCAAAAAATTAAAATCTCTAATCCGACTAATTGACGGACGAGAAGCTCAGATTTGCAAACCGCGTTCAATTTGGAGTTTTCGTTTAGCCGCTACGGCCGATCAAAGTCTGAAAAATCAATTATTTTATTTAATTTTCCAAAATGTTCATAGTGACTGACTATTTTTTTTGCTATTGAAGATAGCTCAATTTTGATAACGGCAATCAATTTCTCTCGTTTTTCTGATGAAAAAAATGTAAAATTCAATAGTCTACGATGATTATTAAGAAAGTTGCATTTTTTTACAAATTTCCTAGGGGTTTACTCATGTTTTTTTTCCAAGTTTACATCAAAAAATTAAAATGTCTAATCCGACTAATTGACGGACGAGAGGCTCAGATTTGCAAACCGCGTTCAATTTGGAGTTTTCGTTTAGCCGCTACGGCCGATCAAAGTCTGAAAAATCAATTATTTTATTTAATTTTCCAAAATGTTCATAGTGACTGACTAATTTTTTTGCTATTGAAGATAGCTCAATTTTGATAACGGCAATCAATTTCTCTCGTTTTTCTGATGAAAATAAGGTAAAATTCAATAGTCTACGATGATTATTAAGAAAGTTGCATTTTTTCACAAAATTTCATGTTTACTCATGTCTTTTTTCCAAGTTTTCATCAAAAAATAAAAATGTCTAATCCGACTAATTGACGGACGAGAAGCTCAGATTTGCAAACCGCGTTCAATTTGGAGTTTTCGTTTAGCCGCTACGGCCGATCAAAGTCTGAAAAATCAATTATTTTATTTAATTTTTCAAAATGTTCATAGTGACTGACTAATTTTTTTGCTATTGAAGATAGCTCAATTTTGATAACGGCAATCAATTTCTCTCGTTTTTCTGATGAAAATAAGGTAAAATTCAATAGTCTACGATGATTATTAAGAAAGTTGCATTTTTTCACAAAATTTCAAGGGGTTTACCTCATGTCTTTTTTCCAAGTTTTCATCAAAAAATAAAAATCACTAATCCGACTAATTGACGGACGAGAAGCTCAGATTTGCAAACCGCGTTCAATTTGGAGTTTTCGTTTAGCCGCTACGGCCGATCAAAGTCTGAAAAATCAATTATTTTATTTAATTTTCCAAAATGTTCATAGTGACTGACTAATTTTTTTGCTATTGAAGATAGCTCAATTTTGATAACGGCAATCAATTTCTCTCGTTTTTCTGATGAAAATAAGGTAAAATTCAATAGTCTACGATGATTATTAAGAAAGTTGCATTTTTTCACAAAATTTCATGTTTACTCATGTCTTTTTTCCAAGTTTTCATCAAAAAATTAAAATGTCTAATCCGACTAATTGACGGACGAGAAGCTCAGATTTGCAAACCGCGTTCAATTTGGAGTTTTCGTTTAGCCGCTACGGCCGATCAAAGTCTGAAAAATCAATTATTTTATTTAATTTTTCAAAATGTTCATAGTGACTGACTAATTTTTTTGCTATTGAAGATAGCTCAATTTTGATAACGGCAATCAATTTCTCTCGTTTTTCTGATGAAAATAAGGTAAAATTCAATAGTCTACGATGATTATTAAGAAAGTTGCATTTTTTCACAAAATTTCATGTTTACTCATGTCTTTTTTCCAAGTTTTCATCAAAAAATAAAAATGTCTAATCCGACTAATTGACGGACCTCAGATTTGCAAACCGCGTTCAATTTGGAGTTTTCGTTTAGCCGCTACGGCCGATCAAAGTCTGAAAAATCAATTATTTTATTTAATTTTCCAAAATGTTCATAGTGACTGACTAATTTTTTTGCTATTGAAGATAGCTCAATTTTGATAACGGCAATCAATTTCTCTCGTTTTTCTGATGAAAATAAGGTAAAATTCAATAGTCTACGATGATTATTAAGAAAGTTGCATTTTTTTACAAATTTCCTAGGGGTTTACTCATGTTTTTTTTCCAAGTTTTCATCAAAAAATAAAAATCTCTAATCCGACTAATTGACGGACGAGAAGCTCAGATTTGCAAACCGCGTTCAATTTGGAGTTTTCGTTTAGCCGCTACGGCCGATCAAAGTCTGAAAATGAAAAATCAATTATTTTATTTAATTTTCCAAAATGTTCATAGTGACTGACTAATTTTTTTGCTATTGAAGATAGCTCAATTTTGATAACGGCAATCAATTTCTCTCGTTTTTCTGATGAAAATAAGGTAAAATTCAATAGTCTACGATGATTATTAAGAAAGTTGCATTTTTTTACAAATTTCCTAGGGGTTTACTCATGTTTTTTTTCCAAGTTTTCATCAAAAAATTAAAATCTCTAATCCGACTAATTGACGGACGAGAAGCTCAGATTTGCAAACCGCGTTCAATTTGGAGTTTTCGTTTAGCCGCTACGGCCGATCAAAGTCTGAAAAATCAATTATTTTATTTAATTTTCCAAAATGTTCATAGTGACTGACTAATTTTTTTGCTATTGAAGATAGCTCAATTTTGATAACGGCAATCAATTTCTCTCGTTTTTCTGATGAAAATAAGGTAAAATTCAATAGTCTACGATGATTATTAAGAAAGTTGCATTTTTTTACAAATTTCCTAGGGGTTTACTCATGTTTTTTTTCCAAGTTTTCATCAAAAAATAAAAATGTCTAATCCGACTAATTGACGGACGAGAAGCTCAGATTTGCAAACCGCGTTCAATTTGGAGTTTTCGTTTAGCCGCTACGGCCGATCAAAGTCTGAAAAATCAATTATTTTATTTAATTTTCCAAAATGTTCATAGTGACTGACTAATTTTTTTGCTATTGAAGATAGCTCAATTTTGATAACGGCAATCAATTTCTCTCGTTTTTCTGATGAAAATAAGGTAAAATTCAATAGTCTACGATGATTATTAAGAAAGTTGCATTTTTTTACAAATTTCCTAGGGGTTTACTCATGTTTTTTTTCCAAGTTTTCATCAAAAAATTAAAATGTCTAATCCGACTAATTGACGGACGAGAAGCTCAGATTTGCAAACCGCGTTCAATTTGGAGTTTTCGTTTAGCCGCTACGGCCGATCAAAGTCTGAAAAATCAATTATTTTATTTAATTTTCCAAAATGTTCATAGTGACTGACTAATTTTTTTGCTATTGAAGATAGCTCAATTTTGATAACGGCAATCAATTTCTCTCGTTTTTCTGATGAAAATAAGGTAAAATTCAATAGTCTACGATGATTATTAAGAAAGTTGCATTTTTTTACAAATTTCCTAGGGGTTTACTCATGTTTTTTTTCCAAGTTTTCATCAAAAAATTAAAATCTCTAATCCGACTAATTGACGGACGAGAAGCTCAGATTTGCAAACCGCGTTCAATTTGGAGTTTTCGTTTAGCCGCTACGGCCGATCAAAGTCTGAAAAATCAATTATTTTATTTAATTTTCCAAAATGTTCATAGTGACTGACTAATTTTTTTGCTATTGAAGATAGCTCAATTTTGATAACGGCAATCAATTTCTCTCGTTTTTCTGATGAAAATAAGGTAAAATTCAATAGTCTACGATGATTATTAAGAAAGTTGCATTTTTTTACAAATTTCCTAGGGGTTTACTCATGTTTTTTTTCCAAGTTTTCATCAAAAAATTAAAATCTCTAATCCGACTAATTGACGGACGAGAAGCTCAGATTTGCAAACCGCGTTCAATTTGGAGTTTTCGTTTAGCCGCTACGGCCGATCAAAGTCTGAAAATGAAAAATCAATTATTTTATTTAATTTTCCAAAATGTTCATAGTGACTGACTAATTTTTTTGCTATTGAAGATAGCTCAATTTTGATAACGGCAATCAATTTCTCTCGTTTTTCTGATGAAAATAAGGTAAAATTCAATAGTCTACGATGATTATTAAGAAAGTTGCATTTTTTTACAAATTTCCTAGGGGTTTACTCATGTTTTTTTTCCAAGTTTTCATCAAAAAATTAAAATCTCTAATCCGACTAATTGACGGACGAGAAGCTCAGATTTGCAAACCGCGTTCAATTTGGAGTTTTCGTTTAGCCGCTACGGCCGATCAAAGTCTGAAAAATCAATTATTTTATTTAATTTTCCAAAATGTTCATAGTGACTGACTAATTTTTTTGCTATTGAAGATAGCTCAATTTTTATGACGGCAATCAATTTCTCTCGTTTTTCCGATGAAAAAAATGTAAAATTCAATAGTCTACGATGATTATTAAGAAAGTTGCATTTTTTCACAAAATTTCAAGGGGTTTACTCATGTCTTTTTTCCAAGTTTTCATCAAAAAATAAAAATGTCTAATCCGACTAATTGACGAACGAGAAGCTCAGATTTGCAAACCGCGTTCAATTTGGAGTTTTCGTTTAGCCGCTACGGCCGATCAAAGTCTGAAAAATCAATTATTTTATTTAATTTTCCAAAATGTTCATAGTGACTGACTAATTTTTTTGCTATTGAAGATAGCTCAATTTTGATAACGGCAATCAATTTCTCTCGTTTTTCTGATGAAAAAAATGTAAAATTCAATAGTCTACGATGATTATTAAGAAAGTTGCATTTTTTTACAAATTTCCTAGGGGTTTACTCATGTCTTTCTTCCAAGTTTTCATCAAAAAATAAAAATGTCTAATCCGACTAATTGACGGACGAGAAGCTCAGATTTGCAAACCGCGTTCAATTTGGAGTTTTCGTTTAGCCGCTACGGCCGATCAAAGTCTGAAAAATCAATTATTTTATTTAATTTTCCAAAATGTTCATAGTGACTGACTAATTTTTTTGCTATTGAAGATAGCTCAATTTTGATAACGGCAATCAATTTCTCTCGTTTTTCTGATGAAAATAAGGTAAAATTCAATAGTCTACGATGATTATTAAGAAAGTTGCATTTTTTCACAAAATTTCAAGGGGTTTACTCATGTCTTTTTTCCAAGTTTTCATCAAAAAATAAAAATGTCCAATCCGACTAATTGACGGACGAGAAGCTCAGATTTGCAAACCGCGTTCAATTTGGAGTTTTCGTTTAGCCGCTACGGCCGATCAAAGTCTGAAAAATCAATTATTTTATTTAATTTTCCAAAATGTTCATAGTGACTGACTAATTTTTTTGCTATTGAAGATAGCTCAATTTTGATAACGGCAATCAATTTCTCTCGTTTTTCTGATGAAAATAAGGTAAAATTCAATAGTCTACGATGATTATTAAGAAAGTTGCATTTTTTCACAAAATTTCAAGGGGTTTACTCATGTCTTTTTTCCAAGTTTTCATCAAAAAATAAAAATGTCCAATCCGACTAATTGACGTACGAGAAGCTCAGATTTGCAAACCGCGTTCAATTTGGAGTTTTCGTTTAGCCGCTACGGCCGATCAAAGTCTGAAAAATCAATTATTTTATTTAATTTTCCAAAATGTTCATAGTGACTGACTAATTTTTTTGCTATTGAAGATAGCTCAATTTTTATGACGGCAATCAATTTCTCTCGTTTTTCCGATGAAAAAAATGTAAAATTCAATAGTCTACGATGATTATTAAGAAAGTTGCATTTTTTCACAAAATTTCAAGGGGTTTACTCATGTCTTTTTTCCAAGTTTTCATCAAAAAATAAAAATGTCTAATCCGACTAATTGACGAACGAGAAGCTCAGATTTGCAAACCGCGTTCAATTTGGAGTTTTCGTTTAGCCGCTACGGCCGATCAAAGTCTGAAAAATCAATTATTTTATTTAATTTTCCAAAATGTTCATAGTGACTGACTAATTTTTTTGCTATTGAAGATAGCTCAATTTTTATGACGGCAATCAATTTCTCTCGTTTTTCCGATGAAAAAAATGTAAAATTCAATAGTCTACGATGATTATTAAGAAAGTTGCATTTTTTCACAAAATTTCAAGGGGTTTACTCATGTCTTTTTTCCAAGTTTTCATCAAAAAACAAAAATGTCTAATCCGACTAATTGACGTACGAGGAGCTCAGATTTGCAAACCGCGTTCAATTTGGAGTTTTAGTTTAGCCGCTACGGCCGATCAAAGTCTGAAAAATCAATTATTTTATTTAATTTTCCAAAATGTTCATAGTGACTGACTAATTTTTTTGCTATTGAAGATAGCTCAATTTTGATAACGGCAATCAATTTCTCTCGTTTTTCTGATGAAAATAAGGTAAAATTCAATAGTCTACGATGATTATTAAGAAAGTTGCATTTTTTCACAAAATTTCAAGGGGTTTACTCATGTCTTTTTTCCAAGTTTTCATCAAAAAATAAAAATGTCTAATCCGCCTAATTGACGTACGAGGAGCTCAGATTTGCAAACCGCGTTCAATTTGGAGTTTTCGTTTAGCCGCTACGGCCGATCAAAGTCTGAAAAATCAATTATTTTATTTAATTTTCCAAAATGTTCATAGTGACTGACTAATTTTTTTGCTATTGAAGATAGCTCAATTTTTATAACGGCAATCAATTTCTCTCGTTTTTCTGATGAAAATAAGGTAAAATTCAATAGTCTACGATGATTATTAAGAAAGTTGCATTTTTTCACAAAATTTCAAGGGGTTTACTCATGTCTTTTTTCCAAGTTTTCATCAAAAAATAAAAATGTCTGATCCGACTAATTGACGTACGAGGAGCTCAGATTTGCAAACCGCGTTCAATTTGGAGTTTTAGTTTAGCCGCTACGGCCGATCAAAGTCTGAAAAATCAATTATTTTATTTAATTTTCCAAAATGTTCATAGTGACTGACTAATTTTTTTGCTATTGAAGATAGCTCAATTTTGATAACGGCAATCAATTTCTCTCGTTTTTCTGATGAAAATAAGGTAAAATTCAATAGTCTACGATGATTATTAAGAAAGTTGCATTTTTTCACAAAATTTCAAGGGGTTTACTCATGTCTTTTTTCCAAGTTTTCATCAAAAAATAAAAATGTCTAATCCGCCTAATTGACGTACGAGGAGCTCAGATTTGCAAACCGCGTTTAATTTGGAGTTTTCGTTTAGCCGCTACGGCCGATCAAAGTCTGAAAAATCAATTATTTTATTTAATTTTCCAAAATGTTCATAGTGACTGACTAATTTTTTTGCTATTGAAGATAGCTCAATTTTTATAACGGCAATCAATTTCTCTCGTTTTTCTGATGAAAATAAGGTAAAATTCAATAGTCTACGATGATTATTAAGAAAGTTGCATTTTTTCACAAAATTTCAAGGGGTTTACTCATGTCTTTTTTCCAAGTTTTCATCAAAAAATAAAAATCTCTAATCCGACTAAATGACGGACGAGGAGCTCAGATTTGCAAACCGCGTTCAATTTGGAGTTTTCGTTTAGCCGCTACGGCCGATCAAAGTCTGAAAAATCAATTATTTTATTTAATTTTCCAAAATGTTCATAGTGACTGAGTATTTTTTTTGCTATTGAAGATAGCTCAATTTTGATAACGGCAATCAATTTCTCTCGTTTTTCTGATGAAAATAAGGTAAAATTCAATAGTCTACGATGATTATTAAGAAAGTTGCATTTTTTCACAAAATTTCAAGGGGTTTACTCATGTCTTTTTTCCCAAGTTTTCATCAAAAAATAAAAATGTCTGATCCGACTAATTGACGGACGAGAAGCTCAGATTTGCAAACCGCGTTCAATTTGGAGTTTTCGTTTAGCCGCTACGGCCGATCAAAGTCTGAAAAATCAATTATTTTATTTAATTTTCCAAAATGTTCATAGTGACTGACTAATTTTTTTGCTATTGAAGATAGCTCAATTTTGATAACGGCAATCAATTTCTCTCGTTTTTCTGATGAAAATAAGGTAAAATTCAATAGTCTACGATGATTATTAAGAAAGTTGCATTTTTTCACAAAATTTCAAGGGGTTTACTCATGTCTTTTTTCCAAGTTTTCATCAAAAATAAAAATGTCTAATCCGACTAATTGACGGACGAGAAGCTCAGATTTGCAAACCGCGTTCAATTTGGAGTTTTCGTTTAGCCGCTACGGCCGATCAAAGTCTGAAAATCAATTATTTTATTTAATTTTCCAAAATGTTCATAGTGACTGACTAATTTTTTGCTATTGAAGATAGCTCAATTTTGATAACGGCAATCAATTTCTCTCGTTTTTCTGATGAAAATAAGGTAAAATTCAATAGTCTACGATGATTATTAAGAAAGTTGCATTTTTTCACAAAATTTCAAGGGGTTTACTCATGTCTTTTTTCCAAGTTTTCATCAAAAAATAAAAATGTCTGATCCGACTAATTGACGGACGAGAAGCTCAGATTTGCAAACCGCGTTCAATTTGGAGTTTTCGTTTAGCCGCTACGGCCGATCAAAGTCTGAAAAATCAATTATTTTATTTAATTTTCCAAAATGTTCATAGTGACTGACTAATTTTTTTGCTATTGAAGATAGCTCAATTTTGATAACGGCAATCAATTTCTCTCGTTTTTCTGATGAAAATAAGGTAAAATTCAATAGTCTACGATGATTATTAAGAAAGTTGCATTTTTTCACAAAATTTCAAGGGGTTTACTGATGTCTTTTTTCCAAGTTTTCATCAAAAAACAAAAATGTCTAATCCGACTAATTGACGTACGAGGAGCTCAGATTTGCAAACCGCGTTCAATTTGGAGTTTTAGTTTAGCCGCTACGGCCGATCAAAGTCTGAAAAATCAATTATTTTATTTAATTTTCCAAAATGTTCATAGTGACTGACTAATTTTTTTGCTATTGAAGATAGTTCAATTTTGATAACGGCAATCAATTTCTCTCGTTTTTCTGATGAAAATAAGGTAAAATTCAATAGTCTACGATGATTATTAAGAAAGTTGCATTTTTTCACAAAATTTCAAGGGGTTTACTCATGTCTTTTTTCCAAGTTTTCATCAAAAAATAAAAATGTCTAATCCGCCTAATTGACGTACGAGGAGCTCAGATTTGCAAACCGCGTTTAATTTGGAGTTTTAGTTTAGCCGCTACGGCCGATCAAAGTCTGAAAAATCAATTATTTTATTTAATTTTCCAAAATGTTCATAGTGACTGACTAATTTTTTTGCTATTGAAGATAGCTCAATTTTGATAACGGCAATCAATTTCTCTCGTTTTTCTGATGAAAATAAGGTAAAATTCAATAGTCTACGATGATTATTAAGAAAGTTGCATTTTTTCACAAAATTTCAAGGGTTTACTCATGTCTTTTTTCCAAGTTTTTCATCAAAAAATAAAAATGTCTGATCCGACTAATTGACGGACGAGAAGCTCAGATTTGCAAACCGCGTTTAATTTGGAGTTTTAGTTTAGCCGCTACGGCCGATCAAAGTCTGAAAAATCAATTATTTTATTTAATTTTCCAAAATGTTCATAGTGACTGACTAATTTTTTTGCTATTGAAGATAGCTCAATTTTGATAACGGCAATCAATTTCTCTCGTTTTTCTGATGAAAATAAGGTAAAATTCAATAGTCTACGATGATTATTAAGAAAGTTGCATTTTTTCACAAAATTTCAAGGGGTTTACTCATGTCTTTTTTCCAAGTTTTCATCAAAAAATAAAAATGTCTGATCCGACTAATTGACGGACGAGAAGCTCAGATTTGCAAACCGCGTTTAATTTGGAGTTTTAGTTTAGCCGCTACGGCCGATCAAAGTCTGAAAAATCAATTATTTTATTTAATTTTCCAAAATGTTCATAGTGACTGACTAATTTTTTTGCTATTGAAGATAGCTCAATTTGATAACGGCAATCAATTTCTCTCGTTTTTCTGATGAAAATAAGGTAAAATTCAATAGTCTACGATGATTATTAGAAAGTTGCATTTTTTCACAAAATTTCAAGGGGTTTACTCATGTCTTTTTTCCAAGTTTTCATCAAAAAATAAAAATGTCTAATCCGACTAATTGACGGACGAGAAGCTCAGATTTGCAAACCGCGTTCAATTTGGAGTTTTCGTTTAGCCGCTACGGCCGATCAAAGTCTGAAAAATCAATTATTTTATTTAATTTTCCAAAATGTTCATAGTGACTGACTAATTTTTTTGCTATTGAAGATAGCTCAATTTTGATAACGGCAATCAATTTCTCTCGTTTTTCTGATGAAAATAAGGTAAAATTCAATAGTCTACGATGATTATTAAGAAAGTTGCATTTTTTCACAAAATTTCAAGGGGTTTACTCATGTCTTTTTTCCAAGTTTTCATCAAAAAATAAAAATGTCTGATCCGACTAATTGACGGACGAGAAGCTCAGATTTGCAAACCGCGTTCAATTTGGAGTTTTCGTTTAGCCGCTACGGCCGATCAAAGTCTGAAAAATCAATTATTTTATTTAATTTTCCAAAATGTTCATAGTGACTGACTAATTTTTTTGCTATTGAAGATAGCTCAATTTTGATAACGGCAATCAATTTCTCTCGTTTTTCTGATGAAAATAAGGTAAAATTCAATAGTCTACGATGATTATTAAGAAAGTTGCATTTTTTCACAAAATTTCAAGGGGTTTACTCATGTCTTTTTTCCAAGTTTTCATCAAAAAATAAAAATCTCTAATCCGACTAATTGACGGACGAGAAGCTCAGATTTGCAAACCGCGTTCAATTTGGAGTTTTCGTTTAGCCGCTACGGCCGATCAAAGTCTGAAAAATCAATTATTTTATTTAATTTTCCAAAATGTTCATATTGACTGACTAATTTTTTTGTTATTGAAAATAGCTCAATTTTTATAACGGCAATCAATTTCTCTCATTTTTCTGATGAAAATAAGGTAAAATTCAATAGTCTACGATGATTATTAAGAAAGTTGCATTTTTTCACAAAATTTCAAGGGGTTTACTCATGTCTTTTTTCCAAGTTTTCATCAAAAAATAAAAATCTCTAATCCGACTAAATGACGGACGAGGAGCTCAGATTTGCAAACCGCGTTCAATTTGGAGTTTTCGTTTAGCCGCTACGGCCGATCAAAGTCTGAAAAATCAATTATTTTATTTAATTTTCCAAAATGTTCATAGTGACTGACTAATTTTTTTGCTATTGAAGATAGCTCAATTTTGACAACGGCAATCAATTTCTCTCGTTTTTCTGATGAAAATAAGGTAAAATTCAATAGTCTACGATGATTATTAAGAAAGTTGCATTTTTTCACAAAATTTCAAGGGGTTTTTTACTCATGTCTTTAGATAGATAGATACTTTATTATTTACATAGATACATACATATTGTATAAAATAGATGTTCAATTACATACATATAAATATAAAATTCGTCAAGTCAGTAAAAATGAAATCTTATTTGGAATAGTTACAAAAACTAGACGCAGTAAAAAAGAAATAAGACTAAACTTTTCCAAGTTTTCGTCAAAAATTAAAAATGGCATTTTTGGCACTTACCTTTTTGCTCTCATCGATCCAAATCTTTTCACCTTCCCTGTTCAAGTAAAACAGACCGAAATACCACGTCTCCCGGACGTTGACGTTCTTGCAAATCTCTTGGAACAGATTCCGGGCTCTGGTGCCGGAATTGCACTCGAAGTCGATCTCCTTCGTGGCGGTGGTCACTTTCAGGGGGATCTAACAATTCGAAGCAAATAAGCATCAGAGAAATATTTTACAGTATAACTTACTTTCATTGTGATTATCACCAGCAGTGCCTTATTTTCAACGCTGCGATCCCGACTGTGTAATCTGCGGATTTATCAATTTATCGATTGATAAGATTAGATAACATTCTCTGAATACCCGCAATAGGTGTGTAAATAACGATAATCCCTAATTGAATTAAGATTAGGAATAATTACAGCTATGAATTACTCATAGTTTTGAGAATTATGAAATTTGCATATGTGATGTACAATTAAATGATCGGATTAAATCTGATTTTTAGTGCATTCTAACGAGAACAATGGGGAATGGTTTCGAGCCACTTGGTCCAATTAGTGGTCTTGATAATTAATTAATTAAGAGCAAAGCGCGCGCCTCGCAATCGCTGGATTCTACATGCGAAAAAAAACATACAAAAACAATCGCCACTAGTTTTAAAATTTCCAAAATCACTCAAAATTGATTCTAGTTTATGTTCCCCATGAAACCCTAAAACACCCTTTCGCCAACTTTCAAGATAATCGCGCGAGAAATGCGATAAAGCTGTTTTCAACCCGCGCGATAGAACAAGCGAAAAAAAAATATAAAAACAATCGCAATGACCTTGAAAGTTTCCAAAATCACTCAAAATTGATTCTAGTTTATGTTCCCGATGAAACCCTAAAACACCCCTTCGCCAACTTTCAAAATAATCGCGCGAAAAATGCGATAAAGCTGTTTCCAACCCGCGCGATGGAACAAGCGAAAAAAAAATATAAAAACAATCGCGATGACCTTGAAAATTTCCAAAATCACTCAAAATTGATTCCAGTTTATGTTCCCGATGAAACCCTAAAACACCCCTCCGCCAACTTTCAAGATAATCGCGCGAGAAATGCTGAAAACTATTAATTAGAATTTTTCTTTACAAACCATTCTGTATTTTTTTTTTTATGAAAGCAAACCGATCTAGCAATCATTATTATTTTTTTAACATCTGCCATCGAAAAAAATAAACATTCTTTTATAATTCCAGGAAATGGTCGACCGAAAACGCTTAAAAAAAATTGTTCCCCGCGGCGTCTAACTATTCCCCCCGTGCCCCCCCCCCCCCTCCTTCAGAAATCCAAAATGGCTGTCGTTCTGTGTGTGTCTGTGTGTGTGCGTAATTTTCACGGTAATAACGATAATAATTTTCAAATATGGACTCTCCTCGTGCTATTAAATTTCCCCTCGTCCCATTGGTGTTTCGGACGTTTCAAGCTCCGCCCCGCGGTGGAATGAAAAAACTTCAGCGTCTCACCTGAACACAGGTGATTTATACACTCCACCCCCCGTTTAAACAACCCTCCAATTACCTCACACAAACACACACACACACACACATGTAAAATCGAAAATTGTCAAACAATCAACCGGTTTTAGCGTCGTATTCAATTCCTTTTCCATTGTTTGCGCCGACGGTTATTAATAGGTTTTAATGGGCTTACCCTGTAGATTCGTATCGATAAATGTAAATAAATAAGTAGCTGAAATTATAAAAAAAAAATATAAACAAAATATTAACAGCAAATGCTGCACTGAGCTCAATTGCAACACTTGCATCCGATGAACAATTAAGTCGGCTTTAAATACATAAATTGGTGATAACGATTGATTTCTGATACTCGCGCCATCTCTTGGTGGTTGGAATGTAGCTCGAGGTGGTGTTACGAATTAAAATATTCTGCGGAAGATTCTGTGCGCGGTTGAGAATTTTTTTAATAATTTTGCCATTTAGTTCAAATTCGTTGGTTATTAAAAAAAGTTATGAATTTTTGAAGCAATAATTCAATGTTAGAGCGATCATCAATTTCAAAAATAAAAAAAAAAATATTTCAACTGGCGATACATGTTTTTAATAATAACAATACACTTCTTACATTCTTTAGCTTGAATAATTTTGTTACTTAGTTTAAATCCGTTGATTATTAAAAAAGTTATGAATTTTTGAAGCAATAATTGCACGTTAAAACGATCATGAATTTCAAAAATTCAAAAAAAAAATTTCAACTGGCGAAACATGTTTTTATTAGTAACAATACACTTCTTACATTCTTTAGCTTTAATAATTTTCTTATTTAGTTCAAATCCGTTGATTATTAAAAAAGTTATGAATTTTTGAAGCAATAATTGCACGTTGAAGCGATCATGAAATTCAAAAATTAAAAAAAAAAATTCAACTGGCGATACATGTTTTTATTAGTAACAATACACTTCTTACATTCTTTAGCTTTAATAATTTTGTTATTTGGTTTAAATCCGTTAATTATTAAAAAAAGTTATGAATTTTTGAAGCAATAATTGCACGTTAAAGCGATCATGAATTTCAAAAATTCGAAAAAAAAAAATTTCAACTGGCGATACATGTTTTTATTAATAACAACACACTTTTTACATTCTTTAGTTTTAATAATTTTGTTATTTAGTTCAAATCCGTTGATTATTAAAAAAGTTATGAATTTTTGAAGCAATAATTGCACGTTAAAGCGATCATGAATTTCAAAAGTTAAAAAAAAAATATTTCAACTGGCGATACGTGTTTTTATTGGTAACATTACATTTCTTACATTCTTTAACTTTAATAATTTTGCCATTTAGTTCAAATCCGTTGATTATTAAAAAAGTTATGAATTTTTGAAGCAATAATTGCACGTTAAAGCGATCGTGAATTTCAAAAATTAAAAAAAAAATATTTCAACTGGCGATACATGTTTTTATTAATAACAATACACTTCTTACATTCTTTAGCTTTAATAATTTTGCCATTTAGTTCAAATCTGTTGATTATTAAAAAAGTTATGAATTTTTGAAGCAATAATTCCACGTTAAAGCGATCATGAATTTCAAAAATTCTAAAAAAAATATTTCAACTGGCGATACATGTTTTTATTAGTAACAATACACTTCTCACATTCTTTAGCTTTAATAATTTTGTTGTTTAGTTCAAATCCGTTAATTATTAAAAAAGTTATGAATTTTTGAAGCAATAATTGCACGTTAAAGCGATCATGAATTTCAAAAATAAAAAAATAAAAAATTCAACTGGCGATACATGTTCTTATTAGTAACAATACCCTTTTTACATTCTTTAGCTTTAATAATTTTGTTATTTAATTCAAATCCGTTGATTATTAAAAAAGTTATGAATTTTTGAAGCAATAATTGCACCTTAAAGCGATCATGAATTTCAAAAATTAAAAAAAAATATTTCAACTGTCGATACATTTCTTATTAGTAACAATACACTTCTTACATTCTTTAGCTTTAATAATTTTGTTATTTAGTTCAAATCCGTTGATTATTAAAAAAGTTATGAATTTTTGAAGCAATAATTGCACGTTAAAGCGATCGTGAATTTCAAAAATTAAAAAAAAATATTTCAACTGGCGATACATGTTTTTATTAATAACAATACACTTCTTACATTCTTTAACTTTAATAATTTTGTTATTTAGTTCAAATTCGTTGATTAATAAAAAAGTTATGAATTTTTGAAGCAATAATTGCACGTTAAAGCGATCATGAATTTCAAAAATTAAAAAAAAATATTTCAACTAGTGATACATGTTTTTATTAGTAACAATACACTTCTTACATTCTTTAACTTTAATAATTTTGCCATTTAGTTCAAATCCGTTGATTATTAAAAAAGTTATGAATTTTTGAAGCAATAATTGCACGTTAAAGCGATCGTGAATTTCAAAAATTAAAAAACAATATTTCAACTGGCGATACATGTTTTTATTAATAACAATACACTTATTACATTCTTTAACTTTAATAATTTTGTTATTTAGTTCAAATCCGTTGATTATTAAAAAAAGTTATGAACTTTTGAAGCAATAATTGCACGTTAAAGCGATCATGAATTTCAAAAATTCCAAAAAAATATTTAAACAGGCGATACATGTTTTTATTAATAAAAATACAGTTCTTACATTCTTTAGCTTTAATAATTTTCTTATTTAGTTTAAATCCGTTGATTATTAAAAAAGTTATGAATTTTTTAAGCAATAATTGCACGTTAAAGCGATCATGAATTTCAAAAATTAGAAAAAAAATATTTCAACAGGCGATACATGTTTTTATTAATAAAAATACAGTTCTTACATTCTTTAGCTTTAACGATTTTGTTATTTAGTTCAAATCAGTTAATTATTAAAAAAGTTATGAATTTTTGAAGCAATAATTGCACGTTAAAGCGATCGTGAATTTCAAAAATTCTAAAAAAATATTTCAACTGGTGATACATATTTTTATTAGTAACAATACACTTCTTACATTCCTTAGCTTTAATAATTTTCTTATTTAGTTCAAATCCGTTGATTATTAAAAAAGTTATGAATTTTTGAAGCAATAATTGCACGTTAAAGCGATCATGAATTTCAAAAATTCAAAAAAAATATTTCAACAGGCGATACATGTTTTTATTATTAACAATACACTTCTTACATTCTTTTGCTTTAATAATTTTGTTATTTAGTTCAAATCCGTTAATTATTAAAAAAGTTATGAATTTTTGAAACAATAATTGCACGTTAAAGCGATCATGAATTTCAAAAATTCTAAAAAAAATATTTCAACTGGCGATACATGTTTTTATTAGTAACAATACACTTTTTACATTCTTTAGCTTTAATAATTTTCTTGTTCAGTTCAAATCCGTTGTTTATTAAAACAGTTATGAATTTTTGAAGCAATAATTGCACTTTAAAACGATCATGAATTTCAAATTAAAAAAAAATATATTTTAACCGGTGATGCATGTTTTTATTAGTAATAATACACTTCTCATATTCTTTAGCTTTAATAATTTTCTTATTTAGTTCAAATCCGTTGATTATTAAAAAAGTTATGAATTTTTGAAGCAATAATTGCACTTTAAAGCGATCATGAATTTCAAAAATTAAAAAAAAATATTTCAACAGGCGATACATGTTTTTATTATTAACATTACACTTCTCACATTCTTTAGCTTTAATAATTTTGTTATTTAGTTCAAATCCGTTAATTATTAAAAAAGTTATGAATTTTTGAAACAATAATTGCACGTTAAAGCGATCATGAATTTCAAAAATTCTAAAAAAAATATTTCAACTGGCGATACATGTTTTTATTAGTAACAATACACTTTTTACATTCTTTAGCTTTAATAATTTTCTTGTTCAGTTCAAATCTGTTGTTTATTAAAACAGTTATGAATTTTTGAAGGAATAATTGCACTTTAAAACGATCATGAATTTCAAATTAAAAAAAAATATATTTTAACCGGTGATTCATGTTTTTATTAGTAATAATACACTTCTCATATTCTTTAGCTTTAATAATTTTCTTATTTAGTTCAAATCCGTTGATTATTAAAAAAGTTATGAATTTTTTAAGCAATAATTGCACGTTAAAGCGATCATGAATTTCAAAAATTAAAAAAAAATATTTCAACAGGCGATACATGTTTTTATTATTAACATTACACTTCTCACATTCTTTAGCTTTAATAATTTTGTTATTTAGTTCAAATCCGTTGATTATTAAAAAAGTTATAAATTTTTGAAACAATAATTGCACGTTAAAGCGATCATGAATTTCAAAAATTCTAAAAAAATATTTCAACTGGTGATACATATTTTTATTAGTAACAATACACTTCTTACATTCCTTAGCTTTAATAATTTTCTTATTTAGTTCAAATCCGTTGATTATTAAAAAAGTTATGAATTTTTGAAGCAATAATTGCACGTTAAAGCGATCATGAATTTCAAAAATTAAAAAAAAATATTTCAACTGGCGATACGTGTTTTTATTAGTAACATTACATTTCTTACATTCTTTAACTTTAATAATTTTGCCATTTAGTTCAAATCCGTTGATTATTAAAAAAGTTATGAATTTTTGAAGCAATAATTGCACGTTAAAGCGATCATGAATTTCAAAAATTCAAAAAAAATATTTCAACAGGCGATACATGTTTTTATTATTAACAATACACTTCTTACATTCTTTTGCTTTAATAATTTTGTTATTTAGTTCAAATCCGTTAATTATTAAAAAAGTTATGAATTTTTGAAACAATAATTGCACGTTAAAGCGATCATGAATTTCAAAAATTCTAAAAAAAATATTTCAACTGGCGATACATGTTTTTATTAGTAACAATACACTTTTTACATTCTTTAGCTTTAATAATTTTCTTGTTCAGTTCAAATCTGTTGTTTATTAAAACAGTTATGAATTTTTGAAGCAATAATTGCACTTTAAAACTATCATGAATTTCAAATTAAAAAAAAATATATTTTAACCGGTGATGCATGTTTTTATTAGTAATAATACACTTCTCATATTCTTTAGCTTTAATAATTTTCTTATTTAGTTCAAATCCGTTGATTATTAAAAAAGTTATGAATTTTTGAAGCAATAATTGCACTTTAAAGCGATCATGAATTTCAAAAATTAAAAAAAAATATTTCAACTAGTGATACATGTTTTTATTAGCAACAATACACTTCTTACATTCTTCAGCTTTAATTATTTGGTTAATTAGTGCAAATCCGTTGATTATTAAAAAAGTTATGAACTTTTGAAGCAATAATTGCACGTTAAAGCGATCATGAATTTAAAAAATTAAAAAATATATATTTCAACTTTCGATACATGTTTCTATTCGTAACAATACACTTCTTACATTCTTTATCTTTAATAATTTTGTTATTTAGTTCAAATTCGTTGATTATTAAAAAAGTTATGAATTTTTGAAGCAATAATTGCACGTTAAAGCGATCATGAATTTCAAAAATTAAAAAAATATATATTTCAACCGGCGATACATGATTTTATTAGTAACAACACACTTCTTACATTCTTTAGCTTTAATAATTTTGTTGTTTCGTTGAAATCCGTTGATTATTAAAAAAGTTATGAATTTTTGAAGCAATAATTGCACGTTAAAGCGATCATGAATTTCAAAAATTCTAAAAAAAATATTTCAACTGGCGATACATGTTTTTATTAATGAAAATACACTTCTTACATTCTTTAGTTTTAATAATTTTGTTATTTAGTTCAAATCCGTTGATTAATAAAAAAGATATGATTTTTTGAATTTGATGCGGACGCAACCCGACCAGGATTTTCAAAAATTGCAAAAAAATATTTAGACAGGTGATGCAATTTTTTATTAGCAACAGCCAAATTTTCGCACTCTTTCGCTTTAAAAATATTCTTATTTCGTTAAAATTCGTTAATTAATAAAAAAGATATGATTTTTTTAATTTGATGCGGACGCAACCCAACCAGGATTTTCAAAAATTGCAAAAAAATATTTAGACAGGTGATGCATTTTTTTAATAAAAACAGCCAACTTCTCGCACTCTTTCGCTTTAAAAATATTCTTATTTCGTTAAAATTCGTTAATTAATAAAAAAGATATAAATTTTTGAATTTGATGCGGACGCAACCCGACCAGGATTTTCAAAAATTGCGAAAAAATATTTAGACTGATGATGCATTTTTTTATTAACAACAGCCAACTTCTCGCACTCTTTCGCTTTAAAAATATTCTTATTTCGTTAAAATTCGTTAATTAATAAAAAAGATATAAATTTTTGAATTTGATGCGGACGCAACCCGACCAGGATTTTCAAAAATTGCAAAAAAATATTTAGACAGGTGATGCATTTTTTTATTAACAACAGCCAACGTCTCGCACTCTTTCGCTTTAAAAATTTTCTTATTTCGTTAAAATTCGTTAATTAATGAAAAAGATATGAATTTTTGAAGTTTATGCGGACGCAACCCGACCATGATTTTCAAAAATTGCAAAAAAATATTTTGACCGGTGATGAATTTTTTTATTAACAACAGCCAACTTCTCACACTCTTTAGCTTTAAAAATATTCTTATTTCGTTGAAATTTGTTAATTAATAAAAAAGATATGAATTTTTTAAGTTCGTGCGGATCAAGATTTTCCGCCTCCTTCCAACTCAAATTACTCAAAAATCCTGAACGAAATTTTTGATCGCGAAAAAGATCTGTGTTTGTGGCTTAAATGAAATTTATTGGAAAATATTTTTTTCAGATACTGGAAGTGCATTAGCGACTCGTCACTGATTAAAAATGGGGAATGGAAATCGTTCAAAAGTAGTAAGTCTTTGATTTTTTTTTAATAATCTAGGTTAATATTTTATGGATGGAAATTAAATTCATTTTTTTTTTGCTGTTGCCACCCCATGGATCCGCCTGTGGTGATGCAATACGTCGTAGCAAAAATTTTGTGAATGGAAAACAAATGTAATTTTTTTTTTCAAAAACTTTGCACCCTTTGCGTATAGTGTAAACCTCACGCAAAAAAACTAGCGGATTTTTTTTTTGGTTACTAGAAGCAAATGCGCAAAAAATTGTAAATTGTGCTCAAAAAAAAATCGAATTTTGTTGAATTTGTTTTCGTTACGAGATTTTAGCTAAGTGTACTTAAAAAAAAGGATGGGAATAGGACGGTGCGATCGGATCGCAACACGGCGCCATTTAGCTGTCAAACCCACGTGACAGGTAAATAGGGCGGCCCCTGTAATTTCGCCTCGGAGACGACGGGATCCACAGACAAAGCGTTCGCTTTCGTATTTTCCATTTTTTCTTCCCCAAAATTACCATTATCGCATTAGACGCGTTTAACTTTTTTTGTTCCGACTCCATTCTTTCGGCCGTAATTTCCCCCATCAAAAAAAAAATCGATATCCCTTGTAATTGCGCCGAATGCACAGTTAGAAAATTTTCGAGGCCCTCCTCATATTAATCGCTAATTATTTTTCTCCGGTAATGAGGTCCGGTCCGTACGCAATTGGCCGCCATTAGCTTACGTAACCGATGATTACCGACGGGACGAAACGCGAGAGGGGCGCCTAATTGCCGTCGATTAGAGATTGTTTTTTTTTTTGTTGTCATTCGATCGGCAATTAGATGCGAACGCGAAAAATACGTAAATCCACGCTTCGCGGCGACAATGTGGCAATGTGAGAAATCAAAATTTCCCAATAGTTTTTGTTTTAATTGGATTGCGCAATGCGGAATCTAATTATTTTGTGGTGGAGTTGCATCGCGTCCGATCTATCGGCAATTACCGGAAACTGTTTGACCCCCCAGTACCAAAATTTCCGCTCGAGGTGAAGCGTAACACCTCCGCGTTTGCTTCGGGTTTTCGGTGTAATTCTCGTTTTATCAATCGTATCGGTGTGTGAAATGTTTAATCGAAGTGAGTGTGATGGTGTGTAAGTGAAAAATCGGCTGGGAAATGGACGAGAAAATGTAAATTGCAAAGTGGAGGATGTAACGGACGCCGACTGGATTTTTGGAAAATAAATGTAAGTGCTCAGATATTAATTTCTAACGTCTTATGCATTTGCGGCAATAACCAGAATAAACGCGTAGCCTGGTGAAACAAAAGGGCGCATTCGTGTACCTGTTTCAACGTGTTCATCTAGTAAACACGTTGTGCAATTGTCTTGCAAATACCATGAAACATTTTTACAACTGTCTACTTCCCAAAGCACGTTACCTCTTTTAAAAATTCCCACCAAGACGAGAGTTATAAATTTTTAAAAATTTTGCCGGAATTTAAAAAATCGTAAAAAATTTAAATCGTTGCGTAATTGTTTTGCAAATACCATGAGACACTTTTGCAACTGTCTATTTCCCGAAGCACTTTACCTTTTTTAAAAATTCCCACCAAGACGTGAGTTATAAATTTTTAAAAAAATTGCCGGAATTTAAAAAATCGTAAAAAATTGAAATCGTTGCGCACTTGTTTTGCAAATGCTAACAAATACTTTTGCATCTGTTTACTAACCGAAACACTTGACACAGTTCAAAAATTCCGACCACGACAAAAGTTATGAATTTTTAAATTTGTCGCTGCGATAAGATTTAAAAAATCGTACAAAATTGAAATCATTGCGCAATTGTTTTGCAAATGCTAACAAATACTTTTGCATCTGTTTACTAACTGAAACACTTGACTCAGTTGAAAAATTCCGACCACGACAAAAGTTATGAATTTTTAAATTTGTTGCTGCGATAAGATTTAAAAAAATCGTAAAAAATTGAAATCGTTGCGCAATTGTTTTGCAAATGCTAACAAATACTTTTGCATCTGTTTACTAACTGAAACACTTGACACAGTTCAAAAATTCCGACCACGACAAAAGTTATGAATTTTTAAATTTGTTGCTGCGATAAGATTTAAAAAAATCGTAAAAAATTGAAATCGTTGCGCAATTGTTTTGCAAATGCTAACAAATACTTTTGCATCTGTTTACTAACTGAAACACTTGACACAGTTCAAAAATTCCGACCACGACAAAAGTTATGAATTTTTAAATTTGTTGCTGCGATAAGATTTAAAAAAATCGTAAAAAATTGAAATCGTTGCGCAATTGTTTTGCAAATGCTAACAAATACTTTTGCATCTGTTTACTAACTGAAACACTTGACACAGTTCAAAAATTCCGACCACGACAAAAGTTATGAATTTTTAAATTTGTCGCTGCGATAAGATTTAAAAAAATCGTAAAAAATTGAAATCATTGCGCAATTGTTTTGCAAATGCTAACAAATACTTTTGCATCTGTTTACTAACTGAAACACTTGACTCAGTTGAAAAATTCCGACCACGACAAAAGTTATGAATTTTTAAATTTGTTGCTGCGATAAGATTTAAAAAAATCGTAAAAAATTGAAATCGTTGCGCAATTGTTTTGCAAATGCTAACAAATACTTTTGCATCTGTTTACTAACTGAAACACTTGACACAGTTCAAAAATTCCGACCACGACAAAAGTTATGAATTTTTAAATTTGTTGCTGCGATGAGATTTAAAAAAATCGTAAAAAATTGAAATCGTTGCGCAATTGTTTTGCAAATGCTAACAAATACTTTTGCATCTGTTTACTAACTGAAACACTTGACACAGTTCAAAAATTCCGACCACGACAAAAGTTATGAATTTTTAAATTTGTCGCTGCGATAAGATTTAAAAAAATCGTAAAAAATTGAAATCGTTGCGCAATTGTTTTGCAAATGCTAACAAATACTTTTGCATCTGTTTACTAACTGAAACACTTGACGCAGTTCAAAAATTCTGACCACGACGAAAGTTATGAATTTTTAAATTTGTCGCTGCGATAAGATTTAAAAAAATCGTAAAAAATTGAAATCGTTGCGCAATTGTTTTGCAAATGCTAGCAAATACTTTTGCATCTGTTTACTAACTGAAACACTTGACGCAGTTCAAAAATTCTGACCACGACAAAAGTTATGAATTTTTAAATTTGTCGCTGCGATAAGATTTAAAAAAATCGTAAAAAATTGATATCGTTGCGCAATTGTTTTGCAAATGCTAACAAATACTTTTGCATCTGTTTACTAACCGAAACACTTGACACAGTTTAAAAATTCTGACCACGACAAAAGTTATGAATTTTTAAATTTGTCGCTGCGATAAGATTTAAAAAAATCGTAAAAAATTGAAATCGTTGCGCAATTGTTTTGCAAATGCTAACACATACTTTTGCATCTGTTTACTAACCGAAACACTTGACACAGTTCAAAAATTCCGACCACGACAAAACTTATGATTTTTTAAATTTGTCGCTGCGATAAGATTTAAAAAAATCGTAAAAAATTAAAATCGTTGTGCAATTGTTTTGCAAATGCTAGCAAATACTTTTGCATCTGTTTACTAACTGAAACACTTGACGCAGTTCAAAAATTCTGACCACGACAAAAGTTATGAATTTTTAAATTTGTCGCTGCGATAAGATTTAAAAAAATCGTAAAAAATTGATATCGTTGCGCAATTGTTTTGCAAATGCTAACAAATACTTTTGCATCTGTTTACTAACTGAAACACTTGACGCAGTTCAAAAATTCTGACCACGACGAAAGTTATGAATTTTTAAATTTGTCGCTGCGATAAGATTTAAAAAAATCGTAAAAAATTGAAATCGTTGCGCAATTGTTTTGCAAATGCTAGCAAATACTTTTGCATCTGTTTACTAACTGAAACACTTGACGCAGTTCAAAAATTCTGACCACGACAAAAGTTATGAATTTTTAAATTTGTCGCTGCGATAAGATTTAAAAAAATCGTAAAAAATTGATATCGTTGCGCAATTGTTTTGCAAATGCTAACAAATACTTTTGCATCTGTTTACTAACCGAAACACTTGACACAGTTCAAAAATTCTGACCACGACAAAAGTTATGAATTTTTAAATTTGTCGCTGCGATAAGATTTAAAAAAATCGTAAAAAATTGAAATCGTTGCGCAATTGTTTTGCAAATGCTAACAAATACTTTTGCATCTGTTTACTAACCGAAACACTTGACACAGTTCAAAAATTCCGACAACGACGGAAGTTATAAATTTTTAAATTTGTCCCTGCGATAAATTTAAAATCATAGTCGTGACAAAAGTGATTACAAAATCACTATTTACGTTTATTATTTAAGCAGAGAGACAACAATCGACAATCGAATGGCCTTTTTTGTCTTTCCCATCAAAAGACATAGCCGCCTAATTAACCTTAATTGGACGCGGTGATACGAAATTGCAGGCGAAATTGCATTAATTATGTAAAATTAGTCAACAGAATTTTATATATGTATATTTTTTTGCAATTATAAACTTGTTCATCGGCCCTCATTTCGAAGATGAGGTTTAATAATAATAATAATAATTTATTAATGCCAGAACTTGTTCCAAGTTTTACATAAATTAATTGAAGGAAAAACGCCGATTTGAAATAAAATTAAAATAATGTTAATAAACACGGCTCGGATTTTAATTCCAAAAACTGATCTTTACACCGGAAGAAAGCATCTTTTATTTTTAATAAAGGAAGAATGCTGTATTTTTGTGATTTTGAAAATCGCTTGTAACTATCATGTATATTTCTTTTAGCAATGACAAAAAAATCAATTTTGTCAATTTTTTTAAACAATGACCAGAACAATTTCTTTGAGAATGGGCTAAAAAAACAATTTTGACAAATTATTTGAGCAATGACCAAAAAAAAATTAATTTTGACAATTTTTTTAAACAATGACCTAAACAATTTCTTTAAGCATTGGCTGTAAAAATCAATTTTGACAATTTATTTGAACAATGACCAAAAAAAAAATCAATTTTGACATTTTTTTTAAACAATGACCAAACATTTTTTTTTTATCATAGGCTAAAAAACAATTTTGACACTTTTTTGAGCAATGACCCGTCAATTTTATCAATTTTCTTCCCATTATTGCCAACCAGTGTCGATTTCAGATTTCCAAAACCCGCATTTTTCGTACCCACTATTACGAAATCGTTTCCCGTTATTATTTATAATTTTCGTCTGGTCTCTTCTAAACAAGATTATCTCCCACTTCTATCGGCCTTTTGATTGACGTGGCGGCGCGCATTTCGAGAAAATTGTTCGGAAATTATGAGAGTCCCTCGAGATCGTGGATTAATTGCGTAATTGTCGTCGCTTCGTTTTTCTTTCTTTCTTTGAAAATACCGATAATCAATAGGTGGCGTTGTTTGTGTGTGTGCGTGCGTGTGTGTGTGTGTGTGGCCCACGGGCCCCGGCGCTCGTCACCCGGCAACTTATCCTGTCAAAAGGAACAGACGGGACAGACCGCAGAGGGTTCTCGAAAAAGAGAAAACGAAAACGAGGATCGCCCCAGACTTGAATAAGTACAATGTTTCTATTCTTTGAAGAAAAGAAGAGAAGAAAAAAAAACGGACGTTTCGAATACGGTGTTTTACGTCCGATCGCAATCCGCGGTTTTATAATTTATTTAAAGAATAATAATAGTGAAAGGAAGGGTTGTACTTAATCCGAAGGAAAAGCGTTTCCGCAAAACATTTTCCATTCGGTGATAACAAATGAAATATTGCATACGTGGCACGCACTCTCGGATTTTCTATAATAAATATGTACCGTTTTCGTGGTGTATTTTCTACACTTAATATAATGATAATAATAAATTTTTCGTGCTATTATAAAAAAACCTCAGTTGAAGACTTAATCTTGTTAAATTTAAACAATTCTATCGTGTCCGTAGCGCCCGGAAGAATGAACGTGGATCAACTTTCAAGATTCCCGGGTTCAAATCCAGCCAGTAGATTTTTGTTTAAATTCAATTCAACTCCTTTTTCTCATTAAAAAGAAGTGCATTACCACCTCCGCGCTAATAACAATCGTTCTGTAACAGGAATTAAATTTAATAAACGCAGTTACCGAGCCCGATCCGCGCTTTCCCCGTATAAATAATTCAATTAGCAAACGAGTTAATACTGTAAATTGTTTAGTTTAAAGAGGACTTAATTGAACAAATATTAATATTAATATTGAGAATAATCTCGGGGAATGAGCGCGCATTTATGTTGGATGGCGTGAAGACAGATAATTTTAATTGTGCTCGCATTTAAATATTAATCGCTTTATACAAATTACGTTTCATGAATTATTTATTCGCTGCGAACGAATGTAATTACCGACGTGCAGAACAATAAGGAGTAATTGATGTTTTCTTTATTGTTACTTTTCGAACAATTTTTTTCATCAGCAAAAAAAAAATGTCACAATTTTCACCACAGGATAGCATTGTTGATTTACGGATTTTGAGCTTTTGGAGCAAATTTCTTCAATAATTAATTTTTTACAATTTTTCAAATCGTTGCATGCAATTTTCATCTCCGCACTTGCCATTCTGTTTCCACGTAAGTTATTGCAATTGTTTTTACAGGATATCACAAACGCATTGTTGATTTACGGATATCGAGCTTTAGGAGCAAATTTCTTCAATAATTAATTTTTTACAATTTTTCAAATCGTTGCATGCAATTTTCATCTCCGCACTTGCCATTCTGTTTCCACCTGAGTTATTGCAATTGTTTTTACAGAATATCACAAACGCATTGTTGATTTACGGATTTTGAGCTTTTGGAGCAAATTTCTTCAATAACTAATTTTTTACAATTTTTCAAATCGTTGAATGCAATTTTCATCTCCGCACTTGCCATTCTGTTTCCACCTAAGTTATTGCAATTGTTTTTACAGGATATCACAAACGCATTATTGATTTACTGATTTTGAGCTTTTGGAGCAAATTTCTTCAATAATTAATTTTTTACAATTTTTTAAATCGTTGAATGCAATTTTCATCTCCGCACTTGCCATTCTTTTTCCACCTAAGTTATTGCAATTGTTTTTACAGGATATCACAAACGCATTGTTGATTTATGGATATTGAGCTTTAGGAGCAAATTTCTTCAATAATTAATTTTTTACAATTTTTCAAATCGTTGAATGCAATTTTCATCTCCGCACTTGCCATTCTGTTTCCACCTAAGTTATTGCAATTGTTTTTACAGGATATCACAAACGCATTGTTGATTTACGGATTTTGAGCTTCAGGAGCAAATTTCTTCAATAATTAATTTTTTACAATTTTTCAAATCGTTGAATGCAATTTTCATCTCCGCACTTGCCATTCTGTTTCCACCTAAGTTATTGCAATTGTTTTTACAGGATATCACAAACGCATTGTTGATTTACGGATTTTGAGCTTCAGGAGCAAATTTCTTCAATAATTAATTTTTTACAATTTTTCAAATCGTTGAATGCAATTTTCATCTCCGCACTTGCCATTCTGTTTTCACCTAAGTTATTGCAATTGTTTTTACAGGATATCACAAACGCATTGTTGATTTACGGATTTTGAGCTTTTGGAGCAAATTTCTTCAATAATTAATTTTTTACAATTTTTCAAATCGTTGAATGCAATTTTCATCTCCGCACTTGCCATTCTTTTTCCACCTAAGTTATTGCAATTGTTTTTACAGGATATCACAAACGCATTATTGATTTACTGATTTTGAGCTTTTGGAGCAAATTTCTTCAATAATAATTTTTTACAATTTTTTAAATCGTTGAATGCAATTTTCATCTCCGCACTTGCCATTCTGTTTCCACCTAAGTTATTGCAATTGTTTTTACAGGATATCACAAACGCATTGTTGATTTACGGATTTTGAGCTTTTGGAGCAAATTTCTTCAATAATTAATTTTTTACAATTTTTCAAATCGTTGAATGCAATTTGCATCTCCGCACTTGCCATTCTTTTTCCACCTAAGTTATTGCAATTGTTTTTACAGGATATCACAAACGCATTATTGATTTACTGATTTTGAGCTTTTGGAGCAAATTTCTTCAATAATAATTTTTTACAATTTTTTAAATCGTTGAATGCAATTTTCATCTCCGCACTTGCCATTCTGTTTCCACCTGAGTTATTGCAATTGTTTTTACAGGATATCACAAACGCATTGTTGATTTACGGATTTTGAGCTTTTGGAGCAAATTTCTTCAATAATTAATTTTTTACAATTTTTCAAATCGTTGAATGCAATTTGCATCTCCGCACTTGCCATTCTGTTTCCACCTAAGTTATTGCAATTGTTTTTACAGGATATCACAAACGCATTGTTGATTTACGGATTTTGAGCTTTTGGAGCAAATTTCTTCAATAATAATTTTTTACAATTTTTTAAATCGTTGAATGCAATTTTCATCTCCGCACTTGCCATTCTGTTTCCACCTGAGTTATTGCAATTGTTTTTACAGGATATCACAAACGCATTGTTGATTTACGGATTTTGAGCTTTTGGAGCAAATTTCTTCAATAATTAATTTTTTACAATTTTTCAAATCGTTGAATGCAATTTTCATCTCCGCACTTGCCATTCTGTTTCCACCTAAGTTATTGCAATTGTTTTTACAGGATATCACAAACGCATTGTTGATTTACGGATTTTGAGCTTTTGGAGCAAATTTCTTCATTAATTAATTTTTTACAATTTTTCAAATCGTTGAATGCAATTTTCATCTCCGCACTTGCCATTCTATTTCCACCTAAGTTATTGCAATTGTTTCTACAGGATATCACAAACGCATTGTTGATTTACGGATTTTGAGCTTTTGGAGCAAATTTCTTCAATAATTAATTTTTTACAATTTTTCAAATCGTTGAATGCAATTTTTATCTCCACACTTGCCATTCTGTTTCCACCTAAGTTATTGCAACTGTTTTTACAGGATATCACAAACGCATTGTTGATTTACGAATTTTGAGCTTTTGGAGCAAATTTCTTCAATAATTAATTTTTTACAATTTTTCAAATCGTTGAATGCAATTTTTATCTCCACACTTGCCATTCTGTTTTCACCTAAGTTATTGCAATTGTTTCTACAGGATATCACAAACGCATTGTTGATTTACGGATTTTGAGCTTTTGGAGCAAATTTCTTCATTAATTAATTTTTTACAATTTTTCAAATCGTTGAATGCAATTTTCATCTCCGCACTTGCCATTCTGTTTCCACCTAAGTTATTGCAATTGTTTTTACAGGATATCACAAACGCATTGTTGATTTACGGATTTTGAGCTTTTGGAGCAAATTTCTTCAATAATTAATTTTTTACAATTTTTCAAATCGTTGAATGCAATTTTCATCTCCGCACTTGCCATTCTATTTCCACCTAAGTTATTGCAATTGTTTCTACAGGATATCACAAACACATTGTTGATTTACGGATTTTGAGCTTTTGGAGCAAATTTCTTCAATAATTAATTTTTTACAATTTTTTAAATCGTTGAATGCAATTTTCATCTCCGCACTTGCCATTCTGTTTCCACCTAAGTTATTGCAATTGTTTTTACAGGATATCACAAACGCATTGTTGATTTATGGATATTGAGCTTTAGGAGCAAATTTCTTCAATAATTAATTTTTTACAATTTTTCAAATCGTTGCATGCAATTTTCATCTCCGCACTTGCCATTCTGTTTCCACGTAAGTTATTGCAATTGTTTTTACAGGATATCACAAACGCATTGTTGATTTACGGATATCGAGCTTTAGGAGCAAATTTCTTCAATAATTAATTTTTTACAATTTTTCAAATCGTTGCATGCAATTTTCATCTCCGCACTTGCCATTCTATTTCCACCTAAGTTATTGCAATTGTTTCTACAGGATATCACAAACACATTGTTGATTTACGGATTTTGAGCTTTTGGAGCAAATTTCTTCAATAATTAATTTTTTACAATTTTTTAAATCGTTGAATGCAATTTTCATCTCCGCACTTGCCATTCTGTTTCCACCTAAGTTATTGCAATTGTTTCTACAGGATATCACAAACACATTGTTGATTTACGGATTTTGAGCTTTTGGAGCAAATTTCTTCAATAATTAATTTTTTACAATTTTTCAAATCGTTGCATGCAATTTTCATCTCCGCACTTGCCATTCTATTTCCACCTAAGTTATTGCAATTGTTTCTACAGGATATCACAAACACATTGTTGATTTACGGATTTTGAGCTTTTGGAGCAAATTTCTTCAATAATTAATTTTTTACAATTTTTCAAATCGTTGAATGCAATTTTCATCTCCGCACTTGCCATTCTATTTCCACCTAAGTTATTGCAATTGTTTCTACAGGATATCACAAACACATTGTTGATTTACGGATTTTGAGCTTTTGGAGCAAATTTCTTCAATAATTAATTTTTTACAATTTTTTAAATCGTTGAATGCAATTTTCATCTCCGCACTTGCCATTCTGTTTCCACCTAAGTTATTGCAATTGTTTTTACAGGATATCACAAACGCATTGTTGATTTATGGATATTGAGCTTTAGGAGCAAATTTCTTCAATAATTAATTTTTTACAATTTTTCAAATCGTTGCATGCAATTTTCATCTCCGCACTTGCCATTCTGTTTCCACGTAAGTTATTGCAATTGTTTTTACAGGATATCACAAACGCATTGTTGATTTACGGATATCGAGCTTTAGGAGCAAATTTCTTCAATAATTAATTTTTTACAATTTTTCAAATCGTTGCATGCAATTTTCATCTCCGCACTTGCCATTCTGTTTCCACCTGAGTTATTGCAATTGTTTTTACAGAATATCACAAACGCATTGTTGATTTACGGATTTTGAGCTTTTGGAGCAAATTTCTTCAATAACTAATTTTTTACAATTTTTCAAATCGTTGAATGCAATTTTCATCTCCGCACTTGCCATTCTGTTTCCACCTAAGTTATTGCAATTGTTTTTACAGGATATCACAAACGCATTATTGATTTACTGATTTTGAGCTTTTGGAGCAAATTTCTTCAATAATTAATTTTTTACAATTTTTTAAATCGTTGAATGCAATTTTCATCTCCGCACTTGCCATTCTTTTTCCACCTAAGTTATTGCAATTGTTTTTACAGGATATCACAAACGCATTGTTGATTTATGGATATTGAGCTTTAGGAGCAAATTTCTTCAATAATTAATTTTTTACAATTTTTCAAATCGTTGAATGCAATTTTCATCTCCGCACTTGCCATTCTGTTTCCACCTAAGTTATTGCAATTGTTTTTACAGGATATCACAAACGCATTGTTGATTTACGGATTTTGAGCTTCAGGAGCAAATTTCTTCAATAATTAATTTTTTACAATTTTTCAAATCGTTGAATGCAATTTTCATCTCCGCACTTGCCATTCTGTTTCCACCTAAGTTATTGCAATTGTTTTTACAGGATATCACAAACGCATTGTTGATTTACGGATTTTGAGCTTCAGGAGCAAATTTCTTCAATAATTAATTTTTTACAATTTTTCAAATCGTTGAATGCAATTTTCATCTCCGCACTTGCCATTCTGTTTTCACCTAAGTTATTGCAATTGTTTTTACAGGATATCACAAACGCATTGTTGATTTACGGATTTTGAGCTTTTGGAGCAAATTTCTTCAATAATTAATTTTTTACAATTTTTCAAATCGTTGAATGCAATTTGCATCTCCGCACTTGCCATTCTTTTTCCACCTAAGTTATTGCAATTGTTTTTACAGGATATCACAAACGCATTATTGATTTACTGATTTTGAGCTTTTGGAGCAAATTTCTTCAATAATAATTTTTTACAATTTTTTAAATCGTTGAATGCAATTTTCATCTCCGCACTTGCCATTCTGTTTCCACCTAAGTTATTGCAATTGTTTTTACAGGATATCACAAACGCATTGTTGATTTACGGATTTTGAGCTTTTGGAGCAAATTTCTTCAATAATTAATTTTTTACAATTTTTCAAATCGTTGAATGCAATTTGCATCTCCGCACTTGCCATTCTTTTTCCACCTAAGTTATTGCAATTGTTTTTACAGGATATCACAAACGCATTATTGATTTACTGATTTTGAGCTTTTGGAGCAAATTTCTTCAATAATAATTTTTTACAATTTTTTAAATCGTTGAATGCAATTTTCATCTCCGCACTTGCCATTCTGTTTCCACCTGAGTTATTGCAATTGTTTTTACAGGATATCACAAACGCATTGTTGATTTACGGATTTTGAGCTTTTGGAGCAAATTTCTTCAATAATTAATTTTTTACAATTTTTCAAATCGTTGAATGCAATTTGCATCTCCGCACTTGCCATTCTGTTTCCACCTAAGTTATTGCAATTGTTTTTACAGGATATCACAAACGCATTGTTGATTTACGGATTTTGAGCTTTTGGAGCAAATTTCTTCAATAATAATTTTTTACAATTTTTTAAATCGTTGAATGCAATTTTCATCTCCGCACTTGCCATTCTGTTTCCACCTGAGTTATTGCAATTGTTTTTACAGGATATCACAAACGCATTGTTGATTTACGGATTTTGAGCTTTTGGAGCAAATTTCTTCAATAATTAATTTTTTACAATTTTTCAAATCGTTGAATGCAATTTTCATCTCCGCACTTGCCATTCTGTTTCCACCTAAGTTATTGCAATTGTTTTTACAGGATATCACAAACGCATTGTTGATTTACGGATTTTGAGCTTTTGGAGCAAATTTCTTCATTAATTAATTTTTTACAATTTTTCAAATCGTTGAATGCAATTTTCATCTCCGCACTTGCCATTCTATTTCCACCTAAGTTATTGCAATTGTTTCTACAGGATATCACAAACGCATTGTTGATTTACGGATTTTGAGCTTTTGGAGCAAATTTCTTCAATAATTAATTTTTTACAATTTTTCAAATCGTTGAATGCAATTTTTATCTCCACACTTGCCATTCTGTTTCCACCTAAGTTATTGCAACTGTTTTTACAGGATATCACAAACGCATTGTTGATTTACGAATTTTGAGCTTTTGGAGCAAATTTCTTCAATAATTAATTTTTTACAATTTTTCAAATCGTTGAATGCAATTTTTATCTCCACACTTGCCATTCTGTTTTCACCTAAGTTATTGCAATTGTTTCTACAGGATATCACAAACGCATTGTTGATTTACGGATTTTGAGCTTTTGGAGCAAATTTCTTCATTAATTAATTTTTTACAATTTTTCAAATCGTTGAATGCAATTTTCATCTCCGCACTTGCCATTCTGTTTCCACCTAAGTTATTGCAATTGTTTTTACAGGATATCACAAACGCATTGTTGATTTACGGATTTTGAGCTTTTGGAGCAAATTTCTTCAATAATTAATTTTTTACAATTTTTCAAATCGTTGAATGCAATTTTCATCTCCGCACTTGCCATTCTATTTCCACCTAAGTTATTGCAATTGTTTCTACAGGATATCACAAACACATTGTTGATTTACGGATTTTGAGCTTTTGGAGCAAATTTCTTCAATAATTAATTTTTTACAATTTTTCAAATCGTTGAATGCAATTTTTATCTCCACACTTGCCATTCTGTTTCCACCTAAGTTATTGCAATTGTTTTTACAGGATATCACAAACGCATTGTTGATTTACGGATTTTGAGCTTTTGGAGCAAATTTCTTCAATAATTAATTTTTTACAATTTTTCAAATCGTTGAATGCAATTTTCATCTCCGCACTTGCCATTCTATTTCCACCTAAGTTATTGCAATTGTTTCTACAGGATATCACAAACGCATTGTTGATTTACGGATTTTGAGCTTTTGGAGCAAATTTCTTCAATAATTAATTTTTTACAATTTTTCAAATCGTTGAATGCAATTTTTATCTCCACACTTGCCATTCTGTTTCCACCTAAGTTATTGCAATTGTTTCTACAGGATATCACAAACGCATTGTTGATTTACGGATTTTGAGCTTTTGGAGCAAATTTCTTCAATAATTAATTTTTTACAATTTTTCAAATCGTTGAATGCAATTTTTATCTCCACACTTGCCATTCTGTTTCCACCTAAGTTATTGCAATTGTTTTTACAGGATATCACAAACGCATTGTTGATTTACGGATTTTGAGCTTTTGGAGCAAATTTCTTCAATAATTAATTTTTTACAATTTTTCAAATCGTTGAATGCAATTTTTATCTCCACACTTGCCATTCTGTTTTCACCTAAGTTATTGCAATTGTTTCTACAGGATATCACAAACGCATTGTTGATTTACGGATTTTGAGCTTTTGGAGCAAATTTCTTCAATAATTAATTTTTTACAATTTTTCAAATCGTTGAATGCAATTTTTATCTCCACACTTGCCATTCTGTTTCCACCTGAGTTATTGCAATTGTTTTTACAGGATATCACAAACGCATTGTTGATTTACTGATTTTGAGCTTTTGGAGCAAATTTCTTCAATAATAATTTTTTACAATTTTTTAAATCGTTGAATGCAATTTTCATCTCCGCACTTGCCATTCTGTTTCCACCTGAGTTATTGCAATTGTTTTTACAGGATATCACAAACGCATTGTTGATTTACGGATTTTGAGCTTTTGGAGCAAATTTCTTCAATAATTAATTTTTTACAATTTTTCAAATCGTTGAATGCAATTTTCATCTCCGCACTTGCCATTCTGTTTCCACCTAAGTTATTGCAATTGTTTTTACAGGATATCACAAACGCATTGTTGATTTACGGATTTTGAGCTTTTGGAGCAAATTTCTTCATTAATTAATTTTTTACAATTTTTCAAATCGTTGAATGCAATTTTCATCTCCGCACTTGCCATTCTGTTTCCACCTAAGTTATTGCAATTGTTTTTACAGGATATCACAAACGCATTGTTGATTTACGGATTTTGAGCTTTTGGAGCAAATTTCTTCAATAATTAATTTTTTACAATTTTTCAAATCGTTGAATGCAATTTTCATCTCCGCACTTGCCATTCTGTTTCCACCTAAGTTATTGCAATTGTTTTTACAGGATATCACAAACGCATTGTTGATTTACGGATTTTGAGCTTTTGGAGCAAATTTCTTCATTAATTAATTTTTTACAATTTTTCAAATCGTTGAATGCAATTTTCATCTCCGCACTTGCCATTCTATTTCCACCTAAGTTATTGCAATTGTTTCTACAGGATATCACAAACGCATTGTTGATTTACGGATTTTGAGCTTTTGGAGCAAATTTCTTCAATAATTAATTTTTTACAATTTTTCAAATCGTTGAATGCAATTTTTATCTCCACACTTGCCATTCTGTTTCCACCTAAGTTATTGCAATTGTTTTTACAGGATATCACAAACGCATTGTTGATTTACGAATTTTGAGCTTCTGGAGCAAATTTCTTCAATAATTAATTTTTTACAATTTTTTAAATCGTTGAATGCAATTTTCATCTCCACACTTGCCATTCTGTTTCCACCTAAGTTATTGCAATTGTTTTTACAGGATATCACAAAAACATTGTTGATTTACGGATTTTGAGCTTTTGAAGCAAATTTCTTCAATAATTAATTTTTTACAATTTTTCAAATCGTTGAATGCAATTTTCATCTCCGCACTTGCCATTCTGTTTCCACCTAAGTTATTGCAATTGTTTTTACAGGATATCACAAACGCATTGTTGATTTACGAATTTTGAGCTTTTTACAGCAAACTGTTTTTTTCATTTAATTTTAATTACGTTATAACTGTTTTTTGGTAATGATGAAAATAAAAAAAAACCGTCGGACATGTGTCTGGGGCTTATCCAGTAAAGCAATTTTCGGACGATGGTTAATTGCCAATCGAGCGCCAAAAAGTGACAACTTGATTAGTCTTTCTCGGACGTGGAATTCCGTTAAAGTTCGGGACGATAAAATTGACCAGAATTTTAATTCGGACGTCAGCTGCAACACGCAATTTAATCCAGACGCAACTTTAACGATTCGAAAATAATAACATTTACAATCAATTCAAAATCTGTATTAGATGAATCCAAAATTTTCTGCTATTTATAATTGATGAAATAAAAAAAGAAACACTTGCGATCCTTCAACGTCCGCAGATTTCTTAAAAATTTCGAATTTGTCTTTCTGCGAGTGTAAACGATGTGGGTTTTTGTGCGCGCGCGATTCCGAGAAGCGCGCAATGGATTAATTAGTAATTGGAGAGGTCGCGCGGGTCCAATTAAGGAGCCTTGCGGTATCCCGGTCCCCGATATTCCGCGCTCTGTCATTAGGGCCGCTCCGGCCGCCCTTTTCCCCGTTCCTCTTTCTCACGACAATTGTCGAAATATCGCGCACTCTGCGTGGGACATCAAAGGAATCCCACGGATTACATAATCGTCATCGAAACGGCGAGGGAAAGAAGCGAAAAAACGTCCCACGACCGGCGACGAATGAAATCATTAGGCAATTCGATGCGAGATGAATTTTTTATGGGAATTATTTGCTAAAATAATTTATTATGAAATAGTTTTAAAATCCGTTACAAAACACAAAATCCCAAACAAGGGTATATGTCAAAAATCAGACAATGTCAATTTTTGTAGGTTAAGTTAAGATTTAACCATAAACTTCGGACATCGATTGTCAGCAGTGATACAGGGTGGATTATATCATCCCAACAGTGGAAAATAACCCCTGATCGAAGATCAAAAAAAAAAAAGATTTTGAATTAAATTTCGAGCAAACTATGATTTATTATTGTTGCCTAAACAAATAGGTTTATTTTCGTTTAATTTGCGGGAGGGTGTTTCGGCGCCTCCCCCGATTTTTTCGGCACCTTTTGCCGGCGCGTCTCAGGTAGCCAAAATAGCGTGGTCCTTGATTTATGGCGCCATAGATCAAAACAACGCCTCCAATAAGTGGAAGAAGGGCAAAAAATCATTTCCGTCGGCGCTGAAACCCATAATTCATCGTTTGCGGTAATTTGCGACGAAAAAAAAATTATCGAAAGTAAAACCGCCAATTTTTGATTTTACGGCAAATCCAAAATACCGATTTTACTAAACCGAAAAATATCGATTTCAAATTATTTTAAGGATGATTATCAATCACAATAAACCATACAGGGTGTCCCAAATTCGCTATTGAACGGTTTCTTCTATTTCCCCAAAACTGCCAAAAAATTTGTGTAAAGAAAAAAGTTACAGGTTTGCTTAGAAAATGGAGAAAAAATTAAAAACTGTAACTCTTAATACATACAATACATACATTAATACATTTTGATTTATTAGAATTTTTCAAAAAAAATGTACATTTTTGAAATTTTCTATAAATCCAATTTTGATCTTATGTATAATTTTTAATCCACCAGCTGGAGAAAACTTCCCCCAACAAAAATTATAACACTCAACAATTATTAACACTCAACAGTTCACAGAATTTGATTCCGCGAACGGAATTTTGAGTTACGAATTTTTAAACTTGAAACTGCACCCGCGTTGATTGTTCTCGTGCAAGTTGACATTCTAACTCGCATAACACGCTTGAAATTTGCTCAAAAACAAAAATTTGAATATATTCTGTAAGAATACATCCGCAAGAATGTATTTTGAGTTTATTAGAATTTTCCCGTTGCGTTTAATATTTTTCGTAGATTTTTTAAAAATAGAATTCGGATTTTCTGCAAAACAAATTTTGATCGTAAGTCGATTTTTTAATACGCCGCCTGGATAAAAAATTTCTGTACAAAAATCATTGAAAATTTAACCGTGAATACACAACAGTTTACGGAATTTAATTTTGCAACCGGAATTTTGAGTTACGAATTTTTTAACTTGAAACTGCACCCGCGTTGATTGTTCTCGTGCAAGTTGACATTCTAACTCGCGTAACACGCTTGAAATTTGCTCAAAAACAATTCTTACAGAATTGATTATATTCTGTAAGAATACATCCGCGAGAATGTATTTTGAGTTTATTAGAATTTTCCCGTTGCGTTTAATATTTTTTGTGGATTTTTAAAAATAGAATTCGCATTTTCTGCAAATCAAATTTTGATCGTAAGTCAATTTTTTAATACGCCACCTGGATAAAAATTTTCTGTACAAAAATCATTGAAAATTTAACCGTGAATACACAACAGTTTACAGAATTTAATTTTGCAACCGGAATTTTGAGTTACGAATTTTTGAACTTGAAACTGCACCCGCGTTTTTTGTTCTCGTGCAAGTTGACATTCTAACTGACATAACACGCTTGAAATTTACTCAAAATCAAAAATTTTAATATATCCTGTAAGAATACATCCGCGAGAATGTATTTTGAGTTTATTAGAATTTTCCCGTTGCGTTTAGTATTTTTCGTAGATTTTTAAAAATAGAATTCGGATTTTCTGCAAACCAAATTTTGATCGTAAGTAGATTTTTTAATACGCCGCCTGGATAAAAATTTTCTGTACAAAAATCATTGAAAATTTAACCGTGAATACACAACAGTTTACAGAATTTAATTTTGCAACCGTAATTTTGAGTTACGAATTTTTGAACTTGAAACTGCACCCGCGTTTTTTGTTCTCGTGCAAGTTGACATTCTAACTGACATATCACGCTTGAAATTTACTCAAAATCAAAAATTTTAATATATCCTGTAAGAATACATCCGCGAGAATGTATTTTGAGTTTATTAGAATTTTCCCGTTGCGTTTAATATTTTTCGTAGATTTTTAAAAATAGAATTCGGATTTTCTGCAAACCAAATTTTGATCGTAAGTCGATTTTTTAATACGCCGCCTGGATAAAAATTTTCTTTACAAAAATCATTGAAAATTTAACCGTGAATACACAACAGTTTACGGAATTTAATTTTGCAACCGGAATTTTGAGTTACGAATTTTTGAACTTGAAACTGCACCCGCGTTGATTGTTCTCGTGCAAGTTGACATTCTAACTCGCGTAACACGCTTGAAATTTGCTCAAAAACAAAAATTTGATTATATTCTGTAAGAATACATCCGCGAGAATGTATTTTGAGTTTATTAGAATTTTCCCGTTGCGTTTAATATTTTTTGTGGATTTTTAAAAATAGAATTCGCATTTTCTGCAAATCAAATTTTGATCGTAAGTCAATTTTTTAATACGCCACCTGGATAAAAATTTTCTTTACAAAAATCATTGAAAATTTAACCGTGAATACACAACAGTTTACAGAATTTAATTTTGCAACCGGAATTTTGAGTTACGAATTTTTGAACTTGAAACTGCACCCGCGTTTTTTGTTCTCGTGCAAGTTGACATTCTAACTGACATATCACGCTTGAAATTTACTCAAAATCAAAAATTTTAATATATCCTGTAAGAATACATCCGCGAGAATGTATTTTGAGTTTTTTAGAATTTTCCCGTTGCGTTTAATATTTTTCGTAGATTTTTAAAAATAGAATTCGGATTTTCTGCAAACCAAATTTTGATCGTAAGTAGATTTTTTAATACGCCGCCTGGATAAAAATTTTCTGTACAAAAATCATTGAAAATTTAACCGTAAATACACAACAGTTTACAGAATTTAATTTTGCAACCGGAATTTTGAGTTACGAATTTTTGAACTTGAAACTGCACCCGCGTTTTTTGTTCTCGTGCAAGTTGACATTCTAACTCGCATAGCACGCTTGAAATTTACTCAAGAACAAAAATTTTAATATATTCTGTAAGAATACATCCGCGGGAATGTATTTTGAGTTTATTAGAATTTTCCCGTTGCGTTTAATATTTTTCGTGGATTTTTAAAAATAGAATTCGGATTTTCTGCAAATCAAATTTTGATCGTAAGTAGATTTTTTAATACGCCGCCTGGATAAAAATTTTCTGTACAAAAATCATTGAAAATTTAACCGTGAATACACAACAGTTCACAGAATTTGATTCCGCAAACGGAATTTTGAGTTACGAATTTTTGAACTTGAAACTGCACCCGCGTTTTTTGTTCTCGTGCAAGTTGACATTCTAACTCGCATAGCACGCTTGAAATTTACTCAAGAACAAAAATTTGATTATATTCTGTAAGAATACATCCGCGAGAATGTATTTTGAGTTTATTAGAATTTTCCCGTTGCGTTTAATATTTTTTGTGGATTTTTAAAAATAGAATTCGCATTTTCTGCAAATCAAATTTTGATCGTAAGTCAATTTTTTAATACGCCACCTGGATAAAAATTTTCTTTACAAAAATCATTGAAAATTTAACCGTGAATACACAACAGTTTACAGAATTTAATTTTGCAACCGGAATTTTGAGTTACGAATTTTTGAACTTGAAACTGCACCCGCGTTTTTTGTTCTCGTGCAAGTTGACATTCTAACTGACATATCACGCTTGAAATTTACTCAAAATCAAAAATTTTAATATATCCTGTAAGAATACATCCGCGAGAATGTATTTTGAGTTTATTAGAATTTTCCCGTTGCGTTTAATATTTTTCGTAGATTTTTAAAAATAGAGTTCGGATTTTCTGCAAAACAAATTTTGATCGTAAGTAGATTTTTTAATACGCCGCCTGGATAAGAATTTTCTGTACAAAAATCATTGAAAATTTAACCGTAAATACACAACAGTTTACAGAATTTAATTTTGCAACCGGAATTTTGAGTTACGAATTTTTGAACTTGAAACTGCACCCGCGTTTTTTGTTCTCGTGCAAGTTGACATTCTAACTCGCATAGCACGCTTGAAATTTACTCAAGAACAAAAATTTTAATATATTCTGTAAGAATACATCCGCGGGAATGTATTTTGAGTTTATTAGAATTTTCCCGTTGCGTTTAATATTTTTCGTGGATTTTTAAAAATAGAATTCGGATTTTCTGCAAATCAAATTTTGATCGTAAGTAGATTTTTTAATACGCCGCCTGGATAAAAATTTTCTGTACAAAAATCATTGAAAATTTAACCGTGAATACACAACAGTTCACAGAATTTGATTCCGCAAACGGAATTTTGAGTTACGAATTTTTGAACTTGAAACTGCACCCGCGTTTTTTGTTCTCGTGCAAGTTGACATTCTAACTCGCATAGCACGCTTGAAATTTACTCAAGAACAAAAATTTGATTATATTCTGTAAGAATACATCCGCGAGAATGTATTTTGAGTTTATTAGAATTTTCCCGTTGCGTTTAATATTTTTCGTAGATTTTTAAAAATAGAGTTCGGATTTTCTGCAAAACAAATTTTGATCGTAAGTAGATTTTTTAATACGCCGCCTGGATAAGAATTTTCTGTACAAAAATCATTGAAAATTTAACCGTGAATACGCAACAGTTTACAGAATTTGATTCCGCGAACGAAATTTTGAGTTACGAATTTTTGAACTTGAAACTGCACCCGCGTTTTTCGTTCTTGTGCAAGTTGACATTCTAACTCGCGTAACACGCTTGAAATTTGCTCAAAAACAAAAAATTGAATATATTCTGTAAGAATACATCCGCGAGAATGTACTTTGAGTTTATTAGAATTTTCCCGTTGCGTTTAATATTTTTCGTAGATTTTTAAAAATAGAATTCGGATTTTCTGCAAACCAAATTTTGATCGTAAGTAGATTTTTTAATACGCCGCCTGGATAAAAATGTTCTTAACAAAAAAGATAGATAATTTATTTATAAATACGCAATAGTTTACTGAAATTAATTCACTAAACGCAATTTTGAGTTACGCCATTTTAAACGCGAAATTGCATCGAGTAGTCCGTCGGTATTCGAACCTTAAAAAAACGCTTAAAATTGCTTAAATCTTGAAAGTTTGCAAGTTTTTCGCAATAACGAATATGTGGGTGTGAATTTTGAGCTTGTCTGATTTTCACCGCTGCGTTTAATTTTTTGCGAATTTTTGAAAAATTAAATTTTTTGTGCGTATATTTTCAACAGCGCCATCTGGATAGAATTTTTTTTAAATAAAATTAATAAAGTAATTGTTAATAAGATTCAGTTTGCAGAATTCGCATCCATTTATAGAAATTTTTTTCAAAATCGCGTCCGGTCTGGGCTGCGTGTACGCTATTGCGTTCATCACTCTAGTATTCGCTTGAACCGGATTTTTCTCAAATTTAACGAAGAGTATTTATTTCACATAATTCAATAAAATACAGCCCGCACGCAAAACGTTTTCGAAATCCTTTTATTTTTTTTGTTGTTGCGAAAATTGAGCACGTGTCTTAAAAAAATAGATAGGGCCTTAATTGCGACGTTTTAATGAGGTTATAGATGCTGGCCGTGATTACGCGCATCTGCCCCCCTTTTTGTCGACGTTTCGGTCCCCTGTTCCGGGCCATCCTCATTAAACCAATCCGACGCGAAGAAACTTCTTCTTCTTCTTGGACTTCTTCAGTGGCGCACCTGCCGCGACAGACGTCGCTCTCTTTATCGATCGGTTTCCATTAATTCCTCGCGAATTTCTGCAAAACGCGCACTTTTTTTCACTTAATAAATTCCGCCGTTTTAATTATTTTCGCCTGCTGTTTACTCATTTTTTTTTTGCTTAATTAAAAGTGCGACCGATGAAAGGAAGTGACACGCAATTAAAAATTGTTTTTCTGCCTGACATTGTACAGTAATATCACTTTATTTTTTCATATAGTTTTCACCGACAATCGCGATTTTGACCATTTTCAGCGCTCGAAAATCAAAAAAGCGTTGATTTCTTCAAATCCGAAACAACTGCGGGTTTACAATTTTCTCAAAATCGTTCACCAAAAATTGGGATTTTATATTACAATAAAATTTAAGCATGTTTATCACTTATTTTTTTCAAATTATCACCATCAAAAGTGACCTTGGCAATTTTCAATACATAAAAATCTAAAAAGTGTTGATTTTTTTTAAATTGCGAAATATGTGCAGGTTTTAAAATTTCCCCAAATTGTTCACCAATAAGTAGCCTATTGTTTTCCAGAAAAAAACAAGCGCGTTAATCACTTGGTTTTTCAAAAAATCACCATCAACCGTGACCTTGGCAATTTTCAACGCATAAAAATCTAAAAAGTGTTGATTTTTTCTTAATTCCAAAACATGTGCAGGTTTCCAAATTTTACCAAATTGTTCACCTATAAGTAGCCTATTGTTTTCCAGACAAAAACCAAGCGCGTTAATCACTTGGTTTTTCAAAAAATCACCATCTACAGTGACCTTGGCAATTTTCAACGCATAAAAATCTAAAAAGTGTTGATTTTTTTTAAATTCCAAAACATGTGCAGGTTTCTAAATTTTACCAAATTGTTCACCTATAAGTAGCCTTTAGTTTTCCAGAAAAAAACAAGCGCGTTAATCACTTGGTTTTTCAAAAAATCACCATCAACAGTGACGTTGGCAATTTTCAATACATAAAAATCTAAAAAGTGTAGACCTTTTTTCAATACCAAAACATGTGCAGGTTTCCAAATTTTACCAAATTGTTCAGCAATAAGTAGGCTATTATTTTCCAGAAAAAACAAGCGCGTTAATCACTTGGTTTTTCAAACAATCACTATCAACAGTGACCTTGTCAATTTTTAACGCATAAAAATCCAAAAAGTGTTGACTTTTTTAAAATACCAAAACATGTGCAGGTTTCCAAATTTTACCGAATTGTTCACCTATAAGTAGCCTATTGTTTTCCAGAAAAAAACAAACGCGTTAATCACTTGGTTTTTCAAAAAGTCACCATCTACAGTGACCTTGGAAATTTTCAACGCATAAAAATCTAAAAAGTGTTGATTTTTTTAAAATTCCAAAACATGTGCAAGTTTCCAAATTTTACCAAATTGTTCACCAATAAGTAGGCTTTTATTTTCAAGAAAAAAACAAACATGTTAATCACTTGGTTTTTCAAATAATTAATCAAAATAAATAATCATTTTTGGAACTCAAAAATCGAGAAAGCGTTGATTTTTGGAAAACCAAAAAGTAGTGCGGATTTATAACTTTCAAAAAATCGTTCAGAAATGATTGAGTTTTCATATATTTTTAAAATGACAGCATGTAAATGACGTAGTTTTCCCAAAAATCCTCACCAAACGCGATTTTATTAATTTTCGGAATTCAGGAACTGAAAAAACGTCGATTTTTTGAAAATCCAAAACAAGTGCAGATTTGCAACCTTCATAAAATCGTTCAGAAATGATTGGGCCTTTATATATTTTTACAATTAAACGCAATTTGGTCATCTTCGGAGTTCAAAAAAATGAAAAAACGCCAATTTTTCGAAAATCGGAAACAAGTGCTAATTTATAACTCTCACAAAATCGTTCAGAAATCATTGGGCCTTCTTATATTTTTAAAATCACAGCATGTAAATGACGTGGTTTCCCAAAAAATCCTCACCAAACGCGATTTAATTCATTTTTGGAGTCCAAAAACTAAAAAAATTTCGATTTTTTCAAAATCCAAAACAAGTACAGATTTACAACTTTCACAAAATCGTTCAGAAATCATTGGGCCTTCATATATTTTTAAAATTACAGCAGTAAATGACGTGGTTTTCCAAAAAAATCCTCACCAAACGCGATTTTGTTAATTTTCGGAATTCAAAAACTGAAAAAACGTCGATTTTTTGAAAATCCAGAACAAGTGCAGATCTCTAACTTTCACAAAATCGTTCAGAAATAATTGGGCCTTCATATACCCTTCTGATTAAATGCAATTTTGTTCATTTTCGGAGTTAAAAAAAATGAAAAAAAAACAATTTTTTGAAAAGCCGAAACAAGTGCGGATTTCTAACTTTGACAAAATCGTTCAGAAATCATTGGGCATTCACACATTTTTAAAATTACAACATCTAAATGACGTGGTTTTCCAAAAAAACTTCACCAAACGCGATTTTGTTTGTTTTTGTAGTTCAAAAACTGAAAAAACGTCGATTTTTCGAAAATACAAAACAAGTGCGAATTTCTAACTTTCACAAAATCGTTCAGAAATCATTGGGCCTTCATATATTTTTTAAATTACAGCATGTAAATCACGTGGTTTTCCAAAAAAACTTCACCAAACTCGATTTTGCTCATTTTTGAACAACTGAAACTGAAAAAACGTCGATTTTTTAAAAATCCAAAACAACTGCAGATTTCCAACTTACACAAAATTGTTGAGAAATGATTGGCCCTCATATACCCTTCTGATAAAACGCAATTTTGTTCATTTTCGGAGTTCAAAAAAATGAAAAAACGCCAATTTTTCGAAAATCGGAAACAAGTGCGGATTTCTAACTTTCACAAAATCGTTCAGATATCATTTGGCCTTCATATATTTTTAAAATTACAGCATGCAAATGACGTGGTTTTCTAAAAAATCCTCACCAAGCGCGATTTTGTTCATTTTTGGAGTTCAAAAACTGAAAAAAATTCGATTTTTGGAAAATCCGAAACAAGTGCGTATTTCTAACTTTCACAAAATCGTTCAGAAATGATTGGGTCTTCGTATATCTTTAAAATTACAGCATGTAAATGACGCGATTTTCCAAAAAAATCTCACCAAAGGCGATTTTGTTCATTTTCGGAATTTAAAAAAATGAAAAAACGTTAATTTTTGGAAAATCCAAAACAACAACTTTCACTAAATCGTTCAGAAATGATGGGACCTTTGTATATTTTTTTAAATTACAGTATGTAAATGACATGGTTTTCCAAAAAATCCTCACCAAACGCGATTTTGTTAATTTTCGGAATTTAAAAACTGCAAAAACGTCGATTTTTGGAAAATCCGAAACAAGTGCGGATTTCTAACTTTGATAAAATCGTTCAGAAATCATTGGCCCTTCATATATTTTTAAAATTACAGCATGCAAATGACGTGGTTTTCCAAAAAATCCTCACCAAGCGCGATTTTGTTCATTTTTGGAGTTCAAAAACTGAAAAAATTTCGATTTTTGGAAAATCCGAAACAAGTGCGTATTTCTAACTTTCACAAAATCGTTCAGAAATAATTGGGTCTTCGTATATCTTTAAAATTACAGAATGTAAATGACGTGATTTTCCAAAAAAATCTCACCAAAGGCGATTTTGTTCATTTTCGGAATTTAAAAAAATGAAAAAACGTTAATTTTTGGAAAATCCAAAACAACAACTTTCACTAAATCGTTCAGAAATGATGGGACCTTTGTATATTTTTTAAAATTACAGTATGTAAATGACATGGTTTTCCAAAAAATCCCCACCAAACGCGATTTTGTTAATTTTCGGAATTCAAAAACTGCAAAAACGTCGATTTTTGGAAAATCCGAAACTAGTGCGGATTTCTAACTTTGATAAAATCGTTCAGAAATCATTGGCCCTTCATATATTTTTAAAATTACAGCATGCAAATGACGTGGTTTTCCAAAAAATCCTCACCAAGCGCGATTTTGTTCATTTTTGGAGTTCAAAAACTGAAAAAATTTCGATTTTTGGAAAATCCGAAACAAGTGCGTATTTCTAACTTTCACAAAATCGTTCAGAAATAATTGGGTCTTCGTATATCTTTAAAATTACAGAATGTAAATGACGTGATTTTCCAAAAAAATCTCACCAAAGGCGATTTTGTTCATTTTCGGAATTTAAAAAAATGAAAAAACGTTAATTTTTGCAAAATCCAAAACAACAACTTTCACTAAATCGTTCAGAAATGATGGGACCTTTGTATATTTTTTAAAATTACAGTATGTAAATGACATGGTTTTCCAAAAAATCCCCACCAAACGCGATTTTGTTAATTTTCGGAATTCAAAAACTGCAAAAACGTCGATTTTTGGAAAATCCGAAACTAGTGCGGATTTCTAACTTTGATAAAATCGTTCAGAAATCATTGGCCCTTCATATATTTTTAAAATTACAGCATGCAAATGACGTGGTTTTCCAAAAAATCCTCACCAAGCGCGATTTTGTTCATTTTTGGAGTTCAAAAACTGAAAAAATTTCGATTTTTGGAAAATCCGAAACAAGTGCGTATTTCTAACTTTCACAAAATCGTTCAGAAATAATTGGGTCTTCGTATATCTTTAAAATTACAGAATGTAAATGACGTGATTTTCCAAAAAAATCTCACCAAAGGCGATTTTGTTCATTTTCGGAATTTAAAAAAATGAAAAAACGTTAATTTTTGGAAAATCCAAAACAACAACTTTCACTAAATCGTTCAGAAATGATGGGACCTTTGTATATTTTTTAAAATTACAGTATGTAAATGACATGGTTTTCCAAAAAATCCCCACCAAACGCGATTTTGTTCATTTTCAAAGTTGAAAAAATAAGAAAAACGCCAATTTTTGGTATTTTCATAAATTTCATAAATTCATAATTTTTTTAAATTACAACATGTAAATGACGCGGTTTTCCAAAAAATCTTCACCAAACCCGATTTCGTTCATTTTGAGCGTTCGAAAACTGAAAAAACGTCGATTTTTCGAAAATCGGAAACAAATGCGGGTTTCTAACTTTTACAAAATCGTTCAAAAATGATGGGGCCTTCGTATATTTTTAAAATTACAGCATGTAACTAAAGTGGTTCTCCAAAAAATCCTCAACAAATGCGATTTTGATTTTTTTCCGGAACTCAAAAGTCGCGATTTTGTTCATTTTCGGAGCTTAAAAATCTAGAAAGCGTTGATTTTTGGAAAATCCAAAACAAGTGTCGAATAAATCAAGAACGCGTTGGGCGATTTTGATTCTGCAAAAATCTAAAATGTATCTATTTGCGGTTTGTAAAATAAATATCGGGTGAGTTTGCATAAAAAAAATTGTATGTTTGTGTTGGTGGAAACTTGTTTGCAGAAACACGTGTAATTTAAGAGTGCGAGAGGCATCGACGTGCGTTTGATATAGGTGGGGACGCGGCGGGGATTTATCGCGGCGATAAATCGCGGCGGGGATTCACCGGCGCGAAATGGAGGGCCCCGAAAAGGAACCCCGAGGAACCCCTCGCTGTGCGGCCGGTTGTACTAATAAGATTTAATATTTTAATTTGAGCACGGAGACGGGGGCCCCGTCTGATCTATGGCCGTGGATGCGATAAATCCCGTTGGAATATTGATGAAAAGTGCGGGGCATGAATGCGAGAACGAGTCTTCAGTTGTTTTTAGCCAAAAAAAAAAGTTACCTCCGGCGGAAAATGCATTTTCTACGATTAATGCGCAATTTTCGGACGGATTTTTAGACCAGTCTGAAACTGGTAATGTAAATCAAGACAGCATGCGGTCCATATGATATCCAACTCCAACTCCAATAACTAAAGGTCCGAACGGTCGTAAACTGGTCGCGGTGCCGGTATCCAGTAGTGTGAATTCAGGGATACCCGTGTTTACTTAATGCTAATTGTCGACCCCAGAGGAACCCCCGCCTTACCTCCGTTTCCCCCCCCGTGCGCCCGACAACACGGCCATACATATAAATTTGTGTACGAAAAATTATTAAACCGACGAACCACTAAATCCACGCCCCGCCGTCCATAAATCCAAAACGAAAAAAAAACAACGTCGAGCTTCACGTTAATACCTTCGATAAGTTACTAGCTCAGTTACACACACATATTCCATACATGAGATGAGTAATTAGACGCAATCTGGATAATTTCGGAAAAATCGCACTCTTGTATGCGGAACCCGGATATATCCGCAGAATACTAGTTAAGCTTTAGAGAATTATAAACAACTATTTTTGCTGGAAAATCCATGACCCGATCAAATTGAATATTCCAGCAGTGCATGAATAAACGAATGACTTCTTTTTGTAAACAACATTTAAGGAGGTAAATAATTAATGCTCACGTGCAGACACTGGACGGGCGCTCTAGATTTCTTTATAATGTTTACCTCTCCTTTTACAGACGTCTCCGCTCCATGTAAAACCATTAAAATAATAGCTTGTTTGCGTCCCCGTACTCTTCTACTAATAATAATAGTAACTTTTTTTTCTGCAAATTTTGCAAAAGTTAGAAATCTGCACCTGTTTTCGACTTTTCCGGAAATATTCAAAATCGACACAAACATAAAAAAAAATGTAATGCAAACTTTCCCGATATTTATTCCACAAGCCACAGACAGCTACATTTTGGATTTTTGCAGAATCAAAATCGCCCAACGCGTTCTTGATTTATTCGACGTTAATTTCTCTGAAGGTCAAAATTTGCAACATCGCAAATTTAACCAAATTCCAACAACTGCAGAACAAAGTTTCCTAATACTTTTTTGTAACTTATAAGCGTAGGTGTATTTTAAAATTCGCGGCATTAAAATCGCCAAACGCGTTTTTTGTTTATTCAATGTTAACTTCACAAGTTGCATTTTTTTTTAATTTCCAAGGCAGTTTTGATGGTGAATTAATTGCTCCAACACTCGGCAAGTCCGCCTTTTTGATTAATTATTATCCCTATTGTTCATTTGTTTGATATTTGCGTTTACTACGCATTTAGTGGCTGTATTTGTTGGGACTTTACATCCTCGGGCCAAAAAAAACCAAAATAGACAACTTCTTCAGGTAGAATAATACGTTCAATTATTTGTAATAATCGAAAATATTTTCCTTTCATATTTAATCGTCCACTCTGTCATATTTTATATTTTACAAACGGTATTTGCGTTTCGTTATTTTTTTTTTTATTTTCGACAAAACGAATTTAATATCTCCCGGCCACAACAGGCGCCACACACCAAGTGTTACCAACCGGGCAATAACTTGTCTACTCAGGGCGAAGTTATTACCAACATTACGAGGAATTATTACCGATATCAACTTGCATACGCTTAAGGAAATAATAATAAAACAAAAAAAAAACAATTAAACAGGATTCCGTTGTAGGACGAGACAAGACTTCAAACCCGATTCAATGTCGATTCATAACCTCCAATGCATAAAAGATATTTGAAAAAAAAGTTAATTCAAATTTCTCTGATTTTATGATATGAAAAAGATTTTTTTAATAATTAAAAAAATGTTTTTCTCATTGATTTTATTTTTGATCCATTTTTTCAAATCCCATAAGTAACGCAAAAAAATATATTTGTCAACAAACTACGATTTATTAAAAATTAATCCATATTTTCAAAAATTATTTTTAAAAAATTGTCATTTTTTTGTATCGCGATTTTATTTTTGATCAATTTTTTCAAACCCCACAAGTTACTACACGATTTAATAAAAATTTAATACATATTTTCAAAAATATTTTTTAAAAAATTGTCAATTTTTTTTTCATCGTGATTTTATTTTTGGTATTTTTTTTTAATTCCGTAACGCAAAAAAATAGATTTAATATATTTTTCAAAAAACTATGATTTATTAAAAATTTAATATTTTCAAAAATAATTTCTACACTTAAATTTCTTTCATCGCAATTTTATTTTTGGTCCATTTTTTTTTAAATCTCACAAGTATCGCAAAAATTATTTTTGTCAACAAACTACACGATTTATTAAAAATTTCATACAATTTTCAAAAATAATTTTAAAAAAATTGTCAATTTTTTTCTTCGCGTTTTTATTTTTGATTAATTTTGTTTTTGAAATCCCACAAGTAACGCAAAGCTTTAGTCGCACTTTGTTTTTGATTTTTTTTAAATTACATTCGGAATTAAAAGTTGCTTCTACATTAAACTCTCATAACTCGCTTAAAAATCAACATTTTTTAAAAAACTATTTTTTTTTATTAGCTCACATCTTAAACTATCTAGTTTATACTTTAAAATAAATCTATATACCTTAGTTGCATTGTTTTTTTTTTTAATTTTCATAAATTACCATCAGAATTTAAAGTCGCTTCAATATTAAACCCTCATAAGTCGCTTAAAAATCAACTTTTTTTTTTAAACTAAAATTTATTGATTAGCGCATACTTTAAACTATTTAGTCTATGCTTTAAAAAAATTCACCTGCTTTTGTTGTATTTTTTTTTTAGAATTTTTATTCATTGCAAAAATAATTTAAAGTCGCCTCAAATTGAAACTCTCACAACTCGTTTAAAAATGAAAAAAATACAATTATCTGACATCTTAAACTCTTTAATTAGCACTTAAAAAAATCATCTGCTTTGGTTTTATGTTTTTTTTCATTTTTTTTTTAATTACAATTAATCACTCGCCAAAAAATTAAAAAAAACAATTATCTCATATCTTAAACTCTTTAATTTGTACTTGAAAAAATTCATCTGCTTTGGTTTTATTTTTTTTTAAATTACAATCAGAATTTAAAGTCTCTTTAACTTTAAACCCTCATAATTTGCTTACAAATCTTCATTTTTTTAAAAACTAAAATTTCTTGATTAGCGCACACCTTAAACTATTTAGTCTATGCTTTAAAAAAATCACCTGCTTTTGTTGTATTTTTTTTCGAATTTTTATTAATTGCAAAAATAATTTAAAGTCGCCTCAAATTTAAACTCTCATAACTCGCTGAAAAATAAAATAAAAACAATTAACTCACACCTTGAACTCTTTAATTCGTACTTCATTTGCTTTGGTTATATTTTTTAATTTTTTTAAATTTACACTTTAACCTTTAAACTCTCAGAGGTCGCTTAAAAATAGATATTTTTTAAGAACTAAAATTTATTCTTTAGCTTACATCTTAAACTGTTTATCCTATACTTAAAAAAACATTTGCTACGATTTTTTTTAAATTTAGAATTGTTGTAAATTACAATCAGAATTTAAAGTCACCAAATTAAAATTCTCATAAGTCGCTTAAAAATTGATATTTAAAAAAAAAACAAACTTCATTGCTTAGCTCACATCTTAGAATATTTAGCTCATACGTTTAAAAAATCCATGTGCTTCCGCTATACATTGTTTTTAAATGTTTTATTAATTGCGATCAGAATTTAAAGTCAACTTGAGATTATCATAAGTCGCTTAAAAATCGACATTTTTCAACGAACTAAAATTTGTTGATTGCATCATTTCCTAAACTCTTCAGATTATACTTAAATAAAATCCATCGGCCATTTTTAGTAATTTTTTTTTCGAAGTTTTATAAATTACTTTTAAAATGTAAAATCGCTTCAAATTTAAAGTCTCGTAATTCGCTTGAAAATTGATATTTAAAAAAAACTAACTTTTATTGAATAGCTCACATCTTAAACTGTTTAGCCTATAAGTTTAAAAAATCCATCTGCTTCCGCTATACATTGTTTTTTAAATGTTTTATTAATTGCGATCAGAATTTAAAGTCAACTTTAGGCTGTCATAAGTCGCTTAAAAATTGACATTTTTCAACAAACCAAAATTTGTTGATTGCATCATTTCCTAAACTCTTTAGACTATACTTAAATAAAATCCATCGGCCATTTTTAGTATTTTTTTCTTTGATGTTTTATAAATTACTTTCAAAATTTAAAATTGCTTCAAATTTAAAGTCTCATAAGTCGCTTAAAAATTGATATTTTTTAAAAAACTAACATTTATTGATTAGCTCACATCTTAAACTGTTTAGTGTGTACGGGAATGGAATTTATCGGCTTCGCTTGTTTTTGTTTTTTTCGAATTTTTATAAACTACCATCAGATTTTAAAATCGCGTCAACTTCAAACTCTCATAAATCGCTTAGAAATCGATATTTAAAAAAAAACAAACTTCATTGTTTAGCTCACATTTTAAACTTTTTAGCTCATACGTTTAAAAAATCCATCTGCTTCCGCTATACATTGTTTTTTTAAATTGTTTATTAATTGCGATCAGAATTTAAAGACAACTTGACGTTATTACAAGTCGCTCAAAAACCGACATTTTTCAACAAACTAAAATTTGTTGATTGCATCACTTCTTAAACTGTTTAGACTGTGCTTGAATTAAATCCATCGGCCATTTTTAGTAATTTTTTTTCGAAGTTTTATAAATTACTTTCAAAATTTAAAATTGCTTCAAATTTAAAGTCTCGTAATTCGCTTGAAAATAGATATTTTTTAAAAAACTAACATTTATTGAATAGCTCACATCTTAAACTGTTTAGCCTATAAGTTTAAAAAATCCATCTGCTTCCGCTATACATTGTTTTTTAAATGTATTATTAATTGCGATCAGAATTTAAAGTCAACTTTAGGATATCATAAGTCGCTTAAAAATCGACATTTTTTAACAAACTAAAATTTGTTGATTGCATCATTTCCTAGACTTTTTAGACTATACTTAAATAAAATCCATCGGCCATTTTAGTATTTTTTTCGAAGTTTTATAAATTACTTTTAAAATTTAAAATCGCTTCAAATTTAAAGTCTTGTAATTCGCTTGAAAATGGATATTTTTTAAAAAACTAACATTTATTGAATAGCTCACATCTTAAACTGTTTAGTGTGTACGGGAAAGGAATTTATCGGCTTTGGTTGTTTTTGTTTTTTTTTCGAATTTTTATAAATTACCGTAAGATTTTAAAATCGCGTCAACTTCAAACTCTCGTAAGTCGCTTAAAAATTGATATTTTTTTGAAAACTAAAATTTATTGATTAGCTCACACTTTAAACTGTGTTTAGTCTATACTTTTAAAAATGTATCTGCTTTGGTTAGATTTTTTTTCATTTTTTATGAGTCACAAACAGATTTTTTTTTAATGGTATTTAGTCACAATTAGAGTTTAAAGTCGCCTCAACTTTAAAATCTCATAACTCGCATAAAAAATCAATTGTTTTGAATAAAGTAAAATTTATAAATAAGCTTAAACTTTAAAACAATTTGATGTATAATTCTCTTTTTTGTTATTTTTTTTAATGAAAATCAATTTTTTTACAAACAGTAAAAAGAGAAGGCCGACCGTAAATTTACTGTTATTACTCTATTATTATTATTATTATCTCTAATGGATTACAAGTTTGACCGAAACCGGCGGTAACAGAAAAGCCAGTTTTATGTGTGTTGTTATTTTTTTTTACAACAACAATCGCACGGGACAATCGAAATGGCGTGCCAGATGAGCCCCGCGATAATTCCTACACACACACTAACACACTCAACTGTTTTTAATTTTTTTTTTTCGGTTCTCGTGTCGATATCGTCGCTACCGTTGGCTGCACTGTTTGTTCCCTTGTTTAATGGCTTTTATGCCGAACGCGATAACTTTCCGACACGAAAGTGCATGGAAACGGTATAAACAATTGCATTCGAATTTTTTACAACTTAACTTTACTTGGTCCCTCAAATCGGTACCCATTTTGCAAGAAGAACATTGCGAAATTCAATACACGTTTTCGTCTTGTTTGCGACGGACGGGTCGGGAGGACAGGTTCGGACGTGATTGGTGGGCGTGGCCTCGGCGTTTCTCGCGGCCAATGGGAGCGGACACGCCCGCTCCGCCGAGAGTACCCGCGCGCTCCAATCGTACTTGCTCGTTCGGACGTGCATTCCGGCGGCCTGTCACGGGCGTCAGCGTCCCCTCGGCAGGTTCTAACTGGTCCGCCGTTTTCGGGGAAACAATTGCCGAACTTGCTTGCGCTTGTTCATGTTCGAGACCGGCGCCAGAGGGCGGCACCCACCCTGAAATTTCGGTTACGGTGATGATATTAGGATTTAGGATTAAGTGAACGAGGACGGTAATGTTACAATTTATTTTGCGTGTGCGTTGATGCAATCATTAGGATTTAGGATTAAGTGAATGAGAACGGTTATATTTCAATTTATTTTACGTGTGCGTTGATGCAATTATTAGGATTTAGGATTAATTATTATTAGGATTTAGGATTAAGTGAACGAGGACGGTTATATTTTAATTCATTTTCTGTGTGAGTTGATGCAATCATTAGGATTTAGGATTAAGTGAACGAGAACGGTTATATTTCAATTTATTTTGCGTGTGCGTTAATGCAATCCTTAGGATTTAGGATTAAGGGAACGAGAACGGTTGTTTAATTTTATAGTGCGTATCGTTAGGATTGATCAATCCTAATTAATCAATTGTTAATGTTAATTAAAAACATCTGTCACAACTAATCGAGGATTTATCAGTCTTCGTTTTAAGCGAAAACAGTTAATTTTTGCATTTTCATCGTTGTTAGTTACCACGCGCTAAATATATCAATTAGGATTTTATCTAATTAGGATTACTACTCTTCGTTTTAACCTGAAACGATTAATTTTTGCATTTCTATCGTTGTTAGTTACCACGCGCTAAATATATCAATTAGGATTTATCTGCCAAAATTTTGTTCGATTTAGGATTAATTAAATTTTTATCGATTTTAAATTTCTAACGTTGCTATTTTGTTTACAGTTAAAACTGGTTCATTTTACTCAAGATATATTATTTAGGATTAATCTTTCAAAATTTCCTACAGCTTGTGGTGTAATATTGACAGATGATTCAACAATTTTCTTAATCTAATCCTAATTTCCAACTTAATGTAGGATTCGACAGAATCTAATTTTTTCCATCTAATCTTATTTTTTTACTGGGTTATATTAAAATTATTGGACTTTTAAATATACATCATTTAGGATCTCCCGTCACAGCCGATTTAGGATTAAATCGCTTCAATGGGAAAAGGTCAAATTTCGTCCATAAATTTTGAATTTTTAACGTCGTCAATTAATTTCTATCGTTGTTACTTACCAAGTGCTAAATATATGAATTAGGATTTATCTGCCAAAATTTCGTTCGATTTAGGATTAATGAAATTTTTATCGATTTTAAATTTCTAACGTTGCTATTTTGTTTACAGTTAATTAAAAGTGGTTAATTTTATTCAAGATATATTATTTAGGATTCATTTTTCAAAATTTCCCGCAGGTTGTTGTCATATTGACAGATGATTCTACTTTAAACTAACAATTTTTTTAATGTAATCCTAATTTCCAACGTTCTCTCTTATACTTACTGCAGCTTCAAACTTAGGATTGACAATCGATCTATACAACAGGATCTTCATTTTTTCCTTGTAATCCTAATTTCCAATTTAATGTAGGATTCAACAGAATCTATTTTTTTTCCATCTAATCCTAATTCTTCACTAGGTTATATTTAAATCATTGGGCTTTTAGATATACATCATTTAGGATTTCCCGTGACAGCTGATTTAGGATTAAATCGCTTCAATAGGAAAAGGTAAAATTTCGTCCATAAATTTTGAATTTTCAACGTTGTCATTTTGTCCAATGTTGAAATTCGGCAATTTTAATCGGTGAAGCGTAAAGATAAATTATTTAGGATTAATCTTTAAAAATTTGCACATCGCGCAGCTACTGGTGTAGTATTGATAGTCTATTCAACAAGTAACTGACAAATTTCGTTAATCTAATCTTTATTTCCAACGTTCTCATTTAACTCCTAATGTAGGATTGAAAAAATTAAGCGATTAAATTTTTTCCATCTAATCCTAATTTTTAACTAAGTCAACTTAAATCAGTTAATTATTTTTAATCCTAAATCTGTTTAAATTTAAACGTCCTATTGCATCTAATCCTAATCCTAAAACGATAAATATAATTCTAATTCTCTAAGTTCTTATTTTTACCACTGTAAATATATGTCGTCAATTTAAATTAGTTGAATCATTTAGGATTAATCTTCCTGTTGCATCTAATCCTAATCCTACAACTACAAATATAATCCTAATTCCCCACGTTCTCATTTTTACTACAGTAAATATATGTCGCTAATTTAAATCAGTTAAATCATTTAGGATTAATCTTTCAGTCGCGTCTAATCCTAATCCTACAACGACAAATATAATCCTAATTCCCTACGTTCTCATTTTTACTACAGTAAATATATGTCGTCAATTTAAATCAGTTGAATCATTTAGGATTAATCTACCTGTCGCATCTAATCTTAATCCTACAACGACAAATGTAATCCTAATTCTCCACGTTCTCATTTTTACTGCAGTAAATATATGTCGCCAATTTAAATCAGTTGAATCATTTAGGATTTATCTTCCTGTCGCATCTAATCCTAATCCTACAACGATAAATATAATCCTAATTCTCTACGTTCTCATTTTTACTACAGTAAATAAATGTCGTCAATTTAAATCAGTTAAATTATTTAGGATTAATCTTCCTGTCGCGTATAATCCTAATCCTACAACGACAAATGTACTCCTAATTTCTTACATTCTCATTTTTACTAGAGTAAAGATATATCAATTCTAATTTATGTATCATTTAAGATTAATCTGTTTAAATTTAAACTTCCTATCACATCTAACCCTAATCCTACAACGATAAATATAATCCTAATTTCCTTTGTTCTCGTTTTTACTGGTGTAAAGATATATCAATTCTAATCTATATATCATTTAGGATTAATCTGTTTAAATTTAAACTTCCTGTCACATCTAATCCTAATCCTACAACGATAAATAAAATCCTACTTTTCTACATTCTCATTTTTACTACAGTAAGGTATATCAGTTCTAATCTATAAATAATTTAGGATTAAATTGCTTAAATTTAAACATCCTATTGCATCTAATCTTAATCAAACAAACAACGACAAATATAATCCTAATTCCCTATTTCAAATTTAAAGAGATTTAATTTTTTGTTTCATTCTTACCACAGAAAAGATTTTCAATTCTAATCTAAATCTAAAAATCATTTAGGATTATTCTGTTTAAAATTAAACTTCCTATCACATCTAATCCTAATCCTAGAGCGACAAATATAATCCTAATTCCCTACGTTCTCATTTTTGCGACAGATATATCAATTTAGGATTAAAATATATATCATTTGGGATTTTAGGATTAATCTGTTTAAATTTAAACTTCCCATTGCATCTAATCTTAATCCCACAACGACAAATATTATCCTAATTCCGTATTTTAAATTTAAAGAGATTTAATTTTTTTTCATTTTTACCACAGTAAAGATATATCAATTCTAATCTAAATCTACAAATAATTTAGGATTAATCTGTTTAAACTTCCCATCTCTTCCTAATCCTACCACGACAAATATCCTAATTTTCTACGTTCTTATTTTTGCCACAGTAAAGTTATATCAATTCTAATCTATTTATATCATTTAGGATTATTATGTGTAAATTTAAACTTCCTATCACATCTAATCCTAATCCTACAACAACAAATATAATCCTAATTCCCTATTTTAAATTTAAAGAGATTTAATTTTTTTTTTCATTTTTACTACAGTAAAGATATATCAATTCTAATCTTAATCTATAAATAATTTAGGATTATTCTGTTTAAAATTAAACTTCCTATCGCATCTAATCCCAATCCTACAACGACAAATATCCTAGTTTTCTACGTTCTTATGTTTGCCACAGTAAAGATATATCAACTCTATATCTAATCTATATAGCATTTAGGATTTAAACTACCTGTCAAAACTGATGTAGGATTGACAATCGTTTCAACCGAAATTGGTCAAATTTTGTCCATTAATTTTAAATTTAAAATATTTATGGTAAAGGTGCGCTAATTCTAATAAGTAAATCCTAAAGGTTTGTCATCTAGGATTATTCTGTTAAAAGTTGAAGCACATGTCATTGCAAGTATAGGATAAAAATCTGTTTAAACGGGATATGAGGTTTTTGAGTTTTTTTCTTCCGGTTTCTTAAATATAAAGTCATTATTATCAAGTTAGTGTGAAAATATAGGATTTACGATTCATCTGTCAAATTTTAAACTTCGCGAAACACCGAATTTAGGATTTAAATTATCGCATAGGATTAACTCGTTAAAATGTAAATCGCCTGTCTTTGCTTTCGTAAAATTTTACATTATGCAGTTGTGATTTTTGTAGGAGAAATTTGGGTTAATCCTAATTGTTAGAATTTAAAGATATATCGCATAGGATTAACTGGTGTAAATTTTAATCTTTTAATTTTAAATTGGAAGATGCGACTGTTGAATCACGCGGTCGCCCATAAAAAAAAATCATAACTTCTGTACTAATCAACATTTTGAAAAAAACTCAACGGTTTTCGGCAGCTAGAAGATGCTGCGATTTAATGAATATTTTGAATATTTTTGTAACCGCGTTTTAAAATGTTTAACGCCCTTCCGAAACTGGACGTTCCCTCGTTGATCACCGATTGACACTTGAAAATTGACAGGTGGCGTCCGCAAAATTATAATTAACGAAATTCACCCCTTATCGGCATTTTCTGAGTTAATTGGCCCCCGTTTTTCGATAACGATCTCTCCCTAATTTCTGGGAGGGGAAGAGTTGCGTGGATCGTATCTGCGTACTGTCAGTCATAATCCGAAGTGAAGAAAAAGGAAAGAGAAAAGAGAGAAGAGCGTCTGATCCGGCGACGATAATTTCGAAAATTATTAATTTTTGAAATTAACGAGCCCGACCGGTGCCGCCTATCGCTCGGGATCTTTCGCGTATTTGCATTCTTGCGCAACATTAACTTTTATAATTATCTCCGCGATAATAATGATATCACACGGGTGCACATCCCCTGCCGCCGCCGCCGTTGTTATTATTATTATTATTGAGATAATATTTTTTTAGTGCGCGTTTATCGGCTAATTTATTGCGCAAATTCCCCGCGTCCTGACGTTTATGGCTTAATTAAAGCCATAAAAAATAATTGTCGCCCGTTTCTGTGTTCGCTTTTTTATATTCCAATTTCGATGCAAATTGGTGCAATTCGTCACCAATCCTGTAATTGGTGGTCTAGACCAGCGGTGAGTAAGTGGAGTAAGCCTTACTGATTAGGATTAACCAAACTTTCTCCTAGAAAAATCACAACTGAGGAATTTAAAATTTTAACGAAGGGAAAACGAAAAAAAAAGGATTTCAATTTTAACGAGTTAATCCTATGTGAAATATTTTTAAATCCTATCGATTAGGATTCACCCATCTATCTCCTACAAAAATTTTACGACAGGAGATTTAAATTTTAACGAGTTAATCCTATGCGAAATATCTTTAAATCCTAACGATTAGAATTGACCAAACTTTCTCCTATAAAAATCACAACTGCGAAATGTAAAATTTTACGAAAGCAAAAACAGGCGAATTACATTTTAACGAGTTAATCCTTCGCGAAATATCTTTAAATCCTAATCTTTAGGATTAACGCATCTTTTCCCTACAAAAAAATAACAACTGCGGACTATAAAATTTAATAAAAGAAACACATATCTGTTTATAATCCAATGCGTAGGGGGTTAATCCTAGTAAAACCGTTCAAATTTTGACAGATTAATCCTAAATAATACATGTTGAAGTCAATTGAATAGGATGAATGAAAATGGAAACCATTATTACATAATTTTCAAATTTTGAAATTAATCCTAAATAATATATCTTTACGATTTACTTGTTAGGATTATCCTAATCTAACAACAGACAAAATGGCAACGCCAGAAGTTCGAAATTGTTGAACGAAATATGACCAATTAGGATTAAAATGACTATTAAACCTACAACAGATGTTACAATAAATTCAAATTTTAAAAGAATAATCCTAAATGATATATCTTCATGATTGACTTGTTAAGATTAACCTATTTTAGCCATCAACAAAATGGCTACATTAGAAATTCGAAATTGTTGAACGAAACTTGACCATTTTGCATTAAAATTACCATTAATCCTACAACAGATGTTACAGGAAATTAGAATTTTGAAATAATAATCCTAAATAATATATCTTTACGGTTTACTTGTTAAGAATAACCTAATCTAACCACAAATAAAATGGCAATGCCGGAAATTAGAAATTGTTGAACGACATTTTAGCATTTCGGATTAAAATGACTGTAAATCCTAAAATTCGAATTTTGAAAGATTCATCCTAAATAATATATCTTTACGATGTCCTTATTAGGATTAACCTAATCTAACCACACATAAAACGGCAACGCCAAAACTTCGAAATTGCTGAACGAAATTTTACCATTTAGGATTAAAATGACTATTAATCCTACAACAGATGTTACAGGAAAATAAAATTTTAAAACAATAATCCTAAATAATATATCTTTACGATTTACTTGTTAAGATTAACCTAATCTAACCACAGACAAAATGGCAACGTCAGAAGTTCGAAATTCTTGAACGAAATGTCACCAATTAGGATTAAAATGACTGTTAATCCTACAACAGATGTTACAGGAAAATAAAATTTTAAAAGAATAATCCTAAATAATATATCTTCACTATTTACTTGTTAAGATTAACCTAATCTAACCACACATAAAATGGCAACATCAGAAGTTCGAAATTGTTGAACGAAATTTTACCATTTAGGATTAAAATGACTATAAATCTTAGAACAGATGTTACAGGATATTCAAATTTTGGAAGATAAATCCTAAATAATATATCTTTACGACTGAGTTGTTAAAATGAACCTATTATAACCATGGACGAAATGGCAACGTTGGAAATTCAAAATTGCCGAACGAAATTTTATGACTTCCAATTAAAATGACTGTCAATCCTACAATTGATTTTATTTTTTTTATAAATCAATTCTAAGTAGTCACTGTCGACATAATCCTATACTTTAAAGTTACATGTAAACATATGACCTTGGTTTGTGGATTGAACGAAAAAAGTTTAAAATTACCGTTAATCCTACTACAAATCCTACAGTAAAGTTAAACTTTTAACATAAAATCAGGGACGTTTTTTCACATTGGGACATTGGGACTTCGCCCCATGGGACTATTCATTAGACGGTGTTGCCTAAATAATATATCCCAAATCTTAAATAATATATTTTAAAACCGAAATAATAAATCCTTAATCCTAAATAATATGTCCTAAATCCTAAATAATATATCCAAATCCTAGATAATACATCCTAAATCCTAAATAATATGTCCTAAATCCTAAATAATATATCAAAATCCTAGATAAGACATCCTAAATCCTAAATAATATATTTTAAAACTGAAATAATAAATCCTTAATTCTAAATAATATGTCCTAAATCCTAGATATTATATCAAAATCGTAGATAAAACATCTTAAATCCTTAATAATAAATTTTAAAACTGAAATAATAAATCCTAAATCCTAAATAGTTATTCTTAAATCCTAAATAATATATCCAAATGGTAGATAATACATCCTAGATCCTAAATAATGTATTTTAAAACTGAAATAATAAATCCTTAATCCTAAATAATATGTCCTAAATCCTAAATAATATATCAAAATCCTAAATAATATGTCCTAAATCCTAAATAATATATCAAAAACCTAGATAATACATCCTAAATCCTAAATCGTTATTCTTGAATCGTAAATAATATATTCTAAAGCCTAAATAATATATCCTAAATCCTAAAAAATATATCGATTTCACTCACTCTTCGTTTAAGTCAAAATTTCGACATAATTTAAAATTCATAAGACAGTGTTGCCTAGAAAATTTATCCCAAATCTTAAATAATATATCCTGAATCCTAAATAATATATTTTAAAACCGAAATAATAAATCCTTAATCCTAAATAATATATCCAAATCCTAGATAATACATCCTAAATCATAAATAATATGTCCTAAATCCTAAATAATATATCAAAATCCTAGATAATACATCTTGAATCCTAAAAAGTTATTCTCAAATCCGAAATAATATATTCTGAAGCCTAAATAATATATCCTAAATCCTAAAAAATATATCCATTTCACTCACTGTTCGTACAGTTAAAATTTCGACATAATTTAAAATTCATAACACAGTGTTGCCCAAATAATATATTCTAAATCCTAAATAATATGTCAGAAATTCTAAATAATATATCTCAAATCCTAGATAATATATCCTAAATCGTAAATCCTAAATAATAAATATTATATCTTAAATTCTAAATAATATATTCAAAATCCTAATTACTATATCCTATCAATCGTAAGTAATACATCCTAAATCCTAAATAATATACCCCAAATCCTAGAAAAAATGTCATAAATCCTAAATAATAAACAATATATCTTAAATCCTAAATAATACATTTAAAATCCTAATTAATGTTTCCCATGTCTTAAGTAATATATCTTAAATCTTAAATAATATGTCAGAAATTCTAAATAATATATCCAAATCCTAGATAATACATCCCAAATCCTAAATAATATATTCTAAATCCTAAATATATATTTTTTTAAATTAATCCCAAATAATGTATTTTTACGATCTATTGATTGAAATTAAACCATTTTTTCAGTATCAAAAAATGGAGACATTGCAATATGATGAAGGAAACTGAAAATAATTTTCATTCTATATTTGATACTTCAAGAACTTTAAAATTTGACAGCTGAATCCTAAATTTTGTATTTTTACACTAACTTGATAATAATTTCCTTGAAGGTGTAAAAAATTTCAATCCTAAATTCGGTGTTTCAAGAAGTTCAAAATTTGACAGATGAATCCTAAATCCTACATCTTCACACTAATTTGATAATAATTTCCTTAAAACTGTAAACAATTTTCATCCTAAATTCGGTGTTTCAAGAAGTTCAATCCTAGCCGTGTGCGACGGTATGGCTCAGGCCTATGTCAAAAAAAAAAAAAAGAAGTTCAAAATTTGACAGATGAATCCTAAATTTTGTATCTTTACACTAACTTGATAATAATTTCCTTAAAGCTGTAAACAATTTTCATTCTAAATTAGGTGTTTCAAAAAGTTCAAAATTTGACAGATTCATCCTAAATCCTATATCTTCAAACTAACTTGATAATAATTTCCTTAAAACTGTAAACAATTTTCATCCTAAATTTGGTGTTTCAAGAAGTTTAAAATTTGACAGATTAATCCTAAATCCTATACACTGACTTGATAATAATCTCCTTTATCTTTAAAAAACTTAAAGCTGTAAAAAATGTCCATCCTATATTCGCTGTTTAAATATGAAGTTAGTTCGAAGGGTGGTTTTTGATTGTAGGATAGGGCCCACCCACCAACATCGGAGTGGGTGGGCGCTATCATACAATACAATCAGTTAAAAATAAACAAGGGTTTTACGTAAAAAAAAAATGTTTTCTGTAAATAATTTTAATTTTATTTGTAATAACCCTGAGCTGACTCGCTGACCTCGGGGTGGGTGGGCCCTATCATACAATCCAATCAGTTAAAAATAAACAAGGGTTTTACGTTAAAAAAAAATCTTTTCTGTAAATAATTTTAATTTTATTTGTAATAACCCTGAGCTGACCTCGAGGTGGGTGGGCCCTATCATACAACCTCGGGGTGGGTAGGCCCTATCATACAATCCAATCAGTTAAAAATAAACAAGGGTTTTGCGTAAAAAAAAATATTTTCTGTAAATAATTTTAATTTTATTTGTAATAACCCTGAGCTGTGATTAACTGGTTGGATTGTAGGATATGGCCCACCCATTACCCTTCGAATGAATTGTTATTTACTGAAGCTACAGACGTGGTGTCGTATTAATACCGAAATTTCCAAAATTTCCCATGAATTAGAAAAAAAAAAACATCAAACATGATTATAGGTTTTGTTAGGGATGACATGAGGGGTGGTGGGTGGGCCCTATCCTACAATCCAGTGGGTGGGCCCTATCCTTCAATCCAACCCGTTATTATTACCCCAGAACCCAGGGTAATTACATTAATAACAAATAAAATAATTTACGGGGGGAAAAAATAAAAATATTACATTTGCATTAGTTTTTTGCGTAAAACCCTTGTCTAATTTTAACTGATTGTATCGTAGGATAGGGCCCACCCACCACCCTTCGTATTAACTTTAATTTAATCTAAAAAAACTGTTTACAAAATTTCTTTGTAATTAGACATAATAATAATAATAATAATATATTTACGGGATTCACCCTGTACATTAAAGTATTAATTAGAATATAAAATATAAAATGAAATATAAAATAAAATATAAATATAAAGTATAAAACAAAATATAAAATAAAATATAAATATAAAATATAAAACAAAATATAAAATAAAATATAAATATAAAATATAAAACAAAATATAAAATAAAATATAAATATAAAATATAAAAATACAAAAATTAAAATTACAATTTCAAATTACGAAAACTTTGTGTGACATAAATAATTAACACCAAAAAAAGGGTGTGTAGCTCAGCGGCGGCTCGTGGAACATGTTGATGGTAGAGCCGCTTATATTATTATCCTTTTTTGAAGAAAGAAAGAACGATTTAACTTCCTAGACCAAAGTAACTGGCGAGAAAGTGTTTTAAGAATTAATTAAAAATTCTACGGCAAGTGCCATGGCTCCTTGGCTCTATATAACGAGCCGCCCCTGGTGTAGCTTACAGTTAATTCGAAGGGTGGTGGGTGTGGGTGGGCCCTATCCTACAATTCAACCGGGTAAATCACAGCCCAGTGCTGTAACGAACGAATAAAATAATTTACAAAATAATAAATTTATATTATTATAACTCGTATGAATGTAGGATAGGGCCCACCCACCACCCTTAGAATGCGGCGGCTCGTGGAACATGTTGATTGTAGAGCCACTTGTATTATTATCCTTTTTTGAAGAAAGAAAGAACGATTTAACTTCCTAGAGCAAAGTAATTGGCGAGAAAGTGTTTTAAGAATTAATTAAAAATTCTACGGCAAGTGCCATGGCTCCTTGGCTCTATATAACGAGCCGCCCCTGGTGTAGCTTACTGTTAATTCGAAGCGTGGTGGGTGTGGGTGGGCCCTATCCTACAATTTAACCAGGCAAATCACAGCCCAGTGCTGACGAATTTAAATAATTTATAAAATATTAAATTTATATTGTTATAACTAGTTTGAATGTAGGACAAGGCCCACCCACCACCCTTAGAATTAATTGGAATTTCAGCTACGCATCCTGTTTTTTTTTTCCGGGGATTATTAATCTATTTACTTCGCTAATTAATTAGAAAGAAATTTCGTAAAATAACCACAGTTTTGTAGGTTAAGTTAGAGTGGTGGGTGGGCGTGGTGGATGAGCCCTATGTTACATTCTAACCAGTTGAAACGTACAGAGCAGCGGCGGCTCGTGGATTTCCGCAGGGGAGAAAGAAATTTCGTTAATTAAACACAGTTTTGTAGGTTAAGTTAGAGTGGTGGGTGGGCGTGGTGGATGAGCCCTATGTTACAATCTAACCAGTTGAAACGTACAGAGAAGCGGCGGCTCGTGGATTTCCGCAGGGGAGAAAGAAATTTCGTTAATTAAACACAGTTTTGTAGGTTAAGTTAGAGTGGTGGGTGGGCGTGGTGGATGAGCCCTATGCTCGTGGATTTCCGCAGGGGAGGCAAAGACAAAGATGCTGCTCGTGCTGCACTACTTACTCTAATAGAGGAAGCAAATATTCCGTTGCTTTTTCAGTCAAATTTTCTTCCATTGCCTCACCGAACATCCACGAGCCGCCGCTGGTTCTTATTTACATAATTATAATTCCCAATATTCCAATTCTAAAATTACGTTAGTTATAGTTTATTTATTTATTTAAAATATATACGGGAAACCCCTTTTTACAAAGAAAATACAATTTGTAAGTGTGAAAAAAAAACTAGAAAATTCTACCGCCAAGTAACAAGAAATCCGGCAACGTCGCAAATATTGGTCTGAAGTTGTGATTACTTCAGTCGATTTATTAGTATCACAAACTGGAAAATTAGAATTTATTTTATTCATTTAATTATTTACATCTAGAGTTGACTATTTTAAATATTTTCCCGCCACTGGTTTTTTTTTAGTTTATAGTCGTTTCCATGGATACATTAGATTAATTATATGTAGTAAAAAAAAAGAGGTACATCTGGATGTGGGGTAGTTATCTCTCGATCGGATCGAAGGGCCGAAGGGTACCCTTTCCCCCCACCCTCCGTCCCGTGTCCCGACGACGCTCGACGGCACGGCAGCGTCGCCGGCCATATTGTGACGCTCGTTCGTCCCGCGGGCCAATGGGAGCGCCGGGCCGGCGCCGAGTGGGGGCCGTGACGGGTCGGTGTGGTGCGCGGGCAACAGTACCCTCGCGTCCACCGCCAAGGCAAGGCCCCTGTCGTGCGTGCCGTCGCGTAGTACCCAACAACAACAACAACAAATCCAACAACAGTTGAGTGTCAAAGTGTGTTTTGTTTTTATAGTTCACCGTTCGCGTTTTCTCGACGCCAAGACGGAATTCATACGGTCAGTGTCGAGGGGCCAATGTGCACCAGGTTCGCTGCCGCCCCCCGGGACGTTCGGAGGTGAGCCCCCCGGGCTGCTGACAGCCAGCCCCCAGGGAGCCGCGACAGCGGCGGCCGTGCCCGCGCCGCCGTCTTCCGCGGCAGCCAACGCGATGAACCAGCTGGGGACGGTTTACGCCACCAAGCGCCGCCGTCGGAACGGAAAAAGGTGCGTACCACAAAATCAGTGCTAAATACGCGAATTCAGTGTCTGTAAACCGAAACAGTGGCATTCAGAATCACCGATGGTGCCAAATTGAGTGTCGCTAATCGAAAAAGTGAAAAAGAAAAAAGTTGTGCAGGTTTTAACATTGACTGTTGTCTTCTTACACAAGTCAACGAAAGTATCGTTGCTTCAAACACGTTCTGACTTGTTTTGGCCCGAGTGCACCAAATTTTATGTTTATGGAATTTAACCACACCAAAAACTTTACGACTTTTCTTAATCTTGATAACCATGGAATACCAGAAAAAAATTTTGAACGAAAAAACCGATTTCAAAAATTCTCGAAAGGCGCGTTTTCCGTTTTTTTTTGCTACAACTTCCGAACGAATGTTCGGATTTTCACAATTCTCTCCCTACTTTAATCCTCCAATCAAGTCGATTCAAATTATATCGAAAAAAAACGCTTTCGCGTTGCAATTGTTTTTCCTTTTTTTGGTCATAACCTCTGAACGAACGGTCGGATTTTGATAATTCTTCACCCACTTTAATCCTCCGAACAAAATGCTTCAAACTACGTCAAAAATGCGATTTCGTGTTGCAATTGTTTTTACGTTTTCCGGTTATAACTTCTGAACGAATGATCGGATTTTGAAAATTCTTTCCTTACTTGAATCCTCCAATCAAGTCGATTCAAATGATATCAAAAAATCTGCGATTGTTTTTCCGTCTTTTTGCCAAAACGTCTGAACGAATGGTCGAATTTTGAAAATTTCTTCCCCACATTATTGCACCAATCAAGTTATTTTAAATGATCTTAAAAAACGCTTTCGCGTTGCAATTGTTTTTCCGTTTTTCGGTGATAACTTCTGAACGAATGGTCGGATTTTGATAATTCCTCACCCACTTTAATCCTCCGAACAAAATGCTTCAAACTACGTCAAAAATGCGATTTCGTGTTGCAATTGTTTTTCCGTTTTTCGGTTATAACTTCTGAAGGAATGATCGGATTTTGAAAATTCTTCCCTTATTTGAATACTCCAATCAAGTCGATTCAAATGATATCAAAAAATCTGCAATTGTTTTTCCGTCTTTTTGCCATAACGTCTGAACGAATGGTCGAATTTTGAAAATTTCTTCCCCACATTATTGCACCAATCAAGTTATTTTAAATGAATTTAAAAAACGCTTTCGCGTTGCAATTGTTTTTCCGTTTTTTTGTCATAACTTCTGAACGAATGATCGGATTTAGAAAATTCTTCACCCACTTTAATCCTCCAAACAAAATGTTTCAAACGATGTCAAAAATGCGATTTCGTGTTGCAATTGTTTTCACGTTTTTGGTTATAACTTCTGAACGGATGATCGGATTTTGAAAATTCTTCTCCTACTTAAATCCTCTCATCAAGTCGATTCAAATGATGCCGAAAAAACACTTTCGCGTTGCAATTGTTTTTCCGTTTTTGGTCATAACTTCTGAATGGATGATCGAATATTGAAAATTGTTCGCCCATTTTAATCCCCCAATCGAGTTGTTTCGTGTCGCAATTGTTTTTCCGTTTTTTTGCCATAACTTCTGATTTTGACAATTCGTCCACCGAGTTGTGCAATTTTCTTCGTCTAAAAAAATATATAAAAACAGTTGCAATGGTATTGAAATTTTCCAAATTTACTCAAAAACCAATTTACTTCAAAAGCCTGTTGAATCAAGTCGATTGAAATGATATCGAAAAAAAAAAACGCTTAGGCGTTGCAATTGTTTTCCGTGTTTTTGCCATAACGTCTGAACGAATGGTCGAATTTTGAAAATTTCTTCCCCACGTTATTGCACCAATCAAGTTGTTTTAAATGATCTTAAAGAAACGATTTCGTGTTGCAATTGTTTTTCCGTTTTTTAGGTTATAACTTCTGAACGAATGGTCGCATTTCGAAATTTCCTCCCCCATATTAATTCATCAATCAAGTTGTTTCAAACATCATCAAAAAATGCTTTCGTGAAGCAATTGTTTTTTTATTTTTTTGGTCCTGAACAAATGGACAAATTTTGAAAATTCCTCTGCCAAATTAATCTATTCATTGACTTGTTTTAAACGATCTCTTTGTTCTGCAATAGTTTTTTGTTTTTTCGGTTTTTCAGTTTTTTTTTTTTGGTTTTTCGGTTTTTCGATTATAATTTTACATAAATAAATGGATTTTTTGAATTCCTCCTCCACATTAACGTACCAATTAAGTTGTTTCAAACTGCTTAAAAAAAACGTTTCGTGTTGCAATTGTTTTCCGTTTTTTCGGTCATAACTTCTGAACGAGTAGTCGAATTTTGAAAATTCCTCCACCTCACCAACTCGTTTTAAACGATCTTGAAAAAACGCATTCGTGTTGGACAAATTTTGAAAATTCTTGTTTTCTGTTGGGAAATAAATAAATACTTATTATTGTTATTATTATTATTATTATTTCATGCGTTCTGTTGCGACAGTTGAATTTTTAAAATCGTTATTGAGCTTAGAATACGTGCCTGCAGTTAATTTCCATTTTTTTTTTAATTAAAAGTATAAAGCCCAAAAAATTTAATTTTGAAAAATCTATCAAAAACGAAAAATTCAAACAAAGACAAAACGACAGGATTACATCCTTTACCTCTTTTATTTCATACGTTCTGTTACGACAGTTGGATTTTTAAAATCGTTATTGAGGTTAGAATACGTGCCTGCAGTTCATTTCCTATTTTTCTTTTTAAATTAAAAGTAAAAAAGCGCAAAAATTTTAATTTTTAAAAATCCATCAAAAAAAAAACGAAAAATTCTAACAAAGACAAAACGACACTATTGTAACGTTTACCTCTTTTATTTCATACGTTCTGTTCATTTCCTTTTACTTTCTCCGTTACGAAGTACGAGAAAGTATTGTGATCGTGATTTTTTTTTCAAAAAATTTTTTTACGGAAATATCCGTTATGGGGTCCCTAGAGGCCATTTCAACAATTTCTGGAAAAAATTTTTTTGTGTCTGTGTGTGTGTGTGTGTGTGTGTCTGTGTGTGTGTGTGTGTGTCTGTCTGTGCGCGCTGTATCTCAAAAACTAATAGAGCTATTGATATGAAACTTTGAACATCCGTCTTATTTGATAATCTGAGGAACTGAAAAGCTTTTGGTAAAATTTCGTACACCGGAAGTGGGCGTTTACCTTAACTGTTTTTTGTTTTTTGTCAATATTTTCTTAAATATGAAAAATATCCAAAAACATTTAAACGAACATTGAAGACAACAAAGAAATCAACATCTTTTGCTTGAAAACATTTTTCATAAAATCAATTTTATTCGAGAAAAAAATTTATTAATTTTTTTTCATTTTTGGTTTATAATTCTAAAACGATAATAGTTACAGCAAATTTATGTTAATAATAATTGTAGAGAATGCTAAAATAAACAACTTATAAAGAATAAGTTTTTTTCTATATCCCTCTAGTTTTTGAGTAAACTGAGTTTTTGAATTTGTAGTATAATTTTCCCATCTTTCATAATTTTGACGTTTTAAACGTCAGTTTAATCCGAGTTTACACAACGCTCGATGTACATTTAAAACATGATTTCAATTGAAAATAAACCACGAAAACGTAAATATAAATGGCTATGATACCATCAAGTCGGAGAAAGTAACATGATGGCCACATCACCATTTTTTTTTTTTAATTTCAATTTTGAAAAATCTACCAAAAACGCAAAATTCTAACAAATTCAAAACGGCACTATTACAACCTTTACCTCTTTTAATTCATACGTTTTGTAACGATAGATATTTTCTTTAACGTTTATTGAGGTTAGAATGCTTGCCTATAGTTTTTTTTTGACTTCTAGACATATTCAATTTGTTAGATTTATTTTTATGGCTAGAATGTTGCCACAAAAAAAAAACTTATGACTAAAATTGATGGTATTAACGCATTCTTAAGAATATATTTCATTTGTTTCGATAAATATATTCTGAAAGAAGTTACACCGGTTAGAAGATCAAGCGCTTCCTTGTGCATGTTCCGGTTAGAAAAATCATAACTCAAAAACCAAATTTCCAATCAAAAATTTTCAAACTGCTTTCCATTAACAACTAAATTAACTTTACGATGCATTATTAAAAACAAAATATTCTCAATCGGTTAACGAATAACAACAATCAGAAAAAGAACAAGTGCGCTTGCTAATGTTTACAATTAAAAATTCGTAAAAAATATTAAATAACAATTAAAAATTACGAAAAAATTCCATAACATTAACTGATACTCCATCTTTAGGAATATGTATTGTTTATTAAAAAAAAAAAATCTGTAAGAAGTTATCGCGGTTAGAAGCGGACCATGCGTCATCAGTCAAAATCCAAATAATCGCGTGTGCGTGCGCTGGTAAAAAAATGCATAACTCAAAAACTAGATTTTGGATTTTAATTTTGTTAACGGTTTTCTATTACCAGTTAAATTGTGTTTATAATCCAGTAATAAAAACAAAATATGTTTACCTGGTTAATAAACAATAATAATTAGAAAAATAACAAATGCGCTGGCTAATTTTCAATTTCAAAAATCCGTAAAAAATATTAAATGTTAATTAAAAATTACAAATAAATTCCATATTGTTAACTGACACTTCATCTTTAAGAGTGTGTTTTGTTTATTTAAAAATAAAAATTCTGAAAGAAGTTATTGCGGTTAGAAGCGTGTCCTGCGTAATCAGTCAAAATGCAAACACTCGCGTGTGCATGTGCTGGTAAAAAAATTCATAATTCAAAAACCGTATTTTGGATTTAAATTTTATGAAAGGTTTTCTATTGCCAACTAAATTGTCTGTATAATCAAGTAATAAAAAACTATATATTTTTACCTAGTTAATAGACAATAATAATTAGAGTAATAACAAGTGCGCTGGCTAACTTTCAATTTTAAAAATTCGCAAAAAATATGAAATATTTAAAAAATTTAACATAATATTAACTGATTCTCTAAATTTGGGAATATGTTTTGTTTATTAAAAAAAATATTTCCATAAGGAGTTATAGCGGTTAGAAGCGTACCCTGCGTATCAGTCAAAATCCAAAACCTCGCGTGATCGAAAAATCATAACTCAAAAATCAAACTATTGATTTTATTTCTGCAAACTGTTTTCTATTAACAACTAAATTGTCTTTGTAATTCAGTAATAAAAACAAAATATTATTAATCGGTTAATGAATAACAACAATTAGAAAAAATTAGAAATGTTTACGTTTAAAAATTCGTAAAAAATATTAAATGTTTGTTAAAAATGACGAATAAATTCCACAATATTGCCTGAAACTCTATCTTTATGGATATGTTTAGTTTATTTTAATAACATGTTTCTAAAAGTAGTTATAGAGGTTAGAAGCGTCATCAGTCAAACTCCAAAACCTCGCGTGATCGAAAAATCGTAACTCAAAAATCAAACTATTGATTTTATTTCTGCAAACTGTTTTCTATTAACAAGTAAATTGTCTTTATAATTCAGTAATAAAAATAAAATATTATTAATCGGTTAATGAATAACAACAATTAGAAAAAATTACAAATGTTTACATTTAAAAATTCGTAAAAAATATTAAATATTAATTTAAAAATTACGAATAAATTCCACATTATTGTCTGAAGATCCATCTTTATGTATATATTTATTTTATTTAAAAAAATGTTTCTGAAAGAAGTTATAGACTGCGTCATCAGTCAAAATCCAAACCCTCGCGTGATCGAAAAATCGTAACTTAAAAATCAAACTTTTGATTTTATTTCTGCACTAGGTTTTCTATTAACAACTAAATTGTCTTTATAATTCAGTAATAAAAACAAATTATTATTAATCGATTAATGAATACATTTAAAAATTTGTAAAAAATATTAAATGTTTATTAAAAATTACTAATAAATTTCACAATGTTGCCTGAAACTCTATATTTATGAATATGTTTAGTTTATTTTAAAAATATGTTTCTGAAAGAAGTTATAGAGGTTAGAAGCGTACCCTGCGTCATCAGTCAAAATCCAAACACTCGCGTGATCGAAAAATCAAAACTCAAAAACCAGATTTTGGATTTTAATTCTGCAAGCGGTATTCTATTAACAACTAAATTGTTTTTAAAATCCAGTAATAAAACAAAATATGTTTACCCGGTTAATGAATAATAAAAATTATAAAAAATAAGTTCAAAAATTCGTAAGAAAAATTAAATATAAATTAAAAATTACGAATAAATTCTGTAATATTAACTAATACTACGTTTTTAGGAATATGTATTGTTCATTAAAAAAATGTTTGTAAGAAGTTACAGCAGTTACAAGCGGGCCCTGTGACATCAGTCAAAACCCAAACAGTCGCGCCGCAAAAAAAAATTCACAACTCAAAAACCGAACTTAGTATTTTAAATCTGCAAACGGTGTACAATTCAGAAATAAATTTTATTTATTATCCTGATAATAAGAAAGAAATGGAAATGGTTTAATCATTTTTTTCGTACTGCAACAATATTGATCGAGAAACGATTTCAAGTTTTGAACGTCAAAGAAAAATATAAACAATTGAAGTAAACTTTCGCAAAAATTTAAGTTTATTTTTGGAACATTAAGCTTCGTAAATAATTTATATTTGTCGTGTTACCTTATTTATAAAGAACGAGTTATTTAAGTTAGAAGCCGCTCATTCCGGGTTAAATTTTTTTTTTTTTTTGTAAAGTGTTTTTGATTCACCAGAATATTAACTTTTAACCTTGATAAATGTTTTACCTTTTGTATTGGCTAGGCTACATAGACTTAAATGCTGGAGCAGTTCAAGAATCGATTTCGAGTTTTAAAGGCCAGAAAAAAATACAAGCAATTGAAGTAAAATTTCGAAAGAAAATAAGTTTGCTTTGGAAATGTTAAGCTTCTCAAATAAGTTATATTTGTTGAGACGCCTTAATTAGGGTACGAGTTATTTGAGCTAGAAGCATTCCCAGTAAAAAAAAAATCACAACACAAAAACTGGAAATTTCGATTTTGGTTCTGTTTCACCAGGCGTCACACCAGTTTCTAAAAAAAATATTTCCAATAAATCCAACATTAAAAATTTTGGTTTTAAACCGACGATGAGTTGTAATTTATGGCATTTGAAAAGGATGACTAAACAGAAAATAATTCGTAATCCGAACGTACCGTAAAGCGGTAAACAGGATAAATTGGCTCCGATAAACCGGAAATGGTGATGGGAAAATGGTTATTATCCACGCTTAAACGCTCATATTTTATTTAAGGGAAAGTTATTCCATGCGACCAGCGACTTATTGCGAAAAAATAAAAATTCTATCCAAAATAATTCAACTGATTGAACAAATCCTCACGCTGATATTTTTATGATTAGATCGTTTATCAATTAATCAAATGCAAATGAGTTTCGAACAGCCCACACGGTATAATTTAAATTCCGAACGCACCATTTAACGGAATTATTGTAATTAATTTCTATATAAACATGTGAACGCATCGATTTTTGTTAAATGATTAATTCATATTGGAATCGTCCGCATTTAATAGATCTAATCTATTTTAGATGTGAATTAATCGGAGGATTAAAACTTCATTTCCATAATTGAACTTCTGCCATGCAAATGCGTTACTTTTTAATGCCGTTATAAAAAAAGAAAAAAAAGAAAAAGCGCAAATTAATTAATTAATGCTAATTGCGGCGGCTCGATAAATAATTATTTGTGCGCGTGGAAATGCACCTGGTGGATGATTTGACGTTGAAAAAGTGCTAATGATGGAATTTTTGTATTATTTACTTAAATTAATTATCAAATATTTACAGCAGCATTCCTTTGATTTGTTTTGGCGAGAGGAAAAATTACCAAGAAAATGTATTAAAGTACTTTTAGTACCTTTAATAATACTTTTGAGTGGTAGCAAAAATTTACGTTGCTAACGATTTTTTTTTTTATAACAAAATACGCATTTCTGGCTTGGAACGAGAATTCTCGTTTGCATAAAAATATACGCCGGCGAGGAAAAATAAGTTTAATTTACCATTCTTTGTTGGCCTTGTATATCTAATTCTAAAGACAATTTATTTCTGTTCGCAGAATTCAAATCCAAAATTTGGTTTTTGAGTTACGAATTTTTTAACCCGAATGAGCACATGCGAGCGTTTGTTAGCGCAGGGGCGGCTTCTGATCGCTGTAACTTCTTTCAGAATTAAATTATCAAAATGAACAAAAGATATTCTTAAAGCTAGAGAATGCAACTATATTTTAGAATTAATTCGTGATTTTTAATTATTATTTATTATTTTTTGTTGAATTTTAAATAAAAACATTACTCCGCGCAATCGTTAATATTTTCAGTATTACATTTCCGTAACTGTTTAAGATATTTACGGTTTTCTTGCTTAATTGGAAAGGCAATTTATTTCTAAATCGAATACCGGTCGCAGAAGTCAAATCCAAAATCTCATTTTTGAGTTACGAATTTTTTAACCCGAACGTGCACATGCGAGCGTTCGTTAGCGCAGGGGCGGCTTCTAATCGCTGTAACTTTTTTCAGAATGAATTTATCAAAACAAACGAAACATATTCTTAAAGCTAGAGAATTTATAAATATTGCAGAATTAATTCGTGATTTTTAATAATTATTTAATATTTTTTATTGAATTTTAAATGGAAACATTGTTCCGCGCAATCGTTAATCTTTCTATTATTGCATTTTCGTAACTATTTAAGATATTTACGGTTTTCTTGCTTAATTGGAAAGGCAATTTATTTCTAAATCGAAAACCGTTCGCAGAAGTCAAATTCAAAATCCGATTTTTGAGTTACGAATTTTTTAACCCGAACGTGCACATGCGAGCGTTCGTTAGCGCAGGGGCGGCTTCTAATCGCTGTAATTTCTTTCAGAATTAATTTATCAAAATAAACTACAGTATTCTTAAAGATGGAGTATCAGTTAATGTTGTGGAATTTTTTCGTAATTTTTAATTGTTATTTAATATTTTTTACGAATTTTTGAAGTCAGCGCACTTGCAATTTTTTATAATTGTTATTATTTATTACCTGGGTAAAAATATTTTGTTTTTATTACTGGATTATAAAGACAATTTAGTTGTTAATAGAATACCGTTTGCAGAATTAAATTTCAAAATCTGGTTTTTGAGTTATGATTTTTTGTATCCAGCACATGCACACGCGAGTGTTTGCGTTTTGACTGATTACGCAGGGTACGCTTCTAACCGCAATAACTTCTTTCGGAAATATTTTTTCAAAATAAACAAAACATATTCCTAAAGATGGAGTATCAGTTAATGTTGTGGAATTTTTTCATAATTTTTAATTGTTATTTAATATTTTTTACGAATTTTTTAAGCCAGCGCACTTGCAATTTTTTATAATTGTTATTATTTATTAACCGGGTAAAAATATTTTGTTTTTATTACTGGATTTTAAAGACAATTTAGTTGTTAATAGAATGCCGTTTGCAGAATTAAAATTCAAAATCTGGTTTTTGAGTTATGAATTTTTTTACCAGCACATGCACACGCGAGTGTTTGGATTTTGACTGATTACGCAGGGTGCGCTTCTAACCTCGATAACTTCTTTCGGAAATATTTTTTCAAAATGAACAAAATATATTCCTAAAGATGGAGTATCAGTTAATGTTGTGGAATTTTTTCGTAATTTTTAATTGTTATTTAATATTTTTTACGAATTTTTTAAGCCAGCGCACTTGCAATTTTTTATAATTGTTATTATTTATTAACCGGGTAAAAATATTTTGTTTTTATTATTGGATTCTAAAGACAATTTAGTTGTTAATAGAATGCCGTATGCAGAATTAAAATCCAAAATCTGGTTTTTGAGTTATGATTTTTTTTTACCAGCACATGCACGCGCGAGTGTTTGCATTTTGACTGATTACGCAGGGTGCGCTTCTAACCTCGATAACTTCTTTCGGAAATATTTTTTCAAAATGAACAAAATATATTCCTAAAGATGGAGTATCAGTTAATGTTGTGGAATTTTTTCGTAATTTTTAATTGTTATTTAATATTTTTTACGAATTTTTTAAGCCAGCGCACTTGCAATTTTTTATAATTGTTATTATTTATTAACCGGGTAAAAATATTTTGTTTTTATTACTGGATTATAAAGACAATTTAGTTGTTAATAGAATGCCGTATGCAGAATTAAAATCCAAAATCTGGTTTTTGAGTTATGATTTTTTTTTACCAGCACATGCACACGCGAGTGTTTGGATTTTGACTGATTACGCAGGGTGCGCTTCTAACCTCGATAACTTCTTTCGGAAATATTTTTTCAAAATGAACAAAATATATTCCTAAAGATGGAGTATCAGTTAATGTTGTGGAATTTTTTCGTAATTTTTAATTGTTATTTAATATTTTTTACGAATTTTTTAAGCCAGCGCACTTGCAATTTTTTATAATTGTTATTATTTATTAACCGGGTAAAAATATTTTGTTTTTATTACTGGATTATAAAGACAATTTAGTTTTTAATAGAATGCCGTTTGCAGAATTAAAATCCAAAATCTGGTTTTTGAGTTATGATTTTTTTTTACCAGCACATGCACACGCGAGTGTTTGGATTTTGACTGATTACGCAGGGTACGCTTCTAACCACGATAACTTCTTTCAGAAATATTTTTTCAAAATAAGCAAAACATATTCCGAAAGATAGAGTATCAGTTAATGTTACGGAATTTTTTCGTAATTTTTAATTGTTATTTAATATTTTTTACGATTTTTTTAAGCCAGCGCACTTGCAATTTTTTTATAATTGTCATTATTTATTAACCGGGTAAAAATATTTTGTTTTTATTACTGGATTTTAAAGACAATTTAGTTGTTAATAGAATACCGTTTGCAGAATTAAAATCCAAAATCTGGTTTTTGAGTTACGAATTTTTTAACCCGAACGTAAACGTGCGAGTGTTTGTTAGCGCAGGGGCGGATTCTGATCGCTGTAACTTCTTTCAGAAATAATTTATCAAAATAAACGAAACATATTCTTAAAGATGGAGTATCAGTTAATGTTGTGGAATTTTTTGCTTAATTTTTAATTGTTATTTAATATTTTTTACGAATTTTTTAAGCCAGCGCACTTGCAATTTTTTATAATTGTTACTATTTATTAACCTGGTAAAAATATTTTGTTTTTATTACTGGATTATAAAGACAATTTAGTTGTTAATAGAATACCGTTTGCGGAATTAAATTTCAAAATCTGGTTTTTGAGATATGAATTTTTTTACCAGCACATGCACGCGCGAGTGTTTGCATTTTGATTGATTACGCAGGGTACGTTTCTAACCGCGATCACTTTTTTCGGAAATATTTTTTCAAAATGAACAAAACATATTCCTAAAGATGGAGTATCAGTTAATGTTGTGGAATTTTTTCATAATTTTTAATTGTTATTTAATATTTTTTACGAATTTTTGAAGTCAGCGCACTTGAAATTTTTTATAATTGTCATTATTTAATAACCGGGTGAAAATATTTTGTTTTTATTACTGGATTATAAAAACAATTTAGTTGTTAATAGAATACCGTTTGCAGAATTAAAATCTAAAATCGGGTTTTTGAGTTATGAATTTTTTTACCAGCACGTGCACACGCGGGTGTTTGCATTTTGACTGATTACGCAGAGTACGCTTCTAACCGCGATAACTTCTTTCAGAAATATTTTTTCAAAATAAGCAAAACATATTCCGAAAGATAGAGTATCAGTTAATGTTACGGAATTTTTTCGTAATTTTTAATTGTTATTTAATATTTTTTACGATTTTTTTAAGCCAGCGCACTTGCAATTTTTTTATAATTGTCATTATTTATTAACCGGGTAAAAATATTTTGTTTTTATTACTGGATTTTAAAGACAATTTAGTTGTTAATAGAATACCGTTTGCAGAATTAAAATCCAAAATCTGGTTTTTGAGTTACGAATTTTTTAACCCGAACGTAAACGTGCGAGTGTTTGTTAGCGCAGGGGCGGCTTCTAATCGCTGTAACTTCTTTCAGAATTAATTTATCAAAATGAACGAAACATATTCTTAAAGCTAGAGAATGCATAGATATTTTAGAATTAATTCGTGTTTTTTAATAATTATTTAATATTTTTTATTGAATTTTGAATGGAAACATTACTCCGCGCAATCGTTAATCTTTTCATTATCACATTTCCGTAACTGTTTAAGATATTTACGTTTTTCTTGCTTAATTGGAAAGGCAATTTATTTGTAAATCGAATACCGTTCGCAGAAGTCACATCCAAAATCCGATTTTTGAGTTACGAATTTTTTAACCCGAACGTGCACATGCGAGCGTTTGTTAGCGCAGGGGCGGATTCTGATCGCTGTAACTTCTTTCAGAAATAATTTATCAAAATAAACGAAACATATTCTTAAAGATGGAGTATCAGTTAATGTTGTGGAATTTTTTGCTTAATTTTTAATTGTTATTTAATATTTTTTACGAATTTTTTAAGACAGCGCAATATTTTTTACGATTTTTTTAAGCCAGCGCACTTGCAATTTTTTTATAATTGTCATTATTTATTAACCTGGTAAAAATATTTTGTTTTTATTACTGGATTATAAAGACAATTTAGTTGTTAATAGAATACCGTTTGCGGAATTAAATTTCAAAATCTGGTTTTTGAGATATGAATTTTTTTACCAGCACATGCACGCGCGAGTGTTTGCATTTTGATTGATTACGCAGGGTACGTTTCTAACCGCGATCACTTTTTTCGGAAATATTTTTTCAAAATGAACAAAACATATTCCTAAAGATGGAGTATCGGTTAATGTTGTGGAATTTTTTCGTAATTTTTAATTGTTATTTAATATTTTTTACGAATTTTTGAAGCCAGCGCACTTGCAATTTTTTATAATTGTTATTATTTATTAACCTGGTAAAAAAAATTGTTTTTATTACTGGATTGTAAAGACAATTTAATTGTTAATAGGAAATCAAATGTAGAATTAAAATCCAAAGTTTGATTTTTGAGTTACGATTTTTCGATCACGCGAGTGTTTGTATTTTGACTGATGACGCAGGGTATGCTTCTAATTGCGATAACTTCTTTCAGAAATATTATTTCTTAACAAACAAAATAAATTCCTAAAGATGGAGTTTTAGATAATAATACGTAATTTATTCATAATTTTTAATAAACATTTAATATTTTTTACGGATTTTTAAATGTTAACATTACTTAGCTCACTTGTTTTTTTTTATTGTTCTTATTCGTTAACCCATTAAGAAATTTTTATTTTTAGTACCAAATTGTGAAGATAATTTAGTTGTTAATGGAAAACAGTTTGAAAAATTTTGATCGGAAATCTAATTTTTGAGTTATGATTTTTTTTACCGGGAATACCTCGATTTTGCGGGATAACGCGGTGTTGGCTTCTAACTCTGTTAATTCGTTTCTTAAAAGAGACATCACAACATTTTTAACTTATTGACGGAGCTGAATATTTCGGTGGTGAATATGAATTTTTTCGAAATTATTTATAATTGTTTCTTGTATCAAAATTTTTTCTTGATTATTACGAAATTTTCCAGTTGTAATTTCATCACAATAATTTTATTTCCGTTATGAATTTTTAATTAGCTTCATGTGTTACTTGATGAATTAGTGTGGACAGGAAGGGAGCGTCCCTCGGCGTCGCTTTTAATTTTACTGGCGACGCAAAAGGATGCCTCTTTATGAAATTAAATTGTTGCATAATTAAAGCCTTACGTTTTTTTTATTATACACGCGCGGACCCACGAATTTTTTTCTAATTATTGCGAGTTTGGCCGGGTTGACCGAAGCAGATGAAATTGTTTTAGTTGGAGAAGCGAACGCGAACTTGCGCGCTAAGAGAAACGTAGGCTTTTCAGAATAATAATAATAATAAACGGAAAAATCTCTTTTTTACAAAAAGTACTTAAATTAATAGCTTACATTCAGAAGATGGCGCCCAGTTGCCTAAAATTGCGAAACCTTACCAACCGCTGCAGTTTTCTATTAAAATTTGTTTAAAAAAAATTAAATTATCTGCAACCGATACAAAATAACAACTGTTAGAAGTAAATATTTTGATGACATGACCGGATGAAAAGTGTGAAAATCTCATAAACCGTCGCAGCTTGTTCAAACTGTCAAAATTTCTTTAAAAATATTCAGTTATTATTGTCATTACAGAAAACTGTAATTATCTACACCTCAAATAAAATGGTGGAAATTTCTAATAATAATTTTGTGCAGAACTGAAATATTTATTCGATTTAAAGAACGTAAACGGATTTCGATTTCACGAGCAGACGGAGATTGAACTTTTGATCAGACATTATGAGAATTAAGGGCCGAGCGTCCTCTCTCGGCTGTGGTAATTTTCCGGTTAGTCTCGACGCAAAGTATACCCCTTGGGAGTTTTGATTAGTGAGCAGCGGCTCACGAATATTCGCGAAAACGAACGCTACTGTATTATTTAGGAATTCAATTGGACGGTGTGTGAGAGGGAGAAAGAGAGGGAGAGAGAAAAAAACACCCTAAAATTCTTCCATCATCAGATATAAACGCCGCCCAACCCTCCGACCGTAAAAATATTTTATTCTCCCCGTGTATTTATTTTTTATGGTGGTGGGGGGTTGGGGGGAATTTATCCCTCGCTTTTTTTTTCGAAGCGACATGCGAATAAAATACTTGGAAATCGCCGTAAATCATTATCCGTCCCGCCTTTCCCGGAATTATTTCTGCCCCTTGAAGTACGTAACAATTTTTACGAGTTATTGTGGGCATTTCTGGTTAATGGTATCGTCGTCGAAACAAAAGGTTACGGCAGTAAACGTAGGTCAATCAAGAGATGTCGCCCAGTGACAAAATGTGTGCATGTGCTGGCTAAAAGTTCATAACTCAATACCCCGTGTCATCAGTCAAAAAATTGTATTTCGGTGTTTCTTCAAAAATGTTCAATTTTCATGATTTAGAAAGCAAATCTTAATTATCTTCACAGGAAATATGATGGCGTTCGTTTGAACATAAACTTTAGTCAAAAAAGTGCATTTCTTTCAAAAAAGTGTACCTACCGTTGCAACTATTTTTTACCTTTTGGAATTCTTCAATAATGAAAAGGAAATCTTAATTATCCTCACTGAAAACGATATGGCGTTCGTTTGAAGTTTAAACTTAGATGGAAAGGGCTATTCTTTAAAAGAAGCATGGTCAAAATTTTATCCACCACTAGAGCTTCTTCTAAATTTCTGTGTTTCTTCAAAAATATTCGGTTCTTATGATTTTTAAAACAAATCTTCATTACCCCCACTAAAACTTAAATAGTGTCAGTTTGAAGTTAGTGGTGCACTTTTTTAGGTGTGGTCAAAATTTTATCTAGGATTTGTTCTAAAAAGTTTCCTTTTTAAGATCTTGGCATTAAATTTCAAACAAGGCATCATTGATTTAAAGCTGAAATGTTGATCAAGTACGAGCATCTCTTGAAAGAAAGTGTTGCCAAAATTGTATCTTCTACTGAGGCTACTTTAAACTTTCTAGTTTACTTCTGAAATGTTTTATTTCCAAGTTTTGAAAAGTACATCGTAATTATCTTTACTGACAACCAGATGGCGTTTGTTTGAAGTTTAAACTTGGATGAAAAATGTGCCTTTCTTTAGAAAAGGTGTGGTCAAAATTTTATCTAACGCTACAGCTGCTTCTAGCTTCCTGTGTTTCTTCAAAAATGTTCTGTTTTCACGATTTTAAAAGCAAATCTTTATTATATTCTCTGCAAACAAGATGGCGTTAGTAAGAAGTTAAAACTTGCAATTTAAAAAAAAAAATCTGTCACGATTTTATCCGCCTTTGCAGATGCATTCAATTTTTTGTCCTTCTTCAAAAATGTTCTATTTTGATGATTTTTGAAGAAAATCCCAATTATTTTTGCCACAAATAAAATGGCGTTGGTTGGAAGTTAAAATGCATTTTTTGGAAGAAAATGTTGAATTTTTTTATTTATTATCACAGTTGTTTGTTACTTTCTACGTTTCTTCAAAAATGTTCTGTTTTTAAGGTTATGAAAGTAAATCATCAATATCTTCACTGCAAACAAGATGGCGTTAGTTTAAAGTTAAGTTTTTTATGGAAAAATGCGTTTCCCAAAAAAAAAAATCTGTCATGATTCCATCCGCCATTGCAGCTGGTTACAATTTCCTGTCTTTCTTCAAAAATGTTCTGTATTGCTGATTTTTAAAGAAAATCTCAATTATTTTGACCACAAATAAAATGGCGTTGGTTGGAAGTTAAAATTTTGATTAAAAATAGTGAATTTCTTGGAAGAAAATGTTGAAATTTTTTTATCTATCATCACAGTCGTTTGTCACTTTCTGCATTTCTTCAAAAATGTTCTGTTTTTATGGTTATGAAAGTAAATCATCAATATCTTCACTGCAAACAAGATGGCGTTAGTATGAAGTTAAAAGTTACATTTTCAAAAAAAAAAAATCTGTCACGATTTTATCCGCCTTTGCAGATGTTTCCAATTTTCTGTCCTTCTTCAAAAATATTCTATTTTTATAATTTTTAAAGAAAATCTTGATCATTTTTACCACAAATAAAATGGCGTTGGTTGGAAGTTAAAAGTGCATTTCTTGGAAAAAATGTTAAAATTTTTTATTCATCACAGTCGTTTGTTACTTTCTGCATTTCTTCAAAAATGTTCTGTTTTTATGGTTATGATAGTAAATCATCAATATCTTCACTGCAAACAAGATGGCGTTAGTATGAAGTTAAAAGTTACATTTAAAAAAAAAAAAATCTGTCACGATTTTATCCGCCTTTGCAGATGTTTCCAATTTTCTGTCCTTCTTCAAAAATATTCTATTTTTATAATTTTTAAAGAAAATCTTGATCATTTTTACCACAAATAAAATGGCGTTGGTTGGAAGTTAAAAGTGCATTTCTTGGAAAAAATGTTAAAATTTTTTATTCATCACAGTCGTTTGTTACTATCTGCATTTCTTCAAAAATGTTCTGTTTTTATGGTTATGAAAGTAAATCATCAATATCTTCACTGCAAACAAGATGGCGTTAGTGTGAAGTTAAAACTTTTATGAAAAAAATGCATTTTCAAAAAAAAAAATCTGTCACGACTTTATCCGCCTTTGCCGATGTTTCCAATTTTCTATCCTTCTTCAAAAATATTCTATTTTGATACTTTTTAAGGAAAATCTCAATTATTTTAACCACAAATAAAATGGCGTTGGTTGGAAGTTAAAATTTTGATTAAAAAAAGTGCATTTTTTGGAAGAAAATGTTGCATTTTTTTTATCTATCATCACAGTCGTTTGCCACTTTCTGCATTTCTTCAAAAATGTTCTGTCTTCATAGTTATAAAAGTAAATCATCAATATCTTTACTGCAAACAAGATGGCGTTAGTTTGAAGTTAAATTTTTTATGGAAAAATGCATTTTCCAAAAAAAAAAAATCTGTCATGATTCTATCCGCCATTGCTGCTGGTTACAATTTGCTGTCTTTCTTCAAAAATGTTCTATTTTGATGATTTTGAAAGAATATCTCAATTACTTTCACTAGAAATAAAATGGCGTTGGTTAAAAGTCAAAACTTTGATTTAAAAAAATCATTTCGGAGAAGAAATCGCTGAAAAATTGTTATCCATCATCGCAGTTGTTTCTTATTTCCTGTATTTCTTCAAATATGTTCTATTTTGATGATTTTGAAAGAAAATCTCAATTACTTTCACCAGAAATAAAATGGCGTTGGTTGAAAGTCAAAACTTTGATTGAAAAAATTCACTTCGGAGGAGAAATAACCAAAAAATTGTTATTCATCATCGCAGTTGTTTCTTATTTCCTGTATTTCTTCAAAGATGTTCTATTTTGATGATTTTGAAAGAAAATCTTAATTACTTTCACCGGAAATAAAATGGCGTTGGTTGAAATTCAAAACTTTGATTGAAAAAATTCATTTCGGTGAAGAAAACGCTGAAAAATTGTTATCCATCATCGCAGTTGTTTCTTATTTCCTGTATTTCTTCAAAGATGTTGTAGTTTGATGGTTTTGAAGGAAAACCTTAATTACTTTCACCAGAAATAAAATGGCGCTGGTTGAAAGTCAAAACTTTGATTGAAGAAATTCATTTCGGAGAAGAAAACGCTGAAAAATGGTTATCCATCATCGCAGTTGTTTCTTATTTCCTGCATATCTTCAAAGATGTTGTAGCTTGATGATTTTGAAAGAAAGTCTCAATTACTTTCACTAGAAATAAAATGGCGGTGGTTGAAAGTCAAAACTTTGATTGAAAAAATTCATTTCGGGGAAGAAAACGCTGAAAAATTGTTATCCATTATCGCAGTTGTTTCTTATTTCCTGTATTTCTTCAAAGATGTTCTATTTTGTAGATTTTGAAAAAATATCTCAATTAGTTTCACCAGAAATAAAATGGCGGTGGTTGTAAGTCAAAACTTTGATTGAAAAAATTCATTTCGGAGAAGAAAGCGCTGAGAAATTGTTATCCATTATCGCAGTTGTTTCTTATTTCCTGTATTTCTTCAAAGATGTTCTATTTTGATGATTTTGTAAAAAAATCTTAATTACTTTCACCAGAAATAAAATGGCGTTGGTTGAAAGTTAAAAGTTTGATTGAAAAAATGCATTTCGGAGAAGAAAGCGCTGAAAAATTGTTATCCATCATCGCAGTTGTTTCTTATTTCCTGAATTCCTTTAAAGATGTTTTATTTTGATGATTTTGAAAAAATATCTCAATTACTTTCACCACAAATAAAATGGCGTTGGCTGGAATTTTTAGAAGAAAACGTATTCTTCTGTTTCTATGATTCTGAAAGTGAATCACGAATATCTCCACTGCAAACGAGATGGCGTTGGTTGTAAGTTAAAGTATAGTTAGAATGGAACAGATGATTTGGTCGAAAATTGCGAAATAATTTCGTGTGCTTGTAAAATCTCCATATATTTATATATTTTGCCGGCAACAATTTTCCACGTATTATGGAGGAAGATTGGTGTATTTTTCCGACTTAATAACGTTTCATTACTTTAATCACATTTAATGGTCGTATTTATTTGGCTTTCAGCTACGCTCGCCGGTTTGCTGCACGGTTTGGTGATTCTAAGCGAAATATGCACTTTCTTGTTATAAATAGAAACAATCGACGGATTTGCGCGTACGGTAAAGTTTTTACGGCAAAGTTTCAAAAACTACACTTTTGCAATTATTTTTTCATCGTGTCAGAAAAAATACAAGTAATGATATTCAATTGTTCGCAACATGTGACGTTGCTAGCAGATTTCTTTAGCTTTCAAAAACTGGTTTTATTCTTAAGATATCTTTGTTTTTACCGGAGATATACTATTGAGAACGTAACGGGGTTTGTAGTTTTCAATGCGACGTGGTCAAAACATCGCGAAGCAGGTTCTTGTTAGAACCACAGCAATGAAAACTCCGACAGGATTGCAGAAATAATAATGAAAATAATTCGCCCGCGTTTTCCGCGGAATGATCCCAGTAGCGTATCCGACGCGCGGAGAATTTCACTTTTCGGTCACAGTGCACGCGCAACTAATTGGTCCTTCGAACCGGGGCCCGCGCGTTCAAGGTCGCGCCTCGTTCTCAGCCGAGGAAAAATTTGCATCGCCTCGGAACTGGAGCGAGAAGAAATTGTTTACTAATAGACCAGAGATGCACTTGGTGTGTGTGTGTGTGTGTGTTCCGCGCGTTTCGAATTAATTAGCGGGGAAGCGGACCGAATCGTCATCTCGACGTCCGTCGGCGGTGTCGTTCGTTTCGGCGATTCGTTCGTTCTCGTTCACGTTCAAATGAACGTTCGCGAAGTGAACGTGAACGGAAAGACTTGACGGTTCGCCACGAGTTTGAAACTTATAAAATTGATCAAAAATTGATGTTGCTTGATGTTTCTGCAAAAATCAAGAACACCGCGTCCGCAGATTTTGAGTTAATCTTAAGAGGAGGAGGAGTTTACATTTTTTTCAAATCGCGCATCTTCTAGTTGTTTCAAAAAAATATATAAAAACAATTGCCACGAGTTTGAAACCTTTAAAATTGATCAAAAATTGATGCCGCTTGATGTTTCTGCAAAAATCAAGAAAACCGCGTCCGCAGATTTTGAGTTAATCTTAAGAGAATGAGGTGTTTACATTTTTTTTCAATTCGCGCATCTTTTATTGTTTGAAAAAAAATATAAAAACAATTGCCACGAGTTTGAAACTTTCAAAATTTATCCAAAATTGATGCTGCTTGAAGTTTCTGCAAGAATCAAGAACACCGCGTCCGCAGATTTTGAGTTAATTTTAAGAGAAGGAGGTGTTTACATTTTTTTTCAATTCGCGCATCTTTTATTGTTAAAAAAAAATATAAAAACAATTGCCGCGAGTTTTAAACTTTTAAAATTTATCAAAAATTGATGCCGCTTGATGTTTCTGCAAGAATCAAGAACACCGCGTCCGCAGATTTTGAGTTAATCTTAAGAGAAGGAGGAGTTTACATTTTTTTTTCAATTCGCGCATATTCTATTGTTTGAAAAAAAAATATAAAAACAATTGCCGCGAGTTTGAAACTTTTGAAATTTATCCAAAATTGATGCCGCTTGATGTTTCTGCAAGAATCAAGAACACCGCGTCCGCAGATTTTGAGTTAATTTTAAGAGAAGGAGGAGTTTGCATTTTTTTCAATTCGCGCATCTTCTATTGTTTGAAAAAAAAATATAAAAACAATTGCCACGAGTTTGAAACTTTTAAAATTTATCAAAAATTGATGCCGCTTGATGTTTCTGCAAGAATCGAGAACACCGCGTCCGCAGATTTTGAGGTAATCTTAAGAGAAGGAGGTGTTTACATTTTTTTTCAATTCGCGCATCTTTTATTGTTTGAAAAAAAAATATAAAAACAATTGCCACGAGTTTGAAACTTTTAAAATTTATCAAAAATTGATGCCGCTTGCTGTTTCTGCAAGAATCGAGAACACCGCGTCCGCAGATTTTGTGGTAATCTTAAGAGAAGGAGGTGTTTACATTTTTTTTCAATTCGCGCATCTTTTATTGTTTGAAAAAAAAATATAAAAACAATTGCCACGAGTTTGAAACTTTTAAAATTTATCAAAAATTGATGCCGCTTGATGTTTCTGCAAGAATCGAGAACACCGCGTCCGCAGATTTTGAGGTAATCTTAAGAGAAGGAGGTGTTTACATTTTTTTTCAATTCGCGCATCTTTTATTGTTTGAAAAAAAAAATATAAAAACAATTGCCGCGAGTTTGAAACTTTTAAAATTTATCAAAAATTGATGCCGCTTGATGTTTCTGCAAGAATCGAGAACACCGCGTCCGCAGATTTTGAGGTAATCTTAAGAGAAGGAGGTGTTTACATTTTTTTTCAATTCGCGCATCTTTTATTGTTTGAAAAAAAAAATATAAAAACAATTGCCGCGAGTTTGAAACTTTTAAAATTTATCAAAAATTGATGCCGCTTGATGTTTCTGCAAAAATCAAGAACACCGCGTCCGCAGATTTTGAGTTAATCCTAATAGAAGGAGGAGTTTACATTTTTCGCACTTGTTCGCCATTTTGGAGGACCAAATCGAATCCTTGAGGAAACCAAGAAAACCAAAACAATTGCTAATTTACGCGAATGCGGTGTTTGCGTAGCACAAGGTCAACTAATACGACATATTTTTTTATGTATATATATATTTCGAAGAACACAGGTGAGATGGTTTAATTAAGTCTCTCCGTCTCTCTCGGTCTTAATTTCGCTAATTACCGGCGGCAGCTGCGCCGATGGAGGAATCGATAAATTTTTATCCGGATAACGGTCGCCTCGCGAAATTGCGCACTTTTTTTTCGGCGCGTTGCAAAACGTTTGGATTATCAAGTTTTTTTTTTCTGTGTCGTGTTTAATTGCACCTCCGACATAAAAAAAATGTGTTCCCTTTTTTTGTTAATAAAAAATGGGGAACAGATGCCCGCGGGATATCTAAACTTGTCATCTGTTGAAGATTTTAAGTAGATAACAACTGTTTCACATTAATTTGTAAAACGATCAGATCTAAAAAAAAATAATTTTTTTTACACATCGACAAAGAAATTATTTTTTTTACACATCGACAAAAAAATTATTTTTTTTACACATCGACAAAAAATTATTTTTTTTACACATCGACAAAAAAATATTTTTTTTACACATCGACAAAAAAATTATTTTTTTTACACATCGACTAAAAAATTATTTTTTTTACACATCGACAAAAAACAATTTCTTTTTATACATCGACGAAAAAATATTTTTTTTACACATCGACAAAAAAATTATTTTTTTTACACATCGACAAAAAATTCTTTTTTTTACACATCGACAAAAAAAATTATTTTTTTTACACATCGACAAAAAAATTATTTTTTTTTACACATCGACAAAAAAATTATTTTTTTTACACATCGACAAAAAAACGAATTTACCAATACCGAATTTTTGTGTAAAACGGGAACCACAGCAACAACAACAAAAATAAGTTTTATGAGAAAATTTGACAGCATTATTTTATCAATGCTGAATTTACATGTAAAACGATCATCACATCAACAAAAATAAAAACAAAAATCATTGAATTCATTCAAAGCTTCTGCAACAAGTGTGAATTTTCAATTTTAATCAAAAATCACTTATTAACCGTAGATTTTTTTTAAACTAAAACAATTGCAAAAATACTTTTTTTCGTTCTGCCTTTGGGGAATTATTAATCATTCCCGTATCGTGGTGCCTACGCCTTCTTTGATCCCCCCCAATTATATTAAGTTAATTGGTCAGGCAAAGTGAATTACATTTGAATACATCCGAGCATAATCGCCCCCCTTTTTTTTTAATTTATCACCCTTCCTCCAAAGGGGCTTATTTATCCCCCACCCCGCACATAAAAAGGGAGTTACTTTTTTTTCCAGTGTGTAATTAGGGAATATTTGCATGTAAATGTCCAATTCTTGAAATTCCCTTCTGAATTCATTACCGGCGAAGCCTTGAAAGAAACTTTAATAAAAAAAACAAAATACTGAAAAAAAGGAATTTCCCGCCCAAGGGTGGTAAAAATTCCCGAAAATTTAACACGAGGTACCGAATAATTTCTAGATTATTAAAATTTAAAAATTGTCGATTTTTCTCTGTCGTTAAAAAAATTGAAAAACAAATGCAACAAACTTGAGATTTTCCTAATTTACACAAAATTACGTCTACTTGATAATTAAAGCAAAATTTAATAATATATTATCATTAGATCTAAAAAAAATTGCACTTGAACTTGGATTTTTATAATTTTAAAATTGTCGATTTTTCTCTGCCGTTAAAAAAATTGAAAAACAAATGCAACAAACTTGAGATTTTACAAATTTACACAAAATTACGCCTAGTTGATAACTAAAGCAAAATCTAATAATATATTATCATTAGATCTAATAATAATTGCGCTTGAACTTGGATTTTTATAATTTTAAAATTGTCGATTTTTCTCTCTCGTTAAAAAAATTGAAAAACAAATGCTACAAACTTGAGATTTTCTAAATTTACACAAAAATACGTCTACTTGATAATTAAAGCAAAATCTAATAATATATTATCATTAGATCTAATAATAATTGCACTAGAACTTAGATTTTTATAATTTTAAAATTGTCGATTTTTCTCCGTCGTTAAAAAAATTGAAAAACAAACACTACAAACTTGAGATTTTCCAAATTTACACAAAATTACGTCTACTTGATAATTAAGGCAAAATCTAATAATATATTATCATTAGATCTAATAATAATTGCACTAGAACTTAGATTTTTATAATTTTAAAATTGTCGATTTTTCTCTCTCGTTAAAAAAAATTTAAAAACAAATGCTACAAACTTGAGATTTTCTAAATTTACACAAAAATACGTCTACTTGATAATTAAAGCAAAATCTAATAATATATTATCATTAGATCTAATAATAATTGCACTAGAACTTAGATTTTTATAATTTTAAAATTGTCGATTTTTCTCCGTCGTTAAAAAAAATTGAAAAACAAACACTACAAACTTGAGATTTTCCAAATTTACACAAAATTACGTCTACTTGATAATTAAGGCAAAATCTAATAATATATTATCATTAGATCTAATAATAATTGCACTAGAACTTAGATTTTTATAATTTTAAAATTGTCGATTTTTCTCTCTCGTTAAAAAAAATTGAAAAACAAATGCTACAAACTTGAGATTTTCTAAATTTACACAAAAATACGTCTACTTGATAATTAAAGCAAAATCTAATAATATATTATCATTAGATCTAATAATAATTGCACTAGAACTTAGATTTTTATAATTTTAAAATTGTCGATTTTTCTCCGTCGTTAAAAAAATTGAAAAACAAACACTACAAACTTGAGATTTTCCAAATTTACACAAAATTACGTCTACTTGATAATTAAGGCAAAATCTAATAATATATTATCATTAGATCTAATAATAATTGCACTAGAACTTAGATTTTTATAATTTTAAAATTGTCGATTTTTCTCTCTCGTTAAAAAAAATTGAAAAACAAATGCTACAAACTTGAGATTTTCCTAATTTACACAAAATTACGCCTACTTGATAATTAAAGCAAAATGTAATAATATATTATCATTAGATCTAATAATAATTGCGCTAGAACTTAGATTTTTATAATTTAAAAATTGTCGATTTTTCTCTCTCGTTAAAAAATTGAAAAACAAATGCAACAAACTTGAGATTTTCCTAATTTACACAAAATTACGCCTACTTGATAATTAAAGCAAAATCTAATAATATATTATCATTAGATCTAATAATAATTGCACTAGAACTTAGATTTTTATAATTTTAAAGTCGATTTTTCTCTCTCGTTAAAAAAATTGAAAAACAAATGCAACAAACTTGAGATTTTCCAAATTTACAGAAAATTACGCCTACTTGATGATTAAGGCAAAATCTAATAATATATTATCATTAGATCTAATAATAATTGCACTAGAACTTAGATTTTTATAATTTTAAAATTGTCGATTTTTCTCTCTCGTTAAAAAAATTGAAAAACAAATGCTACAAACTTGAGATTTTCCTAATTTATACAAAATTACGTCTACTTGATTATTAAAGCTAAATCTAATAATATATTATCATTAGAGTTAATAATAATTGCACTAGAACTTAGATTTTCATAATTTTAAAATTGTCGATTTTTCTCTCTCGTTAAAAAAATTGAAAAACAAATGCAACAAACTTGAGATTTACCTAATTTACACAAAATTACGCCTACTTGATAAATAAAGCAAAATCTAATAATATATTATCATTAGATCTAATAATAATTCCACTAGAACTTAGATTTTTATAATTTTAAAATTATCGATTTTTCTCTGTCGTTAAAAAAATTGAAAAACAAATGCTACAAACTTGAGATTTTCCTAATTTACACAAAATTACGCCTACTTGATAATTAAAGCAAAATCTAATAATTTATTATTATCAGATCTAATAATAATTGCACTAGAACTTGGATTTTTATAATTTTAAAATTGTCGATTTTTCTCTGTCGTTAAAAAAATTGAAAAACAAATGCTACAAACTTACGTCTACTTGATAATTAAAGCAAAATCTAATGATATATTGTCATTGGATCTAATAATAATTGCACTGGAAAACGCCTCAACCATCAATCAATTAGTCTTGCATTGATTGATCTGGTAAACTCCCGTCGGTAGGATGCAATAAGCTCCCGTCGTGAGGATGCGATAAGCTCCCGTCGCCACGATACGATAAGCACTAATTTTATTTACAAGCCGAGTTTATGCGAAATCCGAAAACTCATGTTTAGATGTTATTTCCAGCTGCGATTTGCCAATTGTTTTGACGAAAAATAAAAACCACGTTGGTATTGTATGGATTTTTGGTAATTTTGAAGAGATATATTGTTTCAACTTTTTCGAAATCGGATTTACGCCGCATACATATATACATATATACATATATATATATTCATCCGCGGTAGTCTTCATTACTTACGCCGGGATTGGATTTTAATCTCGAGTCCGGTCTCGGGGTAAAGGTGTAGTACTTAAGTGGACCGTCGGATTGTTTTACGTGGACGGAATTTAATTAAGACGTAAGGCCTTAATTGCCGATCCGAATCACGCGCGTCCTCCGAGATACGAAGATGATTCTGCAGAATACGAAATCACCGCTTCGGAAAAGTTATTGCGTTCATTTTTTGGAGTGCATCTGTTAGTACTTAGGTAGTACAACATTTTGCAGCAAGAATTTTCCAAATCTGAAGAAGCGCTCAAGAGCTATCACCAAAAAACCGAAAAACAATTGAAAGCCAAATTTATTTTTTTGAGCGCACCAATATCTATTCGACTAGGACAACATTTTTCACCAAAAATTTTCAAAATCTGAAGAAGCGCCCAAGAGCTATCCTCAAAAAACCGAAAAACAATTGAAACTCAAAGTTGATTTTTTGGGCGCAACAATATCTATTCGACTAGGACAACATTTTTCACCAAAAATTTTCAAAATCTGAAGAAGCGCCCAAGAGCTATCCCCAAAAAACCGAAAAACAATTGATAGTCAAAGTTGATTTTTTGAGCGCATCGATATCTATTCGAGTAGGACAACATTTTTCACTAAAAATTTTCAAAATCTAAAGAAGCGCTCAAGAGCTATCCCCAAAAATCCGAAAAACAATTGATAGTCAAATTTGATTTTTTGAGCGCAACAATATCTATTTGATTAGGACAACATTTTTCACCAAAAATTTTCAAAATCGGAAGAAGCGCTCAAGAGCTATTCACAAAAATCTGAAAAACAATTGAAAGCCAAATTTGATTTTTTGATCGCATCAATATCTATTCTATCGGGACAACATTTTTCACCAAAAATTTTCAATATCTGAAGAAGCGCTCAAGAGCTATTCGCAAAAAAAACGAAAAACAATTGAAAGTCAAATTTCATTTTTTAAGCACATCAATATCTATTCGATTAGGACAACATTTTTCACCAAAAAATTTCAAAATCTGAAGAAGCGTTCAAGAGCTATCCCCAAAAATCCGAAAAACAATTGAAAGCCAAATTTCTTTTTTTGGTCGATTCAATATCTATTCGATCAGGACAACATTTTTCACCAAAAATTTTCAAAATTTGAAGAAGCGCTTAAGAGTTAAACTAAAACGTCGCCTCCTCGTCTTTTTTTCTTCTCGAATTCCCGATGCCGTAAATTCCGGGTTGAGTGATGCTGGTCCCAGATATGCAGAGTGGCCGTGTTTCCATCGTGTAGGACGTAACGAGACATTCTGTGATAGCTACCGGACCGGTAGCTGAAAGCCGAAGAAAGAAGAAAGAGGAGGAGGAGGCGGGCAGGCGCGCAGATGAAGACATCAAACTCTTAACGAGCCCCGGCCGTCTGTCCGGGACACTCAATATGCTAATCGGGCCAACAGCTGATTTATCTGCTGGTCTCCGCGGACGTATCTAATTGTTTCTTCTTTTTCTTCCCCACGCTCGGCGCGCCGCTGCCATAAATCCGCGCCCCGGACACTTTTATTGCCGTCCCAACTTTCGAGACTCGCACAACTCGACAACCGATTAAGACAAATTTATCATCGCGTCCCTTCAGTGGAATTCGCGTTGAAATTTTCTGAGAAAAATTAAACCCTATGCGTTTCACTTGTTTTTTTTTTTTGGCATATAGGTGAATATCTCGTGAACAATTGAAGATAATCAAAAAATTATTTGAGATTCTTCTTCTTCGACTTATCAAGATTCCAATTCACCAATAAAACCAAATTTAGTTTCATTTGTTTTTTGACATATAGGTGGATATCTTGTGAACGTTTGAAGATAATCAAAAATTGATTGCAAATTCTTCTTCCTCGACTCATCTAGATGCCAATTCAACAATAAAAAAATATTTGGCTTAATTTGTTTTTGACATATAGGTGAATATCTCATGAACGGTTGAAGATAATCAAAAAATGATTTCGAATTCTTTTTCCCCGACTTATTTAAATGCTAATTCACCAATAAAAAAATATTAGGTTTCATTTGTTTTTTGACATATAGGTGAATATCTCGTGAACGGTTGAAGATAATAAAAAAAATATTTCAAATTCTTATTCTCCGATCTATCAAGATGCTAATTCGCCAATAAAAAATATTTGCTTTCATTTTTTTTTGACATATAGGTGAATATCTCGTGAACGGTTAAAGATGATCAAAAAATAATTTCAAATTCTTCTTCCCCGACTTTTCGAGATGCTTATTCACCAATAAAAAAATATTAGGTTTCATTTGTTTTTTGACATATAGGTGAATATCTCGTGAACGGTTGAAGATAATTAAAAAATGATTCCAAATTCTTCTTCCCTGACTTGCCGAGATGCTAATTCAACAATAAAAAATTTTAGGTTTCATTTGTTTAATGACATATAGGTGAATATCTCGTGAACGGTTGAAGATAATCAAAAAATAATTTCAAATTCGTGTTCCTTGACTTATTGAGATGCTAATTCACAAATAAAAAAAATATGGTTTCATTTGTTTTTTGGCATATAAGTGAATATCTCGTGAACGGTTGAAGATAATAAAAAAATGATTTCAAATTCTTATTCTCCGATCTATCAAGATGCTAATTCGCCAATAAAAAAATATTTGCTTTCATTTGTTTTTTGACATATAGGTGAATATCTCGTGAACGATTGAAGATAATCAAAAAATATTTCAAATTCTTCTTCCCCGACTTGCCGAGATGCTAATTCGCCAATAAAAAATATTTGCTTTTATTTGTTTTTTGACATATAGGTGAATATCTCATAAACGGTTGAAGATAATAAAAAAATGATTTCAAATTCTTCTTTCCCGACAAATCGAGATGCTAATTCAACAATAAAAAAATATTTTGTTTCATTTGTTTTTATTTATTTTTATTTATTTATTTGTTTGTTAACGGAAGCCCCCTATTTACAATAATGCGACAGAATACATATTTAAATAAACTTAAACTAAATCTAGTTAACATAGAATTATTGCTCAATGATTTAAAGATAATAAATACTATAAATTTTTTTGACATATTGGTGAATATCTGGTGAACGGTTGAAGATAATCGAAAAGTGATTTCAAATTCATCTTCTTCGATTTATCAAGATGCCAATTTACCAATAAAAAAATATTTGGTTTTATTTTTTTTGACATATAGGTGAATATCTCGTGAACGGTTGAAGATAATCCAAAAATTATTTCAAATTCTTATTCTCCGATCTACCAAGATGCGAATTCGCCAATAAAAAATATTTGCTTTCATTTGTTTTTTGACATATAGGTGAATATCTCGTGAACGGTTGAAGATAATCAAAAAATAATTCCAAATTATTTTTCCCCGACTTATTGAGATGCTAATTCACCAATAAAAAATATATGGTTTCATTTGTTTTTTGACATATAGGTGAATATCTCGTGAACGGTTGAAGATAATAAAAAAAATTATTTCAAATTCTTATTCTCCGATCTATCAAGATGATAATTCGCCAATAAAACATATTTGCTTTCATTTGTTTTTTGACATATAGTTGCATATCTCATAAACGATTAAAGATAATCAAAACATAATTTCAAATTCTTTTTCCCCGACTTATTGAGATGCTAATTCACCAATAAAAAAATTTATGGTTTCATTTGTTTTTTGACATATAGGTGAATATCTCGTGAATGGTTGAAGATAATCAAAAAAATATTTCAAATTATCCTTTCCCGACAAATCAAGATGCTTATTCATAAATAAAAAAATATATGGTTTCATTTGTTTTTTGGCATATAGATAATCAAAAAAATATTTCAAATTCGTTTTCCCCGACTTATTGAGATGCTAATTCACCAATAAAAAAATATATGGTTTCATTTGTTTTTTGACATATAGGTGAATATCTCGTGAACGGTTGAAGATAATAAAAAAATGATTTAAAATTCTTATTCTCCGACTTATTGTGATGCTAATTCAACAATAAAAAAATATTTGGTTTCATTTGTTTTTTGACATATAGGTGAATATCTCGTGAACGGTTGAAGATAATCAAAAATTAATTTCAAATTCATCTTTCCCGACAAATCGAGATGGCTATTCACAAATAAAAAAAGATATAAATACAATAAAACGAAATGGTTAACCCCAATTTGTTTAAAAAAATATATCGTTTCATTTGTTTTTTGGCATATAGGTGAATATCTCGTGAACGGTTGAAGATAATCAAAAAGTGATTTCAAATTCTTCTTTCCCGACTAATGGAGATGCTAATCCAACAATAAAAATTATTTGGTTTCATTTGTTTTTTTGACATATAGGTGAATATCTCGTGAACGGTTGAAGATATTCAAAAAATGATTTCAAATTCTTCTTCCCCGACTCATCGAGGTGCCAATTCAACAATAAAAAAATATTTCGCTTCAATTGTTTTTTGACATATAGGTGAATATCTCTTGAATGGTTGAAGATAATCAAAAACTTATTTCAAATTCTTTTCCCCTGACTTATTGAGATGCTAATTCACCAATAAAAAAATATACGATTTCATTTGCTTTGCGACATATAGGTGAATATCTCATGAACGGTTGAAGATAATCAAAAAAATATTTCAAATTCTTCTTCCCCGACTTGCCGAGATGCTAATTCAACAATAAAAATATATTAGGTTTCATTTGTTTTTTGACATATAGGTGAATATCTCGTGAACGGTTGAAGATAATAAAAAAATGATTTCAAATTCTTATTCTCTGATCTATCAAGATGCTAATTCGCGAATAAAAAAATATTTGCTTTCATTTGTTTTTTGACGGTTCGTGAACGGTTGAAGATAATAAAAAAATCATTTCAAATTCTTTTCCCCCGACTTATAGAGATGCTAATTCACCAATAAAAAAATATTTGCTTTCGTTTGTTTGTTGACATATAGGTGAATATCTCGTGAACGGTTGAAGATAATCAAAAAATTATTTCAAATTCTTCTTTCCCGACTAATCGAGATGCTAATTCAACAATAAAAAATATTTGGTTTAATTTTTTTTATATATCTACGTCACTTTACAAACAAATCCGCGAAGCACGCGTTCGTGTAACAACCTAATTCAGTGCCCGGACACACCGCGAATTAAATCTCGATCAGGGCCGGAAAAAAGGGAAGGAATTAAACACCTCATGAATATGTATCTCTCGAAAATTCAAAATAAAAAAAAAATAAAAAACGGTCGGTATCAGATCTCGTATGTTAATCTGAAGTCGAAGTTAATTACCACCAGGCTTCGATAAAATATGGATTTTAGTGGTAATTTCATTCTGCTCGCGTTTTAATTACTCAGTTAAACGGGATATCGAAATAATTAAGGGTCACGAAAAAAAAAAGTGAAAATAAATGTTTGCTTAATCGTAGATGTTCGATTATATTCGACAAAACAATTGCTTTTTCGGTGAAAACGGCAAAACCGCGTAAACCGCGAACACGGTTTTTTGAGTCTGCGCGGAAGATAACTTTAGTTTTCTGGCAATTATTCCATTAAAGCCGAGAAAAATGTATTAACGACGGTGTTGTACTTTTTGTGTCCGATTACAAGAAACACCTGAGAGGTTCGAATTGATGAGGACGGATGGTAATCAGGGCCATTTACATTGTGGTCCCATTTGGGGACAAGTTTTCTTCTCCGTGGTTTTTAATGGGGCGGCCGTTAAATTCATTACGGTGTACTAATTTTATGGCCCCGGCCGTATTACAACTTAATTTTATGGAATTCACCAGAAACCCGTAATGTAAATTAATCCGAAGTTTTTGGCCCAATTTCGATGATCGAAATTTTGGCCAAAATTAATAAAAAAAATAATTTTTAATTTTAGAAAATGAAAGCGATAAAAATTCTGCATTTATGGAATGCCAGAAATAATTACGTAATCGACAAGACTGAGCTTTTTAGGTGTTTTATGAAGATTAAGCAAAACCGTGTAAATCGAAAATTTTTTGTATTTTTTTTTAAATCAAAACAATCTTTTGCTTGAAAAAAATTGAAGATAACGTAACTGCAGTGAATTTAGTCAATAAATAATACGCGATTTGAGCCCTCGTGATGTCTTGTTCAAAGATGGCTAGATTTAATAAAATTCTTGTAATTTCCGACTCTATTCTACAAGACTAAGGTGTTTCGCGCAAATTAAGAAAAACCGCGTAAATCGAGCATTTTTGAACAGTGAATTTAGTTATTTGTTTTCACGTTTTCTTGCGAAATAACGAGCCACCGACACGATAAACGCAATTCAGCCGATTTCAAGTTGCAGTTGTGAGAGGCGAGAGCGCCGATGCACCTTTTCGTCCTCTTTGCGCGACAGTCCAATTAAGGACTTTAATTACTTCTTAATTAGCCTCCAGCAGACACCTGGCGCGAAACTGGACGCCTTTTTATTTATCAACCGATCTTTCGGCGGAATTCAAATTCACACTATTTTCGAGTTTGTGCGTTTTATTTATCTTTTTTTTATAACGGAACATGTGCGCTCATTAAAGTTTACTAATCCGCTTCGAAATCACATAATTATACCCCCGTATCATTTCAATTTTTTTTTTTATAATAAAAAAATGGTCGGTCACGCGTGGGCGGATTTCAATTCCGTGTTTCCATTTTTTTTTTTTTTTAATAACAGTCCATTCATTTTTAACGCGGCTTTGGCGGTGTCGATAACGGGCGGCCATTGTGCGGTCCGATGATGATAAAAACGGCAATAACAAGCGGTTTCCGTTTCGGACGTTATTAATTATATTGGCGGGGCGGTAAGAGCCGGAATCGGAATTTTAGGGGGCGCTTCCTGGGTGCACTTGTGCAGGACGTCCGCCACTCGATCCTTCGGCGGCGGCGGCGGTGATGGTGGTGTTCGCGGTTCATTTAATCCGCCCTTTAATGGACCCTTTTAAATATTTCTCTCGGATAGATTTATCTATTTCGAGCAGTTTTACATCAATTGTGTGGTTTCAGCAAGATGGTGCATGTTGTGTAGCTCATCTCCGCTTCAATAAATCATTTATGCCTCCAATTTTTAATCTTTAATTCCTCTAAATTAAATATTCCGCGTCTCCAACCATTATCAGTGGTTTCAACAAGATGGTGCACGTTATGTATAGATCATTTCTACTTAAATAAATCATTAATACGTCCTATTTTCAAACGTCAATACTCTTAAATTAAATACATATTCATTATCAGTGGTTCCAACAAGATGGTGCACATTTTGTAGATCATCCCCACTTAACCAAATCATTAATACCTACAATTTTCAAACTTTAATACTCTAAATTTATTTACGGAATTCTCCTTTTTACAAAAATAAAAAATGTTAATTAAAGTACAGGTCTAAACAATCCTAAAAACTAAACCAAAATTAATAAATCAAATTAAATTAAATACAAATTCTATTAACTACTGCGCTCAAATTAGAAATGAATTATAAACACTCAACCAAATCATTAATACCTCCTATTTTGAAACTTCAATACTCTTAAATTACACACTTATTCCATTACCAGCGCTTCCAACAAGATGGTGCACGTTATGTAGATCATCCCCACTTAACCAAATCATTAATATGTACTATTATCAATTATATAATACTATTTTCAAACATTAATACTCTTAAATTAAATACTTATTCATGACCAGTGGATCCAACAAGATGATGCACATTTTGTAAATCATCCCCACTTAACCAAATCATTAATATCTCCTATTTTCAAACTTCAATACTCTTAAATTAAATACTTATTCATCACCAGTGGTTCCAACAAGATGATGCACATTTTGTAAATAGTCCCCACTTAACCAAATCATTAATACCTCCCATTTTCAAACTTCAATACCAACTTTAATACTATTAAATTAAATACTTATTCATGACCAGTGGTTCCAACAAGATGATGCACATTTTGTAAATCATCCCCACTTAACCAGAATAATACAATACTATTTTCAAACTATAATACTCTTAAATTAAATACTTATTCATCACCAGTGGTTCCAACAAGATGATGCACATTTTGTAAATCATCCCCACTTAACCAAATCATTAATACCTCCCATTTTCAAACTTCAATACTCTTAAATTACACACTTATTCCATCACCAGCGCTTCCAACAAGATGTTGCACGTTATGTAGATTATCTCCACTTAACCAAATCATTAATATATACTATTATCAATAATGTAATACTATTTTTAAACTTTATTACTCTTAAATTAAATACTTATTCATGACCAGTGGTTCCAACAAGATGATGCACATTTTGTAAATCATCCCCACTTAACCAGATCATTAATATATACTATTATCAATAATACAATACTATTTTCAAACTATAATACTCTTAAATTAAATACTTATTCATCACCAGTGGTTCCAACAAGATGATGCACATTTTGTAAATCATCCCCACTTAACCAAATCATTAATACCTCCCATTTTCAAACTTCAATACTCTTAAATTACACACTTATTCCATCACCAGCGCTTCCAACAAGATGGTGCACGTTATGTAGATTATCTCCACTTAATAAAATCATTAATATATACTATTATCAATAATATAATACTATTTTCAAACTTTAATACTCTTAAATTAAATACTTATTCATCACCAACGCTTCCAACAAGATGGTGCACGTTATGTAGATAATCCCCACTTAACCAAATCATTAAAACCTCTAATTTCTAAACTTCAATACTCTTAAATTAAATACTTATTCATCACCAGTGGATCCAACAAGATGGGGCACATTTTGTAGATCATTCCCACTTATCCAAATCATTAATATCTCCTATTTTCAAGTTTCAATTATAATAATAAACTGTCTTTATTAAAGAAAAAAGTTAAATAGTACAAGAAAATTAAGAATTACTCTTAAATTACACACTTATTCCATTACCAGCGCTTCAAACAAGGTGGTGCACGTTATGTAGATAATCTCCACTTAACCAAATCATTAATATATACTATTATCAATAATATAATACTATTTTCAAACTTTAATACTCTTACATTACACACTTATTCCATTACCAGCGCTTCCAACAAGATGGTGCACGTTATGTAGATCATCCCCACTCAACCAAATCGTTAATACCTCCTATTTTCAAACTTTATTACTCTTAAATTAAATACTTATTCATCACCAGTGGATCCAACAAGATGGTGCACATTTTGTGGATCATTCCCACTTAACCAAATCTTTAATACCTCCTATTTTTAAACTTTAATACTCTTAAATTAAATACTTATTCATCACCAGTGGATCCAACAAGATGGTGCATATTTTGTAGATCATTCCCACTTAACCAAATCATTAATATCTCCTATTTTTAAGTTTCAATAATAATAATAAACTGTCTTTATTAAAGAAAAAAGTTAAATAGTACAAGAAAATTAAGAATTACTCTTAAATTACGCACTTATTCCATTATCAGCGCTTCCAACAAGACGGTGCACGTTATGTAGATCATCGCCACTTAACCAAATCATCAACACCTCCCATTTTCAAACTTCAATGCTCTTAAATTAAGAACATATTCCATTACCAGCGGTTCCAACAAGATGGTGCATCTCCACACAAATAAATGATTTGCACCTCTCCCATTTTTATACGTCAAATACTTATTTTGCAATCGCGATCGGAGATTACGTCCGATTCACTAATAAATAAATTACAATTCTAAAATTATATACCGGGCGATTAGAACGGCGTTGCGCAACTGTCTCAAGGTAATTTCGATGTGTTTTTTTTATGTGTGTGTTTCTCTTAAATGAACACATTTTTCGAAAAGAACCGAAACCGCTCGACATTCCTCTCCAGGGCGATAATTATAATCCAATTACCGCACCGAAGTTTCTTAAAAAAGGATAGAGATATACCGGAGAGAGCGAGAGAGATAGAGATCAGGAAATTAAAAAAAAAGTTAATTAATTGATACGAAAATTTTTATTTCCATTTTGTGTCTGTTTTAATCCCAAACCCGCACTAAATTAAAATCGTTTTTGCCACTTTACAATTTGTACTTTAATTGTGAATTTAATCAGAAGTTAGGGTTGCCAACTTATGGGAGTCTAAATGCAAACGTGCTAAACGTTATTTTTGTAAATTCCACCAAAAACCTTAAAAATAATATTGTAGTTTGTAAATAATTTAAATGCGAATTAAATCCACTCGTTGAAATTTAGGGTTACCAACTTATGCTAGTTGCTTTACGTTACGCGTTTACTTTTTTTTTATTTTTGAAAATTCAAATACCTTAAAAAAAATATTGTAATTTGTAAATCATTTAAATGCTAATTAAATCCACTCGTTATAATTTAGGGTTACCAACTTATGGAAGTTGCTTTACGTTACGTGTTTACCTTTTTTTAATTTTATTTTTGAAAATTCAAATACTTTAAGAAATATATTGTAATTTGTAAATAATTAAAAATCAGGGTTGCCAACTTTATGAATTTAAAAATCGAACTTAATTTTTGAAAATTCGAAGCTGTCAATGTTTAAAAATTGGACGTATTCTAAACGAGCAAACCTTCAACTATGGCAATATATTATTGCCAAAATTTTAAATTTGGTTTTTACATTTTTTACAATTTTTAAAACTAAATATACAAATTTTTGCAATACAATTTTTGATTTTTCACAATATAAAAACTGTTCGTGCTGCATCGATCAACAACATTGTGCTTTGTGGATAATTGAATTACGAATTAAATGCAGTAATTGGAATTTACGTAAAAATCAGGGTTGCCAACTTTCTTGAATTACGAATTAAATGCAGTAATTGGAATTTACGTAAAAATCAGGGTTGCCAACTTTCTGCATTTATAAATCGAACCTAATTTTTGAACATTCGTAGCAGCCTTAAAAATCGCGGTCTTTTTAAAAATAGAACGTATTCTAAAAAAAAGCAACCTAAGAATCAGGGTTGACAACTTCCTGAAGTTAAAAATCGAGTCTGATTTTTTTAGCTCTTCTCGCAACGATTTTGAATGTTCAGAGCTTCCCCAAAAATGGATGTAAATTTTTATAAAAATTGCGTTTCTAAAGGAACAAACCTTTAACTATGATAATAAATTATTGCCAAAATTTTAAATCTGATTTTTACATTTCTTGCAAATTTTTAAAATTTGTCGCAACGCTGTTTTTGAATCTTGACTGTGTAAAAACTGTACGTACTGCATTAACTAAAAGTATTGCCATTTGTGGATAATTGATTTAAAAATTATAAACGCGGTCATTAGAAATTACCTGAAAATTAGGGTTGCCGACTTTCTAAAGTTAAAAATCGAGTCCGAGATTGAACTCCCCGCGCGCGCGGATTTTGAAAGTTCAGAGCTTGATGTATGTCTGAAAATAAAATTTATCCCGAAAGAGTAAATTTTAAAGTACTTTATACTTTTATTAATTTTTAATGAACTCAACAATTTTTGTTTTTAATGGTTCACTGTTGGTACTAAATTTATCAGTACTATAGGAATTTGTAGGTATTTTAATTACTGATTAAATCCTGTCATGAGAATTAAGGTTAAACTCAGGATTGCCAACGTAAGAAAATTAAAATTCGTACAGGAGTTTGAATTTTGCTACACGCGTTTTTGAAAATTCGTAGATTGATCAAATTTTAATGCCTTCGGAAAGAAAAAAATAATTGTATACTGAAACAGCAATCACGCAACTATAAAATAGAGTTTTTGTTGAGTTTTTGAAGGTAATTTTTATATTTTTTACGGAATTTTTAAATTCGATCAACAAGTTTTTGCTGTAAAATCAATAATTTTACTTTTTGGTGGTACAAATTCCATAATAATTACATTGATTCTCTCTTCTAGAATCTCGATCGGTAAACAACTATTGGTAGTGTTAATGTTGGGCAGTTTTGATCTTCGGCAGCAGCAAAAAGTGGACGAGTGTGTTATTTCGGGGATGATTAAACGTTTCCGAAATTCGCGGTTCTGATTTTTTTTTTCCGGGGCTGATTATACGCCGAATATTCAAATTTTTCGCGTTTATTGTCGCTGATGAAAGTGCTGCGGCGAAGAAGAGGATTTTTCGGATTTACATAGGCGAGAGAGCGCCTTCGCCCGATGGTAATAACAGGTAATATCTGGGCTGTTGGTCTGTCATTACAAAAGAGTTAGGTTCTTCTTTTCGTCGTCGGGCCCCCCAAATTTCTTTATAATTCGAGACCGGAGAGCTAATGATCATTTTTTCCCTCCCTCTCGCTCTCCCCGACTCCGGCCGGCATGTGTATCATCTGATTATGGTACGGTATCATCCATCTCAACCCTCATTACCGTTACGAAACGCTCCATTTATCAATTAGCCTCGGGCGCCAAAGGAATAAAACGGGGGGACCACAAAGCGATTTTTAATGGGAGCGCGCGTACCCGGGTTCGACTCCCGCTCCAGGACGGTTTAATCAACTTCTTATTCTTCCAATTGAAGAGGAAATGAAAAATCAAGGTCAACATATGGACCTGGGATCCCGGGTTCGACTCGTGCAACAATCTTATTTGTGTACTATCTTCCAATTGAAAAGGAAATGGGGAAAAATCAAGGTCAACACATGGACCTGAGATCGATTCCAGACACGGTGAAAGTGTGTGAATGAATTTTCACGACTATTATTACCATATCGAGAATCGATTAATTCGGTCGTCGGACATCAGTATTAAGCGTCGGATGTCGTGTGACATGCCCATCTCTCGTGCGTAGTAGTATGCAACAGCAGCAGCAAAAAAAAATACATATTGTAGTATATCCCTGACCTATCCCATCCTCGGGCAGGCCGTTTCGTGTTTTGATTGTTTCGCGTGCCGTTCACAATCATTCACCACTTACCACGCACCATCCTCCCACACACCAGCACACACACACACACACATGCTCACACGACATCCAACCTCTTCTACTTCTTCTGCAGAACGGTCTGTCCGGCGCGAGAACGCGCTACCGGTTTTCCCGGCGACACGCGACGGCTCAAACCCGCCCAACATTTCAACCGTAAAAGCTGGATCGAAAGAACTAAAAACTGCGGGAAGGGGGTTTAATTGCGAATCGAATACTGTGTGGCGAATAAAAATCTAAAAGAAAGTATTAGGACAACAACGGTTTGAGCACCGATATTCCGATTGCGGACTTTAAGCTCCAATTACATCCTGTATAAAAAACAATCGCCAACGAAAACTTTCCAGATTTACTCAAAATCAATCCTACTTTACGATTCTACAAAAATCTGAAACATTCCTTCACTAAATTTCCAAACAACAGCACGAGAACAGAGCGAATGAAAAATCTGAAATTGCGCATTTTTTGGTCCATTAAAAAAATTATAGAAAAACAATCGCCACGGACTTAAAACTTTCCAGATTTACTCAAAATCAATTAAACTTCACGATTCTACAAAAATCTGAAACATTCCTTCACTAAATTTCCAAACAACAGCACGAGAACAGAGCGAATGAAAAATCTGAAATTGCGCATTTTTTGGTCCATTAAAAAAATTATAGAAAAACAATCGCCACGAACTTAAAACTTTCCAGATTTACTCAAAATCAATCCAACTTCACGATTCTACAAAAATCTGAAACATTCCTTCACTAAATTTCCAAACAACAGCACGAGAACAGAGCGAATAAAAAATCTGAAATTGCGCATTTTTTGGTCCATTAAAAAAATTATAGAAAAACAATCGCCACGAACGCAAAACTTTCCAGATTTACTCAAGATCAATCAAACTTCACGATTCTACAAAAATCTGAAACATTCCTTCACTAAATTTCCAAACAACAGCAAGAGAACAGAGCGAATAAAAAATCTAAAAATGCGCATTTTTTGGTCCATTAAAAAAATTATAGAAAAACAATCGCCACGGACTTAAAACTTTGCAGATTTACTCAAAATCAATCCAACTTCACGATTCTACAAAAATCTGAAACATTCCTTCACTAAATTTCCAAACAACAGCACGAGAACAGAGCGAATAAAAAATCTGAAATTGCGCATTTTTTTGGTCCATTAAAAAAATTATAGAAAAACAATCGCCACGAACTTAAAACTTTCCAGATTTACTCAAGATCAATCCAACTTCACGATTCTACAAAAATCTGAAAACATTCCTTCACTAAATTTCCAAACAACAGCACGAGAACAGAGCGAATAAAAAATCTGAAATTGCGCATTTTTTTAGCAAATCAAAAAAAAAATGTTTTGAAGACATTTCTTCAATTGTTTTCTTTACATTATTTTTCTCTCTGGCGTTGAAAGATTACATTTCGATCGGACACACGAATTACGAGCTTTCTATAAATTTAGAATAAATCCTTTCTCTCTTCCGTTTTTTTTCTGTGATTCCTTGACGCGCAAGAAAAAAAAACTTCTTGATGATGGATGAATAGATGGAAGAGATAGACCGGTGGGCAATTTGTAGGCCGAGCCCCCTAATTTATTTATAATGTGCGGTCTCGACGATTTGAAACTACAATTCACTTTTTCCTTCGAACGTTTTGAATTCTTACAAATTTGGAAGAACAAACTTCTTCGATAGACCTACAATTCCCTTTAACAACTCCAAGAAAATAAAATATAAAACAGACGATCCAGAGTTGAGACAAAAGATTTCTAATTCTTTCGCTCCGGTGAATATTTTGGCTCAACTCTAAATTTTATTATCTTGATGTTGGTAAACCCACCAATCGCAACAATTCCTTACAGCCAACAACTCCATCATCACACCAACTTTTGAAGGCGCTTATCTGATCCCCGCGTTCGAAACGCCACACCAGGCAGCGCCGAGAAATCAATGGCGATTGTTATCTCGTTAAGGTGGTAGCAATGACTACCGTGGCCCCCCCCTGATCCATTGACAGATTACGGGCCGCGATTTCACTTAAATACCCATTAGGGTCGCATTCCTCGCGCACTCGCTTACGTGTGTGTGTGTGTACGTGTGTTTTATAGCCGGAGGAGAGCGAGACGGCGGGCCATAAATCCGGCCCACGGGTAGCCCCGGCCCGCGGCCCACGGTCCGCGCAGCACCGGCAGCAGCAGCAGATCGCATCGGCTCCACCGAGAGGCTAACGAGGGCCCCTGTCGCCCGGCTGGCTATCACATTCGGCCCCCGACCACTAATTACCCACCGGTAACGAGATGGTGAGGGTGTGAAGCGGCCCGATTTACGACCCGCGACCCGGCTCGAAATCTCTCGGAATCGCGCCGCAATAACTTCCAATTAGAGGATTCCTCTAATCTCCATTAAAACCGTACGCCCAATCACGGTCTGCAGAATTAAAATCCACCCTGTATATATAAATTTAAAAAGAAAAATAATCGGAAGAGTTACTGAAATTGGATTCTAGTTGGAAAAAAATTAATTATTTTAAACGTGCACTTTAAATTCCATAAGTTGGCAACCCTAATTACTACGTAAATTTAAATTTCGCCGACTGGATTTAATTGGTAATTAAAATACCTACATATTCTAAATTCCTGATAATTTTAGTACCAACAGTTTTTCTATAGCGAACACAAAAAATTGTTTTGATTTAATTTTAAAAATCCGTAAAAAATATAAAAATCGACATTAAAAATTCTATTCCATAGTTGTAGTATTCAACTGTTTTTCTTTTTCAAGTACACTGATTTATAAATTTCTTTAGAAATAAATAGGCTTGAATATTCCGGAAGAATAGTTGAAGAGAACAAATTGGCGAAAGTCAAAATTTTGAACTGAAATTTGCACAAAAATTGGTTTTCAGCTGATAAAAATTGTATCTGCCATTGCAGTTGGTTCTAGCTGTCAAAATCGATTTAGAAATAGATCGGCTTGAATATTCTGGAAGAATACTTGAAGAATTTGCGGTGAAGACAAAATGGCGTCGATCGAAAGTCAAAATTTTAAATTGATAATTGCACAAAAATTGGTTTTCCGCTGATAAAAATTGTATCTGCCATTGCAGTTGATTCTAGCTGTCAAAATTGCTTTAGAAATAGACAGGGTTGAATATTCTGGAAGAATACTTGAAGAATTTGCGGTGAAGACAAAATGGTGTCGATCGAAAGTCAAAATTTTGAATTGAAATTTGCACAAAAATTGGTTTTCCGCTGATAAAAATTGTATCTGCCATTGCAGTTGGTTCTAGCTGTCAAAATCGATTAAGAAATAGATAGGCTTCAATTTTCTAGAAGAATACTTGAAGAATTTGCGGTGAAGACAAAATGGCGTTGATCGAAAGTCAAAATTTTGAATTGAGAATTACACAAAAATTGGTTTTCAGATGATAAAAATTGTATCTGCCATTGTAGCTGGGTTCTGGCCGTCAAAATCTCTTTAGAAGTAACAAGTCTTCAATATTGTTAAAGAATTATTTAAACATTTTCGGTTTAAAAAAATTGCCGTTGGTCAAACTTCAAAATTTCGAATTGAAAATTCCACAAAATTCGTTTTCAAGCTAATAAAAACTATATCTGTAATTGCAACTGGCTCTGGCTCTCAAAATCGGATTAGAAATGATCATTCTTCAATATTTTGGAAGAATCTATTAAAAATATTCAGCAGAAACAAAATGGCGTCGTTCGAAACTCAAAATTCCGAATTGAAAATTGCACAAGATTCGTTCTCGAACTGATAAAAAAAAGTATCAGAAGTTGCAACTGGCTCTGGATCTCAAAATCAGATTAGAAATTATCATTCTTCAATATTCTGGAAGAATCTTCTAAGTACCTTTAGCAGTAACAAAATGGCGTCGTTCAAAACTCAAAATTCCTAATTGAAAATTGCACAAGATTCGTTCTCGAACTGTTAAAAGAAGTATCTGAAGTTGCAATTCGCTCTGGCTTTCAAAATCGGATTAGAAATGATCATTCTTCAATATTTTGGAAGAATCTTGTTACAATCTTCAGTAAAGACAAAATGGCGTCGTCCGAAAGTCAAAATTTTGAATTAAAATCTGCACAAAATTGGTTTTCAAGCTGATAAAAATTGTATCTGTTATTGCAGCTGGCTATGGCCTTCAAAATCTCTTCAGAAATAATAAGTCTTCAATGTAGTTAAGGAATTATTTTAAAAATTTTGATGGAAACAAATTAGCGTTGGCCAAACTTCAAAATTTTGAATTGAAAATTGCACAAGCTGATAAAAACTGTATCTCTTATAGCAACTGGCGCAGGTTGTCAAAATCGGATTAGAAATGATCATTCTTCAATATTTTGGAAGAAAAATTTTAAAATATTCAGCAGAAACAAAACGGCGTCGTTTGAAAGTCAAAGTTTTGAATTAAAATTTGCATACAATTGGTTCCCAAGCTGATAAAAAGTGCATCTGTTATTGCAGCTGGCTCTGGCTCTTAAAATTGGTTTAGAAATGATTATTCTTCAATATTCTGGAAGAATTCTGTTACAATCTTCAGTAGAAACAAAATGGCGTCGTTCCAAAGTCAAAATTCCGAATTGAAGATTGCACTAAATTGGTTTTCAAGCTGATAAAAAGTGTATCTGTTATTGCAACTGGCTCTGGCTCTCAAAATCGGATTAGAAATGATCATTCTTCAATATTCTGGAAGAATCTTGTTACAATCTTCAGTAGAAACAAAATAGCGTCGTTCCAAAGTAAAAATTCCGAATTGAAAATTGCACTAAATTGGTTTTCAAGCTTATAAAAAGTGTATCTGTAATTGCAGCTGGCTCTGGCTCTCAAAATCGAATTAGAAATGACCATTCTTCAATATTTTGGTAGAATCTTGTTACAATCTTCAGTAGAATTAAAATGGCGTCGTTCCAAAGTCAAAATTCCTAATTGAAGATTGCACTAAATTGGTTTTCAAGCTGATAAAAAGTGTATCTGTTATTGCAACTGGCTCTGGCTCTCAAAATCGGATTAGAAATGATCATTCTTCAATATTCTGGAAGAATCTTGTTACAATCTTCAGTAGAAACAAAATAGCGTTGTTCCAAAGTAAACATTCCGAATTGAAAATTGCACTAAATTGGTTTTCAAGCTTATAAAAAGTGTATCTGTAATTGCAGCTGGCTCTGGCTCTCAAAATCGAATTAGAAATGACCATTCTTCAATATTTTGGTAGAATCTTGTTACAATCTTCAGTAGAATTAAAATGGCGTCGTTCCAAAGTCAAAATTCCTAATTGAAGATTGCACTAAATTGGTATTCAAGCTGATAAAAAGTGTATCTGTTATTGCAACTGGCTCTGGCTCTCAAAATCGGATTAGAAATGATCATTCTTCAATATTCTGGAAGAATCTTGTTACAATCTTCACCAGAAACAAAATAGCGTCGTCCGAAAGTTAAAATTTTCAATTAAAATTTGCGCAAAATTGATTTCCAAACTGATAAAAAGTGTTTCTGTTATTTCAGCTGGCTCTGGCTCTTAAAATTGGTTTAGAAATGATCATTCTTCAATATTCTGGAAGAATCTTTAGTAGAAACAAAATGGTGTCGTTCGAAAATCGAAAATTCTGAATTTCGATAATTGCTCAAAATTCGTGTTTCTGTCATTGCAACTGGCATTTGATAAAGTTACATCATTATGAAATTGAATCCACAATGCAGCATTCTTCTAAAAATAGATAAAGTTTCATCATAATGATATTGGATGCAGGATTCTTCTAATAAAATTATTTTTGTGTTTTGAAAATAAATCGATTTTTAAAGGGGTCAGGATTTTTTGAAAGAAAAGATTGTTGTTAGTCGGAGAAAAAATTGGCGCTGAGAACAATAATTTCGAGAAAATGTTAATTCTATCAAAATTACTTTTGGTTTTGAAAATCCACCAATTTTCAAGCGAGTTACGAATTTTGAAAATTTTGTTTATTTTTTGTGTCGGGCATTTAAAAAGTGTAGGAAAAAATGAAATGTAAATTTCAAAATATTAATCTTCTAAAATCAATGTTATTTTTGAAAATCTATTGATTTTTAAATGTGTTGTAAATTTAAAATAAATTGTGTTTCGGGTTGTTTGAGCGGCATCGAGGGAAAAAATTCAAAAAATATGCCAATCGTGCACAATAAATTCCGAAAAAATTATACGCAATAGCCAAAATGCTAGTCTTTAAAACACTTTTTTGATTTTGAAAATCCACAAGTTATGATTTTCGTGGCGGTGAATATTTGGGGACGCTATAAAGAAAAAAATCGAAAAAAAAATTGAAATTGTGGACAATAAATTCCAGAAAAAATTAAATCAACTGCCAAAATGTCATTTTTTAAAATGCAGTTTTGATTTTGAAAATACAATTTTTTTTCAGAAGAGTTGTGACTTTTTGAAAGTTACGATTTTCGTGGCGACGCTACAGAGAAAAAAATCGAAAAAAATTGAAGTTGTGGACAATACATTCCAGAAAAAATAAAATCAACTGCCAAAATGTCATTTTTTTAAATGCAGTTATGATTTTGAAAATACAATTTTTTTTCAGAAGAGTTGTGATTTTTTGAAAGTTATGATTTTCGTGGCGACGCTACAGAGAAAAAAAATCGAAAAAAATTGAAGTTGTGGACAATAAATTCTACAAAATATAAAATCAACTGCCAAAATTTCATTCTTTAAAATGCAGTTTTGATTTTGAAAATACAATTTTTTTCAGAAGAGTTGCGATTTTTTGAAAGTTATGATTTTCGTGGCGATGTTACAGAGAAAAGAAAATCGAAAAAAATTGAAATTGTGGACAATAAATTCCGGAAAAAATAAAATCAACTCCCAAAATGTCATTCTTTAAAATGCAGTTTTGATTTTGAAAATACAATTTTTTCAGAAGAGTTGCGATTTTTTGAAAGTTATGATTTTCGTGGCGATGTTACAGAGAAAAAAAATCGAAAAACTTGAAGTTGTGGACAATAAATTCCACAAAAAATTAAATCAACTGCCAAAATGTCATTCTTTAAAATGCAGTTTTGATTTTGAAAATACAATTTTTTTCAGAAGAGTTGTGATTTTTTGAAAGTTATGATTTTCGTGGCGATGTTACAGAGAAAAGAAAATCGAAAAAAATTGAAATTGTGGACAATAAATTCCGGAAAAAATAAAATCAACTCCCAAAATGTCATTCTTTAAAATGCAGTTTTGATTTTGAAAATACAATTTTTTCAGAAGAGTTGCGATTTTTTGAAAGTTATGATTTTCGTGGCGATGTTACAGAGAAAAAAAATCGAAAAAATTGAAATTAAGGACAATAAATTCCACAAAAAATTAAATCAACTGCCAAAATGTCATTCTTTAAAATGCAGTTTTGATTTTGAAAATACAATTTTTTCAGAAGAGTTGTGATTTTTTGAAAGTTATGATTTTCGTGGCGACGCTACAGAGAAAAAAAAAATTGAAATTGTGGACAATAAATTCCAGAAAAAAATAAAATCAACTCCCAAAATGTCGTTCTTTAAAATGCAGTTTTGATTTTGAAAATCCAATTTTTTTCAGAAGATTTGCGATTTTTTGAAAGTTATAATTTTCGTGGCGACGCTACAGAGAAAAAAAAATCGAAAAAAATTGAAGTTGTGGACAATAAATTCTAGAAAAAATAAAATCAACTGCCAAAATGTCATTCTTTAAAATGCAGTTTTGATTTTGAAAATACAATTTTTTTCAGAAGAGTTGTGATTTTTTGAAAGTTATGATTTTCGTGGCGACGCTACAGAGAGAAAAAATCGAAAGAAATTGAAATTGTGGACAATAAATTCTAGAAAAAATAAAATCAATTGCCAAAATGTCATTCTTTAAAATGCACTTGCAATTTTGAAAATCCAATTTTTTTTTTAAGAGGAGTTGTATTTTTTTTTTAAATTAATTCGGTTAGTATTTGTCTGCGACGAATCGATTTCGCACAGTTTGAGATATTATTTCTGTGTTCATCCATCACTTCTCGGACACCATATGCGAGGGCTAATTGAGCCCTCACAAGGAGGCGCGCTCTTCCTCTCTCCTACCTGAACTCGAATTACGCGACCCTCGACTTTGATTGATCACCCCGTAGCTAGGCGAATAATGTTCCTCGAGTTTTTAATTGAAATTTCCATTCTAATACAACGAAATAGGTAAATAATTAGTTATTATAATTTAGAGAAATTTAAATGTTAAAACATTCGCCTTTTATGAAAAAAAAAATCGCCCTCAATTACCAAAGATCAATTCCGAACAAATTATCCGTAATTGCCGCCCTAACGAGCCACCCCCGCATTGTCTTCTGGCTCTAATAACTCGTGTGCTTCCTGAATGTAAGAACGATCTCGCCATTATTCCTCCGCAAGGTAATTAATCATTAATTTTCTTTCCAATTTTTTTCATCATCATCATCAGGCGGAATAAATTAGCTCCATTATGTGTTTACTATTTACATTTCATTTGTTGGATAATAGATATAGGGACTTTATCAACCCCTTTGCACCACCGGGTCGAAGGCATTGTTCGCTTCGCGAGCGAGGGAGGGGGTGGGAGTGGGAGGGGTAATTACAGAATTACCTTTATAGTTATGCAAACACAAACTTTCTAACGATTCAAAAAAAAATTACCTCATAATTCGTTTAAAAATCGGATTTTCTTAACAAATCAAATTGTATTGCGTGTCTTCATCCTTCAAAATTAAGAGTGGAAAATTTTGAAAATCCATCTTAACCGGTTATATTTTTTTTCGATTTTTAAAATCCTAAATCATAATCTTACGTCGTGTTTTTTTTTTCAAACTCTCATAATTCTTGAAATTAGGCACTTGGTAGGTTTCACAAATTGTGAAACCTACCAAGTGCCTAATTTCAACAACCAGTAATATTAAAAATGTTTCACCACGTGATAAACGAGAACCAAATTCAACAAATCTCATAATTCGTTTAAAAATCGGATTTTCTTATCAAATCAAATTGTATTGCGTGTCTTGATCCTTCAGAATTAAGAATGGAAAATTTTGAAAATCCATCTTAACCGATTATATTTTTTTTCGATTTTTACAATCCTAAACCATAATTTGACGTCGTGTTTTTTTTTCAAACTCTCATAGTTCGTTTAAAAATAGGATTTTCCTAACAAATCAAATTGTATTGCGTGTCTTGATCCTTCAGAATTAAGAATGGAAAATTTTGAAAATCCATTTTAACCGGTTATATTTTTTTTCGATTTTTAAAATCCTAAATCATAACTTGATGACGTGTTTTTTTTTTAAACTCTCATAATTCGTTTAAAAATTGGATTTTCCTAACAAATCAAATTATATTGCGTGTCTTGATCCTTCAGAATTAAGAATAGAAAATTTTGCAAATCCATCTTAACCGGTTATATTTTTTTTCGATTTTTAAAATCCTACATCATAATTTGATGTCGCGGTTTTTTTTTTTCAAACTCTCATAATTCGTTTAAAAAACGGATTTTCTTAACACATCAAATTGCATTGCCTGTCTTGATCCTTCAGAATTAAGAATGGAAAATTTTAAAAATCCATCTTAACCGGTTATATTTTTTTTCGATTTTTAAAATCCTAAATCGTAATTTGACGTCGTGTTTTTTTTCAAACTCTCATAATTCGTTTAAAAATCGGATTTTCTTAACAAACCAAATTGTATTGCGTGTCTTGATCCTTCAGAATCAAGAATGGAAAATTTTGAAAATCCATCTTAACCGGTTATATTTTTTTTCGATTTTTAAAATCCTACATCATAATTTGACGTCGCGGTTTTTTTTTCAAACTCTCATAATTCGTTTAAAAATGGGATTTTCTTAACAAATCAAATTGTATTACGTGTCTTAATCCTTCAGAATAAAGAATGGAAAATTTTGCAAATCCATCTTAACCGGTTATATTTTTTTTCGATTTTTAAAATCCTACATCATAATTTGACGTCGCGGTTTTTTTTTTCAAACTCTCATAATTCGTTTAAAAAACGGATTTTCTTAACACATCAAATTGCATTGCCTGTCTTGATCCTTCAGAATTAAGAATGGAAAATTTTAAAAATCCATCTTAACCGGTTATATTTTTTTTTCGATTTTTTAAATCCTAAATCATAATTTGATGTCGTGTTTTTTTTTTAAACTCTCATAATTCGTTTAAAAATTGGATTTTCCTAACAAATCAAATTATATTGCGTGTCTTGATCCTTCAGAATTAAGAATAGAAAATTTTGCAAATCCATCTTAACCGGTTATATTTTTTTTCGATTTTTAAAATCCTACATCATAATTTGATGTCGCGGTTTTTTTTTTTCAAACTCTCATAATTCGTTTAAAAAACGGATTTTCTTAACACATCAAATTGCATTGCCTGTCTTGATCCTTCAGAATTAAGAATGGAAAATTTTAAAAATCCATCTTAACCGGTTATATTTTTTTTCGATTTTTAAAATCCTAAATCGTAATTTGACGTCGTGTTTTTTTTCAAACTCTCATAATTCGTTTAAAAATCGGATTTTTTTAACAAACCAAATTGTATTGCGTGTCTTGATCCTTCAGAATTAAGAATGGAAAATTTTGAAAATCCATCTTAACCGGTTATATTTTTTTTCGATTTTTAAAATCCTACATCATAATTTGACGTCGCGGTTTTTTTTTCAAACTCTCATAATTCGTTTAAAAATGGGATTTTCTTAACAAATCAAATTGTATTACGTGTCTTAATCCTTCAGAATAAAGAATGGAAAATTTTGCAAATCCATCTTAACCGGTTATATTTTTTTTCGATTTTTAAAATCCTACATCATAATTTGACGTCGCGGTTTTTTTTTTCAAACTCTCATAATTCGTTTAAAAATCGGATTTTCTTAACACATCAAATTGCATTGCCTGTCTTGATCCTTCAGAATTAAGAATGGAAAATTTTAAAAATCTATCTTAACCGGTTATATTTTTTTTCGATTTTTAAAATCCTAAATCGTAATTTGACGTCGTGTTTTTTTTCAAACTCTCATAATTCGTTTAAAAATCGGATTTTCTTAACAAATCAAATTGTATTGCGTGTCTTGATCCTTTAGAATTAAGAATGGAAAATTTTGAAAATCCATCTTAACCGGTTATATTTTTTTTCGATTTTTAAAATCCTAAATTATAATTTGACGACGTGTTTTTTTTTTCAAACTCTCATAATTCGTTTAAAAATCGGATTTTCTTAACTAACCAAATTGTAGTGCGTGTCTTGATCCTTCAGAATTAAGAATGGAAAATTTTGAAAACCCATCTTAACCGGTTATATTTTTTTTTCGATTTTTAAAAGCCGAAATCACAATTATCATCGTGTTTTTCAAAATCTGATGGATGAATGTTTTTGGATTTTGATTGAATTATAAAGATGAAACTGTTTTGAGTAAATTTTGACAGTTTCAACTCCTCGGCAATTGTTTTATTATTTTTTTCACACCAGCGAAAAGTGGGCAAATTCAAACTGAGCATAAACTGTTCTGGTGTGATTATTTCAAAATTTGGTGGGGGGATGTTTTTGGATTTTGATTGAATTATAAAGGTGAAACTGTTTTGAGTAAATTTTGACAGTTTCAACTCTGCGGCAATTGTTTTAATATTTTTTTCACACCAGCGAAAAGTGGGCAAATTAAAACTGATCATAAACTGTTCTGGTGTGATTATTTCAAAATTTGGTGGGGGGATGTTTTTGGATTTTGATTGAATTGTGAAGGTGAAACTGTTTTGAGTAAATTTTGACAGTTTCAACTCTGCGGCAATTGTTTTAATATTTTTTTCAAACCGACGAAAAGTGGGCAACTTTTTTCTGAAAATATAATTTGATATCAAAATGGCCGCTGCAGCGCAATTTTAATTCTAAACAACAACAAAAAAAGACACGTTACACCTAATAATTATGTAATTACGAGCTTTGAATAATGTAACGAGTGTTTTTTTTTTTTGTGTTAACTAATTTAGTGTGGCGGATTGCGTAACCTTAATTGCCCGTCTCGGATTTTCGGCGCATAAATCATACGCTTTTCTAATTTCGGTTAAAAGTTAAAAACCCGGAAAAACGGTCTTCGGATTTCATTTGAATAAATGTATCGATTAAACGCGTGAGGTATTTTTGGGTTAAAAAAATTTCAGAAAAATATACGAGGGCGAGTCGAAAAATTTCCTTCAGCGTTAAAAATCAATTAATTTAAACAAAAAGAAAGATAATTTATGTTCATTAAATTTGTCTGTTGGCAATGATTGCGAAAAATCGTTCGAATTATTGTTTAAGAATTAACATTGAATGAATCCGAAATTCGCTTTTACGTGTATATTGGGCAATCTGTTGGAGTGAGACGGAGAGTTGTATTAATTTCCCAATTGAATAATTGCCGTGCCTTCATTCATCAGGATGGGAAAGGTTCTCAGGATGATTTCGCAGAAGTTTTATGCATGTGTGTGTGTGTGTGTGTATCATTTCACTCAAACAGAAATAAAAATGACAATTACACGCATTGTTGCCAAATTCAATGGCGCACCTCCATGTAACACGTTCTTGGAAATTAATTAATGGTTGCGTAATCTTAATAAGAAGGGGCCGGCACGTTTTTTTTATTTCTCCATTTGTTAGGCCTGTATGTCTAGATTGTTTATAAATGTTTAACTTTTTTATGGCGGTCATCGAACTTTGAAAAAAACTTCAGTTAATGTGACGGCGCATTCATTTTCGGAGAGTGTGTCGGATTGTTTATTTTTTTTCAAAGTGATCAAGGGGCCGGCACGTTCTTTTTATTCCTCCATTTGTTAGGCCTGTATGTCTAGATTGTTTATAAATTTTTAACTTTTTTATGGCGGTGATCGAACTTTGAAAAAAACTTCAGTTAATGTGACGGCGCATACATTTTCGGAGAGTGTGTCGGATTGTTTATTTTTTTCAAAGTGATCAAGGGGCCGGCACGTTCTTTTTATTTCTCCAATTGTTAGGCCTGTATGTCTAGATTGTTTATAAATTTTTAACTTTTTTATGGAGGTCACCGAACTTTGAAAAAAACTTCAGTTAATGTGACGGCGCATACATTTTCGGAGACTTTGTCGGATTGTTTATTTTTTTTCAAAGTGATCAAGGGGCCGGCTCGTTTATTTTATTTCTCCATTTGTTAGGCCTGTATGTCTAGATTGTTTATAAATTTTTAACTTTTTTACGGCGGTCATCGAACTTTGAAAAAAACTTCAGTTAATGTGACGGCGCATACATTTTCGGAGAGTGTGTCGGATTGTTTATTTTTTTTCAAAGTGATCAAGGGGCCGGCACGTTCTTTTTATTCCTCCATTTGTTAGGCCTGTATGTCTAGATTGTTTATAAATTTTTAACTTTTTTATGGCGGTGATCGAACTTTGAAAAAAACTTCAGTTAATGTGACGGCGTATACATTTTCGGAGAGTGTGTCGGATTGTTTATTTTTTTCAAAGTGATCAAAGGGCCGGCACGTTTTTTTTATTTCTCCTATTGTTAGGCCTGTATGTCTAGATTGTTTATAAATTTTTAACTTTTTTATGGAGGTCACCGAACTTTGAAAAAAACTTCAGTTAATGTGACGGCGTATACATTTTCGGAGAGTGTGTTTATTTTTTTCAAAGTGATCAAAGGGCCGGCACGTTTTTTTTATTTCTCCTATTGTTAGGCCTGTATGTCTAGATTGTTTATAAATTTTTAACTTTTTCACGGCGGTCATCGAACTTTGAAAAAAACTTCAGTTAATGTGACGGCGTATACATTTTCGGAGAGTGTGTCGGATTGTTTATTTTTTTCAAAGTGATCAAAGGGCCGGCACGTTTTTTTTATTTCTCCTATTGTTAGGCCTGTATGTCTAGATTGTTTATAAATTTTTAACTTTTTTACGGCGGTCATCGAACTTTGAAAAAAACTTCAGTTAATGTGACGGCGTATACATTTTCGGAGAGTGTGTCGGATTGTTTATTTTTTTCAAAGTGATCAAAGGGCCGGCACGTTTTTTTTATTTCTCCTATTGTTAGGCCTGTATGTCTAGATTGTTTATAAATTTTTAACTTTTTTATGGAGGTCACCGAACTTTGAAAAAAACTTCAGTTAATGTGACGGCGCATACATTTTCGGAGACTTTGTCGGATTGTTTATTTTTTTTCAAAGTGATCAAGGGGCCGGCTCGTTTATTTTATTTCTCCATTTGTTAGGCCTGTATGTCTAGATTGTTTATAAATTTTTAACTTTTTTACGGCGGTCATCGAACTTTGAAAAAAACTTCAGTTAATGTGACGGCGCATACATTTTCGGAGAGTGTGTCGGATTGTTTATTTTTTTCAAAGTGATCAAGGGGCCGGCACGTTCTTTTTATTTCTCCAATTGTTAGGCCTGTATGTCTAGATTGTTTATAAATTTTTAACTTTTTTATGGCGGTGATCGAACTTTGAAAAAAACTTCAGTTAATGTGACGGCGTATACATTTTCGGAGAGTGTGTCGGATTGTTTATTTTTTTCAAAGTGATCAAAGGGCCGGCACGTTTTTTTTATTTCTCCTATTGTTAGGCCTGTATGTCTAGATTGTTTATAAATTTTTAACTTTTTCACGGCGGTCATCGAACTTTGAAAAAAACTTCAGTTAATGTGACGGCGTATACATTTTCGGAGAGTGTGTCGGATTGTTAATTTTTTTTCAAAGTGATCAAGGGGCCGGCACGTTATTTTTATTTCTCCAATTGTTAGGCCTGTGTGTCTAGATTGTTTATAAATTTTTAACTTTTTTATGGAGGTCACCGAACTTTGAAAAAAACTTCAGTTAATGTGACGGCGCATACATTTTCGGAGACTTTGTCGGATTGTTTATTTTTTTTCAAAGTGATCAAAGGGCCGGCACGTTTTTTTTATTTCTCCTATTGTTAGGCCTGTATGTCTAGATTGTTTATAAATTTTTAACTTTTCTATGGCGGTCATCGAACTTTGAAAAAAACTTCAGTTAATGTGACGGCGCATACATTTTCGGAGACTTTGTCGGATTGTTTATTTTTTTTCAAAGTGATCAAAGGGCCGGCACGTTTTTTTTATTTCTCCTATTGTTAGGCCTGTATGTCTAGATTGTTTATAAATTTTTAACTTTTCTATGGCGGTCATCGAACTTTGAAAAAAACTTCAGTTAATGTGACGGCGCATACATTTTCGGAGAGTGTGTCGGGTTGTTTATTTTTTTTCAAAGCGATCAAGGGGCCGGCACGTTCTTTTTATATCTCCATTTGTTAGGCCTGTATGTCTAGATTGTTTATAAATTTTCAACTTTTTTATGGAGGTCACCGAACTTTGAAAAAAACTTCAGTTAATGTGACGGCGCATACATTTTCGGAGACTTTGTCGGATTGTGTATTTTTTTTCAAAGTGATCAAAGGGCCGGCACGGTTTTTTTATTTCTCCTATTGTTAGGCCTGTATGTCTAGATTGTTTATAAATTTTTAACTTTTTCACGGCGGTCATCGAACTTTGAAAAAAACTTCAGTTAATGTGACGGCGCATACATTTTCGGAGAGTGTGTCGGATTGTTTATTTTTTTTCAAAGTGATCAAAGGGCCGGCACGTTTTTTTTATTTCTCCTATTGTTAGGCCTGTATGTCTAGATTGTTTATAAATTTTTAACTTTTTTATGGCGGTCACCGAACTTTGAAAAAAACTTCAGTTAATGTGACGGCGCATACATTTTCGGAGACTTTGTCGGATGGTTTATTTTTTTTCAAAGTGATCAAGGGGCCGGCACGTTCTTTTTATTTCTCCATTTGTTAGGCCTGTATGTCTAGATTGTTTATAAATTTTTAACTTTTTTATGGCGGTCATCGAACTTTGAAAAAAACTAGAATTAGATGCTGATTTTAACACGTTGACCGCTTTGTCAGTCACCGGTGACTGACAGTGAGTGACTTTTTCTGACATTTTACAAAAATTAATTTTCAGGGTAAATGTTCACAGTCAAACTAATTTCAACCATTCATCATCAAAAAATTTAAACAAACACTTAATAATTATTCTAGCATCGAATATTATCTGTGGTGAATTATCTTTTTTTTCCTTTCTTGTATCTAATTACCTTCTAGAGTACGCCGAGTCTCGCACACAGACGTTAAATACACATAAAATACATCCTCAGTGTAATGAGGGGTTTGAGCCAAGTTCGCCAAGAACTGCAATTAAAGGGAATGACAAGACGTGTACACGTTTTATTGCGACTATTTTTTTTTCCTTCTTCTCCTTCTCTCTCTCTCTTTGGCCATTCACGAACTGAAATTAACTCCGACACTGCAATTACCTCTCCACCTCTCTACTTACTTCGTTTCCTGCTAGAAGGAGAAAACCTCTGTTTGGTGAATTATGCTTGATCGGCAAAGGTCGCAACCAGAAATACTTCGATTTTTCAACTTAATTTTCTAATAAGTTTCTTTGTAAATTGTTTCAGTTTGAAGCCCACCCCGAAGGATGGGGTCACCAAGAGCAACCCGAGCAAGCGGCACAGGGAGAGGCTCAACGCGGAACTGGACACCTTGGCCAGCCTTCTGCCCTTCGAGCAGAACATCCTCTCCAAGTTGGACAGGCTGTCGATCCTGAGGCTCTCGGTCAGCTACCTCCGAACCAAGAGCTACTTCCAAGGTAAGTTCCATATTAATCCGTCGGCCAAAACCCCATTTGCAACTAATTGTGTACCGGCAGGCGCCAGCGGTTGCCATGGTTACGTGAACGTAACCTTTCCAATCGGTTATCTAACGTGATACGGTAAACTCCCGATTATCTGCGGAATTTAGTGGCGCGGCAAGTGCGGATAAGCGAATTCCGCATATGATCCGCAAAATTGCCAGAAAAAGGACATAAAAATGCGTTTGAACCATAATAATTTACAGTAGGGTACAATAAACAGTATTTTACTTTTTTGCAAAAAAATCTGTCCACCTCTTTTGTTTCTTCATTTTAAAACAACTCTTCTCGATTGAACATTTTGTGATTAAATTTTTTATAATATTTTTAAACTTCGGTCACAATTTTAGAAATGACTTATTCCATATTCAAAATGTTTAAAAAAAAATATTTTGCACCTATTTGCTAAGCAAAGAAGTTTTCCTTTTGTAAAATTCCGACTAAAACAAAAGTTATGAATTTTCTAAATTATGCCTGCAATGAGATTGAAATTAAAAAAAAATTGTAAACAATTTAAACCGTTCCGTCGATGTCTTGTTAATGTTAAGATATGTTTTTACATTCAAAGGGTAAACAAAATCGTTTATTTGTTTAAAAAAAATCGACTAAAACAAAAGTTATGATTTTTTTAATTATCTCCTCAATAAGGGAAGTTGAAAAAATCCTAAAAAATTAAAATCCTAGCATAACTGTTTTATAAATTTTAAGAGATATTTTTAAATCCAATTACAAACCAAAACAGTTTTTATTTTTTTAAAAATCTGACTTAAACAAAAGTTATGATTTTTTAAATTTTTTTCTGTAGTTGTGTTAAAATTTTATCATTAATTTAAAAAATCCTTGCGAAATTGTTTTATAAATTTTGAGAGATATTTTTAAATCCAATTACAAACCAAAACAGTTTTTGTTTTTTAAAAAATCTGACTTAAACAAAAGTTATGATTTTTTAAATTTTTTTCTGTAGTTGCGTTAAAATTTTATCATTAATTTAAAAAAATCCTTGCGTAATTGTTTTATAAATTTTGAGAGATATTTTTAAATCTAATTACAAACTAAAACATTTTTTATTTTTTAAAAAATCTGACCAACACAAAAGTTATGATTTTTTTTAAATAATTTTCGTAGTAACGTTAAAATTGTTTTTTGAATTTGAAAAAATCTTAAAAAATGGAAATCCTTGCTTAATTGTTTTAATAATTTTGAGAAATATTTTTAAATATAATTACAAACTAAAACAGTTTTTGTTTTTTAAAAATCTGACTGAAACAAAAGTTATGATTTTTTAAAATAATTTTCGTAGTAACGTTAAAATTGTTTTTTGAATTTGAAAAAATCTTAAAAAATGGAAATCCTTGCTTAATTGTTTTAATAATTTTGAGAAATATTTTTACATATAATTACAAACTAAAACAGTTTTTGTTTTTTAAAAATCTGACTGAAACAAAAGTTATGATTTTTTAAAATAATTTTCGTAGTAACGTTAAAATTGTTTTTTGAATTTGAAAAAATCTTAAAAAATGGAAATCCTTGCTTAATTGTTTTAATAATTTTGAGAAATATTTTTAAATCCAATTACAAACCAAAACAGTTTTTGTTTTTTAAGAAATCTGACTGAAACAAAAGTTATGATTTTTTAAAATAATTTTCGTAGTAACGTTAAAATTGTTTTTTGAATTTGAAAAAATCTTAAAAAATGGAAATCCTTGCTTAATTGTTTTAATAATTTTGAGAAATATTTTTAAATCCAATTACAAACCAAAACAGTTTTTGTTTTTTTAACAAATCTGACTAAAAGTTGTGTTTAAAAAAATTGTAAAAAATTGATCCCTGTAGGAATTAGCTTCAAAATGTCAAAATCTACCCAGAATGAACCCATTTTTGACATATCGCTAAAACAATTGACATACCATAGCTGGAAACAAAATGACAACATTCAAAACGTAAATTACAGAAAAAAAATTGCATTTGAAGTTTTGAAAAATTGTAAAAAAACCATTTCTGCTGGAATTGACTTCCAAATTTCAAAATCCATTCAGAATGAACCTATTTTTAATATACTGCTAAAACAATTGATTTTTATAAGCCAGAAACAAAGTGACATCACTCAAAACTTAAACTCCAGAAAAAAAATTGCATTCAGAGTTTAGAAAAATTGTAAAAAATTCATTTCTGCTGGAATTGGCTTCCAAATTTCAAAATCCATTCAGAATGAACTTATTTTTGATAAACTGCTAAAACGATTGATTTTTATTAGCTAGAAACAAAGTGACATCACTCAAAACTTAAATTACAGAAAAAAATACATTCCGTGTTTAGAAAAATTGTAAAAAATCCATTTCTGCTGGAATTGGCTTGCAAATTTCAAAATCCATTCAGAATGAACTTATTTTTGATAAACTGCTAAAACAATTGATTTTTATTAGCTAGAAACAAAGTGACATCACTCAAAACTTAAATTACAGAAAAAAATACATTCGGTGTTTAGAAAAATTGTAAAAAATCCATTTCTGCTGGAATTGGCTTCCAAATTTCAAAATCCATTCAGAATGAACTTATTTTTGATAAACTGCTAAAACAATTGATTTTTATTAGCTAGAAACAAAGTGACATCACTCAAAACTTAAATTACAGAAAAAAATACATTCGGTGTTTAGAAAAATTGTAAAAAATCCATTTCTGCTGAAATTGGCTTCCAAATTTCAAAATCCATTCAGAATGAACTTATTTTTGATAAACTGCTAAAACAATTGATTTTTATTAGCTAGAAACAAAGTGACATCACACAAAACTTAAATTCCAGAAAAAAAATTGCATTCAGAGTTTAGAAAAGTTGTAAAAAATTCATCTCTGTAGGAATTAGCTTCAAAATTTCAAAATCCATTCAGAATGAACATATTTTTGATAAACTGCTAAAACAATTGATTTTTATCAGCTGGAAACAAAGTGACATCACTTAAAACTTAAATTACAGAAAAAATACATTCGGCGTTTAAAAAAATTGTAAAAAAACTATTTCTGCTGAAATTGGCTTCGAAATTTTAAAATCCATTCAGAATGAACATATTTTTGATATACTGCTAAAACAATTGATTTTTATTAGCTAGAAACAAAATGACAACATTCAAAACGTAAATTACAGAAAAAAAATACATTCGGTGTTTAGAAAAATTGTAAAAAATCCATTTCTGCTGGAATTAGTTTCAAAATTTCAAAATCCTTTCAGAATGAACCTTTTTTTGATATACTGCTAAAACAATTGATTTTTATTAGCTAGAAACAAAGTGACATCACACAAAACTTAAATTACAGAAAAAAATTGCATTCGGCGTTTAGAAAAATTGTAAAAAATCAATTTCTGCTGGAATTGGCTTCAAAATTTCAAAATCTATTCAGAATGAACCTATTTTTGATATATTGCTAAAACAATTGATTTTTATTGACTAGAAACAAAGTGACATCACTCAAAACTTAAACTCCAGAAAAAAAATTGCATTCAGAGTTTAGAAAAATTGTAAAACATTCATCTCTATAGGAATTTGCTTCAAAATTTCAAAATCCATTCAGAATGAACATATTTTTGATATACTGCTAAAACAATTAATTTTTATTAGCTAGAAACTAAGTGACATTACTCAAAACTTAAATTCCAGAAAAAAAATTGCATTCGGCGTTTAAAAAAATTGTAAAAAATCCATTTCTGCCGGAATTGGCTTCGAAATTTCAAAATCAATTCAAAATGAACCTATTTTTGATATACTGGTGAAACAATTGATTTCTATTAGCTAGAAACAAAGTGACATCACTCAAAACTTAAATTACAGAAAAAATACATTCGGCGTTTAAAAAAATTGTAAAAAAAACATTTCTGCTGAAATTGGCTTCGAAATTTTAAAATCCATTCCGAATGAACATATTTTTGATATACTGCTAAAACAATTGATTTTTATTAGCTAGAAACAAAGTGACATCACTCAAAACTTAAATTACAGAAAAAATGCATTCAGTGTTTTGAAAAATTGTAAAAAATCCATCTCTGCTGGAATTAGTTTCAAAATTTCAAAATCCCTTCAGAATGAACATATTTTTGATAAACTGCTAAAACAATTGATTTTTATTAGCTGGAAACAAAGTGACATCACACAAAACTTAAATTCCAGAAACAAAATTGCATTCAGAGTTTAGAAAAATTGTAAAAAATTCATCTCTGTAGGAATTAGCTTCAAAATTTCAAAATCCCTTCAGAATGAACATATTTTTGATAAACTGCTAAAACAATTGATTTTTATTAGCTAGAAACAAAGTGACATCACTCAAAACTTAAATTCCCGAAAAAAAATTGCATTCAGAGTTTAGAAAAATTGGAAAAAAAATCATTTCTGCTGGAATTAGCTTCCAAATTTTAAAATCTATTCAGAATGAACTAATTTTTGATATATTGCTAAAACAATTGATTTTTATTGGCTAGAAAGAAAGTGACTTAAATTACAGAAAAAAAAAATTACATTCGGCGTTTAGAAAAATTGTAAAAAATCCATTTCTGCTGGAATCGGCTTCCAATTTTCAAAATCCATTCAGAATGAACTTAGTTTTGATATACTGCTAAAACAATTGATATATTATAGCTAAAAACAAGGTGACATGATTTTTGATATTGCGGTTTGTGTGGCGCAAACGTCAGCGTCCCGGACTAGCAATGCTGGAGGTTGCTGGTTCAATCCCTGCCGGAAGCATGTTGAAGGGATTTTTGGGGAACTTTTTTAAGACAGCTTAAACACGGTGATCAGAAATGTTGAGACGCAAAAACCTTTACCCCTTTGTTTCTCAAAAGCAATTTTTTCTCCACTGCACTGTAGAATAGTGAACAGGACCATAAACATATGTCGACTTATACATGTGTATATATATATATATATATATATATATATATATATATATATATATATATATATATATATATATATATATAAGAACAGTAGCTGGTTTCGAATTTCAGCGGCGGCAGCAATTTTTTCCGCTCGATTTTGATTTAAGTTTCAATCGGTCGTATCGGCTTACCATCGATTGTGGCACAAGGAAAACGTACGCGACCCGACACGCAACTTCTTGCAATATTCATCAGCTTGTACCTGTACACACGTTAAGAGCTCATTTCGAATTGGAAAATTTTCACGTGTGGAATACATCGCACGAAGAAAGTAACAATCGTTCTCGTTAACATCACTAGAATCTTCCCAAAATCTGTATCGCATTTTAAATTTCAAGAATAAATACAGACACGGAATCGGTCGCGGAGTGATGACTCATCTCCAATTCGGCGATGCGCCCGCGCGTAAATTTGTTATCGCGTTCTCGAGCGTTCTCAAATTTAAACGTAAATTATTGTGAATTTATCTGAGGATGTCTCTTGTTTTTATTAATATTAAAATACTCTCGGCTCACTTGAGAAGATTATTTCTGTGTTGTGTAATAGTTTTGGAGAGAAAGATTTTTGGGTGTAATGATAGAGTAATTTCCGTGTCATGTGTGGACGAGACGAGAAGAAGACGGAGATGGAGACCAGTTATTAGAATAGCGGTTAAAGACGAGAGAGGACTGCTATTTTTACCCGAGGACTATAATTTTTCCTGCCTAATTGTTTTTTACGCTGTCTTTTTCCGAAGACGCAACGACCTGTGATTAAATTCATCCGGACTGTCTTGCAACGAGACTCGAAATAAATTATTACCATTATATTATCATTTAAATGTCGATAAACAAAATTAACAATTTGGTTATTTTTTTAAATTTCGCGATGGATCAGAAATTTGTGCAGCGTTAAGACAATAGATGTCGCTTTAATGGTGGCACACTTATCGCGATGGATCACTCCATTCAAAAATTAAGACAATAGATGTCGCTTTAATGGTGTATCCATCTTTAACGGATACTGGGAGGATTATAACGCCACAGTAAACGGCTGAATATTTGAATTAAATAATTTTCTGACATTTACAAATTATTATTGAATGAATTAATTACCGTAGTCAAGCAATCTGGCGCCGTTTGGGAATATATACGATGATTTAACAGCGTGGGGTAAATTTCGCCCCTAATTTTTTTTTTCGTTTTCGTCCGCACGGACACTCGGACAGATACACGGATATATATCAGATGGGCATTGTTTCGGCTCGTTGGTTTCATTTTCACCTGGAAAAGAAAACAGCTGTTTCGGGTCCCATGGCATTACCTTTTTTCCTCCCGCCCTTCTCCATTTCAACGTCCATATATCTCGCAAACCGTGGACTCGCTGACGTTTAGGGCCACTTTATTAGTCACTGGCCGACCCCAAACAAATTATACACATTATTCATACGCGCATATGATGTATAATATACCGCCGGTTTGTTGCAACTTCACACAAGAATTATTTTATGGAAAAAAAACAAATTCTTTTTCTCAGTTCAAAATTTAACGAATTTAAATTGTTGACGTAACTTGGAAAATCATCATCGATCGATGCGCTCTCGGAGCGGACCTAAAGCGGAACCTTGGGGAATCTGCAATTTCCTCTCGGATTTGATGGTAAAAAATTATATCAATTTTTCTCAAAAAAAAAAACTTGTTTATGCACTTTTCATTATCGATTGTGACTCGCAGACTTTAGTTTACTTATCTGAATGAATCACAAGATACCTCTCATACATTTTCTCTTTGTAACATTTCTAATCCACTCGAGAATTAATCACTTAAAGGTTGACCAGCGTCCGCAGTCCGCACACAATTCTTCCTCGATCCTGAATCTCTTTGGAAACCAATGATTCGGCAAAGGCCATTAATAGGACATCAGGTCCCGCAATCGCATTATAATGGGAGCCCCATTGACCCGGGCACGTGCCCCCATTGTGCGCCCGAAAACCACCCCCAGACACAATATTTACACGTTACCCCCCTCGGGGTTTCGGTCTATTAGTTAACCATTAATCCGTGTCCAGTATTTATTGGCGCGCCCCGAACGGATTCACCCCTTTTTCCCATGAACCGGAAACTCTTAAAGTCTTAGAGATGGATTTTGTTAATAAATAAATAATTAAAAGCATTCAATTAAGTAACGACACACCGAATAATTAAATAATTGTATGAGCTTTTACGTGATACACTTTTAATTAATTGAAAAATAAATAATAAAAATAAATTATTTTAGCAATTTATCAAAAATAGGTTCACTCTGAATGGATTTTGAAATTTGGAAGCCAATTCCAGCAGAAATAGATTTTTTGCAATTTTTCTAAACACCGAATATATTTTTTTTTCTGCAATTTAAGTTTTGAGTGATGTCACTTTGTTTCTAGCTAATAAAAATCAATTGTTTTAGCAGTTTATGAAAAATAGGTTAATTCTGAATGGATTTTGAAATTTTGAAGCCAATTCCAGCACAAATGGATTTTTTACAATTTTTCTAAACACCGAATGTATTTTTTTCTGTAATTTAAGTTTTGAGTGATGTCACTTTGTTTCTAGCTAATAAAAATCAATTGTTTTAGCAGTTTATCAAAAATGGGTTCATTCTGAATGGATTTTGAAATTTGGAAGCCAATTCCAGCAGAAATGGATTTTTTACAATTTTTCTAAACACCGAATGTATTTTTTTTCTGTAATTTGAGTTGTGAGTGCTGTCACTTTGTTTCTAGCTAATAAAAATCAATTGTTTTAGCAGTTTATTAAAATGGGTTCATTCTGAATGGATTTTGAAATTTGGAAGCCAATTCCAGCAGAAATTGATTTTTTACAATTTTTCTAAACACCGAATGTATTTTTTTTCTGTAATTTGAGTTGTGAGTGCTGTCACTTTGTTTCTAGCTAATAAAAATCAATTGTTTTAGCAGTTTATTAAAATGGGTTCATTCTGAATGGATTTTGAAATTTGGAAGCCAATTCCAGCAGAAATTGATTTTTTACAATTTTTCTAAACACCGAATGTATTTTTTTTCTGTAATTTGAGTTGTGAGTGCTGTCACTTTGTTTCTAGCTAATAAAAATCAATTGTTTTAGCAGTTTATTAAAATGGGTTCATTCTGAATGGATTTTGAAATTTGGAAGCCAATTCCAGCAGAAATGGATTTTTTACAATTTCTCTAAACACCGAATGTATTTTTTTTCTGTAATTTAAGTTTTGAGTGATGTCACTTTGTTTCTAGCTAAAAAAAATCAATTGTTTTAGCAGTTTATCAAAAATAAGTTCATTCTGAATGGATTTTGAAATTTGGAAGCCAATTCCAGCAGAAATGGATTTTTTACAATTTTTCTAAACACCGAATGTATTTTTTTTCTGTAATTTGAGTTGTGAGTGCTGTCACTTTGTTTCTAGCTAATAAAAATCAATTGTTTTAGCAGTTTATCAAAAATAGGTTCATTCTGAATGGATTTTGAAATTTGGAAGCCAATTCCAGCAGAAATTGATTTTTTACAATTTCTCTAAACACCGAATGTATTTTTTTTCTGTAATTTAAGTTTTGAGTGATGTCACTTTGTTTCTAGCTAAAAAAAATCAATTGTTTTAGCAGTTTATCAAAAATAAGTTCATTCTGAATGGATTTTGAAATTTGGAAGCCAATTCCAGCAGAAATGGATTTTTTACAATTTTTCTAAACACCGAATGTATTTTTTTTCTGTAATTTGAGTTGTGAGTGCTGTCACTTTGTTTCTAGCTAATAAAAATCAATTGTTTTAGCAGTTTATCAAAAATGGGTTCATTCTGAATGGATTTTGAAATTTGGAAGCCAATTCCAGCAGAAATTGATTTTTTACAATTTCTCTAAACACCGAATGTATTTTTTTTCTGTAATTTGAGTTGTGAGTGCTGTCACTTTGTTTCTAGCTAATAAAAATCAATTGTTTTAGCAGTTTATCAAAAATGGGTTCATTCTGAATGGATTTTGAAATTTGGAAGCCAATTCCAGCAGAAATTGATTTTTTACAATTTTTCTAAACACCGAATGTATTTTTTTTTCTGTAATTTGAGTTTTGAGTGATGTCACTTTGTTTCTAGCTAATAAAAATCAATTGTTTTAGCAGTTTATCAAAAATGGGTTCATTCTGAATGGATTTTGAAATTTGGAAGCCAATTCCAGCAGAAATTGATTTTTTACAATTTTTCTAAACACCGAATGTATTTTTTTTCTGTAATTTGAGTTGTGAGTGCTGTCACTTTGTTTCTAGCTAATAAAAATCAATTGTTTTAGCAGTTTATCAAAAATGGGTTCATTCTGAATGGATTTTGAAATTTGGAAGCCAATTCCAGCAGAAATTGATTTTTTACAATTTTTCTAAACACCGAATGTATTTTTTTTCTGTAATTTGAGTTGTGAGTGCTGTCACTTTGTTTCTAGCTAATAAAAATCAATTGTTTTAGCAGTTTATCAAAAATGGGTTCATTCTGAATGGATTTTGAAATTTGGAAGCCAATTCCAGCAGAAATTGATTTTTTACAATTTCTCTAAACACCGAATGTATTTTTTTTCTGTAATTTAAGTTTTGAGTGATGTCACTTTGTTTCTAGCTAAAAAAAATCAATTGTTTTAGCAGTTTATCAAAAATAAGTTCATTCTGAATGGATTTTGAAATTTGGAAGCCAATTCCAGCAGAAATGGATTTTTTACAATTTTTCTAAACACCGAATGTATTTTTTTTCTGTAATTTGAGTTGTGAGTGCTGTCACTTTGTTTCTAGCTAATAAAAATCAATTGTTTTAGCAGTTTATTAAAATGGGTTCATTCTGAATGGATTTTGAAATTTGGAAGCCAATTCCAGCAGAAATTGATTTTTTACAATTTTTCTAAACACCGAATGTATTTTTTTTCTGTAATTTGAGTTGTGAGTGCTGTCACTTTGTTTCTAGCTAATAAAAATCAATTGTTTTAGCAGTTTATCAAAAATGGGTTCATTCTGAATGGATTTTGAAATTTGGAAGCCAATTCCAGCAGAAATTGATTTTTTACAATTTCTCTAAACACCGAATGTATTTTTTTTCTGTAATTTAAGTTTTGAGTGATGTCACTTTGTTTCTAGCTAAAAAAAATCAATTGTTTTAGCAGTTTATCAAAAATAAGTTCATTCTGAATGGATTTTGAAATTTGGAAGCCAATTCCAGCAGAAATGGATTTTTTACAATTTTTCTAAACACCGAATGTATTTTTTTTTCTGTAATTTGAGTTGTGAGTGCTGTCACTTTGTTTCTAGCTAATAAAAATCAATTGTTTTAGCAGTTTATTAAAATGGGTTCATTCTGAATGGATTTTGAAATTTGGAAGCCAATTCCAGCAGAAATTGATTTTTTACAATTTTTCTAAACACCGAATGTATTTTTTTTCTGTAATTTGAGTTGTGAGTGCTGTCACTTTGTTTCTAGCTAATAAAAATCAATTGTTTTAGCAGTTTATTAAAATGGGTTCATTCTGAATGGATTTTGAAATTTGGAAGCCAATTCCAGCAGAAATGGATTTTTTACAATTTCTCTAAACACCGAATGTATTTTTTTTCTGTAATTTAAGTTTTGAGTGATGTCACTTTGTTTCTAGCTAAAAAAAATCAATTGTTTTAGCAGTTTATCAAAAATAAGTTCATTCTGAATGGATTTTGAAATTTGGAAGCCAATTCCAGCAGAAATGGATTTTTTACAATTTTTCTAAACACCGAATGTATTTTTTTTCTGTAATTTGAGTTGTGAGTGCTGTCACTTTGTTTCTAGCTAATAAAAATCAATTGTTTTAGCAGTTTATCAAAAATAGGTTCATTCTGAATGGATTTTGAAATTTGGAAGCCAATTCCAGCAGAAATTGATTTTTTACAATTTTTCTAAACACCGAATGTATTTTTTTTTCTGTAATTTGAGTTTTGAGTGATGTCACTTTGTTTCTAGCTAATAAAAATCAATTGTTTTAGCAGTTTATCAAAAATAGGTTCATTCTGAATGGATTTTGAAATATGGAAGCCAATTCCAGCAGAAATGGATTTTTTACAATTTTTTAAACGCTGAATGTATTTTTTTTCTGCAATTTGAGTTTTGAGTGATGTCACTTTGTTTCTAGCTAATAAAAATCAATTGTTTTAGCAGTATATCAAAAATAGGTCCATTCTGAATGGATTTTGAAATTTCTAAGCCAATTCCAGCAGAAATGGATTTTTTGCAATTTTTCTAAACACCAAATGTATTTTTTTTTCTGTAATTTAAGTTTTGAGTGATGTCACTTTGTTTCTAGCTAATAAAAATCAATTGTTTTAGCAGTTTATCAAAAATAGGTTCATTCTGAATGGATTTTGAAATTTGGAAGCCAATTCCAGCAGAAATTTATTTTTTACAATTTTTCTAAACACCGAATGTATTTTTTTTTTCTGTAATTTGAGTTTTGAGTGATGTCACTTTGTTTCTAGCTAATAAAAATCAATTGTTTTAGCAGTTTATCAAAAATAGGTTCATTCTGAATGGATTTTGAAATTTGGAAGCCAATTCCAGCAGAAATTGATTTTTTACAATTTTTCTAAACACCGAATGTATTTTTTTTTCTGTAATTTGAGTTTTGAGTGATGTCACTTTGTTTCTAGCTAATAAAAATCAATTGTTTTAGCAATTTATCAAAAATAGGTTAATTCTAAATGGATTTTGAAATTTGGAAGCCAATTCCAGCAGAAATGGATTTTTTACAATTTTTCTAAACACCGAATGTATTTTTTTTCTGTAATTTAAGTTTTGAGTGATGTCACTTTGTTTCCAGCTAATGAAAATTAATTGTTTTAGCAGTAAATCAAAAATGGGTTCATTCTGAATGGATTTTGAAATTTGGAAGCCAATTCCGGCAGAAATTGATTTTTTCCAATTTTTTTTAAACACCGAATGTATTTTTTTTTTGTAATTTAAGTTTTGAGTGATGTCACTTTGCTTCTAGCTAAAAAAAATCAATTGTTTTAGCAGTTTATCAAAAATAGGTTCATTCTGAATGGATTTTGAAATTTGGAAGCCAATTCCAGCAGAAATGGATTTTTTTACAATTTTTCTAAACACCGAATGTATATTTTTTCTGTAATTTGAGTTTTGAGTGATGTCACTTTGTTTCTGGCTAATAAAAATCAATTGTTTTAGGAGTTTATCAAAAATGGGTTCATTCTGAATGGGTTTTGAAATTTGCAAGCGAATTCCAGCAGAAATTGATTTTTTACAATTTTTTTAAACGCCGAATGTATTTTTTTCTATAATTTGAGTTTTGAGTGATGTCACTTTGTTTCTACCTAATAAAAATCAATTGTTTTAGCAATTTATCAAAAATAGGTTAATTCTAAATGGATTTTGAAATTTGGAAGCCAATTCCAGCAGAATTGGATTTTTAACAATTTTTCTAAACACCGAATGTATTTTTTTTTTCTGTAATTTGAGTTTTTAGTGATGTCACTTTGTTTCTAGCTAATAAAAATTAATTGTTTTAGGAGTTTATCAAAAATGGGTTCATTCTAAATTGATTTTGAAATTTGGAAGCAAATTCCTGCAGAGATGAAACTTTTACAATTTTTCTAAACTCTGAATGCAATTTTTTTTCAGTAATTTACGTTTTGAATGTTGTCATTTTATTTCCAGCTGTGGTATGTCAATTGTTTCAGCGATATGTCAAAAATAGGGAGATTTTGAAATTTTTAAACTAATTCCTGCGGAGATGAATTTTTTACAATTTTTCTAAATGCCGAATATAACAATTTTGGAAATTCATAACTCTTGGTCGGATTTTTTAAAAAACAAAAACTATTTAAGTTTGTAATTGGATTTAAATATAACTCTCAAGATTTATAGAACAATTACGCATAGCCTTAAATTTTTCATATTTTTTTCAAATTCATGATAAAATATTTCCCCGCATGATAAAAATGATTTCTTAAAGAAACCACTGGTTCGATTAGGGGTTTCTATACATCACCATAAAGATCTCTTTAAGACCCTTCAGAAAATGAAGAAATTTTCATGATCACGATACTTTCTCGTACTTCGTAATAGAGAGAGTAAAAATTTACTCATAATCAAACTTTAATAATTTAAATCGTAGAGGTAATAAAAGGTAATAACCCAATAAATAATATCACCCCCAACGTAAATTAAGCGTCGCTACCCTCCGATTTGATTCATGGTTGTCTTATTTCCGGTTTGAAGGGATTGCCCGTATCACCTTTATTAGGGCTGATCGTAAATCAAATAATTCAACAAATTCATTGGCAGAATTTGGATTAAATCGACCTGAATTGAAAAATTTGTTATTCGTAGAATTAGCCGAAAAAATAACATTTTTTTGACGATGTATGAAAATTATGTTATTCTCAAAGAGATTTAGAAATTTTGAAGCTATTTCATTTTTTTATAATTTTTCCAATCTCTAATTGTAGTTGAGTCCCGTTTCAACTGTTTTCAGTTGTGATATGTCAATTGTTTTACAGTGTAATAAAAATACGTCATTCCTGGAGAGGTTTAGAAATTTTGAAGCCAATTCGACGAGAGATTATTTTTTTACAATTTTTCAAATCTCCAATTGTAATTCTCGTTTTCTTAAATCACGTTTCAAGTGTTGCCATTTTGTTTCCAGCTGTGGTATGTCAATTGTTTCACGGTGTAACTAAAATACGTCATTCCTGGAGAGGTTTAGAAATTTTTAAGCCAATTCCACGAGAGATTATTTTTTTACAATTTTTCAAATCTCCAATTGTAATTCTCGTTTTCTTAAGTCGCGTTTCAAGTGTTGCCATTTTGTTTCCAGCTGTGGTATGTCAATTGTTTTACGGTGTAACAAAAATACGTCATTCCTGGAGAGGTTTAGAAATTTTTAAGCCAATTCCACGAGAGATTATTTTTTTACAATTTTTCAAATCTCCAATTGTAATTCTCGTTTTCTTAAGTCACGTTTCAAGTGTTGCCATTTTGTTTCCAGCTGTGGTATGTCAATTGTTTCACGGTGTAACTAAAATACGTCATTCCTGGAGAGGTTTAGAAATTTTTAAGCCAATTCCACGAGAGATTATTTTTTTACAATTTTTCAAATCTCCAATTGTAATTCTCGTTTTCTTAAATCACGTTTCAAGTGTTGCCATTTTGTTTCCAGCTGTGGTATGTCAATTGTTTCACGGTGTAACTAAAATACGTCATTCCTGGAGAGGTTTAGAAATTTTTAAGCCAATTCCACGAGAGATTATTTTTTTACAATTTTTCAAATCTCCAATTGTAATTCTCGTTTTCTTAAATCACGTTTCAAGTGTTGCCATTTTGTTTCCAGCTGTGGTATGTCAATTGTTTCACGGTGTAACTAAAATACGTCATTCCTGGAGAGGTTTAGAAATTTTTAAGCCAATTCCACGAGAGATTATTTTTTTACAATTTTTCAAATCTCCAATTGTAATTCTCGTTTTCTTAAGTCACGTTTCAAGTGTTGCCATTTTGTTTCCAGCTGTGGTATGTCAATTGTTTCACGGTGTAACTAAAATACGTCATTCCTGGAGAGGTTTAAAAATTTTTAAGCCAATTCCACGAGAGATAATTTTTTTACAATTTTTCAAATCTCCAATTGTAATTCTCATTTTCTTGAGTCACGTTTCAAGTGTTGCCATTTTGTTTCCAGATGTGTTTTGAAAATATGTTGTTTCTGAAGAGATTTAAGAGAACTAATTTTTTCTTCCTTTTTTTGAAAAATTATTTTCTCGCAGAAATTTCCACGGCCCACCTTCATTGTTTCCCGTTCGCATTGTCCGAGCAACCTGTATCATCCACATTTATTTACCCTCCGTCTCTCCCCCCCCCCCCTCTTTCCGTATAAAGCGAGGAACTCTTAAATGTAATAATCCCAGTCAGGTCTTTTGTATTGTTCCTGAGGGGGGCCCCGATATGGCCCCGGGACACGCGAACACTCCTCCTGCTCGCCGCCCGAAAGGTGCACCTTCCATGCACAATATTCACTTTTACTTGTGTGTACACGTGTCCAGGACATGCGAGAGTGAGAGAGAAATTGAAGAGACGAAAGGAAAAGTGATTGCGTTTGTTTTTTTATGCAGTAGTAAAAGATTGTAAATGGGGTGTGCGAAATGTTTGAACGGCGCTCGCCGTAACCTTTTACACGCACGATCCGCGGGTGCTCCGATCCGCCAAAATTGGGAATCGGTAAAGTAAAGGAAACTAAAGCTACGCGCACACTTGTCGGAATCGGACGGACAGCACGCACCGGATAAAATGGTTTAACACAGTTGTAAACGAGTCAAGGCACATTTATCCGACTCGTTTACAACTGTGTTAAGCAATTTTATCCGATGCGTGCCGTCCGTCCGCTTCCGCCACGTGTGCGCTTAGCTTAAGACTCCATCCAGACGCGCAGCCAGGGGGATGCTTATCGGGCTTGAACCAAATTTCTGGGTGCGCGGCTGACTCCATCTACTCATAGATTAGACTTTTTTTTTATGTGTCTATTGGCGACGTCGCGTATGAATATAATGGAAGTATACCGGTAGCAACCTAACGTGTTACAAAATTACATTTTTCTCAAAGCCGTGTTGCCACTTTTCATTTTTAACTATTTGTCACTAAAGATGTCAAAAAAATCTAATCTATGAGTAGATGGAGTATAGATATAACAACTGCTTACTCTTATAAAGAAGGTTTCACGAGTCGCCGCTGATTTACTCGAAATAGCGCGCGCTTAAATATTTCTCGAATCATTGGCGCACAAGTACATGAGTGATAATGAATTTCGAAAAACTGCCAGAAATAATTACTGTGTTGTCTTTGTCGGAGATAAATGAGCTCCGCACGGTCCCGATCAGAGGAAACGGACAGCTGCCGTTGCGGACGTCAGTTGGGCCCCATTAATGCCCCGGTCGTCCCTTTAACGTACGAAAAAATAATGCACGTATGTACACCCGAAACCAGCAAACCATGTCAGTCAGTGATACCAACACACACACACACACACACACACATGTGTGTAATTAGCTGATTACCGTCCAGTACCCTCTGCTGCCCGGGGGCGCAACGTTTCTTGCATGTAATTACCATTTTCTGGTCGGGATCCCCGCGGTTTATCTGGACCTTAAAACGACCGCAGGCCGGTGTCACAGGTGGTGCCCTTGTTGCTCTTAAATTGAAAACGCAACCGACTTTTTGTAATTTATATTTGTTCTTTTTGATCTGAAGTAAAAGAAACAATTTATAATGTAAGCAAATTCAATGAAACACCAATGAAACTCAACGTCCGGTTCAACAGGTTGGATTGTAGGATAGGGCCCATCCAACCTAACCTAACCTAACCCAACCCAACCTAAACCAATCTAACCTGAACTAACCTAACCTAACCCAACTCAACCTAACGTAACCTAACCTAACCCAACTCAACCTAACGTAACCTAACCCAACTCAACCTAACCCAACCTAACCCAACCTAAACTAACCTAACCTAACCCAACCTAACCTAACCCAACCTAAACTAACCTAACCTAACCTAACCTAACTCAACCTAACCCAACCCAACCCAACCCAACCTAACCCAACCTAACCCAACCTAACCCAACCTAACCCAACCTAACCCAACCTAACCCAACCTAACCCAACCTAACCCAACCTAACCCAACCTAACCCAACCTAACCCAACCTAACCCAACCTAACCCAACCTAACCCAACCTAACCCAACCTAACCCAACCTAACCCAACCTAACCCAACCTAACCCAACCTAACCCAACCTAACCCAACCTAACCCAACCTAACCCAACCTAACCCAACCTAACCCAACCTAACCCAACCTAACCCAACCTAACCCAACCTAACCCAACCTAACCCAACCTAACCCAACTTAACCCAACCTTTTTTTTTGTTTTGTTTATGGAGAAGGAAATGCGTTTATGCACGACCCTTCAATGCAGGGCTCTGTGGGACTTCCTCGCCGTGGGTCTACCCACTAAAACCTCCCCATCCTTTCACCCTCCGGTATCACTTCCGTCTTCTTCGGTGCTAGATGTGTTCTTCTCTTTGTTTTTCGTCTTTGTCTTTTCCCTTTCTCGTTTGATTAGTCCTTATGTCCCATCTTTATCGTTTCCTTTCTCTCCTCCAATACTTTTGTTTTTCTTTCTTATCATTATCTCTATAATGTTGTCCTCGTTTATTGTTTGTCCTATCTTTTCTTCCGTTTCTCTTTTCTTCTTCTTCCTCCATCTGTTGCACTCGAAGAAGGTGTGTTCTTCTGCGTCTTCCCTTTCTCCGCATGTTCTGCGTGTATCATCTCTTTGTTTCTTCATTCTCTTGAATGAGGCAGTCATCGCAATCGGAGTTTGGAACATTGCTGTTTTGTTTCCACCAAGGATATAGCGATCGTTTTTACAGGAAATCATAAACATATTGTTTTTCTATTGATCTTGAGCTTTTGAAGCAAATTCCTTCAATTATGATTTTTTTACAATTTTCTAAATCATTGAGTGCATTTTTCATCTTCGTCATTCAAGTTTAGAACGTTGCTGTTGTGTTTCCACCAAGGATATGGCGATCATTTTTACAGGAAATCATAAATACATTGTTTTCCATAGATCTTGAGCTTTTGAAGCAAATTCTTTCAATAATGAATTTTTTACAATCTTCTAAATCATTGAGTGCGTTTTTCATCTTCGCAATTCAAGTTTAAAACGTTGCTGTTTTGTTTCCACCAAGGATATGGCAATTGTTTTTACAGGAAATCATAAACGCATTGTGTTTTTACGGATCTTGAGCTTTTGAAGCAAATTCCTTCAAAATTGACCTTTTTTCAAATCGTTAAGTGCATTTTTCATCTTTGCAATTCAAGTTTGGAACGTTGCTGTTTTGTTTCTACCAAGGATATGGCGATTATTTTTACAGGAAATCATAAACGCATTGTTTTTTCAAGGATCTTGAGCTTTTGAAACAAATTCCTTTAATAATGATTTTTTTTACAATTTTCTAAATCATTGAGTGCATTTTTTTATGATCGCAATTTATTTTTTTCGGGCAAATATTCAAAACGCTGTATACAAAAATGCATCGTGTCTATTTTTTCGAAATTCGCGGAAGTCATACTCGGATCTATCGTTGATCAAACCCAATCATCAAAATTAAAATCCAATGCAGGGAATTGCAGTTTTTTTAAATTGCACCGCGAAAATTTGCGATTTGCGCGAAAACCAAAACCGGTTGCAATCCGAGATGGTAATATTTTTCGTTTGTGATTATTACTTTGTGTGTGTGTGTGTGTGTGTGTGTGTGTGTGTGTATGTATGTGGTGGTTAATTGGAATCGTGTACAGTGCACGGCGGGCACAAGGGATTTAATGGGTCTTAGGGGGTTGCGGCGAAAACCGGAAACATCGACAGCGCTTAGTTTATATCCTGGCGCCCGACAGGAAATGACGTTGACTCACCTACTGCAACCACCCCCCGCCTCCGACCCCCTCAACCGGAATTACCGCCGTACGGAAAAAAAAGAGGAGGAAAAGGAAAATCCACTAATTACGCCAGCGCACTAATAACACATAATAATTCGCGATTTTTGTCCGAAATAATAGAAATTTTTTGTCCGAAAAGAAAAGCATATGTGTGTATATATATATATATATATATATATATATATATATATGCTGGAGGGAAGTAATGGTCGTACTTGTTGGAATTTTTCTTTTTATGATAAATAGATGATTTATTAACCATCCAATTTGGTCGGATTCCCTGATACGTGGATTTTTCTTCGATTTTTTTACTATATATATATATTTATATATTCAAATGGTATATGTGCAGGTCAAAATTTAATTAGTGCGAAGATGTACGGAACAGGCAGAAGACGGACATCCGTACATCTTCATACTAATTAAATTTTGACCTGCACGCCGATAGCACATACACCGTTTGAACATTATTCAATAGAGGTCGCTAAACCACATCCAATATATATATACATATATATATATATATATATATATATATATATATATATATATATATATATATATATATATATATATATATATATACCACACCGGACGCACAACACGTAATACGTAATAATTCGTGATTTTTGAAAAAGAACATTGTAAAATTCTTCGATTTTCTGGGCCGAAAAAAAGCATATATATGTATATATAGACTCCGCCGGATTCTAATCTAAGGATTAATCGGCGGCGCATAATAAATTTTCACGCTTGTTTTCATAAATCTGCCAGATCGGATCTAAACACATTTCCCGAGTCCGTGAATTGCCATTTTATCTAAAACGACTATCTAAGGAATCCGCAAAAAGAAAATTCTCAATCTTCGAACTTATCCGTTAGAATGTGGAGCACCAGTGAGAGACATTTTAAGCAGTCGATCTTCGGAAGAAAAAAAGCAGGTTCAAAAGATCTAAGCGAACGACACTTCTTCGTGTAGATATTAAACTGGCGAAATGTTTTGAATTTTTGATGTACAATTGCGAGGAAATAGAAATTTAAAAAAATACAACATCTTGCAAGAAATTATACATACAAGAAACACAAAATGTTGTTATTGATCATTACTTGTTTGTCTGTGTGAGTCTGTCTGCCTGTGTAAGTCTGTCTGTCTCTGTGTGAGTCTGTCTGTCCGTATGAGTTTCTCTGTCAGTGTAAGTCTGTCTCTGTGTAAGTCTGTCTGTCTGTCCGTATGAGTTTGTCTGGCTGTGTAAGTCCCTCTGTCTCTGTGCCAGTCTGTTCGTGTGAGTTTATCTCTATATGTGAGTCTATCGGTCTGTCCGTATGAGTTTGTTTGTCTGTGTGAGTCTGTCTGTCTCTGTGTGAGTCTGGCTGTCTGTTCGTCTGAGTATGTCTGTCTGTGCGCGCTGTATCTCAAAAACTAACACAGCAATTAACATGAAACTGTGAACATAAGTCTTATTTGGAAATCCGAAGAACTTTTTTTTTTCGTTTTTTGTTTATAATTATGAAACGATAATAGTTACAGCAAATTTTTGTTAATAATAATTGTAGAGAATACCGAAATGAACAACTTATAAAGAATAAGTTTTTTTCGAAATCTCATTAGTTTTTGAGTAAACTGGCGGTAAAGAATTTTCATATTTCACAATGTTACCGTTTCAGCGTCCGTATCATGCATACTGTATCTTGAAAACTAATACAGCTATTAACACGCAACTTGGAACATGAGTCTTTCTTGACAATCCGAAGAACTGGACAGCTTGCGGTAAAATTTCGTGCATCGGAAATGGGCGTTTACCTTAACCGTTTTTTGTTTTTCTCCAATATTTTTTTAAATATGCAAAATATTACAAAAACATTTAAACAAATATTGAAGGCAGGCAAGAAACGAACAACGTTTGTTTGAAAATATTTTTCATAAAATAATTATTTTTCGAAAAAAAAATATTTTGTTTTTTTTTTGTTTTTTGTTTATAATTACGAAACGATGATAGTTACATCAAATTTGTGTTACTAATTGTATAGAATTCTAATATGAATAACTTTTAAAGAATAAGATTTTTTCGAAATCTTATTAGTTTTTGAATAAACTGACGGTAGAAAAATTGAAGTATATATTCATCTTTCACAATGTTGACGTTTCAACGTCCGTATCATGCGCACAGTATCTTGAAAACGAATACAGCTATTAACACGCAACTTGGAACATGTGTTTTTTTTAACAATCCGAAGAACTGGACAGCTTTTGGTAAGTTTTTGTACATCAGAAATGGGTGTTTACCTGAACCGTTTTTTGTTTTTTTCCAATATTTTTTTAAATATGCAAAATATTACAAAAACATTTCAACAAATATTGAAGGCGGTCAAGAAACGAACAACTTTTGTTTAAAAATATTTTTTGAAAAAAACAATTATTTTCCTTTTTTCGTTTTTTGTTTATAATTACGAAACGATGATAGTTACATTAAATTTATATAAATAATAATTGCAGAGAATGCCGAAATGAACAACTTAACGAATAAGTTTTTTTCGAAATCTCGTTAGTTTTTGTGTAAACTGGCGGTAAAGAATTTGAAGCATATTTTCATCTTTCACAATGTTGACGTTTCAGAGTCCGTATCATGTGCGCTGTATCTCAAAAACTAATGCAGCTATTAACATGCAACTTGGAACATGAGCCTTTTTTGACAGTCCTAAGAACTGGAAAGCTTGTGGTAAAATTTCACGCATCGGAAGTGGGTGTTTACCTTAACAGTTTTTTTGTTTTTCTCCAATATTTTTTTAAATATAGAAAATATTACAAAAACATTCTCTCAAATATTGAAGCCCGTCAAGAAACGAACCACTTTTGTTTAAAAATATTTTTCATAAAATCATTATTTTTCGAAAGAAAAAATATTAATTTTCTTTTCGTTTTTTGTTTATAATTACGAAACGATGGTAGTTACATCAAATTTATGTTAATAATAGTTTTTTAAATTAGTTTTTGAGTAAACTGACGGTAAAGAATTTGAAGTATATTTTCATCTTTCACAATGTTACCGTTTCAACGTCCGTATCTTGCGCGCTGTATCTCAAAAACTAATGCAGCTATTAACACGCAACTTGGAACATGAGTCTTTTCTGACAGTCCTAAGAACTGGAAAGCTTGTGGTAAAATTTCGCGTATCGGAAATGGGTGTTTACCTTAACCGTTTTTTGTTTTTCTCCAATATTTTTTTAAATATACAAAATATTAGAAAAATATTTAAACGAATATTGAAGGCAGGCAAGAAACGAACAATTTTTGTTTGAATATATTTTTCATAAAATCATTATTTTTCGAAAAAAACAATTTTTTTCGTTTTTTGTTTATAATTACGAAACGATGATAGTTACGTCAAATTTGTGTGAATAATAATCGTAGAGAATGCCGAAATGAACAACTTATAAAAGATAAGTTTTTTTCGAAATCTCATTAGTTTTTGAGTAAACTGACGGTAAATTATATTCATCTTTCATAATGTTACCGTTTCAACGTCCGTATCATGCGCGCTATATCTCAAAAACTAATGAAGCTATTAACATGCAATTTGGAACATGAACCTTTTTTGACAGTCCGAAGAATTGAAAAGCTTTTGGTAAAATTTGGTAATTTTTGAAATATGAAAAATATTAATAAAAAAATGTATTTTTTGTTAAATTTTGGTTTACAATAATGAAAAGATAATAGTAAAATTGTTCAATTGTTGAATTTTAAAGTGCAGTATCGATGTAAGTAATGCATCTCCGAGAATTATTTTCTTTCTTTTTTTTTCGTAATTCCGTGACTCGTGGTAAAATTAGAATCCGATAAGTGGGCGCGCTCATGCGTCCATGACAGCCCATTCATAATCCGCGCCCTCGGCCCCCCCTCGCCCCACCCCCGGCCGCCCTCCAGTTATTCGAAGATTATGCTAAATATCGCCGATGGGAATTTGCATTTTTCTGATAAACGCCGCCTATTAGGCTTTAAGCGCCGCCAACTGCGCTCCATCGATCATTTTCCAAAACGTGAGGTCAAACAACGACCTTTCCCCCCCCCCCCACCAGGAAAAAATGTCCCAAAAAAAAATTCGTATTTTTCAACATTAACGATTTAAAAGTAAATATATTCAATAATAATAATAATAATAATAATTCAATTCAGATACCTGCAAACAATTGTTTCTTTCTTAAGCATTCTCGATTTCTCTGCTGGTTTATTAAGCATCCATAAAATGGATTTATAACGAGTGTGTGTGTGTGAGAGAGAGAGAGAGAAAGATGAATCCTAATTAAGACCTCTCGATCGTAAACCGCAATTAATTTTTCTCGGCAACCCTGTAGCAACGAAAATCGCACGTTTTCTGCACGTTTCGTCTGAATGGACATCGCGTGTCCGCAGTGCTGCCAACCGCCGGCGTCAGGATGCACGCCATTGCGTGGACTCAAAACATATTTATCCTTAACACACACACACACACATGCACTCAAAATCAGCTGATTTTTCTTAACCTACTCACGAAAGTAAACAGTACACAACTCTCGGGATTCCAAAAGAAACAAAATAGGAGCTTTTGACATTCTGTCAAGACATGAGGCAATATATATACATACATATATAAATATATATATATATATATATATATATATATATATCTAATAAACATTGGCGAAAGCTCGGTTTTATGATAAATAGATGATTTATTAACCACCCCTTTTGGTCGGATTCCCTGATACGAGGATTTTTCTTCGATTTTTTTACTATTCTATATATATATATATATATATATATATATATATATATATATATATATATATATATATATATATATATATACATATATTTCTTCACTTCATATTTTACGGCGTTACTTCCCTAAGTTTTATATATATATATATATATATATATATATATATATATATATATATATATATATATATATATATATATATATATATATATATATATATATACATATATTTCTTCACTTCATATTTTACGGCGTTACTTCCCTAAGTTTTATATATATATATATATATATATATATATATATATATATATATATATATATATTTCAGCGATTTGTGCCAAAGCGCAAACAGATCTGTCACTGAAGATGTTAGCAGTGCCGGAGGTATCGATCCGTGCTAAATATACCGGTTTTAATGATACATTCTAATTATATATCTGGTGAATAAAATAGGATATTCGCCGAGGGCTGAGGGCTGCGAGGGTTGGACGGACGCTTCACCTTGCGACTATTGATCGCCCGAACTTGGCCCCGTCCCCTGCCCCAGCCCCCGCGACGCCGTTTCAGAGGGAAAGATGTTCCTACCTTTCCAAGCTCAATAACCCCGAAACGAATTGATACTCGGGAGGACGAAATATAAACATTTCTCTCCGGTTTTGCCTTCGCGTGACTTCACCAGCGTTCGCGCGGACACGCAACCAACTTCCCCAAAAAAAAAAATCCCCAAAAATCCGCCATTGATACCATCATCGGCTGTATCGGTTTTCGCGAGAAGGAGCGGACGCCGCCGCCGTCGTCGTCGCGACGGAAGGTGGGGCGATCGTCGGTTGCCACGGCGACCGCGAACCGAACGGACGCCCAAAGTCCCGAATAAATTTTCAGGGGGTGATTGCCACCACACCCCTGCTTATTCATAAAACTGAAGCAAATCAAAAAATGGCACCGGTGGATCAATACGCAAGATTTAAAATATCTGATACAGCCGCGTCTTCATTATGGATGCGAGTGCGCGCGTGGGCGTCCCGTCCGGATTTATTGCCGCCGAACAATAATTATTTTATTTATTTAAGCCCGATTTATGTTAATAACTAATTAAATCCCGTGGCTCGGGCCCGAGGATAACGACTTCATTAAAAACCGACCCGAGTGAATTATCGTGTACCCACGACCCTCTTCATCTTCACTTCGATTTAACAAGGAGAAAACTAACGCTCGGATATATGAAGATGTAACGGTCTTGAATTAATCACGCGGGGCGCCGCCGTAGAAATTTAAATTAAATCAATCGATGGATTATCACAATTTTCTTATCGCTTAGTAGTACACCCATGGATTATTTTCAGTTTCGGATGATACGGACGTTGAAACGTTAATGTTATAAAATATAAAAAATATACACCAAATTTTAAAAGTCGATTTACTCGAAAACTAAAGGGATTTCGAAAAAAACTTACTCTTTAAAAATCGTCCATTTTGACACCCCCTACAATTATTATTAACAAAAATTTCATGCAACTATCATCGTTTCGTAATTATAAACAAAAATTTAAAAAAATAAAAATACATTTTTTCTTAAAAACAAACGCTTTTATAAAAAATATTTTCGTGCAAAAGTTGTTCATTTCTTTATTGCCTTCGATGTTTGTTTAAATGTTTTTGTGATACTTTTCATATTTAAAAAATTAGTTGAGAAAAACAAAAAACGGTTTAGGTAAACGCCCACTTCCGATGCACGAAATTTTACCGAAAGCTTTCCAGTACTTCGGATTGTCGAATAAGACTCGTGTTCCAGGTTGCGTGTTAATAGCTGTATTCGTTTCTGAGATACAGTCCGATTGATACGGACGTTGAAACGTCAACATTGTGAAAGATGAAAATATACTTCAAATTCTTTACCGTCAGTTTACACAAAAACTAATAAGATTTCGAAAAAAACTTATTCTTTATAAATCGTTCATTTTGACATCCTCTACAATTATTATTAACAAACATTTCATGTAACTATTATCGTTTCGTAATTATAAACAAAAATTAAAAAAATAAAAATACATTTTTTCTTAAAAACAAATGATTTTATGAAAAATATTTTCGTACAAAAGTTGTTCATTTCTTCATTGCCTCCGATGTTTGTTTAATGTTTTTGTAATATTTTTCATATTTAAAAAATTATTTGAGAAAAACAAAAAACGCTTAAGGTAAACGCCCACTTCCGATGCACGAAATTTTACCGAAAGCTTTCCAGTACTTCGGATTGTCGAATTAGACTCGTGTTCCAGGTTGCGTGTTAATACCTGTATTAGTTTTTGAGATACAGTGCGATTGATACGGACGTTGAAACGTCAACATTGTGAAAGATGAAAATATACTTCAAATTCTTTACCCTCAGTTTACACAAAAACTAATAAGATTTCGAAAAAAACTTATTTTTTATAAATCGTTCATTTTGACATCCTCTACAATTATTATTAACAAACATTTCATGTAACTATCATCGTTTCGTAATTATAAACAAAAAACGAAAAAAAGAAAAATATTTTCTTTTTCGAAAAATAATGATTTTATTAAAAATATTTTTAAACAAAAGTTGTTCGTTTCTTCACTGCCTTCAATATTTGTTTAAATATTTTTGTAATATTTTGCATATTTTAATAAATATTGGAGAAAAATAAAAAACGGTTAAAGTAACCGCCCATTTCCGGTTTACAAAATTTTACCAAAAGCTTTGCAGTTCTTCGGATTGCCAAATAAGACTCATGTTCACAGTTTCATGTTAATTGCTGTTTTAGTTTTTGAGATACAGCGCACGCAGACGGACAAACTCACTCGAACAGACAGCCAGACTCACACAGAGACAGACAGACAAACTCATACGGACAGGCAGACAGACTCACACAGAGAATTTGTTTAAATGTTTTTGTAATATTTTTCATATTTAAAAAAATTATTTGAGAAAACCAAAAAAACGGTTAAGATAAACGCCCACTTCAGATGCACGAAATTTTACCGAAAGCTTTCCAGTTCTTCGGATCGTCGAATAAGGGTCGTGTTCCAAGTTTCGTGTTAATAGCTGTATTAGTTTTTGAGATACAGTGCGATTGATACGGACGTTGAAACGTTAACATTATGAAAAAAAATATACTTTACTCTTTATTGGTTTTTGAGATACGCAATGCATACTTTTTTATTAATTTTAAGTTTTCTAAATCAATCCAAAATTTTCCAAATCATCGAGTGCATTTTCCATCTTCCCAATTGAAGTTTGGACTGTTGTTGTTTTATTTCCACTGAAGATATGGCAATTGTTTTTACAGGAAATCATAAGTGCTTCATCCTTTTATGGATTTTAAGTTTTCTAAGCAAATTCCGTTGTTGATGAATTTTATACAATTTTCTAATTCTTCGAGTGCATTTTTCATCTTCTCAATTCATGTTTGGACTGTTGTTGTTTTGTTTCCACTGAAGATTTGGCAATTGTTTTTACAGGAAATCATAAGTGCTTCATCCTTTTATGGATTTTGGGTTTTCTAAGCAAATTCCATTGTTGGTGATTTTTTTACAATTTTCTAAATCTTCGAGTGCATTTTTCATCTTCTCAATTCATGTTTGGACTGTTGTTGTTTTGTTTCCACTGAAGATTTGGCAATTGTTTTTACAGGAAATCATAAGTGCTTCATCCTTTTATGGATTTTAGGTTTTCTAAGCAAATTCCGTTGTTGGTGAATTTTTTACAATTTTCTAAATCTTCGAGTGCATTTTTCATCTTCGCAATTCAAGTTTTGTTTCCGCTGAAGATATGGCAATTGTTTTCACAGGAAATCATAAGTGCTTCATCCTTTTATGGATTTTGGGTTTTCTAAGCAAATTCCGTTGTTGGTGAATTTTTTACAATTTTCTAAATCTTCGAGTGCATTTTTCATCTTCTCAATTCATGTTTGGACTGTTGTTGTTTTGTTTCCACTGAAGATTTGGCAATTGTTTTTACAGGAAATCATAAGTGCTTCATCCTTTTATGGATTTTAGGTTTTCTAAGCAAATTCCATTGTTGGTGATTTTTTTACAATTTTCTAAATCTTCGAGTGCATTTTTCATCTTCTCAATTCATGTTTGGACTGTTGTTGTTTTGTTTCCACTGAAGATTTGGCAATTGTTTTTACAGGAAATCATAAGTGCTTCATCCTTTTATGGATTTTGGGTTTTCTAAGCAAATTCCATTGTTGGTGATTTTTTTACAATTTTCTAAATCTTCGAGTGCATTTTTCATCTTCTCAATTCATGTTTGGACTGTTGTTGTTTGGTTTCCACTGAAGATTTGGCAATTGTTTTTACAGGAAATCATAAGTGCTTCATCCTTTTATGGATTTTAGGTTTTCTAAGCAAATTCCGTTGTTGGTGAATTTTTTACAATTTTCTAAATCTTCGAGTGCATTTTTCATCTTCGCAATTCAAGTTTTGTTTCCGCTGAAGATATGGCAATTGTTTTCACAGGAAATCATAAGTGCTTCATCCTTTTATGGATTTTGGGTTTTCTAAGCAAATTCCGTTGTTGGTGAATTTTTTACAATTTTCTAAATCTTCGAGTGCATTTTTCATCTTCTCAATTCATGTTTGGACTGTTGTTGTTTTGTTTCCACTGAAGATTTGGCAATTGTTTTTACAGGAAATCATAAGTGCTTCATCCTTTTATGGATTTTAGGTTTTCTAAGCAAATTCCATTGTTGGTGATTTTTTTACAATTTTCTAAATCTTCGAGTGCATTTTTCATCTTCTCAATTCATGTTTGGACTGTTGTTGTTTTGTTTCCACTGAAGATTTGGCAATTGTTTTTACAGGAAATCATAAGTGCTTCATCCTTTTATGGATTTTGGGTTTTCTAAGCAAATTCCATTGTTGGTGATTTTTTTACAATTTTCTAAATCTTCGAGTGCATTTTTCATCTTCTCAATTCATGTTTGGACTGTTGTTGTTTTGTTTCCACTGAAGATTTGGCAATTGTTTTTACAGGAAATCATAAGTGCTTCATCCTTTTATGGATTTTAGGTTTTCTAAGCAAATTCCGTTGTTGGTGAATTTTTTACAATTTTCTAAATCTTCGAGTGCATTTTTCATCTTCGCAATTCAAGTTTTGTTTCCGCTGAAGATATGGCAATTGTTTTTACAGGAAATCATAAGTGCTTCATCCTTTTATGGATTTTGGGTTTTCTAAGCAAATTCCATTGTTGGTGATTTTTTTACAATTTTCTAAATCTTCGAGTGCATTTTTCATCTTCTCAATTCATGTTTGGACTGTTGTTGTTTTGTTTCCACTGAAGATTTGGCAATTGTTTTTACAGGAAATCATAAGTGCTTCATCCTTTTATGGATTTTAAGTTTTCTAAGCAAATTCCGTTGTTGATGAATTTTATACAATTTTATAATTCTTCGAGTGCATTTTTCATCTTCTCAATTCATGTTTGGACTGTTGTTGTTTTGTTTCCACTGAAGATTTGGCAATTGTTTTTACAGGAAATCATAAGTGCTTCATGCTTTTATGGATTTTGGGTTTTCTAAGCAAATTCCATTGTTGGTGATTTTTTTACAATTTTCTAAATCTTCGAGTGCATTTTTCATCTTCTCAATTCATGTTTGGACTGTTGTTGTTTTGTTTCCACTGAAGATTTGGCAATTGTTTTTACAGGAAATCATAAGTGCTTCATCCTTTTATGGATTTTAGGTTTTCTAAGCAAATTCCGTTGTTGGTGAATTTTTTACAATTTTCTAAATCTTCGAGTGCATTTTTCATCTTCGCAATTCAAGTTTTGTTTCCGCTGAAGATATGGCAATTGTTTTTACAGGAAATCATAAGTGCTTCATCTTTTTATGGATTTTAAGTTTTCTAGGCAAATTCCGTTGTTGAAGAATTTTTTACAATTTTCTAAATCTTCGAGTGCATTTTTCATCTTCTCAATTCAAGTTTGGACTGTTGTTGTTTTGTTTCCACTGAAGATATGGCAATTGTTTTTACAGGAAATCATAAGTGCTTCATCTTTTTATGGATTTTAAGTTTTCTAAGCAAATTCCGTTGTTGAAGAATTTTTTACAATTTTCTAAATCTTCGAGTGCATTTTTCATCTTCTCAATTCAAGTTTGGACTGTTGTTGTTTTGTTTCCACTGAAGATATGGCAATTGTTTTTTACAGAAAATCATAAGTACTTCATCCTTTTATGGATTTTGGGTTTTCTAAGCAAATTCCGCTGTTGGTGAATTTTCTACAAAGCAGAAAAAGGCGGCAAATTTGAATTGTTGTCTGGCGATAGAAAAAAGTTTCAAAATTCTTCCATTGCGATTTCCTCCCCTCGCAAGTATAAAGGGATAACGCGGTGGATTAAAGGAGGACCAATGAATCGAATATCTCACCCCTCGGCAGGGTCGTCCGCGCTGGGGGGGCGGGAGGGTGCCGTTGTTGCTACGATCGGTATCTGCAGAGTTACATAAATGAGGCGTGGCCTGACAGTGCAATCGTCTCCCCCTCCCCCCCTGCACCCCCCACCCCCAACAACCCGCGGTTCCGATGTGTCCGATAAGATATTGCAATAGGGTGGTTTATTTACATAACCCAAACCTCCCCTCGCGCGTTTCCATCCCCCTAGGAAATTGGGGCGGCGGTGGCGGTAGCGGCGGCGGCGTCAGTGGCGTCGGCGTCCAAGAATTGATTTGGAGGCTCAAGTGGAACTACGAAGGGAGGCTCGCCGGTAATGGATTAATCCATATTTTAAATTTATGCGCTCTCGCAACGAAAAACCAAAAATATTCGCAAATAATTGCGTAAAACAAAGTTTCGACCTCGAAAATTGGATCATCAAGACAAACACACCGCGTGGTGTGTTTGCCTTTCGTGTCTTGATTCGATTTTAATTATTGCAATTTCAAGGCCGCCTCCGTTCTTGCTCTCCTCTCCAGCTCTGGAGGGATAATTTGTTGCTTCCCGTTCGCGCGCGGCCCCGGGCGGCCTATTGATTTTCTCCACATTTTTTTTTTCTCTTTTCGTGATAACATCTCCGAAAATGTGCCGATAAGAAGAAAAAAGCCGAGGGGGAGAAAGAGGGCAATAAAAAATGCCGAATAACGATCGGCGCATAATTTCCCCATGAAAATCATGGTGTGTATGCTAATTAATTTCGATTTAATCTGCTCGCATAAAATCCATAAATAAGCCGGATTTACTGGGCCGAGGCCCTTATTTTTTTTCCCTTTCCACACATGCCCCTGCTGCAGCTGCCCCACCTGAAACGAACATTATTTATATGTACTAAATCCGTAACGATGTAACTGCGCCTGGTACACTTTTAAACATCATCTAAACACCACAATTTTGGTGACCTTGAGAAATCCCTAACCCCTTCAGGAGCGTGTCAAAGTTTGAAATTTTCAATTTTTTTCTAAGCTCGCGTAACTTTTTTCACGTTAAATTTAGGTTAACGATCTTCAAGTAAAGTTTTAAGATAATTTTACCGGCAATCCGAATCTGCTTTTTGATTTAAAATCCGACTTTTCGTTTTCGAGTTACGATTTTTTTAACCTCAACCTGCAATGGTTTTGTAGTTTCACGCGCGGGGGCATTCTAACTTCAATATCTTCTTCAACAATTCACATATCTTTAAAAGTGAAACCTACCCTTACGCACAAGGACTGTAGAATAAATTTGTAGGAATTAAAAATCATTTTTTTAATTAAACACGTTTTCAAAATTAGAACGAAAAAATTTGTAATTTTTTTTTTTAAACTCGCGTAACTTTTTTCAGGTTAAATTTACGTTAATGATCTTCAAATAAAGTTTTAAGATAATTTCACCGGCAATCCAAATCTGCTTTTTGATTTAAAATCCGACTTTTCGTTTTCGAGTTATGACTTTTTTAACCTCAACCTGCAGCGGTTTTGTAGTTTCACGCGCGGGGGCATTCTAACCTCAATGTCTTCTTCAACAATTCACATATCTTTAAAAGCGAAACCTATACTTAAGCACAAGGGTTGTAGAATAAATTTGTATGAATTAAAAATAATTTTTTCAATTAAACACGTTTTCAGAATTAGAACGAAAAAAATTGTATTTTTTTTTTAAAACTCGCGTAACCTTTTTCAGGTTAAATTTAGGTTAATGATCTTTAAGTAAAGTTTTAGGACAATTTTACCGGGAATCCAAATCTGCTTTTTGATTTAAAATCAGACTTTTCGTTTTCGAGTTACGATTTTTTTAACCTCAACCTGCAGCGGTTTTGTAGTTTCACGCGCGGGGGCATTCTAACCTCAATGTCTTCTTCAACAATTCACATATCTTTAAAAGCGAAACCTATACTTAAGCACAAGGGTTGTAGAATAAATTTGTATGAATTAAAAATAATTTTTTCAATTAAACACGTTTTCAAAATTAGAACGAAAAAAATTGTATTTTTTTTTTAAACTCGCGTAACCTTTTTCAGGTTAAATTTAGGTTAATGATCTTCAAGTAAAGTTTTAGGACAATTTTACCGGGAATCCAAATCTGCTTTTTGATTTAAAATCAGACTTTTCGTTTTCGAGTTACGATTTTTTTAACCTCAACCCTTAGCGGTTTTGTAAGTTTCACACGCGGGGGCATTCTAACTTCAATGTCTTCTTCAAAAATTCACATATCTTTAAAAGTGAAACCTATACTTTAACACAATGGTTGTAGAATAAATTTGTATGAATTGAAAATTATTTTTTCAATTAAACACGTTTTCAAAATTAGAACGAAAAAAATTGTAATTTTTTTTTTAAACTCGCGTAACTTTTTTCACGTTAAATTTAGGTTATTGATCTTCAAATAAAGTTTTAAGATAATTTTACAGGCAATCCGAATCTGCTTTTTGATTTAAAATCGAATTTCTCGTTTTTGAGTTACGATTTTTCTAACCTCAACCTGCAGTGGTTTTGAAGTTTCACGCGCGGGGGTATTCTAACTTCAGTAACTCTCGACAAAATTTAAATATCTTCAAAAAATTTACTTATTCTTCAGCGGAAAGGTTTAAGGTGTGCATTTCTTAACTGCGCACGTGTTCAAATTTTTTCATTTTTTTTTTTTAAATCGATTTATTAATATTTTCTTTGAACACGCGTAATTTTTTTCATATAAAAGTTACGTTGATGATCTTTAAACAAAGTTTTAAGACAATTTAACCGGAAATCCGAATCTGCTTTTTGATTTAAAATCAGACTTTTCGTTTCCGAGTTACGATTTTTTTAACCTCAACCTGCAGTGATTTTGAAGTTTCACGCACGGGCGCATTCTAACTTTAGTAACTTTCGACAAAATTTAAATATCTTCAAAAAATTAACTTATTCTTCAACGGAAAGGTTTAAGCTGTGAATTTCTTAACTGCACACGTGTTCAAATTTTTTCATTTTTTTTAAATCGTTTTATTAATATTTTTTTGAACACGCGTAATTTTTTTCAGATAAAAGTTAGGTTGATGATCTTTAAACAAAGTTTTAAGATAATTTAACCGGCAATCCGAATCTGCTTTCTGATTTAAAATCCTACTTTTCATTTCAGAGTTACGATTTTTTTAACCTCAACCTGCAGTGGTCTTGAAGTTTCACGCGCGGGGTATTCTAACTTCAGTAACTCTGGACAAAATTTAAAAATCTTCACAAAAATTACTTATTCTTCAGCGGAAAGGTTTACGCTGTGAATTTCTTAACTGCACACGTGTTCAAATTTTTTCATTTTTTTTTTAAATCGATTTATTAAAATTTTGTTTGAACACGCGTAATTTTTTTCAGATAAAAGTTAGGTTTATGATCTTTTAACAAAGTTTTAAGATAATTTAACCGGAAATCCAAATCTGCTTTTTGATTTAAAATCCGACCTTTCGTTTTTGTGATGCGATTTTTTTAGCAGTGATTTTGAAGTTTCGCGCGCGGGGGTATTCTAACTTCAGTAACTCTCGACAAAATTTAAATATCTTTAAAAAATTTACTTATTCTTCAGCGGATAGATTTAAGCTGTGAATTTCTTAACTGCGCACGTGTTCAAATTTTTTCATCTTATTTTAAATCGATTTGTTAAAATTTTGTTTGAACACGCGTAATTTTTTTCAGATAAAAGTTAGGTTGATGATCTTTTAATAAAGTTTTAAGACAATTTAACCGGAAATCCGAATCTGCTTTTTGATTTAAAATCCGACTTTTCGTTTTTGAGCTGCGATTTTTTTAGCAGTGATTTTTAAGTTTCACGCGCGGTGGTATTCTAACTTCAGTAACTCTCGACAAAATTTAAATATCTTTATAAAAATTACTTATTCTTCAACGGAAAGGTGAAAGCTGTGAATTTCTTAACTGCACACGTGTTCAAATTTTTTAATTTTTTTTTTAATCGATTTATTAAAATTTTGTTTGAACACGCGTAATTTTTTTCAGATAAAAGTTAGGTTGATGATCTTCTAACAAAGTTTTAAGATAATTTAACCGGAAATCCGAATCTGCTTTTTGATTTAAAATCCGAGTTTTCGTTTTTGAGTTACGATTTTTTTAACCTCAACCTGCAGTGGTTTTGAAGTTTCACGCGCGGGGGCATTCTAACTTCAGTAACTCTGGACAAAATTTAAATATCTTCAAAACATTTACTTATTCTTTAGCGGAAGGGTTTAAGGTATGTATTTCTTAACTGCGCACGTGTTTAAAGTTTTTCATTTTTTTTTAAATCGATTTATTAAAATTTTATTTGAACTCGCGTAACTTTTTTGCAATAAAAGTTAGAATGATATTTTTAAGGCAAAGTTTAAAGACAATTTTCCTGGGAATTAGAAACTGTTTGCAGAACTAAAATCTGTGTTTTAGTTTTAGAGTTTTTTCGACTTCTAATTTCGATAAATTTTTCCGAAACTAAGATTTTTTCAAAAACGAAAGGTGGGGATTACGGGAATGCATTCGTGAAGCTTTTTGATCGCAACCTTTACATTTTGAAAAAGAAAAGCGAAAAGTAATTGTAAAGCGGCAATAAAACGAAGTTATGGAATATTTTATGTTTGCCGGATAATTGGCTGTGTAAGGCAGGGCCGTACGTTCCGGTACAGCCGCGAAGGGCCCATTTATTTGATCAATAAAGCAGAAGGGACCGACCGCGGCAGCGGCAGCCGGTCTAATCAATACACACTAAAAGAAAGAAAACGAAAATAAAAAAAAATGCAAGGAAAGGAAAACTAAAAACATAACTCACTCCCTTCCACCGCCGACGCCGATTTATTTGTTTTTGTCGCTGGTTATACTCCAATAAATAAATACATCGGCGCGGTACAAATGCTCCAATAAATATATCATAGCCGTAATCGTAAACCCTAAAGATGCCAACCGACGAAAATATTTATTACCCTGCCTCCGCGGCACCCCGCCGCGCCCCATCCATCATTAAAAAACCCGATCATCCGTATCGGTCGCGACGCCGATCCCTGCGGTACACCAAAAACTCTTCTTATTAACGGACGCGGGGAGGGGGGCGCCGTATTGGTTAATGAGATTAGGAGGGCGTGGAATGTTGGAAATAAACGCGTACAGTCCCATTTAAATAGGATAAATTACGAGTTAATGGCGCCACGCGAGGTGTAAATATGTGCCGGACACGAAATAACCGGATTTACATACTAAACTATATACTTACCGATACACCGAGGCGCTTTTATTGAATCAATTTAATCGTATCGTTAACGCGCCGCTCCGATCGACAATTACGCAACGGTTTTGGTTGGAACTCGAGAAAACTTTATTCTTACACGCTGTAGATTTGTTAAAGCATTGTAGCAAAAAAAAAAAAATTCAATTTTTTTATGCTATTTTTATAATTTTTTAACGATTGAAAAATGCACGTTTCGTTTCTGACAGCTGTGAACTGTTTTAAAACAGTCTTGCCATAATAAACCAATTTTATTCTTAAAGTGTATTAATGTAGCCATCGTAAGGAATTTTTTCAATTTTTTTAAGTTATTTTTATTATTTTTTTACGAATTTAAAAAAAAAACGATTGAAAAATGCACATTTGGTTTCAGACAGCTGTGACCAGTTATAGAACAGTCGTGTCGTAATAAAACAATTTTTTTCTGAAAGCGTGTTCATTCTCGAGAAGTGAAGAATTTTTTCAAAATTTTCTAGCGGATTTTATTATTTTTTGCCGATTTAAAAAAAAAATCCAATTTTTTGCTTTACGCGTTTAGTGTAAAAATCGTTTAATCCTGAAAATCTGATTATATTTTGAAAGAGTGATAAAGTAGAATCTGTGATGAACTTTTTCAGAATTTTCCAGCGGTGTCCATTGTTTTTTTTTTTTAATTTTAGAAAATCACCAACTTTTAACGCTATTGAAAAATGCACGTTCGGTTTCGAACAGTTGCGACTCGTTACAAAATAGTCTTAGCATAATTCTCTGATTATTTTCTGAAAGTGTGTCGATGTAGGGATTCTGAAGAATTATTTCAGAATTTTTGAGCCGTTTTTATTATTTTTTACGGATTTTAGAAAATCGCCGATTTTTTTAGTTTCAAACAGCTACAACTAGTTTTAAAACAGTTGCAACACGTTACAAAATAATCTTATCATGAATCGCTGATTATTTTCTGAAAGTGTGTCGATGTAGGGATTCTGAAGAATTTTTTCAGAATTTTTGAGCCGTTTTTATTATAGTTTAGGGATTTTAGAAAATCGCCGATTTTTTTAGTTTCAAACAGCTACAACTAGTTTTAAAACAGTTGCAACACGTTACAAAATAATCTTATCATGAATCGCTGATTATTTTCTGAAAGTGTGTCGATGTAGGGATTCTGAAGAATTTTTTCAGAATTTTTGAGCCGTTTTTATTATAGTTTAGGGATTTTAGAAAATCGCCGATTTTTTTAGTTTCATACAGCTACAACTAGTTTTAAAACAGTTGCAACACGTTACAAAATAATCTTATCATGAATCGCTGATTATTTTCTGAAAGTGTGTCGATGTAAGGATTCTGAAGAATAGTTTCAAAATGTTTTAACCGTTTTTATTATTTTTTACGGATTTTTGAAAATTACCGACTTCAAATACCACACGTTTGGTTTCAAACAGCTTTCACTTGTTATTAAATATTCTAATTTTAAAAAACTGATTATATTTTGAAATTGTGATAATTTTGGGATCGTGAAGAATTTTTTCGTAATTAATTTGCGGTTTTTTATTATTTTTCCTTTTGAATTTTAAAAATTGTTTTTTGCATATTGGTGAAAATGTCTCGTGAACGGTCGGAGATAATTGAAAAATTCATTTAGATTCAGATTATGTGAATTTTTTAGAATCTGATTGTATAATAAAAACAATATGCTGCTTCAATTGTTTTTGCATATAGGTGAATATCTCGTGAACGGTCGGAGAAAATACAAACATTTTTTCAGATTCAAATTCTACGATGTTTCTGGATGGTGATTGTACAATAAAAACAATATGTCGCTTCAATTGTTTGTTGCATATAGGTGCGTATCTCGTGAACGGTCGGAGATAATTGAAAAATTCTTTCAAATTTAGATTCTACGATCCGTCAAGATGTGTATTCGGCAATAAAAACAATATGTTGCTTCAATTGTTTTGTTGCATATTGGTGCATATAGATGCATATCTCGGGAACTGTCGGATATAATTGGAAAATTAATTTAGATTCAGATTCTACGATATTTCTAGATGCTGATTGCACAATAAAAACAGTATTATACTTCAATTGTTTTTCGCATATAGGTGCATATAGATGCATATCTCGGGAACGGTTGGATATAATTGGAAAATTAATTTAGATTCAGATTCTACGATATTTCTAGATGCTGATTTCACAATAAAAACAGTATGGCACTTCAATTGTTTGTTTGCATATAGGTGCATATCTCGTGAACGGTTGGAGATAATTGAACCATTCTCTTAGATTCAGATTACGCGTTGTTTCTAGATGCTGATTGTCCAATAAAAATACTATTCTGCTTCAATTGTTTTTTGCATATAGGTGAATATCTCGTGAACGGTCGGAGATAATTCAAAAATTTATTTAGATTCGGATTCTGCGATGTTTCTAGATGCTGATTGTACAATAAAAAAATATGTCGCTTCAATTGTTTTTTGCATATTGGTGCATATCTCGTGAACGGTCGGAGATAATTGAAAAATTCGTTCAAATTCAAATTCTACGATCCATCTAGATGTCTATTCCGCAAAAAACAATATGTTGCTTCAATTGTTTTTTTTTGCATATAGGTGCATATAGATGCATATCTCGGGAACGGTCGGATATAATTGGAAAATTAATTTAGATTCAGATTCTGCGATGTTTCTAGATGCTGACTGTACCCTAAAAAACAATATCGTCGGTGAAGCAATACCGCCTATCTCACATTTACCAAATTTGACAGGAGAGGCAGAAAAACTAGCTTATAGCTTTCTGGGAAAATATTGATGTTAACATCTCAATTTTGATACAAATGGCGGTTAGGTGGTATTGCCGCTTCGTTTCGTCGAAGTACAATAAAAACAACATTCTGCTTCAATTGTTTCTTGCATATAGGTGCATATCTCGCTAACGGTTGGAGATAATAGAACCATTCTTTTAGATTCAGATTATGCGTTGTTTCTCGATGCCGATTGTCCAATAAAAACAATATGTTGCTGCAATTGTTTTTTGCATATAGGTGAATATCTCGTGAACGGTCGAAGATAAATGAAAAATTCTTTCAGATTCAGATTCTTCGATTATTCGAGATGTATATTCCACTATAAAAACATTTCGTACTTCAATTGTTTTTTTGCATATAGGTGAATATCTCATGAACGGTCGGCGATAAATGAAAAATTCTTTCAGATTCAAATTCTACGACCCATCAAGATGTATATTCCGCAATAAAAAACAGTACAGTACTTTAATTGTTTTTTGCATATAGGTGCATATCTCGTGAACGGTTGGAGATAATTGAAAAAATCATTCAGATTCAGATTCTACGATTAATTGAGATGTATATTCCACAATAAAAACATTTAGTACTTCAATTGTTTTTTTGCGTATAAAAAACATATCTCGTGAACGGTCGGCGATAAATGAAAAATTCTTCTAAATTCAGATTCTACGATCTATCGAGATGTATATTCCGCAATAAAAACAGTATAATACTTCAATTGTTTTTTGCATATAGGTGCATATCTCGTGAACGGTCGGCGATAAATGAAAATTTCTTTCAGATACAGATTCTACAAACCATCGTGATGTATATTCCGCAATAAAAACAGTATAGTACTTCAATTGTTTTTTGCATATAGGTGAATATTTCGTGAACGGTTGGCTATAAATGAAACATTCGTTCAGATTCAGACTCTACGATCCATCGAGATGTATATTCCACAATAAAAACAGTATGTTACTTCAATTGTTTTTTGCATATAGGTGAATATCTCATGAACGGTCGGCGATAAATGAAAAATTCTTTTAGACTCAGATTCTACGATCCATCGTGATGTATATTCCGCAATAAAAACTGTATGGTACTTCAATTGTTTTTTGCATATAGGTGAATATCTCGTGAACGGTTGAAGATAATTGAAAAAATCATTCAGATTCAGGTTTTATAATCCATCGAGATGTATATTCCGCAATAAAAACTTTATGGTACTTCAATTGTTTTTTGCATATAGGTAAATATCTCGTGAACGGTCGGCGATAAATGAAAAATTCTTTCAGATTCAGATTCTACGATCCATCGAGATGTATATTCCGCAATAAAAACTGTACGGTACTTCAATTGTTGTTTGCATATAGGTGCATATCTCGTGTACGGTTGGAGATAATTAAAAAAATCATTCAGATTCAGATTCTACAATCCATCGAGATGTATATTCCGCAATAAAAACTGTATAGTACTTCAATTGTTTTTTGCATATAGGTGCATATCTCGTGAACGGTTGGAGATAATTGAAAAATTCATTCAGATTCAGATTCTACAATCCATTGAGATGTATATTCCGCAATTAAAACTGTACGGTACTTCAATTGTTTTTTGCATATAGGTGAATATCTCGTGAACGGTTGGAGATAATTAAAAAAATCATTCAGATTCAGATTTTCCAATCCATCGAGACGTATATTCCGCAATAAAAACAGTATAGTACTTCAATGTTTTTTTGCATATAGGTGCATATCTCGTGAACGGTCGGCGATAAATGAAAATTTCTTTCAGATACAGATTCTACAAACCATCGTGATGTATATTCCGCAATAAAAACAGTATAGTACTTCAATTGTTTTTTGCATATAGGTGAATATTTCGTGAACGGTTGGCTATAAATGAAACATTCGTTCAGATTCAGACTCTACGATCCATCGAGATGTATATTCCACAATAAAAACAGTATGTTACTTCAATTGTTTTTTGCATATAGGTGAATATCTCATGAACGGTCGGCGATAAATGAAAAATTCTTTTAGACTCAGATTCTACGATCCATCGTGATGTATATTCCGCAATAAAAACTGTATGGTACTTCAATTGTTTTTTGCATATAGGTGAATATCTCGTGAACGGTTGAAGATAATTGAAAAAATCATTCAGATTCAGGTTTTATAATCCATCGAGATGTATATTCCGCAATAAAAACTTTATGGTACTTCAATTGTTTTTTGCATATAGGTAAATATCTCGTGAACGGTCGGCGATAAATGAAAAATTCTTTCAGATTCAGATTCTACGATCCATCGAGATGTATATTCCGCAATAAAAACTGTACGGTACTTCAATTGTTGTTTGCATATAGGTGCATATCTCGTGTACGGTTGGAGATAATTAAAAAAATCATTCAGATTCAGATTCTACAATCCATCGAGATGTATATTCCGCAATAAAAACTGTATAGTACTTCAATTGTTTTTTGCATATAGGTGCATATCTCGTGAACGGTTGGAGATAATTGAAAAATTCATTCAGATTCAGATTCTACAATCCATCGAGATGTATATTCCGCAATAAAAACTGTATAGTACTTCAATTGTTTTTTGCATATAGGTGAATATCTCGTGAACGGTTGGAGATAATTTAAAAAATCATTCAGATTCAGATTTTCCAATCCATCGAGACGTATATTCCGCAATAAAAACAGTATAGTACTTCAATGTTTTTTTGCAAATAGGTGCATATCTCGTGAACGGTTGGAGATAATTGAAAAATTCATTCAGATTTAAATTCTACGATCCATCGAGATGTATATCCCGCAATAAAAACAGTATAGTACTTCAATTGTTTTTTGCATATAGGTGAATATCTCGTGAACGGTCGGCGATAAATGAAAAATTCTTTCAGATTCAGATTCTACGATCCATCGAGATATATATTCCGCAATAAAAACTGTATAGTACTTCAATTGTTTTTTGCATATAGGTGCATATCTCGTGAACGGTTGGAGATAATTGAAAAAATCATTCAGATTCAGATTCTACAATCCATAGAGGTGTATATTCCGCAATAAAAACTGTATGGTACTTCAATTGTTTTTTGCATATAGGTGCATATCTCGTGAACGGTTGGAGATAATTGAAAAATGAATCCAGATTCGGATTCTACAATCCATAGAGATGTATATTCCGCAATAAAAACTGTACGGTACTTCAATTGTTTTTTGCATATAGGTGAATATCTCGTAAACGGTCGGAGATAATTAAAAAAAATGTTTGGATTTAGATTTAACGATGTTATTAGATGCTGATTGTATAATAAAAATAATATGTTGATTTAACTGTTTTTTGCATATAGGTGAATATTTCGAAGAAAATTTGATGAAAACACGAGCGGAATACGTACGAGAGTTTCTAGGCAAATAATAATTTTGAATTGTATTTAGATTTACGACGACGCGCCGATAGATCTTTGAAGAATTAGTGAACGGACAATTTGCATTTTAAATTCCCCGGCGATAAATAATCCCCGGATGGAGAGGAGCATTGGCGCCGGAGAGTTGGTCCTTGTTCGGGATGCCCTTGTATATTTGTTAACAAACTAATAAAGCGCTACCAGTAACAAGACGGGCCGACGCACATAAATAATCCGGCAACAATCATAATTCGGCCCTCCTTGGAACACCGAAACGACCCAAAAGCCATAACTCAAAAATACCGAACGAGTACCCCTCGCGGTTTCTTCGGCTCTTTCTTTTTATTCTAAAACTGGTTCCCTCTTACGGACACACACACCGACATTGATATAATGTTGCTGATTAAAACAGTGCCCGTTAAAAAAAAATTGTTAATGAATTCCCGAAAAATTTATGCAGCTTGAATGAGTCGAATTGTCCCTGAAGCGGGTCGTAAAACGAGTGCAGCTCAACTTTCTTTAAACGCATTACATTTATTGGTAACCCTTTCAAGGTTATATTTTGAAGGTGAAATATTTCCTTAAATACATATTTTGTAAGTTATATTGTCCAGTAATTGGTGTACACTGTTGGGCAATAAAGTTATTATTATTATTATTATTATTATTTACTAACCCTTTCAAGGTTGTATTTGAGGGTGAAATATTTCCTTCAAGTGTAATCGAGTTTACTTAAATTTACTGACCCTTTCAGGGTTGTATTTTGAAGGTGAAATATTTCGTTAAAGTGCAACTGACTTTTCTTAAATTTACTGACCCTTTCAGGGTTGGATTTTGAAGGTTGATTCGTTGATAATGACAATGTGAATTAATTTAAAATTTAATTTCCGCAGTAACAGGTTTTTTCAGTTCACGTCTGATTGGTCAACAATGAGAATCAGTTCCAATTTCCGTCTCGAGTTTTGGTCGTAATTTTACATGACTCTTTTCACGTTGCTCACTGAAAAGTGGCTGAAATCCAATACGCAGACAGGAACCCTACACCTTTCCACTCTTATTATTTAGTGCGCGCACATTCTCTTTCCTTTTTTTTTTCTTCTTCGAATTTTTATTCTGCGGCTCCCGGCGTGACGGTAAAATCCGAGCGAATTTATTAATTATTTCGGATTTGTTAATGAGCGTGGTTTCAACAGAAAATCTGAGCGGATTTCAACGCAAGTATTTTAAATATTTCGGATTTGTTTATGAGCAGGGTTTCAACGGAAAATCTGAGCGGATTTCAACGCAACTATTTTAAATATTACGGATTTGTTTATCAGAAAATCTGAGCGGTTTTTAACAGAAATTGATTCACCTCGCTCGTGAATACAACAAAAGCTAATCTGTTTATTTCGGGTGGCACGTGGCCGAGGGGTAGGGCCCCGCCGACGGAGGGTATTAATGGCACCTGTCAGGCCGAATCACTCGCCCATTAACCTTTCGGATTCGATTCAATAAAACTCTGACAACTTGCAGCGTCATCCCGACTGTGCACTTTTCACCTCTTCACGTCTTCATCGTTAATTGAGACCACCGTCGGGTAACTGGGGGTTGAAACATGCTCATTCAAGCATCGATTGATTACCAAAAATTTTTTTTCAATTAACCCCCCCCCCCCCCTCCACACGTACACAAGAAAATAATTGACTAATTAAGAATGTTCTCGTTAATTATGAGCGCAGGCAGTATTCTGCACACACAGACACACACACGACTATCTCTCCAGACATTTTTCATGGTCGATGGTGTCTGGTCGCAGCGGACCATATCAACATAGGGCGATAACGTTAATTAGTCGGTAATTACTGCTTGTTACACGCATTCTGACTATGTGTGTGTGTGTGTGTGTACTATGAGTGTATTAACTAAATATTGGAAGAAGCAGAGAGAGATGCACTGGCGGCGAACTAATTTGCAGCGATTATTGTTGATAATTCTTGTGAAAGAAGCGAGTCGAGAGTTACGGCTCTTCTGCTCTAATTTTCACTCGCCCCCAATTTCTCGTTGCAGTGGTGATGCACAAAGACAAGGAGGACGGGGGTGGACTGCACAGGCCGAGGGACTTGACCGCCTTCGACCACACACCTCTAGACGGAGAGATGTTCCTTCAGGTAAGAGACAAAACACTTGAACGCATTTTTCATTTTCACACTTCAACTTTGAATCGTTGCCGTTTTATTTCCACCAAAAACATGGCAATTGTTTTAACAGGAATTCAAAGGTGTGTTGTTGTTTTATGGATTTTGAGCTTTCGAAGCAAATTTCTTGCTGAATTAATTTTTTACAATTTTTCAAACACTTGAACCCATTTTCCATCTTCACACTTCAACTTTGAATCGTTGCCATTTTGTTCCCACCCTAAACATAGCAATTGTTTTAATAGGAATTCAAAGATGTGTTGCTATTTTATGGATTTTGAGCTTTTGAAGCAAATTTCTTGCTGAATTAATTTTTTACAATTTTTCAAACACTTGAACGCATTTTTCATTTTCACACTTCAACTTTGAATCGTTGCCGTTTTGTTTCCACCCAAAACATGGCAATTGTTTTAACAGGAATCCACAGCTGTGTTGTTATTTTATGGATTTTGAGCTTTTGAAGCAAATTTCTTGCTGAATTAATTTTTTACAATTTTTCAAACACTTGAACGCATTTTTCATTTTCACACTTCAACTTTGAATCGTTGCCGTTTTGTTTCCACCCAAAACATGGCAATTGTTTTAACAGGAATTCATAGCTGAGTTGTTATTTTATGGATTTTGAGCTTTTGAAGAAATTTTCTTGGTGAATTAATTTTTTACAATTTTTCAAACACTTGAACGCATTTTTCATTTTCACACTTCAACTTTGAATCGTTGCGGTTTTGTTTCCACCCAAAACATGGCAATTGTTTTAACAGGAATCCACAGCTGTGTTGTTATTTTATGGATTTTGAGCTTTTGAAGCAAATTTCTTGCTGAATTAATTTTTTACAATTTTTCAAACACTTGAACGCATTTTTCATTTTCACACTTCAACTTTGAATCGTTGCCGTTTTGTTTCCACCCAAAACATGGCAATTGTTTCAACAGGAATTCAAAGATGTGTTGTTGTTTTATGGATTTTGAGCTTTTGAAGCAAATTTCTTGCTGAATTAATTTTTTACAATTTTTCAAACACTTGAACGCATTTTTCATTTTCACACTTCAACTTTGAATCGTTGCCATTTTATTCCCACCCAAAACATGGCAATTGTTTCAACAGGAATTCAAAGATGTGTTCTTGTTTTATGGATTTTGAGCTTTTGAAGCAAATTTCTTGCTGAATTATTTTTTTACAATTTTTCAAACACTTGAACGCATTTTTCATTTTCACACTTCAACTTTGAATCGTTGCCATTTTATTCCCACCCAAAACATGGCAATTGTTTCAACAGGAATTCAAAGATGTGTTGTTGTTTTATGGATTTTGAGCTTTTGAAGCAAATTTCTTGCTGAATTAATTTTTTACAATTTTTCAAACACTTGAACGCATTTTTCATTTTCACACTTCAACTTTGAATCGTTGCCATTTTATTCCCACCAAAAACATGGCAATTGTTTCAACAGGAATTCAAAGATGTGTTCTTGTTTTATGGATTTTGAGCTTTTGAAGCAAATTTCTTGCTGAATTAACACTTGAACGCATTTTTCATTTTCACACTTCAACTTTGAATCGTTGCTATTTTATTTCCATCCAAAACATTGCAATTGTTTTAACAGGAATTCAAAGATGTTTTGTTGTTTTATGGATTTTGAGCTTTTGAAGCAAATTTCTTGCTGAATTAATTTTTTACAATTTTTCAAACACTTGAACGCATTTTTCATTTTCACACTTCAACTTTGAATCGTTGCCGTTTTGTTCCCACCCAAAACATGGCAATTGTTTTAACAGGAATTTAAAGATGTGTTGTTGTTTTATGGATTTTGAGCTTTTGAAGCAAATTTCTTGCTGAATTAATTTTTTACAATTTTTCAAACACTTGAACGCATTTTTCATTTTCACACTTCAACTTTGAATCGTTGCCGTTTTGTTTCTACCCAAAACACGGCAATTGTTTTAACAGGAATTCAAAGATGTGTTGTTGTTTTATGGATTTTGAGCTTTTGAAGCAAATTTCTTGCTGAATTAATTTTTTACAATTTTTCAAACACTTGAACGCATTTTTCATTTCTACACTTCAACTTTGAATCGTTGCCGTTTTATTCCCACCAAAAACATGGCAATTGTTTCAACAGGAATTCAAAGATGTGTTGTTGTTTTATGGATTTTGAGCTTTTGAAGCAAATTTCTTGCTGAATTAATTTTTTACAATTTTTCAAACACTTGAACGCATTTTTCATTTCCACACTTCAACTTTGAATCGTTGCCGTTTTCTTCCCAACAAAAACATGGCAATTGTTTTAACAGGAATTCATAGCTGTGTTGTCATTTTATGGATTTTGAGCTTTTGAAGCAAATTTCTTGCTGAATTAATTTTTTACAATTTTTCAAACACTTGAACGCATTTTTCATTTCCACACTTCAACTTTGAATCGTTGCCGTTTTATTCCCACCAAAAACATGGCAATTGTTTCAACAGGAATTCAAAGATGTGTTGTTGTTTTATGGATTTTGAGCTTTTGAAGCAAATTTCTTGCTGAATTATTTTTTTACAATTTTTCAAACACTTGAACGCATTTTTCATTTTCACACTTCAACTTTGAATCGTTGCCATTTTATTCCCACCCAAAACATGGCAATTGTTTCAACAGGAATTCAAAGATGTGTTGTTGTTTTATGGATTTTGAGCTTTTGAAGCAAATTTCTTGCTGAATTAATTTTTTACAATTTTTCAAACACTTGAACGCATTTTTCATTTCTACACTTCAACTTTGAATCGTTGCCGTTTTATTCCCACCAAAAACATGGCAATTGTTTCAACAGGAATTCAAAGATGTGTTGTTGTTTTATGGATTTTGAGCTTTTGAAGCAAATTTCTTGCCGAATTAATTTTTTACAATTTTTCAAACACTTGAATGCATTTTTTATTTTCTTCTTCTAAATACGCATTTCTTTTACATTTCAGGCACTAAACGGGTTTCTAATGATCTTAACGTGTGAGGGCGAGGTATTCTTCGCCACGCACAGTATAGAAGGTTACCTCGGATTCCATCAGGTATGTAACTGTTGGACACTGATTGTTCGGTTGAAGCCAAAGTCGATTTTTAGTACTTTAACTCAAAATTTGTTAATTAATAAATCCATTATCTTTCCAACAGTCGGACATCGTCCACCAGTCCGTCTACGAACTAGTCCACTCCGAGGACCGCGAGGAGCTCCAGCGCCAGCTGATGTGGAACTCCTTTCTGCCCCCTGAGTCGGCCAACATCGGCCTCCAGGACGTCCTCCTCGCCGACAACTGTCACATGCTCGAACGCAGCTTCACCGTGCGCTTCCGATGTCTGCTCGACAACACTTCCGGTTTTTTAGTAAGTACTCGTTCCGATCGCGAGTACCGTTACCAATCGGCGCCGTCGGAAGATTTAGTTTGTGCTGAGCGCGTGCCGATTTTCTAGCGTCTGGACATCAGGGGCCGCGTGAAGGTGCTCCACGGACAGAACCGAAAATCGGAGGAACCGCCGCTGGCCCTCTTCGCCATCTGCACCCCCTTCGGCCCGCCGTCACTGCTCGAAATCCCTCAGAAGGAGGTCATGTTCAAGAGCAAGCACAAACTCGACCTGGCGCTCGTCTCGATGGATCAACGGTCAGTACAGAAAATTTTCAATCGAAAATCTTAGCAGCGTTTCAATCGTGAAATTTATTCCAGGGGGAAGATGCTGCTGGGTTACTCCGATTCGGAACTGGCCAACATGGGCGGTTACGATTTGGTCCATTACGACGATTTAGCTTACGTGGCGAGCGCGCACCAAGAGCGTAAGTCTGCTTTACCCGTTGCTTTCACGATTAGTTCAAGCGTTCCGTTTCAGTTCTGAAGACGGGAGCCTCGGGAATGATCGCGTACCGCTTCCAAACCAAAGACGGGCAGTGGCAGTGGCTGCAGACGAGCTCCAGGCTGGTGTACAAGAATTCCAAACCGGATTTCGTCATCAGTACGCATCGGCCTTTAATGTAAGTTCCGTTTTTTTTTCAATCGAAAATTTAGACCCCTGCCGCCATCTCCGTACAGGAGTTGGAACAAAACGCTTTTCAGTAGTTGCAGCTACATTAATTGGTAACCGAACGCAGTTTACAAAATCATCATCCGAAATCTCAGTCGGGTTTTATTAACTGTCCAGCGGTCAAGGGCGTTTCCAGCTTACTAGTATAGGGGGGGTAATTAAAAAAAAAAAGATAAACAAACTGGTGCTTCCGCTCTCATATACCACACCTGTTCCGTGAAATCTCCCTATCCTTTTCCAACGTTTTAAAGCGTTGAAAAAATGTACCGGTTATATTATTTGTTTGGAATATGGAATACCGGTAATTTTTAACAATCAAAATTGATAAGCGAAAAATTCTTAGGGGCGGTAATTACCCGATTATCCCCCCTTTGATACCGCCACTGCAAAATATACCAAAAATTTAAAAAAAATAAAAATAGTGGACCAAGGAAACAAACATTTGAACAAACAAATAAAAATAAATAAAGAAAAATTTAGGGCAAAAGATTAACAAAAAATCTACAATGTTGGTCAAAAAGTCGAAAATTTAGACAAAACATGGAAAATTCGCACCCAAACATTATAAATGCAGACTAAACGAAAAACCAAAAATGGGAGCCAAAACACCGAAAAATTTTAACAATAAAATCGAAAAGTTAGGTCAAAATAAAGAAAAATTTAGGTCAAAAGATTTAAAAAAATAATAAATATTTATAATGTTGGCCAGAAAGTCGAAAATTTAGACAGTATATCGAAGAAGATAATAAATGCAGACTAAAAAATCGAAAATTTCAACAAACAAAACTCGAAAATACCGAACAAAATAAAAATAAATCTCGCATATAAATCAATCATTCAGGTTATAGATATTTTAACCAAAATTAACTCAAAATTTTGGAACTAAAATTAAAAATTCGGCCCGAAAAATCAAAAATGCGGACAAAAAAATCAAAAATTTTAACAATTAAATCGAAAATGTATGTCACAATAAAGAATATTCAGGTCAACACATCAAAAATTTAGACCAAAAAGAATCGAAAATACGGGTCAAAAATCTAAAAATTTGGGCCAAAAAGTCAAAAATTTAAAAAATTAAATCGCAAAAGGTCTAAATAAGGGATATTTAGGCTAAAAGTTAAAATATTTTAAAAAATTTATAAACAAAAAATTCGTCAGGAGAAATAAAAACAGTCGAACATTTTAACAATGAAATCGAAAATTTAGGTAAAAATAAAGAATATTTAGACCAAATGATCAAAAATTTAGCCAAAAAACAAATCGGGAATACAGGCTTAATAATAAAAAATGCAGAATATTCTAAGAAAAGGGTTTAAATTAGTCTCAAAAATCACTCTATTGTTCAAAATCATTTTCCATTTTTTTTTTTTTTTAGGAAAATATTTTTCTTTAATTTTCGCTTTAATTAGCTTTAAAAGCTAAGACAAGGCACTTTTCTACTAAATGAAATCAGTGGCGGCTCGTGGAACATGTTAATGGTAGAGCCACTTATACAATATCCCCCTCCTTTTTTGAAGAAACAAAGAACCATTTATCTTGCTAGAAAAATCGAATATTTTGGCCAAAAAATCAAAAATTTGCCGAAGATCTAAATTATCGGCCAAAAAATCAAAAAACTTGGTTTAAAAATAAAAATGCACACCAAAAAATTGAAAATACAAGCAAAAGAAAAATAATTTGTCATTTTTAGCCCCAAAATAACTCTTTTTAGCTTAAAATAAGTTCCAAAGAGAAATTTGAAAATAATAGCAAAAATAAAAATCGATAGCCCTTTCACAGCCAACGGAAAGCGGATTTCAAGTATTTAACATAATGTATTTAGATGTTATTTCTGCGAATAAAGATGTTTGTATATATAAAAATAAAAAATAAATTCGCAAGAAAATCTAAAATATGGGACAAAAAATAAAAAATGAAGACCAAAAATCTAAAATTCTTACCCAAAAATCAAAGCTGTAGACCAAAAAATCAAAATTTTTAATAAACGAATCGAAATAAAGAAAATTTCGGCCAAAAGATCAAAAATTGAAACAAAATATAGGCCAAAAAAGTAAAAACCTAAAAAGGTGAAAATTTAGACTAAACAACAAAAATTCGGGCGTAAAGATAAAAAATGCAGACAAAAAATCCAAAATTTCTACAAATTAATCGATTTTTTTCGTCAAAATAAAGAATATTTAGACCAAAAAATAAAAAAATCTACAATATAGCCTAAAACGGTGAAAATTTAAACAAAACATCGAAAACGAGTGTAAAGATAAAAATTGCAGACAAAAAAAATCGAACATTTCTACAAACCAATCGAATATTTTGATCAAAATAAAGAAAAATAAAAAAAAGTTGGAAATGCAGAAATCTCAAATATGGGCCAAGGAATCAAGAATCCTGATCTAAAAATAAAAAAGCAGACCAAGAAATCGAAAGGTAGAAGCAAAATAATTTGCCACCAAAAATAAGTTTCTGACCAGAAATTCGAAAATATTAGCAAAAAATTAAAAAAATCACGAAATAAAATCAATAATCCAAGTTAAATAATGTAAAATATATTATATTATTTGTTTGGAATATGGAATACCGGTAATTTTTAGCAATAAAAATTGATAAGCGAAAAATTCTTAGGGGGGTAATTACCCTTTGAAACCGCCACTTCCAGCGGTAGATGGCGCAAACTCGCAGTTTAAAATGTTAACGCTTGGAACTCAAATAAAAAATTGTCACAGCTTAATAAATGATGGTTCATTTTAAAGGTTATTAAAAGCAGTATGGGTGGTGAATATTTTTTTTGTTTGTATTTTTCACCTTTTTTTTTCGCCCGTAATTGCGCCTTCAAATTTAATCCGCTGCCGCAGTCTTGATACAAGAGTTAGAACAAAGTGATTTTCAGTACTTGCAGCTGCATTAATTGGTAACCGAACGCAGTTTACAAAATCATCATCCGAAATCTCAGTCGGGTTTTATTAACTGTCCAACGGTAGATGGCGCAAATTGGCACGCTTGTAACTCGAGTAAAAATTGTCACTGCTTAATAAATGATGGTTCATTTTAAAGGTTATTAAAAGCAGTATGTGTGGTGAATTTTTTTTTTTTTTGTTTTTTCACATTTTTTTTCGTCCGTAATTGCGCTTTTAAATTTAATCCGCTGCCGCAGTCTTGATACAAGAGTTGGAACAAAACGCTTTTCAGTACTTGCAGCTACATTAATTGGCAACCGAACGCAGTTTACAAAATCATCATCCGAAATCTCAGTCGGGTTTTATTAACTGTCCAACGGTAGATGGCGCAAATTGGCACGCTTGTAACTCGAGTAAAAATTGTCACTGCTTAATAAATGACGTTTTTTTTTTTGTTTCAGGGAGGAGGAGGGTAGGGATCTGCTGGGGAAGCGCACGATGGACTTCAAGGTGAGCTATTTGGACGCCGGCCTTCCGAATAGCTACTTCTCGGAATCGGACCAGCTGATCGCGAACACGGGCTCGGCGTCGCAGCACGGGCTGCCGTCGACGCCGTCGCGCGTGAACCGGAGGTACAAGACGCAGCTGCGGGACTTCCTCTCGACCTGCCGGACGAAGCGCAAGCTGTCCCACGGGGGCAGCTCCAGCGGGCAGGTGACGCCGCCCGCGAACGCCACGGTGGCGGCGTCAGTGGTGAGTCCGATGCCCTCCGTGGATTACATCGCGACCGATCCGGGCTACAACATGTACTCCACGGGGTATCCGTCGGCGCCCGATCACAGCCTCGGCTACATGGGCCACGGGAACTTCCAGCACGGGCTGTACCCGTCGGCGACGGCGCTGGACAACCGGTACCTGGCGACGACGGAGAACCTGTTCCACCAGTACCGGCCGCTGAGCACGTACTACCCGGACTACCACCACGCGGCGGGGACCGGGGCGTACGTGGGGAACGGCTTCCTGGAGATGTCGTCGCGGGCGGCCGTTCCCACCTACGATCCGGCCGCCGGGGGGACGCACGCGTACCGCGTCGAGGAGAAACTGTACCCCTGTCAGCAGGTCGTGGAGCCGGCGGCCCCCAAGTATCCGTACGTGGACGGTTCGCGGGGGTACGTGGTGGGGAACGCGGGGAAGTGCCTGGACGTCTCCTGGCCGTACTCGGTGAGCCCCTCGTCGGGGATAATCCAGCCGGTGCAGGTGATGAGCGCACAGATCACCGACCTTAAGTCCTGCAAGGCGAAATCCATCGACGGCATGTCGCAGTCGCACTCTTCCTCGCCCGTCAACTCCGGACTGCTCACGCCCAAAATGGAGGAGATCAAGGAGGGGGCGGCGATGATGCAGAACGACAACAGTCCGATCGCGCACCACCAGGTCCAGCAGCAGCAGTTCTCGCCGGTGACGACGGCGGCCGAGATGCCCCGGCAGACGGTGCTGATGTGGGGCTCCAACCACCACCACCACCACCATCACCACCACGCACACGCGCCCCCCGTCTCGGAGCCCTCGTGCGACGCGCTCAAGTCGCTGGCGGAGATCTCCAATCCGGACATGTGCAAGTGGAACGGGGAGACGAAGCCGGAGCCGGCGGTGCCGCAGAGCGCGGACCCCGACAGTCCGCACCAGCACCACAACCAGAACCACCACAACCATCACAACTCCCGCGTGGTGATGGTCCTCTGATAATGAATACCCCCCTCCACAACTCCCGCAACAAATTGTATATAAATAAAACCACTCGAGCACATCGACCTTTAACCATCCGTTCCGTCCACTGCAACTGGTAACTAAACTTTTTTTTCGATTCTTTAAAAAAGCAAAACAACTAAATTTTTTATCCGCCCGAAAAAAAAAATTAACACTCGGCTCCGTTTCAGTGCGAATATTTTGGAATTCCGTGAAGGGTTGGTTCTCGATTTTTATTGCAACATAAAGCAGAATCAATTTTGGGTAAAATTACAAAATTTCAAGTCTCTAGCAATTGTTTTTATATTTTTTTTCCGCCCGAGAAAAAAAAAACGCAATTTCAAATTAACACTCAGCTCCGTTTCAGTGCGAATATTTTGGAATTTCGTGAAGGGTTGCTTCTGGATTTTTATTGCAACATAAAATAGAATCAATTTTGGATAAAATTACAAAATTTCAAGTCTCTAGCAATTGTTTTTATATTTTTTTTCCGCCCGAGAAAAAAAAAACGCAATTTCAAATTAACACTCAGCTCCGTTTCAGTGCGAATATTTTGGAATTTCGTGAAGGGTTGCTTCTGGATTTTTATTGCAACATAAAATAGAATCAATTTTGGATAAAATTACAAAATTTCAAGTCTCTAGCAATTGTTTTTATATTTTTTTTCCGCCCGAGAAAAAAAAAACGCAATTTCAAATTAACACTCAGCTCCGTTTCAGTGCGAATATTTTGGAATTTCGTGAAGGGTTGCTTCTGGATTTTTATTGCAACATAAAATAGAATCAATTTTGGATAAAATTACAAAATTTCAAGTCTCTAGCAATTGTTTTTATATTTTTTTTCCGCCCGAGAAAAAAAAAACGCAATTTCAAATTAACACTCAGCTCCGTTTCAGTGCGAATATTTTGGAATTTCGTGAAGGGTTGCTTCTGGATTTTTATTGCAACATAAAGCAGAATCAATTTTGGATAAAATTACAAAATTTCAAGTCTCTAGCAATTGTTTTTATATTTTTTTTCCGCCCGAGAAAAAAAAAACGCAATTTCAAATTAACACTCAGCTCCGTTTCAGTGCGAATATTTTGGAATTTCGTAAAGGGTCGGTTCTGGATTTTTATTGCAACATAAAGCAGAATCAATTTTGGGTAAAATTACAAAATTTCAAGTCTCCAGCAATTGTTTTTATATTTTTTTTCCGCCCGAGAAAAAAAAGCGCAATTTCAAATTAACACTCGGCTCCGTTTCAGTGCGAATATTTTGGAATTTCGTGAAGGGTTGCTTCTGGATTTTTATTGCAACATAAAGCAGAATCAATTTTGGATAAAATTACAAAATTTCAAGTCTCTAGCAATTGTTTTTATATTTTTTTTCCGCCCGAGAAAAAAAAAACGCAATTTCAAATTAACACTCAGCTCCGTTTCAGTGCGAATATTTTGGAATTTCGTAAAGGGTCGGTTCTGGATTTTTATTGCAACATAAAGCAGAATCAATTTTGGATAAAATTACAAAATTTCAAGTCTCTAGCAATTGTTTTTATATTTTTTTTCCGCCCGAGAAAAAAAAAACGCAATTTCAAATTAACACTCAGCTCCGTTTCAGTGCGAATATTTTGGAATTTCGTAAAGGGTTGGTTCTGGATTTTTATTGCAACATAAAGCAGAATCAATTTTGGATAAAATTACAAAATTTCAAGTCTCTAGCAATTGTTTTTATATTTTTTTTCCGCCCGAGAAAAAAAAAACGCAATTTCAAATTAACACTCAGCTCCGTTTCAGTGCGAATATTTTGGAATTTCGTGAAGGGTTGCTTCTGGATTTTTATTGCAACATAAAATAGAATCAATTTTGGATAAAATTACAAAATTTCAAGTCTCTAGCAATTGTTTTTATATTTTTTTTCCGCCCGAGAAAAAAAAAACGCAATTTCAAATTAACACTCAGCTCCGTTTCAGTGCGAATATTTTGGAATTTCGTGAAGGGTTGCTTCTGGATTTTTATTGCAACATAAAATAGAATCAATTTTGGATAAAATTACAAAATTTCAAGTCTCTAGCAATTGTTTTTATATTTTTTTTCCGCCCGAGAAAAAAAAAACGCAATTTCAAATTAACACTCAGCTCCGTTTCAGTGCGAATATTTTGGAATTTCGTGAAGGGTTGCTTCTGGATTTTTATTGCAACATAAAATAGAATCAATTTTGGATAAAATTACAAAATTTCAAGTCTCTAGCAATTGTTTTTATATTTTTTTTCCGCCCGAGAAAAAAAAAACGCAATTTCAAATTAACACTCAGCTCCGTTTCAGTGCGAATATTTTGGAATTTCGTGAAGGGTTGCTTCTGGATTTTTATTGCAACATAAAGCAGAATCAATTTTGGATAAAATTACAAAATTTCAAGTCTCTAGCAATTGTTTTTATATTTTTTTTCCGCCCGAGAAAAAAAAAACGCAATTTCAAATTAACACTCAGCTCCGTTTCAGTGCGAATATTTTGGAATTTCGTGAAGGGTTGCTTCTGGATTTTTATTGCAACATAAAATAGAATCAATTTTGGATAAAATTACAAAATTTCAAGTCTCTAGCAATTGTTTTTATATTTTTTTTCCGCCCGAGAAAAAAAAAACGCAATTTCAAATTAACACTCAGCTCCGTTTCAGTGCGAATATTTTGGAATTTCGTAAAGGGTCGGTTCTGGATTTTTATTGCAACATAAAGCAGAATCAATTTTGGATAAAATTACAAAATTTCAAGTCTCTAGCAATTGTTTTTATATTTTTTTTCCGCCCGAGAAAAAAAAAACGCAATTTCAAATTAACACTCGGCTCCGTTTCAGTGCGAATATTTTGGAATTTCGTGAAGGGTTGCTTCTGGATTTTTATTGCAACATAAAGCAGAATCAATTTTGGATAAAATTACAAAATTTCAAGTCTCTAGCAATTGTTTTTATATTTTTTTTCCGCCCGAGAAAAAAAAAACGCAATTTCAAATTAACACTCAGCTCCGTTTCAGTGCGAATATTTTGGAATTTCGTAAAGGGTCGGTTCTGGATTTTTATTGCAACATAAAGCAGAATCAATTTTGGGTAAAATTACAAAATTTCAAGTCTCCAGCAATTGTTTTTATATTTTTTTTCCGCCCGAGAAAAAAAAACGCAATTTCAAATTAACACTCAGCTCCGTTTCAGTGCGAATATTTTGGAATTTCGTGAAGGGTCGGTTCTGGATTTTTATTGCAACATAAAGCAGAATCAATTTTAGGTAAATTTGCAAAATTTCAAGTCTCCAGCAATTGTTTTTATATTTTTTTTCCGCCCGAGAAAAAAAAAACGCAATTTCAAATTAACACTCTGCTCCGTTTCAGTGCGAATATTTTGGAATTTCGTGAAGGGTTGATTCTGGATTTTTATTGCAACATAAAGCAGAATCAATTTTGGGTAAAATTACAAAATTTCAAGTCTCTAGCAATTGTTTTTATATTTTTTTTCCGCCCGAGAAAAAAAAAACGCAATTTCAAATTAACACTCGGCTCCGTTTCAGTGCGAATATTTTGGAATTCCGTGAAGGGTTGGTTCTCGATTTTTATTGCAACATAAAGCAGAATCAATTTTGGGTAAAATTACAAAATTTCAAGTCTCCAGCAATTGTTTTTATATTTTTTTTCCGCCCGAGAAAAAAAAAACGCAATTTCAAATTAACACTCAGCTCCGTTTCAGTGCGAATATTTTGGAATTTCGTGAAGGGTTGCTTCTGGATTTTTATTGCAACATAAAGCAGAATCAATTTTGGATAAAATTACAAAATTTCAAGTCTCTAGCAATTGTTTTTATATTTTTTTTCCGCCCGAGAAAAAAAAAACGCAATTTCAAATTAACACTCAGCTCCGTTTCAGTGCGAATATTTTGGAATTTCGTGAAGGGTTGCTTCTGGATTTTTATTGCAACATAAAGCAGAATCAATTTTAGGTAAATTTGCAAAATTTCAAGTCTCCAGCAATTGTTTTTATATTTTTTTTCCGCCCGAGAAAAAAAAAACGCAATTTCAAATTAACACTCAGCTCCGTTTCAGTGCGAATATTTTGGAATTTCGTGAAGGGTTGCTTCTGGATTTTTATTGCAACATAAAATAGAATCAATTTTGGATAAAATTACAAAATTTCAAGTCTCTAGCAATTGTTTTTATATTTTTTTTCCGCCCGAGAAAAAAAAAACGCAATTTCAAATTAACACTCAGCTCCGTTTCAGTGCGAATATTTTGGAATTTCGTGAAGGGTTGCTTCTGGATTTTTATTGCAACATAAAATAGAATCAATTTTGGATAAAATTACAAAATTTCAAGTCTCTAGCAATTGTTTTTATATTTTTTTTCCGCCCGAGAAAAAAAAAACGCAATTTCAAATTAACACTCAGCTCCGTTTCAGTGCGAATATTTTGGAATTTCGTGAAATGTTGCTTCTGGATTTTTATTGCAACATAAAGCAGAATCAATTTTGGGTAAAATTACAAAATTTCAAGTCTCCAGCAATTGTTTTTATATTTTTTTTCCGCCCGAGAAAAAAAAAAACGCAATTTCAAATTAACACTCAGCTCCGTTTCAGTGCGAATATTTTGGAATTTCGTAAAGGGTCGGTTCTGGATTTTTATTGCAACATAAAGCAGAATCAATTTTGGGTAAAATTACAAAATTTCAAGTCTCCAGCAATTGTTTTTATATTTTTTTTCCGCCCGAGAAAAAAAAACGCAATTTCAAATTGACACTCAGCTCCGTTTCAGTGCGAATATTTTGGAATTTCGTGAAGGGTTGCTTCTGGATTTTTATTGCAACATAAAGCAGAATCAATTTTGGGTAAAATTACAAAATTTCAAGTCTCTAGCAATTGTTTTTATATTTTTTTCCGCCCGAGAAAAAAAAAACGCAATTTCAAATTAACACCCAGCTCCGTTTCAGTGCGAATATTTTGGAATTTCGTGAAGGGTTGGTTCTGGATTTTTATTGCAACATAAAGCAGAATCAATTTTGAGTAAAATTACAAAATTTCAAGTCTCTAGCAATTGTTTTTATATTTTTTTCCGCCCGAGAAAAAAAAAACGCAATTTCAAATTAACACTCAGCTCCGTTTCAGTGCGAATATTTTGGAATTTCGTGAAGGGTTGGTTCTGGATTTTTATTGCAACATAAAGCAGAATCAATTTTGAGTAAAATTACAAAATTTCAAGTCTCTAGCAATTGTTTTTATATTTTTTTCCGCCCGAGAAAAAAAAAACGCAATTTCAAATTAACACTCAGCTCCGTTTCAGTGCGAATATTTTGGAATTTCGTGAAGGGTTGCTTCTGGATTTTTATTGCAACATAAAGCAGAATCAATTTTGGGTAAAATTACAAAATTTCAAGTCTCTAGCAATTGTTTTTATATTTTTTTCCGCCCGAGAAAAAAAAAACGCAATTTCAAATTAACACTCAGCTCCGTTTCAGTGCGAATATTTTGGAATTTCGTGAAGGGTTGGTTCTGGATTTTTATTGCAACATAAAGCAGAATCAATTTTGAGTAAAATTACAAAATTTCAAGTCTCTAGCAATTGTTTTTATATTTTTTTTCCGCCCGAGAAAAAAAAAACGCAATTTCAAATTAACACTCAGCTCCGTTTCAGTGCGAATATTTTGGAATTTCGTGAAGGGTTGCTTCTGGATTTTTATTGCAACATAAAATAGAATCAATTTTGGATAAAATTACAAAATTTCAAGTCTCTAGCAATTGTTTTTATATTTTTTTTCCGCCCGAGAAAAAAAAAACGCAATTTCAAATTAACACTCAGCTCCGTTTCAGTGCGAATATTTTGGAATTTCGTGAAGGGTTGCTTCTGGATTTTTATTGCAACATAAAGCAGAATCAATTTTGGGTAAAATTACAAAATTTCAAGTCTCCAGCAATTGTTTTTATATTTTTTTTCCGCCCGAGAAAAAAAAAAACGCAATTTCAAATTAACACTCAGCTCCGTTTCAGTGCGAATATTTTGGAATTTCGTAAAGGGTCGGTTCTGGATTTTTATTGCAACATAAAGCAGAATCAATTTTGGGTAAAATTACAAAATTTCAAGTCTCCAGCAATTGTTTTTATATTTTTTTTCCGCCCGAGAAAAAAAAAAACGCAATTTCAAATTAACACTCAGCTCCGTTTCAGTGCGAATATTTTGGAATTTCGTGAAGGGTCGGTTCTGGATTTTTATTGCAACATAAAGCAGAATCAATTTTGGGTAAAATTACAAAATTTCAAGTCTCCAGCAATTGTTTTTATATTTTTTTCCGCCCGAGAAAAAAAAAACGCAATTTCAAATTAACACTCAGCTCCGTTTCAGTGCGAATATTTTGGAATTTCGTGAAGGGTCGGTTCTGGATTTCTATTGCAACATAAAGCAGAATCAATTTTGAGTAAATTTGCAAAATTTTAAGTTTGTAGCATTTGTTTTTAAATTTTTTTTATTCGCCCGGAAAAAGCACAACTCCGTTTTGGAATTTACTGAAGAGATTTGCAAACTTACAAGTTAGTACTTGAACATTATTTTTGCTCGAAATTTGATTATTTGAAGCTGTCAAAGTATAAATTTTCACATCAAACCGAATATAAAAAAAAACAATTTTGCACGAAATTTTAATTATTCTTCGTCAAAATTAAATGATTACAGTTGCCGATTAAAAAACGGAACGGATCGTCGGCTAAAGGTCGAGATAAAAGAAACCTATCACAAAGAAAACATAAATGAATCTTCCTGCATTCCCTAATTTTCGAAAAGAAAAAGAAACGTCTTCGAATTATTGAATTATGAAAATTATAAAATTAGTTCTCGTGAAGTGATTGTACATTTTTTTTAACTATTATTAAACATGATTTGTTTTAAACCGCGGAACGTATGCTAGTCATTATTATTTGTATTGTTCTGTTGTTTTCAAATTGAGAGTGAGAGAGAGAGAGAGTGTTAACTGTATATCTTGTACATTATTAATTTATATAAATATTAATATACATAAAATATGAATAAACCGCTAGGTGATTAATTAAAAATCAAAACAAAAACTTTTTCTACGTTTCGTTCGGAGCACGAGGATGATGGAAAAATTGGAATTTGGAATTTTAAAGAAATTAACACTTCGGACTGTCCAAAAGAAAACGAGAGAGAGCGAGAGAGAGTCGGATGGATGAACTGTATTACCTATCTTGTATGTACTATGTATGAGAAATGTATAAAAAATAATAAAATATTCAATTCATTACGATTTTTATCCCTTTAATCTATTTAGGAAATTCTACAAAAAGATTTTAGAGATTATACAGTTTCCTATGTAAGTTTTTGAAAAGCGAAAGAAATCGTATGAAGGGTAGAAATGAAATTCTACGAAAATTATGTTCAAGGCTCGAAACGCTATTTTGTATTTTTTTGGAATTATGCAGATTTGAAAATACACCTGAGCGAAGCAAAACGGTACTAAAATGTAGTCATAATTCCAACTAGAATTTCGTTTTTTTTTTATATATATATTTATATTTTTAGGGCCGGTATTATAAAGGTCAGTTAAATTTATTCCAAAATTAAAATTTTAATATGCAAAATATACGTAGCACCAATGCCAATTAAAATTAATTCGTCAATTAAATTTAAATGACCTTTATAATACCGGCCCTTAATTCATTAAATCTATCCCGTACGTATGCAACCCTACATACGCAAACCCTCCACGTTTTTAACCGGGTTAAAAAAAGCGCATTTGTCACCACAGTGCTGGTGATTTCATCATGCATTAAATACTACCTAGATGTAAGGCGTAAACTAATTCCGTTTTCAAAATATTTTTAATCCACAAGCAGGTACATTCGGTTGCATACGGTAAAATTTCACAATTATTATCGGATTGCATACCTGAGATATTAATGAAATTCTAAAATGTAATATTTTAGAATTTCGATGATTTAATGCTTCAATTATTCCTCAGAATTGCAATTTAGAAGTTTTAAAAAACTAAACTTATTACGTTAGTATTTACGCGTCTCGTTGCCATCTACCGGACGATGGGTGAACTGCCAAGTGCATACCGCGGGCAGCGCCAAAATACTCGAACTTCATACTTATAATCAAAATGTAAACATCCAGATAGAGTATTCAATTCTGAATCGAATAATGTATTAAATGGCTAAGGAAATTTAGCCATTTTCTAGTAATTTGCAAATGGAAATTAAGCCATAAAATGATACTTTTCGTCTTCTACAAATTAAGCCGGTAATTCAGTTTACTCTGGGCATTATAAATTAAGTAAAAAGGATTTTGCAATATTTTATTGTAGTACAGCGCATTTATTACCACAAAGCTGATGATTTAATCACTACCCAGCAGTGGCGGCTCGTGTATGTTCGGTGGCGGGGCAACGGAAGAAAATTTGACCGAAACAGCAACGAAATATTTGCTTCCTCTATAAGAGTAAGTAGTGCGGCACGAGCGACACCTTCGTCTTTGCCCTCCGTACGGAAATCCACGGGCCGCCGCTGTAAATCAATTCCATTTTCAAAATATATGTTTAATGCAAGGGCACGTATATTTGATTGCCTATATTAAAATTACACAATCGTTATTAGATTGCGAATTGAATACCCGAGATAATAACAAAATACTAAAATGCAGTATTAATTCTAACTAGAATCTCGTTTCTTTTATAGATTTAAGGGCCGATATTATAAAGGTCAGTTAAATATAACTGAAGATTAAAATTTAAATAAAGTTTGGTTAAATGCAAAATACATGTAGGACAAATGTCAATTAAAATTTAATCGTCAATTAAATTTAAATGACCTTTATAATACCGGCCCTGTCTTTTAATTAATTTAATCTAACCCGTGCTCTCTTGTATGTGTAACGTATGCAACTCTACATACTCACACCCTTGTTATTTTTAATCGGGTTTGTCGTTTAAAAAAGCGCATTTGTCGCCATAGTACTGACGGATTAATTATATATTAACTACTATCTATATGTAAAGTATAAATCAATTCCTCTTTAAAAATATTTTCAATCCACGGGCTGGTGTGTTCGGTTGCCTACGTTAAAATTCCACAATCATTATCGAATTGCGAATTGAATACCTGAGATATTGGTTGATAATTTTAGTATTCCATTGTTATAGCTTTAAATTTGATATCTTTTAATTAATTAAATCCATCCTGTGTATGTTTAGCGTATGCAACCCTACATACACATACATTTCACGTTTTTAATCGATAATTAAGAGATTTATCATTTAAAAAGACGCATTTATCACTACACTGCTGCTGATTTAATTTCTATATGGAACACTACCTATAAGGTGTTAATCATCAAAATCTTTTAATCAAATTTCGATTAACGGGCGGGGGTATTCGGTTGCCTACGTTAACGTTCCACAATCAGTGCAGTGTTTATCAGGATGATTCACTTTCCCATTATTTATTATTCAAAGGTGCAAAGTTAAGTGTAAAATGTGATGTGGATACGATGGCAACAACAGAGGACACAGACCCCCCTTATTTTCTGAGGAGCCAGTCCACCGATGGCACGATAAACGCGACCGCCCCACGGGGACTCCTCCTGACCCACTCCTCGACCCTCCCCACGCTCTCCAGGACGACCTCCCTGGTGGGCCCCAGCACCTTCGCCAGGGGCAACTTCCAGCGACGCACCGTGGAGGGGGCCCGCCAGCTAAGAGACAATTTGCACAACGTCATCCGCGAGATCCAACCCCTGGTGGAGACGGCGAGGGCGGTAAACATCTCGAGCTTCCTCAACCGGCCACAGTCCGAGCCCAACATACAGCAGCAGCAGCCGCAGCAGGGCAACAACTTCGTGGTCAACATAGAACAGCCCGTGGAGGCCGAACCGGAGAATCCCCCCAGCCAAGAGGAGGAGAACCCGGCGGAGAACAACCAGCCGGAATCCCAGGAGAACAACGGCAACACCGAAGCCATAGAGGCCCTGCACGTGCTACAGAAGTACGTCCCGTTCGTCGTAATCCTCCTGGTGAAATGCCTGTACGACCATCAGGAGGGCATCCTGAACGTGATCGTGCTCTTCGCGATCTTCGTGCACGCGAACTCGGTGGTCAAGAAGGAGGCGACGAAGCGCGCCCGGCGGAACCTGACCAGGCTGCTGCTGGCGGTCGTTTACATCGTGATCGGGGTCCTGTTCATCCATTACATTTTCGACGAGGAGCAGCTGTACCTCAACCTGGTGTTCGTCAGGACGTACACCAGCCCGCTGACGGTCTGGGATCTCTTGTGGTTCGTCGGGATCACGGACTTCATACTGAAGTTGATCACCGTGCTGGTGAAAATTGTTCTGACCATGCTTCCCGGGAGGGCTGTGCCATTCCAAAAGAGGGTAAATAATGACGGCAAACAACATTTACACTTTTATCACACCAATTGTGCTTTTAATACTTTCACTTGCATTTCCTGTACATATGTTCTGCTTATTTTGCTGGGTAAGTTTCATTATTTCTTTTCGCTTTCTTTTTCCGAGGGAATTGTTTTCTAAGCGTGCGTCACACCTTACTTATCGATGCCAGCGTCGTTTTCTTTTCAGGGGAAGATCTACTTGTTCATCGAGGCCGTCTCGCAACTGTACAGAGGCCTGGCGCCGATCCAGACATGGCTCTACTACCTGCTAGAGTCCTACCAGGGCACCGAGAAAATCGTGGGGGTTTTCCTGGCCGCCGCTTACATGGTTTCCAAGGGTGCCGATCTGATGTCCAAGTTTAAGCTGCTGAAGATGGCCGTCTTCAAGCTCATACAGAACGTGGTGAGATTTAACTTTTTATTTATTTATTTAGTTCCTAAATTATACAATTATTATAATTATATAAATGTTTGTTACAATAAATTCTGAACATGTTTTAGACCGTTGGCTCTTCCCCGAGCAAGGAGCAGATACAGACCGCGGGCGAGCACTGTCCCATCTGCCACGACGAGTACGAGTCGCCGGTGCTGCTGCAGTGCCGGCACATCTTCTGCGAGAGCTGTGTGACCACGTGGTTCGACAGGGAGCAGACGTGCCCCCTGTGCCGCTCCAAGATAGTGGACGACCCCTCCTGGCGGGACGGCTCGACCACCTTCTTCATCCAGCTTTTTTAAATCTGCCTTCCGGCAGAAATGGTATGCTCTAAATCCATTCCATCCCCACGAACCTCCTACTTAGTTTTTTAAAGACGAAAGAAAAACGCAAACCTTTTATTGAGTGTATTATTAATTGTTGATTCTTTGTAAAAAAAAATTTTAACGTGAATAAATATATTATATATCTTAACGACTGTCTTTATTGTAATCCCTTCAAGTTTTATTCATTTTACAGTAATGGAAACGGCGTTAAAAGAGGTAAGTCTTGAAATGCACTTTCAATGGATTTCGTTCGAGTTGTTCGTCTTAAACTGCACTCTCGATGGATTTCTTAAGGTTTGTATGTTTGAAATGCACTTTCAATGGTTTCCTCTAGCTTAAATGAGGTTGTACGTCTTGAAATGTACTCTCAATGGATATCGATCGGGTTGTTCGTCTTAAAATGCACACTCTATGGATTTCTTAAGGTTGTATGTCTTGAAATGCACTTTCAGTGGATTCTTTTAGTTCGAATAAGGTTGTATGTCTTAAAATGTACTCTCAATGGATTTCTTTCAGGTTGTTTGTCTTAAAATGCACTCTCTATGGATTTCTTCAGGTTGTATGTCTTGAAATGCTCTTTCTATGGATTCCTTTAGCATAAATAAGGTTATACGTCTTGACATGTACTCTCAATGGATTTCTTTCAGGTTGTTTGTCTTAAAATGCACTCTCTATGGATTTCTTAAGGTTGTTTGTCTTGAAATGCTCTTTCTATGGATTCCTTTAGCACAAATAAGGTTGAATGTCTTGATATGTACTCTCTATGCATTTCTTGTGGGTTATGCAATTTCATTTTCACGAAATCGATTGATTTTGCGCAAAATTAAAGACTGGAACGAAAACCGGAAATCAACAATTTTTACGATTTGGTATCAGGATCACAGAAACGAAAAGAGGTATTTTGCTCCTAATATTCTTTGCGAAATTATTTGAAAATTTTTCAACAAATTTTACGATTTGGTATCAGGATCACAGGAACGAGAAGAGGTATTTCGCTCCTAATATTCTTTGCAAAATTATTTGAAAAATTTTCAACAAATTTTACGATTTGGTATCAGGATCGCAGAAACGAAAGGAGGTATTTTGCTCCTAATATTCTTTGCGAAATTATTCGAAAAATTTTCAACAAATTTTACGATTTGGTATCAGGATCGCAGAAACGAAAAGAGGTATTTTGCTCCTAATATTCTTCGCGAAATTATTTGAAAAATTTTCAACAAATTTTACGATTTGGTATCAGGATCGCAGAAACGTGAAGAGGTATTTTGCTCCTAATATTCTTCGCGAAATTATTCGAAAATTTTTCAACAAATTTTACGATTTGGTATCAGGATCGCAGAAACGTGAAGAGGTATTTTGCTCCTAATATTCTTTGCGAAATTATTTGAAAAATTTTCAACAAATTTTACGATTTGGTATCAGGATCGCAGAAACGTGAAGAGGTATTTTGCTCCTAATATTCTTCGCGAAATTATTCGAAAATTTTTCAACAAATTTTACGATTTGGTATCAGGATCGCAGAAACGTGAAGAGGTATTTTGCTCCTAATATTCTTTGCGAAATTATTTGAAAAATTTTCAACAAATTTTACGATTTGGTATCAGGATCGCAGAAACGTGAAGAGGTATTTTGCTCCTAATATTCTTCGCGAAATTATTCGAAAATTTTTCAACAAATTTTACGATTTGGTATCAGGATCGCAGAAACGTGAAGAGGTATTTTGCTCCTAATATTCTTCGCGAAATTATTCGAAAATTTTTCAACAAATTTTACGATTTGGTATCAGGATCGCAGAAACGAGAAGAGGTATTTTGCTCCTAATATTCTCCGCGAAATTATTCGAAAAATTTTCATCAAATTTTACGATTTGGTATCAGGATCGCAGAAACGTGAAGAGGTATTTTGCTCCTAATATTCTTTGCGAAATTATTTGAAAAATTTTCAACAAATTTTACGATTTGGTATCAGGATCGCAGAAACGTGAAGAGGTATTTTGCTCCTAATATTCTTCGCGAAATTATTTGAAAATTTTTCAACAAATTTTACGATTTGGTATCAGGATCGCAGAAACGTGAAGAGGTATTTTGCTCCTAATATTCTTCGCGAAATTATTCGAAAATTTTTCATCAAATTTTACGATTTGGTATCAGGATCGCAGAAACGAAAAGAGGTATTTTGCTCCTAATATTCTTCGCGAAATTATTTGAAAATTTTTCAACAAATTTTACGATTTGGTATCAGGATCGCAGAAACGAGAAGAGGTATTTTGCTCCTAATATTTTCCGCGAAATTATTTGAAAAATTTTCAACAAATTTTACGATTTGGTATCAGGATCGCAGAAACGTGAAGAGGTATTTTGCTCCTAATATTCTTCGCGAAATTATTTGAAAATTTTTCAACAAATTTTACGATTTGGTATCAGGATCGCAGAAACGAGAAGAGGTATTTTGCTCCTAATATTTTCCGCGAAATTATTTGAAAAATTTTCAACAAATTTTACGATTTGGTATCAGGATCGCAGAAACGTGAAGAGGTATTTTGCTCCTAATATTCTTTGCGAAATTATTTGAAAAATTTTCAACAAATTTTACGATTTGGTATCAGGATCGCAGAAACGTGAAGAGGTATTTTGCTCCTAATATTCTTCGCGAAATTATTTGAAAATTTTTCAACAAATTTTACGATTTGGTATCAGGATCGCAGAAACGTGAAGAGGTATTTTGCTCCTAATATTCTTCGCGAAATTATTCGAAAATTTTTCATCAAATTTTACGATTTGGTATCAGGATCGCAGAAACGAAAAGAGGTATTTTGCTCCTAATATTCTTCGCGAAATTATTTGAAAATTTTTCAACAAATTTTACGATTTGGTATCAGGATCGCAGAAACGAGAAGAGGTATTTTGCTCCTAATATTTTCCGCGAAATTATTTGAAAAATTTTCAACAAATTTTACGATTTGGTATCAGGATCGCAGAAACGTGAAGAGGTATTTTGCTCCTAATATTCTTCGCGAAATTATTTGAAAATTTTTCAACAAATTTTACGATTTGGTATCAGGATCGCAGAAACGTGAAGAGGTGTTTTGCTCCTAATATTCTTCGCGAAATTATTTGAAAATTTTTCAACAAATTTTACGATTTGGTATCAGGATCGCAGAAACGAGAAGAGGTATTTTGCTCCTAATATTTTCCGCGAAATTATTTGAAAATTTTTCAACAAATTTTACGATTTGGTATCAGGATCGCAGAAACGTGAAGAGGTATTTTGCTCCTAATATTCTTCGCGAAATTATTTGAAAAATTTTCAACAAATTTTACGATTTGGTATCAGGATCGCAGAAACGTGAAGAGGTGTTTTGCTCCTAATATTCTTCGCGAAATTATTTGAAAAATTTTCAACAAATTTTACGATTTGGGATCAGGATTACAGGAACAGGAAGAGGAATTTTGGTCTTAATATTTCCCGCCAAAAATCAGTTGATTAGGAGACGAGGAAACAGCATTGAATGAGGTTGTAGAAAAAAAATGCAAACCTTTTATTAAGTGTTTTATTGTTAAAATAATTAACACAAATAAAATACATTACGATCTTAAGTACAGGAAGGGTTTAACATGATATTGTAATAGGCAGCAAGTCATGCATTGGAACTTGTAAAAAAAATCCTAGCAAGCTCTAATAAATTTTAATACTAATTTGTAATATTTTGTTCATAAGAAGTGCCTGGGGCAGTAAAGGAAGGAGCCATCGTAAACAGAAGTTCAGTGGACCGACACACAGGCGATTAGTATTTAGACAGCTTTGCATATATCTGTAATGCAACATAAATCTGTATTAAAACTTATTACTTCTACACCTAAACAAACGTATATGGGGGTATTAGATAAAGGCACAACATTTTTCTATGAAATACTTTTATTCGTGAATGGCCTTGACGTCTTAATCTAACAGTGCTAAGTCTATTGTTATAAAAAAATTGAGTATCAAAAATGGACGGAAACATCAAAACACGTGAGGTAATCAAGGATAAAAATTTGAATCTTTTCTTTTTTACATTTCGAATTACACGCAGTTCTCCACATGTGGCAATGAGGAATGTTGCTAATTTTGTAAATATTTTATGAGAAAGAAACATAAATGAGGAATGTTACTAATTTCGTTTACATATATACGCTTATTACAGCTTTAATGAGCGTACAAATATTTAATGAGAAATAAACATGCATGTACGGTGTGTGTTTCAAAAAGAAATTAATTGGGAAATGCGCGTGTGTTAAAATGGTTGAACGTGTAGAAAATGCAGAGTGCTCTATATTTCGACTATTGGACTCCGCCCATCCGCTAATTTACTACGAGAGGTTCCTGTCGTAACTAGACGACAGGTTTAAGGCGGGAGGAAGGCTGGCAGTGGCGGAGCTCGACACGGTGTGGTCCAGTTTGCGGGCCTCCTGTTCTAGCAGGAGGGCGTCCAGCGACGGGTCTTGCGAGACGGTGCGCAGGGAGTCCCCAAGCGCTTGCCGCAGCTGCTGCATCTCACGGCCCGCCCTCGTACTACGAAGCACGTACTGCTGTCTCCGTTTGATCTCTTGATTCATTTGTTCGCGCAGTGATGACACCTGCATACACAAAAAAAAAACACTATTAATATACTTAAATACCGATATAATTATGGATAAGAAGATAAGATAAGAATTTATTAGTCTGTTCATTGCTTATAAAACAATATAATTTTAGTGTTTAAAAGCGATACTTAAAATATAGCAGATAAAATGTACCTGACTTTCAAGACGTGCAACTTGTTGCCTGTGGCTCTGTTCTCTCGCCTCTAACAATCTCTCGGCTTGCAGCTGGGCCGCCCTGTACCTCTCGATCTCCGACCTGTCGAATTTAATGTCGAGACCGCCCCCGCCGGCGCCGCCGCCCCCCATTCTCTGGCTGGAGCGCAATCTGACCAGCTCGTTTTCCTTGTCCGTCAGTTCCCCTTCCAGTCGGGATATTTTCGCCCTCAGCTCTCGGTTTTCTTGCTCGTACTTGAGGCTGTCTCGGTCCGTCGTGGTCGTGTCCAGCTCATACTTTTCCTGGCGTTCGTACGATTTGCTGCGGCCCTTCACCGCGCTCCGTTCCAAATTGCGGTTCTCCGTCTCGATTTGGCGCATCTGTAAACGAATAGACTGGACTAAAAGATTTGAAACAGTTTGGAACAAAATTGCGGCAATTGCGAGTCTTCACTAAAATTTTCAAAGTGACTTGCCAACTTTTTTGATATTTAAGATGGCAGAATTTTTTTAACGCCAATCGATTTTGCTCGTTTTTCTGATGCAAAAAAGGTATTAATAGAAATTTGTCACTCTTTAATCGGAAAAAATTAAAAATAAAATATTTAAAGCGGAGGTGGAAATTTTATCTTTCTTTAGCCATAATCCCACATCATTTATCTAAACAATCACGTTTCTTTCATCAAAATATCTTCAACGCAAAGACAGTTATCTTGCTTTAAAGAAAATGTGCACTTTTTCGCATCGAATGGAAAAAAAATAAAAATTAAATATTTAGAGCGGGGGTGGAAATTTTATCTTTCCTTAGCCTTAATCCCACATCATTTATCTAAACAATCACGCTTCTTTCATCAAAATATCTTCAACGCAAAGAAAGTTATCTTGCTTTAAAGAAAACGTGCACTTTTTCGCATCGAGTGGAAAAAAATTAAAAATTAAATATTTAGAGCGGGGGTGGAAATTTTATCTTTCTTTAGCCTTAATCCCACATCCTTTATCTAAACAATCACGCTTATTTCAGCAAAATATCTTCAACGCAGAGACAGTTATCTTGCTTTAAAGAAAATGTGCACTTTTTCGCATCGAGTGGAAAAAAATTAAAAATTAAATATTTAGAGCGGGGGTGGAAATTTTATCTTTCTTTAGCCTTAATCCCACATCCTTTATCTAAACAATCACGCTTATTTCATCAAAATATCTTCAACGCAAAGACAGTTATCTTGCTTTAAAGAAAATGTGCACTTTTTCGCATCGAGTGGAAAAAAATTAAAAATTAAATATTTAGAGCGGGGGTGGAAATTTTATCTTTCTTTAGCCTTAATCCCACATCCTTTATCTAAACAATCACGCTTATTTCAGCAAAATATCTTCAACGCAAAGACAGTTATCTTGCTTTAAAGAAAACGTGCACTTTTTCGCATCGAGTGGAAAAAAATTAAAAATTAAATATTTAGAGCGGGGGTGGAAATTTTATCTTTCTTTAGCCTTAATCCCACATCCTTTATCTAAACAATCACGCTTATTTCATCAAAATATCTTCAACGCAAAGACTGTTATCTTGCTTTAAAGAAAACGTGCACTTTTTCGCATCGAGTGGAAAAAAATTAAAAATAAAATATTTATAGCGGGGGTGGAAATTTTATCTTTCTTTAGCCTTAATCCCACATCCTTTATCTAAACAATCACGCTTATTTCATCAAAATATCTTCAACGCAAAGACAGTTATCTTGCTTTAAAGAAAACGTGCACTTTTTCGCATCGAGTGGAAAAAAATTAAAAATAAAATATTTATAGCGGGGGTGGAAATTTTATCTTTCTTTAGCCTTAATCCCACATCCTTTATCTAAACAATCACGCTTATTTCATCAAAATATCTTCAACGCAAAGACAGTTATCTTGCTTTAAAGAAAACGTGCACTTTTTCGCATCGAGTGGAAAAAAATTAAAAATTAAATATTTAGAGCGGGGGTGGAAATTTTATCTTTCTTTAGCCTTAATCCCACATCATTTATCTAAACAATCACGCTTATTTCATCAAAATATCTTTAACACAAAGACAGTTATCTTGCTTTAAAGAAAACGTGCACTTTTTCGCATCGAGTGGAAACAAATTAAAAATAAAATATTTAGAGCGGGGATGGAAATTTTATCTTTCTTTAGCCTTAATCCCACATCCTTTATCTAAACAATCACGTTTATTTCAGCAAAATATCTTTAACACAAAGACAGTTATCTTGCTTTAAAGAAAACGTGCACTTTTTCGCATCGAGTGGAAAAAAATTAAAAATTAAATATTTAGAGCGGGGGTGGAAATTTTATCTTTCTTTAGCCTTAATCCCACATCATTTATCTAAACAATCACGCTTATTTCATCAAAATATCTTTAACACAAAGACAGTTATCTTGCTTTAAAGAAAACGTGCACTTTTTCGCATCGAGTGGAAAAAAATTAAAAATTAAATATTTAGAGCGGGGGTGGAAATTTTATCTTTCTTTAGCCTTAATCCCACATCCTTTATCTAAACAATCACGTTTATTTCAGCAAAATATCTTTAACACAAAGACAGTTATCTTGCTTTAAAGAAAACGTGCACTTTTTCGCATCGAGTGGAAAAAAATTAAAAATTAAATATTTATAGCGGGGGTGGAAATTTTATCTTTCTTTAGCCTTAATCCCACATCCTTTATCTAAACAATCACGCTTATTTCATCAAAATATCTTCAACGCAAAGACAGTTATCTTGCTTTAAAGAAAACGTGCACTTTTTCGCATCGAGTGGAAAAAAATTAAAAATTAAATATTTAGAGCGGGGATGGAAATTTTATCTTTCTTTAGCCTTAATCCCACATCCTTTATCTAAACAATCACGCTTCTTTCATCAAAATATCTTCAACGCAAAGACAGTTATCTTGCTTTAAAGAAAACGAGCAATTTTTCGCATCGAGTGGAAAAAAATTAAAAATTAAATATTTAGAGCGGGGGTGGAAATTTTATCTTTTTTTAGCCTTAATCCCACATCCTTTATCTAAACAATCACGCTTATTTCATCAAAATATCTTCAACGCAAAGACAGTTATCTTGTTTTAAAGAAAATGTGCACTTTTTCGCATCGAGTGGAAAAAAATTAAAAATAAAATCATTTCGAATACAATTTTCAAGCAAAAAGCTATAATTGCGGAGAAAGCAATTTGCAATCGACTCACTTTGTTCGTAAGAGAGTCCACCTTTCCCCTCAACTCGTTCCTCTCCCTCTGAATAGTCTGCAGCTGCCTCATCAGCTCCTCCTCGTGGTGCGATCCGACGGTGCTCTCGGCGGGCCACTGCGACAACCTCAGCTGCGACTCCAAGCCCGACCTTTGGACCTCGTTGTTGGCCAGCTCGGTGTTCAACCGGGAGATCTGGTCCTGGAGTATCTGGTTGCTCCTCCTGACCTCCGCGAGGTTCTGCTGGCCGACGTCCAGCCGCTCGGAGAAGATCTTCCGTTCGTTCTCGCTGTTCGCCAAAGCTTTCTGTAACTGTAAATCGAAACGCATGAATTAATTCGTGTGTTTACCAATAATTCGTGTCTAAAAAAAGTTTGCAAGTGGATAAACCATGACAACGATTAAAGGGCTGTTCACCAAAGCTTTCTGTAACTATAAATTGAAAAATGTAGATGCAAGTTTGCAAGTGGATAAACCATGACAACGATTAAAGGGCTGTTCACCAAAGCTTTCTGTTACTATAAATCGAAAAATGTAGATGCAAGTTTTCAAGTGGATAAACCATGACAACAATTGAAGGATGTATAAGGCTTACATGTTTGAGTTTTTCTGATCCGCTATGCGATGCCGTTGTGGTCTCGAGGAGTGACCTGTGCAGACTTTGGATTTCCACCTTCAGTTCCGACTCGCCGTTCGCCGCGCGTTCCAGGGACAGGTTGAGCTGTTCGATGGTCGATTTCAGAGATACGCAGCGCTCCTCGAGGCTGGCCAAGTTCCTCGATTGCAGGTCGCATTTCTCTTGGAGTTTCTGAGACACGAAAGTTGTTGCATTTTGGTGATTCGTTTTAAAGATTAGATTAACACATCGTAACATGTACGAACCACCCTCTGATAAATAAGAGTTAGTGGGGCCCTGTCCCACCCTCCAATTTACGGATGATAAGCAAGAGTTTATATGCCAAAATAAATTAAGAACACAAGAGTAAGAAAGACATTTAAAACTTTACGTTTTTGTGATTCGCTTATTTATTGGTGGAAATATCGGAGCGTGGGCAACAGATTGTATTGTAAGATAGGGCCCACCCTTCACCCACCCATCACCCACTGTATCAACTTTATTTTAACCTAACAATTAAATTCGCGTAGGAATACTGAATTTCTAGTAAATAAAAAACACCTGTATTTGCGAATCCTTCTCTTGCAGCATCATCTGCAACCTCTGCAGGTCGCCTTCAGTCGACATCCTCTGCAGCTCCAGTTTGGATGAACGGTTTTCCATCCTTCCCAATTCTTCCTGCAACGCTCGCTTTTCCGCCTCCAACTTACCGAAAGCATTCTTGTACTTGTCAATTTTATCCTGTAAAACAGAATATGTTTATAACTGTTCTCTCTGCGATAAGAGCAAAAAGGGTGCAAAACAAAACACAAAAATGTAGAACACCAAAATTATCCCGTAAAACAAAACATGTTTACAACTGTCCGAACAATGTTGTCTTTACCGAACAAGTGTGTAAAATAGAACACAAAAATATAGAATACTAAAATAGATATTTCAAACGTCCGCTTCGCCTGAACATAAGGAAGTGATTTTAAAAATTAACCAATTTACAAAAAAAAGCTTTTACAATTTTCTGTCTTTTCATTTTATTACATAATGACTTGTTGTAGGTTCTACCAATTGGATTATAGGATAGGGACCACCCACCAACCTAGGGCCCACCCACCACCCTAGGACCCACTCACCACCCTTTATTCAAATTTTAACTCAAACTGTAAACACCGTTTTCTGGTGATTTGCATTCATTTCTGTAAAAAAGACCAAAAGGAATCTTTTAATCAAAATAGTGCATAGAGTAACATATTAAGAAAGGGTGGTGGGTGGTCCGTATCCCACAATCCAACCAGTTGAAGATAAGGAAGTGATTTTACAAATTAACTAATTTACGAAAAAAGTTTTACAATTTTTCTTTTTTACACATGAGAAAATTTACTAATTTAATTGCGGGATGGGGCCCATCCAGCACCATAGGGACCACCCACCACCCTTCATTTAAATTTTAGCTCAAACTGTAAACAATCTTTGCATTTACTTCTATAAAAAAAGGGCCAAAAGAAATCTTTTTTTTTTTAAACAGTGCTCTATAGCTTAAGTTAACTGTGAACGAAGGGTTGCGGCTGGGTCCTATAGCAAAATCCAACCAGTTGAACATAGGGAAGTGATTTTACAAATAATCTAATTTCACCCTTTTCTTTCTTTTATTTTTTTTAAAAGGCCGAAAGAAATCTTTTAACCAAAACTGTACTCTGTAGCTCGAGTTAAATGCGAATGAAAGGTGGTGGGTGGGCCTTATCCAACAATCTGTTAACCACTTCACGCCCATGCTGCTTTGATTGGGTTATAGGTTTACTGAAAATTTACTTTTTTGTTGTTGTTACGGTTTTCTTTTTATGCAAAAAATATTTAAAAAAATTCCATAGATGGCGCTAAAACGGTACTTTTTCTTAATTTGTAAAAATTTTTTTTTTTGCTTGTCGCCCCAAAATTTAAATTCAATATGTCAACAATTATCTTAAATGTCAAAAATCTAATTTTAACTACAGATTATCATCATTTTTATTATAAGGAGAAAAACGAACTAAAATGTCGCCAACCTCGTATTGCATCTTCTCCTCCGAGCAACTGCTGACGTTCAGCTCCAGATTGACGATCTTGTCCCGCATGTGCTGGACCTCCTCGGACTTCTTCATCAGCGCCTCGTTCTGCGCGCTCAGGGCGACGGTCTTCTGGCCGAGCTTCGCCTCCAGGTTGCCCTTCTCGTCCTGCAGCATCCTGAGGTTCTGCAGCGCCTTCGACAGCTTCGTGTCGCCCTTGCTCTGGCTGTCGTGGCACTCTTTCAGCTGTTTTTTCACCGTGTTCACTTGAGTTTTATAGTCGTCCTGTAAAAAATTCAATTTTTTCTTTAGCGCTAGAAAATAAAATACGTAAACTGAAATTAACCGGTTGATGAATATTAAAACAAAAATCACGTGTAAAAATTTTAGTTATTCGAATTTTTGAAGATGGCGCACCGAACGTTGAAAGATGAAAAAAAATCACAGATACGGTATTCACTGATGGTAATCACACGACAAAATAAAATTTTCCGTAACTCGATCGCTTAGGGGTGAAAAAAATTGTTAAAAATTAAAAAACAAATTTAATACCCTAAACAACCTTCAATGACCTTGAAAAAAATCACCTAATTTCGTATTTGGGTCAGTAATATATGTGAATTTTTTCAGATTTTTATAATAATTTTTTAGTGGTTAAAAAAATAAAACCTTATTTTTCGAGGATTTCAAGGTCATATCTTGGCAAAAGATGGGTTTATTTATACGAAACTGAAAAGAAAATTGTTAATACTAAAATATTACCAATAATTTTACATCAAATTACTGTTTAAATGTTGATAAAAACATGAAAAGTATCAAAATAACAAAAACATTTTAGTTATTCGAATTTTTGAAGATGGCGCACCAAACATTGAAAGATGAAAAAAATCACAGATACGGTATTCACTGATGGTAATCCTATGACGAAATAAAATTTTCCGTAACTCGATCGCTTAGGGGTGAAAAAAATTGTTAAACTTTAAAAAAAAAAATTAATACCCTAAATAACCTTTAATGACCTTGAAAAAATTCACCTAATTTGGTATTTGGGTCAGTAATGTATGTAATTTTTTTCAGATTTTTATAATAATTTTTTAGTGGTTAAAAAAAATAAAACCTTATTTTTCGAGGGTTTCAAGGTCATATCTTGGCAAAAAATGGGTTTATTTATACGAAACTGAAAAGAAAATTGTTAATACTAAAATATTACCTATAATTTTACACAAAATTACTGTTCAATTGTTGATAAATATATGAAAAATATCAAAATAACGAAAAAATTTTAGTTATTCGAATTTTTTAAGATGGCGCACCAAACATTGAAAGATGAAAAAAATCACAGATACGGTGTTCACTGATGGTAATCATACGACGAAATAAAATTTTCCGTAACTCGATCGCTTAAGGGAGAAAAAAAATTGTTAAACTTAAAAAAACAATTAATACCCTAAATGACCTTTAATGACCTTGAAAAAATTCACCTAATTTGGTATTTGGGTCAGTAATGTATGTAATTTTTTTCAGATTTTTATAATAATTTTTTAGTGGTTAAAAAAAATAAAACCTTATTTTTCGAGGGTTTCAAGGTCATATCTTGGGAAAAAATGGGTTTATTTATACGAAACTGAAAAGAAAATTGTTAATACTAAAATATTACCAATAACTTTACATAAAATTACTGCTCAATTGTTGATAAAAATATGAAAAGTATCAAAATAACGAAAAAATTTTAATTATTCGAATTTTTGAAGATGGCGCACCAAACGTTGAAAGATGAAAAAAATCACAGATACGGTATTCACTGATAGAAATCACATGAAAAAATAAAATTTTCCATAACTCGATCGCTTAGGGGAAAAAAAAAATTGATAAACTTAAAAAAAAATTAATACCCTAAATAACCTTCAATGACCTTGAAAAAATTCATCTAATTTGGTATTTGGGTCAGTAATGTATGTAATTTTTTTTAGATTTTTATAATAATTTTTAAATGGTTAAAAAAAATAAAATCTTATTTTTCGATGGTTTCAAGGTCATATCTTGGCAAAAAATGGGGTTATTTATACGAAACTAGAAAGAAAATTGTTAATACTAAAATATGACCAATAATTTTACATCAAATTACTGCTCAATTGTTGATAAATATATGAAAAATATCAAAATAACAAAAAAATATTTTAGTTATTCGAATTTTTGAAGATGGCGCACCAAACATTGAAAGATGAAAAAAATCATAGATACGGTATTCACTGATAGGAATCATATGACGAAATAAAATTTTCCGTAACTCGATCGCTTAGGGGTGAAAAAAAATTGTTAAACTTAAAAAAATAAATGAATACCCTAAATAACCTTCAATGACCTTGGAAAAAATTCACCTAATTTGGTATTTGAGTCAGTAATATATGTGAATTTTTTCAGATTTTTATAATAATTTTTTAGTGGTCAAAAAAATAAAATCTTATTTTTCGAGGGTTTCAAGGTCATATCTTGGCAAAAATGGGGTTATTTATATGAAACTGGAAAGAAAATTGTTAATACTAAAATATGACCAATAATTTTACATCACATTACTGCTCAATTGTTGATAAATATATGAAAAATATCAAAATAACAAAAAAAATTTAGTTATTCCAATTTTTGAAGATGGCGCACCAAACGTTGAAAGATGAAAAAAATCACAGATACGGTATTCACTGATAGGAATCACATGAAGAAATAAAATTTTCCGTAACTCGATCGCTTAGGGGTGAAAAAAATTGTTAAACTTTAAAAAATAAAAAGAAATGTGGAAAAATGTGTATTCTTTTGTTTTTTGTTTGTGTTTTTTTACGGCTTCCATATTGGATTTTTTAATGTAAGATTTTTCAGTTTACAATGATTTATCAACCAAAAAAATGTAACGATATAACTGAATTGTTAGTAACTTTTTTACTACCAACAAAAATGTCACCCTAGGCAAATTGTTAGCAACTCTTTCACTACCAACAAAAATGTCACCTTAACAAAGCCTATGACATAACCAAATTGTTAGTAACTTTTTCACTACCAACAAAAATGTCACCCTTACAAAGACTAGGAGAAAGCCTAATTGTTACCAACTTTTTTACTACCAACAAAAATGTCACCCCAACAAAGCCCACTACGGCGAGAATAAAATGTTTTTTTTTTATGTTTTTAAACGAATTATTTTTTGTACACCAATAGAGTTACTTCAAAAATATAAAAACTCAACTCACCCTCTCCCGCTCGATCTGGGCGACTTGTTGCATCAGAGTCCTCACCCCTTTCCGGACGACCTCGGGATCAATGTCCGCCGGGTTGTCTCCCTTGCCGTCGTATTCAGCTGGAACGTAAACAAAATTGTCAAAATCTTTAAATAAAATAATGAAGAATATGAATGTTATTGTAATTTTTTTTATTTTATTTTTTGACAATGACACAGAAATGTCATAATAGTACGTCCTTTAAAGAACTAAATAATTGCTTGAAAATAGCATCAAATATACAAATGGACATCGCTGAAGAAAAACAGAAGTACCATCAATTGTCCACGTGAATTGGGTTTGAGTGGAAGATCATTCTGTGAAGTGAATTCCGCCCGTGCTCCTTTCGTTTGAAATTTTGAGTACGTTTTTTGATCTTTAGTCATACTGTGAATTTTATTTTAATCATGGTGATGGTTGTGACCGTTACTACGTGGTAATTCATTATAAAATCACTGAATAAAACACCACAATTTATAAATTATAAATTGTGGTAAAAAACATAGTAAGTGTTTTATTCAGTGATTCTTTTTTAAATTTTATTTTGTAAGAAAGGAGAACAAAGATATAGTAAATAAATAAATAAATAAATAAATAAATAAATAATTTACAACTCTTCTCTCTTCTTCTTGTCTTCTTCTTCGTTGGACATCGACCGAAGGTCTTTCAGCCCAAGAAATTGTAATTGTAAACAAAAGAAATTATGCTTACATCTCGCCGGACTCCATCTCCTCGAGGGGCTCAAAAGCCTGTACGAAGTGCTGACGGAACCGTCGATCTGGACGCCGGCGATCCTCCTCAAAGTGGACACGACGCTGGTCAGTTTCTGCTCGACGTCGCGTTTCATGGCGTCCGTCTGGCCGAGCTGCGAGTCCAGCGATCTGACTCTGCTCTCGGAAGCTCCCAGCTTTGTCTACAAGAGGGCGTCGTTAATTATAACAATTAAATTTTACATAATTTATTGATTCATTCATTCTGTTCACATTTTAATCTCGCCGCAGTTGGCTTTGTCGGGGTGACATTATTGTCGGTAGTGAAAAAGTTATGTCATTGCATTTTTTTGGTTATGTGTGGTGCTACGTTGCAATTTATAATATATCGTGTGAGACACAATTTTTGTTTTAAAAATTGGCTGTGAGATAAATGAGGTACTACCGTGGACAAAAAAAATGACACCCCTAATTTTATTAATGTAAATATGACTTTTCATTTGACAAACCGGCAAATGTCAATCTTGTCAGATATGTGTTAATCATATAGATATATGAACATAAATTGAATATGCCATACTTAAGTAACGCACAGAAAGCACAAATTGCTATGCAGGTCAAATATGGCAAATATATCAATGATGTAGCAGCTGAATTGAATGTAAGTAGAGGTACAGTGCAAAACAATTCAAAAATGTGGAGGAATGAAAGGCAATTGGAGCAGATTAAAGGTTTGGGCCGCCAAAAAGTTTCAAATAATGAAGAAAATGATGCTGTTATAAACTATTTAATAGACAATCCGTTTGAAAATGCTAGAAATGCCGCATTCATAACAAATTTTCCGAAGTTCCCGAACAGCTTGTAGACGTCTAAAGTTAAGTGCTTTATCTTGTCATGCCGCAGCCAGAAAACCTCTATTGACTCAAATGAATAAGGACAGCAGAATTGGTTTTGCACTGGAATATCTTCCGAGGCAAGAAGACTTTTGGAGTAAAGTGATATTTTCAGATAAAAAAGGTTTCAATCATCCTGTAATGGAACAACGAAAGTATATCGGCCACGAAATGCACGATTCGAAGAATCCTATCTCCACAAATTTATTAAGCTAATTATTACTGTCACTGTCAAATATTAAGGTTACATAAGTCAAATTCACAACACTAAAAAATAAGAAATAATAGACACATGACAAATTAGGGGTGACATTTTTTTTGTCCACGGTAGTATGTCGCATATTATTACATCAAGAGACTAGATTCGTTCAATTGAATTAGATTTAAAAAAATGAAGTAATCTCAGACATGACTGCTACGTTTTTCTCTCTCAGACATGGCCAACTCAGAAACAAAATTCTGTGGCTTACACCTTAGATTTGTTCATTTAAAAAAATGAATTAATCTCAGACATGACTGCTATGTTTCTCTCTCCCAGGCATGGCCAACTCAGAAACAAAATTTTGTGGCTCACGCCTTATATTGTTTGACATTTTGTTGAAATTATAGGTTAACTTCAATCATTACGCCAATGTAAGGACAAAAAAACACCCCGACTACGGAGAGAACAAAATGTGAACAGAGTATACCATAACCTTAACAAACCACAAGATGTCAAAATTAACTGTTGTTTGACGTTTTGTTGAAATTGTAGGTTAACAACATACTTCAATCATCATGCCAATATAGGGACAAAAAACACCCCGACTAGAGTGAGAACAAAATGTGAACAGAGTACACCATAACCTTAACAAACCACAAGATGTCAAAATTAACTAGTGTTTGACGTTTTGTTGAAATTGTAGGTTAACGACATACTTCAATCATCATGCCAATATAAGGACAAAAAACACCCCGACTAGAGGGAGAACAAAATGTGAACAGAGTACACCATAACCTTAACAAACCACAAGATGTCAAAATTAACAAAATGTACACCGTACTGCAAGGGCGTTTCCAGCCAACTAGTCTAGGAGGGGTAATTAAAAAAAAAAGATAAATAAACTGGTGCTTCCACTCTCATACACCTGTTCCGTGAAATCTCCCTATCCTTTTCCAGCGTTTTAAAGCGTTGGAAAAATTTACCGGTTATATTATTTGTTTAGAATATGGAATATCATTCTTAACAATAAAAATTGACAAGCAAAAAATTTTTAATTAATAATTACTCGATTACCCCTCCCCCCCTTGAAACCGCCACTGCCGCACTGCACTGGAGAATTGCAATTTTACTTGAGGGATTTAAAATAAATGTGCTGCCATCTATTTTCGACTTTCTCACTGTACTTTTGAAAATCTTTTACTTGAGGTATTTTCAAAAAATGTGCTGCCATCTATTTTCGACATTATGATCTCACCGTACTTTAGAAAATAGAAGAGGGAATTGTTTCAAAGCAAAAACATGCGTGCCAACCTTGAGTTCTTGAATTTGCTGGGTGGCATCGACCAAGCAGACCTCCAGGTTGTGTTTCTGGTCCTCGAGGCGTTTCTCTCGGCTCCTGCAGTCCTCGAGGTGGACGAGGAGGTCCTGTTCCCGGGCGTGCCACTGCTCCTCCAGGTGGCCCGTGTGCGCCCTGGTCCTCCCCAGCTCCTGTCTCGTTTGGTCCAGGCTGCGATCCAACTCGGCCATCTGGAAATTAAATTAACATCAGCTCCCTCTCTTTACTTATTTTTGTATCTTTCCGAACGTATGACAACACCTACGTCTCGTAAATAGCGGAGCGCCCTCTCTGTTCCTACTTTTATATCTATAAAACCCTAAACTTCTACATGATACAGGGTGGCTCATAAATAGAGTTCCTACTACTAATCTTCTACATAATACAAGGCGTCTCATTAATAGAGGAGCGCCCTCTCTGTTACTACTTTTATACCTTCAACACCCTAATCTTCTACATAATACAGGTTGTCTCGTAGAGAAGCGCCCTCTCTGTTCTTACTTTTATATCTTCAACACCCTAAACTTCTACATAATACAGGGTGTCTCATAAATAGAGTTCCTACTTTTAAATCTTCAACTCCCTAATCTTCTACATAATACAGGGCGTCATAAATAGAGGAGCGCCCGCTCTGTTCCTACTTTTATATCTTCAACACCCTAAACTTCTACATAATACAGGGTGTCTCGTAGAGAAGCGCCCTCTCTGTTTCTACTTTAATATGTTCAACACCCTAAACTTTTACATAATACAGGGTGTCTCATAAAAAGAGTTCCTACTTTTATATCTTCAACTCTCTAATCTTCTACATAATACAATAAATAAAGGAGCGCCATCTCTGTTCCTACTTTTATATCTTCAACTCTCTAATCTTCTACATAATTCAATAAATAGAGGAGCGCCATCTCAGTTCCTACTTTTATATCTTCAACACCCTAACCTTCTACATAATACAGGGCGTCTCATAAATAGAGGAGCGCCCGCTCTGTTCCTACTTTTATATCTTCAACACCCTAAACTTCTACATAACACAGGGTGTCTCATAAATAGAGTTCCTACTTTTATATCTTCAACTCCCTAATCTTCTACATAATATAATAAATAGAGGAGCGCCCTCTCTGTTCCTACTTTTATATCTTCAACACCCTAAACTTCTACATAATACAGGGTGTCTCATAAATAGAGTTCCTACTTTTATATCTTCAACTCCCTAATCTTCTACATAATATAATAAATAGAGGAGCGCCCTCTCTGTTCCTACTTTTATATCTTCAACACCCTAATCTTCTACATAATACAGGTTGTCTCGTAGAGAAGCGCCATCTCTGTTCCTACTTTTATATCTTCAACACGCTAAACTTCTATATAATACAGGGTGTCTCATAAATAGAGTTCCTACTTTTATATCTTCAACACCCTAATTTTCTACATGATACAGGATGTCTCATAGAGAAGCGCCCTCTCTGTTCCTACTTTTATATTTTCAACACCCTAATCTTTTTCATAATACAATAAATAGAGGAGCGCCATCTCTGTTCGTACTTTTATATCTTCAACACCGTAATCTTCTACATAATACAGGGTGTCTCGTAGAGAAGCGCCCTCTTTGTTCCTACTTTTATATCTTCAACACCCTAACCTTCTACATAATACAGGGTGTCTCATAAATAGAGTTCCTACTTTTATATCTTTAACTCCCTAATCTTCTACATATTACAGGGCGTGTCATAAATAGCAGAGCGCCATCTCTGTTCCTACTTTTATATCTTCAACACCCTAATCTTCTACATAATACAGGGTGTCTCGTAGAGAAGCGCCCTCTCTGTTCCTAGTTTTATATCTTCAACACCCTCAATTTCTACATAATACAGGGTGTATCATAAATAGAGTTCCTACTTTTATATCTTCAACTCCCTAATCTTCTACATATTACAGGGCGTGTCATAAATAGAGGAGCGCCCTCTCTGTTCCTACTTTTATATCTTCAACACCCTAAACTTCTGCATAATACAGAGTGTCTCATAAATAGAGTTCCTACTTTTATATCTTCAACACCCTAACCTTCTACATAATACAGGGTGTCTCATAGAGGAGCAACCCTCTCTGTTCCTACTTTTATATCTTCAACACCTTAATCTTCTACATAATGAGGAATATATACAGGGTGTCTCATAAATAGAGGTGCAAACTTTAAGGAGAGGTAAAGAACAATTGACTAGGAACCTCTGATCTTTCGGGGTAGGTGGAGCTGTTTCATGAAATTCAAACGTAACAATCTGAACTTCATAAATCGAGATGCAAACTTTAAGGAGAGGTGAAATATGACAGTAGGATGAACAATTGAATTGGAACCCTCGACATTTCCCCAATAATCTAAAATGGAAGCATCTACTACTCCATCTGTAATATTTCTGTGCAATTCATGTTTCCCCGGCGATCTGTGTTATGTATCCCTTAATTCCTTTACCGTTTCACACGCAATTCTCCATCCTTTCGATGATCTCTAGCCCCACGTAAAGTTTGCACCTCCATTTATGAGACATCCTGTATAATCCGACTCTCCGTTTTGTATCCTCTCACAAGCAATTCTCCATCCTTTTGATGCGCTTAAAGTTTATGAGACACCCTGTATAAACTAACCTCCCCACATAAGGTTTGTACCTCCATTTATGAGATACCCCGTATAAACTGACTCGCCGTTTTGTACCCTTTAATTTCCTTATCATTTTATATGCAATCCTCCATCTTTTTGATGTCTCTATCCCCACTTAAAGTTTATGAGACACCCTGTATAAACTAACCTCCCCACTTACGGTATGTACCTCGATTTATGAGACCGACTTATCGTTTTGTATCCTTTCAATTCCTTATCCTTTCGCAAGCAATTCTCCCTCCTTTTGATGTTCTTAAAGTTAATGAGACACCCTGTATAAATTAACCTCCCCACTTAAGGTGTGTACCTCCATTTATGAGACCGACTCTCCGTTTTGTATCCTTTAATTTCCTTATCCTTTCGCTAGCAATTCTCCATCCCATTGATGTTCTTAAAGTTTATGAGACACCCTGTATAACCTAACCTCCCCACTTAAGGAGTGTACCTCCATTTATGAGACCGACTCATCGTTTTGTATCTTTTCAATTCCTTATCCTTTCGCAAGCAATTCTCCGTCCTTTTAATGTTCTTAAAGTTTATGAGACACCCTGTATAAACTAACCTCCCCACTAACGTTTGTACCCCCCATTTATGAGACACCCCGTACAAACCGACTCTCCGTTTTGTACCCTTTCATTTCCTTATCATTTCATATGCAATTCTCCATCTTTTTGATGTCTCTAACCGCACTTTATGAGACACCCTGTATAAACCAACCTGTTTCTTAAGGGTGTGAACCTCCTGGTGGGCGCGTTCACGCTCCTCGACCTCGTTCAGCAGCCTCCCCTGAAGCTCCTTCTCCTCGGACTGCTGCTGGCTGTTCGCGCTCTGCGTCCTCTGCAGTTCCTCCTGAATCGACTGGAGCTTGTGCTCGGTCTGGAGCTGTTCCTTCTCGACGTCCCTGAACTGGTTCTGCAGACGTGTTCTTTCGGCATCCAATGAGACCTTAATATCCTCCAGATCTGTAAAAAAAAGACGTTAACGCAGTCTCAAATTCCCTTCGCTTAAACAGTTGCGGCTTCCATAATTGTTGATGCGGGCTTTTGTTTCTAACGTTTATTCGTTTGTATGGTTTAAGGCAAAAAGTGCCGACACAAATTCCCTGTTCAGAATTGCACGCAACCGTTGCGGCTTCCATGAATGTTGATGCAGGCTTTTGTTACTAAAGTTGATTCGTTTATGAGGTAAAAAGAGTGCCTAAAATCCTGAGGTTGCAGACACGGTAAAATTTAGCAGCGGGCGTATGCGCCCGCAATGGCCGTTAAGGTGTTAAAATGTACATATTTGATATCTTCTGATATCACGACTCCTTTAACTGCCTTCAGAGATCTCGTTTCTCCATCTCCATCTAAATTTAGCAGCGGGCGTATACGCCCGCAATGACCGCCAAGGTGTTAAAATGTACATACTTGATCCCGTTTGCAGTCTCGATCTAAATTTAGCAGGGGGCGTATACGCCCGCAATGGCCACCAAGGTGTCAATTAAACTGTACATACTTGATCCAGTTTTCCGCCTCGATCTAAATTTAGCAGCGGGCGTATACGCCCGCCGTGGCCTTTACAGCGTTAAAAAGTACATACTCGATATCTTCTGATAGGACTCCTCCAGCTGCCTCCCGAGGTCGCGCTTCTCCGTCTCGATCTTCTTGATGAACTCCCGCAGCTCCTTGTTCGAGGCGTGATACTTCTCCTTCTCGAAATTGCTGTCGGTCAGTTGCCTCCGTACGTCGGTCAGGTCCTTTCGCAGCCCCTCGGCGGCGTTCTCGGTCTCCTTCAGTTTCCTGACCGTATCGTGCAGCTGGGTGTTGAGGCTGTCAATCTTGTCCTCGTGAAGGTGAATTTGCACCTTGCAATTTTCCACCTCGGCGTAGGCGGAATCGCGCTCCCTCAACAGGTCGTCGGTCCGCTGATCGAGCTTGATTTTCTCCTCCTCGAACTTGTTCCTGTAAAAGGTAACGAAGAGTGGAATTTTTTGAACACCCTGTATTTTTTTTTCCACCTCGCTCTTCGTATTTCTTGCATCTTTAATTTAAAAAAATCACAACTTTCTTAAAAAGTAATTCGGATTAAAAAAACAAATGAATTGTATTAAATTAATGGTGCATCTACAAATCGGCAAGTTGTTGGAATTTTCTGAGCACCCTGTATATTTTTTCTGTATTTTTAAACGTCACCCAAGTTTTCGTATTTCTTGCATCTTTAATTTAAAAAAATCGCAACTTTCTCAAAAAGCGATTCGGATTAAAAAAACAAATGAATTGTATTAAATTAATGGTTCATCTACAAATCGACAAGTTCTTGGAATTTTCTGAGCACTCTGTATATTTTTTCTGTATTTTTAAACGTCACCCAAGTTTTCGTATTTCTTGCAACTTTAATTTAAAAAAATCACAACTTTCTCAAAAAGTGATTCGGATTAAAAAAACAAATGAATTGCATTAAATCAATGGTGCATCTATAAATCGGCAAGTTCTTGGAATTTTCCGAGCATCCTGTATATTTTTTCTGTATTTTTAAACGTCACCCAAGTTTTCGTATTTCTTGCAACTTTAATTTAAAAAAATTACAACTTTCTTAAAAAGTGATTCGGATTAAAAAAACAAATGAATTGTATTAAATCAATGGTGCATCTACAAATCGGCAAGTTCTTGGAATTTTGTAAGCACCCTGTATATTTTTTCTGTATTTTTAAACGTCACCCAAGTTTTCGTATTTCTTGCTACTTTAATTTAAAAAAATCACAACTTTCTCAAAAAGTGATTCGGATTAAAAAAACAAATGAATTGTATTGAATCAATGATGCATCTATAAATCGGCAAGTTCTTGGAATTTTCTGAGCAACCTGTATATTTTTTCTGTATTTTTAAACCTCGCCCAAGTTTTCGTATTTCTTGCATCTTTAATTAAAAAAAATCACAACTTTCTTAAAAAGTGATTCGGATTGAAAAAACAAATGAATTGCATTAAATCAATGATACATCCACAAATTGGCAAGTTCTTAGAATTTTCCTAGCACCCTGTATATTTTTTCCGCATCATCAAACCTCACCGAAGTTTTTATGTACAAATGTCAAATTAGTTAACATGTCAGGTAGGTTTACACAACTAAACATTTTTCGTACACAAAATTGTACTTGTTACAATTTGAGACAAGGGGGCGCCAAGAATCGAAACGGTCAAGGGCACGATTTTCTCACCTGTTTTCCTCCAGTTTGGCCTTGTTCTTGTTGAGCTCCTCTTTCAACTGGTTGATGCTGGTCCGGTCCTGCTCGAATTTGCTGTTGGCCTCCCTGCGGAGCCGTTCGAGGTTGTCCTTCTCCGATTCGAGCTCCCTGCGCGCCCCCTCGAGGCGGTCTTGAAGAGCTTGGTGGTCGTGGTGAGCTTTAAAAAGAAAACAATTGAATATCTTGCTCGTGTTGGTGGCTGGAATTACACCGGCGGTGTAGTTTAATAGATAATTTGATTCTCCGTCTCTTTTATTTGAACCATTTTTTTGGTTTCATTAACCAATTTTCTGAAAATAATTAAAAACTGCGGAAATGACAATTTGCAATAAATAGCGCTGCTAAAAACAATTGAATATTTTGCTGGTGGTAATGGTTGGAATTACGAAAGTGGTATCGTTTAATAGATAATTTAATTCTGCATCTCTTTTATTTGAACAATTTTTTGGTTTCATTAACCAATTTTCCGAAAATAATTAAAAACTGCGGAAATGACAATTTGCAATGAATAGCGCTGCTAAAAACAATTGAATATTTTGTTGGTGGTAGTGGTAGGAATTACAAAAGTGGTATCGTTTAATAGATAATTTAATTCTCCATCTCTTTTATTTGAACCATTTTTTGGTTTCATTAACCAATTTTCTGAAAATAATTGAAAACTGCGGAAATGACAATTTGCAATGAATAGCGCTGCTAAAAACAATTTAATATTTTGTTGGTGGTAGTGGTAGGAATTACAAAAGTGGTATCGTTTAATAGATAATTTAATTCTGCATCTCTTTTATTTGAACAATTTTTTGGTTTCATTAACCAATTTTCCGAAAATAATTAAAAACTGCGGAAATGACAATTTGCAATAAATAGCGCTGCTAAAAACAACTGAATATCTTGCTGGTGGTAGTGGTTGGTATTACAGTAATAATATGGTTTAATAGATAATTTAATTCTCCATCTCTTTTATTTGAACCATTTTTTGATTTCATTGACCAATTTTCCGAAAATAATTAAAAACTGCGGAAATGCCAATTCGTGATGAATAGCGCTGCTAAAAACAATTGAATATCTTGCTGGTGGTAGTGGTTGGAATTACAGTAATAATATAGTTTAATAGATAATTTAATACTCCATCTCTTTTATTTGAACCATTTTTTGGTTTCGTTAACCAATTTTCCGAAAATAATTAAAAACTGCGGAAATGCCAATTCGTGATGAATAGCGCTGCTAAAAACAATTGAATATCTTGCTGGTGCTAGTGGTTGTAATTACAGTAATAATATAGTTTAATAGATAATTTAATACTCCATCTCTTTTATTTGAACCATTTTTTGATTTCATTGACCAATTTTCCGAAAATAATTAAAAACTGCGGAAATGACAATTTGCAATGAATAGCGCTGCTAAAAACAATTGAATATCTTGCTGGTGGTAGTGGTTGGAATTACAGTAATAGCATGATTTAATAGATAATTTAATTCTCCATCTCTTTTATTTGAACCATTTTTTGGTTTTATTAACCAATTTTCCGAAAATAATTAAAAACTGCGGAAATGACAATTTGCAATGAATAGCGCTGCTAAAAACAATTGAATATCTTGCTGGTGGTAGTGGTTGGAATTACAGTAATAGCATGATTTAATAGATAATTTAATTCTTCATCTCTTTTATTTGAACCATTTTTTGGTTTTATTAACCAATTTTCCGAAAATAATTAAAAACTGCGGAAATGACAATTCGTAATGAATAGCGCTAAAAAACAATTTAATATCTTGCTGGTGGTAGTGGTTGGAATTACAGTAATAGCATGATTTAATAGATAATTTAATTCTCCATCTCTTTTATTTGAACCATTTTTTCGTTTTACTAACCAATTTTCCGAGAATGACAATTTGCAAAAAAGTGACAACTTGTGACATGGGTGTGGAATTGTGACAGTTCAAACGTGCTTCGTGTGACAACTTGTGACGTAAGGGTTGGAGGGTTAAATTGACATCATCTATCAAAGTCGCCTTATTACAAAATTTTGACTTTTATCGACCTACCGATCAGGAGGGCTTGCTGTTTGTCGTTCTCCGCCCGGAGCATCAGCTCCTCGTGCTGCTGACAGACGTTCTCGATGTGCGACTGCAGACTCTCGATCCTCTCGATCAGCTGCTGGATCTCGGTGTCCTTCTCGTTGCCCAGCTGGTGCAGGGACTGCTGCAGCCTCTTCTCCAGCGTCGTCCTGATCGTGTCCCTCTCCTCCATCAGCTTCCTCACGTTCTCCTCGTTCTGGGTCTTGAGGTTGGCGACGGCGTGCTGAAACTCCGCCTCTTGATTTCCTAGAAAAACAAGCGAAAAACAAAACTGGAAAACAAGTTATGACAATAAAAAATTCCAAAATTCACGCAAGCTTTGAATTTAGCGCCATTTGTAAAGTGTTGCCAATGTTAAAAAAAAAGAACATGACAACTGACAGTTCAAGGTTATTAAAAAGAAGAGCGTTACAGCCTTAGAACATATACTCATGGAACAGGAATACAAAGCATAGAATTGTGTCCAATTGACATGTGGTTTCAACAAGACGGTGCCACATGCCATACAGCCCGAAGAACAATTCAATTTCTGCATGAGACACGTTTTAGTGATCCACTTATGCATTAAGATTATTTTACTTAATATTATTATTATTATTATTATTATTACCTGCTTGTTGTGTTAGACTATTTTTGATATCCGAACAGCGTTTCTCCGATCGTTCCAAATCCTTGGAGAGACGCGCCACCTGTCCTTTCAGCGCTTCCTGTTTCACCAGCAACTCCTGCTGTTCCTGCTCCAGTTGCTGTTTCTTCGCTTCTGACGCCTCCAAGTTGGTCTGCGTGTCGAACAGGACGGCCTCCAAGGATTCCTTCTCCGAACGAACGCTCGCTAAAAGTTCTTGCAGACGTTGCATTTCCTTGTCCATCGCATCAATCGCACACTGTTGGTACAATTACTATTGAATTAATATTTTTACTTATTGATACGGTGTGAGTCACAGAATTTTGTTTCGGAGTTGGCCATGCATGAGAGAGAGAAACAATTTTTTCTGTCAATAATTAATCGCTAAAAAATCTGATAGATGGTGCTGATAATATTAAAAAAAAAAAATTTTCATTCTTCTGTCAACTGTCAATAATTAATCGCTAAAAAATCTGATAGATGGTGCTGATAATATTTAAAAAAAAAAAATATTTTTCATTCTTCTGTCAACTGTCAATAATTAATCGCTAAAAAATCTGATAGATGGTGCTGATAATATTTAAAAAAAAAATATTTTTCATTCTTCTGTCAACTGTCAATAATTAATCGCTAAAAAATCTGATGGATGGTGCTGAGAATATTTAAAAAAAAAATTATTTTTCATTCTTCTGTCAACTGTCAATAATTAATCGCTAAAAAATCTGATGGATGGTGCTGAGAATATTTAAAAAAAAATTATTTTTCATTCTTCTGTCAACTGTCAATAATTAATCGCGAAAAAATCTGATAGACGGTGCAGATAATATTTAAAAAAAAAAATATTTTTCATTCTTCTTTCAACTGTCAATAATTAATCGCTAAAAAATCTGATAGATGGTGCTGATAATATTTAAAAAAAATATATTTTTCATTCTACTGTCAATAATTAATTGCTAAAAAATCTGATAGATGGTGCTGATAATATTTAAAAAAATATATTTTTCATTCTTCTGTCAACTGTCAATAATTAATTGCTAAAAAATCTGATAGATGGTGCTGATGATATAAAAAAAAAAATATATATTTTTCATTCTTCTGCCAACTGACAATAATTAATCGCTAAAAAATCTGATAGGTGGTGCTGATAATATTAAAAAAAAAAATTTCATTCTTCGGTCAACGGTCAATAATTAATCGCTAAAAAATCTGATAGGTGGTGCTGATAATATTTAAAAAAAATATATTTTTCATTCTTCTGTCAACTGTCAATAATTAATTGCTAAAAAATCTGATAGATGGTGCTGATAATAATAAAAAAAAATTATTTTTCATTCTTCTGTCAACTGTCAATAATTAATCGCTAAAAAATCTGATAGATGGTGCTGATGATATTAAAAAAAAAAAAATATTTTTGATTCTTCTGCCAACTGACAATAATTAATCGCTAAAAAATCTGATAGGTGGTGCTGATAATATTTAAAAAATATATATTTTTCATTCTTCTGTCAACTGTCAATAATTAATTGCTAAAAAATCTGATAGATGGTGCTGATGATATTAAAAAATATATATATATATATATATTTTTCATTCTTCTGCCAACTGACAATAATTAATCGCTAAAAAATCTGATAGGTGGTGCTGATAATATTTAAAAAAAATATATTTTTCATTCTTCTGTCAACTGTCAATAATTAATCGCTAAAAAATCTGATTATATTAAAAAAAAAATTATTTTTCATTCTTCAATCAACTGTCAATAATTAATCGCTAAAAAATCTGATAGATGGTGCTGATAATATTAAAAAAAAATTATTTTTCATTCTTCTGTCAACTGTCAATAATTAATCGCTAAAAAATCTGATAGATGGTGCTGATGATATTAAAAAATATATATATATATATTTTTCATTCTTCTGCCAACTGACAATAATTAATCGCTAAAAAATCTGATAGGTGGTGCTGATAATATTTAAAAAAAATATATTTTTCATTCTTCTGTCAACTGTCAATAATTAATCGCTAAAAAATCTGATAGATGGTGCTGATGATATTAAAAAAAAAAAAATATTTTTCATTCTTCTGCCAACTGTCAATAATTAATCGCTAAAAAATCTGATAGGTGGTGCTGATAATATTTAAAAAAAATATATTTTTCATTCTTCTGTCAACTGTCAATAATTAATTGCTAAAAAATCTGATAGATGGTGCTGATAATATTAAAAAAAAAATTATTTTTCATTCTTCTGTCAACTGTCAATAATTAATCGCTAAAAAATCTGATAGATGGTGCTGATGATATTAAAAAAAAAAATATATTTTTCATTCTTCTGCCAACTGACAATAATTAATCGCTAAAAAATCTGATAGGTGGTGCTGATAATATTTAAAAAAAATATATTTTTCATTCTTCTGTCAACTGTCAATAATTAATTGCTAAAAAATCTGATAGATGGTGCTGATAATATTAAAAAAAAAAATATTTTTCATTCTTCTGTCAACTGTCAATAATTAATCGCTAAAAAATCTGATAGATGGTGCTGATGATATTAAAAAAAAAAAATATTTTTCATTCTTCTGCCAACTGACAATAATTAATCGCTAAAAAATCTGATAGGTGGTGCTGATAATATTTAAAAAAAATATATTTTTCATTCTTCTGTCAACTGTCAATAATTAATCGCTAAAAAATCTGATAGATGGTGCTGATGATATTAAAAAAAAAAATATATTTTTCATTCTTCTGCCAACTGTCAATAATTAATCGCTAAAAAATCTGATAGGTGGTGCTGATAATATTTAAAAAAAATATATTTTTCATTCTTCTGTCAACTGTCAATAATTAATTGCTAAAAAATCTGATAGATGGTGCTGATGATATTAAAAAATATATATATATATTTTTCATTCTTCTGCCAACTGACAATAATTAATCGCTAAAAAATCTGATAGGTGGTGCTGATAATATTTAAAAAAAATATATTTTTCATTCTTCTGTCAACTGTCAATAATTAATTGCTAAAAAATCTGATAGATGGTGCTGATGATATTAAAAAATATATATATATATTTTTCATTCTTCTGCCAACTGACAATAATTAATCGCTAAAAAATCTGATAGGTGGTGCTGATAATATTTAAAAAAAATATATTTTTCATTCTTCTGTCAACTGTCAATAATTAATCGCTAAAAAATCTGATTATATTAAAAAAAAAATTATTTTTCATTCTTCAATCAACTGTCAATAATTAATCGCTAAAAAATCTGATAGATGGTGCTGATAATATTAAAAAAAAAATTATTTTTCATTCTTCTGTCAACTGTCAATAATTAATCGCTAAAAAATCTGATAGATGGTGCTGATGATATTAAAAAAAAAAAATTATTTTTCATTCTTCTGCCAACTGTCAATAATTAATCGCTAAAAAATCTGATAGGTGGTGCTGATAATATTTAAAAAAAATATATTTTTCATTCTTCTGTCAACTGTCAATAATTAATTGCTAAAAAATCTGATAGATGGTGCTGATGATATTAAAAAATATATATATATATTTTTCATTCTTCTGCCAACTGACAATAATTAATCGCTAAAAAATCTGATAGGTGGTGCTGATAATATTTAAAAAAAATATATTTTTCATTCTTCTGTCAACTGTCAATAATTAATCGCTAAAAAATCTGATTATATTAAAAAAAAATTATTTTTCATTCTTCAATCAACCGTCAATAATTAATCGCTAAAAAATCTGATAGATGGTGCTGATAATATTAAAAAAAAAATTATTTTTCATTCTTCTGTCAACTGTCAATAATTAATCGCTAAAAAAACTGATAGATGGTGCTGATAATATTTAAAAAAAAAATTATGTTTCATTCTTCTGTCAACTGTCAATAATTAATCGCTAAAAAAACTGATAGATGGTGCTGATAATATTTCAACCTTCCTACATATAGGATTCTAGGAAAATCTGGGTTTAAAAAACTCACCTGTTTTTCTTCAGATTCGTTAACCAATTCTTCTAAATTCCTGTTGATCCTCGAGTTCGTTTCGGTGGCCTGCTCCAGTTTCTGTTTGGTCCGCATGAGTTCTTCGTTCAGGGCGTCGCGTTTCCTTCCCATGACCGTCAGTTGGTTGCTCAGGTCGGCCCTTTCGCGCGTCACCTGTCCCAGTTCCATTTCTATCTGAATTAAAGAAAACAATTTTCAATTTCAATGAAATTCGCTTTCGAGGCAATTGACCTCACATATTTTGAATGAAAACTTATAACGTTGATGACATTCCGACTACAATTCTAATCACGCTAGGTGCACAATTGCCCTGGCAATCGCTCATGTCGGTATTGACATTGATATTATTTTTGTAGCGCCATCACTTTTGAAGCGCAATGGACATTTGTTTTACCGCTGCAAAAATATAGTCGAAATCAATTGATAGGCTGCTGTGTGCATAAGTAAGGCCGATGTATCGAAAATAAAGGCCGGCTGTCACAGTGATGTTTCGTGTGTTCAAAAGTACAAAACAAAGGACGATGCGCACAATTGAAAAGCCGATTATTTGCATTCCTTAAAAAATGGTTTAAAATAAAATTAGTGACGAGAATCGAAGACTTACAATTGAAGCCGAAGTGGCCTTACTGTTGTACATATGAAACGTCACTGTGACAACCGGTTTTTATTTACGGCATGCGTGCATACGGCCCGCATCACAGTGACGTTTTGTATGTTCAAAAGTATAAAACAAAGGACGATGTGCACAATTGAAGAGCCAATTACTTGCATTCCTTAAAAAATGGTTTATAATAAAATTAGTGACGAGAATCGAAGACTTACAATTGACGATGAAGTGGCCTTACTTTTGAACATATGAAACGTCACTGTGACAACCGGTTTTTATTATAAGTGAAAATGTCATATGTACCGTACTGTCTTTAGTGTCAAAATGACAATCTTGCAACCTGCTCTAACTCACCCGGAATACCTACTCTTAACAGCCCTTAGTAATAAAGTATGTTCATTAAGAAAAAACCTCAAGTGCGCCATGACTTTTTATTTTTAAAAATTTAAGTTGGTAACACATATTGAGGTTATGTTACTTGCAGCATGTTCACGAAGACGTAGGTTCACCTAAAAAACTTAAATTTTTTAAATTAAGAAATCACGGCATGCTTGAGGTTTTTTTTAATGAACATACGATACATAGTGTAAATGTAAATAACAGCTGCTGTACGTGTGGGTTACTTACCTTTGCTTTTTCTATTTCCAGGAATTTGACTTTCTCTCCCAAACTGACTTTGTCCGCCTCCAGATCCAGACGGGCTTGTTCCGTTTGCAGGAGTTCCTTCCTTAAAGATTGTATGTCGTTCTGATGGTCGCTGCACTGGGCTTGAAGCGCGTGTTTTTCATCTTCCACCTGGATCCGATTAAAGGAAATTAAATAATGGCCTTTTGAACGGGGCGCCACTTGTGGACGAATTTCGAACTAATGAATACCTTCTTGAGTTCATCTTGAAGCCTCTTTTTGTCCATCTCCAACGTTGCGGCCATATTTTCTTTCTTCATCAGGGTCTCGTGTGCTCCGGATTTTTCTCCAAGCGCCCTGTCCAGTTGGAGTTCGTAGTCGACTGAAAGTGGAAGTTTTATTATTGGAAAAATAGTTGAAATATTAAATTCCCGAGGCGAGGTAAGTAATCGTGGGTAAAGACAGTATTCAAGCACGAAAACATACGTTACTTACGTTTTGTCTTCTCGAGAGCGCTGATCATCGAATCGGCCTCCATCTTCTGCTGCTCGAGCATGTCGTGCGATAAATACAGCTTGTTCAACTCCTCCCTGGTGGTGAGGAGTTCCTCCCTGATCCGGCTGCACCTGTCCTCCTCGGCGCGCAGGTTCATCTCCCTCAGGCAGGCGTCCTGGTTCATCCTGTCGATTTCGTTCTGCATGAAGATCTTCTCGTCGGAAAGGGCGTCCACCTCCTTCTGCAGCTTGCCGTTGAGCTTCTGGAGTTTCTCGTAGTCTTGATTCAGAGTGTCGACCTGGATAAAGACAAAAATTAGTAATCGATGGACAATAGCTTTACTTTACCCAATCCAATTCCTATCTTGGCATGAAATTACTCAGTGGATATTCTTAATTCAAGAACACTATTGCCCATTCGCACGGCACTCGGTTAAAAACTATGATTACTAAATCAATGATTAAGTTAGTCATGCCACTCCGTTTGCACCGCCCATCGGTTAGTATCCGATGATTAAATGGTCGTGAGCAAAAATACGGTTGGCAATTTGTGGGGTTATTTTATTTTCTGACCCCATTGCTCATGCTTCAGGTGCCAAATGAACAGCTGTTTACAGTTTCCTATTATTTAGAAAATCTATTTTAATTCTTGAATCTTGGAGGCGTTCACTTCGTGGTACATTTTCAATTTCGACATAAAGAAAACACTTAACTTTTTTATACCACTTTTATTTAACTTTACTCAGTTTGATAATGATTACCGTGTAATTGAAACTAGTCACGTAAAGTAAAATAAAAGTGGTATAAAAAAGTTAAGTGTTTTCTTTATATCGAAATCTATTTTATGTTCAAATGTTCAATTACTTGCAACAAATTGAATGTGAATTGTTTGCTTAATTCATACACGCTTCATCTAATAAATCAAATTTTTTTATTCGCATATTCACTTGGATTGGCATACCGACATTTAAATCTAGCGCTTGAATAAATAAATCAATTGTTTTTGATCTCCATAATGATTTTATATCACTTAACGTCTTCTTCAATGTAATAAACCTTCATGTTCCTTTATTTTTAACACGAACGCACGTGTATCTTCTTAACCGGCTTCCTAACCGCCCAAACTCGGCCGGTTAAAAATTGGGACTTTAACCCAACTTTAATCAATGATTAAATGGCGGTGCAAAGGGATTAACTTATAATCAATGATTAAAGAGTTGACCGGGTGCGGTGCAAACGGGCATGACTGTTACAATTTTTAAACAGTTTTTATACATTACTAATAAAAGTCTAATAAATATCATATTAAAGAATTTGTACATTTCCAATACGTTTTTAATTGAGAAAGTTGTTCAGTGGAGAAAATTAAACTCTTTCACCACGGGTTACTGATCAATGGGACAACGAGATTTGACATTTCTTTACGAATAGTATTTATCATTACTATGACAACTATACAACAGTACATTGTTTTGTTAAAAATGAAATGACATTGACATTTGTCAACGAATTTGTGTTTATTACACTTAATTAAAACAGTGATTAAATGGCGGTGCAAACGGATTAACTTATGATCAATGATTAAAGAGTTAACCGGGTGCGGTGCAAACAGGCATATAACCTTTAAAAAAAATTGAAGCATTTCTTTTCAGTACTATTGAAACTAGCTTGTTCGTTTACCACTATGCAAACCATGAATTAAAGCGCAATTGATGTTCCTTTTACCATTGTGTTGATGTCAGTTCTGTGTCGATCCAGAGCCAGCTTCTCGGACCGGACGGACTCCAGGTTCTTCTGGAGGGTGTCGCGCTCCTGGGACACCTTCGAGCACTGCGAACGGCAGTTGTCCAGCTGCGCGACGAGCTCCTTCACCCTGTCCTCCAGCACCGAGACGTTTTCCTCCGAGTGTTCGCACTGTTTCCTGACCAGCAGGAGCTGTTCCCTGTTCGATTGAAGCTTGACCTGTAAGGAAATAAGTGTAACGTATTCAAAAAAAATGTAAGTACTTCTTTAACTTACTTGAAGTTCGTGTATCAAAGACTGGTACTTATTCAAGGCCGCCTGGACGGCCGATATCGTGCTTTCGGCGAACGCTGCCGATGACGTAATACCTCGGACTCCTCTCTTTGGGGACCTAGAGGGAAATATTATATGAATTACCTATTTAAAGTATGAAGCATTGATGATTTGATGATTAATCTAGAATCAATGGTAATCTTACTTTTGAGGGATAGGTGTTGAAGCGCTTAAGTGTATATGCGAAGCCGAGGTGACGTCGACGATGTCTTTCATTTCCGCGTCTTGGATGAGGGCGTGCGCGATGTCTCTCAGAGCTGCCTGAAGCAGCTCGACCTCGTCCTGCATTCGCACGACCTGCGTGACGTTGTGCTCGGCCTCGGTGCAGCGATCCTCGAGATTCTGCACCTCCCGCACGAGGTCCTGGATCCTCTCGTCCTTCGACTTGAGATCGTTCTTCTGCGACTCGTACTGCGCGCGCATCGACTCCACTTTCGCGCGCAACTCCGCGTTCTCCGGATTGAAAGTGGTCGTCGGCTGCGCCAACTAGAAAAAATGGTGATGTGGCCATCATGTTACTTTCTTCAACTTTATATTTACGTTTTCATGGGTTTATTTTCAATTGAAATCATATTTTAAATGTATATCGAGCGTTGCGTAAACTCGGATGAAACTGACGTTTAAAACGTCAAAATCATGAAAGATGGAAAAATTATACTTCAAATCCAAAAATTCGGTTTACTCAAAAACTAACGAGATTTCGAAAAAAACTTATTCTTTAGAAGTTATTCATTTTAGCATTCTCTACAATTATAATTGACATAAATTTGCTGTAACTATTATCGTTTCATAATTATAAACCAAAAATTAATAAATTTTTTTCTCGAATAGCAATGATTTTATGAAAAATATTTTCAAGCAAAAGATGTTCATTTCTTTGTTGTCTTCGATGTTTGTTTAAATGTTTTTGTGATATGTTTTATATTTAAGAAAATATTGGCAAAAAACAAAAAACAGTAAAGGTAAACACCCACTTCCAGTGTACGAAATTTTACCAAAAGCTTTTCAGTTCTTCAGATTATCAAATAAGACGGATGTTCAAAGTTTCATATCAATTGCTCTATTAGTTTTTGAGATATAGCGCACACAGACAGACACACACACACACACACACACACACACACACACAAACAAACACACACACACACACACACAAACAAACACACACACAAACACAGACACAATTTTTTTTTCCAGAAATTGTTGAAATGGCATCTAGGGACCCCAAAACGGATATTTCCGTAAAAAAAAAAATTTTGAAAAAAAAATCACGATCACAATCCTTTCTCCTACTTCGTAACGGAGAAAGTAAAAACGTATGTATGTACTAGGTTGGTGATTTCTTTATAACGTTGGATATTGGTTGACGTTTGCCTTCAAAATAAATTTGAGGTTATGTTTTACACATGGTTGCCATGTGCTTAACTACCCTATCATAAAGTTTATTACCACTTTTCTGTTAAACAATGAATCGATTGCAACATGGCATTCATATATCAATTCAGTGGGGACACCTAAATAATCAAAGAACCTAAGCAAAATAAATCCCAAATCTGGTTGGCCAATAAAAAAAAACGAGTAAATATAAGGTGTGAGGGACAGAAATTGGTTTCTGAGTTGGTCATGCCTGAGAGAGATAGAGAGAGAAACAGCAGTCATGTCTGAGATTGATTGATTTTTTTTAAATCTAGTTTTTCAAGTTAAAACTACTTTTAGATAAAATAGTCTTCTTAAAAAAAATTGAAAAAATTCCCAATGCAAGCCGGTTATATCCTCCGGCATCCCTGAAAGTTTCAGCTTTTCAATTTGAAAAGAAAAAACTAAATCACTAAAAGAAGAAAAACGAAAAACCGGATGGATGACGCGCTTCGGAAGGGTAGGGGCTGTTTCAAAAATTTTGAAAAAAACACAGATGAAGGCTCGTGTTACCCCGAACCCCCCCTAAAAGTTTCAACTCTCCGATATCGATTGAAAAAAAATACGTCCTCGAAAGAAATAAAAAAGAGAGAAAAAAATGTCCGGGGTGGGCCGAATAACGCGCTCTGGAGGGGCGGGGGGTGGTCGGAAGGTTCTGAAAAAATTATGGATCACGGCTCGTCTCACCCCCCGCCTATCCTGAAAGTTTCATCTCTCCGATATAAATAGAAAAAAATACGTCCTCGAAAGAAATAAAAAAGAGAGAAAAAATGTCCGGGGTGGGCCGAATAACGCGCTCTGGAGGGGCGGGGGGTGGTCGGAATGTTCTGAAAAAATTAGGGATCACGGCTCGTCTCACCCCCCGCCTACCCTGAAAATGTCATCTCTCCGATATAAATAGAAAAAAATACGTCCTCGAAAGAAATAAAAAAAAGAGAAAAAATGTCCGAGGTGGGCCGAATAACGCGCTCTGGAGGGGCGGGGGGTGGTCGGAAGGTTCTGAAAAAATTAGGGATCGCGGCTCGTCTCACCCCCCCGCCTACCCTGAAAGTTTCATCTCTCTGATATAAATAGAAAAAAATACGTCCTCGAAAGAAATAAAAAAAGAGAGAAAAAATGTCTGGGGTGGGCCAAATAACGCGCTCTGGAGGGGTGGGGGGTGGTCGGAAGGTTCTGAAAAAATTAGGGATCACGGCTCGTCTCACCCCCCGCCTATCCTGAAAGTTTCATCTCTCCGATATAAATAGAAAAAAATACGTCCTTGAAAGAAATAAAAAAGAGAGAAAAAAATGTCCGGGGTGGGCCGAATAACGCGCTCTGGAGGGGCGGGGGGTGGTCGGAAGGTTCTGAAAAAATTAGGGATCGCGGCTCGTCCCACCCCTCGCCTACCCTGAAAGTTTCATCTCTCCGATATAAATAGAAAAAAATACGTCCTCGAAAGAAATAAAAAAAGAGAGAAAAAAATGTCCGGGGTGGGCTAAATAACGCGCTCTGGAGGGGCCGGGGGTGGTCGGAAGGTTCTGAAAAAATTAGGGATCACGGCTCGTCTCACCCCCCGCCTACCCTGAAAGTTTCATCTCTCCGATATAAATAGAAAAAAATACGTCCTCGGAAGAAGTAAAAAAAGAGAGAAAAAAATGTCCGGGGTGGGCCGAATAACGCGCTCTGGAGGGGCCGGGGGGTGGTCGGAAGGTTCTGAAAAAATTAGGGATCACGGCTCGTCTCACCCCCCGCCTACCCTGAAAGTTTCACATCTTCGATTTCCATAGAAAAAAATACGTCACCGAAAGTACGCCGAAGAGTAAAAAAGGGGGCGTGGCCTGATTGGGGCAAATATTCAAAAATCGGGCACCGAGCGTCCCTTCGAAATCGATTTTGATTCCTAAAAAACACGGCCGCCACCCTCCCGCTCGGTCGCCTACCGACTTCTGATCCGGCGCGATTCGATGTTTTTTTCGATTTTCAAAAATTGCTGGTTTTAGAGGGGCGGGAGTGGTCGGGATCGACTCGATCGATAATTTTACACAAACTGAGAACAAAATAATTCGAACGTGCTTTAAAACGCGCCCCCCGGGGGTGGGGGTTCATGTCCAAAACTCTAATAATTTTATTCATTTGGCGCCCTCTATACGTCTGCAAAATTTCAACTCGATTCGACTTGTAGTTTCGGAGGCTCACGAAACGGCCTTAATTCAATTGAACTAATCGAGTCTCATGACATACCTCATTTATCTCGGGCATGGCCAACTCGGAAACAAAATTTTGTGGCTCACACCTTATCAATAAGTAAAAATATTAATTTAATAGTAATTGTACTAACAGTGTAAATCTAAATATAGAGGGCGACTTGTAATTGTATTGTGTGAGCCACAAAATTTTGTTTCAGAGTTGGCTGTGAGATAAATGAGGCATGTCGCATATTATACGTCATGAGATTTAAAAAAATTAATTAATCTCAGACATGACTGCCATGTTTCTCTCTCTCGGGCATGGCCAACTCTGAAACAAAATTTCGTGGCTCACAGGATATTATCCATCATGCAAGTGAAGAATTTTTACAATTGTAGCCTCAAAACAAGCGAGAATTATTCTTCAAAAGTTAAACCAACAGAAGCCAAACAAGTACTTACGCTGAGCATCGAGTCCGCTCTAAGATTTCTATTGATCTGCCCGCAAGCGAAGACGACATCCCTTCCCATGCTGCCGATGTCCCCCCTCAATTTCCCCAGGTCCCTCTCCGTGCTGCCCTGGACGTCCATGAAGAGGCGCTTGATGGAAACGACGTCCCTCCAGAGGTTCAGCAGCCTGTTGTGCTCCGTGCTGTAGTAGTCGTTGAAGGCCTGCTCCTCGTCCTTCCATTCGTCCTCCTTCAAGAGCATCTCCTCCCGCAGCTCTTCGAACTGGTTGGTCAGCTTCTGCAGGTCGACGGTGAGCTCTTCGTTGGTCTGGTGGGATTCTTCGAGTTGGTCGCGGAGCGTCTTGTTTTGATTTATCAAGCGTTCGCAGCTGGAAACGAAAGTAACCTCAAAAGTAACGAGATGTCAAAATAAACAGAATGGAGAATTGCAGGCAGCCAATATAATATTACTTGAATTATTAGCCATATTTTGTAGGGCTGCCAACATGATATTACTTGAATTATTGCCCCTATTTTGTAGGGCTGCCAACACAATATTACTATAATAATAATAATCTTTATTTAGCAATATGCTATCTAAATACACATATAGAATAAAAAATATGTACAATATATAAAATATAAAAAACAATTTTTGTAATGATAATATAATAATTTTCAAATTATAATATATAATATTACTTGAATTATTACCCGTATTTTGTAGGGCTGCCAACATGATATTACTTGAATTATTACCCCTATTTTGTAGGGCAGCCAACACAATATTACTCAAATTATTACCCCTATTTTGTAGGGCTGCCAACCATCTTCACGATAGATTGCAATCAAATTTGGAGACTTTTTACAAAACTGCAGCAAATTAATTATGTACTTACTTTCTACGTTCCTCGTCTAATCTATTGAGCGCTACTTGTAGATCGGTGATCCGTTCCTCCCGTATGTCTCTGAGGTGCTGCTGGGCTTGTTCCAGTGCGGAACCAGGTGCAGCTGTCAGAGACGGTTTGGTAGGCCTGGCGCCAGTTACTACCGGTGTAGAACTATCTACATACTGAACACTGTGGTCGGCCATCTGAGTTTCTAGGTCGGTGCATCGCTGCTTGTACTGTAACACCTGACACACAACCAATTTTTGAGAGTTTACAAAATGTCAAATTGGGAGTACCTCAGTAACATCCCAATAAAATGAACAAAATAATATTGATGGTGGATTTATTTTATAAAGTTTTACATATGATCCGACAGTGAAAAAAATTATCAAATGTCAGATTTCTAACAACGTTGCCTAATTCATGTATTAAATTAATTAAATTATTGCTTCAATCATTGAAGTTGCTGATGGCAACATTGCCCACTGTTTTTTTTTAAATATAACCCATTTTTTCAAGTCTAGACTTTTTACATTAGCCAACAAAACTGCCACCCTAACACAGCCAACTTAGTTAAAAATAAAAATGGAACAGAGTCACTTTGTAATACATTTTAGGGTCGGGAACTTTTCAATCAACAGCATTTTATTGAAAAGTTCCTGAAACAAAATATACGTTGAGATCATCTGTATATAAAAGTTTTTGAAAGATCGTTTATAAATATGTTGAAGATCCGGGGACCTAACATAGATTCTTGAGCAACCGCGATACTGGAACTAAAGTGACTTGTTACTAGATGATGAATTCAGTCTTTGTAAGACCTAAACATAAATTTGAAATATAAAAATTAGAGAATAAACGTATTCGATCTTATGATGGTATTAATAACCTTGAATTGGTGACATTTTTTATATTATTAAGGATTAGTGACGGTGACAGTTTTTTTTTGGTAAGGCCGAGGTGGCAACAGATAGGTAGGGTCAATCGGTTGCAGAGATCTGTATTACCACCTCTGCCACCTCGGCTTGCAGAGATCTGTATTACCACCTCTGCTACCTCTGCCGTAACAAAAAAAAAACGCCGAGAGCCGTCACTGATTATTGTTGTACCTTTGCTTGTAATCTACTGACGAGTGCTGCTTGATTCTGTTGGGCTTGTCTGTAGGTGTCCAAACGTTTCCTGTAGGTGGAGGCTTCGTCGTGTAATCGTTGTCGCAGGTCGGTGTTTTGTCTGGCCAAGTCTTCATCGCTGCTTCCACCGCCGTCGCCCCTTAAACGACTCTCCGGACGCACGCCGCCGCCACTGCCTCCAATTCCACTGCTCGACTAAAGAACACATGAAAAAAAATTAAGTTACCCATGAATTAAAACGCGCATGTCCTGATTAAACATTCGTAGTTGTCTTCAGACAGTTGATTTATTTACGGTATTACCACTATTTCATTAAAATTACAGTTTTTTTTCCAGCGGCGGCTCGTGGATGTTCAGCAACGGAAGAAATGTTTACCGAAAAAGCAACGGAATATTTGCTTCCTCTATTAGAGTAAGTAGTGCAGTACGAGCGACATCTTTGTCTTTGCCTCACCAACGGAAATCCACGAGCCGCCGCTGGTTTTTTTCATGCCAAAATTCCCATTCTTATTGACGCCACCGAACTGAACTGTTAGTTAGGTTATGTTTAAAGGGCTGCCAACCAGTGACGGTTCGCGGGTTTTTTTTCAGGTACGGCCGAGGAACAAGAGGTGACAATACAGATAGGTAGGGTCAGTTGCAGAGACCACACCTATCTGTATTGCCACCTCTTGTTCCTCGGCCGTACCAGAAAAAAACCCGCGAACCGTCACTGCTGCCAACTATTTTCGACTTTCTGATCTCGCGGTGTACACCAAGCAAACGTCAAACGTCAAAATCGGCGACATGCGTGTTTCAATTCATCGCCGACTGCGATTATAATTTCCTTTTGAAACACACTAATTTTTTTTTATAAACTTACATCAGTCCTTGATTTTGGTCTGTAAGTGAGCTGTTTCCTGCTGCGGTCCGACATTTTTGGAGACTCTGACCTCTTCGCTGGCGGCTGAAACCGGGAAGACTGTTTTGAAATTTCGATTCTATTTTAGCCGAATTAATGTTTAACAATGGGGTGCTGTTATTTTATAGTAATTTAAGCAACGGAGAGCTGTTTTGGTTATTTTTTTTAATGTTGTAAATGACAAACTTTGGATGCAGTGAATTTTATATGCGACGAATCTTCTAAATGTCAAAGTTTCAATGCAACAAATTTTATAAATAATGAATTTTCGGTGCAATAATAATTTTTTTTACGTCCAATTTTTTCAATGGAACGTATTTATCGGTGGGAACATGCCGCAAGTAACATAACCTTAACTTAGATTTTTTTTAAATAAAAAATTATGACACATTTGAGGTTTTTTTTAATGAACATATTTTATTTTGCGTATCACAAATTTTTAATGCATTTTTTCTTAATTAACGAATTTTTGGTGCAACGAATTTTATAACTTTGATCAAGCATATTTTTTTTAAACGAAAATTTAGTAAATGACAAATTTTCGATGCAATTAATTTTATAAATGAGAATATTTTAGAATATTTTAATTCCACGGAAATTTTAAATGACAATTTTCTGTGTAACGAATTTTATAAATGATAATTTTTCGGTGTAACGAATTTTATAACTTTGATTAATCATGTTTTTTTGAAAAGAGAATTTAGTAAATGACACACGAATTTCGTAAATAAATTTTCAATGCAATGTAATATTTAAAATGAGAAATTTTCGATACAAGGAATTTTATAAATGATGATTTTTCGGTGCAACGAATTTTTTAACTTTGTTTAAGCATGTTTTTTGAAAAAAGAATTTAGTAAATGACACATGCATTTTGTAAATACATTTTCAATGCAATGTAATATTTAAAATGAGAAATTTTCGATACAACGAATTTTATAAATGATAATTTTTCGATGAAACGATTTTTATAACTTTGGTTAAGCATGTTTTTTTGAAAAGAGAATTTAGTAAATGACACACGAATTTTGTAAATAAATTTTTAATGCAATGTAATATTTAAAATGAGAAATTTTCGAGACAACGAATTTTATAAATGAGAATATTTTAGTTACACGGAAATTTTAAATGACAATTTTCTATGCAACGAATTTCACAAATGAAAATTTTTTGATGCAACGGACTTTATAATTTACAAGTTTTTCATACAACACGCTTTATATTCAAGAACTTTTATAGATGATGATTTTTGATACAACGAATTTTATAAATGACAATTTTCGATACAACGAATTTTATAAATGATAATTTTCGATGGAACGAATATTATTGCAAATCTTATGTTTTTTTTGTTTATTTATGCATAATTTTTTTTATATCAGAAAATATTAATTCCGCGGTGCTTTTAAATGACAATTTTTGATGCAATGAATTTTATAAAAGAAAAATTTTTGATGCAACGAATTTTATAAATGACAAATTTTTGATTCAACGAACTATATACGACAAATTTTCGATGCAATGAAACTTTATACAGGACAAATTTTATAAATGAAACATTTTTGATGCACTGAATTTTTTTTCTTTTTTTTGCCTTGGATGCACTTCCACCTGATATATAACTTTAAATAAAAAAATTTCGAACAATAAATTTTTGATACAACGAAATCTAAAATTCCACTAAGTTTTTAAATGGCAATTTTATACGCAACGAATTTTATAAATGATAAATTTTTGATGCACTGATTTTTTTTTCTTTTTTTTGCCTTGGATGCACTTCCACCTGATACATAACTGACAAATTTTGAATTCAACGAATTTTATAAATGACAATTTTCGATGAAACGAATTTTATAAATGATACATTTTTGATGCATTGAATTTTTTTTCTTTTTTTCCCTTGGATGCACTTCCACGTGATACATAACTGACAAATTTTGAATTCAACGAATTTTATAAATGACAATTTTCGATGAAACAAATTTTATAATTGACTAATTTTTGATACAACGAATTTTCCGAATGAGAAATTTTCGATTTTGCATATCTTTTGGATAAGAGAATTCTTTAAATTTTCAATACAACAAATGTTATAAATGCCAAATTTTCGATGCAGCGAATTTTATAAATGATAAATTTTTGATGCATTGATTTATTTTTTTTGTCTTGGATGCACTTCCACGTGATACGTAACTGACAAATTTTTAATTCAACGAATTTTATAAATGACAATTTTCGATGAAACGAATTTTATAAATGACTAATTTTTGATACAACGAATTTTCCGAATGAGAAATTTTCGATTTTGCATATCTTTTGGATAAGAGAATTCTTTAAATGGCAAATTTTTAATACAACAAATGTTATAAATGGCAAATTTTCGATGCAGCGAATTTTATAAATGACTAATTTTCGATACAACGAATTTCCCAAATGAGATATTTTAGATTTTGCATATCTTTTGGATAAGAAAATTCTTTAAATGACAACAAATGTTATAAATGGCAAATTTTCGATGCAACGAATTTTATAAATTATAAATTTTTAATGCAATGGATTTTATAACTGGCAAATTTTTAATACGACGAACGTCATAAATGACAAATTTTGAATTCAACGAATTTTATAAATGACAATTATAGATGCAACGAATTTTATAAACGACCAGTTTTCGATACCACATATTCATATTTTCAGAATGTGAAATTTTCTATTTTTCATATCTTTTGGATAAGTGAAATCTACAAATGGCAAATTTTTGATGCAGCGAATTTTATAAATGATAAATTTTTAATGCAATGGATTTTATAACTGACAATTTTTTAAGACGACGAACGGTATAAATGACAAATTTTGAATTCAACGTATTTTATAAATGACAAATTTTCAATGCAACGAATTTTATAAATAACTAATGTTCGACGCAACAAATTTTTAAATCGAAAATTTTTCGATACAACGAATTTTATAAATGACAGTTTCTTTAATTCCACAAAATATTTAAATAACAATTTTCGATGCAACGAATTTTATAAATGATAAATTTATAATAATGTAATAACTGATACATTTTTAATAAAACGAACTTTATAAATGACAAGTTTTCAATTCAACTAATTTTATAAACGACATTTTTAATTCCAAGTTTTTAAATGACAATTAAGGGATAGTACAATGGCAATTTCCAATGCAACAAATCTTACAAATAACAAATTGTCAATGCAACGAATTTTATAAATGACAAATTTTCGATGCAACGAATTTTATAAATAACTAATGTTCGATGCAACAAATTTTTAAATCGAAAATTTTTCGATACAACGAATTTTATAAATGACATTTTTTTAATTCCACAAAATATTTAAATAACAATTTTCGATGCAACGAATTTTATAAATGATAAATTTTTGATGTAATTAATAATCTAATAACTGATACATTTTTATTACAACAAACTTTATAAATGGTAAATTTTTAATTCAACGAATTTTATATTGGACAATTTTTAATGCAACGAATTTTATAAATGAGAAATGGTCGAAGCAGCAAATTTTAAAATTTAAAAATTTTCGATACATCGAATTTTATAAATCAGTTTTTTTTTATTCCTGGAAGTTTTTAAATAGAAGAATTCTATAAATGGAACGAATTTTATAAACAAGAAATTTTCGATGGAATGAATTTTATACATGAGAAACTTTTAGTGCAACAAATTGTTAAAACGAAAAATTTTCGAGACAATGATTTTTACAAATGTGAAATGAAGTTTTTAGATAACAAAATTTTAATGAAACCAATTTTATAAATGTTTTTTTTAAACAAATATATTTTTAAATAGCAACTTTTTATTGCATCGAACTTTATAATTTATCTTCCAAAGAGAGTAAATTTTCGATGCAAGAATTTTATAAATAACAAATTTTATAAATGACAAATTTTGCTTCAATGAATTTTATAACTGACAAATTTTCGATGCAATAAATTTTGTAAATGACAAATTTTTGATGCAATGAATTTTATGAATAACAAACTTTATACTTGATAAATTTTTGATGCAATGAATTTTATAAATAATGTATTTATAAAATGATACATTTTTGATGCAGTGAATTTTATAACTGACAAATTTTCAATGCAATGAATTTTATAACTGACAAATTTTCGATGCAATACATTTTGTAAATGACAAATTTTTCATGCAATGAATTTTTTAAATAACAAACTTTATACATAATAAATTTTAGATGCAATTAATTTTATAAATAATGTATTTATAAAATGATAAACTTTGATGCAGTGAATTTTATAACTGACAAATTTTCAATGCAATGAATTTTTTAAATAACAAACTTTATACATAATAAATTTTAGATGCAATTAATTTTATAAGTAATGTATTTATAAAATGATAAATTTTTGATGCAGTGAATTTTATAACTGACAAATTTTCAATGCAATGAATTTTATAACTGACAAATTTTCGATGCAATACATTTTGTAAATGACAAAGTTTTCATGCAATGAATTTTTTAAATAACAAACTTTATACATAATAAATTTTAGATGCAATTAATTTTATAAATAATGTATTTATAAAATGATAAACTATGATGCAGTGAATTTTATAACTGACAAATTTTCAATGCAATGAATTTTTTAAATAACAAACTTTATACATAATAAATTTTAGATGCAATGAATTTTATAATTCATGTATTTATAAAATGATAAATTTTTGATGCAGTGAATTTTATAACTGACAAATTTTCAATGCAATGAATTTTATAACTGACAAATTTTCGATGCAATACATTTTGTAAATGACAAATTTTTCATGCAATGAATTTTTTAAATAACAAACTTTATACATAATAAATTTTAGATGCAATTAATTTTATAAATAATGTATTTATAAAATGATAAACTTTGATGCAGTGAATTTTATAACTGACAAATTTTCAATGCAATGAATTTTTTAAATAACAAACTTTATACATAATAAATTTTAGATGCAATGAATTTTATAATTCATGTATTTATAAAATGATAAATTTTTGATGCAGTGAATTTCATAACTGACAAATTTTCAATGCAATGAATTTTATAACTGACAAATTTTCGATGTAATACATTTTGTAAATGACAAATTTTAGATGCAATGAATTTTAGAAATAAAAAAATGTTTAACATAATTTTGATAAAGGGCCTATTCACATGTCCCTTTCACAACTAACCACTACCAACATGAATGTTAAATTATGAAAATTTCATAGCCTTCTAGACTATAAAAAACAAAATAAGAATCGATTATAGACATCCGGCGAAAGTTGACGAAATGCGACTCGAAAGAAATACGGCGCAAGGGGTAAATTCCGGCCGTCCGGGACCGGGGGGGGGGGGGGAGGGGGGCGAAACGTGCGTTCGTTTTAATGGCTTCGCGGATCCATCCAGGGAGGGTGCATTTCCTGGATAAAGGGGGTCGTGAAAGCTGAAATAGTGCCTGGCGGAGACGATCGCGTGCCCACTATTATTTCCTTATCCTGACTAAACACTCCACCACTTTCTCGCAAGGATAAGGAACTCCGATTTTTGGTGCGGTGTTATTATTACTCGTAAAAATGAATATATATGTCATTCATTCACGTAATTGCTGCGTATCAAAAAAAACGGAAAGGAAAAGTTAATCAAATATTCAAAAGACGAAATTACATGGCCATCCGACTTGATGATATCATTTATATTTACGCTTGCAATTTAAATCATATTTTAAATGTACATCGAGCGGATGAAACTGACGTTTAAAACGTCAAAATTATGAACGATGGAGAAATTATACTTCAAATTTTAAAGCTCAGTTTACTCAAAAACTAAAGCGATTACGAAAAAAATTTATTCTTTATAAGTTGTTCATTTTGGCATTCTCTACCATTAATATTAACAAAAATTTGCTGTAACTATTATCGTTTCATAATTATAAAGTAAAAATGAAAAAAAAAATAATTGTTTTCTCGAATAAAAATGATTTTATGAAAAATATTTTCAAATAAAAGATGTTCATTTCTTTGTTGTCTTCAATATTTGATTAAATGTTTTTGTGATATTTTTCATATTTAAGAAAATATTGGCGAAAAACAAAAAACGGTTAAGGTAAACGCCCACTTCCGGTGTGCGAAATTTTACCAAAAGCTTTTCAGTTCTTCGGATTATCAAATAAGACGGATGTTGAAAGTTTCATATCAATTGGTCTATTAGTTTTTTAGATACAGCGCGCACAGACACCCCAGGGGACCCCAAAACGGGTATTTCCGTAAAAAAAAAATTTCAAAATTATTTTTTATTTTTTACAGAATGAATAATTGATCAATTCAATATTTAAATGATTGCGCACTTTGCTTAAAAAAAAACACTTTTTCATTACACCAATTAAGATGATGCATTTTTGAATATTATGCAACATTGAGTAATAAAAATATTTCAAACACGACGCAATAATAATCGCGAAATTTTTGAATCGCAATCCAAAATCGGCGCTGAGACACACTTTTCGAGTGAATCCTGATAAATCGTTTATTTATATAAATAGTTCCATTCCATTTCAATTGCATCCGAAGGTTCAGACACGATTCCAAAGTCCGAACGAGAGTGGACGTGACCACTCGCATCTTATCAACACTGAATGTGATTTATTTATCCCATACAAGACGCAAACAATCAATTAATTTATATTTTTACTGATTACTTTAAATGAGAGATAAGGAATTAATTAATTGACGGGAAAAATTCATTCCGTAATGATGGAGTTTTCTCTAAAAGCTCAAAAATGATCGATTTTGAATTTCCCGCTGAAACAATTGCCATACCGTGTCTTGCTATAAAATGACAACAATACAAAGTTGAAGTAAAAGAGGCAAAATTATAGAATTTGAAAAATTGTAAAAAATTAACTAACGAAAGGATTTCCTTCAAAAGCTCAAAATTCATAGAAAAGTAACCCATTTTGAATTTCCAGTTAAAACAATTGCCATTCCATGGCTTGCAATAAAATTACAACAATCCAAAGTTGAAGTAAAGGAGGCGAAATATTCTTCCAGAATTAAAAAAATTGTAAAAAATTAACTAACGAAAGGATTTCCTCAAAAAGCTCAAAATTCATAGAAAAGTAACCCATTTTTAATTTCCAGTTAAAACAATTGCTATTCCATGGCTTGCAATAAAATGAGAACAATACAAAGTTGAACTAAGAGAGGCGAAATTTTTTTTACAGAATTTGAAAATTTGTAAAAAATTAACTAACGAAAGGATTTCCTCAAAAAGCACAAAATTCATGGAAAAATAACCCATTTTTAATTTCCAGTTAAAACAATTGCCATTCAGTGGCTTGCAATAAAATAACAACAATACAAAGTTGAAGTAAGAGAGGCGAAATTTTTTTACAGAATTTGAAAAATTGTAAAAAATTAACTAACGAAAGGATTTCCTCCAAAAGCTCAAAATTCATAGAAAAATAACCCATTTTTAATTTCCAGTTAAAACAATTGCCAATCCATGGCTTGCAATAAAATTACAACAATTCAAAGTTGAAGTAAAAGAGGCGAAATTTTTTTACAGAATTTGAAAAATTGTAAAAAATTAACTAACGATAGGATTTCCTCAAAAAGCTCAAAATTAATGGAAAAATAACCCATTTTGAATTTCCAGTTAAAACAATTGCCAATCCATGGCTTGCAATAAAATTACAACAATCCAAAGTTGAAGTAAGAAAGGCGAATTTTTTTTACAGAATTTGAAAAATTGTAAAAAATTAACTAACGAAAGGATTTCCTCCAAAAGCTCAAAATTCATAGAAAAATAACCCATTTTGAATTTCCAGTTAAAACTATTGCCATTCCATGGCTTGCAATAAAATTACAACAATACAAAGTTGAAGTAAGGGAGGCGAAATTTTTTTACAGAATTTGAAAAATTGTAAAAAATTAACTAACGAAAGGATTTCCTCCAAAAGCTCAAAATTCATAGAAAAATAACCCATTTTTAATTTCCAGTTAAAACAATTGCCATTCCATGGCTTGCAATAAAATTACAACAATACAAAGTTGAAGTAAGAGAGGCGAAATTTTTTTACAGAATTTGAAAAATTGTAAAAAATTAACTAACGAAAGGATTTCCTCCAAAAGCTCAAAATTCATAGAAAAATAACCCATTTTTAATTTCCAGTTAAAACAATTGCCATTCCACGGTTTGCAATAAAATTAGAACAATACAAAGTTGAAGTAAGAGAGGCGAAATTTTTTTAAAGAATTTAAAAAATTGTAAAAAATTAACTAACGGAGGGATTTCCTCCAAAAGCTCAAAATTCATAGAAAAATAACCCATTTTTAATTTCCAGTTAAAACAATTGCCATTCCATGGCTTGCAATAAAATTACAACAATACAAAGTTGAAGTAAGAGAGGCGAAATTTTTTTACAGAATTTGAAAAATTGTAAAAAATTAACTAACGATAGGATTTCCTCCAAAAGCTCAAAATTCATAGAAAAATAACCCATTTTTAATTTCCAGTTAAAACAATTGCCATTCCATGGCTTGCAATAAAATGAGAACAATACAAAGTTGAAGTAAGAGAGGCGAATTTTTTTTACAGAATGTGAAAATTTGTAAAAAATTAACTAACGAAAGGATTTCCTCAAAAAGCTCAAAATTCATAGAAAAATAACGCATTTTTAATTTCCAGTTAAAATAATTGCCATTCAGTGGCTTGCAATAAAATGACAACAATTCAAAGTTGAAGTAAGAGAGGCGAAATTTTGTTACAGAATTTGAAAAATTGTAAAAAATTAACGAACGAAAGGATTTCCTCCAAAAGCTCAAAATTCATGGAAAAATAACCCATTTTTAATTTCCTGTTAAAACAATTGCCATTCCATGGTTTGCAATAAAATTACAACAATACAAAGTTGAAGTAAGAGAGGCGAAATTTTTTTACAGAATTTGAAAAATTGTAAAAAATTAACTAACGATAGGATTTCCTCCAAAAGCTCAAAATTCATAGAAAAATAACCCATTTTTAATTTCCAGTTCAAACAATTGCCATTCCATGGCTTGCAATAAAATGAGAACAATACAAAGTTGAACTAAGAGAGGCGAAATTTTTTTACAGAATTTAAAAATTGTAAAAAATTAACTAACGAAAGGATTTCCTCAAAAAGCTCAAAATTCATAGAAAAATAACCCATTTTTAATTTCCAGTTAAAACAATTGCCATCCCATGGCTTGCAATTAAATGACAACGATACAAAGTTGAAGTAAGAGAGGCGAAATTTTTTTACAGAATTTGAAAAATTGTAAAAAATTAACTAACGAAAGGATTTCCTCCAAAAGCTCAAAATTAATGGAAAAATAACCTATTTTGAATTTCCAGTTAAAACTATTGCCATTCCATGGCTTCCAATAAAATGACAACAATACAAAGTTGAAGGGAGGCGAAATTTTTTTTTACAGAATTTGAAAAATTGTAAAAAATTAACTAACGAAAGGATTTCCTCCAAAAGCTCAAAATTCATAGAAAAATAACCCATTTTTAATTTCCAGTTAAACCAATTGCCAATCCATGGCTTGCAATAAAATTACAACAACACAAAGTTGAACTAAGAGAGGCGAAATTTTTTTACAGAATTTGAAAAATTGTAAAAAATTAACTAACGAAAGGATTTCCTCCAAAAGCTCAAAATTCATAGAAAAATAACACATTTTGAATTTCCAGTTAAAACAATTGCCATTCTATGGCTTGCAATAAAATGACAACAATACAAAGTTGAACTAAGAGAGGCGAAATTTTTTTACAGAATTTGAAAATTTGTAAAAAATTAACTAACGAAAGGATTTCCTCGAAAAGCTCAAAATTCATGGAAAAATAACTCATTTTTAATTTCTGGTTAAAACAATTGCCATTCCATGGTTTGCAATAAAATTACAACAATACAAAGTTGAAGTAAGAGAGGCGAAATTTTTTTACAGAATTTGAAAATTTGTAAAAAATTAACTAACGAAAGGATTTCCTCCAATAGCTCAAAATTCATAGAAAAATAACCCATTTTGAATTTCCAGTTAAAACAATTGCCATTCCATGGCTTGCAATAAAATGAGAACAATACAAAGTTGAACTAAGAGAGGCGAAATTTTTTTACAGAATTTAAAAATTGTAAAAAATTAACTAACGAAAGGATTTCCTCAAAAAGCTCAAAATTCATAGAAAAATAACCCATTTTTAATTTCCAGTTAAAACAATTGCCATTCCATGGCTTGCAATAAAATGACAACAATACAAAGTTGAAGTAAGAGAAGCGAATTTTTTTTACAGAATTTGAAAAATTGTAAAAAATTAACTAACGAAAGGATTTCCTCAAAAAGCTCAAAATTCATGGAAAAATAACCCATTTTGAATTTCCAGTTAAAACAATTGCCATTCCATGGCTTGCAATAAAATGACAACAATACAAAGTTGAAGTAAGAGAGGCGAAATTTTTTTACAGAATTTGAAAATTTGTAAAAAATTAACTAACGAAAGGATTTCCTCCAATAGCTCAAAATTCATAGAAAAATAACCCATTTTGAATTTCCAGTTAAAACAATTGCCATTCCATGGCTTGCAATAAAATGAGAACAATACAAAGTTGAACTAAGAGAGGCGAAATTTTTTTACAGAATTTGAAAAATTGTAAAAAATTAACTAACGAAAGGATTTCCTCCAAAAGCTTAAAATTCATAGAAAAATAACACATTTTGAATTTCCAGTTAAAACAATTGCCATTCCATGGCTTGCAATAAAATGAGAACAATACAAAGTTGAAGTAAGAGAGGCGAAATTTTTTTACAGAATTTGAAAAATTGTAAAAAATTAACTAACGAAAGGATTTCCTCCAAAAGCTCAAAATTCATGGAAAAATAACCCATTTTGAATTTCCAGTTAAAACAATTGCCATTCCATGGCTTGCAATAAAATGACAACAATTCAAAGTTGAACTAAGACAGGCGAAATTTTTTTACAGAATTTGAAAAATTGTAAAAAATTAACTAACGAAAGGATTTCCTCCAAAAGCTCAAAATTCATGGAAAAATAACCCATTTTGAATTTCCAGTTAAAACAATTGCCATTCCATGGCTTGCAATAAAATGACAACAATTCAAAGTTGAAGTGAGAAAGGCAAATTTTTTTTACAGAATTTGAAAAATTGTAAAAAATTAACTAACGAAAGGATTTCCTCCAAAAGCTTAAAATTCATAGAAAAATAACACATTTTGAATTTCCAGTTAAAACAATTGCCATTCCATGGCTTGCAATAAAATGACAACAATACAAAGTTAAAGTAAGAGAGGCGAATTTTTTTTACAGAATTTAAAAAATTGTAAAAAATTAACTAACGAAAGGATTTCCTCCAAAAGCTCAAAATTCATGGAAAAATAACCCATTTTGAATTTCCAGTTAAAACAATTGCCATTCCATGGCTTGCAATAAAATGACAACAATTCAAAGTTGAAGTGAGAAAGGCAAATTTTTTTTACAGAATTTGAAAAATTGTAAAAAATTAACTAACGAAAGGATTTCCTCCAAAAGCTCAAAATTCATGGAAAAATAACCCATTTTGAATTTCCAGTTAAAACAATTGCCATTCCATGGCTTGCAATAAAATGACAACAATACAAAGTTGAAGTGAGAAAGGCAAATTTTTTTTACAGAATTTGAAAAATTGTAAAAAATTAACTAACGAAAGGATTTCCTCCAAAAGCTCAAAATTCATGGAAAAATAACCCATTTTGAATTTCCAGTTAAAACAATTGCCATTCCATGGCTTGCAATAAAATGACAACAATTCAAAGTTGAACTAAGACAGGCGAAATTTTTTTACAGAATTTGAAAAATTGTAAAAAATTAACTAACGAAAGGATTTCCTCCAAAAGCTCAAAATTCATGGAAAAATAACCCATTTTGAATTTCCAGTTAAAACAATTGCCATTCCATGGCTTGCAATAAAATGACAACAATTCAAAGTTGAAGTGAGAAAGGCAAATTTTTTTTACAGAATTTGAAAAATTGTAAAAAATTAACTAACGAAAGGATTTCCTCCAAAAGCTTAAAATTCATAGAAAAATAACCCATTTTGAATTTCCAGTTAAAACAATTGCCATTCCATGGCTTGCAATAAAATGACAACAATTCAAAGTTGAACTAAGACAGGCGAAATTTTTTTACAGAATTTGAAAAATTGTAAAAAATTAACTAACGAAAGGATTTCCTCCAAAAGCTCAAAATTCATGGAAAAATAACCCATTTTGAATTTCCAGTTAAAACAATTGCCATTCCATGGCTTGCAATAAAATGACAACAATACAAAGTTGAAGTGAGAAAGGCAAATTTTTTTTACAGAATTTGAAAAATTGTAAAAAATTAACTAACGAAAGGATTTCCTCCAAAAGCTCAAAATTCATGGAAAAATAACCCATTTTGAATTTCCAGTTAAAACAATTGCCATTCCATGGCTTGCAATAAAATGACAACAATTCAAAGTTGAACTAAGACAGGCGAAATTTTTTTACAGAATTTGAAAAAATTGTAAAAAATTAACTAACGAAAGGATTTCCTCCAAAAGCTCAAAATTCATGGAAAAATAACCCATTTTGAATTTCCAGTTAAAACAATTGCCATTCCATGGCTTGCAATAAAATGACAACAATTCAAAGTTGAAGTGAGAAAGGCAAATTTTTTTTACAGAATTTGAAAAATTGTAAAAAATTAACTAACGAAAGGATTTCCTCCAAAAGCTTAAAATTCATAGAAAAATAACACATTTTGAATTTCCAGTTAAAACAATTGCCATTCCATGGCTTGCAATAAAATGAGAACAATACAAAGTTGAACTAAGAGAGGCGAAATTTTTTTACAGAATTTGAAAAATTGTAAAAAATTAACTAACGAAAGGATTTCCTTCAAAAGCTCAAAATTCATAGAAAAGTAACCCATTTTTAATTTCCAGTTAAAACAATTGCCATTCCATGGCTTGCAATAAAATTACAACAATACAAAGTTAAAGTAAGAGAGGCGAATTTTTTTTACAGAATTTAAAAAATTGTAAAAAATTAACTAACGAAAGGATTTCCTCCAAAAGCTCAAAATTCATGGAAAAATAACCCATTTTGAATTTCCAGTTAAAACAATTGCCATTCCATGGCTTGCAATAAAATGACAACAATTCAAAGTTGAAGTGAGAAAGGCAAATTTTTTTTACAGAATTTGAAAAATTGTAAAAAATTAACTAACGAAAGGATTTCCTCCAAAAGCTCAAAATTCATGGAAAAATAACCCATTTTGAATTTCCAGTTAAAACAATTGCCATTCCATGGCTTGCAATAAAATGACAACAATACAAAGTTGAAGTAAGAGAAGCGAATTTTTTTTACAGAATTTGAAAAATTGTAAAAAATTAACTAACGAAAGGATTTCCTCAAAAAGCTCAAAATTCATGGAAAAATAACCCATTTTGAATTTCCAGTTAAAACAATTGCCATTCCATGGCTTGCAATAAAATGACAACAATACAAAGTTGAAGTAAGAGAAGCGAATTTTTTTTACAGAATTTGAAAAATTGTAAAAAATTTACTAACGAAAGGATTTCCTCAAAAAGCTCAAAATTCATGGAAAAATAACCCATTTTGAATTTCCAGTTAAAACAATTGCCATTCCATGGCTTGCAATAAAATGACAACAATACAAAGTTGAAGTAAGAGAAGCGAATTTTTTTTACAGAATTTGAAAAATTGTAAAAAATTAACTAACGAAAGGATTTCCTCAAAAAGCTCAAAATTCATGGAAAAATAACCCATTTTGAATTTCCAGTTAAAACAATTGCCATTCCATGGCTTGCAATAAAATGAGAACAATACAAAGTTGAAGTAAGAGAGGCGAAATTTTTTTACAGAATTTGAAAAATTGTAAAAAATTAACTAACGAAAGGATTTCCTCCAAAAGCTCAAAATTCATGGAAAAATAACCCATTTTGAATTTCCAGTTAAAACAATTGCCATTCCATGGCTTGCAATAAAATGACAACAATTCAAAGTTGAAGTGAGAAAGGCAAATTTTTTTTACAGAATTTGAAAAATTGTAAAAAATTAACTAACGAAAGGATTTCCTCCAAAAGCTTAAAATTAATAGAAAAATAACACATTTTGAATTTCCAGTTAAAACAATTGCCATTCCATGGCTTGCAATAAAATGAGAACAATACAAAATTGAACTAAGAGAGGCGAATTTTTTTTACAGAATTTGAAAAATTGTAAAAAATTAACTAACGAAAGGATTTCCTTCAAAAGCTCAAAATTCATAGAAAAGTAACCCATTTTTAATTTCCAGTTAAAACAATTGCCATTCCATGGCTTGCAATAAAATTACAACAATACAAAGTTAAAGTAAGAGAGGCGAATTTTTTTTACAGAATTTAAAAAATTGTAAAAAATTAACTAACGAAAGGATTTCCTCCAAAAGCTCAAAATTCATAGAAAAATAACCCATTTTTAATTTCCAGTTAAAACAATTGCTATTCCATGGCTTGCAATAAAATGACAACAATACAAAGTTGAAGTAAGAGAGACGAATTTTTTTTACAGAATTTGAAAAATTGTAAAAAATTAACTAACAAAAGGATTTCCTTAAAAAGCTCAAAATTCATAGAAAAATAACCCATTTTTAATTTCCCGTTAAAACAATTGCCAAAATACAAAAAGTCGTCTTTGTAATGAATTAAATGACTTATCTTCGTGTCGCGATTGTGAATTCTCGGAATAACAAAAATAACGACGCATCGTCGTGAAAAATAACTTTCTTCTGGAAACGGCTCATAATTCATGGAATCTCGGCACAAAGTCCACGGATGTGTGTACTAGAAATTGATAACAACATTACATCAGATGAAAAAATAAACAACACAACATAAAATAAAAATTAAATTACTCCAGCAAAAGCGCCACCTTGCGGAGGAATTTCTAACTAAAATACAAGTAGTTGAGAGATTGCGATTAGGATTTAGCCAAAAAATCAAACCAATTAATTACTACCGCAGTTTCGCCAATTTCGCCAAATTCGCCAATTTCACCAATTTAATTTTCGAAAATCTAGATTCAATCGCTTTTAATGCCTATTTATATGGAAAAAAAATTGTTCACGAGACGACCATTTCAATCGCACGTTTCGACCGCGCCGGCATTACATAACCGCCAATTAACGAGTCTGCATTTTGACGAAGTTTCTCGTTATCTTCGTTTCCGTCACGCTCGGCCGAAGAGGCTAATGCGGGTGTGTGTGTGTTTTGAAACTGCTAGAGATATCAACTGGACGGATCAGGTGAAATGTTGGAATGTGTCTGTGTCGAAACGTTTTTGGACTTTGGCCGAATTTTTCGAGTGCGACACACGAGCCGTCTAGGTCGCCAGACGGAACGGCCTAAACAATTGCGCATCGAACGTATTACGCATTACAGAAGTGTACTTGAGGTTTATTAATAGAAAGGTTTTCGATTCGGCTTTGAAATTTGTTTTAATTGGGCCAAAAAAAAATGGCCAAAAATTCAAGTCAATTATTACCTTGAATACCTCAAAATCCACTCAGAAATAGTCAAGTATTATAACGCTAAAAGTGGATTAACACATCTTAACGGGGAACAAAATGGCGTCGGATTAAACTTGAAAATGTTTGCAAATTCCGTATTCGCTGATTAATTTTTTTTTCAAAATTCAACGTTGGTTTGGATTATCTTGAAAACATCAAAATCGACTCAGAAATAGTCAAGTATTATAACACCAAAAGTGGATTAACGCATCTTAACGGGGAACAAAATGGCGTCGGATTAAACTTGAAAATGCTTGCAAATTTCGCATTCGCTGATTTTTTTTTTTTCAAAATTCAACGGTGGTTTGGATTAGCTTGAAAACATCAAAATCGACTCAGAAATACTTAAGTTTTATAACACCAAAAGTGGATTAACGCATCTTAACGGGGAACAAAATGGCGTCGAATTAAACTTGAAAATGTTTGCAAATTTTGCATTCGCTGATTAATTTTTTTTTTCAAAATTCAACGGTGGTTTGGATTAGCTTGAAAACATCAAAATCGACTCAGAAATACTTAAGTTTTATAACACCAAAAGTGGATTAACGCATCTTAACGGGGAACAAAATGGCGTCCGATTAAACTTGAAAATGTATGCAAATTTCGCATTCGCTGATAATTTTTTTTTTCAAAATTCAACGGTGGTTTGGATTCGTTTGAAAACATCAAAATCGACTCAGAAATAGTCAAGTATTATAACACCAAAAGTGGATTAACGCATCTTAACGGAGAACAAAATGGCGTCGGATTAAACTTAAAAATGTTTGCAAATTTTGCATTCGCTGATTAATTTTTTTTTTCAAAATTCAACGGTGGTTTGGATTCGCTTGAAAACATCAAAATCGACTCAGAAATACTTAAGTTTTATAACGCCAAAAGTGGATTAACGCATCTTAACGGGGAACAAAATGGCGTCGGATTAAACTTAAAAATGTTTCCAAATTTAGCATTCGCTGATTTTTTTTTTTTTCAAAATTCAACGGTGGTTTGGATTCGCTTGAAAACATCAAAATCGACTCAGAAATACTTAAGTTTTATACCGCCAAAAGTGGATTAACGCATCTTAACGGGGAACAAAATGGCGTCGGATTAAACTTGAAAATGTTTGCAAATTTTGCATTCGCTGATTAATTTTTTTTTCAAAATGCAACGGTGGTTTGGATTAGCTTGAAAACATCAAAATCGACTCAAAAATACTAAAGTTTTATAACGCCAAAAAAAGACGAACGCATCTTGACGCGGAACAAATGATAAAAAAAAAAATGTAAAAAACTTGGATTAGTCTGAAAATTTAAAAATCCGCACAAAAATACCAAACTTATCATAAAAATCAACATAATTGGTTACAAATTCCATTAAGTACTAATAATTACGGGAATAGAATTTTCGTGTAATAAAAAAAAAAAATTACTTACAGTAACTCAAAATTTGGTGTGGATGTGTGTAGGACTTACCTGTAATGGAAAAAAAAAACAAAAATGTATAAAAAAATATTGTTATGGTTAACACATTGACAGTTGCACGTGGCTGTAATGACAGGCAGAAGTTGAACATATTTTTTTTTTTTGAGAAATGCAATTTTTGTAATTTTGATGCTTCCAGATTTATTTTTATCAAAGTTTTCTTTTGAAAAATAAAAGAATATTTAATTACAAAGCGATTTTGACAGTTGCACGCAGTTGTAATGACAGATGGAAGTGTGGCAGATTTTTTTGTTAGGAAATCCATTTTTTTTAAATTAAAATATTCACTTTTGATGCTTCCAGTTTTATTCCCATCAAAAATATTTAAAGTTTTTTTTCGGTAAATAAAAGTATATTTAATTATAAAGCGATTTTGACAGTTACAGGCAGCTGTAATGACAGATGGAAGTTGGGCAGATTTTTTTGTTAGGAAATGCATTTTTTTTTTAATTAAAATATTCGCTTTTGATGCTTCCAGTTTTATTTCCATCAAAAATATTTAAAGTTTTCTTTCGATAAATAAAAGAATATTTAATTACAAAGCGATTTTCACAGTTGCACGCAGCTGTAATGACAGATTGAAGTTGAGCAGATTTTTTTGTTAGGAAATGCATTTTTTTTAAATTAAAATATTCACTTTTGATGCTTCCAGTTTCATTCCCATCAAAAATATTTAAAGTTTTCTTTCGATAAATAAAAGAATATTTAATTACAAAGCGATTTTGACAGTTACAGGCAGCTGTAATGACAGATGGAAGTTGGGCAGATTTTTTTGTTAGGAAATGCATTTTTTTTTAAATTAAAATATTCGCTTTTGATGCTTCCAGTTTTATTTCCATCAAAAATATTTAAAATTTTCTTTCGACAAATAAAAGAATATTTAATTATGAAGCGATTTTGACAGTTACAGGCAGCTGTAATGACAGATGGAAGTTGGGCACATTTTTTTTGTTAGGAAATGCATTTTTTTTAAATTAAAATATTCACTTTTGATGCTTCCAGTTTCATTCCCATCAAAAATATTTAAAGTTTTCTTTCGATAAATAAAAGAATATTTAATTACAAAGCGATTTTGACAGTTACAGGCAGCTGTAATGACAGATGGAAATTGGGCAGATTTTTTTTGTAAGGAAATGCATTTTTTTTAAATTAAAATATTCACTTTTGATGCTTCCAGTTTCATTCCCATCAAAAATATTTAAAGTTTTCTTTCGATAAATAAAAGAATATTTAATTACAAAGCGATTTTGACAGTTACAGGCAGCTGTAATGACAGATGGAAGTTGGGCAGATTTTTTTGTTAGGAAATGCATTTTTTTTTTAATTAAAATATTCGCTTTTGATGCTTCCAGTTTTATTTCCATCAAAAATATTTAAAATTTTCTTTCGACAAATAAAAGAATATTTAATTATGAAGCGATTTTGACAGTTACAGGCAGCTGTAATGACAGATGGAAGTTGGGCACATTTTTTTTGTTAGGAAATGCATTTTTTTTAAATTAAAATATTCACTTTTGATGCTTCCAGTTTCATTCCCATCAAAAATATTTAAAGTTTTCTTTCGATAAATAAAAGAATATTTAATTACAAAGCGATTTTGACAGTTACAGGCAGCTGTAATGACAGATGGAAGTTGGGCAGATTTTTTTGTTAGGAAATGCATTTTTTTTTAAATTAAAATATTCGCTTTTGATGCTTCCAGTTTTATTTCCATCAAAAATATTTAAAGTTTTCTTTCGATAAATAAAAGAATATTTAATTACAAAGCGATTTTGACAGTTACAGGGAGCTGTAATGACAGATGGAAGTTGGGCAGATTTTTTTTGTAAGGAAATGCATTTTTTTAAATTAAAATATTCACTTTTGATGCTTCTAGTTTCATTCCCATCAAAAATATTTAAAGTTTTCTTTCGATAAATAAAAGAATATTTAATTATAAAGCGATTTTGACAGTTACAGGCAGCTGTAATGACAGATTGAAGTTGGGCAGATTTTTTTTGTTAGGAAATACATTTTTTTTTAAATTAAAATATTCACTTTTGATGCTTCCAGTTTTATTTCCATCAAAAATATTTAAAGTTATCTTTCGATAAATAAAAGAATATTTAATTATGAAGCGATTTTGACAGTTGCACGCAGCTGTAATGACAGATGGAAGTTGGGCAGATTTTTTTTGTAAGGAAATGCATTTTTTTTTAAATTAAAATATTCACTTTTGATGCTTCCAGTTTCATTTCCATCAAAAATATTTAAAGTTATCTTTCGATAAATAAAAGAATATTTAATTACAAAGCGATTTTGACAGTTACAGGGAGCTGTAATGACAGATGGAAGTTGGGCAGATTTTTTTTGTAAGGAAATGCATTTTTTTTAAATTAAAATATTCACTTTTGATGCTTCCAGTTTCATTTCCATCAAAAATATTTAAAGTTATCTTTCGATAAATAAAAGAATATTTAATTACAAAGCGATTTTGACAGTTGCACGCAGCTGTAATGACAGATGGAAGTTGGGCTGATTTTTTTGTTAGGAAATGCATTTTTTTTTAAATTAAAATATTCACTTTTGATGCTTCCAGTTTTATTTCCATCAAAAATATTTAAAGTTTTCTTTCGAAAAATAAAAGAATGTTTAATTATAAAGTGATTTTGACAGTTGCACGCAGTTGTAATGACAGATGAAAGCTGGGCAGATTTTTTTGTTAGGAAATCCATTTTTTTTAAATTAAAATATTCACTTTTGATGCTTCCAGTTTTATTTCCATCAAAAATATTTAAAGTTTTCTTTCGAAAAATAAAAGAATGTTTAATTATAAAGTGATTTTGACAGTTGCACGCAGTTGTAATGACAGATGGAAGTGTGGCAGATTTTTTTGTTAGGAAATCCATTTTTTTTAAATTAAAATATTCACTTTTGATGCTTCCAGTTTTATTTCCATCAAAAATATTTAAAGTTTTCTTTCGAAAAATAAAAGAATATTTAATTATAAAGTGATTTTGACAGTTTCGCGCAGCTGTAATGACAGATAGAAGTTGGGCAGATTTTTTTTGTTGGGAAATGCATTTTTTTTTAAATTAAAATATTCACTTTTGATGCTTCCAGTTTAATTCCCATCAAAAATATCTAAAGTTTTCTTTCGAAAAACAGCATCGTTTTTCAAGAAACTTGCAATCAACAAATTTTGGAGAAAAAAAAATTAAACGCCCAACTTCTTCAATTTTTGAGTTATCGATGAAAAGCAAAATTTAGTTTGAACTGCTGAGGAAGTTGGAAAGTTGAAAAAACACATTATCTAGTTATCTAGTTTTCTAAATCAAAAACGGTCTTCAGTTTTTCGCGGGTCAAAAATTACAAACTTGTGTTTTTTGTCCAAATTCGGTTCTTAGAGATGTCGGAAAAATTAAATTTAATATTTTACGGCTACGTGCAATCTGAAAATTGTTGCGTTATTTATAATTAGTAGTAACCATGTTTGTTTACAAGAAAAAAACGTGCCAGACGATTCCGTGGCAAGTGATCCGGACGTGACTTATTGAATGTCGCTCCAATTTGTCGGACTTTGATCGTCTGAGTGAAACATTTCCCAGAATCGTATCTTTGGGTGGAATCCCGCTGGACTCTAACCAACCTTATCGGTTATTAACCATCCTCGAGGTTAAAACTATTTATTTGCTCTGTTATTCACGCCACAACCGGATCTGTCCTAAATCACGTCGAAAGAAAAATTTAAAAAAGAAATACTTTGCTCCGGTTAAAAATCGTCATAAATAAATTTTTCCCGCTGTTAGAAACTTTCTAACGTCAAAAGTGGCATTCTATAAACTTTTAGAAAGCTTTTTGCTAAATCATGTCAAAAGAAAAAAAATTAAAAAAAATACTTTGCCCAGTCAAAAATCGTCATAAATATTTTTTCCGCTGTTAGAAACTTTCTAACGTCGAAAGTGGCATTCTATAAACTTTTAGAAAGTTTTCTTTCTAAATCATGTCAAAAGAAAAAAAATTAAAAAATACTTTGCTTCAGTCAAAAATCGTCATATTAGAAACTTTCTAACGTCAAAAGTGGCATTCTAGAACTTTTAGAAAGTTGTTCTTAAATCATGTCAAAAAAAAAATTAAAAAATACTTTGCTTCAGTCAAAAATCGTCATAAATAAATGTTTCCCGCTGTTAGAAACTTTCTAACGTTAAAAGTGACTATTTTTCTACTGCTTATAAAATTTGACATTAGTAAAAAATGTCATTTTTCTATTGTAGTGCTGTGATACAAGTCAATTTTCCACTGTCAAAAATGATATTTTACAAGTTTTAGAAATTATTATTGTTCTACAGTGAAAACATTTTTTTTTTATTTGACGGAGTGATAAATTTCTGAATTTCTATTATTAAATTGTCATTTTCTTGTTTTTACAAATGTCTATTTTTTACTGTCAAAAATGATATTTTACAAGTTTTAGAAATTATTATTGTTCTACAGTGAAAACATTTTTTTTTATTTGACGGAGTGATAAATTTCTGAATTTCTATTATTAAATTGTCATTTTCTTGCTTTTACAAATGTCTATTTTTTACTGTCAAAAATGACATTCTAAACAAGTCAATTACTTAAAGTGCCATTTGGCAGTAGACAAATCACATTTTGGCAGTAGAAAAATGACATTTTGGCAGTACAAATTTGTCATTTTTAAATGCAAAAAATGACATTTTAACAGTAGAAAAATTTAAATTTTTGACCAGAAAAACATATACTTAAAATGCCATTTTTGGAAGTAGAAAAATGACATTTTGGCAGTACAAAAATGATATTTTGGCAGTTCAAATTTGTCATTTTTAAATGCTAAAAATGATATTTTAACAGTAGAAAAAATAATATTTTTAACTAGAAAAATATATACTTAAAATTCCGTTTTTGGCAATTGAAAAATGACATTTTGGCAATAGAAGTTTTCCATTTTTTTAAGCGGCTATAATATTTTTAACTAGAAAAATATATACTTAAAATGCCATTTTTGGCAGTAGAAAAATCACATTTTGGCAATAAAAATGTGTCATTTTTAAATGCGGAAAATGACATTTTAACAGTTGAAAAATTTAAATTTTTGACTAGAAAAATATATACTTCAAAGGCCATTTTTGGCAGTAGAAAAATGACATTTTGGCAATAGAAGTTTTCCATTTTGTTTAAGCGGCTGTATGACATTTTAACAGTAGAAATTTTTTTATTTTTAACTAGAAAAATTATATACTTAAAATGCCATTTTTGGCAGTAGCAAAATGACATTTTGGTAATAGAAATTTTTCACTTTTTTGAAGCAGAAATATGATATTTTAACAGTAGAAAAAATTATATTTTTGGCTGGAAAAATATATACTTAAAATGCCATATTTGGCAGTAGAAAAATGACATTTTGACTGTAGAAAAATGACATTTTAGCAATAGAAATTTTTCATTTTTTTTAAGCGGAAATATGATATTTTAACAGTAGAAAAAATTATATTTTTGGCTAGAAAAATATATACTTCAAATGCCAAATTTGGCAGTAGAAAAATGACACTTTGGCAATAGAAATTTTTCATTTTTTTAAAGCGGAAATATGATATTTTAACAGTAGAAAAAAATATATTTTTGGCTAGTAGAATAATTACATTTTGGCAGTGTAAAATGACATTTTGGCAGTAGAAAAATGACATTTTGGCAATAGAAATTTGTCATTTTTCCGCATTAAAAAAAAAAATAAATTATTAAAAGTAGAAAAATTTTAATTTTTGAGGAGAAATATATATATTTGAAGTGTCATATTTGGCAGTAGAAAATTGACATTCGAAATTTATCATTTTTGAATGCGGAAAAATTTAGATTTTATCAGTCGAAAACTTTAAATTTTGGCTAGAAAAATATATACTTAAAATGCCATTTTTGGCAGTAGAAAAATGACATTTTGGCAATTGAAATTTGTCATTTTTTTAAAGCGGAAATATGACATTTAAACAGTAGAAAAAAAAATATTTTTGACTAGAAAAATATATACTTAAAATTCCATTTTTGGCAGTAGAAAAATGACATTTTGGCAATAGAAATTTTTCATTTTTTTTGGCAGAAATATGACATTTAAACAGTAGAAAAAGTTAAATTTTTGACTAGAAAAATATATACTTAAAATGTCATTTTTGGCAGTAGAAAATGACATTTTGGCAAATGAACTTTGTCATTTTTTAAGGGGAAATATGACATTTTAACAGTAGAAAACATTATATTTTAGACTAGAACAATTTATATTTAAAATTCCATTTTTGGCAATAGAAAAATGACATTTTAGTAATAGAAATTTGACATTTTTTTAAAGCGGAAATATGACATTTTAACAGTAGAAAAAATTATATTTTTGACTAGAAAAATATATACTTAAAATGCCATTTTTGGCAGTAGAAAAATGTCATTTTGGCAATAGAAATTTATCATTTTTCCGCATGAAAAAAAATATATTTGAAGTATCATATTTGGCAGTAGAAAAATGACATTCGAAATTTGTCATTTTTTAATGCGAAAAAAATAGATTTTATCAGTACAAAAATTTAAATTTTGGCTAGAAAAATATATACTTAAAATGACATTTTTGGCAGTAGAAATATGACATTTTGGCAATAGAAATTTGTTATTTTTCCGCATTAAAAAAAATAAATTATTAAAAGTAGAAAAATTTCAATTTTTCAGGAGAAAAATATATATTTGAAGTGTCATATTTGGCAGTAGAAAAATGACATTCGAAAGTTGTCATTTTTGAATGCGGAAAAATTAGATTCCATCAGTAGAAAAATTTAAATTTAGGCTAGAAAAATATATACTTAAAATGCCATTTTTGGCAATAGAAAAATGACACTTTGGCAGTAAAAATTTGTCATGTTTTTAAATGCGGAAAAATGACATTTTAACAGTAGAAACATTTAAATTTTTGACCTGAAAAACATCTTCTTAAAATGCCATTTTTGGCAGTAGAAAAATGACACTGGCAGTAGAAAAATGACATTTTGGCAATATAAATTTGTCATTTTTCCGCATTCAAAAGAAAAAATTGAAATTTTAGAGTAGAAAAATATATATTTGAAGTGTCATATTTGGCAATAGAAAAATGACATTTTGGCAATAAAAATTTGTCATCTTTGAATGCGCAAAAATGAGATTTTAACAGAAGAAACATTTAAATTTTTGAGTAGAAAAATATATACTTAAAATGCCATTTTTGGCAGTAGAAAAATGACATTTTGGCAGTAGAAAAATGACATTTTTGACAAAAGAAAGTAATATTTTAGCAGTAGAAGACTATAATAACATTTTTAATAATAGAAAGAATGGCATTCTTGACCGTAGAAAAATATATTCTTTAAAAGATGTAAATTACCAAAGCAGAAAAATGTCACTTTGTCTGGAGAAAATAAATTTTTAAACAGTAGAAAATTCAAATTATAAACAGTAGAAAATATAACCTCTTAAAGTTGCAGAATGCCATTTTTGACATCTACAAAATTATATTTTAGAATTTTCAATTTTTTAACATTGGAAAATTTGAATTTTGTGAACTAGAAAAGTATGAAGTTTAACAGTTGTATAACGCCATTTTTGACAGTAGAAAATTGGCATTTATCATACTAGGAAAATTACAGTTTTACAATGGAAATTTTGAAATCTTTGGATTGGAGAAAATAATATTTTTAACAGTGGAAAATTTGAAATATTAAAGAATGTCATTTTTGAGAGTAAAAAAAAATATATTTTAACAGTTTTTGATTTAGATTTATTTGCAGTATGACATAATGAGCATACATTGCAAATGTCAGAACTTAAATTTTGACAAATAAGAAATACATTTTTTTTTAATTTACAGTTCTTTTGAATATTCCGAAATTGAAATAGAAATTTATCATTTGTAACTGAAGAAAACTATTATTTTTGTTGAAAATTCTTAACAGTAGAGGGTCGATTTTGAAAACTGAAAGTGTGTTTTTTTTTTTAATTTTACAATTTTTTTTTTTTACAAAAATCTTTATATAAATTGAAGAAAACGAAGAACTACACATCCTTTGTTAATAAATGTGTTTCATAAACTCTTTGATTTTCGAGGAAAAAAAAATAAAAATATAAAAGCTATTTTGGTCTGTAATTAAGAAATAATTTCAGTGAAAAAAAAAATTAATTGACGATCGGTAATAAATTCTTGGAGAATTTGATGTACGAGTACACACTTTCTGGCAAACACCTTTTCTAAAGATAACGCAACAACAGGGGTAGTGAACTTTATCAAAACATTATGTAAGTTTAACGGATAACATTGAGAAATTTGTTTTTTTTGCGGAGCGATGCTCAAAATAAAAACTATCTCCAAGTGCTAATATTGCTATCTGGTCGGTGATAAGATAGGCTAGTTTGTAAATAGGATGTATTATCGTTATCCTCGTCTATTGTGTTTGTTTATTAAAAATTAAGAGATTGCTATTAAAAAAAAAATTAAAACACAACGAACGTCAATTGTCGTCTAGTCGAAATTTTTACACATTCAATAATTAATTGTGTATTGAACAAATTTATACTTATTGAAATGAACTTTGAGTAAATTTCAAGTGGATAGCAACTGTTTTTTTTAATGGTAATTTCAAGTCATTTTATTATGTTATTTTTACACGAGCGGGTTTATCTTAAAATTTAAGGATTGTATAATTTGAAAAAAATGTTGCGTTTTAAGCTAAGTATATCTTTTTCCAAAAGGTTTCCAAAATGAAGAAAATTTGATCGAATTTGAAGTTGGAGTTCTGTCAAAAAAGCGAATTGATGGATTACCAACCACCGATTTTTTTTTAGAATTGTCAAATTTTGTTCGTCTGAATTGCACTTAACGGTCAAAACGCAAAAATACGTTTGAAACTTTTTTTTTGATAGGGTAAGTGATGTAGAAGCCAAAAAATTTGAAAAAAAATTGACCGTAAAGTGCATTCACTCCTGTTCACGTGGGATTATTTGAAAGTTTACGGATGAAAAGTTTACAGCTTTTTAAAAGATCGCAATTTTCCAAGCCGACAAAATAGAATCAACCGTTTTAGATTTTGTATTCAAAAGTTTCATCACACGAAATCATCAAAACAAATGACCGCACTTTCGCGTGTAATATAAATCAATTTACCTGCGAAAGTCGTTAATCCGTGTCAACACTACACACAGCCGTTGTAACACTTACTTAACTCAATCACTGAACTTAACAACCCGCATAATACAAACACCGAATTCGAACTGTTTTGTTTTTGACCTTCTCCGTTTTCACCTGCGGCGATCGCACCGAAAACACCTTCCGGTCGAAAAAAAAATTGCTTCGGCTAGAGCGTGACCTCGACCAATATTTAACACATGAGACGGGAAAATTAGAACACGGATTTTTTTAAATTTTCCGAAATCCCCTTGATGGATTCTAATGATTTATTTTAGAAAACATTGCAGACTTAAAAGAAAAATCCGAAGATTTTTTTTTCAAAATTTTCCATCAAAATCTTAAGCTTGGATTCTTTATATGTAATGTTTTCTTTTAAATATCGTTAGTGGTTAAACGGCTAAAAGCTTACGCCAAAAAAAAAAAATCTTAAAGGCAAAAAGACATCTGGTCGATAGCTCTAATGAATTTTTCAGAAAACTTGAAGATTTTTTTTTCAAAAATTTCCATCAAAATCTCTAAGGCAGAAAGACATACCAATTTGGCAGAGTAACAAACCAAAATTACTTTATCGTACGCCTGTTAATTTTATCAAATGAGACATGAAGTTTTTAGTCATTTCTTTGATTCGATTTTCTTTAATTTTCCAAAATTCGTTCGATGAATTCTAATAAATTTTTCAGAAAACATTGCAGACTTATAGAAAAATCGGAAGATATATTTTTTTTTAATTGTCCATCAAAATCTTATAAAAAGACACATGATCGATAGCTCTAACGCATTTTTCAGAAAACTTGGAAGATTTTTTTTTTTTTCAAAAATTTTCATCAAAATCTCCAAGGCAGAAAGACATACCCATTTGGCAGAGTAACAAACCAAAATTACTTTATCGTATACCTGTTAATTATTTCAAATGAGACATGAATTTTTTAGTCATTTCTTCGATTTGATTTTCTTAAATTTTCCGAAATTCGTTCGATGAATTCAAACAAATTTTCTAAGGCAAAAACACATACGATCGATAGTTCTATGAATTTTTTAGAAAACTTGAAGATTTTTTTTTTCAAAAATTTTCATCAAAATCTCCAAGGCAGAAAGACGTAGCCATTTGGCAGAGTAACAAACCAAAATTACTTTATCGTACGCCTGTTAATTTTATCAAATGAGACATGAAGTTTTTAGTCATCGATTCGATTTTCTTAAATTTTCCGAAATTCGCTCGATAAATTCTAATTAATTTTTGAAAAAACATTGCAGACTTATAGAAAAATCCGAAGATTTTTTTTCTAATTTCCCATCAAAATCTCATAAAAAGACATATGATCGATAGCTTTAATGCATTTTTCAAAAAACTTGAAGATTTTTTTTTCTTCAAAAATTTTCATCAAAATCTCCAACGCAGAAAGACATGGCCATTTGGCAGAGTAACAAACTAAAATTACTTTATCGTATGCCTGTTAATTATATCAAATGAAACATGAAGTTTTTAGTCATTTCTTTGATTCGATTTTCTTAAATTTTCCAAAATTCGTTCAATGAATTCTAACAAAATTTTTCAGAAAACATTGCAGACTTATAGAAAAATCCGAAGATTTTTTTTTTAATTTTCCATCAAAACCTCATAAAAAGACATATGACCGATAATGCATTTTTCAAAAAACTTGAAGATTTTTTTTTTCAAAAATTTTCATCAAAATCTCCAAGGCAGAAAGACATAGCCATTTGGAAGAATAACAAACCAAAATTATTTTATAGTATGCCTGTTAATTATATCAAATGAGGCATGAAGTTTTTAGTCATCTCTTTGATTCGATTTTATTAACTTTTCCGAAATTCGCTCGATGAATTTTTCAGAAAATATTGCAGACTTATACAATACTGTTTTATTTTTTTCAAAATTTTCCATCAAAATCTCTTAGACAGAAATACTTCTGGTCTAATTTGCAAAAAGCAAAGATTTAGATTTTGAAAATTGCCCAAAAATCCTCCCTGTTGAGAGAGAGAGAGAGAGACAATACATTTATTGAGACACTTTTACAAATGACCTCAACAGGCAGAGGTCTTTCAGCCTTCTCTCTATTGATTTTATCAATCTTCTTAGAAATGATTCAAACATATAATTTGCAAAACTTTCAACTATTTTGAAAATTTTCCAAAAATCCCACTTTTACAAACGACCTCAACAGGCAATTGACCAGAGATCTTTCAGCCTTCTCTCTATTCATTTTATCAATCTTTTTAGAAATCATTTAAAGATGTAATTTGCAAAAAGGAAACTTTCAACTATTTTCAAAATTTTCCAAAAATCCTCTCCACTGATTTTACTAATCTTTGTAGAAATCATTCAAACACATGTGGCTTTAAAATACGAGCAAATTCGAAAACCAATTATCACTAGTTTTTCCGGAATTTAACATCAAAATCACCTTTTTTGCAAAATGCAAACTTTCCACCAATTTTTTTTTAAATTCTCTCGAAATCTTCTCCTCGATGGATCTCAACCATTTTTTTTTTAATATTTCTGGCATGAAACAAAACGAAAGATGGTCTTCAAATCGCGAGAAAATTCGAAAACCGATTATCATTAATTATTCGGCAATTTTCAAAATGCAAACTTTCCACCAATTTTTTTTTAATTCTCTCGAAATCTCCTTCTCGATGGATCTCAACAATTTTTTTTTGAAAATACTCCAGGCATGAAACAAAACAAAAGATGGTCTTCAAATCGCGAAAAAAATCGAAAACCAATTATCATTAGTTTTTCGGCAATTTTCCATCAAAATTTATTTATTTCATTTTAATTTTTTTTTTCTTGCAATCTCGTTGGATTTTAAGAAAACTCTCAGAAAATATTCCAGACGTACGTAGCTATAAAATAAAACAAACAAAAAAAACGGTTGTGTTTTTGAGAAATTTTCCATCAACATCGCAAACTTAAAAAATGCAAAAATTTCAACTGGATTTTCTGAAATATTTTAAAATCCATTCGATCGCATCTTTTTTTTTAGGTTTAATTCCACGTCATAAATTTAGGCAAACGAACTTATTTCATCCAAATATTTTCAATGTAATCGCAGTATTTTAAAGGCAAAAAGCATTTTTCACGCGTTAAGTGGAAAATAAATTTTAAAAAAATATTTAGAGTGGGAATGGATATTCTATCTCTCTTTAGCTATAATCCCACACTATCTATCTTAGTAAGCAAGCATCTTTCATCAAAATATCTTTAACGTAACGACAGTTATCAATTTTTTCAAGACAATAAAAATTTGTCACGCGTTAATCGAAAAAAATTAAAAATAAAATATTTATTGTGGGAATGGATATTCTATCTCTTTTTGGCTATAATCCCACATCATCTATCTTAGCAAGCAAGCATCTTTCATCAAAATATCTTTAATATAACGACAGTTATCAAATTTTTCAAGACAATAAAAATTTGTCACGCGTTAATCGGAAAAAATTAAAAATAAAATATTTATTGTGGGAATGGATATTCTATCTCTTTTTAGCTATAATCCCACATCATCTATCTTAGCAAGCAAGCATCTTTCATCAAAATATCTTTAACGCAACGACAGTTATCATATTTTTTAAGACAATAGAAATTTGTCACGCGTTAATCGGAAAAAATTAAAAATAAAATATTTATTGTGGGAATGGATATTCTATCTTTTTCTAGCTATAATCTCACATTATCTATCTTAGCAAGCAAGCATCTTTCATCAAAATATCTTTAACGTAACGACAGTTATCATATTTTTTAAGACAATAGAAATTTGTCACGCGTTAATCGGAAAAAATTAAAAATTAAATATTTATTGTAGGAATGGATATTCTATCTTTTTCTAGCTATAATCCCACATCATCTATCTAAGTATACAAGCATCTTTCATCAAAATATCTTTAACATAACGACAGTTATCATATTTTTTAAGACAATAGAAATTTGTCACGCGTTAATCGGAAAAAATTAAAAATAAAATATTTATTGTGGGAATGGATATTCTATCTTTTTCTAGCTATAATCCCACATTATCTATCTTAGCAAGCAAGCATCTTTCTTCAAAATATCTTTAACGTAACGACAGTTATCAATTTTTTCAAGACAATAAAAATTTGTCACGCGTTAATCGGAAAAAATTAAAAATAAAATATTTATTGTGGGAATGGATATTCTATCTCTTTTTAGCTAGAATCCCACATTATCTATCTTAGCAAGCAAGCATCTTTCTTCAAAATATCTTTAACGTAACGACAGTTATCAATTTTTTCAAGACAATAAAAATTTGTCACGCGTTAATCGGAAAAAATTAAAAATAAAATATTTATTGTAGGAACGGATATTCTATCTCTTTTTAGCTATAATCCCACATCATCTATCTTAGCAAGCAAGCATCTTTCTTCAAAATATCTTTAACGTAACGACAGTTATCATATTTTTTAAGACAATAGAAATTTGTCACGCGTTAATCGGAAAAAATTAAAAATAAAATATTTATTGTGGGAATGGATATTCTATCTTTTTCTAGCTATAATCCCACATTATCTATCTTAGCAAGCAAGCATCTTTCTTCAAAATATATTTAACGTAACGACAGTTATCATATTTTTTAAGACAATAGAAATTTGTCACGCGTTAATCGGAAAAAATTAAAAATAAAATATTTATTGTGGGAATGGATATTCTATCTCTTTTTAGCTAGAATCCCACATTATCTATCTTAGCAAGCAAGCATCTTTCATCAAAATATCTTTAACGTAACGACAGTTATCAATTTTTTCAAGACAATAAAAATTTGTCACGCGTTAATCGGAAAAAATTAAAAATAAAATATTTATTGTAGGAATGGATATTCTATCTCTTTTTAGCTATAATCCCACATCATCTATCTTAGCAAGCAAGCGTCTTTCATCAAAATATCTTTAACGTAACGACAGTTATCAATTTTTTCAAGACAATAAAAATTTGTCACGCGTTAATCGGAAAAAATTAAAAATAAAATATTTATTGTGGGAATGGATATTCTATCTTTTTCTAGCTATAATCCCACATTATCTATCTTAGCAAGCAAGCATCTTTCTTCAAAATATATTTAACGTAACGACAGTTATCATATTTTTTAAGACAATAGAAATTTGTCACGCGTTAATCGGAAAAAAATAAAAATAAAATATTTATTGTGGGAATGGATATTCTATCTCTTTTTAGCTAGAATCCCACATCATCTATCTAAGTATACAAGCATCTTTCATCAAAATATCTTTAACGTAACGACAGTTATCATATTTTTTAAGACAATAGAAATTTGTCACGCGTTAATCGGAAAAAATTAAAAATAAAATATTTATTGCGGGAAAGGATATTCTATCTCTTTTAACTATAACCCCACATCATCTATCTTAGCAAGCAAGCATCTTTCATCAAGATATCTTTAACGCAACGACAGTTATCATATTTTTTAAGACAATAGAAATTTGTCACGCGTTAATCAGAAAAAAATTAAAAATAAATAGCTAGAATCCCACATCATTTATCTAAATAATCACGCTTCTTTCATCAAAATATCTTCAACTCAAAGACAGTTATCTTGCTTTAAAGAAAATGTGCACTTTTTCGCATCGAATGGAAAAAAATTAAAAATTCAATATTTAGAGCGGGGTGGAAATTTTATCTTTCTTTAGCCTTAATCCCACATTATTTATCTAAACAAGCACGCTTATTTCATCAAAATATCTTTAACGCAAAGACAGTTATCTTGCTTTAAAAAAAATGTTCACATTTTCGCATCGAATGGAAAAAAATTAAAAATTAAATATTTATAGCGGGGGTGGAAATTTTATCTTTCTTTAGCCTCAATCCCACATTATTTATCTAAACAAGCACGCTTATTTCATCAAAATATCTTTAACGCAAAGACAGTTATCTTGCTTTAAAAAAAATGTTCACTTTTTCGCATCGAATGGAAAAAAATTAAAAATAAAATATTTATAGCGGGGGTGGAAATTTTATCTTTCTTTAGCCTCAATCCCACATTATTTATCTAAACAAGCACGCTTATTTCATCAAAATATCTTTAACGCAAAGACAGTTATCTTGCTTTAAAAAAAATGTTCACTTTTTCGCATCGAATGGAAAAAAATTAAAAATAAAATATTTATAGCGGGGGTGGAAATTTAATCTTTCTTTAGCCTTAATCCCACATTATTTATCTAAACAAGCACGCTTATTTCATCAAAATATCTTTAACGCAAAGACAGTTATCTTGCTTTAAAAAAAATGTTCACTTTTTCGCATCGAATGGAAAAAAATTAAAAATAAAATATTTATAGCGGGGGTGGAAATTTTATCTTTCTTTAGCCTCAATCCCACATTATTTATCTAAACAAGCACGCTTATTTCATCAAAATATCTTCAACGCAAAGACAGTTATCTTGCTTTAAAGAAAATGTGCACTTTTTCGCATCGAATGGAAAAAAAATAAAAATAAAATATTTAGAGCGGGGGTGGAAATTTTATCTTTCTTTAGCCTTAATCACACATCATATATCTAAACCGGAACGCTTCTCCCATCAAAATATCTTTTATTTAAAGACGGCTATCTTACAGGACACGATCCTCTTGAAACTTCAGTGCACAACATTTAAAAACCGTCACTCAATCACTCAAAAAAAAATGGGTGCAAGTACTATTGTGCTAGTTCTAGATTTAACAAGTGCATCGGGTGTGTCCGTGTCGTTGTTTGTTGACTTACACGGGGCATGTCGACGTCGCCAGTAGTCCGAGGGTGATGGTGGACGGTGTTGGTCGTGCGACTGCAACCGGAACACTGATCAGTCTGGTGTTGCGGGGGTGCAATCACCCCAATCTCGCCGTCGCCGGAAGGCACGTACAGAGTGGCGCGCGACCCAGCAACGTTCCACAAACAACCCTCCTCCACGTTTTGCATACTGCCTTACTCACACCCCGTATTTTCCTTATTCAATTTCCGCACAGAATAAATGTGCATAAAATATTATAAACCACGTGTAGATTCTGTACAGTTTTAGATGCTCAATGTCAAAATTTGTAACGGGAGACGGATATATCCGCAATAATAAAATGTTTACGCGTGTTTACTTGTTCGCGCGTCAAATCCGCAACTAGAGTACATCTCCCTTTCCATTTCAAACAATTTTATTCAGTTTAAATAAATAAATTAGACAACTTCTCGTGTTGCAAAAGCATTAAATAACTTTAATATTTCGTCTTTATTAAATTTATTTATTCAGTTTGTCGATTAAAATGGCGCAATTATCTCGCCAGTTGGGAATGTAATAAATGTAACCGATTCGATTCGCTTATCAATATCCGAACAATCTTTTTTCTACATGCGATAAATTCATATCGCAACGGCTATAATTCAATTCCTTCCAGTCATGCCAACAATTCGAAACGTACGCATCCCCGTAGTAAAAATCGACAAAACAACATGTGATGTTTATCAACGTTCGTTCGGTTGCTCCATTCTGATATCCGTAATTCCTCCATAAAACCGTCCATTCTGAAGATCCACACACACACAAACGCACACACACATTCACGATTAATCGTTTTGATTTATGTCCTCGGCACACGCGATTGCGATGGATGCCCTTTTGAAAATTTCGATATTGTAATATTAATAAATAAAAAAACTGATTTATAACGCCCCCGATATACAGGGTGCACAAAATGTGCGATGACTTTTGTGGAAGCGTACATTCTGAGTGACTCTGGAAAGTTTCAAATCAGCAGCAGTTGTTTTTCTATTTTTTTTTACAACTTGATCAAGAGGACTTGAAAATTTGCAAATTAAAATTTAAGTGCGATTATCTCGAAATTTAGGGAAGGGGTATTTTTGGATTTTTATGGAATTATGTACAGGCAATCATTAAGAGTAATTTTGGAAAGTTCCAAGTGCGTAGCAATTGTATTTTTATTTTTTTTCGAATTATATTGAAAATTGCTGAATTAAAATTCAAGTGCGATTATCTCGAAATTTAGGGAAGGGGTATTTTTGGATTTTCATGGAATTATGTACAGGCAATCATTAAGAGTAATTTTGGAAAGTTCCAAGTGCGTAGCAATTGTATTTTTATTTTTATTTTCGAATTATATTGAAAATTGCTAAATTAAAATTCAAGTGAGATTATCTCGAAATTTAGGGAAGGGGTATTTTTGGATTTTTATGGAATTATGTGCAGGCAATCATTTGGAGTAATTTTGGAAAGTTTCAAGTGTGTAGCAATTGTTTTTTTATTTTTTTTTTCGAATTATATTGAAAATTGCTAAATTAAAATTCAAGTGCGATTATCTCGAAATTTAGGGAAAGGGTATTTTTGGATTTTTATGGAATTCTGTAGAGAGAACTATTATGACTAATTCTGGAAAGTTTCAAGTGCGTGGAAATTGTTTTTTAATTTTTTTTTCCAACTTGATTGAAAATTGCTAAATTCAAATTCATTCAAGTGCGATTATCTCGAAATTTAGGGAAGGGGTATTTTTGGATTTTTATGGAATTCTATAAAGGGAACTATTATGACCAATTTTGAAAAATTTCAAGTGCGTGGCAATTGTTTTTTTTATTTTTTTTCCAAATTGATTGAAAATTGCTAAATTCAAATTCATTCAAGTGCGATTATCTCGAAATTCAGGGAAGGGGTATTTTTGGATTTTTATGGAATTCTGTAGAGGGAACTATTATGACTAATTTTGGAAAGTTTCAAGTGCGTGGCAATTGTTTTTTAAATTTTTTTTCCAAATTGATTGAAAATTGCTAAATTCAAATTCATTCAAGTGCGATTATCTCAAAATTGAGGGAAGGGGTATTTTTGGATTTTTATAGAATTACGTAGAGGGAACTATTGTGACTAGTTCTGGAAAATTTCAAGTGCGTGGCAATTGTTTTTTCTTATTTCTTTTCCAAATTGATTGAAAATTGCTAAATTCAAATTCATTCAAGTGCGATTATCTCGAAATTCAGGGAAGGGGTATTTTTGGATTTTTATGGAATTCTGTAGAGGGAACTGTTATGACTAATTTTGGAAAGTTTCAAGTGCGTGGCAATTGTTTTTTTATTTTTTTTTCCAAATTGATTGAAAATTGCTAAATTCAAATTCATTCAAGTGCGATTATCTCGAAATTCAGGGAAGGGGTATTTTTGGATTTTTATGGAATTCTGTAGAGGGAACTATTATGACTAATTTTGGAAAGTTTCAAGTGCGTGGCAATTGTTTTTTAAATTTTTTTTCCAAATTGATTGAAAATTGCTAAATTCAAATTCATTCAAGTGCGATTATCTCAAAATTGAGGGAAGGGGTATTTTTGGATTTTTATAGAATTACGTAGAGGGAACTATTGTGACTAGTTCTGGAAAATTTCAAGTGCGTGGCAATTGTTTTTTCTTATTTCTTTTCCAAATTGATTGAAAATTGCTAAATTCAAATTCATTCAAGTGCGATTATCTCGAAATTCAGGGAAGGGGTATTTTTGGATTTTTATGGAATTCTGTAGAGGGAACTGTTATGACTAATTTTGGAAAGTTTCAAGTGCGTGGCAATTGTTTTTTTATTTTTTTTTTCCAAATTGATTGAAAATTGCTAAATTGAAATTCATTCAAGTGCGATTATCTCGAAATTGAGGGAAGGGGTATTTTTGGATTTTTATAGAATTACGTAGAGGGAACTATTGTGACTAGTTCTGGAAAATTTCAAGTGCGTGGCAATTGTTTTTTCTTATTTCTTTTCCAAATTGATTGAAAATTGCTAAATTCAAATTCATTCAAGTGCGATTATCTCGAAATTCAGGGAAGGGGTATTTTTGGATTTTTATGGAATTCTGTAGAGGGAACTATTATGACTAATTTTGGAAAGTTTCAAGTGCGTGGCAATTGTTTTTTAATTTTTTTTTTCCAAATTGATTGAAAATTGCTAAATTCAAATTCATTCAAGTGCGATTATCTCAAAATTGAGGGAAGGGGTATTTTTGGATTTTTATGGAATTATGTAGAGGGAACTATTATGACTAATTTTGGAAAGTTTCAAGTGCGTGGCAATTGTTTTTTTAATTTTTTTTTCCAAATTGATTGAAAATTGCTAAATTGAAATTCATTCAAGTGCGATTATCTCGAAATTCAGGGAAGGGGTATTTTTGGATTTTTATAGAATTACGTAGAGGGAACTATTGCGACTAGTTCTGGAAAATTTCAAGTGCGTGGCAATTGTTTTTTCTTATTTCTTTTCCAAATTGATTGAAAATTGCTAAATTCAAATTCATTCAAGTGCGATTATCTCGAAATTCAGGGAAGGGGTATTTTTGGATTTTTATGGAATTCTGTAGAGGGAACTATTATGACTAATTTTGGAAAGTTTCAAGTGCGTGGCAATTGTTTTTTAATTTTTTTTTTCCAAATTGATTGAAAATTGCTAAATTCAAATTCATTCAAGTGCGATTATCTCAAAATTGAGGGAAGGGGTATTTTTGGATTTTTATGGAATTATGTAGAGGGAACTATTATGACTAATTTTGGAAAGTTTCAAGTGCGTGGCAATTGTTTTTTTAATTTTTTTTTCCAAATTGATTGAAAATTGCTAAATTGAAATTCATTCAAGTGCGATTATCTCGAAATTCAGGGAAGGGGTATTTTTGGATTTTTATAGAATTACGTAGAGGGAACTATTGTGACTAGTTCTGGAAAATTTCAAGTGCGTGGCAATTGTTTTTTCTTATTTCTTTTCCAAATTGATTGAAAATTGCTAAATTCAAATTCATTCAAGTGCGATTATCTCGAAATTCAGGGAAGGGGTATTTTTGGATTTTTATGGAATTCTGTAGAGGGAACTATTATGACTAATTTTGGAAAGTTTCAAGTGCGTGGCAATTGTTTTTTAATTTTTTTTTTCCAAATTGGTTGAAAATTGCTAAATTCAAATTCATTCAAGTGCGATTATCTCAAAATTGAGGGAAGGGGTATTTTTGGATTTTTATGGAATTATGTAGAGGGAACTATTATGACTAATTTTGGAAAGTTTCAAGTGCGTGGCAATTGTTTTTTAATTTTTTTTTTCCAAATTGATTGAAAATTGCTAAATTCAAATTCATTCAAGTGCGATTATCTCAAAATTGAGGGAAGGGGTATTTTTGGATTTTTATGGAATTATGTAGAGGGAACTATTATGACTAATTTTGGAAAGTTTCAAGTGCGTGGCAATTGTTTTTTTAATTTTTTTTTCCAAATTGATTGAAAATTGCTAAATTCAAATTCATTCAAGTGCGATTATCTCAAAATTGAGGGAAGGGGTATTTTTGGATTTTTATGGAATTATGTAGAGGGAACTATTATGACTAATTTTGGAAAGTTTCAAGTGCGTGGCAATTGTTTTTTTATTTTTTTTTTCCAAATTGATTGAAAATTGCTAAATTGAAATTCATTCAAGTGCGATTATCTCGAAATTGAGGGAAGGGGTATTTTTGGATTTTTATAGAATTACGTAGAGGGAACTATTGTGACTAGTTCTGGAAAATTTCAAGTGCGTGGCAATTGTTTTTTCTTATTTCTTTTCCAAATTGATTGAAAATTGCTAAATTCAAATTCATTCAAGTGCGATTATCTCGAAATTCAGGGAAGGGGTATTTTTGGATTTTTATGGAATTCTGTAGAGGGAACTATTATGACTAATTTTGGAAAGTTTCAAGTGCGTGGCAATTGTTTTTTAATTTTTTTTTTCCAAATTGATTGAAAATTGCTAAATTCAAATTCATTCAAGTGCGATTATCTCAAAATTGAGGGAAGGGGTATTTTTGGATTTTTATGGAATTATGTAGAGGGAACTGTTATGACTAATTTTGGAAAGTTTCAAGTGCGTGGCAATTGTTTTTTTATTTTTTTTTTCCAAATTGATTGAAAATTGCTAAATTGAAATTCATTCAAGTGCGATTATCTCGAAATTGAGGGAAGGGGTATTTTTGGATTTTTATAGAATTACGTAGAGGGAACTATTGTGACTAGTTCTGGAAAATTTCAAGTGCGTGGCAATTGTTTTTTCTTATTTCTTTTCCAAATTGATTGAAAATTGCTAAATTCAAATTCATTCAAGTGCGATTATCTCGAAATTCAGGGAAGGGGTATTTTTGGATTTTTATGGAATTCTGTAGAGGGAACTGTTATGACTAATTTTGGAAAGTTTCAAGTGCGTGGCAATTGTTTTTTTATTTTTTTTTTCCAAATTGATTGAAAATTGCTAAATTCAAATTCATTCAAGTGCGATTATCTCAAAATTGAGGGAAGGGGTATTTTTGGATTTTTATAGAATTACGTAGAGGGAACTATTGTGACTAGTTCTGGAAAATTTCAAGTGCGTGGCAATTGTTTTTTCTTATTTCTTTTCCAAATTGATTGAAAATTGCTAAATTCAAATTCATTCAAGTGCGATTATCTCGAAATTCAGGGAAGGGGTATTTTTGGATTTTTATGGAATTCTGTAGAGGGAACTGTTATGACTAATTTTGGAAAGTTTCAAGTGCGTGGCAATTGTTTTTTTATTTTTTTTTTCCAAATTGATTGAAAATTGCTAAATTGAAATTCATTCAAGTGCGATTATCTCGAAATTTAGGGAAGGGGTATTTTTGGATTTTTATGGAATTCTGTAGAGGGAACTGTTATGACTAATTTTGGAAAGTTTCAAGTGCGTGGCAATTGTTTTTTTAATTTTTTTTTCCAAATTGATTGAAAATTGCTAAATTCAAATTCATTCGAGTGCGATTATCTCAAAATTTAGGGAAGGGGTATTTTTGTATTTTTATGGAATTATGTAGAGGGAACTATTATGACTAATTTTGGAAAGTTTCAAGTGCGTGGCAATTGTTGTTTTAATTTTTTTTCCAAATTGATTGAAAATTGCTAAATTGAAATTCATTCAAGTGCGATTATCTCGAAATTTAGGGAAGGGGTATTTTTGGATTTTTATGGAATTATGTAGAGGGAACTATTATGACTAATTTTGGAAAGTTTCAAGTGCGTGGCAATTGTTTTTTTAATTTTTTTTTCCAAATTGATTGAAAATTGCTAAATTCAAATTCATTCAAGTGCGATTATCTCAAAATTTAGGGAAGGGGTATTTTTGTATTTTTATGGAATTATGTAGAGGGAACTATTATGACTAATTTTGGAAAGTTTCAAGTGCGTGGCAATTGTTTTTTTAAATTTTTTTTCCAAATTGATTGAAAATTGCTAAATTCAAATTCATTCAAGTGCGATTATCTCGAAATTCAGGGAAGGGGTATTTTTGGATTTTTATGGAATTATGTAGAGGGAACTATTATGACTAATTTTGGAAAGTTTCAAGTGCGTGGCAATTGTTGTTTTAATTTTTTTTCCAACTTGATTGAAAATTGCTAAATTTAAATTCATTCAAGTGCGATTATCTCAAAATTTAGGGAAAGAGTATTTTTGGATTTTTATAAAATTCTGTAGAGGGAACTATTATGACTAATTCTGGAAAGTTTCAAGTGCGTGGCAATTGTTTTTTTAATTTTTTTTCCAACTTGATTGAAAATTGCTAAATTTAAATTCATTCAAGTGCGATTATCTCAAAATTTAGGGAAAGAGTATTTTTGGATTTTTATAGAATTCTGTAGAGGGAACTATTATGACTAATTCTGGAAAGTTTCAAGTGCGTAGCAATTGTTTTTTTAATTTTTTTTCCAACTTGATTGAAAATTGCTAAATTTAAATTCATTCAAGTGCGATTATCTCAAAATTTAGGGAAGGGGTATTTTTGGATTTTTATGGAATTCTGTAGAGGAAACTATTATGACTAATTCTGGAAAGTTTCAAGTGCGTGGCAATTGTTTTTTTTAATTTTTTTTCCAACTCTTTTGAAAATTGCTAAATTTAAATTCATTCAAGTGCGATTATCTCAAAATTTAGGGAAGGGGTATTTTTGGATTTTTATGGAATTCTGTAGAGGAAACTATTATGACTAATTTTGGAAAGTTTCAAGTGCGTGGCAATTGTTTTTTTAATTTTTTTTCCAACTTGATTGAAAATTGCTAAATTTAAATTCATTCAAGTGCGATTATCTCAAAATTTAGGGAAGGGGTATTTTTGGATTTTTATGGAATTCTGTAGAGGGAACTGTTATGACTAATTTTGGAAAGTTTCAAGTGCGTGGCAATTGTTTTTTTAATTTTTTTTCCAACTTGATTGAAAATTGCTAAATTTAAATTCATTCAAGTGCGATTATCTCGAAATTCAGGGAAGGGGTATTTTTGGATTTTTATGGAATTCTGTAGAGGGAACTATTATGACTAATTTTGGAAAGTTTCAAGTGCGTGGCAATTGTTTTTTAATTTTTTTTTTCCAAATTGATTGAAAATTGCTAAATTCAAATTCATTCAAGTGCGATTATCTCAAAATTGAGGGAAGGGGTATTTTTGGATTTTTATGGAATTATGTAGAGGGAACTATTATGACTAATTTTGGAAAGTTTCAAGTGCGTGGCAATTGTTTTTTTAATTTTTTTTTCCAAATTGATTGAAAATTGCTAAATTGAAATTCATTCAAGTGCGATTATCTCGAAATTTAGGGAAGGGGTATTTTTGGATTTTTATAGAATTACGTAGAGGGAACTATTGTGACTAGTTCTGGAAAATTTCAAGTGCGTGGCAATTGTTTTTTCTTATTTCTTTTCCAAATTGATTGAAAATTGCTAAATTCAAATTCATTCAAGTGCGATTATCTCGAAATTCAGGGAAGGGGTATTTTTGGATTTTTATGGAATTCTGTAGAGGGAACTGTTATGACTAATTTTGGAAAGTTTCAAGTGCATGGCAATTGTTTTTTTAATTTTTTTTTTCCAAATTGATAGAAAATTGCTAAATTGAAATTCACTCAAGTGCGATTATCTCGAAATTCAGGGAAGGGGTATTTTTGGATTTTTATGGAATTCTGTAGAGGGAACTATTATGACCAATTTTGGAAAGTTTCAAGTGCGTGGCAATTGTTTTTTTAATTTTTTTTTCCAAATTGATTGAAAATTGCTAAATTCAAATTCATTCAAGTGCGATTATCTCAAAATTTAGGGAAGGGGTATTTTTGTATTTTTATGGAATTATGTAGAGGGAACTATTATGACTAATTTTGGAAAGTTTCAAGTGCGTGGCAATTGTTTTTTTTAATTTTTTTTCCAAATTGATTGAAAATTGCTAAATTGAAATTCATTCAAGTGCGATTATCTCAAAATTTAGGGAAGGGGTATTTTTGTATTTTTATGGAATTATGTAGAGGGAACTATTATGACTAATTTTGGAAAGTTTCAAGTGCGTGGCAATTGTTGTTTTAATTTTTTTTCCAAATTGATTGAAAATTGCTAAATTGAAATTCATTCAAGTGCGATTATCTCGAAATTTAGGTAAGGGGTATTTTTGGATTTTTATGGAATTATGTAGAGGGAACTATTATGACTAATTTTGGAAAGTTTCAAGTGCGTGGCAATTGTTTTTTTAATTTTTTTTTCCAAATTGATTGAAAATTGCTAAATTGAAATTCATTCAAGTGCGATTATCTCGAAATTTAGGGAAGGGGTATTTTTGGATTTTTATGGAATTACGTAGAGGGAACTATTATGACTAATTTTGGAAAGTTTCAAGTGCGTGGCAATTGTTTTTTTAAATTTTTTTTCCAAATTGATTGAAAATTGCTAAATTCAAATTCATTCAAGTGCGATTATCTCGAAATTCAGGGAAGGGGTATTTTTGGATTTTTATGGAATTATGTAGAGGGAACTATTATGACTAATTTTGGAAAGTTTCAAGTGCGTGGCAATTGTTGTTTTAATTTTTTTTCCAAATTGATTGAAAATTGCTAAATTGAAATTCATTCAAGTGCGATTATCTCGAAATTTAGGGAAGGGGTATTTTTGTATTTTTATGGAATTATGTAGAAGGAACTATTATGACTAATTTTGGAAAGTTTCAAGTGCGTGGCAATTGTTTTTTTAATTTTTTTTCCAAATTGATTGAAAATTGCTAAATTGAAATTCATTCAAGTGCGATTATCTCGAAATTCAGGGAAGGGGTATTTTTGTATTTTTATGGAATTATGTAGAAGGAACTATTATGACTAATTTTGGAAAGTTTCAAGTGCGTGGCAATTGTTTTTTTAATTTTTTTTCCAAATTGATTGAAAATTGCTAAATTCAAATTCATTCGAGTGCGATTATCTCAAAATTTAGGGAAGGGGTATTTTTGTATTTTTATGGAATTATGTAGAGGGAACTATTATGACTAATTTTGGAAAGTTTCAAGTGCGTGGCAATTGTTTTTTTAATTTTTTTTCCAAATTGATTGAAAATTGCTAAATTGAAATTCATTCAAGTGCGATTATCTCGAAATTTAGGGAAGGGGTATTTTTGGATTTTTATGGAATTCTGTAGAGGGAACTGTTATGACTAATTTTGGAAAGTTTCAAGAGCGTGGCAATTGTTTTTTTAATTTTTTTTTCCAAATTGATTGAAAATTGCTAAATTGAAATTCACTCAAGTGCGATTATCTCGAAATTCAGGGAAGGGGTATTTTTGGATTTTTATGGAATTATGTAGAGGGAACTATTATGACTAATTTTGGAAAGTTTCAAGTGCGTGGCAATTGTTTTTTTAATTTTTTTTCCAAATTGATTGAAAATTGCTAAATTGAAATTCATTCAAGTGCGATTATCTCGAAATTTAGGGAAGGGGTATTTTTGGATTTTTATGGAATTCTGTAGAGGGAACTGTTATGACTAATTTTGGAAAGTTTCAAGTGCGTGGCAATTGTTTTTTTAATTTTTTTTTCCAACTTGATTGAAAATTGCTAAATTGAAATTCATTCAAGTGCGATTATCTCGAAATTTAGGGAAGGGGTATTTTTGGATTCTTATGGAATTATGTAGAGGGAACTATTATGACTAATTTTGGAAAGTTTCAAGTGCGTGGCAATTGTTTTTTTAATTTTTTTTCCAAATTGATTGAAAATTGCTAAATTGAAATTCATTCAAGTGCGATTATCTCGAAATTTAGGGAAGGGGTATTTTTGGATTTTTATGGAATTCTGTAGAGGGAACTGTTATGACTAATTTTGGAAAGTTTCAAGTGCGTGGCAATTGTTTTTTTAATTTTTTTTTCCAAATTGATTGAAAATTGCTAAATTCAAATTCATTCGAGTGCGATTATCTCAAAATTTAGGGAAGGGGTATTTTTGTATTTTTATGGAATTATGTAGAGGGAACTATTATGACTAATTTTGGAAAGTTTCAAGTGCGTGGCAATTGTTGTTTTAATTTTTTTTCCAAATTGATTGAAAATTGCTAAATTGAAATTCATTCAAGTGCGATTATCTCGAAATTTAGGGAAGGGGTATTTTTGGATTTTTATGGAATTATGTAGAGGGAACTATTATGACTAATTTTGGAAAGTTTCAAGTGCGTGGCAATTGTTTTTTTAATTTTTTTTTCCAAATTGATTGAAAATTGCTAAATTCAAATTCATTCAAGTGCGATTATCTCAAAATTTAGGGAAGGGGTATTTTTGTATTTTTATGGAATTATGTAGAGGGAACTATTATGACTAATTTTGGAAAGTTTCAAGTGCGTGGCAATTGTTTTTTTAAATTTTTTTTCCAAATTGATTGAAAATTGCTAAATTCAAATTCATTCAAGTGCGATTATCTCGAAATTCAGGGAAGGGGTATTTTTGGATTTTTATGGAATTATGTAGAGGGAACTATTATGACTAATTTTGGAAAGTTTCAAGTGCGTGGCAATTGTTGTTTTAATTTTTTTTCCAAATTGATTGAAAATTGCTAAATTGAAATTCATTCAAGTGCGATTATCTCGAAATTTAGGGAAGGGGTATTTTTGTATTTTTATGGAATTATGTAGAAGGAACTATTATGACTAATTTTGGAAAGTTTCAAGTGCGTGGCAATTGTTTTTTTAATTTTTTTTCCAAATTGATTGAAAATTGCTAAATTCAAATTCATTCGAGTGCGATTATCTCAAAATTTAGGGAAGGGGTATTTTTGTATTTTTATGGAATTATGTAGAGGGAACTATTATGACTAATTTTGGAAAGTTTCAAGTGCGTGGCAATTGTTGTTTTAATTTTTTTTCCAAATTGATTGAAAATTGCTAAATTGAAATTCATTCAAGTGCGATTATCTCGAAATTTAGGGAAGGGGTATTTTTGGATTCTTATGGAATTATGTAGAAGGAACTATTATGACTAATTTTGGAAAGTTTCAAGTGCGTGGCAATTGTTTTTTTAATTTTTTTTCCAAATTGATTGAAAATTGCTAAATTCAAATTCATTCGAGTGCGATTATCTCGAAATTCAGGGAAGGGGTATTTTTGTATTTTTATGGAATTATGTAGAAGGAACTATTATGACTAATTTTGGAAAGTTTCAAGTGCGTGGCAATTGTTTTTTTAATTTTTTTTCCAAATTGATTGAAAATTGCTAAATTGAAATTCATTCAAGTGCGATTATCTCGAAATTTAGGGAAGGGGTATTTTTGGATTTTTATGGAATTATGTAGAGGGAACTATTATGACTAATTTTGGAAAGTTTCAAGTGCGTGGCAATTGTTTTTTTAATTTTTTTTCCAAATTGATTGAAAATTGCTAAATTCAAATTCATTCAAGTGCGATTATCTCGAAATTCAGGGAAGGGGTATTTTTGGATTTTTATGGAATTATGTAGAGGGAACTATTATGACTAATTTTGGAAAGTTTCAAGTGCGTGGCAATTGTTGTTTTAATTTTTTTTCCAAATTGATTGAAAATTGCTAAATTGAAATTCATTCAAGTGCGATTATCTCGAAATTTAGGGAAGGGGTATTTTTGTATTTTTATGGAATTATGTAGAAGGAACTATTATGACTAATTTTGGAAAGTTTCAAGTGCGTGGCAATTGTTTTTTTAATTTTTTTTCTAAATTGATTGAAAATTGCTAAATTGAAATTCATTCAAGTGCGATTATCTCGAAATTTAGGGAAGGGGTATTTTTGTATTTTTATGGAATTATGTAGAAGGAACTATTATGACTAATTTTGGAAAGTTTCAAGTGCGTGGCAATTGTTTTTTTAATTTTTTTTCCAAATTGATTGAAAATTGCTAAATTCAAATTCATTCGAGTGCGATTATCTCAAAATTTAGGGAAGGGGTATTTTTGTATTTTTATGGAATTATGTAGAGGGAACTATTATGACTAATTTTGGAAAGTTTCAAGTGCGTGGCAATTGTTTTTTAATTTTTTTTCCAAATTGATTGAAAATTGCTAAATTGAAATTCATTCAAGTGCGATTATCTCGAAATTTAGGGAAGGGGTATTTTTGGATTCTTATGGAATTATGTAGAGGGAACTATTATGACTAATTTTGGAAAGTTTCAAGTGCGTGGCAATTGTTTTTTTAATTTTTTTTCCAAATTGATTGAAAATTGCTAAATTGAAATTCATTCAAGTGCGATTATCTCGAAATTTAGGGAAGGGGTATTTTTGGATTTTTATGGAATTCTGTAGAGGGAACTGTTATGACTAATTTTGGAAAGTTTCAAGTGCGTGGCAATTGTTTTTTTAATTTTTTTTTCCAAATTGATTGAAAATTGCTAAATTCAAATTCATTCGAGTGCGATTATCTCAAAATTTAGGGAAGGGGTATTTTTGTATTTTTATGGAATTATGTAGAGGGAACTATTATGACTAATTTTGGAAAGTTTCAAGTGCGTGGCAATTGTTGTTTTAATTTTTTTTCCAAATTGATTGAAAATTGCTAAATTGAAATTCATTCAAGTGCGATTATCTCGAAATTTAGGGAAGGGGTATTTTTGGATTTTTATGGAATTATGTAGAGGGAACTATTATGACTACTTTTGGAAAGTTTCAAGTGCGTGGCAATTGTTGTTTTAATTTTTTTTCCAAATTGATTGAAAATTGCTAAATTGAAATTCATTCAAGTGCGATTATCTCAAAATTTAGGGAAGGGGTATTTTTGTATTTTTATGGAATTATGTAGAGGGAACTATTATGACTAATTTTGGAAAGTTTCAAGTGCGTGGCAATTGTTTTTTTAAATTTTTTTTCCAAATTGATTGAAAATTGCTAAATTCAAATTCATTCAAGTGCGATTATCTCGAAATTCAGGGAAGGGGTATTTTTGGATTTTTATGGAATTATGTAGAGGGAACTATTATGACTAATTTTGGAAAGTTTCAAGTGCGTGGCAATTGTTTTTTTAAATTTTTTTTCCAAATTGATTGAAAATTGCTAAATTGAAATTCATTCAAGTGCGATTATCTCAAAATTTAAGGAAGGGGTATTTTTGTATTTTTATGGAATTATGTAGAGGGAACTATTATGACTAATTTTGGAAAGTTTCAAGTGCGTGGCAATTGTTTTTTTAATTTTTTTTTCCAAATTGATTGAAAATTGCTAAATTGAAATTCATTCAAGTGCGATTATCTCGAAATTTAGGGAAGGGGTATTTTTGGATTTTTATGGAATTCTGTAGAGGGAACTATTATGACCAATTTTGGAAAGTTTCAAGTGCGCAGCAATTGTTTTTTCAATTTTTTTTCGAACTTGATTATCGGCAGATTTACAATCATTCAAAATGTTTCATTCGACAAGAATAACAAGTTCTACGTGATGACGAAAAAAAAAATGATTATAAAATTAGCTAAATATAGCATTTAAACGTCAATATCTTAAGCACTCCAATTAATTATTATTTATTTCCGAGAAATCGCACCACACTCCAAGTTTATTTTTTTTTTTAATTTTCGTATTATCATCGAACGATGATTACCACCGCAAAATTAAACAATACAATTCAGATTAGATAACTGACCTACATGTCATTCGAAACAATATTATAGTGACGTAAACTGGATAATTATTTAAATGTATATTTACTAACGAATATTTTATTAGAAAAATAAATAATAATGAAGAAATAATTTCTGTTTTTTCTTTTTTAATAACACCCTATATAATTGTAAATACTTGAATTGAAGAAGTAATTTATTTTTGCATGAACACACTGTATATTTGTAAAATAATTGTAACACACTGTACAATTATAATTGAAAAAATCATTAATTTTTCATTTGTAAAATAATTTTAACACACTGTACAATTACAAGAAATTGAATTGAAGAAATAATATTTTTTTTATTTGTAAAATAATTGTAACACACTGTACAATTATAAGAAATTGAATTGAAGAAATCATTTATTTTTTCTTTGTAAAATAATTGTAACACACTGAAAATGAATTGAAGAAATCATTTATTTTTCATAAACACTCTGTATAATTAATTATTTAAAAAATATTGTAACACACTGTACAATTATAAAAAAAATAATTTCGTTTTTTTTTTTGTTGTTAACACCATGTAAACTTGTTTATTTTTTAAATTTTAATAGAATACATACGTTTATGTTTTTTTTATATTTTATGCACATTTTATTAACAAGATATGTGTGAGCGGGACAAAATTTTGAGTGAGACTGACTAATTTCGTATCGACATGCAGGAGCAGCAGGACAGCACACCTTTGGACGTATTGTTCGAAAATTGCGAATATTTCTCCATCAATCATTTTCACAAGACATTTAATCGATATTTTAATAAAAATATTCCACGAATTTATTTTCTTTTCTGTTTATTGATAATATGTATTAGGAAATAAAGAAGGATTCAGAATTTTGAAAAAGTTGAATGTTTGTATATTATTAATTCTGTTGTAAATTTATTTATATATAATCATCATTACTTATATAATTAATGGGGGGGGGGGACATACACTGGACATCCATGAATCCGCACGGCCACTTTTTCGTTAAGAAAAAGTGACCGTCCGGATGGGATTCGAACCCACGACCACGAGGCCCGTGAGCAGGAGCTCTACTCACTAGGCCACCGCGCCCCCCTCCTGTTTTTTTGACGTGTGTAAAAATGTACTTATTATATTTTAACACCAATAAATTGATAGATTGATTGATTTTCTGAAAACTTTTCATCGTTATTGAATTTAAATAACTGAATATTTTTACGCAACAATAATTTTTCTAATGCAATTTTAACATTTGTTTAAACGAAAAACATTGATCATTAATAGTTGATCAAGGTCAAGCATGCTTATTATTACTGCATCTGGGCTTATTTGCGTGTGCCAGACATCTGCGAGATTTTCGATTAAATAATAATAATATTTTCACACACCAGTGCGGCGGAATTAGGTAACCGTTTGAAATAATAATTTTGGGACCGAATCAGCGCTTTCCTTTCGAAACGTTGAACAATCAAAAAATTACTGATTAAGAAATAAATGACCCGACCGAAAGAGGGAACGTGCTATTTACCCACGAAACGAAATAACATCCAAAAATTGATCGATATCGGGGACACGTGTTATAATTTTGTAAACAGATTATTTAATAATTTGGTTGAGAATTTTTTTTAATGTGTACTTAACTCTAATCTGCCATTGCAGTTGGTTCTGGCTGTCAAAATTGGTTTAGAAATAGATAGGCTTGAATATTCTGGAAGAATAGTTGAAGAAGACAAAATGGCGAAAGTCAAAATTTTGAATTGAGAATTGCACAAAAATTGGTTTCCCGCTGATAAAAATTGTATCTGCCATTGCAGTTGGTTCTAGCTGTCAAAATCGATTTAGAAATAGATAGGCTTGAATATTCTGGAAGAATATTTGAAGAATTTGCGGTGAAGACAAAATGGCGTCGATCGAAAGTCAAAATTTTGAATTGAGAATTGCACAAAAATTGGTTTCCCGCTGATAAAAATTGTATCTGCCATTGCAGCTGGTTCTAGCTGTCAAAATTGCTTTAGAAATAGATAGGCTTGAATATTCCGGAAGAATAGTTGAAGAAGACAAAATGGCGAAAGTCAAAATTTTGAATTGAGAATTGCACAAAAATTGGTTTTCTGCTGATAAAAATTGTATCTGCCATTGCAGCTGGTCCTAGCTGTCAAAATTGCTTCAGAAATAGATCGGCTTGAATATTCCGGAAGAATAGTTGAAGAAGACAAAATGGCGAAAGTCAAAATTTTGAATTGAGAATTGCACAAAAATTGGTTTCCCGCTGATAAAAATTGTATCTGCCATTGCAGTTGGTTCTAGCTGTCAAAATCGATTTAGAAATAGATAGGCTTGAATATTCTGGAAGAATACTTGAAGAATTTGCGGTGAAGATAAAATGGCGTCGATCGAAAGTCAAAATTTTGAATTGAAAATTGCACAAAAATTGGTTTTCCGCTGATAAAAATTGTATCTGCCATTGCAGCTGGTCCTAGCTGTCAAAATTGCTTTAGAAATAGTTAGGCTTGAATATTCCAGAAGAATAGTTGAAGAAGATAAAATGGCGAAAGTCAAAATTTTGAGTTGAGAATTGCACAAAAATTGGTTTTCAGCTGATAAAAATTGTATCTGCCATTGCAGTTGGTTCTAGCTGTCAAAATCGATTTAGAAATAGATAGGCTTGAATATTCTGGAAGAATACTTGAAGAATTTGCGGTGAAGACAAAATGGCGTCCATCGAAAATTAAAATTTTGAATTGATAATTTTGCACAAAAATTGGTTTCCCGCTGATAAAAATTGTATCTGCCATTGCAGTTGGTTCTAGCTGTCAAAATCGATTTAGAAATAGATAAGCTTGAATATTCTGGAAGAATACTTGAAGAATTTGCGGTGAAGACAAAATGGCGTCCATCGAAAGTCAAAATTTTAAATTGAAATTTGCACAATAATTAGTTTTCAGCTGATAAAAATTGTATCTGCATACGGGAATCGAACCCTTGACCCTCCACTTGCCGGGGTTTCGGCCCACGAAGCTACAACAGAACTGTAGCCTGTATTAATTCCACCGTTAATAAAATATTTTAATATATATTTATATTTTGTTATTAGAGTTTCAGGGGGTTTAAGGTCACGTTAGGGTTCAGTGATCTTTGATAAATCGAGGTCATTAAAAAGCCGCAGCCGAAGGCAATCTCTGGTCCAAACAATAACAATCTGGCTGAATTAATATGCGTGTGTGTCTGCATGTGTCCGTTCTGTACTGATATTTTACGAACGTTGTAACGAGTGACCAACAATTATTGTAGTCACGGGTGACTCTGGAATCAATGATCACGATTCTTGCTTCATAATCCTGGATGGCCGTGGAAATCGAAAATAATGTCGATTCTCACTTCACATTGATTCATTTGTTCAAAATTTGAGAGTGTGTGTGTCTGCGTCTGTCCGTTCTATACTGATATTTTACGAACGTTATAACGAGTGACCAACAATTATTGTTGACAATAATCACGATTATTGTTTTCACAATCCTGGATGGCTGTGGAACCGAAAATAATGTCGATTCTTACTTCACATTGAAGTTCATTTATTGTTCGATAGTCAATATTTGAGACACGAGCGTCCATCAATTATTGTAGTCCTGGGTGGCTGTGAAATCAAACATGATGGCCACCCCCTGGGTGCGCGCCTGATTTTGGAGACCCAAATTAAAAATAAAAACAATCGCTACCGACTTGAAACTTTGAAAAATTACTCAAAATTCATTCCAAATTGATTTCGTTAAAAAAAACTGTGTTCGCACCATTTCTAAATTTTTGGAAATTTTGCTGTGGCCAGAGTGTAAAATTGAAAAAAAAATTGAACCAATTTTGCAGACAAAATAAATTTAAAAAAAAATGCAATAGAATTGAAACTTTGAAAAATTACTCAAAATTCATTCGAAATTGATTTCGTTAAAAAAAACTGTGTTCGCACTATTTCTAAATTTTTGGAAATTTTGCTGTGGCCAGAGTGTAAAATTGAAAAAAAAATTGAACCAATTTTGGAGACAAAATAAATTTAAAAAAAAAATGCAATCAAATTGAAACTTTCAAAAATTACTCAAAATTCATTCCAAATTGATTTCGTTAAAAAAACTGTGTTCGCACTATTTCTAAATTTTTGGAAATTTTGCTGTGGCCAGAGTATAAAATTGAAAAAAAAATTGAACCAATTTTGCAGACAAAATAAATTTAAAAAAAAATGCAATAGAATTGAAACTTTGAAAAATTACTCAAAATTCATTCGAAATTAATTTCGTTAAAAAAAACTGTGTTCGCACTATTTCTAAATTTTTTTAAATTTTGCTGTGGCCAGAGTGTAAAATTGAAAAAAAAATTGAACCAATTTTGGAGACAAAATAAATTTAAAAAAAAATTGCAATCGACTTGAAACTTTGAAAAATTACTCAAAATTCATTCGAAATTGATTTCGTTAAAAAAAACTGCGTTCGCACTATTTCTAAATTTTTGGAAATTTTTATGTGGTCGGAGTGTAATTATGAAAAAAAAATGAACCAATTTTAGAGACGCAAAATAAGTATAAAAAACAATTGCTATCTACTTGAAACTTTTCAAAATTACTCAAAATTCATTCGAAATTTATTTCTTAAAAAAAAAGTGTGTTCGCACCATTTATAAATTTTTGGAAATTTTGATGTGGTCGGAATGTAATTATGAAAAAAAAATTGCACCAATTTTGGAGACCCAAAATAAATATAAAAACAATTGCCATCGACTTGAAACTTTCCAAAATTACTCAAAATTCATTCGAAATTGATTTCTTAAAAAAACTGTGTTCGGGCTATTTCTAAATTTTTGGAAATTTTGCTGTGACCAGTGTAATATTGAAAAAAAAATAACCAATTTTGGAGACAAAATAAATTTAAAAAAAAATGCAATCGACTTGAAACTTAGAAAAATTACTCAAAATTCATTCGAAATTGATTTCTTAAAAAAAAACTGTGTTCGCACTATTTCTAAATTTTTGGAAATGTTGCTGTGACCAGTGTAATATTGAAAAAAAATTAACCAATAGACAAAATAATTAAAAAAAAAATGCAATCGACTTGAAACTTTGAAAAATTACTAAAAATTCATTCCAAATTGATTTCTTAAAAAAAACTGTGTTCGCACTATTTCTAAATTTTTTGAAATTTTGCTGTGGCCAGAGTGTAAAATTGAAAAAAAAAATTGAACCAATTTTGGAGACAAAATAAATTAAAAAATAAAATTACTATCAACTTGAAACTTTGAAAAATTACTAAAAATTCATTCCAAATTGATTTCGTTAAAAAAAAAACTATGTTCGCACTATTTCTAGATTTTTTGAAATTTTGCTGTGGTCAGTGTAAAATTGAAAAAAAAAATTGAACCAATTTTGGAGACAAAATAAATTTAAAAAAAAATTGCAATCGACTTGAAACTTTGAAAAATTACTCAAAATTCATTCCAAATTGATTTCTTAAAAAAAAACTGTGTTCGCACTATTTCTAAATTTTTGGAAATGTTGCTGTGACCAGTGTAATATTGAAAAAAAATTAACCAATAGACAAAATAATTAAAAAAAAAATGCAATCGACTTGAAACTTTGAAAAATTACTAAAAATTCATTCCAAATTGATTTGGAATGCGTTCGCACTATTTCTAAATTTTTGGAAATTTTGCTGTGGCAAAAATTAAATAAAATTGGAAAGAAAAAATAAACCAATTTTAGAGACGCAAAATAAATATAAAAACAATTGCCATCGACTTGAAACTTTCCAAAATTACTCAAAATTCATTCGAAATTGATTTCTTAAAAAAACTGTGTTCGCGCTATTTCTAAATTTTTGGAAATTTTGCTGTGACCAGTGTAATATTGAAAAAAAATTGAACCAATTTTGGAGACAAAATAAATTAAAAAATAAAATTGCAATCAACTTGAAACTTTGAAAAATTACTAAAAATTCATTCCAAATTGATTTCGTTAGAAAAAAAACTATGTTCGCACTATTTCTAGATTTTTTGAAATTTTGCTGTGGTCAGTGTAAAATTGAAAAAAAAAATTGAACCAATTTTGGAGACAAAATAAATTTAAAAAAAAATTGCAATCGACTTGAAACTTTGAAAAATTACTCAAAATTCATTCCAAATTGATTTCTTAAAAAAAAACTGTGTTCGCACTATTTCTAAATTTTTGGAAATGTTGCTGTGACCAGTGTAATATTGAAAAAAAATTAACCAATAGACAAAATAATTAAAAAAAAAATGCAATCGACTTGAAACTTTGAAAAATTACTAAAAATTCATTCCAAATTGATTTGGAATGCGTTCGCACTATTTCTAAATTTTTGGAAATTTTGCTGTGGCAAAAATTAAATAAAATTGGAAAGAAAAAATAAACCAATTTTAGAGACGCAAAATAAATATAAAAACAATTGCCATCGACTTGAAACTTTCCAAAATTACTCAAAATTCATTCGAAATTGATTTCTTAAAAAAACTGTGTTCGCGCTATTTCTAAATTTTTGGAAATTTTGCTGTGACCAGTGTAATATTGAAAAAAAATTGAACCAATTTTGGAGACAAAATAAATTAAAAAATAAAATTGCAATCAACTTGAAACTTTGAAAAATTACTAAAAATTCATTCCAAATTGATTTCGTTAGAAAAAAAACTATGTTCGCACTATTTCTAGATTTTTTGAAATTTTGCTGTGGTCAGTGTAAAATTGAAAAAAAAAATTGAACCAATTTTGGAGACAAAATAAATTTAAAAAAAAATTGCAATCGACTTGAAACTTTGAAAAATTACTCAAAATTCATTCCAAATTGATTTCTTAAAAAAAACTGTGTTCGCACTATTTCTAAATTTTTGGAAATGTTGCTGTGACCAGTGTAATATTGAAAAAAAATTAACCAATAGACAAAATAATTAAAAAAAAAATGCAATCGACTTGAAACTTTGAAAAATTACTAAAAATTCATTCCAAATTGATTTGGAATGCGTTCGCACTATTTCTAAATTTTTGGAAATTTTGCTGTGGCAAAAATTAAATAAAATTGGAAAGAAAAAATAAACCAATTTTAGAGACGCAAAATAAATATAAAAACAATTGCCATCGACTTGAAAGTTTCCAAAATCACTCAAAATTCATTCGAAATTGATTTCTTTAAAAAAAAAACAATATTCGCACCATTTCCAGATTTTTTGATTTTTTTTTTTTTTGGTGGGCGCTATCATACCCTTCAATTTATAAAATATCAACGAGAAGTTTGCAAGTAAATATTAAAAATGTAAATATACCGGGTGTTTATTTTCAAAAGTTGCAGTTAGTTATAATCAGGTGAAATTGGAGAGTGGTGGAAGGGCACTAGCAAAATTTTTAGTACATAAAACGTCAACGAGGGTTTTACAAGTAATATCTATATATGTATATATACCGGGTGATTATGTTCAATTGAAGAGTGGTGAAAGGCCACTATTAAACTTTTCAGTGCATAAAATAACAACGAGGGTTTCACAAGTAAATATATATAAACGTATATATACCGGGTGTTTATATTAAAGAGTTGCAGCTAGTTATAATCAGGTGAAATTGGAGGGCGATGGGTGGGCACTATCATACCCTTCAATTTATAAAACATCAACGAGAAGTTTGCAAGTAAATATTAAAAATGTATATATACCGGGTGTTTATATTCAACAGTTGCAGTTAATTATAATCAAGTGAAATTGGAGGTTGGTGGGTGGGCACTATCATGTCCTTCAATTCATAAAACATCAACGAAGAGTTTGCAAGTAAATATTAAAAATGTATATATACCGGGTGGACGATCCGTTGGTGTAATGGCTACAGGCGACCGCTTGTGCCGGTTGCACCGCGGCCGTGTGGGTTCGATTCCCAGCCCGGACGAAAGACTTTTCGGTTTCGAGAAGTATTCGTTCGGGTTCGTGGTTGTTTGTATACGTCTTTCATTATTTATTTGTTCATTTATTTATTTAATTTATAACTTAAAAAACTGATGATGGCTAATAGCCATAGCACCAAGGCCAGGCATAACGCCGAAAAAAAATATATACCGGGTGTTTATTTTCAAGAGTTGCAGTTAGTTATAATCAGGTGAAATTGGAGAGTGGTGGAAGGGCAATATGAAACTTTTCAGTACATAAAATAACAACATGGGTTTCACAAGTATATATCTATAAATGTAAATATACCGGGTGTTTATTTTCAAGAATTGCAGTTAGTTAAAATCAGGTAAAATTGAAGAATGGTGGAAGGGCACTATCAAACTTTTCAGTACATAAAATAACAACGAGGGTTTTACAAGTAAATATCTATAAATGTATATATACCGGGTGTTTATTTTCAATAGTTGCAGTAAGTTATAATCAGGCGAAATTGGAGAGTGGTGGAAGGGCACTATCAAACTTTTCAGTACATAAAATAACCACGAGGGTTTCACAAGTAAATATCTATAAATGTATATACACCGGGTGTTTATGTTCAAGAGTTATAGGTAATTATAACCAAGCGAAATTGGAGGGTGGTGGGTGGGAAATATCATTTATTTTCAAGAGTTGCAGTTAGTTATAATTAGGTGAAATTTGAGGGTGGCGGGTGGGCACTAACTTACCCTTCAATTCATAAAACATCAACGAGGGTTTTGCAAGTCAATTTTAAAGATGTATATATACCGGGTGTTTATTTTCAAAAGTTGCAGTTAGATATAATCAGGTGAAATTGGAGAGTGGTGGAAGGGCTTTATATGATGTGTGATTTTTTTCTAGAAATTCTTGTGTACGTTGAACTGCCCACCCACTCACATCTTTATCAACTTTAATGTAATCTACAAAATGCTGCTAATTTCCTAGTAATTCGTTGGAGAAGTTGAAAGTTTGGAAATTAACCGAACGGAGATTTTACAGGGAATGTCAAGTAAAACTAGAGGATGGTGGGTGGGCACTGTCGCGCCCTCTATATCGCAACTAATTTTCTTGTAATTCGTTGGAGAAGTTGAAGGTTTGAAAATTAACCGAACCGAAAGTGGATGATGGTGGGTGGGCACTGTCACGCCCTCTATATTGCAAATAATTTTCTTGTAATTCCTTGGAGAAGTTAAAAGGAATGTCAATCAAAACTGAAGGATGGTGGGTGGGCACTATCACGCTACTAAGTTGTTTGTAATTCGTTGGAGGAGTTGAAGGTTTGGAAATTAACCGAACCGAAAGTGGATGATGGTGGGTGGGCACTGTCACGCCCTCTATATTGATTCTAATTTTCTTGTAATTCGTTGGAGAAGTTGAAGGTTTGGAAATTAACCGAACCGAAAGTGGATGATGGTGGGTGGGCACTGTCGCGCCCTCTATTATCGCAACTAATTTTCTTGTAATTCTTTGGAGAAGTTTAAAGTTTTGGAAATTACGAACGGAGATTTTGCAGGGAATGTCAAGTAAAACCGGAGGATGGTGGGTGGGCACGGTCACGCCCTCTATAACGCTAGTTTTTTACTTGTAATTCGTTGGAGAAGTTGAAGGTTTGAAAATTAACCGAACCGAAAGTGGATGATGGTGGGTGGGCACTGTCGCGCCCTCTATATCGCAACTAATTTTCTTGTAATTCGTTGGAGAAGTTGAAAGCTTCGGAAATTACGAACGGAGATTTTGCAGGGAATGTTAATTAAAACCGGAGGATGGTGGGTGGGCACTGTCACGCCCTCTATATCGCTACAAAGTTGCTTGTAATTCGTTGCAGAAGTTGAAGGTTTGAAAATTAACCGAACCGAAAGTGGATGATGGTGGGTGGGCACTGCCACGTCCTCTATATCGCAACTAATTTTCTTGTAATTCATTGGAGAAGTTGAAAGTTTTGGAAATTACGAACGGAGATTTTGCAGTGAATGTTAAATAAAACCCGAGGATGGTGGGTGGGCACTGTTACGCCCTCTAAATCGCCAGTAATTTACTTGTAATTCGTTGGAGAAGTTGAAGGTTTGGAAATTAACCGAACCGAAAGTGGATGATGATGGGTGGGCACTGTCACGCCCTCTATATCGCCAGTAATTTACTTGTAATTCGTTGGAGAAGTTGAAGGTATGAAAATTAACCGAACCGAAAGTGGATGATGGTGGGTGGGCACTGTCGCGCCCTCTATATCGCAACTAATTTTCTTGCAATTCGTTGGAAAGTTGAAAGTTTGGAAATTACGAACGGAGATTTTGCAGGTAATGTTAAGTAAAACCGGAGGATGGTGGGTGGGCACTGTCACGCCCTCTAGATCGCTACTAATTTTCTTGTAATTCGTTGGAGAAGTTGAAGGTTTGAAAATTAACCGAACCGAAAGTGGATGATGGTGGGTGGGCACTGTCCCGCCCTCTATATCGCAACTAATTTTCTTGTAATTCTTTGGAGAAGTTGAAAGTTTTGGAAATTACGAACGGAGATTTTGCAGGTCATGTCAAGTAAAAGTGGAGGATGGTGGGTGGGCACTGTCACGGCCTCTATATCGCTAGTAATTCACTTGTAATTCGTTGGAGAAGTTGAAGGTATGAAAATTAACCGAACCGAAAGTGGATGATGGTGGGTGGGCACTGTCACGCCCTCTATATCGCTACTAATTTTCTTGTAATTCGTTGGAGAAGTTTAAGGTTTGAAAATTAACCGAACCGAAAGTGGATGATGGTGGGTGGGCACTGTCACGCCCTCTATATCGCAACTAATTTTCTTGTAATTCGTTGAAGAAGTTGAAAGTTTTAAAAATTACGAACGGAGATTTTGCAGGGAATGTCAAGTAAAACCGGATGATGATGGGTGGGCACTGTCACGCCCTCTAAATCGCTAGTAATTGACTTGTAATTCGTTGGAGAAGTTGAAGGTTTGGAAATTAACCGAACCGAAAGTGGATGATGGTGGGTGGGCACTGTCACGCCCTCTATATCGCAACTAATTTTCTTGTAATTCGTTGGAGAAGTTGAAAGTTTAGGAATTTACGAACGGAGATTTTGCAGGTAATGTCAAGTAAAAGTGGAGGATGGTGGGTGGTCACCATCACGCCCTCTACATCGCTAGTAATTTACTTGTAACTCGTTGGAGAAGTTGAATGTTTGATATTTTGCAGGTAATGTCAAGTAAAACTGGAGGATGGTGGGTGGGCACTATCACGGTTTCTATATCATTGAATATAAACTAGAGTTTTACAGACGAGAAACGGTATATTAAAGGAAGAAAGATAGAAAATGTGTTTTTTTTTAATTCTAAATTTCAAAACGGAAATATCCGTTTTAAGGTTCTACGAGACGATTTCAATCATTCTCAAACAAATGCAATTTACATTTACAATAATCACTCGTAACAACTTTATGTTGTTCTATTTTTTATGCAACTATTCTTATTTATAAATCATAAGTAAAAATTATAAAAATAAAAAAAAAATCAAAGACTTTATGTTTATATTATTTGGTATCTTCAACATTTAGCAAAAAGCTTTTGAAATATTTTTCATATTTAGAATATCGCAAAAACGAAGCAAACGTACTTTTTCGCATCTTATTAAATAATATAAACGTTGTTAAATCGTTTTTGATTGAGAAAGTTGTCCATTATTCGGCCGAATCATTTTCTCCACAGGTGACGTCTAATCAAATGATAGCGGTTTCATTATTCAACGGGTGACGTCCAATCAAATGATAGCGGTTTCATTGTTCAACAGTTTAGTTGTTACTATGGTTACGATTCGTTTTTTGTCAGTAAACTGCCGCAATTTCCAAATAGAAAAATTATTTGTTATAATTTAATACAAACAGAAAACTCTTTAGGTAATTATTTAATATGATGCGAAAAAGTATAGTATTAAACTCGTCAACAAGTTGGCCATTGCCACTCGGGTAAATTGCCTACGGCTCGTGCTGCAAAGTTCACCCTCGTGGCAATGGCCAACTTTCTCACTCGTTTAATAATATACTATTACAGTAGTATCAAATCGGAGAAAGTTATAATTTTTTTTTTCGTTGATTTGATAATTTATTTTTAAACAGAACATTAAATCTAGCACGCCGCCGTGCGAAAAACGCATTTCAAACAATTGAAAAAGTAAACAACTTAATTGTCACGTCCGTCTGCGCGTTGATAAGCCACACAAACACAAATTACCACCGACTACCTCAACAAGATCGACACGATTGATAACAGCAATGCGCCGCGCGAGTGGAGGGGAACTCCGCGGGTCAGAGTACAATAATCGTCTGGATAAATACGATGACCGACGTCCGCGGCAATTTAGTCCAGTCAGTTGTGTCTTACAGTTAAAAGTGAAAAGTTACAAAAAAAAAAGTGATGCCGACGTGTACGCCGGAAAGCTTGACCAGGATGTGGTTGAGCAGCGAGAGTTTAAACACCAACTCGGGGAGCAGCAGTTCCGGATTCCACAGTCCTGGATATTACAGTCCCGGCTCGCCGAATTCGCTGTCGCCGGTGTCTACGTCGCCGGATAACACGCTGAAGCGCAGGAGGATCAGGAGGGCGTCGTCCGCGGGGACGATAATTCACGAGCCGTTCGTCATCCAGTCGGATTGCAGGGACTCGCGCAGCCAGAGCCCGGTGGGGTTTCAGGAGGTCAGGGAGGAGGAGACGTCGCCGTGGGTGGAGGTCATCGGATGGTACCCGTGGTTCCTGCTGAAGGTTATTAAAGCGATCATGGTGGCGGTGTTTCCGCAAACTTGGAAGCAGCTCGTCTTCGCCGTGCCGATGTTTTGGATTTCGGTCTGGGGGTGGATCTTCTGGCAAGTGATGCTGCTGCCGGTGACGGTGGTCAAGTTGTTTTTCTCGATGTTCTTCACGCCCGCGCTGGAACTGAACCGGAAGAAGCGCACGGTGCTGATATCCGGGGGGAGCACCATACAGGCGCTCCACCTGGCCAGGAATTTCCACTCGGCGGGGGCGCGCGTGATCGTCTGCGAGATCGACGGGCACTTCCCCCTCACGCGTTTCTCCACCGCGGTCAGCAAGTTCTACACAGTGCCGAAGCCGACGTCGGACCAGCTGCAGAACTACGTGCGCGCCCTCTGCGAGATCGTGGACAGCGAGGGCGCCGTCTACTACGTCCCCGTGAGCGCCACCACCTCCGCGTACTACGACGCCGTCGCGAAGCCCCACCTGGAGCTCCTCGGCTGCACCTGCATCTGCCCCGGGATCAAAGAAGTTTGGGCTCTAGACGACACGCTAGAGGTCCTCAAACGCTGCGAGAAACTGGCGATCCCGACGCCGACCTTCTACACTGTCAGATCACGAGAGGATGTGCACAGTCTGTACGAGTCGGGGGCGATCAGGTGCGGAAGCTACGTGATGTCGACGGCGGGGCCGGGAGGCCTGCGCGAGCGCTCGAAGATGGTGCTGCCGCTGACGCGCGCCGAGCTGAAGCTCCCGAAGGACATCAGCGAGCTCCGCCCGTGGGTGATCGTGGAGGACGTGGAGGGCGACCACTACCTGACCTGCACCACCGTTAAAGAATCCAAAGTCATCGCCAACGTCACCTGCAAGCTCGACAAGGCGAGCAACGCGATGACGCCGATCGAGCACAGGGACATCAACGCGTGGCTGGGGAACTTCTTCGCGAAGCTCAACCTGCTCCGCCCGGTCACCGGCCACATCAGCTTCCGCTTCGTGGTGAAACCCGACACCAACACCATCGTCCCGCTGAGTTCCCGCGTCGGCGTCAGCCTTCCCTACATATGCTACACCTCCGTCCACCCGCGCTTGCTCTGGCGGCCGTGCAAGCACTTCTCGCGACAGAACTCCGGCCCGCTGGTCAACGAGAACCCCCCGTACTGGATGCCCGAGGCCCTCATGGAGACCCTCCGCAATCCCAGCGTCGATTCCGTGACGCGCCTCATCGGCACCGTCCTCGACAAGCGCGAGGCGATCTTCCAGATCTGGGATCCCCTGCCGTACTGCGCGTACTACCACATGCAGCTGCCCTTCAAGAACATCATGGGATTCGTGCGGCGGAAACAGGGCAGCTTCCCCGAGCCGGTCGCCGCCCCCGTCAACTAGCCCTTGGTCCGCGCGCGCGTCTCATTAGGAGAGAGAGAATAGCCTGGTTTTAATGAAGAGAGTTCCCGGACCTTTGATGTACATAAGTTTAAGATTAGATAAGCGAGGAGAACGTTGTTATTTATGATTGTTGATGATGTTGAACAATGCGTGTGCATTCTTTTGTACGTTATATTAACTTTAATTGATATTTCTGTTGTGTACCATTGCATCAATGCTACCATTTATTATTTTTTAATATATTACCATTACGTTTTGATTTATTTTTTTTTTTATACAAAAACTCTAACCTAAATACTTAAAAATCTGCAAAAAATATTAAATCTCAATTTTAGTATTTGGAAAAAATTAACTAACTTTCTGGAAGAATTATCTTTATAATTCATGAAAATATCTTAATTATTGTAAAAATTATCTTACTTTAAAAAATAATTGCGAGTTCAGATTTAAAAATCTGCAAAAAATATTAAATCTCAATTTTAGTTTTTGAAAAAAAATAACTAACTTTCTGAAAGAATTATCTTTATTTTAAAGTAAATTTCATGGAAATATCTTAATAATTGCAAAAATTATCTTACTTTAAAAAATAATTGCGAGTTCAAATTTTAAAATCTGCAAAAAAATATTAAATCTGAATTTTAGTATTTGGAAACAAATAACTAACTTCCTGGAAGAATTATCTTTATTTTAAAGTAAATTTCATGGAAATATCTTAATAATTGCAAAAATTATCTTACTTTAAAAAATAATTGCGAGTTCAAATTTAAAAATCTGCAAAAAAATATTAAATCTGAATTTTAGTATTTGGAAACAAATAACTAACTTCCTGGAAGAATTATCTTTATTTTAAAGTAAATTTCATGAAAATATCTTAATTATTGCAAAAATTATCTTACTTTAAAAAATAATTGCGAGTTCAAATTTAAAAATCTGCAAAAAATATTAAATCTCAATTTTAGTTTTTGAAAATAATTAACTAACTTTCTGGAAGAATTATCTTTATTTTAAAGTAAATTTCATGAAAATATCTTAATTATTGCAAAAATTATCTTACTTTAAAAAATATTTGCGAGTTCAAATTTAAAAATCTGCAAAAAATATTAAATCTCAATTTTAGTATTTGGAAAAAATTAACTAACTTTCTGGAAGAATTATCTTTATAATTCATGAAAATATCTTAATTATTGTAAAAATTATCTTACTTTAAAAAATAATTGCGAGTTCAAATTTAAAAATCTGCAAAAAATATTAAATCTCAATTTTAGTTTTTGAAAAAAAATAACTAACTTTCTGAAAGAATTATCTTTATTTTAAAGTAAATTTCATGGAAATATCTTAATAATTGCAAAAATTATCTTACTTTAAAAAATAATTGCGAGTTCAAATTTAAAAATCTGCAAAAAAATATTAAATCTGAATTTTAGTATTTGGAAACAAATAACTAACTTCCTGGAAGAATTATCTTTATTTTAAAGTAAATTTCATGAAAATATCTTAATTATTGCAAAAATTATCTTACTTTAAAAAATAATTGCGAGTTCAAGTTTAAAAATCTACAAAAAATATTAAATCTCAATTCTAGTTTTTGAAAAAAATTAACTAACTTTCTGAAAGAATTATCTTTATTTTAAAGTAAATTTTATGAAAATATCTTAATTATTGCAAAAGTTATCTTACTTTAAAAAATCCAAGATTTGAAATAATTGCGAGTTCAAATTTAAAAATCAGCAAAAAATATTAAATCTCAATTTTAGTATTTGGAAAAAATTAACTAACTTTCTGGAAGAAGTATCTTTATTTTAAAGTGAATTTCATGAAAATATCTTAATTATTGCAAAAATTATCTTACTTTAAAAAATAATTGCGAGTTCAAATTTAAAAATCTGCAAAAAAATATTAAATCTGAATTTTAGTATTTGGAAACAAATAACTAACTTCCTGGAAGAATTATCTTTATTTTAAAGTGCATTTCATGAAAATATCTTAATTATTGCAAAAATTATCTTACTTTAAAAAATAATTGCGAGTTCAAATTTAAAAATCTGCAAAAAATATTAAATCTCAATTTTAGTGTTTGGAAAAAATTAACTAACTTCCTGGAAGATATATCTTTATTTTAAAGTGCATTTCATGAAAATATCTTAATTATTGCAAAAATTATCTTACTTTAAAAAATAATTGCGAGTTCAAATTTAAAAATCTGCAAAAAATATTAAATCTCAATTTTAGTTTTTGAAAATAATTAACTAACTTTCTGGAAGAATTATCTTTATTTTAAAGTGAATTTCATGAAAATATCTTAATTATTGCAAAAATTATCTTACTTTAAAAAATAATTGCGAGTTCAAATTCAAAAATCTGCGAAAAATATTAAATCCCAATTTTAGTATTTGGAAAAAATTAACTAACTTTCTGGAAGAAGTATCTTTATTTTAAAGTGAATTTCATGAGAATATCTTAATTATTGCAAAAGTTATCTTACTTTAAAAAATTCAAGATTTGAAATAATTGCGAGTTCAAGTTTAAAAATCTGCAAAGAATACTAAATCTCAATTTTAGTATTTGGAAAAAATTAAGTAACTTCCTGGAAGAATTATCTCTATTTTAAAGTGTATTTCATGAAAATATCTTAATTAATGCAAAAATTATCTTACTTTAAAAAATCCAAGATTTGAAATAATTGCGAGGTTAAGTTTAAAAATCTGCAAAAAATATTAAATCTCAATTTTAGTTTTTGGAAAAAATTAACTAACTTTCTGGAAGAATTATCTTTATTTTAAAGTGAATTTCATGAAAATATCTTAATTATTGCAAAAATTATCTTACTTTAAAAAATCCAAGATTTGAAATAATTGCGAGTTCGAAATTAAAAATCTGCAAAAAATATTAAATCTTAATTTTAGTATTTGGAAAAAATTAACCAACTTTCTGGAAGAATTATCTTTATTTTAAAGTAAATTTCATGAAAATATCTTAATTATTGCAAAAGTTATCTCACTTTAAAAAATGGTGATGTGGCCATCATGTTACTTTCTCCGACTTGATGGTATCATTTATATATACGCTTTCATGGTTTATTTTCAATTTAAATCATATTTTAAATATACATCGAGCGTTGCGTAAACTCGGATGAAACTGACGTTTAAAACGTCAAAAGTATGAAACGGAAAAAATATACTTCAAATTCAAAAACTCGGTTTACTCAAAAACTAACGAGATTTCGAAAAAAACTTATTCTTTAGAAGTTGTTCATTTTGCTATTCTCTACAATTACAAATTTGCTGTAACTATTATGGTTTCATAATTATAAACCAAAAGTTAAAAAAAAATAATAAATTTTTTCTCGAATAGCAATGATTTTATGAAAAATATTTTCAAGCAAAAGATGTTCATTTCTTTGTTGTCTTCAATGTTTGTTTAAATGTTTTTTGATATTTTTTATATTTAAGAAAATATTGACAAAAAACAAAAAACAGTTAAGGTAAACACCCACTTCTGGTGTACGAAATTTTACCAAAAGCTTTTCAGTTCTTCAGATTATCAAATAAGACGTATGTTGAAAGTTTCATATCAATTGCTCTATTAGTTTTTGAGATACAGCGCACACAGACAGACACACACACACGCACACACAGACACACACACACACACACACACACAAATTTTTTTTCCAGAAATTGTTGAAATGGCATCTAGGGACCCCAAAACGGATATTTCCGTAAAAAAAATTTTTGAAAAAAAAATCACGATCACAATACTTTCTCGTACTTCGTAACGGAGAAAGTAAAAATTAGGACATTTAGCCTACAGGCTATTGGGACTAATAGCTACAAAAAAAAAGGGTTCAAAAATTGTAACAACACAAATTATCTCGACTTATCAATTTGATTTTAAGTTGACAATTCACGTCATAGAAAGAAGACTAGATTAGTTCAGTTGAATAAAAAAAAAATAATCTCAGACATGACTGCTATGTTTCTGTCTCTCAGGAATGGGGGGGGGGGGGGGTTAAGGACTTTTATCAGGACTTTTTTTGGGACTCTTTAAGGAATTCTTTTTAGGATTTCTCTTCAAGATTATTTTCAAGACATTTTTTCCAGAATTTTTCGGGTCTTTTGGGACTTGAATTTAATTTTTTTTGCACGACTGTTTTTCTGGATTTCTTACAGGAGTTATTTGAAGGATTGTTATTAGGACCTTTTGTTGGGGCTTTTTAAGGACTTGTTTTTGGGACTTATTAAGGACTTTTTTCGGGATTTTTTGTCAAGATTATTTTCAAGACGTTTTTTCCAGGAATTTTTTTTCGGAACTACTTCTCAAGACTTTATTTGGGACTCTTTAAAGGACTTTTTCTTTCTGGACATTAATTTAAGGAATTTTTTCAGCGCTTTTTTTCAACATTTTATTTTCATGATTTTTTTTTCAATGAATATTTTTCAAGACATTTTTCGGAAAACATTTTTCAGAATTTTTTTAAGTGCATTTTTTGAGAATATTTTCAGGACATTATTACAGGACTATTTCCCAGGATTTCTTTCAGAAGTATTTTGAATGACCATTTTTGGGCTTTTTTGGGACTTTGGGTTTTTTTAGAATTTCTTTTTCCACGAAACTTTTTTTGGGACTTTGGTCTCTTTTTGGGATTATTACAGGGATATTTTTCAAGAGTTTTTGAAGAACTGTTTTTTAGAACTATTTTTGGTCTTTTAAGAACTTTTTTTGGGACTTTGGGCTTTTTTAGGATTTTTTTTAACTTTTTTCGGGACTATTTTCAGGATATTATTGCAGGGCTATTTTCAGAATATTTTTCAGGAGTTTTTTGAAGGACTCTAGCAGGGCTATTTTTCAGAATTTTTTCAGGAATGTTTTGAAGGACTGTTTTTGGGATTTTTAAGGATTTTTTTGGGACTTTAGGCTTTTTAAGGATTTTTTTTCACGAATTTTTTTCAGGACATATTTTTCAGGACTATTTTTAAGAAATTATTGAAGGACTATTTTTCAGGATTTTTTTCATGCATATTTTGAAAGACTGTTTTTTTAGGATTTTTTTAGGCTTTTTAAGAACTTTTTTGCGACTGGGCTTTTTAGGATATTTTTTTCACGAATTTTTTTCAGGACATATTTTTCAGGACTATTTTCAGAAAATTATTGAAAGGCTATTTTTCAGGATTTTTTTCAAGAATATCTTGTAGGACTGCTTTTAGGAGTTTTTTTGGGCTTTTTCAAGATTTTTTTTTGGGACTTTGGGGTTTTTCACGATTTTTTTTAGGACATTTTTCGGGACTATTTTCAGGAAATTATTGAACGGCTATTTTTCAGGAATATTTTAAAAGACTGTTTTTTAGGACTTTTTTGGGACTTTGGGCTTTTTTAAGATTTTTTTCACGAATTTCTTTCAGGACATATTTTTCGGGACTATTTTCAGGAAATTATAGAAGGGCTATTTTTCAGTTTTTTTTATTTTTTAAAAGACTGTTTTTTATGACCTTTTTGGGGCTTTTTAAGGACTTTTTTGGGACTGTGGGCTTTTTTAAGATTTCTTTTCACGAATTTTTTTTCAGGACATTTTTCGGGACTATTTTCAGCAAATTATTAAAGGGCTATTTTTCAGGAATATTTTAAAACACCGTTTTTTAGAACTTTTTTGGGCTTTTTAAGGACTTTTTTGGGACTGTGGGCTTTAAAAAAAATTCACGAATTGTTTTCAGAACATATTTTTCAGGAATATTTGAAAAGACTGTTTTTTAGGACTTTTTTAGGACTTTTCTTGGGATTTTGGGCTTTTTAAGGACTTTTTGTCGTGACTGTGGGCTTTAAAAAAAAATTTCACGAATTTTTTTCAGGACATTATTGCGGGGCTAGTTTTCAGGAGTACTTTGAAGGACCGTTTTTTGGGCATTTTAAGGACTTTTTGGGACTTTTTTTTTCAGGATTTATCTTCAAAATTATTTTCCAGGAGTTTTTTCCAAGAATTTTTTCAGGACATAATTTTCCGGACTATTTTCAGGACATTATTGCGGGGCTATTTTTCAGGAGTATTTTGAAGGACCGTTTTTTGGGCTTTTTAAGGACGTTTTTGGGACTTTTTTTTCAGGATTTTCTTTAAAAATTATTTTCAAGGAGTTTTTTCGAAGAATTTTTTCAGGATATAATTTTCTGGAGTTTGTTCAGGACATTTTGCAGGGCTATTTAAAAAAAAAATCAGGAATATTTTGAAAGACCGTTTTTTATGACTTTTTTGGGCTTTTTAAGGACTTTTTTGCGACTGGGCTTTTTAGGATTTTTTTTCACGAATTTTTTTCAGGACATATTTTTCGGGACTATTTTCAGGAAATTATTGAATGGCTATTTTTCAAGAATGTTTTAAAAGATTGTTTTTTAGGACTTTTTTTTGGAACTTTGGGCTTTTTAAGATTTTTTTTCACGAATTTTTTTCAGGACATATTTTTAGGGGCTATTTTCAGGAAATTATTGAAGAGCTGTTTTTCAGGAATATTTTGAAAGACCGTTTTTTAGGATATTTTTTGGGCTTTTTAATTTAAGGACTTCTTTTGCGACTGGGTTTTTTGGGATTTTTTTTCCAAGAAATTTTTTAGGACATAATTTTCTGAACTTTGTTCATGACATTTTGCCTGAGCATTTTTTACTTCTTTCTTCAGGAGTTTTTCGAAGGATTGTTATTTCATGACCTTTTTTTAGGCTTTTTGAGGACTTTTTTCAGAAATTTTCAGATTATTCTCAAGAACAATTTTGTATAGCGCGTATAAAGTAAAGTAAAGTAAAGACATTTTTTCGGGACATTTTTTTCAGGACATTTTTTTCAGATTATTCTCAACAATAATTTTGTATAGCACGAATAAAGTAAAGTAAAGTAAAGTAAAGTAAAGACATTTTTTCAGGACATTTTCTTTCAGGACTTTTTAAGAACATTTTTAAAGGCAATTTTTCAGGCAATTTTCTTCAGGATTTTTTCGAGGCAGTATTTTCAGGACCTTTTTGCAGTATTTTTTCGGGCCTGAAAAGAGTCTTTTTTCAGGGCCTTTTCTCGGGATTTTTTCAGGAATTCTTTTCAGAATTTTTTTAGGACTTATTTTCAGGGCTTTTTCGGGACTTTTTCAGGGCTTTTTCTAGGGAATTTTCAAGACACTTGTTTCAGGAATTCTTTTCAGAACGATTTTCAAGACATATTTTCAATGCTGTTCTTTTCAGGCCTTCTTCTCGGGATTTTTTAGGACTTTTTTGTGGGACTTTTTTTCAGGAATTGTTTTTCAGGACTGTTTTTTCATGGTTTTTTCTTAACTTTTTTTCAGCACTCTTCACATCATCACAATTTTGTAACCCTTATGTTATTGAAATTAATACAAATCACACGAAAACGGTATTTATTATTTCAATTAAAATTAAATCAAAGGGTTGGGGGTGGGTCCTACCGGGTGGTGGGTGGTCTCTATCGGGTGGTGGGTGGTTTCTATCGGGTAGTGGGATAAAAGATGGTAAATATTCTCTTTTTAATTCATTTGTAAATTTCAATGCCGAAATTAACAATTTATAACGGAAAAGGATTTTTGTAAAGAAAACTGAGAAAAAAACTAAGAATCCTATTATCATTAAATCTGGGAAAGTGGCTCAACGACCTCTGGTCAATTGTCTCAATAAATGTATTCTCTCTCTTTCTCTCTCTCTCTCTCTGAGAAAGTAACACGATGGCTATTACACTATTTTCCAACACTGAATGAAACACTTACTATGTTGGCCAATTTTTTAATATTGTTTTTTTTTAGAAGTTGTTAAGTCTAATCGCTTGAGCGATTGGCAGTATCTGAAATTCCGGTCGCTTATCAGACACTCGACTGGTTCTCCGCTAGACTGTAACCAAGTGAAATCGTTGCACATTATTTTATCTCGGAATTTTCCAATCATTGAGCGACCGAATGATACATGTAACGTTATTATAAAACTTCTCTCGGTATTACAGTGTTGATATTAAAATAATAACGAAATTCCGGACTGTGGGTGGAGTTCCTGCTGTTCCGGGCGATCGATCGTGACCGGTTTCGATCTTATTTTATCTCATCAACTAAGAGTAACTGAGGGGAAACAACCTTTTCACTATGAGCTGATGAGGATAAAACATCGATTTCCGGTTTTCAAAATTATACATTCTTCGGATTGTTAAATTACGCTTATCTTAGTACTTCGTACGGGGAAAGCAAAAAAAAAAACGGGTTAAAGAAATTGGAAAAATAATTTAAATTACTTCCCATAAACGAAATTGTTAGCAATTACCACAATCCACCGCAGGGAATCTCATCATCCCCGATTAAGGAGTAAACGGGAATAAATAAACAATTAACTTCCTCATTGGATGGTGAACGCTAAAACCGCAGATAATTTATTCCGGCTGATGATGGTCTAGTTTCGGGGGTGGAATGCATGTCAGGAGGATCGAATGTGATATCGGGACAAAGGATGGAAGTGTCACGCGAACCACACCGCCACCACCTCCACCCCCACGGAGATATCTCTGATTGTCGTTCGCCATCCCTCTCTCATCCATAACATCAATGTTTGATTTCGCATCGATTTAACTTTTTCCGCAATTACTGCCCACAGAGAAGCGTGCACAACTTGGAATTACTTTCTTGAACTCTTCATTTCTAAACTGCGAAAAACTTTCAATTTTCCAATTCCAACTAGAATAATACCTGCATTCGCAATTTTCGAAATTTTGAGAAAATCACATTTTTTTTTAAATCACCATTTCCAATTTCAGAACTCTGAATTCTGAAATTTTTTATTTTCGCGACCTCGAAATTTTGTACACCGAAGAAAGAAAAATTAAGAAAAAAATAGTAAACGTGTCAGAAAAATTTCACAAAACTTAATCATAATTAATAACATCTCACTCTACCCAGATAACTTTGTTTTTTGAAAATCCAATAATTTTCAAAGGAGTTACAGATTTTTGAAATTTTTCATTTCGCAGCGTCAAACGTTTGTGTACCCAAGAAAAATAAAATAATTAAAAAAATAGTAAACGTGTCGGAAAAATTACACAAAAATTATTCTTAATTAAGAAAATCCCACTCTACTCAAATAACTTCGGTTTTTCAAAATCCAACAATTTTCAAGCGAGTTACAGATTTTTGAAATTTTTGATTTTCGCGACGCCAAACATTTGTACACCGAAGAAAGTAAAATTAAGAAAAAAATAGTAAACGCATCGGAAAAATTACAGAAGAATTAATCTTAATAAGGAAAATCCCACTCTACCCAAATAATTTCGGTTTTTGAAAAACCAATAATTTTCAAACAAGTTACAGATTTTTGAAATTTTTCATTTTCGCGGCGTCAAGCTTTTGTATACCGAAGAAATAAAATTAAGAAAAAAATAGTAAACACGTCGAAAAAATTCTACAAAAATTATTCTTAATTAAGAAAATCCCACTCTAGTCAGATAATTTACGTTTTTGAAAATCCAGCAATTTTCAAACGAGTTACAGATTTTTGAAATTTTTCATTTTCGCGACGGCAAACGTTTGTACACCGAAGAAAGTAAAATTAAGAAAAAAATAGTAAATAAATCGGAAAAATTACACAAAAATTAATCTTAATGAGGAAAATCCCACTCTACCCAAATAATTTCAGTTTTTGAAAATCCGACAATTTTCAAGCGAGTTACAGATTTTTGAAATTTTTCAGTAGTAGTAAACAATGTTTTATTAGGGCTATCGACCTATCGGTCTTTCTGCCCTCAGAAATTTTTCATTTTCGCGGCACAAGCTTTTGTATACCGAAGAAAGAAAAAAATAGTAAACGCATCGGAAAAATTACAGAAGAATTAATCTTAATGAGGAAAATCCCACTCTACCCAAATAATTTCAGTTTTTGAAAATCCGACAATTTTCAAGCGAGTTACAGATTTTTGAAATTTTTCAGTAGTAGTAAACAATGTTTTATTAGGGCTATCGACCTATCGGTCTTTCTGCCCTCAGAAATTTTTCATTTTCGCGGCACAAGCTTTTGTATACCGAAGAAAGAAAAAAATAGTAAACGCATCGGAAAAATTACACAAAAATTGATCTTAATTAAGAAAATCCCACTCTACTCAGATAACTTACGTTTTTCAAAATCCAGCAATTTTCAAACGAGTTACAGATTTTTGAAATTTTTCGTTTTCGCGACGCCAAACATTTGTACACCGAAGAAAGAAAAAATAGTAAACGTGTTGGAAAAATTACACAAAAATTAATCCTAATTAAGAAAATCTCACTCTACTCAAATAACTTCGGTTTTTGAAAATCCAACAATTTTCAAGCGAGTTACAGATTTTTGAAATTTTTAATTTTCGCGACGCCAAATATTTGTACACCGAAAAAAATAGTAAAAAAATCGGAAAAACTACACAAAAATTATTCCTAATTAATAAAATCTCACTCTACTCAAATAACTTCGGATTTTGAAAATCCAACAATTTTCAAGCGAGTTACAAATTTTTGAAATTTTTGATTTTCGCGACGGCAAACATTTGTAGACCGAAGAAAGAAAAATTAAGAAAAAAATTGTAAACGTGTCGGAAAAATACAGAAAAATTAATCTTAATTAAGAAAAGCCCACTCTACTGAAATAACTTCGGTTTTTGAAAATCCAATAATTTTCAAGCGAGTTACAGATTTTTGAAATTTTTTATTTTCGCGGCGTCAAACATTTGTACACCGAAGAAAGAAAAATTAAGAAAAAAATTGCAAAAAAATCGGAAAAATTACACAAAAATTAATTTTAATTAAGAAAAGCCCACTCCACTCAAATAACTTCGGTTTTTGAAAATCCAACAATTTTCAAGCAAGTTACAGATTTCTGAAATTTTTCATTTTCGCGACGGCAAACGTTTGTATACCGAAGAAAGTAAAATTAAGAAAAAAATAGTAAACAAATCGGAAAAATTACACAAAAATTAATCTTAATTAATAAAATCCCACTCTACTCAAATAACTTCGGTTTTTGAAAATCCAACAATTTTCAAGCGAGTTACAGATTTTTGAAATTTTTGATTTTCGCGACGGCAAACATTTGTACACCGAAGAAAGAAAAATTAAGAAAAAAATTGTAAAGAAATCGGAAAAATTACACAAAAATTAATCCTAATTAAGATAATCCCACTCTACTCAAATAACTTCAGTTTTTGAAAATCCAACAATTTTCAAGCGAGTTACAGATTTTTGAAATTTTTGATTTACGCGACGCCAAACATTTGTACACCGAAGAAAGTAAAATTAAGAAAAAAATAGTAAACAAATCGGAAAAATTACACAAAAATTAATCTTAATTAATAAAATCCCACTCTACTCAAATAACTTCTATTTTTGAAAATCCAACAATTTTCAAGCGAGTTACAGATTTTTTGATTTTTTTTTATTTTCGCGACGTCAAACATTTGTACACCGAAGAAAGAAAAATTCAGAAAAAATAGTAAACGTGTCGGAAAAATTATACAAAAATTATTCTTAATTAAGAAAATCCCACTCTACCTAAATAATTTCGGTTTTTGAAAATCCAGCGATTTTCAAGCGAGTTACAGATTTTTTAAATTTTTCATTTTCGCGAAGGCAAACGTTTGTATACCGAATAAAGAAAATTAAGAAAAAAATAGTAAACGCGTAGGAAAAATTCCACAAAAATTATTCTTAATTAAGAAAATCCCACTCTACTTAAATAACTTCGGTTTTTAAAAATCCAACAATTTTCAAGCGGGTTACAGATTTTTGAATTTTTTTATTTTTGCGACGGCAAACATTTGTATATCGAAGAAAGAAAATTAAGAAAAAAATAGTAAACGTGTCGGAAAAATTGCACAAAAATTAATCTTAATTAAGAAAATCCCACTATACTTAAATAACTTCGGTTTTTGAAAATCCAACAATTTTCAAGCGAGTTACAGATTCTTGAAATTTTTAATTTTCGCGTCGCCAAACATTTGTACACCGAAGAAAGTAAAATTAAGAAAAAAATAGTAAAAAAAACGGAAAAATTACACAAAAATCAATCTTAATTAAGAAAATCCCACTCTACTTAAATAACTTCGGTTTTTGAAAATCCAACAATTTTCAAGCGAGTTACAGATTTTTAAAATTTTTGATTTTCGCGACGGCAAACGTTTGTATACCGAAGAAAGAAAATTAATAAAAAAATAATAAACGCGTTGGAAAAATTCCACAAAAATTATTCTTAATTAAGAAACTCCCACTCCACTCAAATAACTTCGGTTTTTGAAAATTCAACAATTTTCAAGCGAGTTACAGATTTTTGAAATTTTTTATTTTCGCGACGCCAAATATTTGTATACCGAAGAAAGAAAATTAAGAAAAAAATAGTAAACGCGTCGGAAAAAATCCACAAAAATTATTCTTAATAAGAAAAATCCCACTCTACCCAAATAATTGCGGTTTTTGAAAATCCAATAATTTTCAAGCGAGTTACAGATTTTTTAAATTTTTCATTTTCGCGACGGCAAACATTTGTACATCGAAGAAAGAAAAATTAAGGAGAAAATAGTAAAAAAACCGGAAAAATTACACAAAAACTAATCTTAATTAAGAAAATCTCACTCTACTCAAATAACTTCGGTTTTTCAAAATCCAACAATTTTCAAGCGAGTTACAGATTTTTAAAATTTTTGATTTTCGCGACGGCAAACGTTTGTATACCGAAGAAAGAAAATTAATAAAAAAATAATAAACGCGTTGGAAAAATTCCACAAAAATTATTCTTAATTAAGAAACTCCCACTCCACTCAAATAACTTCGGTTTTTGAAAATTCAACAATTTTCAAGCGAGTTACAGATTTTTGAAATTTTTTATTTTCGCGACGCCAAATATTTGTATACCGAAGAAAGAAAATTAAGAAAAAAATAGTAAACGCGTCGGAAAAAATCCACAAAAATTATTCTTAATAAGAAAAATCCCACTCTACCCAAATAATTGCGGTTTTTGAAAATCCAATAATTTTCAAGCGAGTTACAGATTTTTTAAATTTTTCATTTTCGCGACGGCAAACATTTGTACACCGAAGAAAGAAAAATTAAGAAAAAAATAGTAAACGCGTCGGAAAAATTCCACAAAAATTATTCTTAATCAAGAACATCCCACTCCACTCAAATAACTTCGGTTTTTGAAAATCCAACAATTTTTAAGCGAGTTACAGATTTTTGAATTGTTTTATTTTTGGTTGTGAGCCAAAATTAGGAATGCACGTTCAGCAAATTTGTTGAATTTTATTTATTTCAGGCTACTTTTCCACCTTTCTTGAATTAAAAAGGTTATAATTTTTTAACGAGAGACTGAAGATGAAGCATCGCCAAATGAAATACTGCAATGACTTCTCAGGCCTCTTCAAAAATTAAATATTTATAACCGTATTACACTTTAGGAAATAAAACGCTTCAATGCCTCAAACAGATTACCATACAGACCGACATGAAAATATACAACAACACCGCAGCGAATAACAAGTTTATAAATAAAGACTTGATAGCGGTTTCGTAACTTATTATTGTAACTGGAAATAGTCTTCATTTTATCTCATTTAACAATATTATACCTGAAAAAACATGCTTTTTTCCCTTTTAATCCAAAATTTAATTTTATCTATTCGTATTAATTAATTAAAAAACAAAAAAACAAATGACCCCGGTTTGACATTCCGAAATATTATTATATCTTAATTAATGTGCACCGGATTGATTGCCTCAAATTGGTGTCGATAAGACTTATCGAGATCGATGTTGCAACAAGGTGATATCATCATCCGCTCTGCCCTGCTTAATTGGTGTTGTTTACACTTTTATTTCACGATTGATAACCGAAATTTTTGGAACCCGATATTACCGGTTAAAGTTTAGAAAGTCCGCTATCTCTTCTGTCAATATTTGTGGCAATTATAAGTATTTTGGTTAAACTTTTAACTATAAGTATTTTGTCGCCGAAACATGGTGTTGCAACAATTCATCCTGTCGAGAAAGTAAGTCACCTTTCATCTAGGAGGCTATTGAATTTTCTTCAAAAATTAAATGTTTCTTACACATATTACTTCATGGAAATGTACATTTTAGTTATTTTGTATTTTTCACGGGCGATGTGCCGTTAATGAATATATTATTATTATTATTCAAATTTGAGAGCGGTTTTCTCTTTCAAAAATAAAGATATCTTCATGAAATAAATTTTCAAATAAAGAATACTCTTCTAGAAAGTCGCTGAATTTTCTTCAAAAACTTAAATTGATATTTATTATTTTTTTTTAGATTTTTAAATTTGAAGTCGCAAGTAACTGCATATTTCAGATTATTTAAGATTTGAATTTTTCTACATCCGCTACTTAATTTAAACCGGTATTAAACAAAGGGCCCTAAGTAAAGACACATTTAATGCAAAGCTGCTGCAGTTTTATATTTAAACTTAGCAATAACGTAGGCAACCAAGTACGCATGGAAGATATTAATAGCGTCTGATTAATGCAACCCAACTTGCACAAAATCAATACAAACAAATAACACCGCAACAGAATTAAAAATATTAAATTAACTTTAGGATTTCATTCTTTTAGAAAGATTCCGAGATCAATAGCCAATACTGCAAAGCCTAACAAGTCTCGAGTAATTCTAATTAATTTCAAGATGATCTTAAAATAAATAAATTAGAAACAACCTTACGTGTTGCAGAAAGCATTAAATAAAACAATACAACGAAATGTAGCCTGAATATATGAATATTCAACCTGTTCGTAACTCCGCAAGCAAAATTAAGTCTTACTAAGACTATAAACAAATAACTTATTGAAACAACTAAAAATATCTTAAAATAAATTAACTTGGAAATGGCATCTTGGAGAATTTAATAAATTATCGTGTTTATTTAAAAGCACGCAAACTATTGCATTGATAATTATTATAAACATAAACCACGAATTAAACAATTCTTAAAAATTTCAAAATAACAAGTTGGCAACTTGTTTAACAATATCAACATTGCAAAATCCCCTCATTGTTTACACCCTGATAACCCAACACCGAAGCAACTATTTAACACTCACCGGATACCAGAAGAACCCCAACTTTCCGATTATCCCTTAAACCCGGGCAGGAACGCCCAACACCCAAGGATTTTACAACCGCGACGCGAACTAATTGCCCTGCTTTTTCGAGGTTATGTTTATCAACCTTCGGTGGACCACTCCGCGGATTTTCGAATGATGAACATGACCCGCGACCTGCACGTCTTCCGAGAGGTGCAGGAGCTGTGCAAGTTCATAAGTTTCGCCACTGAGGACGGCGTGGACGAGGACAACCTCCGAAAATTGAAGGGATTCGTGGAGGAGCTTCCGTTGGTGAAGGTGCAACGGTGTCAGTCGATGTTTATCGCCACGGTTTATAAACTGTTTACTGCTAGTAAGAAGTAAGTGGATTAGAGTTAAGACAAGCTTAATTAATAGGAACTTTTCATAGCGAGTAAAACGTAAGGCGGTGATTTATAAACGTGTAATGCAAGGTTTTTAAGTGTTGCCATTTAAGGCGCTCGAATTAACTCGAGTGTGTAGTGTAGTGTAGAGGAACTTTTCATAGCAAGTAAAGCGTAAGGCGGAGATTTATAAACGTGTAACGCAAGCTTTTTAAGTGTTACTGTTTAGCGAGCTCGAATTAACTCGAGTGTGAACTTTAAGGGGTTAATTGTACACGTAAGAAGATTGGTCGAGGTGAGCCAAGGCCGTTAATTACGCAAGAAGAAGAAGATTATAATTAAATAAATAATGGACGAAGATTCTCCGTATATAGTTGAATCAAAAGTGTGAACATGCCTCCGACAGGGATCGAACCTGCAACCTCCAGATTGAAGAAGAAGATTGTTAGTTGTTGTTCTTTGCATGTAGAGTGGCGTTGAACCTTTTTAAAATCGCAAGGGAAAAACCGTTCGGATAAAGATCTTATATTGTGCGTCTTTGGTTGCGGTTTAAACGAAATGAAAAGAATATTAATATCATCGTCACTGACTGGTCGATAGGGTCTAGAAGTCAAGGCCGTTAACTACGCAAGAAGCAGATTATTAATTGTTGATCTTTGCATGTAAAGAAGTGTTGAACTTCTTTTAAATTGCAACAGAAAAACCGTTCGGAAAAAGATCTTATATTGTGCGTCTTTGGTTGCAGTTTAAACGAAATAAAAAGAATATTAACATCATCGTCACTGTGACTGGTCGATAGGGCCCAGAAGTCAAGGCCGTTAACAACGCAAGAAGAAGATTATTAGTTGTTGATCTTTGCATCTAGAGAAGTGTTTTTTTTAAATTGCAATAGAAAAACCGTTCGGATAAAGATCTTATATTGCGCGTCTTTGGTTGCAGTTTAAACGAAATGAAAAGAATATTAATATCATCGTCACTATGACTGGTCGATAGGGCCCTAGAAGTCGAGGCCATTAACAATGCAAGAAGAAGATTATTAGTTGTTGATCTTTGCATGTAGAGAAGTGTTGAACTTTTTTTAAATTGCAACAGAAAAACCGTTCGGATAAAGATCTTATATTGTGCGTCTTTGGTTGCGGTTTAAACAAAATAAAAAGAATATTAATATCAACGTCACTGTGACTGGTCGATGGTGCCTAGAAGTCAAGGCCGTTAACAACGCAAGAAGAAGATTATTAGTTGTTGATCTTTGCATGTAGAGTAGCGTTGAACCTTTTTAAAATCGCAACAGAAAAACCGTTCGGATAAAGATCTTATATCGTGCGTCTTTGGTTGCAGTTTAAACGAAATGAAAAGAATATGAATATATGCGATTCCATAGAAGCCTTGGCCTTTAAAATCGAATTTAACGAGCGATCTTACATTATTATTGGTGTTTACATAAAACCAACGTCTGGAGTTGATGCATATAATTTTTTTTTTGATCAGATTGAACAACGTGTAATTATTGTTGGTGATTTCAATATTCCAGGTTATACTAATAACACTTCATCTATAGCCTTGGATTCTTTAAACATATTTCTAAATATCAATAACTTTACTCAATACAACAAAGTATTAAACTCGAATGGCAGAATTTGAAGTATAACTTGTTACATAATTTTGACGTTTCAAACATCAGTATTAAAATAAACCATAAAAGTATATAATATAAATAACTATGATAATATTAAATCAGAGAAAGTAACATGATGACCACATCAGCATTTTTTTATTTTTGCTTTTAAAATTTGTAGTCAACGTAGGGTGGTATGGTTTATTTTAATACTGATGTTTGAAACGTCAAAATTATGTAACAAATTATACTTCAAATTCTAATAGTCCGTTTACTCAAAAACCGTAGAGATATCGAAAAAAAACTTATTCTTTATAAGTTGTTCATTTTGGGTTTTCTCTACAATTATTATCAGGGATCATTTTGACAATTCATAACTTTTGTCTGAGTTCGAATTTTTCAAAAATAAGATTTGTTTTAGATCGTAAATCGATTCCTAAGCATTTCCAAAACAATTGCTTAACGATTTATTTTTTTTGCAGTTTTTTAAGTTTCGGCAAACATTTTATGATTACAGTAGAGAACGTTTAGAAAATCCATAACTTTTGGCCGAGTTGGAATTTTCGAAAATGTCAACTCTTTTGGTTAGTAAATCGATGCCAAAGTCTTTCTGAGCATTTTCAAAACAATTTAGCAACGATTGATTTTTTTAGTTGACTAAAATTTTTACCTTACTATTTTGAAAATTCATAACTTTTGTCCGAGTTAACGTTTTTCAAAAATCTCAACTGTATTAGTTAGTAAATCAATGCCGAAGTCTTTCTGAGTATTTCCAAAGCAATTGCTTAACGATTTACTTTTTTACAATTTTTTTAGTTACGGCAAAAATGTTAACCTTTCATCAGGGAACATTTTCAAAATTCATAACTTTTGTCAAAGTTGGAATTTTGAAAAATTATCAAATTCTCTACTTGGTAAATAAATGCCAAAGCATTGCTATGTATTTGCAAAATAATTGCGCAACGATTAATTTTTTTACAATTTTTTTAGTTTCGACTAAAATTTTTACCTTACAGCAGGGACCATTTTGAAAATTCATAAGTTTTGTCCGAGTTAATATTTTTCAAAAATGTCAACTGCGTTACTTAGTAGATCGATGCCAAAGTCTTTCTCAGTAAATTCAAAACAATTATTTTTTTCACAATTTTTTTTAGTTACGGCAAACACTTTACAGCAGGAACTGTTTTGAAAATTCATAAGTTCTGTCCGGGAAGGAATTTTTCAAAATTTTTAACTGTTTTAGTTAGTAAAACGATGCTTAAATGCCCTCTGAACATTTCCAAAACAATTTCGCAACGATTTAGTTTTTTGCAATTTTTTTAGTTTCGGCGAAAATTTTGAAAATTTCGAAAATTCGTAACTTTTGAATGAAAGAGTTAACATTTTTCATAAATGTCAAAGGCTTTAGTCACTAAATCGATGCTAAAGTATCTGTAAGGATTTTCATAACAATTGCGAAATGATTTAATTTCTTAGATTTTTTTTATAGTTTTGGCTAAAATTTTAACCTTTTGTTTCGGTCGTAAATTGTTTTAATTAGTTAATTAATGAGAAATTGTCTCGTAAGTATTTGCAAAACAATTTTTCAATCGTTTATATTTTTTATCATTTTTCTAATTCCTGCCAAAATTTTATGATTATTGCAAGGATGATTTTAAAAATTCATAACTTTCGTTTAAGACGGAATTTTAAAATAATGTAAACTGTTTTAATTATTGAAAAGTCACCTCTAAGGATTTTGAAAAAAAAAATCGTAACCGTTTCTAATTTTTCCAATTTCGACCAATATTTTAGGATTATTGCAAGGATGACTTTAAAAATTCATAATTTTCGTTTCAGTCGGGATTTATGTTTTCATTTGCAAATTAATACAAAATGAACTCCAGGCATTTGCAAAACAATGTCTCCACTATTTATATGTTTTATCATTTTTCAAATTGCGACCAATATTTTATGATTATTGCAAGGTTGATTTTAACAATTTATAACTTTCGTTTCAGTCGTTCCAGTTTTTGAAAAATTGTCATAATTGGTCCGTAGGGCCTAGAAGTCAAGGCCGTTAACAACGCACGAAGAAGATTATTAGTTGTTAATCTTTGCATGTAGAGTAGCGTTGAACTTTTTTAAAATCGCAAGGGAAAAACCGTTCGGATAAAGATCTAATATTGTGCGTCTTTGGTTGCAGTTTAAACGAAAAGAAGAGGATACTAATGATCGACACCCTTTCCGAAATCTTGAAGAAGCTGAAATTCGAGGCCAAAGATGCCGTGATATTCTTCAATCTGTACGGCTTCTTGCTGCAAGAAATATGCGATCCGGGAGGTGTAAATACAGGTGAGCAATTTGTGTTAACCACTTCGCGCCCATGTAGTTTGATTGGGCTATAGGATAATCCTGAAAAATCACTTTTTTCTTATTGTTACCTTTTTCTACGACATATTATTCCACTGTCACAAATTTACTCATTTATGCAAAGAAATATGAAAAATATTCCATAGATGGCGCTAAAGGTAATTTTTTTTTTGTAAAATATTTTTGTTTGTCGCCACATGTGGCGACCTGGGCGTGAAGAGGTTAAAGAATGCAATGAATATAGCAACAAAACTTTACTCGAATTAACTTTTCAAAATCTTTTAAATTAACAATTGTTGGAATGTTATGCATTAAAAACGATTAAATTTAATTTTTCTTCAAAAATTTATTTTTGTATTTTTTCAAGTCTAGAATCACATTCTAAACACTATTTGTTCATAAAAATTATTTGTGAGACTTACAGAAACTGAAAACGAATAAATTAATATTTTCTTCAAAAATTTATTTTTGTATTTTTTCAAGTCTAGAATTCCATTCTGAACACTATTTGGTTATAAAAATTATTTGTGAGACTTACAGAAACCGAGACAAGCAAAATTTCTTTTGACGTAAATCGTTCGTACAACAGCTGGAAACGCCGAAAAACGAATAAATTTAATTTTTCTTCAAAAATTTATTTTCGTATTTTTTCAAGTCCAGAATCCCATTAAAAACCACAATTGTAGCGAAATCAACATAAAATATTTGAAAATCTACTATTAGCCATTATTCAAATCTTTGGCACTCCTTTAGAATCGATCAATCTTCAATGATCTGCGAAGATTTATTGTAAAGAAATTCTGCATGAAGAAGCGAATGTTTGATTTCAACTTGAAATTTGTTTCAGTAAAAGCCATTAGCGAAGAATACAAACTGTCGATCGTAAAATGCACGATTTGTCTGATGAAGACTTTCACGTGGGACCTGGTGCCGAAAATCTACACCAAGGAGCACGTGCCGAAGCTCGGCACCATGCTCCATCTGTGCCTGAAGCTCGCGCAACACGAGAAGCTAAGACAGTTGAGGTTAGGAAATTCTTACCATTATTAACCCTTTCAGCACTGAATTTTTAAATTTGAGAAAAAAATTTTTGTTAATTATTATTGATGGGGAGCTTCTTAAGACCATAAATACCAATAATAATAATAAATACAGTTCATTGAAACTCATAAGAGCTACAAATGGCCATCGACTTAAAAATACCAAATTTGAACCGATTTGATTAATTAGTATGGGAATTAATGAGTGAGGCTTTGTTGAAGTGACATCTAGTGATAAACAGTCATAGTAAGTAGAGACATGTAAATGTTGCGGTGTCAATAGCCACCACCAGGGCCGAAAGAGTTAATAACAGCTATAGTTGTGTTTTGTTTAACCCTAAAAATCCTAAAAGTCTGAAGTAGAGTAGTTCATACGCGGCACAGAACCATTTTCCGTTCCAGCCCGAAACCGCTTCTCAAAGATGCCACCAATTTTCTTATCAATAAACATCACTCGTTTACGACAGGATTGCGGCAATCGAATGCATCCTAACCATGGCAAAACTAGAAGACGAAGAGCTGCCCGATCACCGTCAATACGAAACCATCTCCGACGTCTTCATGCACTTCCTGCCCGGGCTATCCGGAGCTCTGGTAAAAATATGCACCGAGGACGAGAAGTGCGGCCACGGTGTGGTCGTCAAGAGCTTAAAGGCGTGGACACTTTTGGTCATCCTGTGCATGCAAAAATACAACACAAAAGATGATCCCGACGAGGACGTACTGACGGCACAAAACGAGAAACCCGATTTCCCCAAGAAGTTCGAAAACGCAGACGATGTCAATAATTACTTGAATTCGGTCAAGAAGGACGCAACCTGGTACGCTCGACTCGACGCCAAGCTGGAACTCTGCGTGAATCTGCTGACAAAATTGTCCACCAGCCAACACCCAACGATACGAGAGGAATTGATGGAGGCGTGCGATCTGTTGTGTTGTTATTGTTTGAGGTAGGTGGTTCAATTGTTTAATTAATGCCGTTTAATGGGGTTTTTGATTCCGCAGCACCCTTCCGAAATCGTCGGGTAAGGCCGTCGAGATTCTGATCGCGTTGTCCGAGGACGAGCGTGAGAGCACTGCCGACAAGTGTGGGGTTATCTTGTCGGGGCTGTCAGAGAGGATCGGGGGTGACGGTTTGAAGATGAAGGTCGTTAGGGATGCGATGGAGCAGAATTTTTATAATGCCGTGACGAAGTTGCCGAGGGTGTTTAATGGATTAGGTAAGGGTGGTCGAAGGTAATTAATTTCTTGATCAACCTTGTATATTTGTCGGTGGTTATTTTGCCTATTCAAAATCAATTTGGATTTTAGAAATTCAACAATTTTCAATAGAGATATGGATTTTTAAGAATTTTAGTTTTATTTTTTTGAAAACATCGCAGAAAAAATATAAAACGCGCAGACAAAATTCCATAAAAAATCATCCTCAACGGCCGAAGGATAGCTAATTCAAAATCAATTTGGTTTTTGTAAATTTAACAATTTTCAATAGAGATATGAATTTTTGAAAATTTTAGTTTTATTTTTTTGAAAACATCGCAGAAAAAATATAAAACGCGCAGACAAAATTCCATAAAAATCATCCTCAATGGCCGAAGTATAGCTAAATCAAAACCAATTCGGTTTTTGTGAATTTAACAATTTTTAATGGAGATATGAATTTTTGAAAATTTTAGTTTTATTTTTTTGAAAACATCGCAGAAAAAATATAAAACGCGCAGACAAAATTCCATAAAAAATCATCTTCAGTGGCCGAAGGATAGCTAATTCTAAATCAATTTGATTTTTGTGAATTTAACAATTTTTAATAGAGATATGAATTTTTGAAAATTTTAGTTTTATTTTTTTTGAAAACATCGCAGAAAAAATATAAAACGCGTAGACAAAATTCCATAAAAAATCATCCTCAATGACCGAAGGATAGCTAATTCAAAATCAATTCGGTTTTTGTGAATTTAACAATTTTTAATGGAGATATGAATTTTTGAAAATTTTAGTTTTATTTTTTTGAGCACTTGCATGAAAACATCGCAGACAAAATTCCATAAAAAATCATCCTCAACGGCCGAAGGATAGTTAATTCAAAATCAATTCAATTTTTAAAAATCCAACAATTTTCAATAGAGATATGGATTTTTGAAAATTTTAGTTTCAATTTTTGAACACTTGAACAAAAACATCGCAGAAAAAAATATAAAACGTGCAGACAAAATTCCATAAAAAATCATCCTCAATGGCCGAAGGATAGCTAATTCAAAATCAATTCGGGTTTTGTGAATTTAACAATTTTTAATGGAGATATGAATTTTTGAAAATTTTTGTTTTATTTTTTTGAGCACTTGCATGAAAACATGCAAAGGTAAAACGCGCAGACAAAATTCCATAAAAAATCATCCTCAATAGTCGAAGTATTGCTTATTCAAAATCAATTTGGTTTTTAAAAATCCAACAATTTTCAATAGAGATATCGATTTTTGAACATTTTAGTTTCATTTTTTTGAGCACTTCAACAAAAACATCGCAGAAAAAAATATAAAACGCGCAGACAAAATTCCATAAAAAATCATCCTCAATGGCCGAAGGATAGCTAAGTCAAAATCAATTCGATTTTTGTGAATTTAACAATTTTTAATGGAGATATGAATTTTTGAAAATTTTAGTTTTATTTTTTTGAGCACTTGAATGAAAACATCGCAGAAAAAAATATAAAACGCTCAGACAAAATTCCATAAAAATCATCCTCAATGGCCGAAGGATAGCTAAGTCAAAATCAATTCGATTTTTGTGAATTTAACAATTTTTAATGGAGATATGAATTTTTGAAAATTTTAGTTTTATTTTTTGAGCACTTGAATGAAAACATCGCAGAAAAAATATAAAACGCTCAGACAAAATTCCATAAAAATCATCCTCAATTGCCGAAGGATAGCTAATTCAAAATCAATTCGGTTTTTGTAAATTTAACAATTTTTAATGGAGATATGAATTTTTGAAAATTTTAGTTTTATTTTTTTGAAAACATCGCAGAAAAAATATAAAACGCGCAGACAAAATTCCATAAAAAATCATCCTCAATAGTCGAAGTATTGCTTATTCAAAATCAATTTGGTTTTTAAAAATCCAACAATTTTCAATAGAGATATCGATTTTTGAACATTTTAGTTTCATTTTTTTGAGCACTTCAACAAAAACATCGCAGAAAAAAATATAAAACGCGCAGACAAAATTCCATAAAAAATCATCCTCAATGGCCGAAGGATAGCTAAGTCAAAATCAATTCGATTTTTGTGAATTTAACAATTTTTAATGGAGATATGAATTTTTGAAAATTTTAGTTTTATTTTTTTGAGCACTTGAATGAAAACATCGCAGAAAAAAATATAAAACGCTCAGACAAAATTCCATAAAAAATCATCCTCAATGGCCGAAGGATAGCTAAGTCAAAATCAATTCGATTTTTGTGAATTTAACAATTTTTAATGGAGATATGAATTTTTGAAAATTTTAGTTTTATTTTTTGAGCACTTGAATGAAAACATCGCAGAAAAAATATAAAACGCTCAGACAAAATTCCATAAAAATCATCCTCAATTGCCGAAGGATAGCTAATTCAAAATCAATTCGGTTTTTGTAAATTTAACAATTTTTAATGGAGATATGAAATTTGGAAAATTTGAGTTTTATTTTTTTGAGCACTTGAATGAAAACATCGCAGAAAAAATATAAAACGCGCAGACAAAATTCCATAAAAAATTATCCTCAATGGCCGAAGGATAGCTAATTCAAAATCAATTCGGTTTTTGTGAATTTAACAATTTTTAATGGAGATATGAATTTTTGAAAATTTTAGTTTTATTTTTTTGAAAACATCGCAGAAAAAATATAAAATGCGCAGACAAAATTCCATAAAAAATCATCCTCAATGGCCGAAGGATAGCTAATTCACAATCAATTCGGTTTTTGTGAATTTAACCATTTTTAATGGAGATATGAATTTTTGAAAATTTTAGTTTTATTTTTTTGAGCACTTGCATGAAAACATCGCAGAAAAAAATATAAAACGCGCAGACAAAATTCCATAAAAAATCATCCTCAATGGCCGAAGGATAGCTAATTCACAATCAATTCGGTTTTTGTGAATTTAACCATTTTTAATGGAGATATGAATTTTTGAAAATTTTAGTTTTATTTTTTTGAGCACTTGCATGAAAACATCGCAGAAAAAAATATAAAACGCGCAGACAAAATTCCATAAAAAATCATCCTCAATGGCCGAAGGATAGCTAATTCACAATCAATTCGGTTTTTGTGAATTTAACCATTTTTAATGGAGATATGAATTTTTGAAAATTTTAGTTTTATTTTTGTGAGCACTTGTAGGAAAACATCGCAGAAAAAATATAAAACGCGCAGACAAAATTCCATAAAAAATCATCCTCAATGGCCGAAGGATAGCTAATTCACAATCAATTCGGTTTTTGTGAATTTAACCATTTTTAATGGAGATATGAATTTTTGAAAATTTTAGTTTTATTTTTTTGAGCACTTGCATGAAAACATCGCAGAAAAAAATATAAAACGCGCAGACAAAATTCCATAAAAAATCATCCTCGATGGCCGAAGGATAGCTAATTCAAAATCAATTCGGTTTTTGTGAATTTAACAATTTTTAATGGAGATATGAATTTTTGAAAATTTTAGTTTTATTTTTTGAACACTTGCATGAAAACATCGTAGAAAAAATATAAAACGCGCAGACAAAATTCCATAAAAAATCATCCTCAATGGCCGAAGGATAGCTAATTCAAAATCAATTCGGTTTTTGCGAATTTAACAATTTTTAATGGAGATATGATTTTTTTTTAATTTTAGTTTTATTTTTTTTAACACTTGCATGAAAACAGCGCAGAAAAAATATAAAACGCGCAGACAAAATTCCATAAAAAATCATCCTCAATGGCCGAAGGATAGCTAATTCAAAACCAATACGGTTTTTGTGAATTTAACAATTTTTAATGGAGATATGAATTTTTGAAAATTTTAGTTTTATTTTTTTGAAAACATCGCAGAAAAAATATAAAACGCGCAGACAAAATTCCATAAAAAATCATCCTCAATGGCCGAAGGATAGCTAATTCAAAACCAATACGGTTTTTGTGAATTTAACAATTTTTAATGGAGATATGAATTTTTGAAAATTTTAGTTTTATTTTTGTGAGCACTTGTAGGAAAACATCGCAGAAAAAATATAAAACGCGCAGACAAAATTCCATAAAAAATCATCCTCAATGACCGAAGGATAGCTAATTCAAAATCATAGTTTAATTGTGATTTTATTTTCCAGACGAGAGGGAACAGACGACAGCGTTAAATTTAATAATCGGATATTTGAGTATATTCAAGAAACACAGACTCAAGCTGATACTGTTTTCGGGTACAAATTTGAACAGGATTTTACAGTCCTTAATACACATCACCACTTTACGCACAGACGTCAGTTTGCTGGAAGAATATTCCGTGCAAGGTAAGAATGACAATATTCGTAGTCCTTCAACCGTTTTTCCTCGGAATTATTTTTTTATTCAATACAAGGCCGGTGTTTGTGTTTTAATCCTGCCTGTTTAACTGCTTTGTCACTAAACTATGTAAAACGCACGCATTTGTTGAAACGACCCGCGCGCCATCTATCGCAAAACGGTCGTACTAATTCAAAAACCATTGCGGGTGTCCACACAACAATTAACCAAAGTTTTATTCCAATCGGTCAATGGTATAGGTACGGTTGTACTAATTCAAAAACCGTTGCGAGTGTCCGCACAACAATTAATCAAAGTTTCATCCCAATCGGGTCAATGGTATAGGAAGGTATACGGGACAAACACATAGAATAATAATGTATACCATACTGTATTTTTAGATTTTGAAGAAATTCCCGATTCAAGAACACCTTGGAAAGTGTTCAACTTCCACGGCAAACACATCGAGAGAAAATTGGAAGTCGTTTGCCGGTTGTTGGCTCAGCCGGACATTTCGGATATCGTCTTGGACTACCTGATGGATCTATTTGTAAACGATGTCGAGCATCGAAAAGAAGTGACGCTGATCATCAATGAAATCCTCTCAGGTCAGAAAACTGCATTACTGGAAGTCACCGACGATAAACACTTCAAAGATTTTAATTTTCTCTGCACGACCAAAAAAAAATCTTGCGGTGGTCACCGGTGACCACCAGCAAGATAAACACTTTACAAATTTTTCCTTTTCTCTGTTAAACCAAAAAAAACGTTGCGAAAACAAAGTGCTCTGCGGTGGTCACCGGTGACCACCAACAAGATAAACACTTTACAAATTTTTCCTTTTCTCTGCAAGACCAAAAAAAAACCTTGCGAAAACAAAGTGCTCTGCGGTGGTCACCGGTGACCACCAGCAAGATAAACACTTTACAAATTTTTCCTTTTCTCTGTTAAACCAAAAAAAACGTTGCGAAAACAAAGTGCTCTGCGGTGGTCACCGGTGACCACCAGCAAGATAAACACTTTACAAATTTTTCCTTTTCTCTGCAAGACCAAAAAAAACCTTGCGAAAACAAAGTGCTCTGCGGTGGTCACCGGTGACCACCAGCAAGATAAACACTTTAAAGATTTTTCCTTTTCTCTGCAAGACCAAAAAAAAATTTTGCGACAACAAAGTGCTCCGCGGTGGTCACCGGTGACCACCAGCAAGATAAACACTTTAAAGATTTTTCCTTTTCTCTGCAAGACCAAAAAAAAACCTTGCGAAAACAAAGTGCTCCGCGGTGGTCACCGGTGACCACCAGCAAGATAAACACTTTAAAGATTTTTCCTTTTCTCTGCAAGCACAAAAAAAAATCTTGCGAAAACAAAGTGTTCCGCGGTGGTCACCGGTGACCACCAGCAAGATAATTTTTTTGGTCTTGCAGAGAAAAGGAAAAATTTTTAAAGTGTTTTGTAAAGTGTCTTGCTGAGAAATAGGAAAAATTAATCTGTAAAGTGTTTATCTTGTTGGTGGTCACCGGTGACCACCGAGGAGCATTTTGTTTTCGCAAGATTTTTTTTCTGGTCTTGCAGAGAAAAGGAAAAATCTTTAAAGTGTTTATCTTGGATAAATTAGATAAATTAGATAAATTCCTCGGTGGTGGTCACCGGTGACCACCAGCAAGATAAACGCAACGCAGTTCAACTGGTCTGTCGTAAATAATATTTCACCGTAATATCTAAACGTGTTGAAGAAATAACTTTTCAAAATTTGAAAATTTCAGTGCCCCACAATCCGGAAGAAGACGTAACGAGGATACAACCGTTTATTTCGACGTACCTGGACAAAGACTATTGGGATTTACCTTCGACAGTGAGTTCCGGTGCGGATAACAAATGCACACTCGGCGAGGCGCAAAACAACGTGGTGCAGATTTGCCTTCAGATCGAGGGAATCGGTAAAATGGCGACGGCTCTGAAAGACGGCTTTCGAGAGTTTTTGCTGAAAGTCCTGTACGTGATATTGGAGAAAGCAGGTAACTGTCAAAAATACAGTGTTACCGAGCACTCGAGACGTGTGGAGGTGAAGTTTGTGCAGGGTGAGAAAGTATTCGGAGAACGCAACACGCAACACATCTCAAGTGCTCGGTACGACTCGCAGCACGTGCTCGGTACGACTCTACTCAGTCCGTTAAATAGATCTTAAAAATGGGCAGTAGATTTAAATCGAGCATTCCTATTGGTAAGCCGGTTTTAAGCAGCTTAACTGTTTGTACATTACCAACTTTTTTTTTTAATGTTAAAATATGAGTGAGGAAATTTTGAAACATTTTTATCACAAATTTATTTATTTGCACCAAAGATGCTAAATTTGTACAGTGTGAACCTGGCGTTCCCAGTCTGTACTGTATCGGAAGCTTATTTATGGGAGGAGCTCTTATTGCAAACGCAATTAATTGGCATGTAAAATTGTGTGCAGAGTTCGAAAAAAAAAAAATATATACAGGGTGTTCTGTTAAAATTCCTAAATTGTTGTCATTCCCGGTTAAATCAAGAGTGCAACTAAAGTTACTTCTGTTTGCTTGTAGTAGATGTAATTTATTTTGCATCATAGATGTTAAATTTGTACACTGTAAACCTGGCTTTTGCGCAGTTTGCATTGTATCAGTCATTCATGTGTGGGAGGGGCTCTTACTGCATCTGTTCAGAGGACAAACGCAATTGATCGGCATGTAAAATTGCATCGAGAGTCCGAAAATAAAAAATATACAGGGTGTTCTAATAAAATTCATAAATTGTTGTCATTTCTGGTTCAACCACACTCCAATTTGCTTGTAGCAGATGTATTTTATTTTGTACCATAGAAGCTAAATTTATACACTGTGAACCTGGCTTTTGCGCAGTTTGCATTATATCAGGCACTCATGTGTGGGGAGGGGCTCTTACTGCATCTGTTCAGCGGACAAACGCAATTGATCGGCATGTAAAATAGCGTCCGGAATCCAAAAATTAAAAAAATATACAGGGTGTTCTATTAAAATTCCTAAATTGTTGTCATTTCCGGTTAATGTGCAACGAAAGTTTTTGATTATACATTACACTCCAATTTGTTTGTAGTAGATGTAATTTATTTTGCACCATAGATGCTAAATTTGTACACTGTGAACCTGGCTTTTGCGCAGTTTGCATTGTATCAGTCATTCAAGTGTGGGAGGGGCTCTTACTGCATCGGTTCAGCGGACAAACGCAATTGATCGGCATGTAAAATCGCGTTCAGAGTCCGAAAATAAAAAAAATATACAGGGTGTTCTATTAAAATTCCTAAATTGTTGTCATTTCCGGTTCATACTCCAATTTGCTTGTAGTAGACGTAATTTATTTTGCACTATAGATGCTAAATTTGTACACTGTGAACCTGGCTTTTGCGCAGCTTGCATCGTACCAGTCATTCATGTATGGGAGGGGCTCTTACTACACCTATTCAGCGGACAAACGCAATTGATTGGCATGTAAAATAGCGTCCAGAGTCCGAAAATAAAAAATATATACAGGGTGTTCTATTAAAACTCCCAAATTGTTGACATTTCCGGTTAAAGTGCAACGAAAGTTTTTGATTATACATTACACTCCAATTTGCTTGTAGTAGATGTAATTTATTTTGCACCCTAGATGCTAAATTTGTACACTGTGAACCTGGCTTTTGCGCAGTTTGCATTGTATCAGTCATTCGTGCGTGGGAGGGGCTCTTACTGTGTCTGTTCAGCGGACAAACGCAATTGATTGGCCTGTAAAATACCGTCCAGAGTCCGAAAATAAAAAAATATACAGGGTGTTTTTATTAAAATTCCTAAATTGTTGTCTTTACCGGTTAAAGTGCAACGAAAGTTTTTGATTATACATTACGCTCCAATTTGCTTGTAGTAGATGTAATTTATTTTGCACCATAGATGCCAAATTTGTACACTGTGAACCTGGCTTTTGCGCAGTTTGCATTGTATCAGTCATTCATGTGTGGGAGGGGCTCTTACTACACCTGTTCAGCGTACAAACGTAATTGATAGGCATGTAAAATTGCATCCAGAGTCCGAAAATTAAAAAAAATATACAGGGTGTTCTATTAAAATTCCTAAATTGTTATCATTTCCGGTTCAACCAAAAGTGCAACAAAAGTTTTTGATTATACATTATTTGCTTGCAATAGATGTAATTTATTTTGCACCATAGATGCTAAATTTGTACACTGTGAACCTGGCTTTTGCGCAGTCTGCATTGTATCAGTGATTCATGTGTGGGAGGGGCTCCTACTGCATCTGTTCAGCAGACAAACGCAATTGATCGGCATGTAAAATAGCGTCCGGAATCCGAAAATAAAAAAAATATACAGGGTGTTCTATTAAAATTTCTAAATTGTTGTAATTGTTGGTTAAAGTGCAACGAAAGTTTTTGATTATAAATTACACTCCAATTTGCTTGTAGTAGACGTAATTTATTTTTCACTATAGATGCTAAATTTGTACACTGTAAACCTGGCTTTCGCGCAGTCCGCATTGTATCAGTCATTCAAGCGTGGGAGGGGCTCTTACTGCATCTGTTCAGCAGACAAACGCAATTGATCGGCATGTAAAATAGCGTCCGGAATCCGAAAATAAAAAAAATATACAGGGTGTTCTATTAAAATTCCTAAATTGTTGACGTTTCCGGTTAAAGTGCAACGAAAGATTTTGATTATACATTACACTCCAATTTGCTTGTAGTAGATGTAACTTATTTTGCACCATAAATGCTAAATTTGTACACTGTGAACCTGGCTTTTGCACAGGCTGCATTGTGTCAGTCAATCATGTGTGGGAGGGGCTCTTACTGTATCTATTCAGCGGACAAACGCAATTGATCGGCATTTAAAATAGCGTCCAGAGTCCGAAAATAAAAAATATATACAGGGTGTTCTATTAAAATTCCTAAATTGTTGTCATTTCCGGTTCACACTTCAATTTGTTTGTAGTAGATGTAATTTATTTTGCACCACAGATGCTAAATTTGTACACTGTGAACCTGGCTTTTGCACAATTTGCATTGTATCTTACTACACCCGTTCAGCGGACAAACACAATTGACTGCCATGTAAAATAGCGTCCGAAATCCGAAAATTAAAAAATATATACAGGGTATCCCATTTAAAATTCCCAAATTGCTGTCACTTTGGTTGAACCAAAAGTGCGACAAAAATTTTCGGTTATACATTTGCTCGTAGTTTTCGAATTGATATCTCAAATAATAACAAGAAAACTGTTAATGTGCTACACCCCTTTTTAACCAAAAGCTTTACCGTTTAGGATCGGGCAACCCGCACCTGAGGACCGCCGGGTTGGCGGCGGTGTCCAGCATATCGAAAGCTTGCAATTATAAAAACGTGACCGAACTCATCAACGACAACTCCGACTACTTTTCCTACCACGTCATGAGGAAGCTGAGGCGCCCGGTGCACGACGGGGGCGTCCTGAACGTCCTGGCCGTCGTCATGAAACACAGCGACATGGACGTGCTTGTGTCGTTATCCGAAATTATAGATGGCGTAAGTAACAATTGCTCACCTAAATTGTGTGCACGTTATAAAACGACCTTGAAATGTACTCTTGGTGGTAATGGTACTCGTTGGGCGGTTTGCCTAACTAGCCATCAATTGTGAAAACCTTCTGCAGGTTCTAAATGACCTTGAAATACTCTTAGTGGTTATTGTAATTGTTAGGCGGTTTGCCTAACTAGCCACAGATTGTGAAATCCTTCTGTATGTTCGTAAACGACCTTGAAATAGACTCTTAGTAGTAATGGTATTTGTTAGGCGATTTGTCTAGCTAGAAATAGACTCTTGGTGCTAATGGTATTCGTTGGGCGGTTTGCCTAACTAGCCATCAAGTGTCAAATCCTTCTGCAGAGGTTCTTAAACGACCTTGAAATAGACTCTTAGTGGTAATACCATTAATACCAGCTGGTGTCATTATCCGAAATTATAGATGGCGTAAGTAACAATTGCTTTTTGCCTTTTCTTACTTAAATTGTACACGTTCTAAAACGACCTTGAAATAGGCTCTTCGTGGTAATGGTATTCGTTGGGCGGTTTGCCTAACTAGCTATCAATTGTGAAATCCTTCTGCAGGTTCTAAATGACCTTGAAATACTCTTAGGGGTAATGGTATTTGTTGGGCGGTTTGCTTAACTAGCCATCAGTTGTGAAATCCTTCTGCAGGTTCTTAAACGACCTTGAAATAGACTCTTAGTGGTAATACCATTAATACCAGCTGGTGACATTACCCGAAATTATAGATGGCGTGAGTAACAATTGCTCACCTAAATTGTGCACTACAATAAATTCAATCAGAGTCTTAAGAAAACTACAATTACGTCGTAGAAGACAAAGAAAATCTCGGAATTATTACTTCCATAAATTTTTTGTAGGTCCTGGTACAAAGTTGCGACAGGTACGAACTTAGAAACGCCAGCGCGTACCTGCAAGTGTTCAAAGTGTTCATCAGATGTCTGCGCAAGTGGCTGAAGGTCAAAATCGAAGTCCCTCCGATGAAGTCCAAGGAGGAAAGGGAGAGGGAAGTGGAAAGCTTCAAGATATCCAACCTTGAGAGTTTGGACGCGGATTTTTCCGATGAGGCCGTCATGGGAAAGTCCGCCGAAGAGATGTGGAGGGAGGATACGGAAGAATTTAAAGCTGAAGAGGAAGGAGAAGAAGAAAGCGAGCCGGAAGGTAAATGTAGAACGGTGGATGTGTTGATTTTTCACACACCATAAGTTCGCAATATAATCTAACTTCGATTAGGGCCTCTATGGAAAAAGTTGGCAACCCTAACTTCGATGAAACTACTGCCCAATTATATTGAAAATTACATTTAAAATTTTATCTTATCAGCTACAGCTGTCAGATGGTGGAGTTGTAGTTTTTTATACACACCATGAATTCATAACTTCTATTAGGGTTGCCAACCGTGAAAAAGTTGTCAACCCTAATTTCGATAAAACTGCCGTCCAATGAAAGTGTTTGAAATTTTATCCTAGTTGGCAACCCTAACTTTAATGAAACTACTGCCTAATTATATTGAAAATTAGATTTGAAATTTTATCTTATCAGCTACAGCTGTCAGATTGTGGAATTGCCGTTTTTTTTACACACCATAAATTCATAACCGATTGTACCCAAGGGTTGCCAACCGTGAAAAAGTTGTCAACCCTAATTTCGATGAAACTGCCGTCCAATGAAAGTGTTTGAAATTTTATCCTAGTTGGCAACCCTAACTTCAATTAAACTACTGCCCAATTATATTGAAAATTATATTTGAAATTTTATCTTATCAGCTACAGCTGTCAGATGGTGGAATTGTCGGTTTTTTTCTACACACCATGAATTCATAACCGATTGTACCCAAGGGTTGCCAACCGTGAAAAAGTTGTCAACCCTAATTTCGATGAAACTGCCGTCCAATGAAAGTGTTTGAAATTTTATCTTAGTTGGCAACCCTAACTTCAATTAAACTACTGCCCAATTATATTGAAAATTATATTTGAAATTTTATGTTAACAGCTACAGCTGTCAGATGGTGGAATTGTCGGTTTTTTTCTACACACCATGAATTCATAACCGATTGTACCCAAGGGTTGCCAACCGTGAAAAAGTTGTCAACCCTAATTTCGATAAAACTGCCGTCCAATGAAAGTGTTTGAAATTTTATCTTAGTTGGCAACCCTAACTTTAATGAAACTACTGCCCAATTATATTGAAAATTATATTTGAAATTTTATGTTAACAGCTACAGCTGTCAGATGGTGGAATTGTCGTTCTTTTTTACACACCATGAATTCATAACCGATTGTACCCGCTGCTACTTCTATTAGGGTTGCCAACCGTGTACAAGTTGTCAACCCTAATTTCGATGAAACTACCGTTCAATGAAAGTGTTTGAAATTTTATCCTAGTTGGTAACCCTAACTTTAATGAAACTACTGCCCAATTATATTGAAAACTATATTTGAAATTTTATGTTGATACAGCTGTCAGATGGTGTAATTGTCGTTTTTTTTTTACACACCTTGAATTCATAACCGATTGTACCCGCTGCTACTACTATTAGGGTTGCCAACCGTGAAAAAGTTGTCAACCTAAATTTCGATGAAACTGTCGTCCAATAAAAGTCTTTGAAATTTTATCCCATCTTTTATCACCTACAGCTGATTTTTGACATCTACAGTCAATATATTTTGTCTTACTATTACTACTACTACTGAGATGAAAGGTACATTATGTTGTACATAATACCCTAAGACCATAAACCTTCAAAAAGGCTAGACACGGTTGTAAAGTCTCATTTAGAAAAGTACGAATCATGTTGATGTAACCTTGAAATGTCAAAATTGACAGATATAACTTTTCCGTGATTGAATAGAAAAACCGGTAAGACATAAAAACATCTTCCTAACGCTGGCTGGATCTTTAATTTTGGCCAACCAAAAAAAAAAATTCCAAGGCCAACTTTGCAGAAAATAACTACCGAATGCAGATGTTGATTGATATCATGTTTTTTAACTTAAATAATTTTTTGTTGTAATAAATTCAATTCCAGAGTCTCCCTCGAGTATATACAGGGTGTCCAATTTAAATTTATTATTTTGTAATCTTTCCCCGACTCAAAATTCATATTAATTTCAAGGAGGGAAGCGGCCTAATGCCTTTATGATCTTTAATTTTGGCCGACCAAAAAAAAAAATTCCAAGGCCAACTTTGCAGAAAATAACTACCGAATGCGGATGTTGATTGATATTGTTTTCTAACTTAAATACATTTTTGTTGTAATAAATGCAATTCCAGAGTCTCCCTTGAGTATATACAGGGTGTCCAATTTAAATTTATTATTTTGCAATCTTTCCCCGACTCAAAATTCATTTTAATTTCAAGGAGGGAAGCAGCCTAATGCCTTTATGATCTTTAATTTTGGCCGACCAAAAAAAAAATTCCAAGGCCAACTTTGCAGAAAATAACTACCGAATGCAGATGTTGATTGATATCATGTTTTTTAACTTAAATAATTTTTTGTTGTAATAAATGCAATTCCGGAGTCTCCCTTGAGTATATACAGGGTGTCCAATTTAAATTTATTATTTTGTAATCTTTCCCCGACTCAAAATTCATATTAATTTCAAGGAGGGAAGCAGTCTAATGCCTTTATGATGTTTAATTTTGGCCACCAAAAAAAAAAAATTCCAAGGCCAACTTTGCAGAAAATAACTACCGAATACAGATGTTGATTGATATCATGTTTTCTAACTTAAATAAATTTTTGTTGTAATAAATTCAATTCCGGAGTCTCCCTTGAGTATATACAGGGTGTCCAATTTAAATTTATTATTTTGTAATCTTTCCCCAACTCGAGTTGCTCGTGTTAATCAAAATTCCCGAAACAAATTTTAGTGGATGGATATGAGAAACCCGAGCCGCCGATGCACATAAAACTGACGGCGTCGATCCTCAAGCGGAGCCTCAATTTTCTACCGTCCAAAGATCAGAACCGCAAAATTTTGACGCTGGAAATTCTCAGAGACGGAATTGAGGTGCTCCACGACTGGGAAGACGAACTGTTACCGATGGTCCATTTAATATGGTCTCCGCTGGTCAACAGGTTTAAAGAGCACGACGCGCCCCTGGTCGTCAACCGAAGCTTCCAGCTGCTCGCGACCTTGGCGAGGCTATCGAAGGATTTCATCAGATCCAGAACCGTCAAGTTAGTTAAGCTTTTAAATATTTACCCATCGTATGCAACTCAATACACATTTCAATGTGTAATAACTGTAACAACACCAAATATTACCGGTGCCCCTAAATCCACGCATGTTCTGGTGAGGTGGAAGAATACTAAGTGACATCGCTGTCATTGTACACTGAACCTCGCCATTTTCTTACCTCTGTAATTGTACAGGACGGCAAATGTAAGTTGGCCAGACGCGCAGAGAGGAAGTGAAAGCTCTCTCTCTACTGCTGGCCAAGTACAGTCTCTGTAATAAGCAAGCACATATTCTTCTATTCTTCACGTGCGCTATTCATTTACAACTCTATCGGGCGCTCTCCTCCACATAATTAATGCACTGTCGCTTTCGAAAATGAATGTACAAGGCGCGCGAACTCTTCACGAAATCCATCGAGAGCGCCCTTCGAAGGTTCCGCCCACTATTTTGCCACTGCGCAACGGCAAGTTACGTTTGCCGTCCTATAATTGTAATTGTTTACACCTTTGAAAAAGTAAGAAATAAAGTTTATTATTATTATTATTATGTGACAGTACTGTCAACTTCATAAATAAAAGTCGCTATCAATTAAGGTAGCTCGGTGCGTGTATAAGATTACAAAATGAATTGTCGCCGTTTACTTCACTTTTAATTGCAGGGATGTACTGCCTTCGTTATCGGCAGTCCTGAAGAAGCAATCCCTGTTGAGTTATTTGAAAGATAAAGGTTCCGCCTATCGCTACACTCAGGGCTACAAGATGCAACAGGCCGTGCTGCCGGAGTTGGGTCGATTGTGCTACGATTTGGACGTTGCTGAGAGTGGGATCGTGCCGTTTCTCGAAGCCGTCGAACCGTATTTGAGTAACAAGCAGCCTTTGGGATTGCAAGTAAGTGCGTTTGTTTTATTTTATTCACTACAGTTCTTTGTGTAGTAAAGTTCCTCTTAAAATTATATCTAGAATATCATAAGCGCCATCTATTATTTTTTGTTTGAATCATCAATGATAGGAAGCGAAAAATAACCTCTCCGTGTTTTTAAATATTAATTACTTGGTTTAGAGCAGGGGTCGCCAAACTTTTTTGATCATCGACCCCTATATAATTTTTCGAAATCTCCATCGACCCCATAAAAGTAATTTTCAGTTAATAAAAATAAAACTATCCATTAGGTTAGGTACTGTGTTTGTAGTACATTTATTTTATGATTTTAAATATTTATTTTAAGTAATAGTACATTGTGTAACAATAGTTTTATGAAAAATATCTTAATTTTTCATCGACCCCCAATCGGCCCCCTCGAATACGATCGACCCCCTGGCTCAGATCGACCCCTACTTTTGTTAAATAGACCCCTGGGGGTCTATATAGACCACTTTGGCGACTTAAATCTCGGTAAATATCGGTTAATTATACAGGGTGTTTCAGAGCTCTGGGAACGGTCAATCACGTGCTTATTTCTCAAAATTTCGAAAAATGTTTTATACAAAAGCTGTGTATAATAGTGAGCTGCACGCCCTAAAGATATTTAAATTTATACAGGGTGTCCCGTAACAAAGTTACAGACCAAACTTACGTTTTATTAAATGGAACACCCTGTATTTTTTGTCATTTTTGAATTATATGGAGCAAATAAAGGTGAGTTCCTTCAATACTCCCTATACCTATTGTTTGCCGTTTTCGAAATATTTGAAGATTTGTTGAAATGCAAGGTCTGGGTGAAATTTTATTTTCGTCCCAGTGAATGACGTTGAACGATTAAAATCATTTTAATTATTTGCTTGAAGGTTCGAACTATAGAGCCAACCATGATTTCATACAAAAAATTATACAGGGTGATAAAAAAAAATGCGGTAGAAAAACCCAACTTATAAAGTTGAATAACTTCGTTTTTTCAAATGGCACACCCTGTATTTAGTAACGTATTCTCAAGTAGAATTCAATTATCTTTCAGATTATAATAATTATTCCTGATATGATAATCGCCGAATACAAGAAAACTATTGAGATTAGGAACAGGGAACCCTTATACATGATTAAAATATAATAATTTTGACATGCATGCCCTACGAGTGCCCACCCATGTGGACGCCCATGCTCGGGGTCCAAGTAACATATACTTGATTTCAGGAATCCGCAGTCGATTTCTACAAAACGCTGTTCGTAATCGATCCATTACTAGGCGAGAAGTTTGTGAAGGAATTGGAGGGCCGCATTAAAAATAACACCGAGTATAACAAAAACTACACTTACATTCTAGAGTTCCTGACGATTAGATCACCGGATGGATGAAAGATAACTGTTGATATTTGTACCCAATACTGTAAATTAATTGTAGATCTGTATTATATTTTTGTTTAAACCAATGAATGCTTATTTTTATTTAACCCGTTCGCTGCCACCGCAATTGGTATTGCATTTACGCAAGTGTAAAGTCGGATGCACTGGCGCGTCGGTGGCAGCGAACGTGTTAATACCTATAATTTATATATTTCTTTTCCTTTCACATTTTACCTTTGCATTAAGAGTTGAGAGTTGGGGGTGGAATAAAGAGAAAAGTATTGTCTCAAATTGTGGCGTGTAAAGCAGGAAATTTTTCTGAGCAGCAAACAAATTTGTACGAGAATAGTTATTTATTAAACGAGTGTGGAATGAACGTAATTAGCCCACAAGAAAAAGTTTACCTGTGAGCTAGAAGAGAGAACGGGACTAATGAGTAATTCCACGTGAGTATAATAATTGCATTAAATATTGAAATACTGTTTATAAGATTTTGACGTACGTGGTGTTAATTTCAATTATTTCAAAAACCTTACCAATGGCCTAATTATTCCGCGAGTCCGAGTTGTTCTCTCACTAGTGGGTAATGAACAACATCACTTCACTCAAATAACCACAGTAATTCGCTTATTACACACGATTTTGGATAAAAAAATATTTAAAATATCAAACGCTACCATTTTGTTAAGTGGCGCCGCCTGGCTTACGTTCACACAACTGAAAATCCATCGAAAAACATTTCAAGAGCGGAATGAGTGGCGCCGCCTAGGTTTTGCTCGTCGTAACTAAAATAAACCAACGACAATGCATTTTAAAACGCTCAGTTTTATTATTAGATTCTATCAGTGACGGTTCGCGGGGTTTTTTCTGGCACGGTCGACGAACAAGAGGTGGTAATACATATAGGTGCGGTCACGAAGCCAGCCGTCTCTCAACTAAAAATCCATCGAAAAACATTTCAAGAGAGGAATGAGTAGCGCCGCCTGGGTTTTGCTCGTAGTAACTAAAATAAATCAGCGACAATGCATTTTAAAACGCCCAATTTTATTATTAGATTCTATAAGTGACGGTTCGCGGGTTTTTTTCTGGTACGGCCGAAGAACAAGAGGTGGTAATACAGATAGGTAGGGTCAGTTGCAGAGACGGCTGGCTGCGTGACCGCACCTATCTGTATTACTACCTCTTGTTCCTCGGCTGTACCAGAAAAAACCCCGCGAACCGTCACTGGACCCTAACTATCTGTATTGCCACCCTTGTTACCTCGGCCGTACCAGAAAAAACCGCACGAACCGTCACTGGATATTTATATAGTCAAAGGATAAATATGTTTATATAGTCAAAGGATTCTACACTTTCCCGAGACAACACTCGCGTAAACATTGTAAATTCTCCCCTACGCATTTTCCTTACAAAACATGTACATTGTGTTGCATAACACACCCAACTCATGTCGATGTTGACAGCTTAATTTGTGCCTTCATTACAATTAAAAATTTAAAAACTAAACTAGGTAAACAGCGTTCGTGCGCGTTTTGAATCAAAAACCAATTACCATTTGAATACGTATTACCGCGTTGTCGTATCATTTCCCGACGCGATGAGAGAAAAGCCCAATGTTTACCGTTCGAAACAGCTTTGAGGTTATGTCGTCGTGTTGGTGTAATGGGTCCGTTCCAGAAGGATCCATCGCTGCAACCGTGATTCCGTGAGTTTTCCATCCGGGATTTGTCGTTCGATTGGGGTGAGTTGATTCAATTTGATTTTGAGTGAACGTCTGTTGTGATCCCCGTAAACTCAGCTCATTTTTAGGCACCGTGGCAACCGGTTTTCCACTCAAATTCATTTATCGCAGGTCAGGCGATTTTTTCACACCGTATTAGTAACTCGACGCCATTTCAATTGTCTGATTCATCAGTTGCCGTGTACTGCACGTTTGCTCATCTAAAGGCCACGATTTATTGAACAAGAAGGGTGTGATTTAAATTGTCTGTTGAGTCAGATTGTAAAATTTTTGAACGAGTTATGAGTTAATTTCTCGTGCAATTTAAATTTTCTGGTATCGAAAATTTAGGCAATTTTACAATCTGACTCAATTTTTGTATGAAACTATATTACATCGCACAATTGTGTAGTGTAAAACGGCTTTAGGTAACTTTCGTTTTTGTCCACCTTTTTTAACCCTTTCGGCCCTGGTGGTGGCAATTGCCACCGCAACATTTACATGTCTCTACTTACTATGACAATCCATATTTTTGCTGTTTATCACTAGATGTCACTTCAACAATTAATATACTAATTAATCAAATGAGTTCAAATTTGGTATTTATGGTGTTAAGAAGCTCCCCATCAATAATAATTAACAAAAAAAAATTTTTTCAAATTTAAAAATCCAGGGCTGAAAGGGTTAACTAACCAATATTATGAATTTATTAGTTGTAAATCTAATTTCTACGTTTTATTGTAGCGGTGAAACATGGATGATATTTGCGTGAACGATGACGGCGACGAGGTGAAGTCGACGGCGGTGGTGAAGTACTCGGTGCCCAAGCCCGCAAAGTTTGTGAAGCTAAAATGCAACACGGATCTAAACCTGCCGCCTTCGAACTGGCTGAGCAACTCCGCCGACTCTTACGGGCTTCAGCACGTCCTGTACCAACACAAGGAGTTTTCCAGGTTGGTACCACCAACATAAAACTAAACCAGCGAATTGACAATTCAATCTAGTGATTGAAGTTGTTGATTTTGGGTTTCTCCACAATTTTTGTTTATAGAAATTTGTTGTAACTATTATTGTTTTATAATATAGACCAGTGGTTCCCAAACTTTTTCGATTCCCAGGATTGAGTCAAATTCTAACAAATACTAGCGACTAATTTTTCCTGTAACATTGTAAATGAAAATAAAATTACAAAAATTTTGTAATATTTCGTGGAGCCCCCTGTGAGGAACTTTGGGAACCACTGATATAGATCGACAGTGTTTTCTGTGAGCGACGGCAGAAATTATTTTTTTGAGGGTTGAAGGGGTGCCCCTAACATTTTTTTGACTTTTGAATATTAAAGCATAGTAATTGGTGATAATAATAAGAATTTTTATTTAGCTCCGGCTGATTGCTAAACTTTGTCAAAATTCTACATTTGTATCGCCAGGTGTGGATTTTTGCGAGCGACGGCAGAAATTATTTTTTTGGGGGTTGAAGGGGTGCCCGTAACATTGTTTTGACTTTTGAATAATAAAGCACACTAATTAGTGATAATAATAAGAATTTTTATTTAGCTCCGGCTGATTGCAAACTTTGTCAAAATTCTACATTAATATCACCAGGTGTGGATTTTTGCGAGCGACGGCTGAAATGATTTTTTTGGGGGTTGAAGGGGTGCCCGTAACGTTTTTTTGACTTTTGAATATTAAAGCGCACTAATTAGTGATAATAATAAGAATTTTTATTTAGTTCCGGCTAATTGCAAACTTTGTCAAAATTCTACATTTGTATCGCCAGGTGTGGATTTTTACGAGCGACGACAGAAATGATTTTTTTGAGGGTTGAAGGGGTGCCCGTAACGTTTTTTTGACTTTTGAATATTAAAGCACACTAATTAGTGATAATAATAAGAATTTTTATTTAGCTCCGGCTGATTGCAAACTTTGTCAAAATTCTACATTTGTATCGCCAGGTGTGGATTTTTGTGAGCATCGGCAGAAATTATTTTTTTGGGGGTTGACGGGGAGCCCGTAACATTTTTTTGACTTTTGGATATTAAAGCACACTTATTAGTGATAATAATAAGAATTTTTATTTAGCTCCGGCTGATTGCAAACTTTGTCAAAATTCTACATTTGTATCGCCAGGTGTGGATTTTTGCGAGCGACGGCAGAAATTATTTTTTTGGTGGTTGACGGGGAGCCCGTAACATTTTTTTGACTTTTGGATATTAAAGCACACTTATTAGTGATAATAATAAGAATTTTTATTTAGCTCCGGCTGATTGCAAACTTTGTCAAAATTCTACATTTGTATCGCCAGGTGTGGATTTTTGCGAGCGACGGCAGAAATTGATTTTTTGGGGGTTGAAGGGGCGCCCGTGACATTTTTTTGACTTTTGAATATTAAAGCACACTAATTAGTGATAATAATAAGAATTTTTATTTAGCTCCGGCTGATTGCAAACTTTGTCAAAATTCTACGTTTATATCGCCAGGTGTGGATTTTTGCGAGCGACGGCAGAAATTATTTTTTTGGGGCTTGAAGGGGTGCCCGTAACATTTTTTTAACTTTTGAATATTAAAGCACACTAATTAGTGATAATAATAAGAATTTTTATTTAGCTCCGGCTGATTGCAAACTTTGTCAAAATTCTACGTTTATATCGCCAGGTGTGGATTTTTGCGAGCGACGGCAGAAATTATTTTTTTGGGGCTTGAAGGGGTGCCCGTAACATTTTTTTAACTTTTGAATATTAAAACACACTAATTAGTGATAATAATAAGAATTTTTATTTAGCTCCGGCTGATTGCAAACTTTGTCAAAATTCTACATTTGTATCGCCAGGTGTGGATTTTTGCGAGCGACGGCAGAAATTATTTTTTTGGGGGTTGAAGGGGTGCCCGTAACATTTTTTTGACTTTCGGATATTAAAGCACACTTATTAGTGATAATAATAAGAATTTTTATTTAGCTCCGGCTGATTGCAAACTTTGTCAAAATTCTACATTTGTATCGCCAGGTGTGGATTTTTGCGAGCGACGGCAGAAATTATTTTTTTGGGGCTTGAAGGGGTGCCCGTAACATTTTTTTGACTTTCGGATATTAAAGCACACTAATTGGTAATAATAATAAGAATTTTTATTTAGTTCTGGCAGATTGCAAACTTTGTCAAAATCCATATTTTTGTTTAAATTTCAGCTTCAGGATGGCGCACATGTTCCCCGACTGCGTCGGCGAGGTAGACGTCGTCTCGGACGCTGAGAACATCAAGAACCTCCTCAAGATCCCGTACAACAAGGGCCACATCAGCATGATGGTGCACCGCGTCGAGAACACCCTCCTCCTGGACGACTTCGACATCTACAAGCACCTGCTGCGCACAGCGGAGACGGAGTGGGAGTGGCTGCGCAAGTTCTTCTGCGAGAACGTCGAGAGCGACACGCTCGACGAGGAGCGGATGCTGTACATCAAGACGAAGCGGAGGAAGGCGCTGCAGCAGAAGCACCTCATCTCCAAGTTCCTCTACTACAGCCTGATACAGAGCGAGGGCGACGACGACGTCGAGGGCTGCGAGGTGGAGAACAGCCCGCTGCCGGTGGAGGGGCCGCCGCTGCCCGAGCCCAGCCCCAAGGAGGAGGTGCCCGACCCGGCGTCCTTCGAGCACAAGTACAACAGGAACGTGGTGTGGACGTTCGAGGACATCGAGATGCTCATCGGCACCGACATGCCGATCTTCGGCGGGGGGACGCACCCGTGCATCTCCCTGCGGCTGCGCGACATGAACAAGCCGATCAACGTTCTAACGGGCATCGATTATTGGCTGGACAACCTGATGTCCAACGTGCCGGAGGTGGTGATGTGCTACCACTTGAACGGGATCGTGCAGAAGTACGAGCTGATCAAAACCGAGGACCTGCCGAACATTAAGGATTCTAAATTCTCGCCGAAGTTGATACGCGACGTTGCGCAGAGCATCCTCTCGTTTTTAAAATCGAACGCCACGAAAGCCGGGCACACGTACTGGCTCTTCAAGGGCAAGGACGAGGAGGTGGTGAAGCTGTACGATTTGACCTCGCTGTGCGCCGGCGATGATGTTACCGAAGATAGCGATCAGAATCCGTTCACGGTTCCCGTGGCAATGCTTCTGTACCGCGTGGCCAGGAATATGAAGCATTCCCGCGACGACCGCCAGCCGGGTACGATAAGGATGCTGCTGAAGAACTGCGTGAAGCTGCTGCAGGAGGAGAAGTACCCGGAGATCGTGACCTCCTCGCATTACATGCTGTCCGACCTTTACATTCCAGCCGAGACGAATCCCGACAATCCCAAGTTGGATCACGAGGTGAGAATTTTGTTTAAGCCATTGAAATTAATAATAAACTCAAATCGCAGGTAAAAGAAGACTGCATTTTCGAGGATGACGAAGACCCGGACCCAAGCGCAGCGATGAAGTTCCTGATTCTGGACTCCAACGAAAAATTCGACGACCACTACAAACCTCCGCCGCCTATAACGGGAACAATCGAGGAACGCTGCCTGCAGGCGATAAGCCACATCGCGTCGGGCATCAACTGCCTGCAATATTTTCGCGGGGAAAGAGAAAAACGCGAGAAGCAGCGCGAAGAAGACAACATACCCATGGCGAAGCCCTCGGAGCCGATTCCGATGCCTTACAGGAAACTTAACGATAAAAGCAATAACGGTAGTAAAAAGAGGGAGAAGGTGAAGAAGAAATGCGTCACGGACGCGCTGCTGCCGAAGAACAAGGGCGAGGCGCAGGCGCTGCCGGCGTGGGAGCGCGCCGACGGCGCCATCTCGTGGCGGGAACATCTGAAAACGCTCCTGTACGAGAAGTCCGTCCTGGTGTACGCCATCCTCTCCGAGCACCACTACATCTCGAAGAACTACGGCAGCAGCCTGCGCAGCCTGGCGCTTCTAGTCCGCTGCCTGGAGATCATGTCGAAGCTCGACCACTCCTCCAACACCCTGAAGGAGAACTGCCTGCTGGGCCGCGCGGGCGACTGCTGCGTGATGATGGTGCAGACGTGGGACCGCGGCGAGGACTACCGCAACCAGTTCCACACCTTCACCGACGAGGACGCGCGCATCCTCGAGCAGATCGAGAAGGACGAGCGCTCGTACGACATCCACCTCGCCGACTCCGGGATGCGCTGCGTCCTCCTGCACGACATCCGCACCATCGAGCAGATCCTCCTCAAGGCCGTCGAGTGCTACCAGCAGGCGCTCCGCCTCGCCGACTCCGACTCGATACTGCGCAGGCTCGCGAACAGCCTCAACGAGCTCGGCTCGTTCTACCTCAACCGCGCCAAGAACTCGACGTCGTGCGACAGCATAGTCGAGTTTTGCAAGAAGTCGGAGCCGTACCTGAAGAACTCCGCCGAGATCTTCGAGAGGGTCAAGGACGAGGCGAACGTGGCGCTGGTGTACACGAACATGGGGCACCTGCACAGGCTGCTGGCGTACGCGCACACGCCAGGCGACCGGGGGGAGCTGACGGCGAAGGAGAAGCACCACTACAACAAGGCGTTCATTAACTACGTGAAGGCGCTGCAGGTGATCGGGGACAGGAAGCACTGCCCGGCGATCTGGGACGCGGTGAACTGGGAGCTGTCCACCGCCTTGTTCACCATGGCGACCGTTCTGCACGAGAATCCCAACAGTGAATTGGTGAGTGGTTTTATTTAGAAATTGTTTTACAAAAATATTAATTTGATTGGTGCAACTCTTTAGACAATAGATGTCACTTTGGTGGTGTTATCAGAAACAATTATTTTGTTTATGACAACAACACCACTAAAGCGACATCTATAGTCAAAAACAATTATTTTGTTTATGATAAAAACGCCACCAAAGCGACATCTATTGTCAAAATAATTATTTATTAAAGAAACACGAACACCACCAAAGTGACATTTACTGTAACAATCATTTTGTTAATGATAGAAACATCACCAAAGTGACATCTATTGTCAAAATATTTATTTATGATAGAAACACCAACACCACCAAAGTGACATTTATTGTAACAATTATTTTGTTTACGATAGAAACATCACCAAAGTGACATCTATTGTCAAAATTATTATTTATGATGGAAACACCAATACCACCAAAGTGACATTTATAGTAACAATTATTTTGTTTATGATAGAAACATCACCAAAGCGACATCTATTGTCAAAATATTTATTTATGATAGAAACACCAACACCACCAAAATGACATTCTATTGTAAAAAACAATTATTTTATTTATGATGGAAACATCACCAAAGCGACATCTATTGTCAAAAAAAATTGCACCAATCAAATTAATACAAACAATTATTTTGTTTATAATAGAAAAACCACTAAAGCGACATCTATTGTCAAAAAAATGCACCAATCAAATTAATATAAACAATTATTCTTGTAAAAAAAAGCACCAATCAAATTAGTATAAACAATTATTCTGTTTATGATACAAACACCACCAAAGCGACATCTATTGTCAAAAATATTTTTTATGATGGAAACACCACCAAAATGACATTCTATTGTAAAAAAAAAACAATTATTTTGTTTATGATGGAAACACCACCAAAGCGACATCTATTGTCAAAAAGAATTATTTTGTTTTTGATAGAAACACCACCAAACCGACATCTATTGTCAAAAAAATGCACCAATCAAATTAATTTAAACAATTATTCTGTTTATAATACAAACACCACCAAAGCGACATCTATTGTCAAAAAAATTGTTTATGATAGAAACACCATCAAAGCGACATCTATTGTCAAAAAAAAATTGCACCAATCAAATTAATACAAACAATTATTTTGTTTATAATAGAAAAATCACTAAAGCGACATCTATTGTCAAAAAAATGCACCAATCAAGTTAATATAAACAATTATTCTGTTTATGATACAAACACCACCAAAGAGACATCTATCGTCAAAAAAATTGTTTATAATAGAAACACCACCAAAATGACATTTTATTGTAAAAAAAAAAACAATTATTTTGTTTATGATGGAAACGCCACCAAAGTGACATCTATTGTCAAGAAATTGTATCAAATTATTATAAAAAAATATTTCGTTTATGATAGAAAGACTACCAAAGTGACATCTATTGTCAAAAACAATTATTTTATTTATGATGGAAACACCACCAAAGCGACATCTATTGTCAAAAAAAAATTGCACCAATCAAATTAATACAAACAATTATTCTGTTTATAATAGAAACACCACCAAAGCGACATCTATTGTCAAAAAAATTGTTTATGATAGAAATTGTTTTACAAAACTATTAATTTGATTGGTGCAACTTTTTTGATCATAAACAAAATAATTGTTTTTGACAATAGATGTCATCTTGGTAGTCTTTCTATCATAAACGAAATATTTTTTTATAATAATTTGATACAATTTCTTGACAATAGATGTCACTTTGGTGGTGTTTCTATTAGAAACAATTATTTTGTTTATAACAAAAACGCCACTAAAGCGACATCCATAGTCAAAAACAATTATTTTATTTATGATAGAAACACCACCAAAGCGACATTGTCAAAAAAAAAATTGCACCAATCAAATTAATACAAACAATTATTTTGTTTATAATAGAAACGCCACCAGAGCGACATCTATTGTTAAAAAAATGCACCAATCAAATTAATATAAACAATTATTCTGTTTATGATGCAAACACTACCAAAGCGACATCTATTGTCAAAAAAATTGTTTATGATAGAAATTGTTTTACAAAACTATTAATTTGATTGGTGCAACTTTTTTGATCATAAACAAAATAATTGTTTTTGACAATAGATGTCACCTTGGTAGTCTTTCTATCATAAACGAAATATTTTCTTATAGTAATTTGATACTATTTCTTGACAATAGATGTCACTTTGGTGGTGTTTCTATTAGAAAATTAGAAAATTAATACAATTATTTTATTTATGATAGAAACGCCACCAGAGCGACATCTATTGTCAAAAAAATGCACCAATCAAATTAATATAAACAATTATTCTGTTTATGATACAAACACCACCAAAGCGACATCTATTGTCAAAAAAATTGTTTATGATAGAAACACCACCAAATTGACATTCTATTGTAAAAAAAAACAATTATTTTGTTTATGACGGAAATACCACCAAAGTGACATCTATTGTCAAGAAATTGTATCAAATTACTATAAAACATTAATTTGTTTATGATAGAAAGACTACCAAAGTGACATCTATTGTCAAAAACAATTATTTTATTTATGATAGAAACACCACCAAAGCGACATCTATTGTCAAAAAAAAATTGCACCAATCAAATTAATACAAACAATTATTTTGTTTATAATAGAAACATCACCAAAGCGACATCTATTGTCAAAATAATTATTTATGATAAAAACACCAACCCCACCAAAGTGACATTTATTGTAACAATTATTCTGTTTATGATACAAACACCACCAAAGCGACATCTATTTTCAAAAATATTGTTTATGATAGAAACACCACCAAAATGACATTCTATTGTAAAAAAAAAACAATTATTTTGTTTATGACGGAAACACCACCAAAGTGACATCTATTGTCAAGAAATTATATCAAATTACTATAAAACATTATTTTGTTTATGATAGAAAGACTACCAAAGTGACATCTATTGTCAAAAATAATTATTTTATTTATGATGGAAACACCACCAAAGTGATATCTATTGTCAAAAAAAATTGCACCAATCAAATTAATATAAACAATTATTCTGTTTATGATACAAATACCACCAAAGCGACATCTATTGTCAAAAAATTGTTTATGATAGAAACAACACCAAAATGACATTCTATTGTAAAAAAAAAACAATTATTTTGCTTATGATGGAAACACCACCAAAGTGACATCTATGGCAAAAAAAAAATGCACCAATCAAATTAATACAAACAATTATTTTGTTTATAATAGAATAACCACCAAAGCGACATCTATTGTCAAAAACATTGTTTAGGATAGAAACACCACCAAAGCGACATCTATTGTAAAAAAAATGCACCAATCAAATTAATATAAACAATTATTCCGTTTATGATACAAACACCACCAAAGCGACATCTATTGTCACAAAAATTGTTTATGATAGAAACACCACCAAAGTGACATCTATTGTCAAGAAATTGTATCAAATGACTATAAAAAATTATTTTGTTTATGATAGAAAGACTACCAAACTACCAAAGTGACATCTATTGTCAAAAACAATTATTTTGTTTATGATGGAAACCCCACCAAAGTGATATCTATTGTCAAAAAATTGCACCAGTCAAATTAATACAAACAATTATTTTGTTTATAATAGAAACACCGCTAAAGCGACATCTATTGTCAAAAATTGCACCTATCAAATTAATATAAACAATTATTCTGTTTATTATACAAACACTACCAAAGCGACATCTATTGTCGAAAAAATTGTATATGATAGAAACACCACCAAAGTGACATCTATTGTCAAGAAATTGTATCAAATTACTATAAAACATTATTTTGTTTATGATAGAAAGACTACCAAAGTGACATCTATTGTCAAAAACAATTATTTTATTTATGATGGAAACGCCACCAAAGCGACATCTATTGTTAAAAAAAAGTTGCACCAATCAAATTAATACAAACAATTATTTTGTTCATGGTAGAAACACCACTAAGGCGACATCTAGTGTCAAAAAAATGCACCAATCAAATTAATATATTGTTTGACTTGTTTTCCTGTTGTTTTATAAAAATTATACAACCATTGACAGTTGCCGTTCAATGAATAATGAAAACACCTGATTATTTTGTTTATGACACAAACACCGCCAAAACGCCATCTATCGTCATCAAATTGTACCAATCAAATTAATACAAACAATTATTTTGTTTATGGTAGAAACACCACTACGGCGACATCTAGTGTCAAAAAAATGCACCAATCAAATTATTTTATAAAAATTAGACTCCCTTTGACAGCTGTTTAATGAATAATGAAAACACCCGACTTTTTGACAGTTTGTTTCGTATTAAAATGTAACATTTTTCAATTGATTTTCGATTGAAATCTCTCGATAGAGCATGCAGGAAGCCGAGAAGGAGGTGATCGAGACCCTGCAGAAAGCCCTCAAGTACTGCGATCTGGACGAGAACAACCCGAAGTTCCCCCTCTACCAGTACAGGGCCGCCACCATCTACTACCGCCTGGGCTCCCTCTACCACAAGAACGTCTGGTCGAGCGGCACCAACGAAACCAACAGACGCAGCAAGATACAACTGTCGAAGCTGAACTACGAGAAGGCGGCCAAGATGTTCTTTATCTCCATGGATCCCGTCAACTACCTGACCTCGCAGATGCAACGATTCGCCCTCACAGAATATTTATCAGAAAGTAAGTGTCAAACAAAAATTTAACATCGAGATTTTAGAACTGTCTGTATTATCGGTGGCAGTTTGGAAATTTCTTTAGAGGGAACCAAGAGAGAGAGAGAGTTGAAAATAGTTGGCAGCACATTTTCTGAAAATCCCTGTAATAATTGAAGTAAAATTATATTGGCTGTCTGGAAATCTCCAATACAGTAATTTTGACATCTTATGGTTTTTTAGGTTAGGTTACTTGTTTTAAAAATAGTTTTGTGTGCCAATTTTGCTTATTTTAAACATTACTAGTTATTCCCACAACTGATTATCACTATTAATAATACATTTAAGATTCATAATTTTATTTAAATTTCAGGGTTTTCCATGCTAAAATTTCCATTGTTAGTGACGCCACTGAACTTCTGTTAGTTAGTTTATGTTTTAACCACTTCGCGCCCAGGCTGCTTTGATTGGGTTATATCATAATCTCAGATTTATTGAAAAATTACTTTTTGTTTTTTTTTTATGAAATATTATTCCACTATGGCAAACTTATTCATTTGTGCAAAAAAAATATGAAAAAGTATTCCATAGATGGCGCTAAAGGGGTAATCTCAGATTTATTGAAAAATTACTTCTTGTTTTTTTTTTTATGAAATATTATTCCACTATGGCAAACTTATTCATTTGTGCAAAAAAAACATGAAAAAGTATTCCATAGATGGCGCTAAAGGGGTAAACATTTTATTTTGTAAAATATTTGTTTTCTTTTTTCGCTTGTCGCCACATGTGGCGACCTGGGCATGAAGAGGTTAAGGGCTGCCAACTATTTTCGACTTTTGATCACACGTTATCATCCATAATGCCAATATCTCGACTGCGGCGAGAATATAATTTCTACATTCTCATCTTTACAGCTGCCAACGTTCCGCACACCAAACTGAAACACCTGCAAAACTGCCTGGAGCTGATCCTCGAGCTGCAAGAGATGCTGGCGTCGATTGCTCAGCGCAAGGTGGACGTGAACGACGTCGACGTGGGCAAGTTCAACGTGAAGATGAAGGACCCCGACGACTTCAAGAGCTGCTCGTCGCTGATCATCCTGGTGAAGCAGAGGCTGCAGCACGTCCTCCGATCGCTGATAAAGCTGTGCATGGCGAAGCCGCCCGTCACGAAGGAGTGCGCCAGGCTGACGGCCGCCTACAAGGAGTGCTACGGCGCGACCTTCGTCCTGGAGAAGGAGTGCGGGTTCTACGGGTTCGCCGAGAGGCTTAGCGAGGTTTTACTGGACATAAGGGAGAGGGAGGTTAAAGGCTGTACTTAGTGTTTATTTAATTGATAATATAATTGTTTTTAAGTTATCTCTTTGGCGTTTTGGCTTAACGAAGTTTTTCCCTTTATTGAAATTTGGTTCGCGCTTGTATACAGGATGGGAGGTAAACGACTCACGAAACAGGTACGATAAATAAGAATCGGGGGGGGGGGGAACAAAACAGGAAGGCCTGGAAAACCCTGTGATAACATCATCACAGAAATACACGACAAAGAAATTGAAAGATTAGCGAAGAACAGGGTAGAGTGATAAATATGTAATACATACCCGACGCCCTAAAGCAGATATGGGCAACCTTTGATTAGCCGAGGGCGTAATTTCGATTTGCGGTGCACTATACAGGGTGTTTCAGAGCTCTGGGAACGGTCAATCACGTGTTTATTTGTCAAAATTTCGTAAAATGTTTTATACAAAAGTTGTGTATAATAGTGAGCTGCACACCCTAAAAATATTTAAATTTATACAGGGTGTCTCATAACAAAGTTACAGAATAAACTTATGTTTTTTTAAATGGAACACCCTGTATTTTTTGTCATTTTTGAATTATATGGAGCAAATAAAGGTGAGTTACTTCAATACTCCCTATACCTATTGTTTGCCGTTTTCGAAATATTTGAAGATTCGTTGAAATGCATGGTCTGGGTGAAATTTTATTTTTGCCCCGGTGATTGACGTTGAACGATTAAAATCATTTTAGTTATTTGCTTGAGGGTTCGAACTATAGAGCCAACCATGATTTCATACAAAAAATTATACAGGGTGATAAAATAATTTAAGGATAATCAAGAAATTTCACTCCAACTTAATTTTGAAACGAGTTACGATTTTTTTTAAATTTGGAAATGTAAAAATTTAAAAAATTTGAAAAAAATATTAAATCTCACTCTAAAAAATTCAATTAAATCAGTATACTCCACGAATGTTTATAATTTAAGGATAATCAAGAAATTTCACTCTAACGTAATTTTGAAAACAATTACGATTTTTTTAAAATTTGGAAATGTAAAAATTTAAAAAATTTGAAAAAAATATTAAATCTCACTCTAAAAAATTCAATTAAATCAGTATACTCCACGAATGTTTATAATTTAAGGATAATCAAGAAATTTCACTCCAACTTAATTTTGAAACGAGTTACGATTTTTTTAAAATTTGGAAATGTAAAAATTTAAAAAATTTGAAAAAAATATTAAATCTCACTCTAAAAAATTCAATTAAATCAGTATACTCCACAAATGTTTATAATTTAAGGATAATCAAGAAATTTCACTCTAACTTAATTTTGAAACGAATTACGATTTTTTCAATTTGGAAATGTAAAAATTTACATGAAAAACTTAAAAAAATGCAAAAAATATTAAATCTCACTCTAAAAAATTAAATAATCAAGAAATTTCACTCCAACTTAATTTTGAAACGAGTTACGATTTTTTTTAAATTTGGAAATGTAAAAATTTGAAAAATATTTAAATCTCACTCTAAAAAATTCAATTAAATCAGTATACTCCACGAATGTTTATAGTTTAAGGATAATCAAGAAATTTCACTCTAACGTAATTTTGAAAACAATTATGATTTTTTTTTAAATTTGGAAATGTAAAAATTTAAAAAATTTGAAAAAAATATTAAATCTCACTCTAAAAAATTCAATTAAATCAGTATACTCCGCAAATGTTTATAATTTAAGGATAATCAAGAAATTTCACTCTAACTTAATTTTGAAACGAATTACGATTGTTTCAATTTGGAAATGTAAAAATTTACATGAAAAACTTAAAAAAATGCAAAAAATATTAAATCTCACTCTAAAAAATTAAATAATCAAGAAATTTCACTCCAACTTAATTTTGAAACGAGTTACGATTTTTTTTAAATTTGGAAACGTAAAAATTTAAAAAATTTGAAAAAAATATTAAATCTCACTCTAAAAAATTCAATTAAATCAGTATACTCCACGAATGTTTATAATTTAAGGATAATCAAGAAATTTCACTCTAACGTAATTTTGAAAACAATTACGATTTTTTTTAAATTTGGAAATGTAAAAATTTGAAAAATTTGAAAAAAATATTAAATCTCACTCTAAAAAATTCAATTAAATCAGTATACTCCGCAAATGTTTATAATTTAAGGATAATCAAGAAATTTCACTCTAACGTAATTTTGAAAACAATTACGATTTTTTTTAAATTTGGAAATGTAAAAATTTAAAAAATTTGCAAAAAATATTAAATCTCACTCTAAAAAATTCAATTAAATCAGTATACTCCGCAAATGTTTATAATTTAAGGATAATCAAGAGATTTCACTCTAACTTAATTTTGAAACGAGTTACGATTTTTTCAATTTGGAAATGTAAAAATTTAAAAGGTATAGGGAGTATTGAAGTAACTCACCTTTATTTGCTCCATATAATTAAAAAATGACAAAAAATACAGGGTGTTCCATTTAAAAAAACATAAGTTTGGTCTGTAACTTTGTTATGGGACACCCTGTATGAATTTAAATATTTTTAGGGCGTGCATCTCACTATTATACACAACTTTTGTATAAAACATTTTTCGAAATTTTGAAAAATAAGCACGTGATTGACTGTTCCCAGAGCTCTGAAACACCCTGTATAATTAACCGATATTTACCGAGATTTAAATTAAAGGAATATAAATGATATGTTTCTCTAAACCAAGTAATTAATATTTAAAAACACGGAAAGGTTATTTTTCGCTTCCTATCATTGATGATTCAAACAAAAAATAATAGATGGCACTTATGATATTCTTGATATAATTTTAAGAGGAACTTTACTACATATAGAACCATAGTAAATAAAATAAAACACCCTGTATAAATTTAAATATTTTTAGGGCGTGCAGCTCACTATTATACACAACTTTTGTATAAAACATTTTTCGAAATTTTGAAAGAAATAAACACGTGATTGACCGTTCCCAGAGCTCTGAAACACCCTGGATGTAATACATACCCGACGCCCTAAAGCAGGTATGGGCAACCTTTGATTAGCCGAGGGCGTAATTTCGATTTGCGGTGCACACCGACTGCAGAAAACACTTGTGTGCTAAATCTTTAATTTTTGCGCGTTATTTGAAATTTCTCTCACGGGCCGGATTGAAGCTGCTTGCGGGCCGGAGGTTGCCCATACGTGCCCTAAAGGGTGACACAGGGTTCAGTAGAAGAGGTATTAACACGTTCGCCGTCACCGCAATTGGGATTGCATTTACGCAAGTATGAAGTCGGACGCACTAGCGCAAACGAATTATTATAATCTCGATTGCTTTATAATTTTGAACATTTGACTCGGTCGTGAGTGAACGGCGAATGCCCAAGTCAACGCACAAAAAAAAACATTTGACTTCAAAAATGATAGATGGTGCCAAATTTGAAATTTTGAAGGGGTTGGATTTTTGGGCGGCTCCGCAGTGCTTATAGTTCAAGCGAACACTCGCAGCGACGTATGAAGAAGGTTGAACTTCAAGGGCGAAACAGGTTCGTTGCAAATTCTATTCAAGCGAACACTCACAGCGACGTGTGAAGAAGGTTGAACTTCAAGGCCGAAAGAGGTTCGTTGCAATTTCTATTCAAGCGAACACTCACAGCGACGTGTAAAGAAGGTTGAACTTCAAGGCCGAAACAGGTTCGTTGCAATTTCTATTCAAGCGAACACTCGCAGCGACGTATGAAGAGGATTGAACTTCAAGGGCGAAACAGGTTCGTTGCAATTTCTATTCGGTGTTTCGTAGAACTAGAAATTATTGCATCTCTTGTTAAATGCTGTAAATTTCGCATTCTATTTATTAAGCGTACTCACCTCCAGGGCGGTGTATTAGGTAATTAATTATGTAATAATAATGTTTATTTGTGCTCATACCTTCAAAACGTTCACTGCCGACCCTTACAAGCCTATTTTGAATTTGAATGTTTTAAACTTAACCTAAATATCGGAGATAGTAACAGAAGCGAAATAGCCCCAGCAATGAATACACGTTCGCGCGAGTTCGTTTTTAACGTAGTAAAAACGTTGCGGTTTTTATTTTTTTTTTAATGTTCGAAACGCACAACTTTTAAATAGTTTAGAATATATCTTGTGCCTCCATAATTTTGTTAGTAATTTGATTGTTCCTCCGCCGTGAAATTTTTGAAGTGACAGCTACTAATTAATAAAGTCGCGATCTTTCGGCTGTGCAATTTTGCTTGTTTAAAATACTTTAAAATAATGACAATGAAATAACATCAATGGTGATTTTTTTTATTATTTGAAACAAAACGCACGAAGTATTCGCAGAAATTTTGTATTCTTGATTTTATATTTTAACAACTACATGAAATAACATCAATCCGCAATTGTTTTTAACCACTTGTAGCTTTGATTGGGCTGTAGGAAAATCCTGAAAAATCACTTTTTTCTTCTTGTTACCTTTTTCTACGACATATTATTCCACTGTCACAAATTTACTCATTTATGCTAAGAAATATGAAAAAATATTCCATAGATGGCGGTAAAGGTGTAATTTTTTTTGTAAAATATTTTTGTTTTAATTTTTTTGTTTGTCGCCACATGTGGCGACCTGGGCGTGAAGAGGTTAAACATGAAATTGAACACATTTGTTAGATGGCGCTAAGGGTGCAACTTTTTTTGTAAAATATTTTTGTTTTAATTTTTTTGTTTGTCGCCACATGTGGCGACCTGGGCGTGAAGAGGTTAAACATGAAATTGAACACATTTGTTAGATGGCGCTAAGGGTGTAATTTTTTTTGTAATATATTTTTGTTTTTTTTTTGTTTGTCACCACATGTGGCGACCTGGGCATGAAGAGGTTAAACATGAAATTGAACACATTTGTTAGATGGCGCCAAGGGTGTAATTTTTTTTGTAAAAAAAAAGGCGACCTGGGCGTGAAAAAGTTAAACATGAAATTGAACACATTTGTTTTAAGACGCGAAATTTAAACAAAACGCCAATCAATATCGGTGTCCTTGGGCAAATTTTTATATCATCATTATTTTAAATAATACAAAAGGAACGTTATCTGATCAACCATTCTGTCAAATTTTAAAAGGTTCACTGCGAGCAGAATTCCATCGCACCACCTCCAACATTAAATATTATACATTAATAATAATTAATGCTGTACATTTTTATTATCGGCGTCTTTTTACCAAACGAAAATAATTATCTCGTCTGCCACCTGTTTACCGTAAAACGCGCTCGTGTGAAAATGGCCGTTATTTCGTAAGGCACTTCGCTCCTACATATTCCTCAAATGGGTATTTTGAATTATTCAATGCGTTCGAAATTAATTATGCTTTCCATTCTCCACGCGTGCCGGATTAATTAATTCATCAAAAAATATGAATCATTAATGGAATTTCGAAATTTCATCCAAAGTCACCTCTATTCACGGTCGAACTAACACAACTTTACAAAGCTGTTTCTCCACATTCAACCCGACAATGGCGCAAATCGGCAAGAAATTAATCGGCCAATTGAGGAGCAAAGAATTCCGCAATTACCTGATGAGGTAAGGCCGCAATTAAACGAAAATAAGGTGCACCTTTATTATTATAACCTCCAATTGCAGCACGCACTTCTGGGGCCCTGTTGCCAACTGGGGCATACCACTAGCCGCACTGGCCGATATTAAAAAAGATCCTAAATACATCAGCGGGAATATGACAGTCGGTAAGTGTAATGTGGAATTTATATAAATTTCTCGTGCCTGTACTCGGTAATATCATATGTTCATTAAAAAAAAAACCTCAAGTGTGCCATGATTTTTTAATTTAAATTTTTTTAATTGGCACACATGTTAGGGTATAGTTTGATCAATGGATCTTTGCGTGTGCGTCATTACCGAAGACCGAGTTTTCTCGCCTTGGACGACATACGTACACATATGATTGCGTCTAACTTAATATCGGAGAGAGAGTAGACGTATGAAAATGTTGTCGGAGCTAGATTCAGCTATCTATGACGTGCACGCAAAGATCCATTAATCAAGGTATAGTATTCTCCGTAAACTAGTAAGTCAAACGTACTCAGGATGCTATTAACACAGCCCAAGAAATTTTGGAAGATCAACCTACGTCTTCTCTACGTCGTTTATCACAGCAAATTAATTCATCGGCAGGAACATGCCGCAAGTAACATAACCTCAATATAATAATAATTTATTTACGGGTAACCCCTTTTACATAAATAAACACAAAATACAGCAATACAAAACCAAAAATAAATATTTAAATTAAGAAAAAATAGTAAAAATAATTAAATGAAATACAAATTTGGTCACTACCTACACTAAATATGTGTTACCAACTTAAATTTTTAAAAATAAAGTCATGGCACACTTGAGTTTTTTTTTTAATGAAAATACTTTACAAATATATATGAATCGTTTTCTTGTTTATTCAGTCTGAAGAAGCTAAGCCCACAGCAGACGTTGCAGTTGTTGTTTATTCGGTAATATGAATATATATCTATAGTTTTCTTGTTTGCAGCGCTGTGCCTGTACTCGGCGACTTTCATGCGGTTCGCTTGGAAAGTCCAGCCGCAAAACATGCTGCTGTTCGCTTGTCACGTAACCAACGAGGTGGCTCAGTTGATCCAGCTGGCCAGGTTCACTAATTACAAATTGTCGGGGAAGCAACAGGTTGCGTGAGAGTGAGACGGAGGAGTTAAGTCCACTGAGGTTGTTTGTGTAGCTATTAAATTAAGACGCATCGTCCGCCAAGGTCGTTTGTGTAGTTGTTCAAAAGTTGATACCGGTGATAGTGTGATACGATCTTTTTATAGTTAGTTAATTGTTAATGCGGTGTTAGGGTTTAAACGAATTTTCTTTTATTATGTATATAGAGACATTTTTATATTTGTTTCAGCGGAAACAAAACACTGGTAAATGTCATGAAATGGATTTGTCAGTGTAAATTTTATCATGAATCTTAAAGCCGTTTTACACTACACAATTCATTAAACAAAGAACGAGTGCAAATTAAGTTGCCTAGTTTCATCTGCGTCTCAGCCCATATAGATCTACAAGCTGCCGCTGGAATAACCGTGGATCCGAATCCGTAATTTTTTTACCAGTGTTGATTGTAAATATGAAATGATTATATTTGTAAATAGGTTTCACGTTAAGCATATTTTTATAATGTAATAGTTTTGTACAGGGTTTAAATAAATGTCATAAAATAATAAAAAATTAGAAAAAAGCAATTAATGTTATTATTCGATGATTTCCCGTTTACGTAGTTATAAATATAATGTCTACAAATAATGTAAATAACATGAATTTTATTATTATTTGTAATAGGTCATTTTAAAAATAGAAAAGTTTTTTTGAAAACTGAAGACAAATATAGATTTTCGCGTTTCTAACACAAAGAAAAGAATGAAGAGAAACTGATTTCAGTTGTACAAAACTTTTATTCTTGGGAGATTGTTTCGCTTAAAATGTCAAATTGTAGCTGAAACTGTGCTCTATAAACAGTCCTAATATGAGTTTTTTGAAAACTCAGATAAATATGGATTTTCGCGTTTCTAACATTTGTGTTGCAACTAAAAACGAAGATTTCTAAACATTAAATATGATCATTTCTAAATGTCAAAAATGTCTATTTTCAAATGTCAAAAATGACATTTTCTTACTGTTAAAAATGACCATTTGTAAATATTAAAATTGACGATTTCTAAACATTAAATATGATCATTTCTAAATGTCAAAAATGGCTATTTAGAAATGTCAAAAATGAAAATTTCTTACTGTCAAAAATGACCATTTGTAAATATTAAAACTGACGATTTCCAAACATTAAATATGATCATTTCTAAATGTCAAAAATGGCTATTTTCAAATGTCAAAAATGACAATTTCTTACTGTCAAAAATGACAATTTTTAAATATTTAAACTGATGATTTCTAAACATTAAATATGATCATTTCTAAATGTCAAATATGGCTATTTTCAAATGTCAAAAATGACAATTTCTTACTGTCAAAAATGACCATTTGTAAATATTAAAACTGACGATTTCTAAACATTAAATATGATCATTTCTAAATGTCAAAAATGGCTATTTTCAAATGTCGAAAATGACAATTTCTTACTATCAAAAATAACCATTTGTAAATATTAAAACTGACGATTTCTAAAAATAAAATATGATCATCTCTAAATGTCAAAAATGGTTATTTCCAAATGTCAAAAACGGCTATTTCCAAATAACAAAAATGACCATTTCTTACTGTCAAAAATGGCTAGTTTCCAATGATAATTTCTTACTGTCAAAAATGACAATTTCTAAATGTCAAAATTTGATATTTTTAAATATCAAAAACGACACTTTCTAAGTTTAAACATTCGAATATAGAAATGTTGAAAATTACAATTTCTTACTATCAAAAATGTCAATTTTTAAATGACAAAAATGACAGTATTTATTATGTTTTTGGTTACGTATTTTAAATCTAAATTGTAACTATTCTTTCTTTTTAATCGGTACGTGAACAAACAAACAATTTCCTACTGTCAAAAAATATGATTTCTAAATGTCAAAAGTGATCATTTCTTACCATCAAAAATGACAATTTCTAAATGTCAAAAAAGACAATTTCTTACCATAAAAAATTGCAATTTCTAATTGTCAAAAATTACAGTTGTTAAATGTCAAAAATGAGAATGAATAAATGTCAAAACTGACAATTTCCCACTGCCAAACAATGAATTTTATTAATAAAAACGACGATTTCTAAACATTAAATATGATCATTTCTAAATGTCATAAATATCTATTATCAAATGTCAAAAATGACAATTTCTTACTGTCAAAAATGACCATTTGTAAATATAAAAACGGACGATTCCTAAACATTGAATATGATCACTTTTAAATGTCAAAAATGGCTATTTTCAAATATCAAAAATGACAATTTATTACTGTCAAAAATGACCATTTGTAAATATTAAAACTTACGATTTCCAAACATTAAATATGATCATTTCTATATGTCAAAAATGGCCATTTACAAATGTCAAGCATGACAATTTATTACTGTCAAAAAATTCTAAAAATGAAAAAATATAACAATTTATTACTGTCAAAAATGACTTTCTAAATATTACAACTGACGATTTCTACATATAAAATATGATCATTTCTAAATGTCAAAAATAACAATTTCTTACTGTCAAATATGACAATTTTTACATGTCACAAATTACAATTTCTACGTTTAATTCTTGGAAAATACAAATTCTGAAAATTAAAATGTATTATTGTTAAAAATGACGAACTCTAAACAGCAAAAATGATGATTTCTAAATATTAAAACTGACATTTATAAACATAAAATATGATCATCTCTAAATGTCAAAAATGGCTATTTTCAAATGTCAAAAAAAAGCTATTTCCAAATAACAAAAATGACCATTTCTTACTGTCAAAAATGGTTATTTTCCAATGGTAATTTCTTACTGTCAAAAAAGACCATTTTTAAATGTCAAAATTTGATATTTTTAAATATCAAAACCTACACTTTCTAAGTTTAAACATTAGAATATATAAATGTTGAAAATTACAATTTCTTACCATCAAAAATGTCAATTTATAAATGACAAAAATGACATTATTTATTATGTTTCTGGTTACGTATTTTAAATCTAAATTGTAACTATTTTCTTTTGTTTTTAATCGGTACGCTGTTTCCTGACAATTTCCTACTGTCAAGAATAACCATTTCTAAAAGTTAATAATTCTAAATGGCAAAAATTTCAATTTCTAAATGTCAAAAATAGCAATTTCTTACCGTTAAAAATGACAATTTCTTACCATCAAAAATGACAATTTCTAAATGCCAAAAATGACATTGTTGAAACGAATATTATCTAGTGACGTCCTCTATGTTTTGTTCACACCAACTAAAAATCCATAGATGAGCGTTTCGAGAGAATAAGGTGTGTCAGTAGCGCTAAATGTCAAAAATGAGAATGAATAAATGTCAAAACTTACAATTTCCAACTGTCAAGAATAACCATTTCTAAAAGTAAATAATAACGTACCCTAAATGGCAAAAATTTCCATTTCTAACTGTCAAAAATAGCAATTTCTTACCGTTACAAATGACAATTTCTTAACATCAAAAATGACAATTACTAAATGTCAAAAATGACAATTTCTAAATGTCAAAAGTGACATTGTTGAAACCTTTGACTATATACTATTGGACTGCTAGCGCCGCTTCATGTGTGTCTCCAAGCAACGGTGGCGCGGCGGGACCCTAAATGGTTGCGGTATGTTACTAAATTGGTAGCTATTTTGTGTCTATAACATATGACTCTATGAGCTCGCATTGCATATTGTGATACCCTGCAATTTATTCACACCTTTGATTATATAAACATTTATATTGTCAAATATTCACACTTTGTCAAAATATTGCTATGCGAAAGGCTGCAATACGTCCACGTATATATGCCAATGCGGTTACAATAGTCGTCAGCTGATGTACACGTCAGTTGACTTTTGACTTATAACCTAAAATTCTGTATTAGATTTCCATCAAATCCGGAACTTCGCAAATGATGGGTTAATGCTTTGCTTGTAAAGAACAGGCAGGAAAGTGGACCCGAGTTGCCGAAATATGTTAGCATTTGCATTCTCCGCGTTACTGATGAATACATCGAGAAATATTTTTTTTGCTTTCCGGTTTTTAAATTACGCTCCATTTTCGGCTCTGGGGCGGGACTTATATCGGGCTCCAGCTTGTGGACAACTTTTGGAGCAGTGATCATATGGAAAATGGAGGGGGACTAGCAGTCCAATAGTATGTAGTCAAAGGTTGAAACGAATATTATCTAGTGGCTTCCTCTATGTTTCGTTCACACCAACTAAAAATCCATAGATGAGCGTTTAGAGAGAATAAGGTGTGTCAGTAGCGCTAAATGTCAAAAATAAGAATGAATAAATGTCAAAACTGATAATTTCCCACTGTCACGAATAACCACTTCTAAAGGTAAATAACAAATTCTAAATGGCAAAAATTTCCATTTCTAACTGTCAAAACTAGCAATTTCTTACCGTTAAAAATGACATTTTTTTACCATCAAAAATGACAATGTTGAAACAAATATTATCTAGTGGCGCTCTCTATGTTTCGTTTACACCAACTAAAAATCCATAGATGAGCGTTTCGAGAGAATAAGGTGTGTCAGTGGCGCCACCTACGTTTTGCCTGCGGTAACTAAAATAAATCGCCGATAATGCATTTCAAGACGCTCAACTTTATTAACTGAAAATTTAAATTTGTACAAATTTGATCCCAAAATGTTTTTGAACAACGATGCTTGATGGTAATTCGGACTGAGGAAGCGCGAATAATACAGAAGTCGGGGAGGACATTAAAGCACGACCGATTGTTGTAAAAATTGGTTAATGAAACCAAAAAATTGGAGAATTAAATTATCTATATAAATTATATAAATACCTTAACTGCTATGATTTATGTATTCAGATTCAAAAGGGGAAATACATTTTTATTGTTGACGTTTTTTTACGAAGCGAAAATAATATTCTCGAGTCTGCCACATGTTTACCGTAAAGCGCGCTCGTGTGAAAATGGCCGTTATTTCGTAAGGCATTTCGCTCCTAGAGATTAATTTTGAATTATTCAATGCGTTCGAAATTAATTATGGAAATTCAAGATTAGTCCAAAAGTTCAATATATAATTAGCAATCTGCCCATAGGCATTCAAATGTGGTACAAAACTAAAATTATTTTATATCCAATAGCTTAAACTTACACTTCAACATTTCTACACCAAATCGGGGGCAAAGTGGCGAACGTGAGGAACCCAGTGTGCCCGGCCTGCGAGCTCGGAGGCGTCGCCGACAGGCTGCGCACGGCGCCCCTCTGCGTCTTCCCCTCCTCGCACTTCTCCTTCTTGGTGTGCATCAGAGACAGATCCAGCCAGAACAGGTTCTTCCGCGTCACGGAAAACTGCGTCTGCAGCACCTCCACCGTCTCGACCTCCTCGAAACCGGCCTCCGTCAGCACGGCGCAGCTCTTTTGCACCTGCTCGATGCACGGCGAAAACGAGCAGATCCTCCCGCCCTCCGGTTTAACAGTGCGCACGGCATGCGGGATCGCCAGCCAGGGATGGGGCAGGTCCAGAAAAACGGCGTCCGCCTTGCCGTTCAACTCATCCCCGAACCCGCTCGTGCAGACGTCGCGGTGCACCACCGTCACGAACTCGCTCAGCCCGTGGTCCTTGAACTCCTCCCTCGCGATAGCGACCCGCGCCTCGTGGAAATCGAACGTGTGCAGGTGCCCGTGCGGTTTCACGGTCTTCAGGATCCCGTGCGATAGGGAGCCGCTGCCGGTGCCGCACTCCACGACGACGCTGTTGGGCTTGAGTTCCAATTGCAGCACGATCATGCTGATGTCCGGGGTGTAGATGATTTGTGTGCGGTGGGGTAACGCCTGCGTCCATAACTCTGGCGTTGGTTGCAGCACGTAAGCCCAGCCTTTCGAAAGGTTGATTTTCGTGCCGTAGCACTTGCCGATGAGTTCGGCGCACTTTAAACCGCCGAAAGGGGTTTGTACCACGTTCTCCACCGGTACCCCCTTTTTGCTTAAGGTTTTCGTCTCTGCGCGCACCGCAAAGGTCTGTGTGGCTGATAAATACAGTATTGCGGTGTCCCCTTCATTGATTACGGTTTTGAAACCGTAAAAACTCATATTGTGCAGTTGTAAACAAACGGTGTGTTGGTGGAAATTGTAAGGTTATGTGCACCATGGATTAGGTAAGATAGATCGACCCAAACATGACCGCGTTTGTGTTATGAGTTGACACGGCACCACGCGGGAGTAATGGCGCTGCAAAAACGCGGTGGGGGCAAAGCGGGTAAGCGCGGCGGTTGTGTATTGCGGGGAATGGGGGCTTTTACAAAATTATTCGTAAAGGATTGCGGTTTCAGATTTTAGGAAAATCCAAGCATATTAATTGCGTAGTTTTACAAATAATCGCTATCAAACTTTAAAATGAAGATTTTTTGCTCCCGAAAATTGGAAAAACGTTGTTTTCTCAAAATTTGAAACAAGTGCGGATTCTTAATTTTTACCAAATTATTCATAAAGGTTCGGGCTTTCATATTTTAGAAAAATCCAGGCATATTAACTGTGTGGTTTTCCAAATAATCACTATCAAACTCAAGAATGACCATTTTCTGTGCCCGAAAATCGAAAAATCGTTGTTTTTCAAAATTTTAAACAAGTGCGGATTCTTAAATTCTACTAAATTATTTATAAAGGTTTGGGCTTTTATATTTTAGAAAAATCCAGGCATGTTAATCGCGTAGTTTTTCAAATAATCACTACCAAAATCAAGAATGACAATTTTCTGCGCCCGAAAATTAAAAAATCGTTTTTTCAAAATTTTAAACAAGTGAGGATTCTTAACTTTTACAAAATTATCCGTAAAGGTTCGGGCTTTTATATTTTAGAAAAATCCAGACATATTAACCACGTGGTTTTCCAAATAATCACTTTCAAACTCAAGAATGACCATTTTCTGCGCCCGAAAATCGAAAAATCGTTCTTTTTCAAAATTTTGAACAAGTGCGGATTCTTAACTTTTACAAAATTATTCATAAAGGATTGGGCTTTTATATTTTAGAAAAATCCAGGCATATTAATCACGTGGTTTTCCAAATAATCACTACCAAACTCAAGAATGACCATTTTCTGCGCTCGAAAATCGAAAAACCGTTTTTTTTTCTAAATTTGAAACAAGTGCGGATTCTTAACTTTTACAAAATTATCTGTAAAGGATTGGGCTTTTACATTTTAGAAAAATCCAGGCATATTAATCACGTGGTTTTCCAAATAATCACTATCAAACTCAAGAATGACCATTTTCTGCGCCCGAAAATCGAAAAATCGTAGTTTTTTCAAAATTTGAAACAAGTGCGGATTCTCAACTTTTACAAAATAATTCATAAAGGATTGGGCTTTTATATTTCAGAAAAATCCAGACATATTAATCACGTGGTTTTCCAAATAATCACCATCAAACTCAAGAATGACCATTTTCTGCGCTCGAAAATCGAAAAATCGTTGTTTTTTCAAAATTTTAAACAAGTGCGGAATCTTAACTTTTACAAAATTATTCGTAAAGGATTGGGCTTTTATATTTAAAAAAAAAAATCCAGGCATATTAATCACGTGGTTTTCCAAATAATCACTACCAAACTCAAGAATGAGCATTTTCTGCGCTCGAAAATCGAAAAATCGTTGTTTTTTCAAAATTTTAAACAAGTGCGGATTCTTAAATTCTACCAAATTATTCATAAAGGTTTGGGCTTTTATATTTCAGAAAAATCCAGGCATATTAATCACGTGGTTTTCCAAATAATCACTATCAAAATCAAGAATGACTATTTTCTCGCTCGAAAATCGAAAAAATCGTTGTTTTTTCAAAATTTTAAACAAATGAGGATTCTTAACTTTTACAAAATTATTCGTAAAGGATTGGGCTTTTACATTTTAGAAAAATCCAGGCATATTAATCACGTGGTTTTCCAAATAATTACTACCAAACTCAAGAATGACCATTTTCTGCACTCAAAAATCAAAAAATCATTACTTTTTCAAAATTTTAAACAAGTGCGGATTCTTGACTTTTACAAAATGAATGACCATTTTCTGCGCTCGAAAATTTTGGGACAATTTAGTGTATTTCTTGTTTAATAAAGCATTTTAGGGGATATAAATAATTTAGCAAAAATCATGCGTTGTTCAAACTCAATTATTTTTATATTTTTATTAAGGAAATTACGCACAATAAGAGAAGAAATTCCCGATTTTGGTTAATTTAAAAGTGCACAGATTTAAAGATTTCGAAACTGGTTGAGAGCCACCGGAACCGTCCGAGGTGGGCATCTATATTGGGATTTAAACATTAAAGCATTGATAGATAATCTTGAAATGCATTATCGTTGATTTATTTTGGTTACTATGAGTAAAACCATTGTATTTATATATCTAGTATGCCAACGCAATGTAAATTTTTGTGGCTAAAAATTGGGTTTCCGAATACACCAAGAGAGCGCGTAAGCATTCACACATTGAAAAACTCGCTACTCAAGTGATATGTGTTGCATACTTGAAAATTATTACTCGTTTTAGAATGAATTTTTGAATTATTCGATCCGTATAGGAAATTCAAGGCCGCCGTCTGTCCCGAAACTCTTCCGTTGTAATGTAAACAAAAATCGAGGAACATAAATAAACACCGCACCGCATAATATATTTTAACATAAAATCCATAGCGGCAGTAATACAGAAAATATTCTTCATGGAAATGAACTACTGCAAAATTGAAATTGGGGTAGATGAAATTAATTAAAGTTCGGAAAAGTAATGTGATCGTGAAAATATTTTCAACTTTTATTTTGAGAAATATTGTAAATATAAATACACAACTATTACTTTGATATATTAAATAAATACAAATTAAAATTTTTCAGGTTTTTGTCAATAATTATTAAATCATAAACTTTACATCAAATTTTCAAAACAATATATGTAGGGAATGCGAAAATGGACGATTTATAAATAATAAATTTTTCTTAATATAACGCGTTTTTGAAAAAATAATGAATGTAAAAAATATCACAAGAAAAACCCTATTATCATTATATGAAAAGAAAGTAAAATAATGACCACTTTTTTTATTGTGGTTCCAGCGGTTTCTTTTTTTTTAATACGTGTTCTAAATCTTTACATGCCTTGTGGGGTGCCGAGGTGTTTTTAATATTTTTCAAACAAATATATTTTTTGTTATATTATAATATATAATATAAATTAAAAATATGTATTTAATATAAACAATCAAGACAGAAAATAAACACAAACATTTTATTTGTAACAATACTAAAATATGTAATGTAACTACTGTAACTATTAAGTTGTATAAAAATCATGGTGATGGTTGCGACCGTTACTACGTGGTAATTCATTACCTAATCACTGAATAAAAAACTTACTATGTTTTTTACCACAATTTATTTGATGTATGTACAAATATTACACATACATACATATCACGACTTAAATTTCGACGTTTTACTGTCATTATCAAGTGAAACAATTAATGGAAGAAGTTACATTTATATCAGTACGAGAATAGGGCGAATGTAACAAAATGGTTTACAGTAAACAGGTGCAAAGATTTAAACATAATTAAGAGATTAAAGAATTTTGAAAAGCGGTGAGTACATTAAATCGGTCTGCTCGTTCAACAGATTAGCGAGGGGATTATTGCTTAGTCTGAAAATTTCGGCGGATTCAAGGAAGTTAAGCTTTGTACCTTTTGTACAGTTGTGCAAAATTTTCATATTTTGGATTTCGGGGAATGAATGTTTACATTCTAAAGAATGGTTAGAGAATGAACTGGAATTTTGATTTAATCTAAAGGCGCGAAAAAATAGCTCACATTCTCCGCAAACGAAACCATCAAATCGCGTTTAAACTTAGCTGTAAATTATCAAATATACTATTCAATTCAAAAAGAGGCCACAATTATGCTTGGAACTGGAAGGTCAATAATTATAACACTTCTTATATATAGCATGATATTTTGTAGTAGTAATAAATTCGTAACATTGTTATTCACTAGAAAATGCATCTTTATCCAAACTTATTGAACTGAATATTCAATTTATGCTGTTTATGAAGAGTGCATTATAAACATCATAAATTGAAAATTTTGACTCAAATGTAAAATTAAACCATAATGTGGTCATAAACAGAAAAAATAATGTTGCATTAAAAAATCTAAAAATCTAATATGGCAGCCACAAGAAAATGAAAAGTTGTCGATTGATTCTCCTCCATCGCGAAAGCTATAATAATTCTAATATCATATTTAGATTCTTCATACAACAGTGCTCTAATAAAGTTCAATTTGCATAGTATTAATAGTTTTTGTATAAAAAATAAAATAAAAAATAGAAAATTTCCTTTCGCGAATTTTTTAACTGATTACTGTTCAGCGTTATAATTAGAGTCCGGATTTATATTTTTTTACATGTTTTATTTGCTCTTTCGTATGGAACTGGCGAATTGTACCTTTACGTTTCTCTCGGAAATAAATCAAAGTATCAAGTTTTATTTAGCATATAACTGAATATTTCGAGGTTTTGTGACATTAAACTTATTTGAGCATATATCCACATATAACAACATACAAAGTCAATATTTACATTAATTATAATTGATGTTGTTGTTATTAGCTTTTATTGCTCATTTTTGCATCTTAATAACTGCAATCAAGAATTTAGAAACAGCTCAAATGCATTTAATTGAGGCTTTTAAAGTTATTGAAGAACTGCACGAAAATTTAAAATTAGTTCCCTAACTTTTGCGAAAATTTGATGCGTGTTATATCGAAATCCGGGATACGAAAATATTAAAATGATTTGTGGAATTTTGAAAGGCGAGACTGAGGAGGACATAATACATTTTAACATGAACCCCATGTCATTTAACTTTACCTAAAATGAAAATCAAAATCAAATTTTGGTTCTACATTGTAATTCCAATAAATAAATTATCATCAGCTGCTATTCGTATTTTTTTTTATTTTGCAACATTATTTTTAATTAAACCGCATATAAAATCCATATTTTAATCATTTTGTCGCATATATTGGACAATTTTAAGCGCATATAAAAAAATATAATGCCTTTTTTAACGCATATAAAAAAATAATGACTTTTTAGCGTATATACGCCTCAATAGTTTTCTTAAACAGAAATTCCATCTGTTTTAAAACATGTTCTTTTATACTGCAAATCTGAAATGCGCATATAAAGCACGCTTTTAAATTATTATATCGTATTTCAGAAATAGTCTACATACATCTTTATTCAGTTTCTTATTACACAACTATATAACATATAAAAGTGTAATTAACTGAGTCTGAATGGGCTATCGACCTGCGGTCTTTCGGCCCTGAAATAGTCTATTATTTTAAAAAGAACCACATTAAATATGTTAAAGATTATTTTAAATTTATTTATTAAGAAAATTAGTCTATTTAATTTTAGTTAGAAAGAATTGATGCATCAGAAAATGTATGAATGATCAGCGAGTGCAGTGGAACTCCAAATATAACGAAGTATCGTAAATCGCCGATTAGGTATAAAAAAATTAAACAAACCGAGAGCATTTATCAAAGCTATAAATCTGTCAATGCGCTACAACCGAAAATGTAAATACGTACGCGTGGTATTAGTCATTCTCCACAAAAACAAATAATTTCATATTGCATTCAGGCAACTCAGTAGGCATATTATATTCATAGCCATCTATGAGGGCATAGTAAAATCAATTTAATAGCTATTTTATAGCGCCTCATACGGAGGCTTCCAAAGTAGGGATCTCAGAGGCTTCCAATACTTGCCTCGTTTTCTCCCATAAGCGTTGCACTACTAGATATGTATATACAATGGTAAAACCTAGGCGGCGACACTGTCATACATTGTTCTCTTGAAATGCTCTTCGATTGATATTTTTAGTTGGTACGAACGAAACCCAGGGGGCGCCACTAAAAATTGCATTGGATTTCTTTTAAATTAGTTTTAACGCGCTAAATGCGAAACATGCTTATCGCGAAATGTACTGCTGGATGGTGGGCATCTATATTGGGATTTAAACATTTAAGTCTTGAAATACATTATCGTTGATTTATTTTGGTTACTGAGTAAAACCCAGGCGGCGACACTTTCATACATAGTTCTCTTGAAATGCTCTTCGATGGATTTTTTTAGTTGGTACGAACGAAATCCAGGGGGCGCCATTAAAAATTGCAGCAATGGATTTTTTTAAATATACTTTTTAACGCGCTAAATGCGAAACATGCTTATCGCGAAATGTACTGTTGGATTATTCTTGAATTTCCCCTCTTAAATTCGAATACATAAATCATAACAGTTGAGGTAACTTACGGTTAAATATAATATGGTCATTAATAACTATATTTTAAGTTGTAAACGGTTAATTTTTAGGGTGAATTGCAGTGATGGTTCGCGGGTTTTTTTCTGGTACGGCCGAGCAACAAGAGGTGGTAATACAGATAGGTGCGGTCACGATGGATTTTTAGTTGGTATGAACGATACCTCTAGGGCGCAACCACAGAACACATACCTTTAGAAGTGAAACCTGCATGTTAAATTTCGGAAACACGATTTTTGGCGCCGCCTGGTGTCGGGGTGGCAAATTACTACGATTTCCGCGCCAAAATTTAAAAATGTTATACTCGTCTCACGATATATTTCAATGTAATAACACTAAAAATATAATCAATTATGTTTTTTGAGCACATAATTGATTATACTTTTAGATAGTACATAAATGAAGAAGTTACTGGTTTTGGTAAAAGAAAAAAGATTGGATTTCACAAAATAAAAATAAAAATAGGCCTACATGGAAAAAATATATTTAACAGAATAATTATATACATTATTATTAACAAAATTATCAAATATAAAAATATCACAACAATCGGGTATTAGGGTCTAGTCCAGGTGCAATGTTCCATCAGGTCTCTTCGTTCTTCTTAGGATATTTCTTTCAGGCGTCGTAACAGGTCAGTGGTTTGCTCGTATCCAGGATTCATGACATTAAAATAGTTAAAAAGTAAATTAGTGTAGTTATATGGTCTTACTTCTTGGTGTCGGAACAGCATTGCAATTCAATTTTTTGCGGAAATGATTAACAAAATGTTTATGAATAAAATGATCTTCACATGAATGAAAATTTAAACAATGAAGACTGTTCAATATCACAAATGGTTTTCCATGTTTTAAGATATTCTTCATTTTTGGGAAATTTATAGAAATGTTTATTTTTGTAGTCGACATTAATTATAGGTATCGGAAAAGAAAGAATTTTGACATTCTGGAAATTTACAAGAATATTTAATACGGCCATTTGATGTTTACATTACCAATAAATACAATTGACGAGTTTATAAGACAGAATATATAATAACTTACCTTCAAACATTAATTATTAGCACTCACAGCACTATTGAGGTTAGTTAATAAAAATGGTGAGACTCATTAAGCGTTGCCGCATATACATCGAAGTATAAAATATACAATGCACACGATTATATTTAATAAACAGTAATATTATACTTTCATGAGTTATTATGACAAATATAAGGAATAATGAGTCTAATTATGTTTAAAACATAATTTTAATTGTTAAAATTATTACTTTGTAGTGAAATTTAAAGATTATTAAAAACGGTAATCCCCATAATAAGTTCTTTGATAAATCTGGCAACATCGAGGGAACCATCTTTGGAAAAGCGGCAAATTTGAAATTCCCCCTCGCCCCACTGTCCTGGGGTGGCCCACATACTTTCGTGTTGCCGATATTCGTATCTCGGCTTCATCCCCATAGCGCAACTAGACATTTTAAATATAATTTTTACGCGTTAAACAGAGTTCATTTAAATGGAGAAAAACTGTGCGCACGAACAAAAATTCGTTGGATGTTCCCAGCATATTTATTTACAATTTAAGTGCCTTTAGTTTGTATTTTATATCATCCTTCCAAGTAGTGTATTTACTCGAATTACAAATATTTGAATAGTTGATGAAAATGTAAGAAATTGGAAATAAAGATATATTTAATTGATTTGATAACTGAACCTTTTTTTATGATAAAACTGATTGTTCTGTATAAAGCAACTGATTGTTACGAAGAAAAGAGTATTGAAATATTTACAGGATCCTCACTCCTTATAATTCTTTCCCCAAGCAAAGAAAATGTAATGGCAGTGTGGGTGATGAGAGTGGGAGCAAAATGTACGCAACAACCCGAGTCTGTACCTTTTGTACATCCCAACATCTTGGACATTCGGTCGGACTCGCATACATTATAACTCGCAAACCCAATTGTTCACGTGACTAAATAGCGTGCGAGTGTGCGAGTGACAAACAGTACAGTCGTGCTCCGATTATAAGTATTATTAACTCAGTATTACTTAATCAATAATTCTCTAAAACCGCACAGTGTGATTGACTGGGTGTGTTGTTTTTATCTTTCTATGTAAAGTGGTTTAGTTGTTGAGTTTGTTTCTTTGTATACATTCATGCTACATACATTCGACACATTCATAAATTGTAAGTAAAAACTGGCTCACATTAATTACCGCAAAAAATTACTCGGAATATTTTCTGTATTTGACTGAATGCGAAATCAAACAAATACATCCTTTGTTTTCTTATGTTTACCCATCCGTGGTCTAATTGATTCCCTGTACGTTTAATTTTTCGTCACTACGAAGGGCCGCGTTAGTGCAAGTTGTGTCCCTTGTTACTTTCTATTATATTTCCTTTGCTCCTTTGTGATATATGCATTATCTCATAAAGAATGGGAATATTTTGTCTTGTGTGCAATCAGTTTATAACAATACCTACAGCCATCAAATGTGGACATTGCAATAGATGGTTTCATACAAAATGTATACTACCACCGAACTCAGAGGCTTAGATTTATTCGAATGATGATAAGAAATCAACAGGAATAAAATGGTATTGCAGTGTTATGTGCAAGGCAGGATTATTAGGAGATGTTTCTGTGACTCAATCGGCATTGAAATCCCCTGTTGCCGGTCCATCGTCACTTGACATAAAAGTTATGCTTGAAGAGCAATTCAATGGATTTAAATTAGAAATTCAATCATTTATAGAAGCACTAAATGTCAAAATAGAAACCATTAATGATAGACTTGTAAAATTAGAAATAGAAAATAATAGTTTAATAGCTGAAATGAATGTTTTAAAAGATCAAAAAACAGAAGAAAATTGTTCGAATATTAATAAACCCAACGCTCAAAGTCTTGATGTTAACGAAAGTATAACTGAATTCGAAGAAAGACAAAATCGCAAATGCAATCTTCTTTTTAATTTGAAAGAATCAGATGCTACTGCAACAGATGAAAAAATCAAGGACGATTTCTTAGAGGTAGGAAAGATACTTCAACCCCTTGGGGTTGATGTTAGACCTATAAAGCTATATCGTTTAGGTAAGAAAAAAGCAAATAGTACGTGTCGTCCTCTTAAACTAATTTTTAATGATGAAAATTCAGCCAAACAAGTAATCAAATCAAACACCAATAATAATAATAACAAGCTACATTTTTGTAAGGATCGAACATTGATTCAAAGAGAATATTTTAATAAAATAAAAACTGAATATAACAATCGTGTTGCCAATGGGGAATTAAATATAATTATTAGATATAGAAATGACACTCCCTACATAACAAATAACATTGTAAAATCACCAATAAGTAACACTCATCCAAAAAACTAACATTTTATTACCAAAATGCCGGAGGAATGCGAACTAAGATGAAAGAATTTATGATTGGTGTCAATAATTGTATTTATGATTTATTAGTTATCACCGAGACTTGGTTATACGAGGATATTACAAATACTCAACTTTTAATACCCGACTATGATATATATCGAGTTGAACGAACTACTCATGGCGAAAGGATGGGTGGCGGGATACTAATCGCGGTCAGGAAATGCCTCAAATCTAGGTTTATATGTTCGTCAAATATAATTGAGCATATGTTTGTGTCTGTCACATTGGAAAATACAAAATTTGTAATTGGTGGAGTATACATTCCTCCAGTTTCACCAGTATCAATCTATGAAGAACACTGTCGGATTATTGAGGAATTACGTGGAGAATTTGATGATAGTAAATTTTTAGTTTTGGGTGACTACAACCTCTACAATATTAAATGGGATGAGGATGGATATACTTTATTACAACACAGTGTGCAAGCTCAAGAAATTATTAACTCGTATAAGTATATGAATTTAAAACAACTAAATTATATTCCTAACCTCGGGAATGTTTTTCTGGATTTATGTTTTTCTGATTTTGAAACCCATATTGCTTCAGCTAATGACATAATACTTGGTGTATGTAATCATCATAGTATTTGTGACAAAGCGGTAAGAATGTGGGGTTTTGTCTGGTACATTTCGAATGTAAATGCTCTAAAAAATCCATATTGTTCATTAGTTAGGAGTAATTTAGAATATGCATGTTCAGTGTGGTCGCCTTACTTGGCAATTGATATAAATCGGTTGGAATCAGTTCAGAAAAAATTCCTGAGGAATATGGAATTTAAAATTGGCCGGCGTCATGTACATAACTGTTACCAGGATATTATGAACTCTTTAGGAATTTCATCGCTTGCGAATCGAAGATCAATTACAGACCTATGTTTTTTACATGGATTACTAAATTCAAATATTAGCTGTCCTTCTTTGTTATCCGATATTAAATTTAGTTTTTCAAGTTATTCCGGTTCGCTTAGAAATAACCATTTATTTCAAGAAAAACATTATAAAGTTAATTATTTATATAATAGCTCAATTAATCAAATGTTAAGATCGGCTAATAAAATAAACTCGTATGACTGGTATTAATTTATTTGATACAAAAAAATATGCGATTAAGAAAAACTTAAATAAACATAACACTCTGATTATGTAGTATTTGTAGTAGTATTAGTTTTAAGTTTAATTTTAAGTAAAAAATAACATTTGTATAGACGAATTTATGTAAAATGGGGATTCCCGTAAATGGATAAATAATAATAATAATAAATATTTTCGGTGCAAGAACTTGAATTTACTTTAATCAAAAATTCCTCGTACACGGACCGTAATAATTTTTTTTATTTAAATAAAATGGCGTTGCGTAAAGCCTTCAACAATTACTATAAAAGTATATAATTTTTACACGAATAATACTTCATTGCAAAAATCATAAAATTTCTGTCAAAATATTTAATAATAACAATAATAAAGAGCTTTATTCCAACTAAGGATTACAAAGTTAGAAAGGGCCATCGACAATGTCCTTCAGCCACCTCAAAATATTTATTTTTATGTTGCTTTCTGCAACAAGTAACTTTGATTCTAATTTATTTATTTATTTTTCATATTTTACTTTAATATTTCTTATGTTGGAAGCTTCTACTTTGTTATACACGCTTTTATATGGAACACTTTTTACTTTGTTTGTATAACACTTTATTGACTTTCATTTTGATAATGGCAAGCTGAGTTGCCGAAACTGCAGTCAAACAAATGAATCAAAGTGTTGTACAAACAAACTAAAAAGTGTTTCATTCCAAATAAAAGCATGTATATCGAAGTAGAAGCTAATAATTTATTTGTCAGTCTGTTTTAAGAGGGAGCGATGCAGAAATTGATGCTGGTGCTAAAAGACAGAGAGTTCCGAGACTACCTCATGAGGTATATTGGTCGGGTGATAATTTGTGTGTCGACGCGCGTTTTCATTGTATCGTTTCAGCACGCACTTTTGGGGCCCGGCGATGAACTGGAGCATACCGGTGGCCGCCATAATCGACATTGGAGGGGACCCCAAGTTGATCAGTCCTACCATGACTGTCGGTGAGTTGGTGTTAAATTTTTTACTAAAATTATTACAATTTTCCACAACTTCATTCCCTATTCATGTAAAATTATCCTGAAATCTAGTGACCTACAGCCTGTAACTTTTCATGAGATAAATCTCGAATAAGTTTTTAGTAAATTTAGAAAGTTTCAAGTCGTCGGCATTTGTTTTTCAATTTTTTTCAAGCGACTAAAATTATTACAATTTTCCACAACTTCATTCTCTATTCATGTAAAATTATCCTGAAATCTAGTGACCTAAAACCTGTAACTTTTCACGAGATAAATCTCGAATACGTTTTGAGTAAATTTAGAAAATTTCAAGTCGTAGGCAATTGTTTTTCTATTTTTTTCAAGCGACTGAAATTATTACAATTTTCCACAACTTCATTCTCTATTCATGTAAAATTATCCTGAAATCTAGTGACCTACAGCCTGTAACTTTTCATGAGATTAATCTCGAATATGTTTTGAGTAAATTTAGAAAGTTTCAAGTCGTCGGCAATTATTTTTATATATTTTTTTTTCAACAATTCTAAAATTCAACTAAAATGAGAACTACAAGAATACTCGTAGTTGTTTAATGCACCGGCAGTCAACATGTTACGTTAACCTCTTTATAAAATAGGCCCGATCATTAAACCATCTTTTGTTGCAGCTCTGTGCATGTACTCGGCAGTTTTCATGAGATTCGCAGTGAAAGTCATCCCGAGAAACAGACTGTTGTTCGCCTGCCACCTCGTCAACGAATGCGCACAACTAACACAACTAGGAAGATACGTCAAGTACACCTACTACAGCTAGTTATGAACGGCACTGGCAACCTCCCCTATTTCGTGCAATAAAGAAATCAATAGAAATACGAAGCTTTTCTTTTAAAATAACTTTTTTTTCTGATTGAAACAATATTGAGTGATATTGCCTTAGTTACGATATGTCATAACACACTTATATTTCCCTAGGGAAATATGAAGTGCTCATATTTCCCTAGGGGAATATAGACATCAAACAATTATCATCAGGAGCTTCTCGCAAGAATTGACACACTTATATTTCCCTAGGGAAATTTGATGTCTATATTTCCCTAGGGAAATATAGACATCAAACAATTGTCATTAGGAGCTTCTCGCAAGAATTGTTTTAATTGCTCTCGGGACAACACCTCCGATTTCTTAGGAAGGTATCCTTTATGGATTTTACGGGAACCAAACATTCACGGTCTTTCGTCGCTTGCGTTAACACATAGTTTGACGTTTCACCGATTTATGAAACAACGCAACTACCAAAACAAGTCAACCATGATATTTACAAACAAGGCCCTTAGCAACGTTACCAATCCGATAAATTCACAAATTTACAATCCAATATTTTCCCATTTACAGAACAATATCCTTTCAATCAGAAAAAAAGTATTGATTACAACACGGGAAATATGAATACATTTCCCTTGGTTGTCTATACATCCCTCGGGCTCCGCCCTCGGGATGTAACTAGCCAACCTCGGGAAATATACTATTCATATTTCCCTAGTTGTAATAATAGCTATAATATTTAACATGTTCATGACTCTGCTTTATATAATTAGCAATTTACCCATGGGAATTTGAGTAATGAAAATTTAACAATAACCTCAATCGGGTGAAAACTTTTCCATACTTCATACGTAGAAAGAAAAAGGCCGATACTGTTGTACGAAATAAGTAAAGAAAACTCCTCACGGAGGCGTCACATAATGTAGAAAGAAAACGACCGCAACAGATCCGCAAAATAACTAAATAAATAACTCACCGATTCGTCACGGCGTCTGCCCTTCCATACCTCCAATACACTTGAGACTTGCTAAAGATGCTTTCTGAAGATCATGTTGAAACATCTCACCACCTTCCTTTTGGGACGGATGGAACTGTACGGGAAATCCCACAAACACAAGCACTGTACACCCACGAAATTTACACACATGATCGAAACTGTAGCAGTCCTTAGCGTTTGGATAAATAAAGCTTACTAATACTACTGGTTTTTTCGACGTCCAAGTGTTCAATAAACGGTTTACCGAAAAACAATCGAGCGCGGTTCGGCCATTCTCCGCGGGGGCGACGCGCGAACTGGCGGGGCCACGTTCCGGTTGGAGGCGATGAGAATTCGAATTGTTCAGTTGCGGACTCACGCGGCTCGCGTACTTCCATTTTCGAAACTACGGCGCAATTTAACAATGGGATTAATTCCATGCCCTGCGCACGAAATAAATTGTTCGCATTGGAGCTTCGCACTGGAAACATGGGATGGCGTAAGTATCGCCAAACAGGCTAGAATTTGTTACAGCAATTGGAAACGCCATCAGCGCCGTCTGCGAGTCATCTGGCCAAACACATCGAGCCAGCGGGAAATTTAAAATTGCGACTTCATTCATTTTTGCAAGTGTTTCGAACTTTTTGGTTCTCATCAGTGCGACGCATCCAAATAAAAGCGGAAATCGCAGACACTTGCTTTATAAAGAGCTTAGACTTAATCAAACGCAAAAAATCAAGCTCTAAAACTAAACTGTGATAGATATACTAGTATAAATTTTATGATTAACAAACTAAATTGGTTAAATGTAGAGCAATTAATTAAATTCAAGGCACTTTTATTCATACATAAAATATGTAAAGGTATTATGCCTTCATATTTTAAAAACTGCATTACATACACTAGTGATGTACATTTGCACAATACACGAAGGAGAGGAAATATTTATCTCGAGCATAAGAACACAAGACAGGGACAAAATACATTATTCTATAGAGCAGCTGTAGAGTATAACATACTTCCTAACAACATAAAAACTGAAGTTAACATAAGAAAATTTAAATTATTATTAAGAGAACATATACGAAGCATGTAGGAGTATATAAGACTGATTTTCGTGATTTTTTGTTATTTTAAGTATTGAAGGTGGCTGTGTAAATTAGTGAATAGTTATAGGTTTAATATTACTTACATATTTTTATAGTTTAAGTAAAATATATTATATTGATACCATGTTATATTTTTATGCATAATTTTTATCAAAATATTATAGCAATTGTATTTTATAGCAGCAGTGCTAAATAAAGTTTATTATTATTAAATGATGTTGAAGGGGATTCGCTTGAAATTTTTTCCAAACGAATTCTTTTTGTTAAATCATGAAGTGAGCTACATTCTTGAAGGGGCTGTTTTATAAAAGATTTTGCAGGAATTGTACTGGAAGAAGTACTACAAGAAGGTGTATTAAAAATTGTCGGAATTGCATTCCAATTTAAATATTTTCTACAGGAATTAATAAATACTTAAAAAGTGGTCCTCACAAATGTGCATAACTTTTGAAAGTGGATTTTTTTTAGAGTAATACATTCAATGGAATTAACCCATTCATCTCTGCGATTAGGACACTTCGGAAATGTAAAGAAAGCTTTATTTTTAATATTTGAATCGCGGGTATAAACGTTACTGCAATAAGGTGCCGTAAGAGTACTTAATTTACCCATTGCACACTCTTTTAGAGAATTTCACTAATTTCTCAGCTATTTTCGAAATTGCTGAGGAAGGTGATAAAAAGTCTGATTTCACTGCCGGAGAATCCATTAGCAGTTTAGCACCTATTAATTATTATTTAATAATATTAAAATCATTTTTGTTAGAAAATTTATTTTATGATTTGAATGAAATCATTACGTAAGGAATATAAACATTTAATATATTCTTGTATATTTTTAAGACGCATCCAATACTGTAACTTTATTGTTTTAATACTGTATATAGACTATGGAATAAAGAGTTATATTGCAAAAAAATTCAGATTATATTTTATTTCAAATAAAACATAAAAATCATACATTCGGTTTCTCCACACTCTCTTTACCACTGATCACGGAATCATAAATATGCAACTGAATTAACACCTCCTCTGGTAGTTCCTCATCACTAGGCCATTCGTAGTTTCCACATGGTTTAATCGCCAAGAGCTCATCATTTCTGCTCCAAAACGCGTCTCCTATCATGTCCACGTGCAAAGGCAACACGACCTGACGGATCTTCTCCGTCTTGGGATTCCGAATCTTCTTCCTGATCAGTATCGTCCCTTTCTTGTACATCTCTGGCTCATTGTTGTAATTGATCTCAAAATCGCTAAACAGAATTTCATTTTTATCTCCTGATAATGTTCCCGACAAACGTTGTTCAGCCTTAAAAAAACAAAACAATTAGCAGAAGAAATTATCAGAAAACAGAAACAAATAAAGGAGATGGTTCGATAAAGGGCAATAAGGGATTTATAGCTATTATTACAACTAGTTGGTTGTCTATACATCCCTCGGGCTCCGCCCTCGGGATGTAACTAGCCAACCTCGGGAAATATACTATTAATATTTCCCGTGTTGTAATCAATAGTTTTTTTCTGATTGAAAGAATATTGTTCTGTAAATGGGAAAATATTGGATCGTAAATTTGTGAATTTATCGGATTGGTAACGTTGCCAAGTGCCTTGTTTGTAAATATCACGGTTGACTTGTTTTGGTATTTGCGTTGTTTCATAAATTGGTGAAATGTCAAACTATGTGTTAACGCAAGCGACGAAAGACCGTGAATGTTTGGTTCCCGTAAAATCCAAAGCTGTAAAATCCACAAAGGATACCTTCCTAAGAAATCGGAGTTGTTGTCCCGAGAGCAATTAAAACAATTCTTGCGAGAAGCTCCTAATGACAATTGTTTGATGTCTATATTTCCCTAGGGAAATATGCGCACTTCATATTTCCCTAGGGAAATATAAGTGTGTTATGACATATCGTAACTAAGGCAATATCACTCAATATTGTTTCAATCAGAAAAAATAGTAATTTACGATACAAGTAACGTTATGAAGGTTTTTACATTACGAGAGGAAAGTTTGAAAAGACGAGCGACGTGGGAGCGAGCGCTTTTAAATTCTCGAATAATGTAAAAGCAAATAACGTTACGTGTGTCGTAACACGGTTTATTTTATCCTATTTCTATTTCTTTTAAATTGAAAAATGTGTAATGAAAACCGTCAAAAAGCGAAGTCATGTTTGTTTACCAATATCTCCATAGCAACGAGTGGAGATAATATAACAACACTAGTGTTGTTAAGAATTTCTTAACAATACTAGTGTTGTTAAAGGTATCTTAACGTTACTCGTTGCTAAGGAGTTATTAACATGATAACAGTATAGGATAAAATAAAAATATTTACATACCTCTATATTTGTTAATCCACCTTTCTGTATCAAAGTCCAAAACGTGGTATTATACAAATTATTAATATGACAGTCGGCTTGCCTCCAACTCAAATAATCCCTCAAATTTTCATCGCTGGGATACAGAACGACCCTCGAATCGAAACACGGAGGATAAAGCAGCCTTTGATCCCCGAAATAATCCTTCCAGTGGTACACATAACTCGACGTAAACAAACTATTAATGTAAGTCATGATCTTCGAGCCCCTTCGATTGTACAACAGCGTATCTTTCCTCAGCACGAACGAATACTCATCGCTTTGTCCGTACGAAATGAGCACATCTTTAAACTCGCACATCACACGGATGGCGGCTTTATTCATCAGTCGTAGAGCCCTGAGGTCGTTTGGTTTCGCGAAGTCGTGCTTCGAGGAAAACTTGTGGAAGTGCTGCCCGTCCACGCGGACCACTATCCAACAGTTCGGGAGGACCTTGTCCTCCAGCTCGAAATTTTTAACGTATTCGAATTTGCTTTTGGCCATTTTTGATACGTGAAATGGTCTTTTGAACTGGAAGAAGAGCGAGGTGAAAGTTTTGTACATCGAGGTTATGTTTACATTTAGTGGAATGGTTTTACAGGTTTAGATAATAATAATAATAATCTTTATTTAGCAATAAGCTATCTAAATACACACATAAAATAAAAAATATGTGCAGTATGTAAAATATAAAAAACAATTTTAGTAAAGATAATTTAACTCATGTATAAAAAGGTGCATTTGAAACGGCGGACAAAAAAATTTGCAAATGGTTAAAAATTTATTTACCTTCACCATGCCAACGATCTCTATAATAACAATTTTAGTAAACAGCTGACTTCAGTTGTACTCTGGCAGTTCGTGTCAGTTCTGAATACATCTGCGGTGAAATATAATTGAAATCCGTTTCGGACACTCTTCCACGTGAAAATTATGTCACTATTTTCATTCCGATCCATGTATAAGTTGAGTAAGTATTGTTTATTCACCAATAATACACATTTAGTTACGTACATTTGCAATTAAAGCCCGACATAGTATTTCGTACTTCGGCCTAGTGTCGTGAGATGTCGCAAGTGTACGGTAGCACTGCCACAATGCGTGAAATGAAGAATTGGATTGCATTTAATATCCATCTTGTTCTATCATGTTCTAATAGTATAAAATAAACATTTTTGTATTTGTGCACTTGGCATCTTCTCTTTTCTGTGTGTCGAAAATAAGTGCAACGGCGATTAAACGATCAACCGTTATTGGTCTCCTAACTTGTGCGGCTTGTAGTGTGTGTGAGAAAATTACAACCTATAATATAATATAAGAAACGCCAGAAATGTATGGAATGTATACTAAATGTAAGTAATAATATTTATTAATGCAAAACAATAATTATAAATATCATTTTAACGGCTAGATCTCAGTGTTTGTACCACTCGCAAACGCGCAGGTGCAAATTTCGTTATTCCCGTGGCACTCAACCATTTTCATTTTACCCACATACGATTTTGACGATTGGTGCTTCATCCAATTCCATTACAAATAAACAATGCTCTTTCGCCCATTGTAGTGATTGAAGTGATTAATAAAGATAAATTGCAAAGTTTAAATTAATTTGGAATTAAAAACTAGTTTTTGAGGTTAAGTTATTACATTTACGTTCAGTGGGGTTATGTTGGTTTGTTTACGAATTGAGTGCGTCTTGTTGTAAGTAAATGCATTTTTAATTAAATAGCTTTATAATTCATATATATAGCTAATTTAGTAATAGTTAATTATACAGAACATAATTTAGACAAATGCATGTTTAAATGTTTCATATTTCACAAATATTAAATCGGGTCTGTTTATACGGTTTGAAATTGTAGGTATCAAAATGAGTAAAGATGACAAGCGCGATAAGAAGCGCAGGAAGCGATACGAGGACAGTTCGGAGGATCAGGACAGCGCGGAGGAGGCCGTCCGCAAGGATCTGAAGGAGAGGGACGAGTTCGCGGACAGGCTCAAGAAACGCGATGCCGAGAGGACGAGGAACATTGTCCACACCACTGACAAGAAGGCGTACGAGGAGGCGGCCAAGAGGCTCAAGCTGGAAACGGAGGACCGCGAGAAAATGGTTCCCATGCTGAGGGTCGCTTCCAGGAGGAAATACTTGGAGAAACGGAAGGACGATAAGCTGCAGGAGCTGGAGGCCGATATTATAGACGACGAGTTCTTGTTCGAGGAAGACGTGTAAGTCTTTTTTTATCAAACCAATTAAACTCGGAGAAATGAAAAGCAATTCGAAAAAAAAGTGAACCGTACCATTAGGGAAGGTCTAAATTAATAACACAAAAAGAATCAACCCTTAATTTTAATCCTTTATATTTTCTCACCCCTTTCAAAAAAGTTTTTTTTTTCTAAGTTTGTGCCATAAATAAATAAAAATGCTTATTCTTATCACTAATACAAGTACTTTAATAATCAAGAGTCAAAAAAACGTTACGGGCACTCCTTCAACAAAAAGAAAAAATCTCCATAAGTCGCAATATAAATCTCCATTTTTGACAAAGTTTGCAATCAGCCATAATTAAATAAAAATTCTTATTCTTATCACTGATAAAGGTACTTTCATAATCAAAAGTCAAAATAACGTTACGGGCACTCCTTCAACCCAGAAAAAAATCATTTCTCCGTAAGTCGCAGAAATCCACATTTCGGGATATAAATCTCCATTTTTGACAAAGTTTGCAATCAGCCATAACTAAATAAAAATTCTTATTCTTATCACTAATAAAGGTACTTTCATAATCAAAAGTCAAAACAACGTTACGGGCACTCCTTCAACCCAGAAATAAATAATTTCTCCGTAAGTCGCAGAAATCCACATTTCGGGATATAAATCTCGATTTTTGACAAACTTTGCAATCAGCCATAACTAAATAAAAATTCTTATTCTTATCACTAATAAAGGTACTTTCATAATCAAAAGTCAAAAAAACGTTACGGGCACTCCTTCAACCCAGAAAAAAATAATTTCTCTGTAAGTTGCAGAAATCCACATTTCGGGATACAAATCTCGATTTTTGACAAAGTTTGCAATCAGCCATAACTAAATAAAAATTCTTATCCTTATCACTAATAAAGGTACTTTCATAATCAAAAGTCAAAAAAACGTTACGGGCACTCCTTCAACCCAGAAAAAAATCATTTCTCCGTAAGTCGCAGAAATCCACATTTCGGGATATAAATCTCCATTTTTGACAAAGTTTGCAATCAGCCATAACTAAATACAAATTCTTATTCTTATCACTAATAAAGGTACTTTCATAATCAAAAGTCAAAACAACGTTACGGGCACTCCTTCAACCCAGAAAAAAATAATTTCTTCGTTAGTCGCAGAAATCCACATTTCGGGATATAAATCTCCATTTTTGACAAAGTTTGCAATCAGCCATAACTGAATAAAAAATTTTATTCTTATCACTGATAAAGGTACTTTCACAATCAAAAGTCAAAAAAAAATTTTTTTTTTGAAAGGGGTGAAAAAATATAAAGGGTTAAAATTAAGGGTTGATTCTTTTTGTGTTATTAATTTAGACCTTCCCTAATGGTACGGTTCACTTTTTTTTCGAATTGCTTTTCTTTTCTCTGAGATATGAATTTTTAAAATCTATTGCCGGATCTATTGCCAACTTCACACCCGTAATAATTTGATTGAATTTAAACCGCACAAACCATTTATACAGCTCTTTCATTAACCCAGGTAATCGTTGGATTCACGTTGTATTTTTTAAATTCAGGTTAACAGAAAGGGAACGTAAGGAAAGGGAACACAAGAAGGAGTTACTCAGACTGGCTCAGGAACATGAGAAGGCCAGGGAACTGGAGAGGGTTCAGAGGTACCACATGCCGAGGGATCTGGGAAAAGGTTCAACGGCCGATTACGTGGAAGTCGACGAACTGGAAAAGGTGCCTCAATCCGAGCAGAAGAAATGGGAAAAGGAGCAGATGGCCTCCGCCGTTTTCTCTTTCGGGGCCAAAGAAAAAGCCAAGCAGGAGGAGTACGAGCTGCTCCTCGCCGACCAGATTGAATTCATTCAAGCACTACAAATGCCAGGTATCGTATGTTCATTAAAAAAAAAACCTCAAGTGTGGCATGATTTTTTGATAATCCCAAAATTTTCAGGGCAGATAGAAAGGAAAGTTTGGTATTAAAAGAAAGCATTTCAAGTATTTGATATGATAAAAATTCTCCGTAACTGAAAAAAACTCGTCTATCACAAATTTAAATATTTCAGGTACAAAGGAAAAAGAGAAGAAACCGGAATTAACGGAAAGCGAAAGGAAGAAACTGGACATTCAAGAAACAAAAAGGAGTTTACCGGTGTATCCATTCCGTGACGATTTAGTCCAAGCTGTTAGGGATCATCAAGTGCTGATTATCGAAGGAGAAACGGGTTCCGGAAAAACAACACAAATTCCTCAGTATTTACACGAGAATGGATTTACAGATGGAGGTAATTTAATTAAAAGATTATCGTTGGATAGTCCTATATCGTAGAATATATCACTCAAGACTTTAAAATATTAAAAAAAATAAAATAAAATGCTTTAAGCTATAATTATAAGCGTTGGACAGTCGCATATCGTCGAGTTTATCACTCAAATATGTTGAATATATCGGAAAAATTGTCACACGATGCGTGAAGGTTTAATTAAAAAACGTTGGACAGTCCCATATATCACTCAAAACTTTTAAATATCAAAACAAATTATCTTAGGATGCCTGAAACTATAATTAGGAGCATTATATCGGTGAGGATATCACTAAAAACTTTTGAATATTAAAAAAGAATAAAATTTAAAAAAAACAAATTTTTATAAGAAGCCTGGAGCTATAATTAGGAGCGTTGCACCGACTTATATTGTCGAGGATATCACTTAAAACATTTAAAATACATTAACAAATTATCATAAGATGCCTAAAAAGCGTTGGACAGTCGCATTTCGTCGATATTGACGAGGATATCACTTAAAACATTTAAAATACATTAAAAAATTATCATAGGATGCCTAAAAAGCGTTGGACAGTCGCATTTCGTCGAGCATGTTACTCAAAAATATTGAATATATCGAAAAAGTTATCATACGATGTGTGAAAGTATAATTAGAAGCGTTGGACAGTCTCATATATCACTCAAAGCTTTTGAATGCCAAAAAAAAAATTATAAGATGCCTAGAATTATAATTAGGAGCATTAAATCGACGACGATATCACTAAAAACTTCAGAATATTAAAAAAGAATAAAATAATACGCCTAAAGCTCTAATTATAAGCGTTGGACAGTCACATTTCGTTGAGTATATCACCCAAAACTGTTGAATGTAACAGATAAAATTTCCTACGATACGTAAAAGTATAATTAGAAGCGTAGGACAATCCCGTATATCACTCAAAACTTTTAAATAATTAAATCAATTATCATAAGATGCTATAATTAATAGCATTGCACCGACTTATATCGACGCGGATATCACTCAAAACTTTTGAATATTAAAAAAGTATAAAATAATATGCCTAAAGCTCTAAGTAGAAGCTTTGGACAGTTGAGTTTATCACTAAAAAATGTTGAAAATATCAAGAAAATTGTCATACAATACATGAAAGTATAATTAGAAGCGTTGGACAGTCCAATATCAAATAATAAATTACTCATACCTTTTAAATGTTAAAACAAATGATCATAAGATACCTAAATATAATACTTTAAACCTTTAAATATCATAACAAATTATAATAAGAGACCCGAATTAAGTAAATTAAAGCGTTGGACAGTCCTATATCGTAGAATATATCACTCAAAACTTTTAAATATTAAAGAAAAATCACAAAAGATGTCTAAAATTATATTTGGAAGCATCGGATTGTCTAATATCGTCGGGTATATCACTCAGAAGTTTTGAATACATCAGAAAAATAATCGTTCAATCGGTGAAACTTTAATTAAAAGCGTTGGACAATCCTATTTTGTAGAATATATCACTTAAAACTTTTAAATATCAAAATAAATTATAATAAGAGCCCCAAATTAAGTAAATTAAAGCGTTGGACAGTCGTATATCGTAGAATATATCACTCAAAACTTTTAAACATTAAAAAGAAATCACAAAAGATGCCTAAAATTATAATTAGAAGCATCGGATTGTCAAATATCGTCGGGTATATCACTCAGAAGTTTTGAATACATCAGAAAAATAATCGTTCAATCGGTGTAACTGAAATTAAAAGCGTTGGACAGTCCTATTTTGAAGAATATATCACTTAAAACTTTTAAATATCAAAATAAATTATAATAAGAGACCCAAATTAAGTAAATTAAAGCGTTGGACAGTCGTATATCGTAGAATATATCACTCAAAACTTTTAAACATTAAAAAGAAATCATAAAAGATGCCTAAAATTATAATTAGAAGCATCGGATTGTCAAATATCGTCGGGTATATCACTCAGAAGTTTTGAATACATCAGAAAAATAATCGTTCAATTGGTGAAACTGAAATTAAAAGCGTTGGACAGTCCTATTTTGTAGAATATATCACTTAAAACTTTTAAATATCAAAATAAATTATAATAAGAGACCCAAATTAAGTAAATTAAAGCGTTGGACAGTCCTATATCGTAGAATATATCACTCAAAACTTTTAAATATTAAAGAAAAATCACAAAAGATGTCTAAAATTATATTTGGAAGCGCCGGATTGTCTAATATCGTCGGGTATATTACTCAGAAGTTTCGAATACATCAGAAAAATAATCGTTCAATCGGTGAAACTGAAATTAAAAGCGTTGGACAGTCCTGGTTTGTGGAATATATCACTTGAAACTTTGAAATGTCAAAAAAAATTATCATAAGATGCTCAAATTAAGGGGGCAGTCGTGTATCGTGGAATATATCATTTAAAACTTTTAAATATTAAATAAAACTTATAAAAGATGCCTAGAATTATAATTTGAAGCGTCGGATTGTCTAATATCGTCGGGTATATCACTCAGAAGTTTTGAATACATCAGAAAAATAATCGTTCAATCGATGAAACTGAAATTAAAAGCGTTGGACAGTCTTGGTTTGTGGAATATATCACTTGAAACTTTGAAATGTCAAAACAAATTATCATAAGATGCTCAAATTAAGGAATTAATAGCGCTGGGCAGTCGTATATCGTGGAATATATCATTTAAAACTTTTAAATATTAAAGAAAAATCACAAAAGATGTCTAAAATTATATTTGGAAGCGTCGGATTGTCTAATATCGTCGGGTATATCACTCAGAAGTTTTGAATACATCAGAAAAATAATCGTTCAATCGATGAAACTGAAATTAAAAGCGTTGGACAGTCCTATTTTGTAGAATATATCACTTGAAACTTTTAAATATGAAAACAAATTATCATAAGATGCTCAAATAAAGGAATTAAGAGCGCTGGACAGTCGAGTATCGTGGAATATATCATTTAAAACTTTTAAATGTTAAATAAAACTTATAAAAGATGCCTAGAATTATAATTGGAAGCGTTGCATTGTCTAATATCGTCGAGTGTATTACTCAAAAGTTTTGAATATATCAGAAAAATGATCATTCGATCGGCGAAACTTTAACCAAAAGCGTTGGACAGTCCTATTTTGTGGAATATATCACTCGAAACTTTGAAATGTCAAAACAAATTGTTATAAGATGCTCTAATTATGAAATTAAGAGCGTTGGACAGTCCTGTATCGTAGAATATATCACTAGAAATATTGAAATATTAAAACTTCGATTCTTGAAAAAAGTCGGGTTTTATTTATTTATTTATTTATTTTAGTTTTGAAATTTTGCTGCAACCAATTTAGAAGATGCTCAAGTTGAACTCAAATTTCCAGAAAAAACTTTTGTTTTCTACAGATTATACAATTTTAGACCATCTTAAGTGTGTCCAGAAGAGTTTCAAGAATCCACGCATTTTAATTCTTGAAAAAAATCGAATATTTAAATTTTTCTGCAGACGATGTTTAACACATTCACTGCCCACGTCACAAGCTTGACTTGCGTGAAGTGCCCCCTGTATTTTTTTTTAAAAGATCATTGAATATCAAATGAACTCGAAAAGCGCGAGGAGCGGAGAGGGCACCACACCGTCGTATAGGTAAATGCGCTAGGCGTGTTGTGGGCGGTGAATGAGTTAAGTTGATCACAAATTTCTAGAAAAAACTATCTAATCAAGTGCTTTTGTTAACTACAGATTATAAAATTTTGGACTATAGAAAACAAAAGCCGTAAAGACCTAGTTTTTCTGGAAATTTTCGTTCAACTCAGTGACGGTTCGCTGGGTTTTTTTCTGGTACGGCCGAGGTAGCAGAGGTGGTAATACAGATAGGTATAGTCTGTCCACGGTACACATAGAGTTGTAAAAACGCCCACAGTCGCCATTTGTTCTGATCAAAAGTCTGATTTACACTATGTAAATTTATTTAAACAGGGCGCCACCTCTTATGAACAGTCCAAACTGTAAAAGTTCAGTTTTTGTCTTGGTCGTGCTCTGCATGTTGCTTAGTATATTGTTTTGTAGAACGTTTTTAGGAGGCTGTAATTTATTTGCCGATCGATGTTCCCTGAGTACGTTATAAACGCTGGCCACACAAACACCTACAAATATATTAATATAGCCTATGGAACCAGTACATTTAGAAATTAAGAACGTACCTCCTGCATTTGCGGTGAATACCACATTTTCAACTTTGGTGCGTTCAGGATAATTTTCCTGACACACCTTAAAAATATTAAGTATAGATTCCTTGGTGGACACTGAAAAATGCTTCTCACGGTGTCGTACTGATGGAGATAGAGCCATTATAATGAAACAAGCAGAAAGGTACTCGATCGCAAACAGACGCTAACAGCTAACACAATACAATGAGGCAATCAGCTGACGATCGCGTCAACCATTTGCATTCGTCCTGCGCGATTCGGACGTACGGATTTCCCGCAATTTTTTGAATCGGCCAGTAAGAATGATGAGTTGGCGATTGTGGGCGTTTTTACAACTCTATGTGTACTATAGGCGTGTTGTGGGCAGTGAATGTGTTAAGTTGATTTCTAGAAAAAACTATTTAATCAAGTGCTTCTGTTTACTTGCTTTTTACAGGAAAGAAAATAGGCTGCACCCAACCAAGAAGGGTGGCAGCGATGTCGGTGGCGTCCCGGGTGGCCCAAGAAATGAACGTGAAACTAGGAAACGAAGTCGGTTACGCAATCCGTTTCGAGGATTGCACGTCGGAACGCACAATAATCAAATACATGACGGACGGAACGCTACACCGAGAATTTCTGTCCGAGCCCGATCTACAATCCTACAGCGTCATGATAATCGACGAAGCCCACGAAAGGACCCTGCACACCGACATACTCTTCGGCCTGGTGAAAGACATCGCCAGGTTCAGGCCCGATTTGAAACTGTTGATTTCCAGCGCCACGCTGGACGCGCAGAAGTTTTCCGAGTTTTTCGACGAAGCCCCAATTTTTCGAATACCCGGCAGGAGGTTCCCGGTGGACATTTATTACACCAAAGCACCGGAGGCGGATTACGTCGACGCGTGCGTGGTTTCCGTTTTGCAGATCCACGCGACGCAACCGCTGGGCGACATTTTGGTTTTCCTGACGGGCCAAGACGAAATTGAAACTTGCCAGGAATTGCTGCAAGATAGGGTTCGGAGGTTGGGTTCGAAATTGAAGGAACTGCTGATCCTTCCGGTGTACGCCAACCTTCCCAGCGATATGCAGGCGAAAATATTCGATCCGACTCCACCAGGGGCCAGGAAGGTGGTTCTGGCCACTAACATAGCGGAAACATCGCTGACCATCGACAACATAATCTACGTGATAGATCCCGGTTTCGCGAAACAGAACCACTTCAATTCCCGCACCGGAATGGAAAGTTTGATGGTCGTTCCCGTGTCGAAGGCTTCCGCGAATCAGAGGGCCGGAAGGGCGGGGCGTGTCGCTCCGGGTAAATGTTTCCGGTTGTACACGGCTTGGTCTTATAAGCACGAGTTGGAGGATAACACGGTGCCTGAAATTCAGAGGATCAATCTGGGGAATGCGGTGCTTATGCTGAAGGCTCTAGGGATTAACGATTTGGTGCACTTTGATTTCCTCGATCCTCCGCCGCACGAGACTCTAGTTTTGGCCTTGGAGCAGCTGTACGCGTTGGGCGCTTTGAATCACCACGGGGAGCTGACGAAGCTGGGGAGGAGGATGGCGGAATTTCCCGTTGATCCTATGATGGCTAAAATGCTGCTAGCTTCGGAAAAGTGAGTTTTTTTTTTTTACTGAAAAAACCGAACGATCAATCTAAAATTAGTTAAAATGAGAAATACGATACTTTTCATCTTCTACATGATTTGTTAATTGTAGTCTAAATGTTTAATGTTGGCGGCGTACATCTTGATTGTAAATTGGAATAAAACACTTTAACTTTATTTTTCGCCTGCCTCTACCGAAACCATAAAAATCGTGCCGAAACTAAGATTTAGTGTATCTAGGGCCGAAAAAATAATATGCACAATCACGGGTGTGAAGTTAGCAATAGATTTCAGCAATAGATTCACCGAACTTTGAAAAAAACTTCAGTTAATGTGACGGCGCACACATTTTCGGAGAGTGTGTCGGATTGTTTATTTTTTTTCAAAGTGATCAAGGGGCCGGCACGTTTCTTTTATTTCTCTTATTGTTAGGCCTGTATATCCAGATTGTTTATAAATTTTTAACTTTTTTATGGCGGTCATCGAACTTTGAAAAAACTTCAGTTAATGTGACTGCGCATACATTTTCGGAGAGTGTGTCGGATTGTTTATTTTTTTTCAAAGTGATCCAGGGCCCGGCACGTTTCTTTTATTTCTCCTATTGTTAGGCCTGTATATCTAGATTGTTTATAAATTTTTAACTTTTTTATGGCGGTCATCGAACTTTGAAAAAAACTTCAGTTAATGTGACGGCCCATATATTTTCGGAGAGTGATCTAGGGGCCGGAACTTTTTTTTTATTTTTTGTATTAGTAGGTCTAAGTATGTAGAATAATTACATGTTTTCAGCATTTTCTTATCGGTCATCGAAGTTTACGAAAAAGGAGATTTTTTTTTTATATAGTGTGAAAAATTGTAGGGGGTTGAAATTTTGGGGTGGGGGAGGTTCACGTGTATTCTTTAGTAGTAACCCCACCCTGCTTATAGAAAGTTTTTGGAAAATGTACATTTTTAAGGCAAAAAATTAATTTTAAAATCTATTGCTGAAATCTATTGCTAACTTCACACCCGTTGCACAATCTAGACAACCTTCCGCGGAATATGTGTAGGCTATGCAAAAATCTGACAGTGACAGTTCAATGGTGCGCAATATAAAATTTTCTGAAACACTGTTTTTACTTAAGGCAGGCAAAAAAATGCTTTCGCAACCCTTTTTTTTATTTTAAGATAAAGAAAAACATCTAACAAAAAGGTGCCTTATGAAACAATTTGGTGTTTAATTTCAGGTACAAATGTGCCGAAGAAGTTGTCACAATTGCGGCTATGCTTTCCGTAAATGGAGCAATTTTCTATCGACCTAAAGATAAGATTATTCACGCCGACACGGCCAGGAAGAATTTCAATCATATCGGTGGTGATCATTTGAGCTTGTTAAACGTCTACAATCAGTGGAGGGATACGGATTTTTCAACGCAGTGGTGTTACGAGAATTTCATTCAATACAGGTGAGGATTTTAAACGTGTGCGAGTTTCTGCAAATGACGGGATCTTCAAGTTGAATAAACACTGTGCGTATCTTTACAGATCTATGAAACGTGCCAGAGATGTTCGAGAGCAATTGGTCGGCCTGATGCAGCGTGTTGAGATTGAAATGTTGTCCGATGTTAGTGAAACGGATAATATAAGAAAGGCCATAACTGCCGGATATTTCTATCATGTCGCTAGACTGTCCAAAGGTGGAAGTTATAAAACTGTCAAACATAATCAAGTAAGTAACCATTATACTTAAAATTATTTTTTATTATTAACCCTTTGACCTACAACCATGAGTATCTACTCCTCGTGTTTAAATGTTCGGGCCAAACACAACGACCACGAGCCGCTTGGGCCAATCACACCGAGCACGAGCTCAACTCGTGGCGGGCCGCTTGGGCCAATCAATTCGAGCACGAGCTCAACTCCTGGCGCAGCGCTTGCGTTTGTAGTGCTGCACAATGAATGCATTTTCTTGCAAAACAGAATTTTTTGAAGTTGTGCCATGAAAAAGCATGAATTTTTTGTGCCCATACAATTGGGCACGCCAGGCGTGCCTCAGTCGGACTGGTTTCTGCTGCTATTCCGTCACGTCTGCATGGTTTGAATCAGTACACGTGCGTCGCGTCTGGAGCGCTATTAAAAGTGCACGCATTCGGACGTAAGGAAAGTAGGCCAAAGGGTTAAAATGAAAAAACTAGAAAAATCAGATAATTTGAAATGTGCACATTTTAAAATTATCTTTAAACATAATGGCTACACAAATTATACAGGGTGTTGATTATATCGAGCTCCACTATGGGAATCAATCATAATCCAGAATGCCTCTGGTTGTCAAACATAATATTCAGTAGAAGAGATATTTGTAAGATGTGTTCACGTTCCCTTAATTCTTTTGTTTTTGTAGAGCGTAACTATACATCCGAATAGTGCATTATTTGAAGAATTACCAAGATGGATACTTTATCACGAATTGGTTTTTACAACCAAGGAATTTATGAGGTCCGTTATCGAGATTCAAAGCAGATGGTTACTGGAGGTGGCGCCACATTACTACAAGCCGAAGGAACTGGAAGATTCGACAAATAAAAAAATGCCAAAGACGGTTGGCAGGAGCAAGATGACTGATTAATTAGCTTTCGGTGTGTACATAAGTGTTGTGTAATATATTGGCTATATAAATCTATTTTTATATAGTGAATAAAAATTGAGCTGTTATTTATATAAGTGATCGAATAAATAAAACCATACACATTTCTTTTTAAAGTAATAAGAAAATAACAGACGTTTAGCTAGAAATCAGGTGTTCCGACCAGTGGCGGCTCGTACAGGACGGCAAACGTAACTTGCCGTTGCGCAGTGGCAAAATTGTGGGCGGAACCTTCGAAGGGCGCTCTCGATAGATTTCGTGAAGAGTTCGCGCGCCTTGTACATTCATTTTCAAAAGTGACAGCACCCGATAGAGTTGTAAATGAATAGCGCACGCGAAGAATATGTGCTTGCTTATTACAGAGACCGTACTCGGCCGGCTGTAGAGAGAGAGCTTTCGCTTGCTCTCTGCGCGTTTGGCCAACTTATATTTGCCGTCCTGTAGAATATGTTGTTGGTAGAGCCACTTATACAATATAAACATGTATCTTTGTTAAATGATACAAGTGTGATTCTCATGATTCACATTTCTGGGAACTAGCCAGGAAGAGACACAAACGTGTGCTGCAATCTGTTTTTGCATTATCCGTTCTTAGCGGTTGAAAATTCTTGCTTAGCTGAAACTAAAGGACGGTTCGCGGGATTTTTTCTGGTACGGCCCAGGAACAAGAGGTGGTAATACAGATAGGTAGGGTCAGTTGCAGAGACGGCTGGCTGCGTGACCGCACCCATCAGCATTACCACCTCTTGTTCCTCGGCCGTACCAGAAAAAACCCCGCGAGCCGTCACTGAACTACAGGTAGTGCCATGGCTCCTTGGCTCTATATAACGAGCCGCCCCTGGTTCCGACACATATGCCTAACCCTGTATATAAAAGGTTGTAAATATGAAATTATGTATAGACAGCGGGAAAACGTACCATAGGCAACTCTATTTACACACAATTGAACTAACAAATAGGATTTAAAATTAAACCTGTTACTACTTAAATGATAAAACTATTGATAAATCGGTGATTAGACTACCTTGTGTGATAGTTATTGCAGAATTAAAATTAATAAGCAATTTTATAAAAACAGTACATGTTGGCACTACTGTTAAATCGCAAAAACAAAAACATAACCAACCATTTTTGACTCGCATTTCGTTAATATTATCACCAATACGTACGCATTTATCAGGTAAATAATAGTTTTATTTAAGCAACAAGGACCGTAAGGACGTATTAATTAATTGGAGGTAGGCGAATACGGCCGAGGTGGAGCCGATGCCGAAAATTAACATTTGCGGTAGGCGAATACGAACCGAGGTGGAGCCGAGGCTCGTCGCCTGCCGAAAATGTTAATCGTCATTACGTTCCGGGTTGCTATTAATGTTAAAAATATAATCCTTTACAAAGATCAGAAAATATTCTAAAATACGGCTTGTAACATTTGGTATTCAAATTTTTATAGTCACCTATGCGTCCTATGGTAACCTAGCAACCGAGAAAACAATGTCGAATTTTGTTTGTTTGTGTTTGTGTCGATCCAGTGAAATTTTTTGCGGGCATGGATATTAAAAAATGCTTCGAATGTTGCGGACAAAATCGAAAAAAGGTACGCTTTTAAGCAGTGGTTACGTAAAAAGGATGCCGATGCTATAGACGACAATGTGTTGCTCGCCTACATGTTGGAGCATTACGTTTCTGTTTATTTTCCTTGGTCCGTAAGTAAAAAATTTCCGTCGTCAAGGACAACAAACACCACGAATGTTATCAGCCACTTAAACGGGTCATACACGATGAGATTTGTTGCGCCAGAGACAAATCTCATCGTGAATGGCATGGTATCAACTGACACATGTATCATCGCTGATACCGACTAAGGCGGGATACGGAGACAGACGGCGCTACGAAATAGAACAAGTCTCAACGTGAATGGGTGATACCGCAGAGTGAATTCTATGAAATCAACGTAAGTTGCTGGTAATTTTAGAAATTTTTCAGAAATTACTAGGCTAAGGGCGACACCAATTGCAACACACTGCTCACTAGTCAATCCGTCTAAAGATGCCATAATCAAACAAACACTGTACGATCCAATAAACCGAAATCGACTGATGTCTCAAGCGACAAATTGAGACCGTCTCAATGTGTATGGTCTGATGTAACTTGCGACCATGCTGCATGATACATGCGCAGCACCGCTAAGTTTCATCGTGTATGGCCCGTTTTACACCGTGGATGTAATGCTCATTTACGTTGTCGGCGGCGGAAAAACTGAATTTAATAAAATCCTCATCACAAGGCTGAAAGACCTCTCTTCGATTGCCTGTGTCTCAATAAATGCATTGTCTCTCTCCGTATCGCATGCAATAAATTCTTTTCGCTATATCAAACTCATTAATTTTCAGAGATGATAATGGATTTGTCGGACCTGAAAGAGGACCCGGAGATCCGCGAGAAATTGGAGAACCTCCACAAGAGCGTCGACAGCATCGACAGAATCTTGGAGGTGGCGTTCAACAGCATAGTTCCGGAAGAGTTGCACGTCAAAGACAAGATGAACTACGATCTGTTCATCGCGTACACACTGAACACGCTCTATTGGATGTATTTACGGACGAAGGGAATCGATCCCAATTCCACGGACGTTAAAAAGGAACTGACCCGCGTTAGAGAGTACATGATGAAGGCGAAAAATGTAAGTGAATTGAATTTTTAATGTGCATGTTATGATTGTAAATTTAAATGTGGAAATGTCGAGATGTATTCGGAGAACGCGACAAAGAATCTCGAGAGCCGATTGTAAATTTAAAAGTGGAAATGTCGAGATGTATTCGGAAAACGTGACAAAGCATCTCGAGAGCCGATTGTAAATTTAAATATGGAAATGTCGAGATGTATTCGGAGAACGCGACAAAAAATCTCGAGAGCCGATTGTAAATTTAAATGTGGAAATGTCGAGAATGCAACAAAGAATCTCGAGAGCCGATTGAATTTAAGATGGTCTCTAGTGCTTGGTACAATACTAATGTGTAATATCATTCCGTATAAGCGTTTTCGTGCTGAAGTAAAACAATAATTAAATTTTTTTATAATATCAGAGATTAACCCTTTCGGCCCTGGCGGTGGCAATTGCCACCGCAACATTTACATGTCTCTACTTACTATGACAATCCATAATTTCGCTGTTTATCACTAGATGTCACTACAACAAAGCCTCACTAATTAATTCCTGTACTAATTAATGAAATCAGTTCAAATTTGGTATTTATTGTCTTAAGAAGCTCCCCATCAATAATAATTAACAAACAATTTTTTTTTTTAATTTAAAAATCCAGGGCTGAAAGGGTTAAATACATAGACCGGTGTGATTAATATTTTTTTGAAACACACTGTATAGTTCATCCGTTGAGAGCTGACGGTGACTCATGCATTTTCGTACTAAGAATTGCTTTGCATTTTATATCTATCTTTTTCTATCATGTACGAAACAGTATGAAATAAAAGACGAAACGTGTGTCTGCGTGTTAAAGAATAGGGCAGCGTAAACGTAGGTCTAAGCTCACGCATGACTCTTGCATCGCATTGGCACGCTTCATATAAACACACAAAACACGCGAGCGCTACGTCAAATAACATAACCGTAAAAAGTTTGCGCGAGAATTTTTAAATATCCCGCCAATGAAAATCAACGCGGCACCAAATTTTCTTACGGACATACGTTTACTTAAATCTTGATTCATGCGATTTTAAGCGATGAGTCACAGGCAGCTCTCAGCGGCCCGACTATATTTGTTCCTATTAAATTTGATTTAGTGTAATATAATATCAGAGATTAAATTCATAGACTGGTGTGAAACACACTGTATTCGTTTGTTCCTGTTAAATTTGAACTACTGTAATTTCGGTAGGCCGTAGAAAGACACACGTTAAGGCCGAGCATTGATAAACCTGTTGCGGAAAGGTTCGTAAGACATGGGGTTGGTCTTCGTTCCGATAAAGGGAAGCGCGACGAGAAATCTGTGGAGGAACCGCTGAAGAAAAGGAAACGGGCCAATTGAGCAATTGTTGTGATCGAATTTATAATAAATGTGTCTTTTCTTTTTTTGTTCTTCTCATGTTTCTATTATCAAAATGTTGCATCCTTCCCGATCTGTTCATTTCTCATGATTCTTTTCTTCTCCGGACTTCCAATTTCCTCTGTAGCTTGTAGTGTCGTTAATAATTTCAGATGTCTTCTTTGCCTTTTTCTATTATCCTTGATATATCCCACCTTGCTTTTACGATCAAATTTGCATTTCCTCCCTATTAGTTGTGGCTGTTACAGAAATATTAAATATCTGTAGATGTAGTTTCCGTTATAATTAATCACTGTAAGAAATCTATAAATATGCAGATTTCTATATCGGCCGGTATTACAGATTCGCAAAACAATTATTAATATTGACACTAGATTGATTGAAACTTCAATTAACGGTTACATTTTTTTTTTCAAAAATTGTTCAAATCGTCTCTAGGAACCTCAAAATGTATACAGTATGTTTTTTTTATCGTGGGCCATAGGATTTTACATGCTAAAAATTATACCTTGTGTTAATGTATATTTTATCATATAATGTTAGAGCAAATTTTAGTTAGTAATAAATCAATTACTTTTCTACATGATGCGCTTAATTAGATTAACTTAAACATGTTTTATTTCATTAAAAAATGAAATTAATTTACTAATCAATTGACATTTTAGAAATTCAAGGTACTTTGATTATGTTTGCTCAGATATTTATTTTAAATAATTTCATTTTTTAATGGAATAAAACATGTTTAAATTATTCTGACTACGCGCATCATGTAGAAAAATAATTGATTTATTACTAACTAAAATTTCCTTCAAAATTTTATGATAAAATATACATTAACACAAGGAATAATTTTTAGCATGTAAAATCCTATGGCCCACGATAAAAAAAAATACCCTGTATATCTGTTTAAGAAATTCTAAAAAAAATTTCATTCCCTGTGAAAATTTTTCAATTTTATTTTTTACAATCAAAGAGTTTATAAAATACATCCATCAACAAAAGATGTGCTGTACCTTGTTATTATCTTCAACATTTATGTATTTTTTTCTTGCACCAAAATGACAGTTGGTACGGCATGATTGCGCCATCTTGGATTTTCGAAAATCGAAAGAAAATGTTAACCGCCGGCAAAATATAAAAAAAAAGAAATTAAAATACACCCGTACGCATTGTAACTTACAAAATTCCATAAAATTCTGCACAAATATGCATTTTCATATCAGTCGCGGTGGTTGGTATGCATGATTACGTCAGCTTGGATTTTCAAAAATCGAAAAAAAATATTAATCGCAATTAACCCTTTGCACTCGTATGTCGACTTATTGTCGCCGCAATACGTTTTGTCACTAATAAATACGAGTGCAAAGGGTTAATACATCCGCGCACAGTTTTACTTTTTTTTTTAATTTGCATTACCCTGGAAGTTACAGTAGTTGATTTAAATAACTTCGAGATTGATTTAATCATTGAATAATTTATTAAGAATAACGTGCTCGAGTGTTGTACATTTTTCAATTGATAATAATAAATATACAGGGTGTTTCAGAGCTCTGGGAACGGTCAATCACGTGCTTAGTTTTCAAAATTTCGAAAAATGTTTTATACAAAAGTTGTGTATAATCGTGAGCTGCGCGCCCTAAAAGTATTTAAATTTATACAGGGTGTCTCATAACAAAGTTACAGACCAAACTTATGTTTTTTTAAATGGAACACCCTGTATTTTTTGTCATTTTTGAATTATATGGAGCAAATAAAGGTGAGTTACTTTGATACTCCCTATACCTATTGTTTGCCGTTTTCGAAATATTTGAAGATTTGTTGAAATGCATGGTCTGGGTGAAATTTTATTTTTGCCCCAGTGATTGATGTTGAACGATTAAAATCATTTCTATTATTTGGTTAAAGGTTCGAACTATAGAGCCAACCATGATTTCATACAAAAAATTATACAGGGTGATAAAAAAAATGCAGTAGAAAAACCCAAATTATAAAGTTGAACAATTTCGTTTTTTCAAATGGCACACCCTGTATTTAGTAACGTATTCTCAAGTAGAATCCAATTATCTTTCAGATTGTATAAGGGTTCCCCGTTCCTAATCTCAATAGTTTTCTTGTATTCGGCGATTATCATATCAGGAATAATTATTATAATCTGATAATTGGATTCTACTTGAGAATACGGTACTAAATACAGGGTGTGCCATTTAAAAAAACGAAGTTATTCAACTTTATAAATTGGGTTTTTCTTTTCTGCATTTTTTTTATCACCCTGTATAATTTTTTGTATGAAATCATGGTTGGCTCTACAGTTCGAACCTTCAAGCAAATAATTAAAATGATTTTAATCGTTCAACGTCATTCACAGGGGCAAAAATAAAATTTCACCCAGACCATGCATTTCAACAAATCTTCAAATATTTCGAAAACGGCAAACAATAAGTATAGGGAGTATTGAAGTAACTCACCTTTATTTGCTCCATATAATTCAAAAATGACAAAAAATACAGGGTGTTCCATTTAAAAAAACATAAGTTTGGTCTGTAACTTTGTTATGGGACACCCTGTATAAATTTAAATATTTTTAGGACGTGCAGCTCACTATTATACACAACTTTTGTATAAAACATTTTTCGAAATTTTGAAAAATAAGCACGTGATTGAGCGTTCCCAGTTCTCTGTATAAAGAGAACGTGCGAAAATGTTTAAAAATTCATTATACGAGGTGTGTTTGGAAATTTTCCCACCAACATTGATCAGTGCGTGCCGCCACAAGAAATACAAGTGCGCATCTCAAACGAATTAGTTGACGTATGGAAAGGGACGTTTCTTGAAGATTCCCTTCTTGTAGATAACCAACTCGTCTCGCACGTATTTACTGTTGGCGAGAACTTGAACGACAGGCGTGGAGACTGCTTTCGGAACTCCCTCTTCCGGCTCGACCTTGGTCTTCGTGCACGGGAATATGAAGAAGTAATAGAATATCTCGACGATCGACAAAACGCTGGCACCGAAAAATAACGTGCCGATGCCACCGACGTTAACTAAAATGAAAATAGTAATTTACGAAACAAGGTTTTTACATTACGAGAGAAAAGTTTGAACGCAGGAGCGAGTGCTTTTAAATTCTCGAGTAATGTAAAAGCAAATAACTTTACGTGTGTCGTAACACGGTTTATTTTATCCTATCTCTATATTTTTTTAACCTCTTCAGGGACAAATTAATTGAAGTTTCAAATCTTTTAAGAAACAATTGATATCTCGCCAGTAGGACTGGACAGGAGGTATCTGCATGGAAATGTGCAACTGTAGCAGCTTTTAGAGCTTGACGTGAGATGGCAGTATTGAGCTAAGTCAAATTTGTTTGAAATGTTCTTCATTTTTCAAAACGTACACAAATGTGTTTCTGTCCCTGAAACTGTCCGTCGAAAAACGATAATGTTTGTATGCCAACATCTCCATAGCAACGAGTTGCGTTAAGATACATATAACAACACTAGTGTTGTTAAAGGTACCTTAACGTTACTCGTTGCTAAGGAGTTATTGGCATGATAACATTATAGGATAAAATACAAGTATTTTCAGCATAGATAATTCTACGCCACTGGTGCGCCCAACTCACCTATTAAATAAACATAATCCCTAACCACCCTCCTCTCATACTTTAAGGTGGGAGGCGCCGTCATGAAGTTAAATCTGCAGACGGTGCCATTATCAAAAACCTGCTGCCTGAGAAATAAGAAATTAAAATTTCAAACGTTGAATTTCCATTATTTAAACGTTTTAGTGCCGACAATTTTTTTGTGGATATACCGTAAATTGCCAAAGAAAAATGTGCAGTTTTAATGATTTTATGTTGTTGGGAAAAACATAAGAAGCGCCATAGCGCTCGCGGCAGTTTTGACAGGTGTATGCAGCGACGCGGTGGCGCTGCTCGGCACTATAACGGTTAATCAAGTTAACAAAAATTGTTTTTTATATTTTATATATTATACATATTTTTTAGTTTATATGTATATTTAGATAGCATATTGCTAAATAAAGATTATTATTACATTACCTCTGCACGAAACCTTGGAAGTCGACCTCGGACTCCGTGCAGGAAATCTCGCAATCCGCCCTCGCGGTTCCGTTCTTCATCAACGTCTGGAGATTCTCATCGATGCACAACAACGCGGTCACATTGCGACACACTTCCGGATAACCTTGGAAAGAAATTCGTGTCAATATTTTCGGGCGAAATTTGAAAAGCGCGCGCCGGCGTTACTTAACGCTCCGGGCAGAAAGTGCTGGACGCATCCGCAGAGCTCCATCTGCATGCTGGCGATGGAGTTGAGGATACAGGCGGGGTAACTGTAGACCTTGGAGTACTTCAGATTGTTCTCCTCTGGAAACCTGCATTTTCTTATCTCGATCGGTACGGCTTTGACCTTCAAATCGTTGTGCATCTCCTGCCGAATAAAAAAAAATTATACGTAAAATAAGGTCTCCAATTTGTTTTCTCAAAGCTAAACACGTTTATTTGCATTGATTAATACATTGTTGAAAAGCTTGGCCTTTCTACCATTTCTCTACATAATCCCCGTTGCGATAGATGCATTTTTGTATCATTGTAGCTTGGGTAACGTACGACCTCTTCTTTCAACTCGGCGTCCCTCCCACTTTAACGTAGGAAAGAGATGCACATATAACACATAAAAATTAGAGGGTAAGATAGTGCCCACCCACCACACTAGGTATAATCTTAATTTCGTTCATTTATTTCTTCACAACAATGAAACCCATGTTTCGGTTTTACTGATTGGATTATAGGATGGTGCCCACCCACCACCCTTCGCATTCATTTTAACTTCAACATGAATCTACGCACATGGTGGCCTTAATTCCTCGATCACTTATTAAAACGGTTGAATTAAAATCATCGACAAAACAGTGTTTGTAGGTCGGGTGAACATGCAGCCGGAGAGTGGCGGGTGGGCCTTATCCTATGAACCACACCGTAGAACTGAAAGCAATGGTTTCTCTCGTGGGTTAAGATCCGGATAATAAGAAAAAAATTAAACAAAGTTGATTACGCTGTTCTAGAAAATCCAACAATTTATAAAATCTGTTTTACGATTAATTAATTGGAGAACAGGATCGGGGCCCACCGACCCACCACCAGATTGGAGAATAGGGTAGGGCCCACCCACCGCCCCAGATTGGAGAATAGGGTAGGGCCCACCCACCGCCAGATCTGTGCTCCGTTGATAGACTAATTTAATCGCAAAAACCTCGGTTGGATGATGTGCAGTGACGGCTGGTTGGTTGACTCATGGTACGGCCGAGGTAGCAGAGGTGGTAATATAGGAAACGATGGAAAGAGATGCACATATTAAACTCTCGTTTATGTTTAAAAAATTAGAGGGTAAGATAGTGCCCACCCACCACACTAAGTATAATCTTAATTTCGTTCATTTATTTCTTCACAATAATGAAACCCATGTTTCGGTTTTACTGATTGGATTATAGGATAGTGCCCACCCACCACCCTTCGCATTCATTTTTACTTCAACATTAATCTACGCACGTGGTGGCATTGATTCCTCGATCACTTATTAAAACGGTTGAATTAAAATCATCGACAAAATGGCCGTACGGGTCCCTGGGTGTCTAGTGTTTGTCCCCATTTCATTTAAATATGAATATTATTAATATAAATTGGTTGTGGCTGAATGCCCTAGCTGGCTAAGCCAAGTCCCCATCATCCTCGATTCCCTAACCCGAACTCCTGTCAATCATCTTTCCTTTAAAAAAAAAAAAAAAAAAAATCATCGACAAAACGGTGTTTGTAGGTCGGGTGAACGTGCAGCCGGAGAGTGGCGGGTGGGCCTTATCCTATGAACCACACCGTAGAACTGAAAGCAATGGTTTCTCTCGTGGGTTAAGATCCGGATAATAAGAAAAAAATTAAACAAAGTTGATTACGCTGTTCTAGAAAATTTAACAATTTGTAAAATCTGTTTTACGACTAATTAATTGGAGAATAGGGTGGGGCCTACCCACCACCACCACCAGAATAGGGTAGGGCCCACCCACCGCCAGATCTGTGCTCCGTTGATAGACTAATTTAATCGCAAAAACCTCGGTTGGATGATGTGCTGTGACGGTTCGTTGGGTGACTCATGGTACGGCCGAGGTAGTAGAGGTGGTAATATAGATCTCTGTTACCATGAGTCACACTGCGAGCCGTCACTGATTGGCCGCGTTCGTCAGACTAAACAGTTAGGTGTTTACTCTAGAAATTTCAACAATTTGTAAAATCTGTTTTACAATTAATTATTTGGAGAATAGGATCGGGGCCCACCGACCCACCCAACACCAGATTGGAGAATAGGGTAGGGCCCACCCACCGCCAGATCTGTGCTCCGTTGATAGACTAATTTAATCGCAAAAACCTCGGTTGGATGATGTGCAGTGACGGTTCGATGGGTGACTCATGGAACGGCCGAGGTAGCAGAGGTGGTAATATAGATCTCTGTTACCATGAGTCACACTGCGAGCCGTCACTGATTGGTCGCGTTCGTCAGACTAAACAGTTAGGTGTTTACTCTAGAAAATTCAACAATTTGTAAAATCTGTTTTACGATTAATTATTTGGAGAATATTGTAAAATCTGTTTTACGATTAATTATTTGGAGAATAGGATCGGGGCCCACCGACCCACCCAACACCAGATTGGAGAATAGGGTAAGGCCCACCCACCGCCAGATCTGTGCTCCGTTGATAAACTAATTTAATCGCAAAAACCTCGGTTGGATGATGTGCAGTGACGGCTCGTTGGTTGACTCATGGTACGGCCAAGGTAGCAGAGGTGGTAATATAGATCTCTGTTACCATGAGTCACCCTGCGAACCGCCACTGATTGGTCGCGTTCGTCAGACTAAACAGTTAGGTGTTTACTGCCAACCGTTGGGGTATTTTCTGATGAACGCGCTGTTGATCGTGAACAAGTTCGTCCAGCGGTCGCTATCTTACCAATTGTACAAATTAGGGCCGCTTTTACAATCGTCGGATAAATGATGGTTAACTTATACCCTCTTTAACTAATCCCATCGTTTATCTGTCAGTTAACGCACGCTGCCTTTTACAAACGCTTAGATAAATTTTCTCCCGAAACGCCAACGTTGGCAGCATTGCGGATACATGCGGTTGCGCAGTTTATAGAATTGGCATTTTTTGTTTTGCTTGCGGAAAGGTTAGAAAGTTGTGTTTGTAATCATTGTTGCGACCCTTGACCCCCTCGAGCTTCTTTTCAATATTCCACCTAGAAATATGCCAGAATGCATGTTTCTTAGAAACTAAGTTTGTCGCCCTCTAACCGCCCCTGTATGTAATACCGATTGCAGATCGCTATAATGCCGATATGGTGCGTGTGCTTGCTGTGCGCATTGCCTGCGAGTTAACCGAGATTTATCTACTGCTCCAAGCACCGGATAAGATAACTGCGAGTTATCTGCTTTTTAACCCTAACCCTGCTTTAACTAGGCATTGTAAAAGCGTATTTTCGCATTTAGTCCGGAGATAGTGTTAACCTTAATTTAACTGACAATTGTAAAAGCGGCCCTTAGACTGATTGCTGTTGGAATCAAGTGTTTGAAGTTGCCGCCGAAATGGAGGTTACAAAAGTAGCGTTCATCAAATACCAACATTCAGCGTAAATCAAAATAAACATGCGGACAGTTGACAGTTGAAAATTCTGACGTACGCGCGCCATCGTGTGTCCTGGGAGAGTTTCGGCCATTTCTAAAACAAACTGCAGTTACCTGTATTCTTAAGTAGACGTCCAGTTCACTCTGGTATATCTCTCTGCTGCCGTCGCCGCCCAAGATGTACCCGTAGTCCGTCTCGCGGTACGACACCGCATCCTCGGACGTCAGAACGTACACTTGCAGTTCGGACCTCGCGAGCTCGACCGTCAGAACCGGAAACTCTTGGTAACGAAACGTTTGACGGTTTGTTGTCGGCGGACTGAAATTATGAGACAATTTTGAATACGGCCAAAAAATGTCTTTTTCTTATTGTTATATTCAGTTACTTCATACGTGATTCGCTAATTATTTATCCTTGCAACAGTTGTGGCCAATTCTAAAGACCAAACATATTGCATCGCGTCAACATTAGATACGTCACATGGCATTGTGCCCTTCCGACCAATCGCTGTTAACCCTTTCGGCCCTGGTGGTGTCAATTGCCACCGCAACATTTACATGTCTCTACTTACTATGACAATCCATATTTTTGCTGTTTATCACTAGATGTCACTTCAACAAAGACTCACTAATTATTTCCTATACTAATTAATCAAATTTGGTATTTATGGTCTTATGAAGCTCCCCATCAATAATAATTAACAAAAAAAAAATTCCAAATTTAAAAATCCAGGGCTGAAAGGGTTAAGGGGGTGAAGCCTATTTTGCCACGGCAAAGTTTACGCTAAATTTATCACGGTTAACGAACAGACTTACCTTGAAGCGATCGAGTTGAACGCGTAGCATTTACCGGCGATTGTGTACATGGGGAGAAACCTGTCGCAACAATTGAACTCCTTCCCATTGTAGAGGCACTTCGTCAGTAACTTTTCGCACGGTAGACGCAGCTGAAGCAAAACGATTGCATTAAAGGAAACTGCCCGGGCGCACTGTTCGGGCACTTACGTCCACGGCGGCCTGCGAAAAATTGGTTTCCAGTATGCAGTACCTCTTGCTGTAAACTGGATCCTTACATTCCGCCACCTGAAATTGTCACAGTTGAAATAGAACGTTGATCGTCGATGGTTACCTTTTTGCCGAAGCATTCCGCCACCTGAAATTGTTGCCGTCTCATTTGGAATAGAACGTTGATCGTCGATGATTACCTTTTTGCCGAAGGAGTCGTAGAAGTACACAATCTTGCTGACCAATTCGGAAATGTAGATCAGGTCGTCTTCCGGGAAATCTTCAAGCTTCCTACCCAAATACCTAAAAGAGTACCGGAAAGTATTGTTTATTAATTTTGAGAAATTGAAAGACAGCTTTGCGGATACTAGACTTGCGAACAGTTACGTTTGGCGTTGGACACTTTTCTATATTGACCAAAATATATATTACGAGGTTGAAAAACATCAAATTTCAAGCAATTTCGTGGAGTAGGTATGGGGACGATTTAGACGACCTTCAGCGTGACCGTGTGTATGAAGTTGCCTAACGTTCGGGGGGCGAAGTAGCCCGGGCGGGAGTGCTACCTGTTTCTAAATTACAGCTACTTGTTTCCAAATATAGACCTATTCATGAGTAAGGGCGGTTTACGAACCAAGTTCGGAACATTCAAATAATATTGGTATCCTTTTCTACTACCTGATAACCGAGCGGATATTCCCAAGACGTACGATTTCGTCGGTCGGTCGTATCTAGAAAACACACACGCGGCCTGCGTAGCTCGGTCTTAGACCGAGCGGTAGAAGGAGAGAGAAATAGTTTACGGCGTCTCTTACTTACCGGTTATTTAATGGGCGCGCGCGATTTAGCCTATGGTGGAAATTTGCAACGAGCACTATTTGATTTGGACGGACAAGACACCCCGACCGCCATCTCTGCTGAATAGCTCTATAACTGCTACCCGTTTCCAAATAACTGCTACCTGTTTCTAAATTAAAGGTACCTGTTATTCAAAAACAGGTGGATGTTATTTAGAAACAGGTAGTTGTTATTCAAAAACAGGTAGCTGTAATTTAGAAACAGGTAGCACTTCCGCCCCTGAACGTTAGGCAACTTCATACACACGGTCATGCAAGGTCGTCTAAATCGTCCCCTTAGGCAACTTCATACACACGGTCACGCTGAATGTCATGCAAGGTCATCTAAATCGTCCCCATATCTACTTCGTGGCTATTAAATGGTAAATTTATTTTAAAGGAAATGTACAGAAATGAACAGATTTCTTTCTTCTTATGGTATGGTGACCAAATTTGGGAACAACATTCTAAAGCTAAAGACACGGGAGAGCCAATACATTAGCAATCCCCAAATCGATCATAGCCAAAATTAGGTATTGAAGAGCTGTTCGTCTTGGATTTGTTTCAAAAACTTGAATACTCACGGAACGTAATCCTCTGGATCCAGTTTGGTGTACGATTCGCAAAAGACCACTGCCGGGAAATTGGTTTCCCAGTTCAAGTAAAGGGTGTTCGACGCCAGACTGATTGGTTGCGCGGTCGCGTCGTGTGTTGACGTTATCATCATGTAGACACCAATCATCTAGACATAAAAATTGGATATTCCAAAAGAGGCAATGATCCTTGAAAAACTTCAAATCAAAGAATCTAACAGTAAATAGGTCGAGGTTAAGCACCGGTGTGCGTGGCGACAAGTCGGATGGGTGGCGGACGGTGACCTTGACTTCAGATCGGTGTTTCAGTAGCCGCTGGAAGTTTTGTCGTGGCTAAGGTTTGTCGAGCAGCGGCACATCTGACCATAGTCTATTCATTCTACAGATGGAGTTGTAGAAACGCCCACAAACGCCGATGCGTCATTCTTACTGGCCGATTTAAAAAATGGCGGGAAATTCAAATCACGCAGTACAAATGCAAATGGTTGACGCTCATTCTAGCTGCACCTGTTCTGCTTGTTTGAGTGAAATTCTCTTCAGAAGACGTAATTTTGGTTTTTGAATGTGCAGCAATTTTTAGTCGAGTTATGAATTTTTGAAAATGTATTTTCTTTAATGTGCAAAAAATTAAAAATTAATTTGAAAGGCAGGAATAAAATTCTACAAAAATTCAGTTCACCTCACAAGACGCCGATCTTTCAAAATAATTTTGGTTTTTGAATGTGCAGCAATTTTCAGTTGAGTTATGAATTTTTAAAAATTTATTTTTTTCAATGACGAACACTCGAGCGAAAAATATTAAAAAATAATATGAAACGCAGGAATAAAATTCTACAAAAATTCAGTTCACTTCACAAGACGCCGATCTTTCAAAATAATTTTGGATTTTGAATGTGCAGCAATTTTCAGTTGAGTTATGAATTTTTGAAAATTGATTTTTTTTCCATGACGAACGCAGGAATATAATTCTACAAAAATTCAGTTCACCTCACAAGACGCCGATCTTTCAAAATAATTTTGGTTTTTGAATGTGCAGCAATTTTCAGTTGAGTTATGAATTTTTAAAAATTTATTTTTTTCAATGACGAACACTCGAGCGAAAAATATTAAAAAATAATATGAAACGCAGGAATAAAATTCTACAAAAATTCAGTTCACCTCACAAGACGTCGATCTTTCAAAATAATTTTGGTTTTTGAATGTACAGCAATTTTCAGTTGAGTTATGAATTTTTGAAAATGGATTTTCTTCAATGTGCAAAAAATTAAAAATTAATTTGAAAAGCAGGAATAAAATTCTACAAAAATTCAGTTCACCTCACAAGACGCCGATCTTTCAAAATAATTTTGGTTTTTTAATGTGCACCAATTTTCAGTCGAGTTATGAATTTTTGAAAATGTATTTTTTCAATGACGAACACTCGAGCGAAAAATATTAAAAAATAATATGAAACGCAGGAATAAAATTCTACAAAAAATCAGTTCACTTCACAAGACGCCGATCTTTCAAAATAATTTTGGTTTTTAAATGTGCAGCAATTTTCAGTAGAGTTATGAATTTTTGAAAATGTATTTTTTTTCAATGACGAACACTCGACCGAAAAATATTAAAAAGTAATATGAAACGCAGGAATAAAATTCTACAAAAATTTTGAAAATGTATTTTTTTTTCAATGACGAACACTCGAACGAAAAGCACTAAAAAATAATATGAAACGCAGGAATAAAATTTCACAAAAATTCAGTTCACCTCACAAGACGCCAATCTTTCAAAATAATTTTGGTTTTTTAATGTGCACCAATTTTCAGTCGAGTTATGAATTTTTGAAAATGTATTTTTTCAATGACGAACACTCGAGCGAAAAATATTAAAAAATAATATGAAACGCAGGAATAAAATTCTACAAAAATTCAGTTCACTTCACAAGACGCCGATCTTCCAAAATAATTTTGGTTTTTGAACGTGCAGCAATTTTCAGTTGAGTTATGAATTTTTGAAAATGTTTTTTTTTTCAATGACGAACACTCGAGCGAAAAATATTAAAAAATAATATGACACGCAGATATAAAATTCCACAAAAATTTAGTTCACCTCACAAGACGTCGGTCTTTCAAAGTAATTTTGGTTTTTCAATGTGCAGCAATTTTCAGTCGAGTTATGAATTTTTGAAAATATCTTTTCTTCAATGTGCAAAAAATTAAAAATTAATTTGAAAGGCAGGAATAAAATTCTACAAAAATTCAGTTCACTTCACAAGATGCCGATCTTTCAAAATAATTTTGGTTTTTGAATGTGCAGCAATTTTCAGTCGAGTTATGAATTTTTGAAAATTTATTTTTTTCAATGACGAACACTCGAGCGAAAAATATTAAAAAATAATATGAAACGCAGATATAAAATTCTACAAAAATTCAGTTCACCTCACAAGACTCCGATCTTTCAAAATAATTTTGGTTTTTGAATGTGCAGCAATTTTCAGTTGAGTTATGAATTTTTGAAAATGGATTTTTTTTTCAATGACGAACACTCGAGCGAAAAATATTAAAAAATAATATGAAACGCAGGAATAAAATTCTACAAAAATTCAGTTCACCTCACAAGACGTCGATCTTTCAAAATAATTTTGGTTTTTGAATGTGCAGCAATTTTCAGTTGAGTTATGAATTTTTAAAAATTTATTTTTTTCAATGACGAACACTCGAACGAAAAATATTAAAAAATAATATAAAACGCAGGAATAAAATTCTACAAAAATTCAGTTCACCTCACAAGACGTCGATCTTTCAAAATAATTTTGGTTTTTGAATGTGCAGCAATTTTCAATCGAGTTATGAATTTTTGAAAATGTATTTTCTTCAATGTGCAAAAAATAAAAATTAATTTGAAAGGCAGGAATAAAATTCCACAAAAATTCAGTTCACCTCGCAAGACGCCGATCTTTCAAAATAATTTTGGTTTTTGAATGTGCAACAATTTTCAGTTGAGTTATGAATTTTTGAAAATGTATTTTTTTTTCAATGACGAACACTCGAACGAAAAATATTAAAAATAATATGAAACGCAGGAATAAAATTCTACAAAAATTCAGTTCACCTCGCAAGACGTCGATCTTTAAAAATAATTTTGGTTTTTGAATGTGGAGCAATTTTCAGTAGAGTTATGAATTTTTGAAAATGTATTTTTTTCAATGACGAACACTCGAGCGAAAAATATTAAAAAAATAATATGAAACGCAGGAATAAAATTCTACAAAAATTTAGTTTACCTCACAAGGCGCCGATCTTTCAAAATAATTTTGGTTTTTGGATGTGCAGCAATTTTCAGTCGAGTTATGAATTTTTTTAAATGTTTTTTTTTTCAATGACGAACACTCGAGCGAAAAATATTAAAAAATAATATGAAACGCAGATATAAAATTCTACAAAAATTCAGTTCACCTCACAAGACGTCGATCTTTCAAAATAATTTTGGTTTTTGAATGTGCAACAATTTTCAGTTGAGTTATGAAATTTTGAAAATGTATTTTTTTCAATGTGCAAAAAATTAAAAATTAATTTGAAAGGCGGGAATAAAATTCTACAAAAATTCAGTTCACCTCACAAGACGCCGATCTGTCAAAATAATTTTGGTTTTTGAACGTGCAGCAATTTTCAGTTGAGTTATGAATTTTTGAAAATGGATTTTTTTTTCAATGACGAACACTCCAGCAAAAAATATTAAAAAATAATATGAAACGCAGGAATAAAATTCCACAAAAATTCAGCTCACCTCACAAGACGCCGATCTTTCAAAATAATTTTGGTTTTTGAATGTGCACCAATTTTCAGTTGAGTTATGAATTTTTAAAAAATTATTTTTTTCAATGACGAACACTCGAGCGAAAAATATTAAAAAATAATATGAAACGCAGGAATAAAATTCTACAAAAATTCAGTTCACCTCACAAGACGTCGATCTTTCAAAATAATTTTGGTTTTTGAGTGTGCAGCAATTTTCAATCGAGTTATGAATTTTTGAAAATGGATTTTCTTCAATGTGCAAAAAATTAAAAATTAATTTGAAAGGCAGGAATAAAATTCTACAAAAATTCAGAATTGTGTTGTTCACTTACCGATGAAATAATTATAAAAATCAACCAAAAAATCCTCTCCGTCCAATGAAGTCCGGGATCCGCCAAATAATGGTACCCATGGACCGAAGAATTTCGCAAATAGTTTTGGAAAATTCCTGCGATCTTTTTGACGATGTTAATTGTGGTTCTGAGACGAGACATCCTCCCAGAAAAATTTTTGAATACACAACAAAAAAGAATGCAATTTACACCGCAATTATCTTAATTGTCGCTGAATAATTAATTCATCTGATTAGTTTAAATCAAGATTAAAAAAATGTAATACACAAGGACGGTATTATAGATTTTTCGACCTTGCCCTTTATAATTTTGCGCAATATATTTGTTTCTTTTTTAATCTTGATTTAAACGAATCAGATGGATTAATTATTAAAAGTGTTACATGTTTTGAGTTTGCGTGATCGTTCGTTCAAATATGTACCGGTTGTATCATTAGAAAAACTATGATTCACTTAAGGGTCCCCTGCATTTGCTGACGTGCAAGAATTGAGGTAATAAAAATATAGATGTCGCTACCGGTATCATTAGCTCCAATAGGCAATAATAAATTGCAGGTTACCGCCAGCTCCGGTCGGTTTTCTCCACAATCACATCACCTACACATATTCTGCGATTTGTGCTCTTCACAGAACATGAATAGAAATGAAAAATGAAAGTGATTTTTGCAGTTTGCAAGGACGAATCGATAACATGCAAAAAACAAATAGAGAAATTGGGATAAGGGGTTTTGGAATTATTTATTGTCGATGACATTATTAATGTCAAAGATAAAAAAGTCATTATCGCTCGCCGAAAATTCGCGAGAGGGTAATTACCCGAAATTCCATTCCAAGAAAACTGGTTTGCCACGTTTTATCTGGACCAGAATTCAAATTTACATAAAACGACGCTCAAATGGTCGCAAACAACTCTTGTATAAAATTATCAGTTAAAATAAAAATGATGAAATCCCTTTTAAACCAATTTTTCGGTTTATCTTTTTTGGGTCTAGTATATCATGAATATATTTTGTGGAGTTTTTTTTTCATCATAAAACTAACGTGGGTACCCTATCCTACCAGGATGAGGTGTACACGCATTTCTTGAGGATAACGTGTTTAGTTTTATGATGAAAAAAGAAGCGTCGATCCCGTGTGACATTCTCGGATGCAGTTATGGGAAAGCCATAAAAGCGTCTTTATGGGGATTTTAACCGCGGCGTTCTCGGAAGGCTGTAAATTAACCTGCCATAAAATTCCACGCCACAAATATGGTATAAATGTTGTTTTAATGGCCGTGTCCTACCTACCGGGACATATCTTTCCCATCCTGCTGGCCACAGCGTTTCCGCCCGTTATTGTGTTGCCCATTGAATGCAATTTGTGTACATCGTGTTGCCTACGAAGTAATCAAACTATCACTTAAAATACAGCAGTTACGTATAATGTGTTGCCTATTAAATAATCACTTAGAATACAGCAGTTGCGTATATTGTGTTGCCTATCAAATAATCAAACCATACCACTTTAAATACAGTAGTTACGTATATTGTGTTGCCTATCAAATAATCAAACCATACCACTTTAAATACAGTAGTTACGTATATTGTGTTGCCTATCAAATAATCAAACCATACCACGTAAAATACAGCAGTTACGTATATTGTGTTGCCTATCAAATAATCAAACAATACCACTTAGAATACAGTAGTTACGTATATTGTGTTGCCTATCAAATAATCAATCCATACCACTTAGAATACAGTAATTGCGTATATTATGTTGCCTATCAAATAATAAAACTACGCAACTGAAAATGTAGCGTTTGTGTATAATCATGCTGCGTGAACGAACGGATGTTATACGAACTAACACACATCGTAATATATCTCCGAGATTAACTCCCAAATAGAGACCCACCGAGGGGAAATTTTAACAGCGGCGGCAAAAAATTTAAATCTAGGGAATTTAAACTCAACTTAGCTGCCAAGTTAAACAAATCTGGGGGAATATATTGGCAGGCAATTTAAATCTGTGGGATTTTAAACTCAAAACGGCTGCCAACCTAAAAGAAATTCTAGCGTAATTTGGTAGCGGGAAATGGGGAAATTTAAATCTAGGGAAATTTAGTGGCAGGAGTTTCAAATCTGTGGAATTTAAACTCAAAATAGCTGCCAACCTAAAAAATCTGGGGAATTTTGTGGCAGCCAATTAAATCTGTGGGAAATCAGTGGCGGATCATTTCAATTTAGGGAATTTAGTAGCGGAAAATTCAAATCTGGTTGAATTTAAACTTAAAATGGCTGCCCACCTAAAAGATTTTAGCGGAATTTATTGGCGGGAAATTTAAATATAGGGAATGCTGTTGACGAAAAATTTGAAACTTACCATAGCTGCCAACTTAAAAATTAATTTCAATCTGTAGAAATTTAGTGGCAGAAAATTTCAATCTACGGAATTTGGTAGCGCGTAATTTAACTATGGGAGCATGAATCTCAAAATAGTTGCCAACTTAAAAAATCTGTGGGAATATAGTCGAAGAAAATTTAAATTTGGGAAATTTAAACTCAAAATATCTGCCAACCTAAAAAATCTGAGGGAATATAGTGGCAGGCAATTTAAATCTGTAGGAATGTGATTGCGAAAAATTTAAATTTATTGAATTTAGTGGCGGGAAATTTAAATCTAGGGAATTTAAACTCAAAATAGCTGCCAACCTAAACAATCTGGGGGAATTTAGTGGCATTCAATTTAAATCTGTGGGAAATTAGTGACGGATAATTTTAAATCTAGGAAATGTAGTGGCAAAAATGGAAAATTTAAATCTAGGAAGTTCAAAATAGCTGCCAACTTAAAAAAATCTCGAGGAATTTTGTGGCAGGTAATTTAAATATATGGGAAATTAGTGACGGAAAATTTAAATCCAGGAAATTTAGTGGCAAAAATTCAAATTTGGGGGAATATAACCTCAAAATAGCTGCCAACTTAAAAAAAATCGAGGAATTTAGTAGCGGGTAATTAAAATCTGAGAAATTTAAATTTAAAAAAATCTGAGGGAATATAGTGGCAGGCAATTTAAATCCGTAGGAATTTAGTTACGGAAAATTTAAGTTTAGGCAATTTAAAATTAAAATAGCTACCAGTCAAAACAATCTGGGGGAATTGTGTGGCAGGAAATTTAAATCTGTGGAAATTTAGTGGCGGAAATTTTAAATCTAGAAAATTTAGTGGCGGAAAATTCAAATCTGGGGAGTTTAGACTCAAAATATCTGCCAACCTATACAATCTGGGGGAATATAGTGGCAGGCAATTTAAATCTGTAGGAATTTAGTGGCGTAAAATTTAAATTTAGGAAATTTAAACTCAAAATAGCTGCCAACCTAAACAATCTGGGGGAATATAGTGGCAAGTAATTTAAATCTGTAGGAATTTAGTGGCGGAAATTTTAAATTTAGGGAAATTAAACTCAAAATAGCTACCAACCTAAACAATCTTGGGTAATTTAGTGGCAGGAAATTTAAATCTGTGGGAATTTAGTGGCGGAACTTTTAAATCTATTAAATTTAGTGGCGGAAAATTCAAATCTGGGAAATTTAACCTCAAAATATCTGCCAACCTAAAAAATCTGAGTGCATATAGTGTTAGGTAATTGAAATCTGTAGGAATTTAGTTACGAAAAATTTAAGTTTAGGGAATTTAAACTCAAAATAGCTGCCAACCTAAACAATCTGGGGGAACATAGTGGCAGGCAATTTAAATCTGTAGAAATTTAGTGGCGGAAAATTTAAATTTAGGGAATTTAAACTCTAAATAGCTGCCAACCTAAAAAATCTGAGGGCATATAGTGTTAGGCAATTTAAATCTGTAGGAATTTAGTCGCGAAAAATTTAAATTTAGGGAATTTAAACTCAAACTAGCTGCCAACCTAAACAATCTGGGGGAATATAGTGGCAGGCAATTTAAATCTGTAGGAATTTAGTGGCAAAAATTTAAATTTAGGGAACTTAAACTAAAAATAGCTGCCAACCTAAACAATATGGGGGAATTTAGTGGCAGGAAATTGAATCTTTGGGAATTTAGTGGCGGAAATTTTAAATCTAGGAAATTTAGTGGCGGAAAATTCAAATCAGGTGAATTTAAACTTAAAATGGCTGCCAACTGTTGAAATCTAGAGAAATTGGGAATTCAAATGACAGCAGCGGATTTTTGCGGTTATTCATTACAGATCTAAGATTGAATAAACTAAAGTCCACGCAAGTGTGAACACGAAATTTAAATCTAGGAAATTTAGTGGCAAAAAATTAAAATCTGGGGGAATTTAACCTCAAATTAGCTGCCAACTTAAAAAAATCTCGAGGAATTTAGTGGCAGGTAATTTAAATCTGCGGGAATTTAGATTTAATAAAACGAAATAGAGTCTGAATATGTGAAAATTCAACCTGTTCGTAACTTAGGAAATTTAGTGGCGGTAAATTCAAATCTGGGGGAATTTAAACTAAAAATAGATGCCGGCTTAAAAAAATCTGGAGGAATTTAGTGGCAGGCGATTTAAATCTGGGGGAATTAAACTCAAAATAGCTGCCAACTTAAAAATCTGGGAAAATTTAGCGTCAGGCAATTTATATCTGTGAAGAAAATTTAAATCTAGGGAATTTAGTGGCGAGAAATTAAAATTAAATTAAGCTCCGCTGTTGCCATTTGAATACCCTATCCATGAGGCAACTGATGGCCAGTTAAACCTTCCAGCTCCGCTGTTGTCATTTTAATTTGAATTTCGTGCCACGAAATTCCGTTAGAGTGGCTCCAACACAATCACTTACACGAAGTCCTTCTTTCGAAGACGATTTGGTATCACATTGGTGACGCTTGGCGAGAGCGAGGAACTCCTCAACCGCTGGCTGTCAAACACAACGCCAACGGTGGTGGAGTTACCACATCTCAACAATTGTCCAGACACTGTTTTCTTCCATCAGCAATCGATCCGTCAAAGAATCACCTCCGGTGTCATCGGTTTGTTCAGGCGCAGAGAAAAAAAAATCAGTGGCGGCTGATGATGTGACTCATGGTAAAGATAGTTGCCGGTCAATTGACTCGTAAAAATTCCCCAGATTGCGGTAGAGATGCGTTGTCCTGAGCACACTTGCTTCTTGACTTCTAGTTCCATCACTTGTAACAGTTATCACCAATGGTAGAATTAATAATAATAATAATCTTTATTGTGTTACTAGCTTGGCAGCCTTACACACTTAATTAGTATTGCATACCATGACATCCGAATGGTAATGCTTGTTGCTGTCGGCATCACCGCGCGAAAAGGAAACAATTGAATGTCAAATGCCAAGAAGACATCATCACCATCATCATCATCCTGAGAAACTGTAAAAATATTTTTAACCTTCCTTCTTAGTTCCAAACTTATTTACAAGGAATGATAAGAAATTCACACACATGAAACTAATAAATCTTCCAAATACTGTCAACAGCTGATGAAAATCCGCGAAACCCGCACCGCGCACCGTCGCCGTCTGTTGGAAAAGATGGTGGGGTTTACCTTTCCACCTACCTTTTCTCCTCCTACCGTTTCCTTCACTTCATTTTTTTTTCTGCCGTTTCTATTTTCCGTGATGTCAGTCTTAGTCGGTCTCATGGTCGAGGTAAATGGCATCAAGTTCACGTTCACGTTCAATCCGTGTCCATTGGCGCGGTGGTACGGCGGGAGGGAAAGGGGACAAGGTGGTCCCTGGTCATTGCCTCCGCGGACGGACGGATGGTTGGATAGCGGAGAGAAAAAATTGGCCCCCGGCGGCGGACCGACTTGCGGTTGGTCATTGGGTAACCATAATGGTACGCCAACCGGTTACCGGTGGTCGGATTTGATATTTGAGATCAAAATGCGCGTGAAAGCCTCTTTTTTCAATGTTCGTGGTATCCGGGTGAATACCTAGTGACATTATTGATTAACAGTTGAAGACGTGATTGGATGATTTTTTTTAAATTAACTGTCCCACGATCGAATTTGATGTATGCAACCCATGGCACCTCAAAATGTTGTCAAAATCGAAAAATTTCCTCTACTGCGGACACCTTTTATTTTTACCTTCAAATTTTAACCCATCATCAGAGGAGATTCAAATTTTCAAAATAATCGTGTAGAGTGTCAATCTTTAAAATCCCCCAAAAACATTTTGACTTTCCGCTCTAGAAATATTTTTTACGAATTTTTGAAAATCTACAATTTTTTTCTGCTGCGACTACCTTTTATTTTTACCTTAAAAATTTGATCCATTATCAACACCGCTGCAGCCTTTCTTTTCTAAACTAAATTTTCAGTTTATTTTTTTATTTAATATTTACAGATTTCCAATAACAGTCTTCACATCTTAGAAATTAATGTTTACATAGAATTACAATAATGTGTCCGTTGTTTACAATCAACACTTTGCGCAATGTGTCATGATTCGTTTCAAGGTCAAAACAAAAATCTTGTCCACAAGCCTACGATTAATTAAAACGCCAACCAGTTTAGCGCATTTTCGCATTAACAATTAATCATCAAAGTCTAGGAAAACAAAAGACGACGATCAAAGGAAACAGGCGCTGTTCTCGGTGGATTATCTTGAAAACCAGTGTCGGGGTATTTCGAGTTTTTTTCAGAATTATCAAAACCAAGTTTTTAAAAAAAAATTGAAAATGTTGTTTGACTGTTGAAAATCACAACTTTTGACATTTGAAAATAAATCAAATTATTATTATTATTTTTAACAGTTAAAAATCACTGTTTTCGCCAGTTAAAAATGACTATTTTTGGCAGTTTAAATGACAGTTTTTGACAGATTAAAATCACTATTTCTGCCAGTTGAAAATCAATATTTTTGACGGCTAAAAATCACTATTTTTGACATTTGAAAATCACTAAATCTGGCAGTTAAAAATCACTGTTTTTGCCAGTTAAAAATGACCATTTTTGGCAGTTTAAATCACAGTTTTTGACAGATTAAAATTACTATTTCTGCCAGTTGAAAATCAATATTTTTGACGGTTAAAAATCACTATTTTTGACATTTGAAAATCACTAAGTTTGTCAGTTGAAAATCACTGTTTTGACAGTTAAAAATCCCTATTTCTGATAGAGTTGAAAATCAATATTTTTGACGGTTAAAAATCACTATTTTTGACATTTGAAAATCACCAAGTCTGACAGTTGAAAAAATCACGGTTTTGGCAGTTACAAATCACTATTTCTGATAGAGTCGAAAATCAATATTTTTGACGGTTAAAAATCACAATTTTTAACATTTGAAAATCATCAAGTCTGGCAGTTAAAAATCACTGTTTTGGCAGTTAAAAATCACTATTTCTGATAGAGATGAAAATTAATATTTTTGACGGTTTAAAATCACTATTTTTGACATTTGAGAATCACTAACTCTGACAGTTGAAAATCACTGTTTTGGCAGTTAAAAATCACTATTTCTGATAGAGTTAAAAATCAATATTTTTGACAGTTAAAAATCACTATTTTTGACAATTGAAAATCACTATGTCAGCAGTTGAAAATCACTGTTTTGGCAGTTTAAAATCCCTATTTCTGATAGAGTTGAAAATCAATATTTTTGACAGTTAAAAATCACTATTTTTTACAGTTAAAATCGACGTTTCTGACATTAAAAATATCTCATTTTTGATAATAAATATAATTATTTTTGACAGTTGAAAACCAGTATTTTTGAGAGTTGTAAATCGCCATTTTTTACAGTTTATAATCACTATTTCTGGCAGTTGAAATCACTGCTTTTGACGCCATCTCGGTTAGTTAAAAATCATTATTTTTTGACAGTTAATGGTCACTTTCTCTGACAGTTAAAAATCGACATTTTTGACACCATCTCTGTCAGTTACGAATCATTATTTTTGAACAATTTTTGACAGTTAAAAATCACAATTTTTGACAGTTAGAAATCACAATAAATCACAATTTTTGACAGTTCAAAATCACTATTTCTTACAGTTAAAAATCGACATTTCTAACATTTAAAAATCCTCATTTTTGATATTAAATATAATTATTGTTGACAGTTGAAAACCAGTATTTTTGACACCATCTCGGTCAGTTAAAAATAACTGTTTTTTGACAGTTAAAAATCACTATTTCTGACAGTTAAAAATGGACATTTCTGACATTTAAAAATCCTTATTTTTTTGATATTATATATCATTATTTTTGACAGTTGATAACCATTGTTTTTGACAGTTGAAAATCACTATTGTTTGACAGTTAAAAATCACTATTTCTTACAGTTAAAAATCGACATTTCCGAAAATTAAAAATCCTCATTTTTTATATTAAATATGATTATTTTTGACAGTTGAAAATCACCATTTAATCACTATTTCTGGCAGTTGAAATCACCGTTTTTGACACAATTTCTGTCAGTTAAAAATTACTATTTTTAAACAGTTACAAATCACCATTTCTGACAGTTAAAAGTCACCATTTTTGACAGTTTAAAATCACTATTTCTGGCAGTTGAAATCACTTTAAACAGTTACAAATCACTATTTCTGACAGTTAAAAATCACCATTTTTGACAGTTTAAAATCACTATTTCTGTCAGTTGAAATCACTGCGTTTGACACCATCTCTGTCAGTTAAAATCACTGTTTTTTGACAATTAAAAATCACTATTTCTGACAGTTAAAAATTGACATTTCCGACAAGTAAAAATCCTCATTTTTGATATTAAATATGATTATTTTTGACAGTTGAAAATCACGATTTGTTCACTATTTTTGGCAGTTGAAATCACTGTTTTTGACACCATTTCTGTCAGATGAAAATCACTATTTTTTTAACAGTTAAAAATCACTATTTCTGACGGTTAAAAATCACCATTTTTGACAGTTGAAAATCACTATTTCTGGCAGTTGAAATCAATGTTTTTGACCACTTGAAATCACAATTTCTGCCAGTTAAAATCACTATTTTTGACAGTTGAAAAATCACTATTTCTTACAGTTAAAATAGGCATTTCCGACAATTAAAAATCCTCATTTTTGATATCAAATATGATTATTTTTGACAGTTGAAAATCAATATTTCATCACTATTTTTTAACAGTTAAAAATAACTATTTCTGACAGTTAAAAATAACCATTTTTGACAATTTAAAAATCACCATTTTTGACAATTTAAAACCACAATTTCTGGCAGTTGAAATCAATGTTTTTGACCACTTGAAATCACCATTTCTGCCAGTTAAAAATCACCATTTTTTGACAGTTGAAACATCACAGTTTTTGACAGATTAAAATTTTGGCAGTAGAAAATCGGTTTTTGACAGTTAAAAATCACCGTTTTTGACAGATTAAAATTTTGAAAGTTGAAAATCACTATTTCTAACTGTTGAAAACCGACATTTCTGACAGTGTAAAACCATTATTTCTGACAGTTAAAAATGACCATTTTTTACAGTTTCTGACAGTTGTACTCAATATTTGTAACAGCTTGAAATCACTATTTCTGGCAGTTTAAATCACTATTTTTGATGCAATACATCTCTGCAGGAGTGTGAGAAATTTTTTTTTTATTTTTAATTTTGAATTTTTTTTAAATTTAAATTTTTTTACACTTCAGCTGTCAAAATCCATTCAAATATACAGGACTTATGCGCTTGCAAAGTTTTGATTTTCCTAAATTAATTGTATTCGGCGGAAAAACGAGCAGTACCACCATTTCTAACTATTCAAAGAAGATGTTTAGTACTTTTCTTAAAGTACATTTATTTTCCAAGCTCTTTTGACATTGTCAAAATCGGTTCAAATATAGAGGACTATAAAGTTTTATTTTTGAAAATTAATTGCATTCAGCGAAAAAACGAGCAGTACCATCATTTCTAAACATAAAAAAAATGGTGTTCTAAAACATTTTCAAAGGACATGCATTTCCCAAGCTTTTGACATCTCAACTGTCAAAATCCGTTAAAATATACAGGACGTATGTTCTAGCAAAGTTTTAATTTTCGAAAATGATTCGCATTCAGCGAAAAAACAGGTAGTACCATAATTTCTAAGCGTTTAAAAAAGGTGTTTTAGTACTTTTTTTAAAGGACATACATTTCCCAAGCTTTTGACATCTCAACTGTCAAAATCCGTTCGAATATTCAAGACGTATGCGCTTGCAAAGTTTTGATTTTGGAAAATTAATTGCATTCAGCGAAAAAACGGGCAGTACCATCATTTCTAAACGTTCGGAAAGGGTGTCTTAGTACTTTTTTCAAAGGACATACATTTCCCAAGCTTGAAAAAACCCGCAGTACCATCATTTCTAAAGGGTGTTTTAGTACTTTTTCAAATTTTAATGAATTTTAAGCTCTTTGATTTTTGTTTTTATTAAAATTAAAAATTCACCGTGTGTACCCATTGAAGAAATGTGACATTCAGTTGACATTTTTCTAGAGGCAATAATTACCATCTGCTTGTTATGCATTCCGTGTTGAATTTCGAATCACTTCACCGTTTACTTTTTTTTTACACCGTTTGCATAAACATTTCACACACACACAAACACACACAGACAAATGTTCACACCTAAATTTATAAAAATGGCAAATTATTCATTGTATGCAGGAAATTCCGTAAAACGTACAAATAGAAATAAAAAGTCTTCTTTTTAGCATTTGTTTCTTGCTTCTACAATAAAAAAAAAACAAAATTATTTCTGTTTCCATTTTAAACAATTTATCTCTGTCTGTCTACGTCTCAATAAGATCTTTCATTTGACTTTTCATTTAAAAAATCCGCCGGCTGATTTTTCCGAAAAATTTTTCTTGGGGTCCAAAAAAGTGTCCAAAAAATTTTGACCAAATTTGGGCAACTTTTAAAAGTTGCAATTTTAAAGCACTCATTTAATGTATTCGATCGCTCCGATTCCACCCAAGCTGTCCGTTCTTCTCTAACTTCAGTTGTTTTCGAGTAATAGCCGATTTTGACCAAGAAATTCAAATCACAATGAAAAATCTCACTCGATTAAAATTGTGTTGAATTAAAACGAAAGAAAAAAAAAATGTGTGGCTTGTAAAGTTCAAGTTCGATAGCCTGTGATATAATTTTTTAAACTATAACCAAGGCCAACCACTCTACATTCAGCATTTATTTCCTTCTCTTTTCGGTTCCCGTTTCTTGCACGTTTCGTGCGTCCTAATTGTTGTCAATGGCGCCACAAACCGTAACAACTTAATTAGAAAACGATGTACAGTAAAATTATTAATATGTCATGCTGGCGAAGTCATTTTTCAATTTGTACAAATTTTGTTTTCCAATAAAAAAAAATCATAACTCGAGAAAAAAAAAATTGGATTTGGATTCTACAAAAAGATTTCGAATACCAATTGAATTAGCAGTGGGTTGTCTCAATACTTTATTAACCCACCTCGTATAGTCTTAAAATTGTGGGTTTGGAAAGAAAATGCGGTAAAAAATATAAAGAAGGCTTAGAAAATTTTGAAAAAAATCGTTTCATAAGCCCAAAAGTTTAAACTTTACAACTGAACTTGTTAAAGTTTCCAAACCATTCTTTTGATAAAATTACAGATTATTTAATTCAAGCGTCGTGTTGCAACGAAAAATTAAATTAGGCGCGTGCGGGATCTAATTTAAAAAATCATAACTCGGCAAGTAAATTTTGGATTTTAATTTTGTAAACGGAATTCGATCACCAATTAAATTGTCTAAACGGTGTGGTAATATCCATTAACCTACCCCGTACGGTTTTTAAGTTGCGCACGTGTAAACTTGCATAACCTAAAAATGGTGGTTTTGGAAAGAAAATTCGGTAAAAAATATAAAGAAGGCTTAGAAAATTTTGAAAAAAATCGTTTCATAAGCGCAAAAGTTTAAACTTTACAACCGAACTTGTTAAAGTTTCTAAACCATTCTTTTGATCAAATTACACATTATTTAATTTCAACGAAAAATTAAATTAGGTGCGTGCGGAATCAAATTTAAAAAATCATAACTCGTCAAGCAAATTTTGGATTTTAATTTTGTAAACGGAATTCGATCACCAATTAAATTGTTTAAACGGTGTGTTAATATTCATTAACCTATCCCGTACGGTTTTTAAGTTGCGCACGTGTAAACTTGCATAACCTAAAAATGGTGGTTTTGGAAAGAAAATTCGGTAAAAAATATAAAGAAGGCTTAGAAAATTTTGAAAAAATCGTTTCATAAGCGCAAAAGTTTAAACTTTACAACTGAACTTGTTAAAGTTTCTAAACCATTCTTTTGATAAAATTACAGATTATTTAATTTCAACGAAAAATTAAATTAGGTGCGTGCGCGATCAAATTTAAAAAATCATAACTCGTCAAGCAAATTTTGGATTTTAATTTTGTAAACGGAATTCGATCACCAATTAAATTGTCTAAACGGTGTGTTAATATTCATTAACCTATCCCTTACGGTTTTTAAGTTGCGCACGTGTAAACTTGCATAACCTAAAAATGGTGGTTTTGGAAAGAAAATGCGGTAAAAAATATAAAGAAGGCTTAGAAAATTTTGAAAAAAATCGTCTCATAAGCCCAAAAGTTTAAACTTTACAGCTGAACTTGTTAAAGTTTCTAAACCATTCTTTTGATAAAATTACAGATTATTTAATTCAAGCGTCGGATTGCAACGAAAAATTAAATTAGGCGCGTGCGGGATGAAATTTAAAAAATCATAACTCGGCAAGTAAATTTTGGATTTTAATTTTGTAAACGGAATTCGATCACCAATTAAATTGTCTAAACGGTGTGTTAATATTCATTAACCTATCCCTTACGGTTTTTAAGTTGCGCACGTGTAAACTTGCATAACCTAAAAATGTTGGTTTTGGAAAGAAAATTCGGTAAAAAATATAAAGAAGGCTTGGAAAATTTTGAAAAAAATCGTTTTACAAGCGCAAAAGTTTAAACTTTACAACTGAACTTGTTAAAGTTTCTAAATAATTCTTTTGATAAAATTACAGATTATTTAATTTCAACGAAAAATTAAATTAGGTGCGTGCGGGGTCTAATTTAAAAAATCATAACTCAAAAAGTAAATTTTGGATTTTAATTTTGTAAACGGAATTCGATCACCAATTAAATTGTCTAAACGCTGGTTTAATATTCATTAACCTATCCCTTACTGTTTTAAAGTTGCGCACGTGTAAACTTGCGTAACCTAAAAAAGTGGATTTTCTCCCTTTAAATTTTCCCATCCTTTTGTAACTAAAAGTTGTCGTGGGAATGATTATATAATTGTGTACATTCACAAATGGAACTAACGAACCATCATCATCATTATGAGTTTATTTTTCTTAATTAGGTGTTATGAATAATGGAAAATTATTATTACTGCTGCGGTTAAACATGTTTTTTTTTTTACTTTAAACGAGGGGGAAGTTCGAGGGGACAGACAAACACCAGACACGTCTGAGTCAGGTAGTTCAGGTAGACGCAAACCCAGACGTAGATAACCAAAAGGGCAGGTGGACGTAATAAAAAAAAGGAAACACCCTCGATGTACCTGAATTATACAAAATAAATTAATTCTTCTTCGCCAATAAAAAAATTCAGTTTCCATTCGACTTGTCGCCGAAGGATTTGAAGTTTTCTTTTTGGAAATCAAAGATCATTCATTTTTGGAAAACGAAGAGTATTTGAGTTTTGACAGTTCCCAATTTTAATTTTCCGCTTAAACATTAGAATTTTTTTTTCGAAAAATCTAAGCGTGTTTTAAAATTATTTTGAAAATAAAACGTTGGTACATTAACAAACAACAATTTGACAGCGGTCTTTCTAGAGGAATGAACATTTTCCACGTGTTAAAAATTTTGACAGTTTTCGTGTAATTTCACTCGTAAACATTAAAAGTTTTTTTTTTTTTTGGGAAATCAAAGAGAGTTTAGTTCTGTGGTAAAAAAAAATGAAGGTGAATACAAAGATAGAATCAAGAAGAACTAAAATATTTCAATTGTGACAGTTATAATTTTTCAAGCGCGAAAATTAATTTTTTTTTTCAAAATTATCAAAATTTATAATCTTAAATTAATTTTCTGATGATTTTAGATGATGGTTAAATCTCTGACTCGCCGGAGGCTATTGTTTTTGGGATGATTTTTGAAGATTTTAATTTTTCAAGCGCGAAAATTAATTTTTTTTCTTCAAAATTATCAAAATTTATAATCTTAAATCAATTTTCTGATGATTTTAGATGATAGTTAAATTCCTGACCCGCCGGAGGTTATTGTTTTAGGGATGATTTTTGAAGAATTTAATTTTTCAAGCGCGAAAATCAATTTTTTTTTCAAAATTATCAAAATTTATAATCTAAAATTAATTTTCTGATGATTTTAGATGATAGTTAAATCTCTGACTCGCCGGAGGTTATTGTTTTTTGGGATGATTTTTGAAGATTTTAATTTTTCAAGCGCGAAAATGAATTTTTTTTCTTCAAAATTATCAAAATTTATAATCTTAAATTAATTTTCTGATGATTTTAAATGATAGTTAAATTCCTGACCCGCCGGAGGTTATTGTTTTTGCGATGATTTTTAAAGATTTTAATTTTTCAAGCGCGAAAATTAATTTTTTTTTTCAAAATTATCAAAATTTATAATCTTAAATTAATTTTCTGGTGATTTTAGATGATAGTTAAATCTCTGACTCGCCGGAGGTTATTGTTTTTTGGGATGATTTTTGAAGATTTTAATTTTTCAAGCGCGAAAAATTATTTTTTTTTTCAAAATTATCAAAATTTATAATCTTAAATTAATTTTCTGATGATTTTAGATGATAGTTAAATCTCTGACTCGCCGGAGGTTATTGTTTTTGAGATGATTTTTGAAGATTTTAATTTTTCAAGCGCGAAAATTATTTTTTTTTCAAAATTATCAAAATTTATAATCTTAAATTAATTTTCTGATGATTTTAGATGATAGTTAAATCTCTGACTCGCCGGAAGTTATTATTTTTGCGATGATTTTTGAAGATTTTAATTTTTCAAGCGCGAAAATGATTTTTTTTTCTTCAAAATATCAAAATTTATAATCTTAAATTAATTTTCTGATGATTTTAGATAATAGTTACTTATAATAAGACATCTGAAGGACTTGGAACCTGGCTGTTTGTACAAGAGTCCCAGACAAAAAAAGACATCTGAAATCTAGAAAATATTTTTTTTTTCACAATTCAAAATGCGTCCACGCAAAAACTACAACCGGTTTGTGCAAATTGAATTCATTTTCGTAATCCTCGCAAAAGTCCACATCAGAAAAAATGATTTTGCATAGGTTCACTGATTACCAAAAATTTTCAAAATTGAAAAATTTGCATTTGAAGAAGTTTTTATTCTAAAATAGTTTTTTCTGTTGTGAGAAAAAACATTCAACCAAAATTGAATTGGATCATGTTTTCATTGTAGTTACAGTCTTTAAAAATTATTATTTTCAAAAATTGAAAAATTTGTATTTGAAGATTTTTTTATTCTAAAATGGTATTTTCTGTTGAAAAAAAAAACATTCAACCAAAATTTAATTGGATCATGTTTTCATTGTAGTTACAGTCTTTAAAAATTATTATTTTCAAAAATTTTCAAAATTGAAAAATTTGTACTTGAAGATTTTTTTATTCTAAAATTGTATTTTCTGTTGAAAGAAAAAACATTCAACCGAAATTGAACTGGATCATGTTGTCATTGTAGTTACAGTCTTTAAAAATTATTATTTTCAAAAATTTTCAAAACTGAAAAATTTGTACTTGAAAATTTTTTTATTCTAAAATGGTATTTTCTGTTGAAAGAAAAAACATTCAACCAAAATTGAACTGGATCATGTTTTCATTGTAGTTAGTCTTTAAAAATTATTATTTTCAAAAATTTTCAAAATTGAAAAATTTGTATTTGAAGATTTTTTTATTCTAAAATGGTATTTTCTGTTGAAAGAAAAAACATTCAACCAAAATTGAATTGGATCATGTTTTCATTGTAGTTACAGTCTTTAAAAACTATTATTTTCAAAAATTTTCAAAATTGAAAAATTTGTATTTGAAGATTTTTTTATTCTAAAATGGTATTTTCTGTTGAAAGAAAAAACATTCAACCAAAATTGAACTGGATCATGTTTTCATTGTAGTTAGTCTTTAAAAATTATTATTTTAAAAAAATTTCAAAATTGAAAAATTTGTATTTGAAGATTTTTTGATTCTAAAATGGTATTTTCTGTTGAAAGAAAAAACATTCAAGCAAAATTGAATTGGATCATATTTTCATTGTAGTTACAGTCTTTAAAAATTATTATTTTCAAAAAATTTCAAAATTTAAAGATTTATGTTTGAAGATATTTTCATTCTAAAATTGAAAGAAAAAAAATATTCAATTTTCTTTGAATTGGATCGTGTTTTCATTTTATAGATTCACAGTCTTTAAAAATTATTATTGTATTTCCAAAAATTTTCAAAATTGAAAAATTTGTGTTTGAAGATATTTGCATTTTAAAATGGTCTTTTCTGTTGTAAGAAAAAAACATTCGCACAAAATTGAGTTGGAATGCGTTTTCATTGAGCATTCATTTTGTATAGATTCACGTTATTTTTTTCAAAAATTCTAAAAAAAAAAAATTTGCATTTGAAAATTGTTTATTCTAAAATAGTCTTCTCTGTTGAAAGAAAAAAAAAACATTCAACCAAAATTGAATTGGATCATGTTTTCATTGTAGAGAGTCACAGTCTTTAAAAACTATTATTATTTCCAAAAATTTTCAAAATTGAAAAAATTGTGTTTGAAGATATTTGCATTTTAAAATTGTCGTTTCTGCTGTAAGAAAAAACATTCAGACAAAATTGAGTTGGAATGCGTTTTCATTGAGCATTCATATTGTATAGATTCACATTATGTTTTTCAAAAATTCTCAAAATTGAAAAATTTGCATTTGAAGATTTTTTATTCTAAAATAGTCTTTTCTGTTGAAAGAAAAAACATTCAACCAAAATTGAATTGGATCCTGTTTTCATTGTATAGAGTCACAGTCTTTAAAAATTATTATTGTATTTCCAAAAAATTTTAAAATTGAAAAATTTGTGTTTGAAGATATTTTCATTCTAAAATTGTCTTTTTTGTTGGAAGAAGAGAATTTTCAAATTAAATTGAATTGGATGGTGTTCATGCAGTATTTAAAAATGGATTTTTCCGAAAATTTTCAAAATTGAAAAAAATGTGTTTGAAGATATCATTCTAAAATTGTATTTTTTGTTAGAAGAAGAGAATTTTCAAATAAAATAGAATTGGATGGTGTTTATGCAGTATTTAAAAATTGATTTTTCGGAAAATTTTCAAAATTGAAAAAATTGTGTTTGAAGATATCATTCTAAAATTGTATTTTTTGTTAGAAGAAGAGAATTTTCAAATAAAATTGAGTTGGGTAGTGTTCATGCAGTATTTAAAAATTGATTTTTCCGAAAATGTTCAAAATTGAAAAAATTGTGTTTGAAGATATCACTCTAAAATTGTCTTTTTTGTTGGAAGAAGAGAATTTTCAAATAAAATTGTATTGGATGGTGTTCATGCAGTATTTAAAAATTGATTTTTCCGAAAATTTTCAAAATTTAAAAATTTGTGTTTGAAGATATCATTCTAAAATTGTATTTTTTGTTGGAAGAAGAGGATTTTCAAATGAAATTGAATTGGATAGTGTTCATGCAGTATTTAAAAATTGATTTTTCCGGAAATTTTCAAAATTGAAAAAATTGTGTTTGAAGATATCATTCTAAAATTGTATTTTTTGTTAGAAGAAGAGAATTTTCAAATCAAATTGAATTGGATTGTGTTCATGCAGTATTTAAAAATTGATTTTTCCGAAAATTTTCAAAATTGAAAACTTATTGTTTGAAGATATTGTCATTCTAAAATAGTCTTTTCTATTGTAAGAGAAAAACACTCGAATAAAATTGAATGGGAACACTTATTTTGTATAGATTCGCAGTTTAAAAAAAAAAAATTCCAAAAATTTTCAAAATTGAGTGTTTGAAGATTTTTTTTTTTCTAAAATAGTGATGACCTTGAAGGTATATCTTGAGTATCGTTACGGAAAAGTAAATAGCCTTAATTTCAAATTTAAAAAGGTTTGATGGGAAAAGTGCATTACCCACAAAAAAAAACGTGTTCTTCTAAAATATTTTTTTTTGTAGAAAGAAAAAAAACATTTAAACAAAATTGGATTGGATCGTGTTTTTATTGAACACTTATTTTGTATAGATTCACAGCTTTCCAAAATTATTATTTCCAAAAGTTTTCAAAATTATTTGAAGGTTGAAAAAAAATTTTTTTTTTTTTAATGAAATGGATTGTGTTTCCATTGAACGCGTAAAACAGTTTGTCTTTGTGAAGTGGATGGTTGCGACCGTTACTAGGTTGTAATCTACAATGAATCTTCATTAATTTACTTTTTCTTCATTGCTCTAAGAATTTTTTTTTTCTAATCTTTCTAGGACTCGAGTTTTTCTTTAATTATTCGATAATTTAATGAAGATTCTCCTAGCGACGTTGCAATACAGTTATTTTGAGTAATTTCGGCTTTTCATAAAAATTTTAACAATTGAAAACTTTTGTCGGTTACAATCCGAGGCGGCGTCAGACGCCGTCAAACGACAGTTGGCGGGAAACGGGGAGACGCGGGGTGGAACAACACGTTAAGGTAAAGGTGTAAAGACAGAGACGGCACCACATGCAACCTGCAAGTGTTGTCATGCGAACGAGAAAGAGCGAGAGAGAGAGAGACGGACGGCACGGAATACCATAGCCGGTGGAAGGGGCAAAAAGACTCTTCGACCTCAGACAGGTTATTGCCAGCCAGTGCACCTGACCTTGAAAGGCCAACCCCACCTGTACACGCACGCACATACAACAAACCTTTTGTGCATCAAACTTTAAACAAGCGGAAACTTTGAAATCCAAAAATCTTCAACTTACCCACCATCCGACGGGTGTTAATTCAAATCTTCTCGACCTCCTCGCTTCGGCACTAGATCATACAAGTCGTAAACACTGCTTTGAAAGTATTTGGTATTCCTTTTTTCTGTTCGTTACAAGTAAGTACTATCCGGTGGGATTGTTAGTGTTCGGACATCAGAAGTCGACTGTCCGAGTGGCAAGCGTCTGAACGAAGAGAGAAGGAGGAGTAGTGGGAGGAGGCGCGCGTGGTGGAGGGGGGGTGCGGGAAAAAAAGACGTCGTCTTCGTCGTCGTCGTCGTCGGCTACATGTTGAAGAATGAAAATAAAAGAGCGAGAGCGGTAAAAAGTCAAGAGCAGGACCGGTTGTGTCTGCCGTTTCTTCTTTCTTCGCCCGTCTCCCGGCCGTACTTGTTTAGTCGGTTGGTAACTATGAGTCGTGATCGAAAAGGTGAATTATTTAAGGCAAAAGAAATTACTCAGCAAACCGATTAAAATTTAAATTCTTCAATATTCGAAAACATCCCTCCTCTACATTTCTTCTAATTGGAATTCTTGGATTCTTGTTTTTACCTCTCGAAGGATTATTTTGAAATAAAATCATTAACCAATGGATTTTTGAAAATTTTCGTTCTAATTTTTTGAGCACTGGCAGAACATGGCAGAAAAAAATATAAAACGCGCAGACAAAATTCCAAAAAATCATCCTCAATGGCCGAAGTATCGCTAATTCAAAATCAATTCCGTTTTTGTAAATTGAACAATTTTAAATAGAGATATGAATTTTTGAAGATTTTAGTTTTATTTTTTTGAGCACTTGAATAAAAACATCGCAAAAAAATATAAAGCGCGTAGATAAAATTCCGAAAAAATCATCCTCAATGGCCGAAGTATCGCTAATTCAAAATCAATTTGGTTTTTTTAAATTCTTCAATTTTTAATGAAGATGTGAATTTTTGAAAATTTTATTTTTATTTTTTTGAGCACTTGAATGAAAACATCGCAAAAAAATATAAAACGCGCAGACAAAATTCTATAAAAAATCATCCGCAATGGCCGAAGTATCACTGATTCAAAATCAATTTGGTTTTTGTGAATTTAACTATTTTTAATAGAGATGTGAATTTTTGAAAATTTTAGTTTTATTTTTTTGTGCACTTGCATGAAAACATCTCAGAAAAAATATAAAACGCGCAGACAAAATTCTATAAAAAATCATCCTCAATGGTCGACGTATCACTAATTCAAAATCAATTTGGTTTTTGTAAATTCAACAATTTTTAATGGAGATATGAATTTTTGAAAATTTTAGTTTTATTTTTTGAGCACTTGAATGAAAACGTCGCAAAAAAAATATAAAACGCCCAGACAAAATTCTATAAAAAATCATCCTTAACGGCCGAAGTATAGCTAATTCAAAATCAATTTGGTTTTTGTAAAATTAACAATTTTGAATGGAGATATGAATTTTTGAAAATTTTAATTTTATTTTTTTGAGCACTTGAATGAAAACATCGCAGAAAAAATATAAAACGCGCAGACAAAATTCCAAAAAAATCATCCTCAATGGCCGAAGTATTGGTAATTCAAAATCAATTTGGTTTTTGTAAATTTAACAATTGTTAACGCAGATATGAATTTTTGAAAATTTTAATTTTAATTTCTTGAGCACTTAGAAAAAATATAAAACGCGCAGACAAAATTCCATAAAAAATCATCCTCAATGGCCGAAGTATAGCTAATTCAAAATCAATTTGGTTTTTGTAAATTTATCAATTTTTAATGGAGATATGAATTTTTGAAAATTTTAGTTTTATTATTTTGAGCACTTGCATGAAAACATCGCAAAAAATAATATAAAACGCGCAGACAAAATTTAAAAAAAATCATCCTCAATGGCAGAAGTATAGTTAATTCAAAATCAATTTGGTTTTTGTAAATTTAACATTTTTTAATGGAGATATGAATTTTTGAAAATTTTAGTTTTATTTTTTTGAGCACATGAATGAAAACATCGCAAAAAAATATAAAACGCGCAGACAAAATTCCATAAAAAATCATCCTCAATGGCCGAAGTATAGCTAATTCAAAATCAATTTGGTTTTTGTAAATTTATCAATTTTTAATGGAGATATGAATTTTTGAAAATTTTGGTTTTATTTTTCTGAGCACTTGAATGAAAACATCGCAAAAAAATATAAAACGCGTAGACAAAATTCTAAAAAAAATCATCCTCAATGGCGAAAGTATAGCTAATTCAAAATCAATTTGGTTTTTGTAAATTTAACAATTTTTAATGGAGATATGAATTTTTGAAAATTTCAGTTTTATTTTTTTGATCACTTGAATGACAACATCGCAGAAAAAAATATAAAACGCGCAGACAAAATTCTATAAAAAATCATCCTCAATGGCGAAAGTATAGCTAATTCAAAATCAATTTGGTTTTTGTAAATTCAACAATTTTTAATGGAGATATGAATTTTTGAAAATTTTAGTTTATTTTTTTTGAGCACTTGAATGAAAACATCGCAAAAAAATATAAAACGCGCAGATAAAATTCCATAAAAAATCATCCTCAATGGCCGAAGTATCGCTAATTCAAAATCAATTCGGTTTTTGTAAATTTAACAATTTTTAATGGAGATATGAATTTTTGAAAATTTTAGTTTTATTTTTTTGAGCACTTGAATGAATACATCGCAGAAAAAAAATATAAAACGCGCAGACAAAATTCCATAAAAAAATCACCCTCAATGGCCGAAGTATAGCTAATTCAAAATCAATTTGGTTTTTGTAAATTCAACAATTTTTAATGGAGATATGAATTTTTTAAAATTTTAGTTTATTTTTTTTGAATGAAAACATCGCAAAAAATGTAAAACGCGCAGACAAAATTCCAAAAAAATCATCCTCAATGGCAGAAGTATCGCTTATTCAAAATCAATTCGGTTTTTGTAAATTTAACAATTTTTAATGGAGATATGAATTTTTGAAAATTTTAGTTTTATTTTTTTGAGCACTTGAATGAAAACATCGCAAAAAAATAAAAAACGCGCAGACAAAATTCCATAAAAAATCATCCTCAATGGCCGAAGTATCGCTGATTCAAAATCAATTTGGTTTTTGTAAATTTAACAATTTTTAATGGAGATATGAATTTTTGAAAATTTTTGCTTTATTTTTTTGAGTACTTGAATGAAAACATCGCAAAAAAATATAAAACGCTTTGAAAAAATTCCATAAAAAATCATCCTCAACGGCCGAAGTATAGCTAATTTAAAATCATTCTGGTTTTTGTAAATTTAACAATTTTTAATGGAGATATGGATTTTTGAAAATTTTAATTTTAATTTTTTGAGCACTTGAATGAAAACATCGCAGAAAAAATATAAAACGCACAGACAAAATTCCATCAAAAACCATCCTCAATGGCCGAAGTATCGCTAATTCAAAATCAATTCGGTTTTTGTGCATCCAACAATTTTTAATGGAGATGTGAATTTTTGAAAATTTTAGTTTTATTTTTTTGAGCACTTGAATGAAAACATCGTAGAAAAAAATATAAAACGCGCAGAAAAAATTATATAAAAAATCATCTTCAATGGCCGAAGAATCGCTAATTCAAAATCAATTTGGTTTTTGTAAATTTTCCAATTTTTAATGGAAATGTGAAGTTTTGAAAATTTTAGTTTTATTTTTTGAGCACTTGAATGAAAACATCGCAGAAAAAAATATAAAACGGGCAGACAAAATTCTATAAAAAATCATCTTCAATGGCCGAAGAATCGCTAATTCAAAATCAATTTGATTTTTGCAAATTTACCAATTTTTAATGGAGATATGGATTTTTGAAAATTTTAGTTTTATTTTTTTGAGCACTCGAATGAAAACATCGCAGAAAAAATATAAAACGGGCAGACAAAATTCTATAAAAAATCATCTTCAATGGCCGAAGAATCGCTAATTCAAAATCAATTTGGTTTTTGTAAATTTACCAATTTTTAATGGAAATGTGAAGTTTTGAAAATTTTAGTTTTATTTTTTGAGCACTTGAATGAAAACATCGCAGAAAAAAATATTAAACGGGCAGACAAAATTCTATAAAAAATCATCTTCAATGGCCGAAGAATCGCTAATTCAAAATCAATTTGATTTTTGCAAATTTACCAATTTTTAATGGAGATATGGATTTTTGAAAATTTTAGTTTTATTTTTTTGAGCACTCGAATGAAAACATCGCAGAAAAAATATAAAACGGGCAGACAAAATTCTATAAAAAATCATCTTCAATGGCCGAAGAATCGCTAATTCAAAATCAATTTAGTTTTCGTAAATTTACCAATTTTTTAATGGAGATATGAATTTTTGAAAATTTTAGTTTTATTTTTTTTGAGCACTTGAATGAAAACATCGCAGAAAAAATATAAAACGCATAGACAAAATTCCATAAAAAAATCATCCGCAGTGGCCGAAATATGGCTAATTCAAAATCAATTTGGTTTTTGTAAATTCAACAATTTTTAATGGAGATATGAATTTTTGAAAATTTTATTTTTATTTTTTGAGTACTTTAATGAAAACATCGCAAAAAAATATAAAACGCGCAGGCAAAATTCCATAAAAAATCATCCTCAATGGCCGAAGTATCGCTAATTCAAAATCAATTTGGTTTTTGTAAATTTAACAATTTTTAATGGAGATATGAATTTTTGAAAATTTTAGTTTTATTTTTTTGAGCATATGAATGAAAACATAGCTGAAAAAAATATAAAACGCGTAGAAAAAATTCCTTAAAAAAATCATCCTCAATGGCCGAAGTATAGCTAATTCAAAATCAATTTGGTATTTGTAATTTAACAATTTTTAATGGAGATATGGATTTTTGAAAATTTTAGTTTTATTTTTTGAGCACTTGAATGAAAACATCGCAGAAAAAATATAAAACGCGTAGACAAAATTCCATAAAAAATCATCTCCAATGGCCGAAGTATGGCTAATTCAAAATCAATTCGGTTTTTGTAAATTCAACAATTTTTAATGGAGAAATTTTAGTTTAGTTTTTTTGAAAAATTTTAATAACCAAAATACAATTTTTTCTTTTTTTTATTTGTTCTAATATTAGTTTAAAATTGAAATTTCTGTAAAATGGTTTACCGTGAAATAAATATTATTATTATTATTCAGTCTTGAAAAAAAAAACACCTTTCAATAAATAAATAAATAAAATATCATTAACCTCTTAATTGTATAATAATGTTATGTTTTTGTTATATAATTAATGTTCTGTTCTAACAACTCGAAAGGTCAAGGTCAATTCGTCCATAACACAACGAGCGCGAATACGTACATAAATATTAATGGCGAATGCAAATTGCAAAATGCTGGAGTCTGTAAAAATTCCAATTGTACTCGAATCGGAATTAATTTATTATTATCCCGAGATCACCGTCGATTGCAATTAATGGACTCCAGTCCGCATATTTATGCGATGAATGCAATTTGTTGTTATTCATTTTACATGGAAATAATTAACGTTTCTAACAGAAATAAAGATTTATTCATGTTTTACGTGTGTAATGAAGACAATTTTTACAATTTCTTAATTATAAAAATTGCTGCGACAATTTCAAAAATTCATAAATTTTGTCCAAGTTCAAATTTTTGAAAAATAAAAACTGTTTTTTATTAGCAAATCAGTGCTTAAGTATCTTCTAGCTTTTGTAAAACAAGGAAGCAACGATTTCTATTTTTACAATTTTACATTTTTTTTTAATTTTACTGCAGCGACAATTTTAAAAATTCATAACTTTTGCTCCAATTTGAATTTTTGAAGAATGTAAATTATTTTCATCAGCAAATCGATGCTTAAGTATGTTTTAATATTTGTAAAACAATAAAGCAACGATTTCTACTTTTTTACAATTTTACATTTTTTTTTTAATTTTACTGTAGCGACAATTTTAAAAATTCATAACTTTTGCTTCAACTTGAATTTTTTAAAAATGTGAATTGTTTTCATCAGCAAATCGATGCTTCGGTATGTTTTAAATTTTGTAAAACAATAAAGCAACTATATCTATTTTTTTACAAATTTACAATTTTTTTAAATTTTACTGTAGCGATAATTTCAAAAAATCATAACTTTTGCTGCAATTTGAATTTTTGAAAAATGTAAATTGTTTTCATCAGCAAATCGATGCTTAAGTATGTTTTATTATTTGTAAAACAATAAAGCAACGATTTCTATTTTTTTTACAATTTTACATTTTTTTTAAATTTTACTGTGGCGACAATTTCAAAAATTCATAACTTTTGCTCCAGTATGAATTTTTGAAAAATGTAAATTGTTTTCATCAGAAAATCGATGCTTTAGTATGTTTTAATATTTGTAAAACAATAAAGCAACGATTTCTATTTTTTTTTACAATTTTACATTTTTTTAAATTTTACTGTAGCGATAATTAAAAAAATTCATAACTTTTGCTCCAATTTGAATTTTTGAAAAATGTAAATTGTTTTCATCAGCCAATCGATGCTTAAGTATGTTTTAATATTTATAAAACAATAAAGTAACGATTTCTATTTTTTTACAATTTTACATTTTTTTTAAATTTTACTGTAGCGATAATTAAATAAATTCATAACTTTTGCTCCAATTTGAATTTTTGAAAAATGTTAATTGTTTTCATCAGCAAATCGATGCTTAAGTATGTTTTAATATTTATAAAACAATAAAGTAACGATTTCTATTTTTTTACAATTTTACATTTTTTTTAAATTTTACTGTAGCGATAATTAAATAAATTCATAACTTTTGCTCCAATTTGAATTTTTGAAAAATGTTAATTGTTTTCATCAGCAAATCGATGCTTAAGTATGTTTTAATATTTGTAAAACAATGAAGCAACGATTTCTATTTTTTGCAATTTTTTAAAATTCAATTGCAGCGACAATTTTAAAAATTCATAACTTTTGCTCCAATTTGAATTTTTGAAAAGTATAAATTGTTTTCATTAGAAAATCGATGCTTACGTATCTTCCAGCTTTTTTAAAACAATAAAGCAAGGATTTATATTTTTTACATTTTTTTTTAAATTTAATTGCAGCGACAATTTCAAAAATTCATAACTTTTGCTCCAATTTGAATTTTTGAAAAGTATAAATTGTTTTCATTAGAAAATCGATGCTTACGTATCTTCCAGCTTTTTTTAAAACAATAAAGCAAGGATTTCTATTTTTTACAATTTTTTTAAATTCAATTGCAGCGGCAATTTCAAAAATTCATAACTTTTGCTCCAATTTGAATTTTTGAAAAGTATAAATTGTTTTCATTAGAAAATCGATGCTTACGTATCTTCCAGCTTTTTTTAAAACAATAAAGCAAGGATTTCTATTTTTTACAATTTTTTTAAATTTAATTGCGGCGACAATTTCAAAAATTCATAACTTTTGCTCCAATTTGAATTTTTGAAAAGTATAAATTGTTTTCATTAGAAAATCGATGCTTACGTATCTTCCAGCTGTTTTAAAACAATAAAGCAAGGATTTTTATTTTTTACAACTTTTTTTTAAATTTAATTGCAGCGACAATTTCAAAAATTCATAACTTTTGCTCCAATTTGAATTTTTGAAAAGTATAAATTGTTTTCATTAGAAAATCGATGCTTACGTATCTTCCAGCTTTTTTTAAAACAATAAAGCAAGGATTTCTATTTTTTACAATTTTTTTAAATTTAATTGCGGCGACAATTTCAAAAATTCATAACTTTTGCTCCAATTTGAATTTTTGAAAAGTATAAATTGTTTTGTAAATTTAATTGCAGCGACAATTTCAAAAATTCATAACTTTCGCTCCAATTTGAATTTTGGAAAAGTATAAATTGTTTTCATTAGAAAATCGATGCTTACGTATCTTCCAGCTGTTTTAAAACAATAAAGCAAGGATTTTTATTTTTTACAACTTTTTTTTAAATTTAATTGCAGCGACAATTTCAAAAATTCATAACTTTTGCTCCAATTTGAATTTTTGAAAAGTATAAATTGTTTTCATTAGAAAATCGATGCTTACGTATCTTCCAGCTTTTTTTAAAACAATAAAGCAAGGATTTCTATTTTTTACAATTTTTTTAAATTTAATTGCGGCGACAATTTCAAAAATTCATAACTTTTGCTCCAATTTGAATTTTTGAAAAGTATAAATTGTTTTCATTAGAAAATCGATGCTTACGTATCTTCCAGCTGTTTTAAAACAATAAAGCAAGGATTTTTATTTTTTACAACTTTTTTTTAAATTTAATTGCGGCGACAATTTCAAAAATTCATAACTTTTGCTCCAATTTGAATTTTTGAAAAGTATAAATTGTTTTCATTAGAAAATCGATGCTTACGTATCTTCCAGCTGTTTTAAAACAATAAAGCAAGGATTTTTATTTTTTACAACTTTTTTTTAAATTTAATTGCAGCGACAATTTCAAAAATTCATAACTTTTGCTCCAATTTGAATTTTTGAAAAGTATAAATTGTTTTCATTAGAAAATCGATGCTTACGTATCTTCCAGCTTTTTTTAAAACAATAAAGCAAGGATTTCTATTTTTTACAATTTTTTTAAATTTAATTGCGGCGACAATTTCAAAAATTCATAACTTTTGCTCCAATTTGAATTTTTGAAAAGTATAAATTGTTTTGTAAATTTAATTGCAGCGACAATTTCAAAAATTCATAACTTTCGCTCCAATTTGAATTTTGGAAAAGTATAAATTGTTTTCATTAGAAAATCGATGCTTACGTATCTTCCAGCTGTTTTAAAACAATAAAGCAAGGATTTTTATTTTTTACAACTTTTTTTTAAATTTAATTGCAGCGACAATTTCAAAAATTCATAACTTTTGCTCCAATTTGAATTTTTGAAAAGTATAAATTGTTTTCATTAGAAAATCGATGCTTACGTATCTTCCAGCTTTTTTTAAAACAATAAAGCAAGGATTTCTATTTTTTACAATTTTTTTAAATTTAATTGCGGCGACAATTTCAAAAATTCATAACTTTTGCTCCAATTTGAATTTTTGAAAAGTATAAATTGTTTTCATTAGAAAATCGATGCTTACGTATCTTCCAGCTGTTTTAAAACAATAAAGCAAGGATTTTTATTTTTTACAACTTTTTTTTAAATTTAATTGCAGCGACAATTTCAAAAATTCATAACTTTTGCTCCAATTTGAATTTTTGAAAAGTATAAATTGTTTTCATTAGAAAATCGATGCTTACGTATCTTCTAGCGTTTTTTGAAGCAATAAAGCAAGGATTTCTATTTTTTACAATTTTTTTAAATTATTTGCAGCGACGATTTCAAAAATTGAATTTTTGATAACTTTAAATTGTTTTCTAATTTTATCATTTACGCACACTGTTGCGCTTTCTTAAGTACCACGTGTTATACTTATCGATTGCCAGAGGCTATATATAATTAATCATCAGCTGTTTGTTTTTCCCACACGGTCACCAAATCAATAAAATACATTTTATTCCGTCCATTCAGTCGTAAACGAAAAGTCCATCAACTCACAACTGACTAACGAAAGCTTCTCTTAAAACCAAGTGAACTGAACGTTAATTGCTGAGGCACAACATTATTTAGAAATTATTTTGTAATGATTGTTTCCAATGGAGATGAAATATTAAGAAGAAGAGGAAGAAGGCGACTCAACAATACAAAAAACAATTGATGTCCGTGTTTCAACATACTGCCACTAATCGTCAATCCAAGGCATTTATGATTATAAAATAGTTTTCGTATTTGAAACAAGGATATATTTTTGAAGTGCAAAAAAAATGTTTTTTTTCCTTCAATTATTCTTCTTGTTACAGTTGACTGCAGCTCGGAATAATTGATTAAAATTTAACTACTTCCACCAATCTTCTAGAGGAAATTTTTGCTTCAAGCAAAATATTTCAATCATCAAAAAAAATGTCTGAAAAAATCAACCTCAACAACGTATTAAAACTTTCTTCAATTCTATGCGTACTCCCACCTTACAACGCAACCACCCATCAGTTTACATCTTCAAAATATTACAGAAACATAGGCGTAGCAGTAGTGATCGCAATTTGCACCTACTCGGTCCAAGGAATCGTAAGACATCAAAATTGGAAGAACACATTCTGGATGTTGACCTTGACAACACTGCTCGCCTACAGCTTAAATTTAATCAACAACTTCTGCACGGTAACGAAGAGAGCTCGCAAAAATCAAGAGCTCCTGGAGATTTTCGTCAACATCGATTACGAAAACTCAATTTTGGACGCGAAATTTGAAACACCGCAGTTAGACGGTGTTAATTTGCAAATTTCGATCTTCACGCTTTGGTATCTCGTCACGAGTTCTTCGGGGATCTACAGGTTTTATACTGGTGGTGATGTGGGTGCGGTCAAATACTTCGCTCCTTTAATATTTTACACCTATTCAAATCTGTTTTGTAATATTTTGCAATTTAATTTATTGAGGGGTGTTTTGGTGAGGTACAAAATATTCAATGCTGGATTGAGGAAGATTTCTTTTGAAAAAAATGGCACTTTGAAGGAAGTTGAGTCTTTGTGTAACGTGCATGAAGGTTTGTGTAGATCGGTGGATTTGGTTAATGATGTTTTCGGTGGGAACATGTTGATCATGCACATTTTTTCCATGTGCAACGTGATGACGTTCCTGGAGACGTTTGTTGGTGATTATTCACAAATTGATCTTTACATTGTTATCACGAGCGTCGATTGGTTGATTATTATACTGGTGAGTGTGTTATTATTATTACTTACATTAATTAATGACCATTTTCTTCGGCGTTCGAAAATCAAAAAATGGTGTTTTTTTTCAAAATTTAAAACGAGTGCGGATTCTTAACTCCTTCAAAATTATTTATAAAGGATCGGGCTTTTATATTTTAGAAAAATCCGGGCATATTAATCGCGTAGTTTTCCTAATAATCACCGTCAAACTCAAGAATGACCATTTTCTGCGCTCAAAAATCGAAAAATGGTTGTTTTTTTCATAATTTAAAACAAGTGCGGATTCTTAACTGCTTAAAAATTATTCATAAAGGATCGGGCTTTTATATTTTAGAAAAATCCGGGCATATTAATCGCGTAGTTTTCCTAATAATCACCGTCAAACTCAAGAATGACCATTTTCTGCGCTCGAAAATCAAAAATTGGTTGTTTTCTTTTTAAATTTAAAATAATTATGGATTCTTAACTACTTCAAAATTATTCATAAAGGATCAGGCTTTTATATTTTAGAAAAATCCGGGCATATTAATCGCGTAGTTTTCCTAATAATCACCGTCAAACTCAAAAATGACCATTTTCTGCGCTCGAAAATCGAAAAATGGTTGTTTTTTTTTTAATTTAAAACAAGTGCGGATTCTTAACTCCTTCAAAATTATTCATAAAGGATCGGGCTTTTATATTTTAGAAAAATCCGGGCATATTAATCGCGTTGTTTTCCTAATAATGACCGTCAAACTCAAAAATGACCATTTTCTGCGTTCGAAAATCGAAAAGTGGTTGTTTTTTTTTTTAATTTAAAACAAGTGCGGATTCTTAACTCCTTTAAAATTATTCATAAAGGATCGGGCTTTTATATTTTAGAAAAATCCGGGCATATTAATCGCGTAGTTTTCCTAATAATCACCGTCAAACTCAAAAATGACCATTTTCTGCGTTCGAAAATCGAAAAATGGTTGTTTTTTTCAAAATTTAAAACAAGTGCGGATTCTTAACTCCTTCAAAATTATTCATAAAGGATCGGGCTTTTATATTTTAGAAAAATCCGGGCATATTAATCGCGTAGTTTTCCAAATAATCACCGTCAAAGTCAAGAATGACCATTTTCTGCGCTCGAAAATCGAAAAATGGTTGTTTTTTTCAAAATTTAAAACAAGTGTGGATTCTTAACTCCTTCAAAATTATTCATAAAGGATCGGGCTTTTATATTTTAGAAAAATCCGGCCATATTAATCGCGTAGTTTTCCTAATAATCACCGTCAAACTCAAGAATGACCATTTTCTGCGCTCGAAAATCGAAAAATGGTTGTTTTTTTCATAATTTAAAAAAAATGCGGATTCTTAACTCCTTCAAAATTATTCATAAAGGATCGGGCTTTTATATTTTAGAAAAATCCGGGCATATTAATCGCGTAGTTTTCCAAATAATCACCGTCAAAGTCAAGAATGACCATTTTCTGCGCTCGAAAATCGAAAAATGGTTGTTTTTTTCAAAATTTAAAAAAAATGCGGATTCTTAACTCCTTCAAAATTATTCATAAAGGATCGGGCTTTTATATTTTAGAAAAATCCGGCCATATTAATCGCGTAATTTTCCTAATAATCACCGTCAAACTCAAAAATGACCATTTTCTGCGTTCGAAAATCGAAAAATGGTTGTTTTTTTCAAAATTTAAAACAAGTGCGGATTCTTAACTCCTTCAAAATTATTCATAAAGGATCGGGCTTTTATATTTTAGAAAAATCCGAGCATATTAATCGCGTAGTTTTCCAAATAATCACCGTCAAAGTCAAGAATGACCATTTTCTGCGCTCGAAAATCGAAAAATGGTTGTTTTTTTCATAATTTAAAAAAAATGCGGATTCTTAACTCCTTCAAAATTATTCATAAAGGATCGGGCTTTTATATTTTAGAAAAATCCGGGCATATTAATCGCGTAGTTTTCCAAATAATCACCGTCAAAGTCAAGAATGACCATTTTCTGCGCTCGAAAATCGAAAAATGGTTGTTTCTTTCAAAATTTAAAAAAAATGCGGATTCTTAACTCCTTCAAAATTATTCATAAAGGATCGGGCTTTTATATTTTAGAAAAATCCGGCCATATTAATCGCGTAGTTTTCCAAATAATCACCGTCAAAGTCAAGAATGACCATTTTCTGCGCTCGAAAATCGAAAAATGGTTGTTTTTTTCAAAATTTAAAAAAAATGCGGATTCTTAACTCCTTCAAAATTATTCATAAAGGATCGGGCTTTTATATTTTAGAAAAATCCGGCCATATTAATCGCGTAGTTTTCCTAATAATCACCGTCAAACTCAAAAATGACCATTTTCTGCGCTCGAAAATCGAAAAATGGTTGTTTTTTTCAAAATTTAAAAAAAATGCGGATTCTTAACTCCTTCAAAATTATTCATAAAGGATCGGGCTTTTATATTTTAGAAAAATCCGGCCATATTAATCGCGTAGTTTTCCTAATAATCACCGTCAAACTCAAGAATGACCATTTTCTGCGCTCGAAAATCGAAAAATGGTTGTTTTTTTCAAAATTTAAAAAAAATGCGGATTCTTAACTCCTTCAAAATTATTCATAAAGGATCGGGCTTTTATATTTTAGAAAAATCCGGCCATATTAATCGCGTAGTTTTCCTAATAATCACCGTCAAACTCAAGAATGACCATTTTCTGCGCTCGAAAATCGAAAAATGGTTGTTTTTTTCAAAATTTAAAACAAGTGCGGATTCTCAACTCCTTCAAAATTAGTCATAAAGGATCGGGCTTTTATATTTTAGAAAAATCCGGGCATATTAATCGCGTAGTTTTCCTAATAATCACCGTAAAACTCAAGAATGACCATTTTTTGCGTTCGAAAATCGAAGAATGGTTGTTTTTTTTTTTAATTTGATACAAGTGTGGACTTTTAAAGGATTTTATTTTAAGGTTCATGTTGGTGGATTGACGTATATATGTGAGAAAATTGTTAGAGAAGGTAAGAAGGCTGTTGGATTCGGTTATAAGGCGGCCAGAGGATTATCCAAGGACCCCTCCGCGGAAAATCTAATGGACATCCTTTGCAATCGAATCGACTCCTTGACTCCTTCGTTCACCGTTGCCGGATTTTGTCCCGTCAGTTACGAAATGCTGTTCAACTTTTTGAACATCGTAGCCATGTACGTGATCGTTATGATCACCATGAGTAAATAATTTATAATTATTAAACTGAATGTAAATGTTATAATGATTTTTGAAAATGTTAGTTTTATTTTTTGAGCACTTGAATGAAAACATCCCAGAAAAAAATATAAAACGCGCAGACAAAATTCCATAAAAAATCATCCTCAATGGCCGAAGTATAGCTAATGCAAAATCAATTTAGTTTTTGTAAATTCAACAATTTTTAATGGAGATGTGAATTTTTGAAAATTTTAGTTTTATTTTTTGAGCACTTGAATGAAAACATCGCAGAAAAAAATATAAAACGCGCAGACAAAACTCCATTAAAAATCATCCTCAATGGCCGAAGTATAGCTAATTCAAAATTAATTTGGTTTTTGTAAATTTAAGAATTTTTAATGGAGATATGAATTTTTGAAAATTTTAGTTTTATTTTTTTGAGCACTTGAATGATAACATCGCAACAAAATTATAAAACGCGCAGACAAAATTCCATAAAAAATCATCCTCAATGGCCGAAGTACAGTTAATTCAAAATCAATTTGGTTTTTGTAAATTCAACAATTTTTAATAGAGATATGAATTTTTGAAAATTTTAGTTTTATTTTTTTGAGCACTTGCATGAAAACATCGCAGAAAAAAAATAAAACGCGTAGACAAAATTCCATAAAAAATCATCCTCAATGGCCGAAGTATCGCTAATTCAAAATCAATTTGGTTTTTGTGAATTTAACAATTTTTAATGGAGATATGAATTTTTGAAAATTTTAGTTTTATTTTTTTGAGCACTTGAATGAAAACATCGCAAAAAAAATATAAAACGCGCAGACAAAATTCCATAAAAAATCATCCTCAATGGCCGAAGTACAGTTAATTCAAAATCAATTTGGTTTTTGTAAATTCAACAATTTTTAATGGAGATATGAATTTTTGAAAATTTTAGTTTTATTTTTTTGAGCACTTGAATGATAACATCGCAACAAAATTATAAAACGCGCAGACAAAATTCCATAAAAAATCATCCTCAATGGCCGAAGTACAGTTAATTCAAAATCAATTTGGTTTTTGTAAATTCAACAATTTTTAATGGAGATATGAATTTTTGAAAATTTTAGTTTTATTTTTTTGAGCACTTGCATGAAAACATCGCAGAAAAAAAATAAAACGCGTAGACAAAATTCCATAAAAAATCATCCTCAATGGCCGAAGTATCGCTAATTCAAAATCAATTTGGTTTTTGTGAATTTAACAATTTTTAATGGAGATATGAATTTTTGAAAATTTTAGTTTTATTTTTTTGAGCACTTGAATGAAAACATCGCAAAAAAATATAAAACGCGCAGACAAAATTCCATAAAAAATCATCCTTAATGGCCGAAGTATCGCTAATTCAAAATCAATTCGGTTTTTGTGAATTTAACAATTTTTAATGGAGATATGAATTTTTGAAAATTTTAGTTTTATTTTTTTGAGCACTTGAATGAAAACATCGTAGAAAAAATATAGAACGCGCAGACAAAATTCCATAAAAAATTATCCTCAATGGCCGAAGTATCGCTTATTCAAAATCAGTCTGTTTTTTGTAAGTCCAACAATTTTCAATAGAGATATGAATTTTTGAAAATTTTAGTTTTATTTTTTGAGCACTTAAATAAAAACATCGCAGAAAAAATATAAAACGCGCAGACAAAATTCCATAAAAAATCATCCTCAATGGCCGAAGTACAGTTAATTCAAAATCAATTTGGTTTTTGTAAATTCAACAATTTTTAATGGAGATATGAATTTTTGAAAATTTTAGTTTTATTTTTTTGAGCACTTGAATGAAAACATCGCAGAAAAAATATAGAACGCGCAGACAAAATTCCATAAAAAATCATCGTCAATGGCTGAAGTATCGCTAATTCAAAATCAATTTGGTTTTTGTAAATTCAACAATTTTTAATAGAGATGTGAATTTTTGAAAATTTTAGTTTTATTTTTTAGTGCACTTGAATGAAAACATCACAGAAAAAAATATAAAACGCGCAGATAAAATTCCATAAAAATCATCCTCAATGGCCGAAGTATCACTTATTAAAAATCAATTTGGTTTTTGTAAATTCAACAATTTTTAATGGAGATATGAATTTTTGAAAATTTTAGTTTTATTTTTTAGTGCACTTGAATGAAAACATCGCAGAAAAAAATATAAAACGCGCAGATAAAATTCTATAAAAAATGATCCACAATGGCCGAAGTATAGCTAATTCAAAATCAATTCGGTTTTTGTGAATTTAACAATTTTTAATGGAGATATGAATTTTTGAAAATTTTAGTTTTATTTTTTGAGCACTTAAATAAAAACATCGCAGAAAAAATATAAAACGCGCAGACCAAATTCCATAAAAAATCATCCTCAATGGCCGAAGTATCGCTAATTCAAAATCAATTTGGTTTTTGTAAATTCAACAATTTTTAATGGAGATGTGAATTTTTGAAAATTTTCAGTTTTATTTTTTTGAGCACTTGAAAGAAAACTTAAAAAAAAAATATAGAACGCGCAGACAAAATTCTATAAAAAATCATCCTCAATGGCCGAAGTATAGCTAATTCAAAATCAATTTGGTTTTTGTAAATTCAACAATTTTTAATGGAGATATGAATTTTTTTTAAATTTTAGTTTTATTTTTTGAGCACTTGAATGAAAACGTCGCAGAAAAAATATAAAACGCGCAGACAAAATTCCATAAAAAATCGTCCTCAATGGCCGAAGTATAGCTAAATCCAAATCAATTTGGTTTTTGTAAATTTAACAATTTTTAATGGAGATACGAATTTTTGAAAATTTTAGTTGTATTTTTTTGAGCACTTGAATGAAAACATCGCAGAAAAAATATAAATCCCGCAGGCAAAATTCCATAAAAAATCATCCTCAATGGCCGAAGTATCGCTAATTCAAAATCAATTTAGTTTTTGTAAATTTAACAATTTTTAATGGAGATATGAATTTTTGAAAATTTTAGTTTTATTTTTTAGAGCACTTGAATGAAAACATCGCAAAAAAATATAAAACGCGCAGACAAAATTCCATAAAAAATCATCCTTAATGGCCGAAGTATCGCTAATTCAAAATCAATTCGGTTTTTGTGAATTTAACAATTTTTAATGGAGATATGAATTTTTGAAAATTTTAGTTTTATTTTTTTGAGCACTTGAATGAAAACATCGCAGAAAAAATATAAATCCCGCAGGCAAAATTCCATAAAAAATCATCCTCAATGGCCGAAGTATCGCTAATTCAAAATCAATTTAGTTTTTGTAAATTGAACAATTTTTAATGGAGATATGAATTTTTGAAAATTTTGGTTTTATTTTTTTGAGCACTTGAATGAAAACATCGTAGAAAAAATATAAAACGCGCAGACAAACTTCCATAAAAATACAGAGAGGTGCACGGGTTCCATATTTTATGAGCAGTAACATTTCTCATAAGGACCACGTGTTGGATAGCCGATTGCGGCCGCAGCGCTGTTGCTAAGGGAATGGATCATTGTTGGGTAATAAATTGGCAATAATTTAAAAGGCGACAGTTGCATGAAAGCGCTTTTTCTTTAACGGCCGGTCATTACGTATTTTTATGGGCGCGAGCACGAAACAAGTCCACGGCAAAAAGAAGAAGACGTCGAAGGAGGATCGCGAGTGTGCACACCACGGCAATAAAACCGGCGGCGAGGAATGACTCTTAAGTTCTCTTAAGCATGTCTGGAGACGGCGGCCGGCGAAGAACTCGAGGAAGGCTGAGGCTGGGCCCCTTTCGCATGGCAACTAACTTGTTATACAGCTTTCCGTGTCTTCGGCGTCCATCCAATCCTCTCCGGGAGTTTTTGTTTTTTTTTTCTTTCTTGCCTTCTCTTCCACCGGGGAGCATTAACACTCGAGCGCAATTTTCTAATCAATTATTTTAAATTGAAACGAACGCATTCTCAATAAGGTTGATCCTAAATTCTACTTGGATTGAAGTAAATTATTTTAATTTGAAACGAACTCCGGTCCGTTTCCTCACGCCTCATTGAAATCACTTGCGTTCGCGGCGATTTCAACGCGAGTGCACGCGTAAAACCCGATCAAAAAATCCCTTTGTATACGTTTAAGGTGTTGCATCAACATTTATTATTATTATTAAATTAAAATATGTTTAAATACATGACTGCACGTGTATTGTATCGATGTTCGATGTCGAAGAAAGACGGAGAGAATGAGAGACCGGTTTGTTACCTTTGTGAGGAGAGACGTGTGGCCTCGACTGCCGAGACGATTATACTCTTAAATAATTACTACATGCACATACAGGGTGGGACAATTTATACATTTTGAAACTATTGTTTGTTATTTGTATTGCAAGGAAACACAGACACAAACTCATACACACACACACGCACACAGACAGACACACACAGACAGGCACAATTTTTTTATTCCAGAAATTGTTGAAATAGCATCTAGGGACACCAAAACGGGCATTTCCGAAAAAAAAATTTTTTTTTTTTTAATTTCTTTAACGGAGAAAGTAAAAATCCACAACTAAATTTTGATTTGAATTCTGCAAACGGATTTCGATCACTTAATAAATTATCTATTTGTATTAATATAATAATACCATCAACTTGATCAATCGATCAATTATTATTAAAAATGAAAATTATAACGAAATGTAATCAATGACAAAAAAAAATTACAAAAATTTATTCCTCGGATTAATGTTCTAAATATAACTCGAAATCGTCGACATTTATGTAAATGCCGAAGGCTTGAGCGGAAGAAGGCGGAGTTGTCCTAACCACTTTAACGGCCGATATTACCATCTTAATTAAATAAAAATAACTTGATTTACCTTGTCGTTTTTTTTTATTTTAATAGTTATTAGGGATGGGCGATATTTCACGTATCTGTGATTTTTCATTGAAAAATTGAAAAATCACAGGTCATTACTGTTACTAATAGGCGAATTTCACTGCTACTTAAAATCACTGTTACTTAAAATCACTGTTACTTAAAATCACTGTTACTTAAAATCACTGCTACTTAAAATCACTGCTTCTTAAAATCACTGCTACTTAAAATCAATGCTATTGAAAATTGTTGAATTTTCAAGCCCCAAATTGATTTTGAATAAGCAATACTTCGACCGCTAAGGATAATTTTTATGGAATTTTATCTGTGCGTTTTATTTATTTTTTCATTCCGGTTTAAAAAATTAAAACTAAAATTTTCAAAAATCCATATCTCCATTAAAAACTGTGGAGTTTATAAAAACTAAATTGATTTTGAATAAGCGATACTTCGGCCATTGAGGATATTTCTTATGGAATTTTGTCTGCGCGTTTTATATTTTTTTCTGTGATGTTTTCATTCAAGTGCTCAAAAAAATAAAACTCAAATTTTCAAAAATTCGTATCTCCTTTAAAAATTGTTAAATTTACAAAAACCTAATTGATTTTGAATTAGCTATACTTCGGCCATCGAGTATGATTTTTTATGGAATTTTGTTTGCGCGTTTTATATTTTTTCTGCGATGTTTCCACTCAAGTGCTCAAAAAAATAAAACTAAAATTTTCAAAAATTCATATCATCATTAAAAATTGTTAAATTTACAAAAACCAAATTAATTTTGAATAAACGATAGTTCGACCATTGAAAATATTGTTTTAAGGATTTTTTTCTACGATGTTTTCATTCAAGTAATTACCGAAAAAAATAATTTCTCCACGCCGCGATTTATTAATTTCGATTTTTCTCAGAATTCGCAAACTCCAGTAAAAAAGTTAAATTCAAAAAATCCTGTGTAAACAAATTCAGGCATAATATAAAACTTTACCACCCGTATCGACTGAAAAACTATTGATATTCACAGTACATGCTCCGATTAATTAATTTCGATTTTTTTGCAAAGTTCGCCAACTGCCATAAAAAAAGTTAGAATACACTATAGGAATTAAATAACACCTTTACTCCTGAAAAAAAAAAATATATTCTGCACACGGTGCTCAGAATTAATTAATTTTGATTTTTTGCAAAGTTCGCCAACTCCCATAAAAAAGTTAGAATGCACTATAGGCATTAAATAACACCTTTAATACTGAAAAAAATATATATTCTGCACACGGTGCTCAGAATTAATTAATTTCAATTTTTTGCAAAGTTCTCCAACTCCCATAAAACAGTTAGAATGCACTATATGAATTAAATAACACCTTTACTCCTGAAAAAAAAATATATATTCTGCACACGGTGCTCAGAATTAATTAATTTCGATTTTTTGCAAAGTTCGCCAACTCCTATAAAAAAGTTAGAATGCACTATAGGAATTTAATAACACCTTTACTACTGAAAAAAATAAATTCTGCACACGGTGCTCAGAATGAATTAATTTCGATTTTTTGCAAAGTTCGCCAACTCCCATAAAAAAATTAGAATGCACTATAGGAATTAAATAACACCTTTACTCCCGAAAAAAAAATATATTCTGCGCACGGTGTTCAGAATTAGTTAATTTTGATTTTTTTCAAAGTTCGCCAACTCCCATAAAAAAAGTTACAATGCACTGTAGAAATTTAATAACACCTTTACTCCTGAAAAAATATATATTCTGCACACGCTGCTCAAAATTAATTAATTTCGATTTTTTTAAAAGTTCGCCAACTCTCATAAAAAAAATAGCTCCAACAATGAATTCATAATGCACTGTAGGAATTGAATAACACCTTTACTCCTGAAAAAAGAAATAATATTCTGCACACGTTGCTCAGAATTAATTAATTTCGATTTTTTGCAAAGTTCGCCAACTCCCATAAAAAAGTTAGAATGCACTATAGTAATTAAATAACACCGTTACTACTGAAAAAAATATATATTCTGCACACGCTGCACAGAATTAATTAATTTCGATTTTTTGCAAAGTTCTCCAACTCCCATAAAAAAGTTAGAATGCACTGTAGGAATTAAATAACACCTTTACTACTGAAAAAAAAATATATTCTGCACACGGTGCTCAGAATTGATTAATTTTATTTTTTTTGCAAAGTTCGCTAACTCCCATAAAAAAATTAGCTCCAACAAAAAATTCATAATGCACTGTAGGAATAGAATAAAACCTTGACGACTGAGAAAATAAATAATATTCTGCACACGTTGCTCAGAATTTATTAATTTTGATTTTTTGCAAAGTTCGCAAACTCCCAAAAAAAAAAAAATTGGAACGGCAATGGATTAAAATTACTCCATATCAACAATTAGAGGAACTACCTTTCATGGCTAAAAAAAAAATTCTCTCGGCAGATGCATTGACTTTAGATTCTGGTGATTTCGTCCGAAAATTTTTCAAGGTCAATGTGTCTTATTCTTAGATTAGACAGTTAATTCACTTGCCAAATTGAATAAAGAGAAGTCAAATGTAAGGAAATAAATATTTACATGGAACGAAAAAATAAATTTATTTAAACAAAAAGTTTTTGAGTAAGTCATTGTTATTTTTATTATTATTATTTTATTATTATCAGTATTATTATTATTTATTATTATCATTATTATTATTTATTATTATTTTATTATCATCATTATTATTATTTATTATCATTTTATTATTATCATTATTATTTATTATTATTATCATTATTATTTATTATTATTTTATTATTATAATTATTATTATTTTATTAATAATATTTCTCCCAGCAGTGGGGTATATAGATGGGGGTTACGGGGTCTCCCCCCCGAAATTTTAAGGAATAATATGTAATCCTTATGTTGCGCTTCCAAATTATGTTTTTTTTAATTCTTAGCTGGCAAGAAAATAATAAATGAGTATGTCATTGTTATTATTAAATATTATTATTTAATTAGTATTATTTTATTATTATCATTATTATTATTTATTATTATTTATTATCATTTTATTACTATTATCATTATTATTTATTATTATTTTATTATTAATATTTCTCCCAGCAGTGGGGTATATAGATGGGGGTTACGGGGTCTCCCCTCCCCGAAATTTTATGGATTAATATGTAAATTATGTTGCGCTTCCAAATTTTTTTTTTTAATTTTTAGCTGGCAAGAAAATAATAAATGAGTATGTCATTGTTATTATTAAATATTATTATCATTATTATTATTATTTTATTAACATCATTATTATTTATTATCATTTTATTATTATCATTATCATTATTATTATTATTTATTATTATTTTATTTTTTTCCCTCTTTATTATTATTTTCTTTTTTGCTTGGAAGCGTCGATTTCTAAGATCATTGGCTTCCTAACATAAAACGTGACTATATGGGTGTAGCAGGTCACTTATGGTGTTAAATTTAGTTATTATTTAATTATTATCATTTTATTATTATCATCATTATTATTATTTATTATTATTTTATTATTATCATTATTATTATTATTTATTATTATTTTATTATCATTATTATTATTATTTATTATTATTTTATTATCATCATTATTATTACTTATTATCATTTTATTATTATTTTATTATTAATATTTCTCCCGGCAGTGGGGTATATAGATGGGGGTTACGGGGTCTCCCCCCCCGAAATTTTAAGGAATAATATGTAATCTTTATGTTGCGCTTCCAATTTTTTTTTTTTTTTAATTTTTCGCTGGCAAAAAAATTATTCCTTTCTACGCCCCTGCCTCCCAGAATTAGTAAGCAATTGTGTCCAGGGGCGTAGCTAATAACACCATGTAAACCTGAACTGTATCTTTTAAATCTAACTTAAATGGATTATACAGGGTGTCCAAATAAATATACATTTTTAACCCTTCTTAAGCCTATCAAACTCGCTACAAAGCTGCTTACAGTTTTTGTAATCATCGCAGACGGTTATCGGACACTCGGTCCTTCTGTAAAATATAACTGAGCTCATCAAAATAAATCCACTTTTAGCTGATTTAGGGCCGCTTTTACAATCGTCGGATAAATGATGGTTAACTTATACCCTCTTTAACTAATCCCATCGTTTATCTCTCAGTTAACGCACGTTGCCTTTTACAAACGCTTAGATAGATTTTCTCCCGAAACGCCAACGTTGGCAGCATTGAGGATACATGCGGTTGCGTAGTTTATAGAATCGGCATTTTTCGTTTTGCTTTGCGGAAAGGTTAGAAAGTTGTGTTTGTAATCATTGATGCGACCCTTGACCCCCTCGAGCTTCTTTTCAATATTCCACCTAGAAATATGCCAGAATGCATGTTTTTTAGAAACTTGTTTATCGCCCTCTAACGGCCCCTGTATGTAATACCGATTGCAGATCGCTATAATGCCGGTATGGTGCGTGTGCTTGCTGTGCGCATTGCCCGAGATTTATCTGCTGCTCCAAGCTCCGGATAAGATAACTGCGAGTTATCTGCTTCTTAACCCTAACCTTGCTTTAACTAGGCATTGTAAAAGCGAATTTTCGCATTTAATCCGGAGATAGTGTTAACCTTAATTTAACCGACTATTGTAAAAGCGGCCCTTAGGGCTACAACAGCGGATTAAGCGAAATGAGCTCACCAAACTAGCGAGAAAGCTGCTTGTATTTGTTGCCAACCATTTCAGACGACTATCGAACACGTGGTCCTTCTATAAAGGGTACCTGAGCTCATCGGAAAAAATCCAGTATTTTGCTACTTTTAGCTAATTTAGAGCTACAACAACGGAATAAGCGAATTGAGCTCACCAAACTAGCAAAAAAGCTGCTTGTATTTATTGCCACTCATTTCAGACGACCATCGAACACGTGGTACTTCTATAAAAGGCACCTGAGCTCATCAGAATAAATCCAGTATTTTGCTACTTTTGACTAATTTAGAGCTACAACAACGGATTAAGCGAATTAAGCTTGGCAAACACTTAAGAAAGCTGCTTGTATTTGTTGCCAACCATTTCAGACGACTATCGAACACGTGGTACTTTTATAAAAGGCACCTGAGCTCATCAGAATAAATCCAGTATTTTGCAACTTTTAGCTAATTTAGAGCTACAACAACGGAATAAGTGAATTGAGCTCATCAAACTAGCAAGAAAGATGCTAGTAAATTGTTGCCAACCATTTCAGACGACTATCAAACACGTGGTACTTCTTTAAAGGGTACCTGAGCTCATCAGAATAAATCCAGAATTTTGCTACTTTTAACTAATTTAGAGCTACAACAACGGATTAAGCGAATTAAGCTCAGCAAACACGTAAGAAAGCTGCTTGTATTTGTTGCCAACCATTTCAGACGACTATCGATCACGTGGTCCTTCTACAAAGTGTACCTGAGCTCATCAAAACAAATCCTGTCTTTTGCTACTTTTAGCTGATTTAGAGCTACAACAACGGATTAAGTGAATTAAGCTCAGCAAACACGTAAGAAAGCTGCTTGTACTTGTTGCCAACCATTTCAGACGACTATCGAACACGTGGTCCTTCTACAAAGTGTACCTGAGCTCATCAAAACAAATCCTGTCTTTTGCTACTTTTAGCTGATTTAGAGCTACAACAACGGATTAAGTGAATTAAGCTCAGCAAACACGTAAGGAAGCTGCTTGTACTTGTTGCCAACCATTTCAGACGACTATCGAACACGTGGTACTGCTACAAAGTGTACCTGAGCTCATCAAAACAAATCCTGTCTTTTGCTACTTTTAGCTGATTTAGAGCTACAACAACGGATTAAGTGAATTAAGCTCAGCAAACACGTAAGAAAGCTGCTTGTACTTATTGCCAACCATTTCAGACGACTATCGAACACGTGGTCCTTCTACAAAGTGTGCCTGAGCTCATCAAAACAAATCCTGTCTTTTGCTACTTTTAGCTGGTTTAGAGCTACAACAACGGATTAAGTGAATTAAGCTCAGCAAACACGTAAGAAAGCTGCTTGTACTTGTTGCCAACCGTTTCAGATGACTATCGAACACGTGGTCCTTCTACAAAATGTACCTGAGCTCATCAAAACAAATCCTGTCTTTTGCTACTTTTAGCTGATTTAGAGCTACAACAACGGATTAAGTGAATTAAGCTCAGCAAACACGTAAGAAAGCTGCTTGTACTTGTTGCCAACCGTTTCAGACGACTATCGAACACGTGGTCCTTCTATAAAATGTACCTGAGCTCATCAAAACAAATCCTGTCTTTTGCTACTTTTAGCTGATTTAGAGCTACAACAACGGATTAAGTGAATTAAGCTCAGAAAACACGTAAGAAAGCTGCTTGTACTTATTGCCAACCATTTCAGACGACTATCGATCACGTGGTCCTTCTACAAAGTGTACCTGAGCTCATCAAAACAAATCCTGTCTTTTGCTACTTTTAGCTGATTTAGAGCTACAACAACGGATTAAGTGAATTAAGCTCAGCAAACACGTAAGAAAGCTGCTTGTATTTGTTGCCAACCATTTCAGACGACTATCGATCACGTGGTCCTTCTACAAAGTGTACCTGAGCTCATCAAAACAAATCCTGTCTTTTGCTACTTTTAGCTGATTTAGAGCTACAACAACGGATTAAGTGAATTAAGCTCAGCAAACACGTAAGAAAGCTGCTTGTACTTGTTGCCAACCATTTCAGACGACTATCGATCACGTGGTCCTTCTACAAAGTGTACCTGAGCTCATCAAAACAAATCCTGTCTTTTGCTACTTTTAGCTGATTTAGAGCTACAACAACGGATTAAGTGAATTAAGCTCAGCAAACACGTAAGAAAGCTGCTTGTACTTGTTGCCAACCATTTCAGACGACTATCGATCACGTGGTCCTTCTACAAAGTGTACCTGAGCTCATCAAAACAAATCCTGTCTTTTGCTACTTTTAGCTGGTTTAGAGCTACAACAACGGATTAAGTGAATTAAGCTCAGCAAACACGTAAGAAAGCTGCTTGTACTTGTTGCCAACCGTTTCAGACGACTATCGAACACGTGGTCCTTCTACAAAATGTACCTGAGCTCATCAAAACAAATCCTGTCTTTTGCTACTATTAGCTGATTTAGAGCTACAACAACGGATTAAGTGAATTAAGCTCAGCAAACACGTAAGAAAGCTGCTTGTACTTGTTGCCAACCGTTTCAGACGACTATCGAACACGTGGTCCTTCTACAAAATGTACCTGAGCTCATCAAAACAAATCCTGTCTTTTGCTACTATTAGCTGATTTAGAGCTACAACAACGGATTAAGTGAATTAAGCTCAGCAAACACGTAAGAAAGCTGCTTGTACTTGTTGCCAACCGTTTCAGACGACTATCGAACACGTGGTCCTTCTACAAAATGTACCTGAGCTCATCAAAACAAATCCTGTCTTTTGCTACTTTTAGCTGATTTAGAGCTACAACAACGGATTAAGTGAATTAAGCTCAGCAAACACGTAAGAAAGCTGCTTGTACTTGTTGCCAACCGTTTCAGACGACTATCGAACACGTGGTCCTTCTACAAAATGTACCTGAGCTCATCAAAACAAATCCTGTCTTTTGCTACTTTTAGCTGATTTAGAGCTACAACAACGGATTAAGTGAATTAAGCTCAGCAAACACGTAAGAAAGCTGCTTGTACTTGTTGCCAACCATTTCAGACGACTATCGATCACGTGGTCCTTCTACAAAGTGTACCTGAGCTCATCAAAACAAATCCTGTCTTTTGCTACTTTTAGCTGATTTAGAGCTACAACAACGGATTAAGTGAATTAAGCTCAGCAAACACGTAAGAAAGCTGCTTGTACTTGTTGCCAACCATTTCAGACGACTATCGATCACGTGGTCCTTCTACAAAGTGTACCTGAGCTCATCAAAACAAATCCTGTCTTTTGCTACTTTTAGCTGATTTAGAGCTACAACAACGGATTAAGTGAATTAAGCTCAGCAAACACGTAAGAAAGCTGCTTGTACTTGTTGCCAACCATTTCAGACGACTATCGATCACGTGGTCCTTCTACAAAGTGTACCTGAGCTCATCAAAACAAATCCTGTCTTTTGCTACTTTTAGCTGATTTAGAGCTACAACAACGGATTAAGTGAATTAAGCTCAGCAAACACGTAAGAAAGCTGCTTGTACTTGTTGCCAACCATTTCAGACGACTATCGATCACGTGGTCCTTCTACAAAGTGTACCTGAACTCATCAAAACAAATCCTGTCTTTTGCTACTTTTAGCTGATTTAGAGCTACAACAACGGATTAAGTGAATTAAGCTCAGCAAACACGTAAGAAAGCTGCTTGTACTTGTTGCCAACCATTTCAGACGACTATCGATCACGTGGTCCTTCTACAAAGTGTACCTGAGCTCATCAAAACAAATCCTGTCTTTTGCTACTTTTAGCTGATTTAGAGCTACAACAACGGATTAAGTGAATTAAGCTCAGCAAACACGTAAGAAAGCTGCTTGTACTTGTTGCCAACCATTTCAGACGACTATCGATCACGTGGTCCTTCTACAAAGTGTACCTGAGCTCATCAAAACAAATCCTGTCTTTTGCTACTTTTAGCTGGTTTAGAGCTACAACAACGGATTAAGTGAATTAAGCTCAGCAAACACGTAAGAAAGCTGCTTGTACTTGTTGCCAACCGTTTCAGACGACTATCGAACACGTGGTCCTTCTACAAAATGTACCTGAGCTCATCAAAACAAATCCTGTCTTTTGCTACTATTAGCTGATTTAGAGCTACAACAACGGATTAAGTGAATTAAGCTCAGCAAACACGTAAGAAAGCTGCTTGTACTTGTTGCCAACCGTTTCAGACGACTATCGAACACGTGGTCCTTCTACAAAATGTACCTGAGCTCATCAAAACAAATCCTGTCTTTTGCTACTATTAGCTGATTTAGAGCTACAACAACGGATTAAGTGAATTAAGCTCAGCAAACACGTAAGAAAGCTGCTTGTACTTGTTGCCAACCGTTTCAGACGACTATCGAACACGTGGTCCTTCTACAAAATGTACCTGAGCTCATCAAAACAAATCCTGTCTTTTGCTACTTTTAGCTGATTTAGAGCTACAACAACGGATTAAGTGAATTAAGCTCAGCAAACACGTAAGAAAGCTGCTTGTACTTATTGCCAACCATTTCAGACGACTATCGAACACGTGGTCCTTCTACAAAGTGTGCCTGAGCTCATCAAAACAAATCCTGTCTTTTGCTACTTTTAGCTGGTTTAGAGCTACAACAACGGATTAAGTGAATTAAGCTCAGCAAACACTTAAGAAAGCTGCTTGTATTTGTTGCCAACCATTTCAGACGACTATCGAACACGTGGTCCTTCTATAAAGGGTACCTGAGCTCATCAGAATAAATCCAGTATTTTGCAACTTTTAGTTATTTTGGAGCCACAACCACGGATTAAGCTTGTATTTATTGTAACCATCTCAGACGGTTATCGAACACGCGGTCCTTCCGCAAATTGTGCGTATTAATCTTGCGAATGATAACTGAGCTCATCACACCAGCAACAGTGCCGTTTGTATTGGTCGAAGTTGTCTGAATCGGTTATCGAACTAGCGGTCCAAACGCTATGGAAATAGAATATTCATGTTTAAAATAATTGTACGTACATTATGTGCACGGCCATCATGAAATAATCCCGCAGCGTCTTCTCAGGATCCGCGTCTGCGGCATTTCAGAGATGGAGTTCAACGCACCTCTCTCCGATCCCTTCCATCCTTCCACGCGTCTCCTTCCCGTCATTCGGCTTCGAATCGATCCGCGCGCGTCCTTCGCGGCGAAAAGGAGCGAACCAGAGAGGAAAGAGAGACGAATTTATGAGGAATGTGCGTGCCCATCGCCTCGTTCCTCTTTCAGTTCTCTTCGTCCTTCTCGCGTACGGAATAAAAACTCGTATCGACTAGACGTGCGCTCGTCCTTTTCTCGCCTTTCTTCCTCTTTCTCTTCTCACGTCCAACGGTTATCCATTACTTTTGATTATCGTTTACCCATCCGACCAGAAGAATTTAAAAAAAATTTAATCGTGAAACAAACCAAGTGAATTTTAATTTATAAACCTATATTAACATAATGTTTCACCAAGTGATCAATGAGAAACAAGTATATGACATAAAAAAAGTTGTTTCGTATTGCGGTGATGATATTAATTCGGCCTGAGTGTACCTTGAGGAGGTAAATAATGCCGAAACGCCTTCTTGAATAAAAATATTTCTTAAATTGCTCACTGTAATAAGAAATAATTGTTAATAGCCACGTAGCTATTAAAATAAAAAAGTTGAAATTTTGAAAAACTACCAAATGGGGGGACCCTTCTCACTTTTGCTAAAAATTTGCATTCAAAATGATTTCTTGAAAAACCCACTGGATTTCTGTACGTCATTCGAAAGATCTCATTAAGACGCTTCAGAAAAAGTACTCGCAAAAGAACAAATGTCAATATCAACCGCGTGAGGCGCTCGCAAAGAAAATTTGAAAATGGAAGGAATCGATTGAACTTTTTTAATAACCTACCCCGATCATCAACGAGTACTTTTTCTTCATCAGAAGAATGGGGCGAATCGATTGGAGTAATCAAATGTCAGCTAGCTATTAAAATAAAAGAGTTGAAATTTTGAAAAACTACCAAATGGCAAAAATATAAACTTCCATTAATCATCGTCACACCTGAGTCTTTGTGTAAAGTCTTAGATTAAGAAAAAGTACAAACATCTATTTCGAGTCTTTCTTTCTGGTGAGAAAAGTACTTTCTATTAACCCGCCAATGGTGACCCTAGTGGTCTGTGAGACCGGGTGTGCCGAATAACTTTATTCTCCGTTATTGTTTTTTGTTGCAATTTCGAATAGCTACCGCATTGTAGAGCTTAAATTGATTAAATATCTTTGTTTTGTTGTCAAAGAGTATAAATAAAAAAAAAAACATTAACTATTAGTAACACGTTTCGAAAAATCTTCAGTGCGTCACCAATGGCGGGTTAATCATCATCACATTTGGGTCTTTCTTTCTGGTGCAGTTTTGAATTCTTCAACCAGAATTATTCATTTCATCGTCGGTTTCTGGGTACGTAGAGAGAAACAAATTTGAGCTTGAGAGAGACGGAGGGATCGCGCTCGTGTTTGAAAGAGCGATCGAGGAAGGAGTAGTCGTGGTCTTGATTGGTTTGAGAGAGACGGATGAGCAGCTTTGGAGTCGATGATCGGAAAAGTCGGTCGTTAAAATTCCCATTGCGCTCTGCAGCCACCAACTAACACACACACACACAAGATACAACGGCCACGTTTCGACCACTTTTTCTAGAAGGATTACAAGAAGTGGTGTGCCGCTGACTCCGTGAGAAAATGGACGGTTTATTGCAGAAAATGAGGGATTGTTAAGTTTTACGAGCGATTGAAAAATTGCGATTAAAATGCGAGCGGGATGAGTCTGCTTCGGCATCACAGATTTGTGGGTTCGATTCCCATCCGGGAGGTGCGTTATTTTAACGAGAAATTAACGAGGATGTAAAAGTATTGTTATTTTTAATTAATGTCAGTAGATAATGTGGACAAACGAATTTTTATAGCTATTAATATAACAAGAATATTATGCAATTCATAATACTGCCGTGTGTAGGAAGAAAGCAGTAACTGCAAAAAAACGGGTCAATGGATTCGTCTAAGTTTACAGTTAAAAAAACAAAATACGAGTTTAGCTATTCTGTATAAATTATAAATCAAAAACATTTACTACTTTTTCGACATGGGAATAAAGCAGTTTTATTCAGATTTATTCTTTTGTAGTTACTGCGCTCTTCCTAAAAACGGCAGAATAATGGAGGATGTTTTTAGGTGATGGATAAAATTCTAATACTTGAAATAATGTATTTTGAAAACAATCAATTTCAGTGTTCAAAATGTTACCAAAAGATTCCTAAACGAAATCTGTAAATATACAGATTTCTGTACAGGCCGGTATTGCAGGTCCCCAAACCAAATCTGTGAATTTGTGAGTGAGGCTGTGTGCATGTGTGCTGTATCTCAAAAACTAATATAGCAATTGATATGAAACTTTAAACATACGTCTTATTTGATAATCTGAAGAACTGTAAAGCTTTTGGTAAAATTTCGTACACCGGAAGTGGGTGTTTACCTTAACTGTTTTTTGTTTTTTGCAAATATTTTCTTAAATATGAAAAATATCACAAAAACATTTAAACAAACATTGGAGGCAACAAAAAAATGAACATCTTTTGCTTGAAAACATTTTTCATAAAATCATTTTTATTCGAGAAAAAAATTATTATTATTTTTTTAATTTTTGGTTTATAATTATAAAACGATAATAGTTACAGCAAATTTATGTTATTAATAATTGTAGATAATGCTAAAATGAACAACTTATAAAGAATAAGTTTTTTTCGAAATCCCTTCAGTTTTTGAGTAAACTGAGTTTTTGAATTTGAAGTATAATTTTTCCATCTTTCATAATTTTGACGTTTTAAACGTCAGTTTCATCCGAGTTTACGCAACGCTCGATATACATTTAAAATATGATTTCAATTGAAAATAAACCTTGAAAACGTAAATATAAATCAAGTCGGAGAAAGTAACATGATGGCCACATCACCATTTTTACTTTCTCCGTTACGAAGTACGAGAAAGTATTGTGATCGTGATTTTTTTTCAAAATTTTTTTTACGGGAAAATCCGTTTTGGGGTCCCTAGATGCCATTTCAACAATTTCTGGAAAAAAATTTTTTGTGTCTGTGTGTGTGTGTTTGTGTGTGTGTGTATGTGTGTGTCTGCCTGTGTGCGCTGTATCTCAAAAACTTATAGAGCAATTGATATGAAACTTTGAACATCCGTCATATTTGATAATCTGAAGAACTGAAAAGCTTTTGGTAAAATTTCGTACACCGGAAGTGGGCGTTTACCTTCACTGTTTTTTGTTTTTTGCCAATATTTTCTTAAATATGAAAAATATCACAAAAACATTTAAACAAACATTGAAGACAACAAAAAAATGAACATCTTTTGCTTGAAAACTTTTTTCATAAAATCATTTTTATTCGAGAAAAAAATTATTTTTTTAATTTTTGGTTTATAATTATAAAACGATAATAGTTACAGCAAATTTATGTTAATGATAATTGTAGAGAATGCTAAAATGAACAACTTATAAAGAATAAGTTTTTTTTCAAAATCCCTTTAGTTTTTCAGTAAACTGAGTTTTTTCATTTGAAGTATAATTTTTCCATCTTTCATAATTTTGACGTTTCAAACGTCAGTTTCATCCGAGTTTACACAACGCTCGATGTACATTTCAATTGAAAATAAACCTTGAAAACGTAAATTTAAATCAAGTCGGAGAAAGTAACATGATGGCCACATCACCATTTTTTTTAATGTACCGGGTGACCCAGGGATCTGTAAAAGCCCCGTAACTTGTTTGCTATTTGAGATTTCGACTTCTAGTTTTCTTGAACTGGTCCCCACACTTATTCTACATATTTTAAAAATATGTATGTTTTTGTACAGGGTGTCCCAATATACATAACAGAACAAAGTTATGTTTTTTTAAATGGAACACCCTATATTTTATACTTTATTTTCAACCCTCTTGAGAAGCTGATAAAAATAGTATAAGATAGTATGGGTCTATTATGGACGGTTGGCTAGTTATGGGCAAATTTGTGGCAAAAACATGTACACATTGAAAACATTGCAGAAGCGTTCCTAACAAAGATAGCATTATTATTTATATACTAGAAAAATTTCCACATCATAAAGAATAATACACATCGGCTTTAGTTCTCTTTTATTCATAGTGCTATACAGGGTGTCAACATACGCAAAACAATGGATAACTATTTTTTTTCAAATGGAACACCCTATATAAGTTGCCACCAATCTATGGCATTTTTAATAAACTTTCCAATGATATACATCTTGTATAACAAAATATTAAGGATTCTTGAGATTTATCAATAAAAACATATTTCTTTTGTCACCTTGCGCAGATTTTTGGATTTTCAGCCAAAACTATACATTTTCATGAAAAATTATAGGAGACCAAAGTTGTAGAGCGAAAAATTTTCGATCGACATGGGTCTTTCAACTTTTAAGATAATGCGTGTATTACCCGCCAGAGTGCGCAAACTCGTGACCGTATATGCATTTTAGCGTTTTTTATTAATAAATTGCATTATACTTTTTTTTTCGCACCCTCTAGCGGAAAAACGGGAAATTATAGGGAAATTAAAATGGCCCATATCGATTGAAAATGTTCCGCTCTACAACTCTTAATAGAAGCAATTTTTGCCAAAAATGCATAGTTTTCCCTAAAATGCAAATTGAAAATATATGTATCAATTTTTGTGTTTTTCAATGGTTTTTTGTATTTTTAGTGAAAACTATGCATTTTTGGCAAAAATTGCTTCTTTTAAGAGTTGTAGGGCGGAGTTTTTTCAATCGATGTAGGTCATTTGAATAATTCTATAATTACCCGTTTTTCTGCTAGAGGACGTGGAATATAAAGTATAGTGCAATTAATTAACAAAAAATTTGAGAAAAACGCTAAAATGCATATACGGTCAAGATTTTGCGCACTCTGGCGGGCAATGCACGCATTATTGGAAAAGTCGAAGGACCTATGTCGATCGAAAATTTTCCGCTCTACAACTTTGGTCTCTTATTATTTTTTCAGAAAATGCATAGTTTTGGCTGAAAATTCAAAAATGAGCAGGAGGTGACAAAAGAAATATGTTTTTATGGATAAATCTCAAGAATCCTTAATATTTAATTATACAAATTGTACATCATTGGAAAGCTTATTAAAAATTCCATGCACTGGTGGCAAGATATATAGGGTGTTCCATTTGAAAAAGAATAGTTATCCAATATTTTGCGTATGTTGACACCCTGTATAGCAGTATGAACAAAAAAGAACCAAAGCCGATTTGTATTATTCTTCATGATGTCGAAAATTCTTCAGTGTATAAAAAATGACGATAGCTTTGCTAGGAGCGCTTCTGAAATTTTTTCAATGTGACCTTGTTTTTGCCACAAATTTGCCCATAACTAACCAATCGTCCATAATAGACCCATACTATCTTATATTAGTTTTATCAGCTTCTCAAGAGGGTTGAAAATAAAGTATAGAATATAGGGCGTTCCATTTAAAAAAACATAACTTTGTTCTGTTATGTATATTGGGACACCCTGTACAAAAACCTATATATTTTTAAAATATGTAGAATAAGTGTGGGTACCAGTTCAAGAAAATTAGAAGTCGATATCTCAAATAGCAAATAAGTTATGGGGCTTATACAGATCGCTGGGTCACCCGGTATATATATATATATATATATTCGGTTTTTGTCAGTAGATAATGTGGACAAACGAATTTTTATACCTATTAATATAACAAGAATATTATGCGATTCATAGTAATCACAGATGTTTAAAAAAAACAGTTTCAAAAGTTACCAAAAGATTAATCTTTAATCGTACAGCTGCCTTCATCGGCCGGTTGGTTATATTGATACTAGAGGGTGGTAAGTCATCATCGATTACCGAAATCGTCACCATCCGCGTAACAGATTCCGTTATCAACAATCACCTAAAAAAATCTGTAAATATACAAATTTCTGCATCAGACGGTATTGCAGACTCACACAACAAATAAAACATACAGATTTTCATGATTCGCAAAACTAAATCTGTAAATAGACAAATTTCTGTATCGGCGGGCAAAGGCGTTTCCAACCAACTCTAGGGGGGGTAATTAAAAAATGGTGATGTGGCCATCATGTTACTTTCTCCGACTTGATGGTATCATTTATATTTACGCTTTCATGGTTTATTTTCAATTTGAATCATATTTTAAATGTACATTGAGCACTTTGTAAACTCGGAGGAAACTGACGTTTAAAACGTCAAAAGTATGAAAGATGGAAAAATTATACTTCAAATATAAAAACTTAATTTATTCAAAAACTAAAGGGATTTCGAAAAAAACTTATTCTTTGTAAGTTGTTCATTTTAGCATTCTCTACAATTATTATTAACTTACATTTGCTGTAACTATTATCGTTTTATAATTATAAACCAAAAATTAAAAAAATAACAATAAATTTTTTTCTCGAATCAAAATGATTTTATGAAAAATGTTTTCAAGCAAAAGATGCTCATTTCTTTGTTGTCTTCAAAGTTTATCTAAATGTTTTTGTGATATTTTTCATATTTAAGAAAATATTGGCAAAAAACAAAAAACAGTTGAGGTAAACGCCCACTTCCGGTGTACGAAATTTTACCAAAAGCTTTTCAGTTCTTCAGATTATCAAATAAGACGGATGTTCAAAGTGTCATATTAATTGCTCTATTAGTTTTTGAGATACAGCGCGCACAGACAGACACACACACAGACACACACACATACACACAGACACAAAATATTTTTTTTCAGAAATTGTTAAAATGGCATCTAGGGACCCCAAAACGGATATTTCCATAAAAAAAAATTTTGGAAAAAAAATCACGATCACAATACTTTCTCGTACTTCGTAACGGCGAAAGTAAAAAAAGATATATAAACTGGTGCTTCCGCTCTCATTCACCTGTTCCGTGAAATCTCGCTATCCTTTTCGAACGTTTTAAAGCGTTGGAAAAATTTACCAGTTATATCATTTGTTTGGAATATGGAATATCGGTAATTTTTAACAATACAAATTATTAAGCGAAAAATTCTTAGGGTGGTAATTACCCGATTACCCCCCCCTTTGGAACCGCCACTGTCGGCGGGTATTACAGATTTACAAAACGGAATCTCTAAATGTACCGATTTCTATGTTGGTCAGTATCCTAAACGAAATCTGTAAATATACAGATATTGCAAGTCCCCAAACCAAATCTGTAAATTTGCGGATTTCTGTATCGGACAGAATTGAAGATTCTCAAAACGAAATCTGTACATTTGCAGATTTTGTTATCGGCCGGTATTGCAGATTCACCAAGCAATTATATATGTCGATTATAGATGGCGGCAGTGTTTTTAAATAAACTTTATGGTGTATTTTCTACTTGTCCAATTCGTGTCGGATTGTAAACTTTCATAGACATGTCTTAAAGAAACATAAAGGTGTTAACGCGTCTCATAACAACCGCTTGGGATACATTTTTGCGAAGAAGATTAATATACTGGGTATTTTTTTTATCGTGGGCCATAGGATTTTACATGCTAAAAATTATACCTTGTGTTAATGTATATTTTATTATAAAATATTGAAGGAAATTTTAGTTAGTAATAAATCAATTGTTTTTCTACATGATGCGCTTAGTCAGAATAATTTAAACATGTTTTATTCCATTAAAAAATGAAATTATTTAAAATAAATAACTGAGCAAAAATAATCAATGTACCTTGAATTTCTGAAATGTCAGATTGATTAGTGAATTAATTTCATTTTTTAATGGAATCAAATATGTTTAAGGTAATCTAATTAAGCGCATCATGTGGAAAACTAATTGATTTATTACTAATTAAAATTTGCTTTAAAATTATATGTTAAAATATACATTAACACAAGGTATAATTTTTAGCATGTAAAATCCTATGGCCCACGATCAAAAAACATACTGTATAATAATCAAATTAAAGGTGGAAACTGAAAAGAAAATTAATGCCGTCAGAAAATAGAGTACCCAAGTATTAGATTCAGTTCCCCTGCGGTTGACAAGGGTCAAGGTTCGGTCGCCTTCCGCTCTACTCTGAGGAGAGTTTTTAGTTGGTATACTCCCGCCCTTCAGGGGGAGAACTCCAACACTGCCCCACTATAGCGGCGTCTATAAAAGATCTTCTCTCCTCTCTTAAAATAAAATAAAATAAACTTTCATAGACAACGCGTTCATGGATAAAGTAAAAGGGATCGGCGACTCTCTCTGTATAAAACATTTACCGCATTTTTAAATCGTCACTGTAGTCATGGCATGGCGCTGGTGTTGCAAAAGCGGGCGCAGGTAGAACGGGTTGCATAAGGAGTGGGTTTCCGAATTTCACAGTGCTTGATTAAAATCAAATGTAGGAGTAATAAGAAGTCATTGATTAAAATAATATATTTATTGCAAATTGCACAAATGGTTACATGCAGTATAATAATATACATATATACTTAAAATTAAAACAAAATCAGAAGCATGATTGATGAACAAGAGGTATTTAACTTAACTATTCGTGAATACTGTGCAGATTGTAATGTAATACTTTTATTTAATGCATCTGTAACAAGTGAGGTTGTCTCAAATTTATTTAACTAAGGTTTTTAACCTTGAGAATGGAGGGAAGGGTTCGTTTACACAATCAGAATAAACCAAACCAATTTACCCAATTAATTTTAATTTACTCGGACTAAACATCAAGCCGCTGACGTATCATTATTGTTGGGACGATGGTGGAGGATATTATTTTAGAAAATAATGTGAGAATCTCTGAAGACAGCCCGGCTTTTGTGATAGCGGAAATTGGACAAAACCACCAGGGAGATGTCAAAATCGCCAAAAAGTTAATTCGAGTCGCTAAAGTAAGTTCTTTTTAAGTAAATTTAAATATTGTGTCTAGTACAACATGTAGGCAAGAGATTCCGCAAGTTTGCCTATTTATTTAACAAACTGATTGAGGTTGGCGGCACTTACTTTGTGATACATTTTTAATTAAATAAAACACACTTTTACTTTGTTAATATCATACTGTTTATTTATAGTTACTTATAGTTTGTTTGATCGAAACTGCAGTCACTATAAATAAACAGTATGATATTAACTAAGTAAAAGTGTGTTTTATTTAATTTATTTAACAGTTTAATTTTTAAAATATTGTGTAACTAATTTAATTCTATTGTTAGCCTATTAAATGGCTATCGACCAAAGGTTCGTTTTTAATTAAATCACAAATCAACAATCAAATTTAATTTTTTTATTAATAAAGTTGACCGTCTTGAAATGCATTATCGGTGATTTATTTTAGTTATCATGAGCAAAACCTAGACGGTGCCACTGACACATTTTTTTTCTCTTGAAATGCTCTTCGATGGATTTTTAGTTGGTACGAACGAAACCCAGGCGGCGCCACCAAACAAAATTGTAGCGTCGATTTTTTTCCCTTTTAATTTAAAAACTACGCAGAAAATAAACGCGTACATCTTACAATCCTTCAATAGAAATCGTCTGACTTTCAGGAATGTGGCGCGAACTGTGTGAAATTCCAAAAAACCTGTCCAGAGGAAAAGTTCACCCAATCAGCTCTGAGGCGCGAGTACATTTCCGAAAATTCATGGGGGCGGACCTACGGGGAACACAAACAGTTTTTGGAGTTCAGCGAAGAGGAATTCAAGGAGCTGCAGGAGTTCTCCAAAGAGATCGGTATACTTTTCACGGCCTCGGCGATGGATTTGGTCTCTTTAAAGTTTCTGGGCTCGATTGGTGTTCCATTTATCAAGATCGGATCAGGAGACGCAGACAATTTCTGCTTGATAGAAGCTGCCGCCGAAATGGAGACACCTTTAGTTATTTCGACTGGCAAGTACAACCACCAAAAGTTAAAGATGTTATCAAAAATATGCGTTTTGTTTATTTTGATATCTTGAGTTGCCTTAAAAATAAACAAAACTGGCAGATCTTAACACGAAACTATTTTTAAACAAGTAACCTCAAAAAATAAACAAAATGCACTGCACTGGAGAATTCCAGACAGCCAACATAATATTACTTGAGTTATCCCTGTTTTCAGAAAATGTTCTGCCAACTATTTTCGACTTTTTGATCTCACAGTATATAGTTACAATAATTCTATATCTGTAATAATGCGTAAAGCAATCAAATTTACTCTATTTTCTCCCTTTGACTTCGGAGACCGTTTAAAAAATACAAAATAGTCGATTGCACATGGGCGTGTGTGGTATACAATAATCATTCCCACTTGCACCACAGCCGATTAACTTTAATCAGTGGTTAATTCCGGTTTGTACTTCTTTAAAACACCCAATTTCATTCGCAAATCGTTTACACAATAACATATTGATCAAAGAGAGATATTTGGGATATCTTACAAATTTCAAACATTTTTATATTCTCAAACGTTTAATCGTGATTAAGGGATTAAGTACCTGCGGTGCAAGTGGGCCTCACAGTCTGATTCATGTTTGTTTAAGTAGCATCACGTATGTTTCTGTTGTGGATAATTTCGAGCGGATAAGCTGACCCAAATCTTTGTTACAGGAATGCAGAATTTGGAAACGGTTGAGAAGATTTACGAAATAGTTTCACACTACCACAAGAAATTCGTGCTGATGCATTGCGTATCTTCTTACCCGACGTCGCCATCGGATGTTAATTTGAAAGTAATTCAGTTGCTGAAGGATAAATTCAAGGACGTACACATCGGTTACTCTGGACATGAATTGGGCACCGATATTACAGCAGCAGCGGTAGCACTCGGAGCAAAGGTATGAAAACAACAATTAAGCGTGACAGTCTTTATCCGCTTAATGCACTCGGCCGTGTATACCCGGGTTACAGAAACTGAAGAATTCTCGCTTACCCAAATTCGAATTTGGCTTTCACACAGAAATTCAGCCGACTATATGCGTTGAATAGTTCCATACAGATTAGAGCTTAACCTTATTATTTCATTCTATATTTTAATGGTGTGTTAATTATATGAACGATTGTCAGAATTTACAAAATTAATCACAGACATAAAAATTAGAGGGGACTTTTCGTTATTAGTAACAATTTTTTAAGTCCTGGATGTCTGTGTAATCCATTAACTGTATAAATACGGACTGGTAATCGTTGCACAATTGTTATCACATCAAGTAAACAAATTTCTTTGTTGTTTAACAGTTGATTCAACTATGCAAAGAATCGAACTTCATGTTTGATTTCACAGCCACTCAGGACTTCAATAATTGTTGGACACCCGTTACATAGATCCTTGTCTGAGGTAGTGACAAATTAAATACCAATCGGGCCCAAGTAATGTGATTTGAAAATTCTGCATCAAGCAAAAACAAGGGATCTCTGTCTTGCGTTTTGGGTGTTGCGGGGAAATATCTCGTGTTTGGGGGTCTGTGGTAGATTAGGTTAACGATCTAAACACAACGGCTGTTGGAGGAAGAAGGAATGATCTTTAATACGTGTATATTGAGTTGCCCGCTACATGTATATTCGGTTGCCTAGATTACAACACATATTACAAGCCCAAGACAATTTTTGTCTATTCGATAATCCCCTGTTTTATACTCACAATTTATTGAACGAGAAATTAACAGTAAATTGTCCCAAGAATTGACCATTTTTAAACGAACACAATTTACTGCCTGAAACTAGACAATTTAAATTGACTCATTTCTTGTTCAATAAATTGTGTAGTGTAAAACATCTTTAATCCGACTCTGATTTGTGGAAAGAGCTAACTCTTCAGCAGCGGCAGCTCGTGGATTTCTACGAAAGACAAAGATTCCGCTCGTGCTGCACCACTTACTCTAATAGAGGAAGCAAATATTCCGTTGTTTTTTCGGTCAAATTTTCTTCCGTTGCCTCACCGCCGAAGATCCATGAGCCGCCGCTGCTCTCCAGCCACTCTACCCCACTGAGTTCAGTGCTCTACCCCTGCTTTATGTGTCAGTATATAGAATGACTCCCCGCTACATGTATATTCGGTTGCCTGGGGTTCAATACCAACTATTGCAATAATACATTGCAGGGCCCTAGACAATTATCTTTTTTGTCTATTCGATAATCCGTCTATAATTTTGTTGAAAGCGCTAGCTCTCCAGTTACTTACCCTTACTCCCTTTCTAGATGTTTATTCGGTTGCCTGGGTTCTTAGAATTGTAATAACCAATATTTTCATATTTAGGGATCATGGTAGGAAATGCGCAATAGTATATAGTGTATCAAGGGCCGAGGATTGCTAAAAGTGAAGGGTTGCTAAAGCATTTCGGCATGAGCTACACTCGATATTTTTTCGCCTGCCTTAAGGCTCCTGGAGCGTACCTCTAAATTCATTAAAGACATTATTCACAAACGGATAAAGACTTAGAAGTGAAATTTTGAATTCACCTCTGTAAATATATTCTAAAGAGTAGCACGGATTTTTTTTTTTAATAATAATGTTTATAAACAATTTTAATACTAATAATTCTGTAATTTAGAAAAAAAAATCCGTCGTACCCTGGAGTAATTAATTTAAAATTTATTATTTAAATAATATTTTTTCATATTTTCGAAACTGTATCCGAAATTTGAATAATAAGTTATTCATTTTAATACTCTGTCGTGGTGCGCCCTCTGCAGTTTTCTTGTTTAACGGGCTGTGTATATGAGAGGAGGCGTTCCCAAGGCGGTCTCTTGCTGTAACTTTAGCCGCGTTATCTAAATTACACAGTGGTGTTACTAAACATATACATCTTTCGTGACAAGAGGGATTAACGACTCATACAAAAACAGTTGTGTGGAATTATAGGGTTTCAATAAATATATTATATTGCCAAATATTTATGATTAAAATTTCTTCTCTTTGGTCCTGACAACCGGCTATCTACCCGAGGGCTTTTCGTCGATTTCTGGGTATTTCATTGAAATATTTTAGATTAGCCTGTAATGTACTACAAAATTAAGAAATGAAATTAATAATTTGTATCTCGTACATCAATGCAAAAAATAATATGTTAGATTATCGCGGGGCGGAGAGTCAATTAGATTATGAAACTTTCATGGGCCTACAAATGTGCCAACAAGATAAATTAAAAATTAAAAATTAAAAATTAAAAATTAAAAATTAAAAATTAAAAATTAAAAATTAAAAATTAAAAATTAAAAATTAAAAATTAAAAATTAAAAATTAAAAATTAAAAATTAAAAATTAAAAATTAAAAATTAAAAATTAAAAATTAAAAATTAAAAATTAAAAATTAAAAATTAAAAATTAAAAATTAAAAATTAAAAATTAAAAATTAAAAATTAAAAATTAAAAATTAAAAATTAAAAATTAAAAATTAAAAATTAAAAATTAAAAATTAAAAATTAAAAATTAAAAATTAAAAATTAAAAATTAAAAATTAAAAATTAAAAATTAAAAATTAAAAATTAAAAATTTAAAATTTAAAATTTAAAATTTAAAATTTAAAATTTAAAATTTAAAATTTAAAATTAAAAATTAAAAATTTAAAATTTAAAATTTAAAATTTAAAATTTAAAATTTAAAATTAAAAATTAAAAATTTAAAAATTAAAAATTAAACATTAAAAATTAAAAATTAAAAATTAAAATTTAAAATTTAAAATTTAAAATTTAAAATTTAAAATTTAAAATTTAAAATTTAAAATTTAAAATTTAAAATTTAAAATTTAAAATTTAAAATTTAAAATTTAAAATTTAAAATTCAAAATTTAAAATTTAAAATTTAAAATTTAAAATTTAAAATTTGAAATTTAAAATTTAAAATTTAAAATTTAAAATTTAAAATTTAAAATTTATAAGTGTATAATATGTTCCCACAAAATATGTTGCAATTTAAACGAGGAATCCAAAATTATAATAATATATAGGGTGTTTCATTTAAAATAACAAATTTGGTGCTAGAGAGTTAAAAATATTTCACATGAGGAGAACTGATCTAATCTTGTGTTGAGCGACAATCCTGTAAACTTTTAACAAACGGTTTAGCGTAGACACCTTGATATACTATCTACTATTATTGTTCACTTTGAAAAGTAGGCCATGATGGTATCACATGTAGACGCCAATAATGTAGAATTGTTTTCAAATTTATTGTTGGGAAAAGAGTAAATTTTTCAAAACGTAGGCAATACGAAACACGATGTAAAGCAGCAGCAATGTTTCGTTTTCAGAACAAATAATGATACAATGAAATTAAATAGGAATAATCATTACTACCAAAATCAGGGACAGCTTAATATAACAGAAGGGTGATCTTGATATTTTATTATTCATACTCATCGAGGATTTTTCGTAGAAAATTAATTTAAAATGAAGATTTTTTGCGTGTTTTTTTTAAATATAGAATGCCAGAGATACAGAGATATGAAATAACAAAATGGTAAAACTTTTAAAATACTTTTTCCTTACTCACATGTCACTAGAATGAATAGACTCTATAAAAGGTAGAAATCACGTATTAGATAAATCAATTTCCCTAACTTCTCTTCTGAAATACAAATTAAATATGTTCTTTTTTACTTTCTCCGTTACGAAGTACGAGAAAGTATTGTGATCGTGATTTTTTTTTCAAATTTTTTTTTACGGAAATATCCCTTTTGGGGTCCCTAGATGCCATTTTAACAATTTCTGGATTTTTTTTGTCTCTATGTGTGTCTGTGTGTGTCTGTGTGCGCTGTATCTCAAAAACTAATAGAGCAATTGATATGAAACTTTGAACATATTTGAACTTATTTGATAATCTGAAGAACTGAAAAGCTTTTGCTAAAATTTCGTACACCGGAAGTGGATGTTTACCTTAACTGTTTTTTGTTTTTTGCCAATATTTACTTAAATATAAAAAATGTTACAAGAACATTTAAACAAACATCGAAGAAATGAACATCTTTTGCTTGAAAATATTTTTCATAAAATCATTGCTATTCGAGAAAAAAATTTATTAATTTTTTTAAATTTTTGGTTTATAATTATGAAACGATAATAGTTACCGCAAATTTATGTGAATAATAATTGTAGAGAATGCCAAAATAAACAACTTCTAAAAAATAAGTTTTTTTCGAAATCTCGTTAGTTTTTGAGTAAACCTAGTTTTTGTATTTGAAGTATAATTTTTCCATCTTTCATGATTTTGACGTTTTAAACGTCAGTTTCATCCGAGTTTACGCAACGCTCGATGTACATTTAAAATATGATTTCAATTGAAAATAAACCCATGAAAACGTAAATATAAAGTCGGAGAAAGTAACATGATGGCCACATCACATTTTTTTTATTTAAAAAACGATTAAATTTAAGAAAAATCACTTGATATGTTTCACTTATTAAATTATTAATTCCGACTACAAGCCATTTTCAAGGAATGTACATATCAAGTTATTTTTTTACATTTAATCGTTTTTTAAATATTAAATCATGTTTTGTCAAGTGATCAATAAGAATCAAGTTTAAAAATAAATATGGTTATTTTTTAAGTGAAAAAGAGTAAGGTATACCGTCATTATATAAATATGTTTTTTTCTAATTTGCGTCTAAAACGGAGTCATTAACGCACTCATATGGGTTCGTTAATGGCTCGCCGAGTGCTTTAATAATTTTTTTTTTAAGGTTGGCACCGTTCAAATTCAGAGCCGTCAACCTGTGCTAAATTTTTGGCGAGATAGTTTTGAGGGTATGTGATGTGTGGAAATCGCAAACTAATTTCAAATTGTAATGTCAATTATTAGTGCTACCAACCACCATACAATTTTCTAAATATTTATGGTCGATTTTTTAATTTATAAATGGAATAAAAGGGGCAAAATAGAAAAATACTGTAAAAAACTCGTTCATAAGGCCTTTTCTTTGCACTTATCGAACTCGTTTTTATCATCATTACTTTCTCCGATTTATCTATAGTATTGTTTTTTCGAGATATTTTTCATATTTATCGATTTTATACAAAAACTGGTGAGATTTCGTAAAATAATAATTACTTATAAATCGTTAATTTTGGCGTTTTTTTTAAATTGTTTATTAAAATTTCATGCAACTATTACAATTTCATAATTGTACCAAAACAAAATGTTATATTTTTTTGTTTATTCGGAAATTAGTTAATTAAAATATTTATTAATTTGTTCATTTTTACTTTGTGTTCAACTTATGTTAAAATATTTTTGTAATATTTTTCATATTTAGAAAAATATTGGAAATAACCAAAAACTTCCTTAAAAAAATTATACGTCAATCTTGCAAAAAACAACAAGAATAGTGAATTCATCATCGAAGGCAACACTACGGAAATACTCAGAACAAGCGCGCTTGGAGCTGAGATTTTTCGATAATGAATTTACATAAATCTCTCGTCACTTCAGATAAGGCGGTCCCTCCCTTTTACAGACATACACAAGATTCTAATAGTCAGTCAAGTCAAATAAGTATAACAGTGCTGAGCGCCAAAATTTCTCTTGTCTCGCTACATTAATATCACATATGGTGCTCTTCTAGGGGTTTCGCGGGTTAGATGCAAGAGCAAGGGGTTGGTTTGTTTACATTTCTATTTCTTCGTCGGTATCCAATGCCCTTAAGTAAAAACAGTGTTGCAGGAAATTTTATATCGCGCACTATTGAACTGTCACTGTCAGATTTTAGCATAGCCTACTCATATTCCGCGGAAGGTTGTCTAGATTATGCATATTATTTTTTCGGCCCTAGATACGCTAGTTTCGGCCCGATTTCTATGGCCGAAATAAATGGTTTCGGTAGAGGCAGGCGAAAAATAAATCTAGACGGCTTCCATAAATTTTCAATATTAATAGTTTATGTAATTGACTTATAATTTAGGTGATTGAACGTCATATAACGATGGATCATTCCCTGAAAGGTTCGGATCACAGTTGTTCACTGGAACCCGAAGAACTCTCCGATTTGGTGAGGAAAATTAGGAACGTCGAAGTCGCATTGGGCGAGCAGATTAAAATTAGGCGCGGGTGTGAAATGCCCTGTTATATGAAACTGGGCAAAACCCTGGTAGCTTCGAGGGATTTACCACTGGGACACGTCTTGGGACGCGAGGACGTCAAGGTCAAGGTGGCGGAACCCAGGGGAATGGAGGCTGCTTTGATTTATTCGGTTTACGGGAAGAGATTGCTGAAAAACGTTGTTGCGGACGAATCAATTTTGCAAGAATGTCTACAATAAATATATTTTTTTTATTTTGCTCATCGTTAAGCCCCTGAATGTAATGTATCGGTAACGGTTCGCGGGTTTTTTTCTGGTACGGCCGAGGTAGCAAGGGTGGTAATACAGATAGCCAGCCGTCTCTGCAACTGACCCCACAGAACACATACCTTTACTGACCCTACCTATCTGTATTACCACCTCTTGTTCCTCGGCCGTACCAGAAAAAACCCCGCGAACCGTCACTGCTTCATAACAACCCGAAAACAGTAACGAGAAGATGATATAATTCACATGTTGACATACAGAACTAATAACTAATCTCCGGTAACGGGAAAGAGAAGCTTGGTATATTTTCATTCTCGTGACCGTTACCGGGTCGTTGTGAAGCCGCCTTAACAATGTACGTTATTCTTAAATTAGGTCGGCTTGCATGCATCGCGGTAGATGACGTTCCCAATTCTCTCCTGGATAAATAACTATTATTACAGTGGCCAAAGCGCCTTGAATTGGCCGGATTCAGTCGCAAGCGTAAACGTAAATACTATCCGGATAACAGTGTCGGTTCGCGGGTTTTCTTCTGGTACGGCTGAGGAACAAGAGGTGTAATACCGATAGGTAGGGTCAGTTGCAGAGATGGCTGGCTGCGCGACCGCACCATCTGTATTACCACCTCTTGTTCCTCGGCTGTACCAGAAAAAACCCGCAAACCGTCACTGCGGGATAACCCTAGTACAATCCAAATACACACGCACGTTACAGCATAGGCAACCTAATATACACGGAAATCAGAAATTACTTCCTTCCGCATTATCTAATCCGCGTTGTCCGGTTATAAAACTCGTTCAACAAACGCAATCAGCTTCCCGAACAAAACTTCAACAGTTAGTGCCCAATGTTTCAACAGATAACCCGCGAGTAATTTATAATTCCCGCCATTAAGGGTGCTGTCAGTAACGTGCGATCGTGCGTGTGCCCTGATTGATTCCGCTTTGTGTTTAACAGTAATTCCACGCATTACAACGTCCCACCATTACGTCCACCCCCATCGCGGGTTTACACACGCGTTCAGCGCATTTCAATACGAAATTTTCGAATTTGGCGCGCGGACCGTCACCCCGTCGGAATCGAGTGACGAAAAAACAAATGATGATTAATCAAAGTAATATGGCGTTTGGCACAGGTGCACCGAGTCTGGAGTAAAGCGAGGCCCCCCCGAGACACGATCGTGAGTACCGTACGGGCAGCAAGATGAGCGTGGACGCGTACGGCCCCAGCTCGCAGACGCTGACGTTCCTCGACACGGAGGAGGCCGACCTGATCGGGGCCGACACGCAGGGCTCCGACTGCGACTTCACCGACTTCACCATACCCTCGCAGACGCAGGCCTCGCAGCTGGACCACGCCGGGCCCCAGGCGGCCGCCGGAGTTCAGGTACCGTTCGTCGCGCACTGCCCCCCCAAAACTTTGGTCGATCATGCAGCAGCATCATCGACAAGTTTGGTTATGTAAATTGTACATCGTCGTGACGTGCGATTGTAGATAAAGCTGCGGATTGTTGCAATTCGTATGTTCCGGTGTTGTTTACGTACGTCGGTTCGGAATGAGGATGTGAATGCGTGCACCCGACGTGGTAATTAGAACGGTTTGGTGCAACAGCATGTTCTCCTTTATCACATGTGACGTTATTGTGATTAACTGTACTTCCGCGGTATTTATTTGTATGCTTTTTTTAAAACATGCTCGTTAGATGATCGATTGCGAGATCCTTCAGCAGTGTTATTATGTGTGTGTAACTGAGCTTGTTGGGGAATAACCGTTCCTATTATCTTAATTATTTTTTTGTAGCAAGTAAGGGTTTTACAACGGTAATACAATTGATAAAAAGGTTTCTTGTTGGTTTTACAAACACATTTATTTATAGTAATTATGGGATGTATTCGAAGGATTTAACCACTTCGCGCCCATGCTGCTTTGATTTAATCCCAGGTTTGATGAAAAATTAGTTCTTTGTTGTTGTTAATGTTCTACGAAATATGATTTCACTGTCACAAACTTTCCCATTTATGCAAAAAAATATGAAAAAATATTCCATCGACGGCGCTAAAGAAGTAATTTTTTTTGTACAATGTTTTTGTATTCATTTTTTGCTTGTTGCCACAGGCGAACCTGGGCGTGAAGAGGTTAAGGGTAAGATAGGTCCCACCCACCCTTTGCTTTATTTTTATTTAACCCTTTCGCTGCGGCGTTAGGAAAACGCTCCATGTGTGTGGTGCGACTTTAGATTGGCCTGGAACATTACATATATGTTAACAGCAACGCCATCTAGCGGAATAAGAAAACATATACTTATTGTTTGTGGAAAGTTGAAGAACTAGAAACTAACTTTTCGAGAAAAATAAAGAAACATGTTGACGCAAAAATGGAACGTAAATATGCGTCTACAGCACCGAAAGGGTTAAATTACTAAAGCGCCAAAAGTTAATGATTTAGTACAAAAATTGCGTTTAGCTAAAAATATCTGTCACTGCAGGCTACGTCAGACAACTCTCAAAATCACCTTGAAATTCAAACTTTAAATATTTTTAATGGTAATGAAAGCATTTCAGTAAGAAAATTGAATTTTTCTCTAATTTATTGGTGCAAGTTCACTTTGAAATTCAACGTTCTTTTATTTTCCGAAAAAAAACTTCAAATGGAAATGAAAGTGAAGCATCGAAAGTGAATATTTTAGTGCGAAAACCGTCATCTTCTATCTGTAACTTGCAACTACTGCAACTGTCAAAATCTCTTCGTAATTCAATACTCTTTTATTTTACGAAAGAAAACTTTAACCTCTTCAGGAACAAATTAATTTTGAAGTTTTAAATCCTTTAAACAATTGATATTTCGCCAGTAGAACCGAACGCGAGGTATCTGCATGGAAATGTGCAACTGTAGCAGCTTTCAGAGCTTGACATGAGATGGCGGTATTGAACTAAATTAAATTTAATCATGGTGATGGTTGCGACCGTTACTACGTGGTAATTCATTACAAAATCACTGAATAAAACACTTCCTATGTTTTTTACCACAATTTATTTGATGTATGTACAAATATTTCATATACATACATATCACGACTTAAGTTTCGACGTTTTACTGTCATTATCAAGAAAAACGTCGAAACTTAAGTCGTGATATGTATGTATATGAAATATTTGTACATACATCAAATAGATTGTGGTAAAAAACATAGTAAGTATTTTATTCAGTGATTTTAAATTAAATTTGTTTGAAATGTGTTCGTCATTTTTTTTAAACGTACACAAATGTGTTTCTGTCCCTGAAGAGGTTAAATAATGTCAATGGAAGCGTAAAAATACTCTTTAACGTGTAAGTAACGTTTGCCTTTTAGTAAATGCTCCGCAGTTATTGCTTTAACGTATAGGTTATGTTTGCCCTTTAGTAAACGTTCCGCTGTTATTGCTTCGACGTATAGGTTATGTTTGCCCGTTGGTTTTTCCATAAGCACGCTAAGTATTGTTGTTCAGTTTAGATAACCCGTGGCTCTCGACCATCGTAAAGTTATTGCGAAATGTTAAAATTGACGGGTGTATAAGTTTGGACTGTTCCTAACAGGTGGCGCCACTAGCTCTGTTTAAATAAATTTTACATAGTGTAAATCAGACTTTTGCTCAGAACAAATGGCAATTGTGAGCGTTTTTACAACTCTATGTGTACCGTGGACAAACTTTTGTTAAGTGGATAATTTCGCACCGTGATATAACCACACTTAATATTTGCAGATCAATGGAGTTTCCGGTAAGAGCGGGACGAGTATAGGCAATAAAATATCGACCACCACAGCTGCTCTGGGCGAGCTCCAATTCGAGGAGGAGGACGAGGAATTTTATAGCAAGGAACTGCCGGACTACGCGTGCAAGTACTGCGGAATACACGAGCCCAACTGCGTGGTCATGTGCAACCTCTGCAAGAAGTGGTTCTGCAACGGGAGAGGAAACACGTCCGGGAGTCATATCATTAATCACTTAGTAAGTTTTAATAATCGTTTTTTTATTGTCACGAAACCAAACGTACGTAAAACCATTGTATATACATATCTAGTAGTGCAACGCTTATGGGAGAAAAAGAGGCAAGTTTTGGAAGCCTCCGTATGAGGCGCTACCGCTGCGATATAAAATAGATATTAAATTAATTTTACTATGCCCTCATAGATGGCTATGAAAATAATATGCCTACTGAGTTGCCTGAATTTAATATGAAATTATTTGTTTTTGTGGAGAATGACTAATAACACGCGTCCTAATTTACATTTTCGGTCGCACAGCGTTGAGAGATTTACTGTTGATAAATGCTGTGGGTTTGTTTAATTTTTCTATACCTACTCGATACTTTTTTATAATGTTTGGTGTTCCACTACACCCGCTGATCTTAATTATATTTTCGGATGCATGAATTCTTTCTAAATAAAATTAAATAGACTATTTTTCCTATAAATGCAAAATCGGCCATTCCATTAATAAATGCACACTTTTTGGGAGTATTTTAGCGAATTTCACATATCGCTCATTTCATGTCAGACGGTTTTTGGTAAAAATAATAACTGAAGTTTCCGATTGTTTTTCAAATTTTGCAGGCGCATTCTACACATGAAATAATGGAAGTCATGTTTAGCGAAAAAAAAAAGATTTTTTTTTAAGAAGATATGCACGGTTGTAAATTGCAAGAAATTACGAAAAACGTCGGTCGTGCGAACATTCAAACAATTGTATCGTCGAATCCATTAGTCGTACAAAAATAATAAACAGGTCGATTTTGAAGATCTTGAGTCATTCTATGGAGTAGTATATTTAAAATTTTCGTTTAATATTAATAAATTATTATTAATTTGTTTATAAAATTCATTATCATTTTTCATCATCAACTCACCAACTTAAAATTTTGGAAAAAATATTATCATCATATTATCACTTTAATTTGAAGATGGAACTCCAAAGGGCTCTATATGTATTTAAAAAAATCTTTAAAAGAGTACGACCGCGCGACGCCGCGGATTAACATGTCATGTACGACGCAGAGTACGTTTATGGGGACGATGAGGTAGAAAAAGAGAATCAATTTTTATTTTTTCACACATTTGTAATCATCTACTTAGTGGCTAACGATTTTGACTTCGATTTTCCGGTTTGTCCTGGAGTAAATAAACGGTACTTTAAGTCTGTTCTATAATCTTAAAGATAAAAAAATCTACATTAACATTCTTAATATTGAAATTTGAATCCATCTTTACTGGGTGTAGCTTAATAAAGGGAAGACGAAATTATACTCTCCAGTATTGTAAAATTTTATTTCTCCAAACTAGTTTCGAAGGGTTTATGTCTTCATCGTCAGTGGAAAAAACGTCTTAGTAGGATGAAGTAAAAAGAAACAAGTGTGTAGTAATTTTGAATGTTTAAAATTCCTAATAAAGTGTTTGGTAGTGAGTGCATTTGTAATATTTGTCATTTGTTTGGAAAAAATAATGTGGTATTGATGATGTCTTCGTGGGATTAGGTACTTAGGTACGCATTAAAATGGTGTACTACACCATTTTAATGCGTATCCCGTGCTTCGTTTCACCGCCACAAATTTACAATGAAATGTTTAAAGTTAAAAAAAAATTCTAAAACAAAAAAAAAATATTTGGATAGTTAGTTTTTAATAAATAAAATATATCTCAAAGGGTAATCAATTACTCATATTTTCATTTTCTTAAAAATAATATATGTTTTGCCCTGATTCTTGCTGAAAATGTTTCTTTTTTTAAAAGTATGGGCACTTTAAAACTTTTTGAGATATGATTTTTTTATAAAATATAGCAAAACAGAATAATTTGTTTTATTATAAATTTTAAATAGTAGCAAAAAAAATAAAGAACGATGCCGGACCGGGCCAGGCCGAGCTTTGAATATTCACTAGCGGGCCGGGCCGGGCCGGGCCGACAAAACATTTTACTTCTTCGGGCCGAGCCAGGCCTTTGAATATTCATTGCCGGAGTGGGGTGGGTCTTTAAAAGACGGCCTCAGCAGGGCTCTAAATAATTTAAGATCGTTTATTCCTACCCAAAGGACTAACTTGAAAATTAAACTAAATTCAATTTGAAAACTTTAAACTATAAAAGTGAACCATAAAATATGTAAAAATTAAGTAAATAGCCATCTGCGTATCGCTTATTATAGAATTTAGAACAAATTTATTTTTTTCAAAAACTCGTAAGATTTCGAAATATTCTTATTCTAAATTGTTCATTTTGGTATTATCTGTATCTAACTAAATTTGATGTAACGTTAATGATTGAATAATTATTGACAAAAAACTTAAGACCTGGTGTGGCTTATCCTGAAAATGCCGTAGTTAATTTATAATTTTTTTTCATAAATCAATATGAAAGATTTCAACTTTTTTTTGTTACTTTCTATATTCCTCAAAATGATTTTCATGTTAAATTCTTAATGTTCAAATATTAGCTCCCCAAATGATACTGGAACAAAAATCCGTTGAACGTTCCGAAATTTGCGGACCATTCTGTTGACAGTAGTGCGCACTATTACTAGAATAGTATATTACCATTAGGATCTTTTCATTCAACAAATCCATAATATTAATTCAGAATTACTTAAAATACGCCTAAATTTGTGATTAAAACATTAACGTGACCACTAACGTTTAACGGTTTATTGTTTCAGAAATTCCAGGGCACCACCTGTTTTTGCTAAAATAGTAGTTTTAATTTCCTTGATTTCCCCTTTAAATGGAAAGTAGAAAAATAAGCAAGGAGATGGTTATGTAGTGTATGTTTTTCTCTACCAGAAACACATTTTCTCTAAAATCATTTGGGGAGCCAATATTTGAGCATTAAGAATTTAACATGGAAATCCCCATGGTGCGTAAACCAATTCTACACCCTGTATATAAAAAAAATGTCAGAAAAAAAAGTAAACACGGTCAAGATAAATACCCACTTCCGGCGAACAATAATTTACCAAAATATATTCAGTTCAGCACCCAAACAATTTTTCTAGGGATATCAAAGAGGACATTTTTTACTGTTTTTTTAAATATTTTCATGATCACAATACTTTTGCGTACTTTATACGGAGAAAGTAAATATTGTTTTTTCTTTATTTCAATATTGTAGTTTATCTGAATGAAGAATATTTTCAATATTACTGCCGCTATCGTCTTTATGTTAAAATATATTATACGGTGCGGTGTTTATTTATGTTTCTTGATTTTTGTTTACATTACACCTACGCGTGCACAGAAGAGTTTCGGCTCAGACGGTGGCCTCGTATTTCCTATATCGATCGATAATTCAAAAATTCATTCTAAAACGAGTAATAATTTTCAGGTGTGCAACACATATCACACGCTACTCAAGTTTTTCAATGTGTGAATGCTTACGCGCTCTCTTGGTGTAATTCGAAACCCAATTTTTAGCATCAAAAATTTACATTGCGTTGGCATACTAGATATATAAATACAATGGTAAAACCTATAAATTCAGTTTGCCGCCTCTCCCTTTCTTCAGTTTCATCTCTCTCTCTCTCAAAAAATATTTGCCAATCTCTCTCTCTCTCAAAAAATATTTGCCAATCTCTCTCTCTCTCTCTCTCTCTCTCTCTCTCTCTCTCTCTCTCAAAAAAAATATTTCCCAATCTCTCTCTCTCTCTCAAAAAAAATATTTGCCAATCTCTCTCTCTCTCAAAAAATATTTGCCAATCTCTCTCTCTCTCTCTTAAAAAATATTTGCCAATCTCTCTCTCTCTCTCTCTCTCTCTCAAAAAATATTTGCCAATCTCTCTCTCTCTCAAAAAATATTTGCCAATCTCTCTCTCTCAAAAAATATTTGCTAATCCCTCTCTCTCTCAAAAAATATTTGCCAATCTCTCTCTCTCTCAAAAAATATTTGCCAATCTCTCTCTCTCTCTCTCAACAAATATTTGCTAATCTCTCTCTCTCAAAAAATATTTGCCAATCTCTCTCTCTCTTAAAAAATATTTGCCAATCTCTCTCTCTCTCTCTCAACAAATATTTGCCAATCTCTCTCTCTCTCTCTCAACAAATATTTGCTAATCTCTCTCTCTCAAAAAATATTTGCCAATCTCTCTCTCTCTTAAAAAATATTTGCCAATCTCTCTCTCTCTCTCAAAATATTTGCCAATCTCTCTCTCTCTCTCAAAAAATATTTGCTAATCCCTCTCTCTCTCTCTCTCAAAAAATATTTGCCAATCTCTGTCTCTCTCAAAAAATATTTGCCAATCTCTCTCTCTCTCTCAACAAATATTTGCTAATCTCTCTCTCTCAAAAAATATTTGCCAATCTCTCTCTCTCTCAAAAAATATTTGCCAATCTCTCTCTCTCTCTCTCTCTCTCAACAAATATTTGCTAATCTCTCTCTCTCAAAAAATATTTGCCAATCTCTGTCTCTCTCAAAAAATATTTGCCAATCTCTCTCTCTCTCTCTCAACAAATATTTGCTAATCTCTCTCTCTCAAAAAATATTTGCCAATCTCTCTCTCTCTTAAAAAATATTTGCCAATCTCTCTCTCTCTCTCAAAATATTTGCCAATCTCTCTCTCTCTCTCTCAAAAAATATTTGCCAATCTCTCTCTCTCTCAAAAAAAATATTTGCCAATCTCTCTCTCTCTCAAAAAATATTTGCCAATCTCTCTCTCTCTCTCTTAAAAAATATTTGCCAATCTCTCTCTCTCTCTCAAAAAATATTTGCCAATCTCTCTCTCTCTCAAAAAATATTTGCCAATCTCTCTCTCTCTCTCTCAAAAAATATTTGCCAATCTCTCTCTCTCTCTCAAAAAATATTTGCTAATCCCTCTCTCTCTCTCTCAAAAAATATTTGCCAATCTCTGTCTCTCTCAAAAAATATTTGCCAATCTCTCTCTCTCTCTCTCTCTCAACAAATATTTGCTAATCTCTCTCTCTCAAAAAATATTTGTCAATCTCTCTCTCTCTCAAAAAATATTTGCCAATCTCTCTCTCTCTCTCTCAAAAAATATTTGTCAATCTCTCTCTCTCTCTCTCTCAAAAAATATTTGCCAATCTCTCTCTCTCTCAAAAATATTTGCCAATCTCTCTCTCTCTCTCTCTCTCAAAAATATTTGCCAATCTCTCTCTCTCTCTCAAAAATATTTGCCAATCTCTCTCTCTCTCAAAAAAAATATTTGCCAATCTCTCTCTCTCTCAAAAAATATTTGCCAATCTCTCTCTCTCTCAAAAAATATTTGCCAATCTCTCTCTCTCTCAAAAAATATTTGCCAATCTCTCTCTCTTTCTCAAAAAATATTTGCCAATCTCTCTCTCTCTCTCTCTCTCAAAAGATATTTGCCAATCTCTGTCTCTCAAAAAATATTTGCCAATCTCTCTCTCTTTCTCAAAAAATATTTGCCAATCTCTCTCTCTCTCAAAAAATATTTGCCAATCTCTCTCTCTCTCAAAAAATATTTGCCAATCTCTCTCTCTCTCAAAAAATATTTGCCAATCTCTCTCTCTCTCAAAAAATATTTGCTAATCTCTCTCTCTCTCAAAAAATATTTGCCAATCTCTCTCTCAAAAAATATTTGCTAATCTCTCTCTCTCTCTCTCTCTCAAAAAATATTTGCCAATCTCTGTCTCTCTCAAAAAATATTTGCCAATCTCTCTCTCTCTCTCAACAAATATTTGCTAATCTCTCTCTCTCAAAAAATATTTGCCAATCTCTCTCTCTCTTAAAAAATATTTGCCAATCTCTCTCTCTCTCAAAAAATATTTGCCAATCTCTCTCTCTCTCTCTCTCAAAAAATATTTGCCAATCTCTCTCTCTCTCAAAAAATATTTGCCAATCTCTCTCTCTCTCAAAAAATATTTGCCAATCTCTCTCTCTCTCAAAAAATATTTGCCAATCTCTCTCTCTCTCAAAAAATATTTGCTAATCTCTCTCTCTCTCAAAAAATATTTGCTAATCTCTCTCTCTCTCAAAAAATATTTGCTAATCTCTCTCTCTCTCTCTCTCAAAAAATATTTGCCAATCTCTGTCTCTCTCAAAAAATATTTGCCAATCTCTCTCTCTCTCAACAAATATTTGCTAATCTCTCTCTCTCAAAAAATATTTGCCAATCTTTCTCTCCAAAAATATTTGCCAATCTCTCTCTCTCTCAAAAAATATTTGCCAATCTCTCTCTCTCTCAAAAAATATTTGCCAATCTCTCTCTCTCTCAAAAAATATTTGCCAATCTCTCTCTCTCTCAAAAAATATTTGCCAATCTCTCTCTCTTTCTCAAAAAATATTTGCCAATCTCTCTCTCTCTCTCTCTCTCTCTCAAAAGATATTTGCCAATCTCTGTCTCTCAAAAAATATTTGCCAATCTCTCTCTCTCTCTCAAAAAATATTTGCCAATCTCTCTCTCTCTCAAAAAATATTTGCCAATCTCTCTCTCTCTCTCTCAAAAATATTTGCCAATCTCTCTCTCTCTCTCAAAAATATGTGCCAATCTCTCTCAAAAAATATTTGCCAATCTCTCTCTCTCTCTCAAAAATATGTGCCAATCTCTCTCAAAAAATATTTGCCAATCTCTCTCTCTCTCTCAAAAAATATTTGCCAATCTCTCTCCATCTTTTGAGGGACCCAAGAGATCTATAATCAATTACTATTTCCAGGTTCGCGCCAAACACAAGGAGGTCACGCTTCACAAAGACGGCCCACTCGGCGAGACGGTTTTAGAGTGCTACAGCTGCGGTGTGCGAAACGTCTTCGTTCTGGGCTTTATACCGGCGAAGGCGGATTCCGTCGTCGTGCTGCTGTGCAGGCAACCGTGCGCCGCACAGAATTCATTAAAGGTAGGTCGTGTGTGTCTTCAAAATCCCCGAATTGATTTACGCCGATCAAAGCGAGGCACCGGTTTAACGTGTCAACTGTTTATTTTGCGTGTCCCGGGAGGTCAAAGTGAGGCATCGGTTTAACGTGTTCATTTGAAAAAACTTATTGTTTATTTTGCGTGTCCCAGGACATGAACTGGGAGCAGGAGCAGTGGAAGCCGCTGATATCGGACCGGTGCTTTCTGACGTGGCTCGTGAAGATCCCGTCCGAACAGGAACAGCTCAGGGCCAGGCAGATATCCGCCCAGCAGATCAACAAGCTGGAGGAGCTGTGGAAGGAGAACGTCGACGCGACGTTCCAGGACCTCGAGAAGCCCGGCGTCGACGAGGAACCCCAACAGGTAATGCGTGATAATTTTTGAATCTACCACCTATCTTATGTTCATTAAAAAAAAAACTCGAGTGTGCCATGATTTTTTATTTTTAAAAATTTAAGTTGGCGCACACATTCCGGTTTAGGAATTGACGTACGAAACGTCGGATCTTTCTTAAAGTCACAATTATTCCGTGGCCACAATGGTTTACAGCAACCAATAAAAAAACGTTACTAGTTGAAAGTTATTTCCGAAATGGGACTAACATGGACGGAAATTGGGTGTGTTTATTCGACGCACCTTCGGCTGAGTTTCATTATTTATGATGAATTTAAAAATACCTTATCATGATCCGTTATGTCTCCGTAAACCAGGAAGTGGTATACCAGTCAAACGTACTTAAAAAAAATCTCAAGTGTGCCATGATTTTCTATTTTTTTTTAATTTAAGTTGGTAACACATATTGAGGTTATGTTACTTATGTTATGTTCCTACAATAAATTCATTTTCTGTGACAAACGATGCGGAGAAATCGTAGATTCATCTTCGTAGATAGTTAATAGGATGCTATTAACCCAAGAAATTTTGGAAGATGAATCTACGATTTCTCCGCGTTGTTTGTCACAGCAAATGAATTTATCGGTAGGAACATAACATAAGTAACATAACCTCAATATGTGTCACCAACTTAAATTAAAAAAAAAATAGAAAATCATGGCACACTTGAGATTTTTTTTTAACGAACATACTTTACATTAAAATTACCACACAATTCCTTCTCTGAATTCCTACGAATAATTCGTTCAGGACGGACGCTATAATCTGTAACCGTACACTCAACCGGCATTTTTTTTTTTCAGGTGCTACTGAGGTACGAAGACGGCTACCAGTACCAGAACATATTCGGCCCGCTGGTGAAACTCGAGGCCGACTACGACAAGCGCCTCAAGGAGTCCCAGACGCAGGAGAACATCGACGTCCGCTGGGACGTCGGCCTCAACAAGAAGACCATCGCCTACTTCACCCTGGCGAAGACCGACGGCGACATGAAGCTGATGCACGGCGACGAGCTGCGCCTGCGGTACGTCGGCGAGATGCACAAGCCGTGGGCCGGCGTCGGACACGTGATCAAGGTGCCCGACAACTTCGGCGAGGACATCGGCATCGAGCTGAAGAACAGCTCCGGGGCGCCCACAGAGTGCAGCAGCAACTTCGTCGTCGATTTTATATGGAAGAGTACCAGTTTTGACAGGTAACAATCATAATAATAATTGTGTTCATTTATTAATGGGCGCGTTTAGCGAATGCAACTGTTGCAAGTTCGCTGAACGATCCGGAATCAAAACTGCTGAATGTATCGCTTGCACTACCTCTGCAAGTCGTGTTTATATTGTTTGAGGTTAGACAACAACCTTGTTTACCGGCAGCAAAATTTAGGTGATTTTTGGAGTAATTATTTTTTTACTACCCCTTCTACGCGTTAACAATCAACTTGTGGTATACCAAACAATGCGGAACGTCTTCATCTATTATGAGAAAAAGTTTAAACAACAAACGCCTTTCCGTTATTTGTTTATAACAATTTTAATCCAAAATTTAGGTGATTTTTGGAGTAATTATTTTTTTTACAACCCCTTCTACGCGTTAACAATCAACTTGTGGTATACCAAATAATGCAGAACGTCTTCATTTATTATGAGAAAAAGTTTAAACAACAAACCTCTTTCTGTTATTTGTTTATAACAATTTTAATCCAAAATTCAGGTGATTTTTGGAGTAATTATTTTTTTACAACCCCTTCTACGCGTTAACAATCAACTTGTGATATACCAAACAATGCGGAACGTCTTCATTTATTATGAGAAAAAGTTTAAACAACAAACCTCTTTCCGTTATTTGTTTATAACAATTTTAATCCAAAATTTAGGTGATTTTTGGAGTAATTATTTTTTTACAACCCCTTCTACACGTTGACAATCAACTTGTGGTATACCAAACAATGCGGAACGTCTTCATTTATTATGAGAAAAAGTTTAAACAACAAACCTGTTTCTGTTATTTGTTTATAACAATTTTAATCCATAATTTAGGTGATTTTTTGAGTAATTTTTTTTTTCAACCCCTTCTACACGTTGACAATCAACTTGTGATATACCAAACAATGCGGAACGTCTTCATTTATTATGAGAAAAAGTTTAAACAACAAACCTCTTTCTGTTATTTGTTTATAACAATTTTAATCCATAATTTAGGTGATTTTTTCAGTAATTTTTTTTTTCAACCCCTTCTACACGTTAACAATCAACTTGTGATATACCAAACAATGCGGAACGTCTTCATTTATTATGAGAAAAAGTTTAAACAACAAACCTCTTTCTGTTATTTGTTTATAACAATTTTAATCCATAATTTAGGTGATTTTTTGAGTAATTTTTTTTTTCAACCCCTTCCCCACGTTAACAATCAACTTGTGATATACCAAACAATGCGGAACGTCTTCATTTATTATGAGAAAAAGTTTAAACAACAAACCTGTTTCTGTTATTTGTTTATAACAATTTTAATCCATAATTTAGGTGATTTTTTGAGTAATTTTTTTTTTCAACCCCTTCTACACGTTAACAATCAACTTGTGATATACCAAACAATGCGGAACGTCTTCATTTATTATGAGAAAAAGTTTAAACAACAAACCTCTTTCTGTTATTTGTTTATAACAATTTTAATCCATAATTTAGGTGATTTTTTGAGTAATTTTTTTTTTCAACCCCTTCTACACGTTAACAATCAACTTGTGATATACCAAACAATGCGGAACGTCTTCATTTATTGTGAGAAAAAGTTTAAACAACAAACCTCTTTCTGTTATTTGTTTATAACAATTTTAATCCATAATTTAGGTGATTTTTTGAGTAATTTTTTTTTTCAACCCCTTCTACACGTTAACAATCAACTTGTGCTATACCAAACAATGCGGAACGTCTTCATTTATTATGAGAAAAAGTTTAAACAACAAACCTCTTTCTGTTATTTGTTTATAACAATTTTAATCCAAAATTCAGGTGATTTTTGGAGTAATTTTTTTTTTCAACCCCTTCTACACGTTAACAATCAACTTGTGATATACCAAACAATGCGGAACGTCTTCATTTATTGTGAGAAAAAGTTTAAACAACAAACCTCTTTCTGTTATTTGTTTATAACAATTTTAATCCAAAATTTAGGTGATTTTTTGAGTAATTTTTTTTTTCAACCTCTTCTACACGTTAACAATCAACTTGTGCTATACCAAACAATGCGGAACGTCTTCATTTATTATGAGAAAAAGTTTAAACAACAAACCTCTTTCTGTTATTTGTTTATAACAATTTTAATCCAAAATTCAGGTGATTTTTTGAGTAATTTTTTTTTTCAACCCCTTCTACACGTTAACAATCAACTTGTGATATACCAAACAATGCGGAACGTCTTCATTTATTATGAGAAAAAGTTTAAACAACAAACCTCTTTCTGTTATTTGTTTATAACAATTTTAATCCATAATTTAGGTGATTTTTTGAGTAATTTTTTTTTTCAACCCCTTCTACACGTTAACAATCAACTTGTGCTATACCAAACAATGCGGAACGTCTTCATTTATTATGAGAAAAAGTTTAAACAACAAACCTCTTTCTGTTATTTGTTTATAACAATTTTAATCCAAAATTCAGGTGATTTTTGGAGTAATTATTTTTTTACAACCCCTTCTACACGTTAACAATCAACTTGTGGTATACCAAACAATGCGGAACGTTTTCATCTATTATGAGAAAAAGTTTAAACAACGAACGTCTTTCCGTTATTTGTTTATAACAATTTTAATCCAAAATGTTAAAATTCACAGGCGCAGAGGTTAAGCATTTCAAAACTGATTGAGAGCCACTGGAATTGCCTGCGTGTTTTGGATGGGTATCTAGAGTCAACTTTTCCGGAAAGATCTTTGTTAAATGGCAAAAATAAAAAAGGAAGTCGTGTCACTTTTGGACAATGAGTTACTGCTTGTCTAGCGAGCCGCGGCAGGTGGGGGTAAAGTTTGTGCAGAGTTAGAACAAGATAACCAATCTACGCCTGGCCGCACCGCTGAATTGATTTTGTGCCGATTCAGTGTCTTTATTTACACGTCCACGTGAATGCTCGCTGAATATTTATGAGATTGCGACGCCCTCTCTCTTGAAATTTAAGATGGTCACTGCGCTATCAGTCACGGCTCGCTAGTTTCCATTCGTTTAGGGTGCACAATTCAATTCAAATCACTTTTTCTTTTGTTTATAAATACTTCTACAACAGTAAGTATTGTGTTTTACTTCAGGATGCTGCGCAATCAGTGACGGCTCGCTGTTTTCCATTCATCACTTTCTTTTGTTTACAAATACTTTTGTAACGGTAAGTGTTGTTTTACTTCTTCAGGATGCAGCTGGCGCTGAGGAAGTTCGCCGTTGACGACACGTCCGTCTCCCCCTACATATACCACCGCCTGCTGGGACACGAGGTCGAGGAGGTCCTCTTCCGCTGCCACCTGCCCAAGCACTTCTCCGCCCCGAACTTGCCCGACCTGAACCGGTCGCAGGTGTACGCGGTCAAGCACGCCCTGCAGCGCCCCCTGTCGCTGATCCAGGGGCCGCCGGGCACCGGGAAGACCGTCACGTCCGCCACCATCGTCTACCAGCTGGTCAAGCAGAACGGCGGGCCGGTGCTGGTCTGCGCCCCCAGCAACACCGCCGTCGATCAGCTGACCGAGAAAATACACCGCACCAACCTCAAGGTCAGTACAAATACACGATTAAAAAATGTATTAACCACTGAATTAATTCCTGGTAAATACCTAACTTCATTTATCACTAGCAGTAAAAAAGAATTAATAATAAATGCTTTATTAGTGTGAATCCAGCAGTGGTGGCAAGTGGCATGAGCATAAGATATTGAGCTTTCTGCCGTTAATTTTAGATGGCGCCACAATAGAAATTAGATGGATTTCTGTAAATTATGTTTGTTGCCAACACTAGATGGCGCTTTTCAGTTCCAATTTATCTACATGCCAACCTCAAGGTCAGTTTTGAAATACACGATTAAAAAATGTATTTCCCACTGAATTAATTCTTGGTAAACATCTAACTTCATTTATCACTAGCAATAAAAAGAATTAATAATAAATGCTTTATTGGTGTGAATCCAGCAGTGGTGGCAAATGGCACGAGCATAAGAAATTGAGCTTTCTGCCGCTAATGTTAGATATAGACAATAGAAATTAGATGGATTTTTGTAAATTATGTTTGTTGCCAACACTAGATGGCGCTTTTCCGTTCCAATTTATCTACATGCCGTGTAACTTGAAATGTGGAATGTCAAACGCTTAAAGTGCGGAAATTGAGGACGAATAAAACTATTAAATTAATTGATAAATAAAAAATGAAACATTATTAACAAGGTAAATATTGGTATTCTAAATCACTATGTTTTACTATTTATATTAAGTATAATAAATATTATACAACTTGCCTAACTGGTTTTGTGCACAAGGACATTCTGAAAGAAAAATGCAGAAAAATTGTGGAAGTATAATATTTATTAATGTAAATTGTAAAGCAAGTAAAACGCAAGTGTTTTTGATAATCAATATTTAACTTATTTTAATGAAGTATGAAATAATTTGAACAAACACACCCACATAATGGTTGTTAGTTCCGGCCGCTGATTACAGATGGCGCTTATCTTTTCCATTTATCAACATGCCTTGCCACTTCCCGTTATTCTTTCATCATATGGCCACTGTAGTAGAGGTGAAGATAAAGATGGGTGCGAGTCAAATTCTATTAGTTTGGTAGAGATAAACATTAAATATTCATGTATTAAGGTGCAGTATATACAGGGTGTTTCAGAGCTCTGGGAACGGTCAATCACGTGCTTATTTGTTAAAATTTCGAAAAATGTTTTATACAAAAGTTGTGTATAATAGTGAGCTGCACGCCCTAAAAATATTTTAATTTATACAGGGTGTCTCATCACAAAGTTACAGACCAAACTTATGTTTTTTTAAATGGAACGCCCTGTATTTTTTGTCATTTTTGAATTATATGGAGCAAATAAAGGTGAGTTACTTCAATCCTCCCTATACCTATCGTTTGCCGTTTTCGAAATATTTGAAGATTTGTTGAAATGCATGGTCTGGGTGAAATTTTATTTTTGCCCCAGTGATTGACGTTGAACGATTAAAAACATTTCTATTATTTGGTTGAAGGTTCGAACTATAGAGCCAACCATGATTTCGTACAAAAAATTATACAGGGTGATAAAAAAAATGCGGTAGAAAAACCGAACTTATAAAGTTGAATAACTTGGTTTTGTCAAATGGCACACCCTGTATTTAGTAACGTATTCTTAAGTAGAATCCAATTATCTTTCAGATTGTATAAGGGTTCCCTGTTCCTAATCCCAATAGTTTTCTTGTATTCAGCGATTATCATATCAGGAATAATTATTATAATCTGAAAGATTATTGGATTCTACTTGAGAATACGTTACTAGATACAGGGTGTGCCATTTGAAAAAAACGAAGTTATTCAACTTTATAATTTGGGTTTTTCTACCGCATTTTTTTTATCACCCTGTATAATTTCTTGTATGAAATCATGGTTGGCTCTATAGTTCTAACCTTCAAGCAAACAATTAGAATGATTTTAATCGTTCAACGTCAATCACTGGGGCAAGAATAAAATTTCAGCCAGACCATGCATTTCAACCAATCTTCAAATATTTCGAAAACGGCAAACAATAGGTATAGGGAGTATTGAAGCAACTCACCTTTATTTGCTCCATATAATTCAAAAATGACAAAAAATACAGGGTGTTCCATTAAAAAAAAAACATAAGTTTGGTCTGTAGCTTTGTTGTGAGACACCCTGTATAAATTTAAATATTTTTAGGGCGTGCAGCTCACTGTTATACACAACTTTTGTATAAAACATTTTTCGAAATTTTGAAAAATAGAGCTCTGAAACACCCTGTATACTTGTGGAAGAATAATATTTAATTAATGTAAATTGTAAAGCAAGTAAAACCAAGTGTTTTTGATAATCAATATTTAACTTATTTTAGTGTACTTTGAAATAATTTGAACACACACATATAACAGTTGTTAGTTCCGGCCGCTAATCACAGATGGCGCTTATCCATTTCAATTTATCAACATGCATTGCCGCTTCCTGTTATTCTTTAATGGTATGTCGGCCACTGTTCACCTCTACTAAAGATAAAGATGGGTGTGAGTCGAATTCTATTAGTTTGGTAGAGATAAACATTAATGGTGTTATTCTGAACAAAAATGTTAGCGTTAACAGCGGTGTTATTTGCTAACATCAACAGATGTTATGAATATACTATTCTGTACACTGTTTGTCAACTAACATCGATGTAAATTAACATTTTCGATGTTAAACAACACTTGTCAAAACGGTCGACATTATGAGATATTTTGAGGTTATTTCGTAGTTTGTGTTTTTCGTCAACAAAAAACTCAAATTTGGAATTTTATTCCAATATTATGTGCATGCTTTATGAAACACTCATTTTCTTTCTAAAAATATTCTCAAAAACGTATTATTAACCATCTATTATAATATACATGAAGTTGGTCGCTCTGTAGACATTGCACTGTTGCCAATTTGTGTACATCGGGCTGTTCAGAATACAGTTTTTAACAGCGCTGTTAAATTTCATATAACATTGCAATGTTAATAACGTCGCTGTTAATAACAGTTGTTCAGAATAACACCATAAATATTCATGTTGTGTAGTGTATTAAGTTGCGGTATATTTATATATGAGATATTTGTACCTTAAATTTTATTTGTTTATATCAATATTGTTTCCCCATCAGAACAGAACACTTACGGACCGGTTTCATAGGGAAACAATATTGAATGTTTACATTATCAAGTTGGGTAAAGTAAAACGCTTGTTTTGTTCCATAATTTTATTTTCAGTTGGCTGACACGTGTTTCGATCGGTTAGGATCATTTTCAAAGTTAAACTAATCATCACCACGGACAACATCATTAGCGCCATAATTTCACCCCGCCATTAACATGCCTTACCTGTGTATACAGTACGTTTTTTTTTATCGTGGGCCATAGGATTTTACATATTAAAAATTATAGCTTGTTTTTAATGCATATTTCAACATATAATTTTAAAGCAAATTTTAGTTAGTAATAAATCAATTACTTTTCCACATGATGCGCTTAATTAGATTACCTTAAACATGTTTTATTCCATTAAAAAATGAAATTAATTCACTAATCAATCTGACATTTCAGAAATTCAAGGTACTTTGATTATGTTTGCTCAGTTATTTATTTTAAATAATTTCATTTTTTAATGGAATAAAACATGTTTAAATTATTCTGACTAGCACATCATGTAGAAAAATAATTGATTTATATTACTAACTAAAATTTCCTTCAAAATTTTATGATAAAATATACATTAACACAAGGTATAATTTTTAGCATATAAAATCCTATGGCCCACGATAAAAAAAATACCCTGTATATATTGTAACATTTCATTACATTAAATTAGTTTAACTTTGAAAATGATCCTAACCAATCGAAACACGTGTCAGGCAACTGAAAATAAAATTATGGAACAAAACAAGCGTTTTACTTTACCCAACTTGAAAATATGGTTCCATCAAGAAAGTAGCACAACAAGTATTCAATATGTTTACATTATTACTGTTATATTTGTCACCGTTGGCATTCCCATATCTGTCTGTGGTTTGGGTTTAGTACAACATTCAGGCAATAGATTCCACCGCTTTAGCCTTTCTACCGTTATTGGTAGAGATTCTTATCACCAACCGCCACTGGAATCCTTGTTGATTTATGTTTCTTTCATCATCTCAGGTTGTCCGATTATGCGCGAAGTCCCGCGAGGCCATCGACTCCCCGGTGAGCTTCCTCGCGCTCCACAACCAGATCCGCAAGATGGAGACCAACACCGAGCTGCAGAAGCTCCAGCAGCTGAAAGACGAGACCGGCGAGCTGAGCTCTGGCGACGAGAAACGCTACCGGATGCTGAAGAAGTCCGCGGAGAAGGAGCTCCTCGAGGCGGCCGACGTGATCTGCTGCACGTGCGTCGGCGCCGGCGACCCCCGCCTCACCCGCCTCAAGTTCCACTCGATCCTCATCGACGAGAGCATGCAGGCCACCGAGCCCGAGTGCATGGTGCCCGTCGTGCTCGGCGTCAAGCAGCTGATCCTGGTCGGCGACCACTGCCAGCTGGGCCCGGTGGTGATGTGCAAGAAGGCCGCCAGGGCGGGGCTCTCGCAGAGCCTGTTCGAGCGGCTGGTGGTGCTGGGCATCAGGCCCTTCCGTCTGGAGGTGCAGTACCGGATGCACCCGGAGCTGTCGCGGTTCCCCTCGAACTTCTTCTACGAGGGCAGCCTGCAGAACGGGGTGTGCGCGGACGAGAGGAGGCTGAGCAAGGTGGAGTTCCCGTGGCCGATTCCCGAGCGTCCCATGTTTTTCCACGTGACACAGGGGCAGGAGGAGATCGCCGGCTCGGGGACCAGTTACCTGAACAGGACGGAGGCCGCCAACGTCGAGAAAATCGCCACCAGGTTAGTCTGTTTTGAGATTTTTTTGCATCAAAAATTATCGATAACAAGTTTGCTTGATTTTAATGGTTTAGAAACTTTTTTGTCCTACCGCCCCCTTTCCAGAAAAAAATATTACTTAGCGCCCCCTGGAATTTATTTTTTTTTTTTTAATTTTTAAATTTCGTCAGCAGCAATCTTCCCTTCTCTCTTTTATACTATCACCACCCCCTTACAGTTATTAATCACGCCCCAAATGCACCTGTGGCCATCAGCGCCCCCCTAAATCGCTGCAGGGCCCACTTTGAATCACTGGTTTAGAAGCACCACATTTTCTGAAAAACCCTATAATCATTCAAACAATTTTATATTGATTGCCTTGGATTCTCCAGTGCAGTGCGTTTTGTTTATTTTGACATCTTGTGGTTTTTTGAGGTTACTTGTCTTAAAAATAGACAAAATCGGCAGATTTACAACACAAAGCAATTTTTTTTCACAGAGGGTAAAGAAAGTCGAGTTGTCAGCTGTCAAAATCATGTGAGAAATAACATTTTTCTTGCATTTTAACTGTCGCGGCTGACTGTTTTTTCTTTTACTTTCATACCTTTTGTAAAAGAAATAGTATATATGTTACGGTTAATATGATAAATTAGAAATTATGCATAATTACTGGCGACTATGTATAATTCCCAATAATATTGGAGAATATGCTTAATTTATCAAACATACTGGATATTATGAATAATATCTAATACTTACTGGCATTTTGATTAATTGAAATTTTAGGACAAAAAAATATAAATCAAATCAAAGTTTATTTGTTAATACGTGTAGATGTTACGGTCAATATGATAAATTGGAAAGTATAAATAATTACTGGCGAATATGTATAACTTTTTGATAGAATTGTTTTTCATGTTTACTTTCTCCGTTACAAAGTACGAGAAAGTAAATTAGGTTAGGTTCGGTTGGGTTAGGTTAGGTTAGGTTGGATTGGGTAAGGTTAGGTTAGGTTAGGTTAGGTTGGATTGGGTAAGGTTAGATTGGGTTAGGTTCAGTTAGGTTGGGTTAGGTTCGGTTAGATTGAGTTAGGTTTTGGTACAACAGCAATACAACAGCACTAAATGACGAAAGTTATCAAACATACCAATGAGCCCTGGATAATATTTAAAATGACCAGCATATTTAATAAATTGCTATAACTTTATTAAATTCTCCAATATTGGAAGTAATTATACATAATGACTGGTAATTATGCATAATTTCAGCATTAATCATATTAACCGTAACATATATATATACAGGGTATTTCAGAGCTCTGGGAACGGTCAATCACGTGCTTATTTGTCAAAATTTCGAAAAATGTTTTATACAAAAGTTGTGTATAATAGTGAGCTGCACGCCCTAAAAATATTTAAATTTATACAGGGTGTCTCATAACAAAGTTACAGACCAAACTTATGTTTTTTTAAATGGAACACCCTGTATTTTTTGTCATTTTTGAATTATATGGAGCAAATAAAGGTAAGTTACTTCAATACTCCCTATACCTATTGTTTTCCGTTTTCGAAATATTTGAAGATTTGTTGAAATGCATGGTCTGGGTGAAATTTTATTTTTGCCCCAGTGATTGACGTTGAACGTTTAAAATCATTTCTATTATTTGGTTGAAGATTCGAACTATAGAGCCAACCATGATTTCATACAAAAAGTATACAGGGTGTTAAAAAAAATGCGGTAGAAAAACCCAACTTATAAAGTTAAATAACTTCATTTTTTCAAATGGCACACCCTGTATTTAGTAACGTATTCTTAAGTAGAATCCAATTATCTTTCAGATTGTATAAGGGTTCCCTGTTCCTAATCTCAATAGTTTTCTTGTATTCGGCGATTATCATATCAGGAATAATTATTATAATCTGAAAGATAATTGGATTCTACTCGAGAATACGTTACTAAATACAGGGTGTGCCATTTGAAAAAACGAAGTTATTCAACTTTAAAGTTGGGTTTTTCTACCGCATTTTTTTTTATCACCCTGTATAATTTTTTGTATGAAATCATGGTTGGCTCTATAGTTCGAACCTTCAAGCAAATAATTAAAATGATTTTAATCGTTCAACGTCAATCACTGGGGCAAAAATAAAATTTCACCCAGACCGTGCATTTCAACAAATCTTCAAATATTTCGAAAACGGCAAACAATAGGTATAGGGAGTTTTGAAGTAACTCACCTTTAATTGCTCCATATAATTCAAAAATGACAAAAAATACAGGGTGTTCTATTTAAAAAAACATAAGTTTGGTCTGTAACTTTGTTATGAGACACCCTGTATAAATTTAAATATTTTTAGGGCGTGCAGCTCACTATTATACACAACTTTTGTATAAAACATTTTTTGAAATTTTGAAAAATAAGCGCGTGATTGACCGTTCCCAGAGCTATGAAACACCCTGTATATATTTCGGGAATGAGAATGCTATTTTGCCCTCAGTCGTCCGTTTCATCCCTCCTTATTTGCAAAAATCACGAATTTCTCTCCTTTGATTTGTAATCTACTATTAAAACAAGTAACCTCAAAAAACCACAAAATGTCAAAATAAACATAATGCACTGCACTGGAGAATTCCAGACAGCCAACATTATTCCTATTTTCAGAAAATGTGGTGCCATCTATTTTTGACTTTTCGATCTCACGAAACAATTATTACACAGCGAGATCAGAAAGTCAAAAATAGATGGCACCACATTTTCTGAAAATCCCTTTAATAATGCAAGTAAAATTATGTTGGCTATCTGGAATTCTCTAATGCAGTGCAGCGTACATTTTGTTAATTTTGACATCGTGTGATTTTTTTAAGGTTTAAATAGTTTTGTGCAGTGACGGTTCGCGGGGTTTTTTCTGGTACAGCCGAGGAACAAGAGGTGGGAATACAGATAGGTAGGGTCAGTTGCAGAGACCGCACCTATCTGTATTACCACTTCTGCTACCTCGGCCGTACCAGAAAAAACCCCTCGAACCGTCACTGGTTTTGTCCGCTTTTATCTGCCGATTTTACCTGTTTTAAACATTAGCAGTTGTTCGTCACTATACTTTGATCAATGAATCTTTGCATGCACGTCATAGATAGCCGAATCTAGTTATGACAACATTTTCATGTGTTTACTCTCTCTCTGTGATAAATTAAATTAGACGCAATCGTATGTGCACGTATGTCATCGAAGGCGAGAAAACTCGATCTTCACGCAAAGATGCATTGATTAAACTATATTGAGAATTTCCCATGATGCCGAAATACCCATTCTTAGCAACACCACTGAACTCCTGTCAGTTAGGTTATATTTTAAAGGTTGCCGACTATTTTCAACTTTTTGATCTCATTGCACAATGTAAATGTTATAGACACAACAAGTTTGCACCTCTAATACGTTTTTTTTTTTTTGTTACAGATTCCTGCGAGGCGGAATAAAACCGGAACAAATCGGAGTCATCACTCCGTACGAGGGCCAGAGGGCCTACCTGGTGCAGCACATGCAGTACCAGGGCTCGCTGCACAGCAAGCTCTACCAGGAAATCGAGATCGCCAGCGTGGACGCGTTCCAGGGGCGCGAGAAGGACATCATCATCATGTCCTGCGTCCGGTCCAACGAGCATCAGGGGATCGGCTTCCTGAACGATCCCCGCAGGTTGAACGTCGCGCTCACGAGGGCAAAGTACGGGATCATCATCGTGGGAAATCCCAAAGTTTTATCCAAGCAGCCGCTGTGGAATCATCTGCTGACGTTCTACAAGGAACAAAAAGTGAGTACTAGTGACTAATCCAAAGTTTTGCAAAATTTTCAGGTTTAGTTTGATTAAAAAAACGCCTTAACTCCAGGCAACCTAATACACGCGATTGCAGAAACATTAAATACGGGGTGTTTCAGAGCTCTGGGAACGGTCAATCACGCGCTTATTTTTCAAAATTTCGAAAAATGTTTTATACAAAAGTTGTGTATAATAGTGAGCTGCACGCCCTAAAAATATTAAAATTTATACAGGGTGTCTCATAACAAAGTTACAGACCAAACTTATGTTTTTTCAAACGGAACACCCTGTATTTTTTGTCATTTTTGAATTATATGGAGCAAATAAAGGTGAGTTACTTCAATACTCCCTATACCTATTGTTTGCCGTTTTCGAAATATTTGAAGATTTGTTGAAATGCAAGGTCTGGGTGAAATTTTATTTTTGCCCCAGTGGTTGACGTTGAACGATTAAAATCATTTTAATTATTTGCTTGAAGGTTCGAACTATAGAGCCAACCATGATTTCATACAAAAAATTATACAGGGTGATAAAAAAAAGTGCGGTAGAAAAACCTAACTTATAAAGTTGAATAACTTCGTTTTTTCAAATACCACACCCTGTATTTAGTAACGTATTCTCAAGTAGAATCCAATAATCTTTCAATATAGTAAATCAGAAATTTTAAAAGTAAGTTTGTTTCAAGACAACATTCAAAGTCTGAATATGTAAAAATTCAACGAGTGAAGTTTTCAATTAAATTTTTTAAAGGAACAACTTCTTTATTAAGAATACGTTTCTTTCGAAAAAAGTTGGAGGGTGGGATAGGTGCCAACTCACAGGCATATATTAACTTCTCCAATTATTGCCGAAAAATATTTCCACCAATAACTGAGTGAATCACAAAAATGTAAAGTCTTTAAATATCGTTCTTACTTTCGGCATGTAAACTCTTGTTTATCATCCATAAATTGAAGGGAGGGATAGTGCCCACCCGCCCGCCTTCTTCTTGAGCAAACTGACTATTAGAATTTGAAGTATATTTCCTCTTTCAATATTTCCACCAATAAATTAGTGAATCACAAAAATGTAAAGTCTTTAAATATCGTTCTTACTTTCGGCATGTAAACTCTTGTTTATCATCCATAAATTGGAGGGTGGGATAGGCCCCACCCGCCCGCATTCTTCTTGAGCAAACCGACTATTAGAAATTGAAGTATATTTCCTCTTTCATAATTTTTAACGTCAGTTTCATCGCTCGATGTGCGTTTAAAATTGAACACGATGAAAATGTAAAAATAAATCAAATTGGAGATAGTAACACGATTTCTTTTTATAGGTACTAGTGGAAGGTCCGTTGACCAACCTGAAGGAATCATTGATTCAATTCGCGAAACCGAAGAAACTGATAAATTCCGAAAATCCTGGCAGTCATTTCATGACGACCTCAATGTTTGACGCCAGGGAGGCGCTCGTCCCCGGCTCCGTGTACGACCGCACCAACGTGGCCATCAACGGCGGCCAGTACAACTACCCGCGGGGGGCCGGCGTGCCCCTGGACATGTTCAGCAGGACCCACGACCCGATTTCGTACATTTCTCCAGAGAGGGCGCAAGCGGCGATGAACAACTTGCCCGTACCCGTGGGGATGTTCATGAACATGGCGCATATTCCACCTAGGTAAGTCGTGTGCATGTAATCCGCGCCAAGTTGATGATACATTTAAATAAATTCACAACGTCGTTGTGATAACCTAACCTACAAAACTGTCATAAAAATGGTTTGCTTATATTTCACTTTAAAATCGATTGTTCTTGATATACTCCATCTACTCATAGATTAGACTTTTTTGACATCTTGATTGACAGAAATCCCACTAGGTTGCCGGTCAACTCTCGCCATAAAAAGTAGTACTGAAAAAAAAAATAAACAATCCGACACACTGTGACGGCGCATACATTTTCGGAGAGTGTGTCGGATTGTTTATTTTTTTTTCAAAGTGATCAAGGGGCCAGCACGTATTTTTATTCCTCCTGTTGTTAGGCCTGTATGTCCAGATTGTTTATATATTTTTAACTTTTTAATGGCGGTCATCGAACTTTGAAAAAAACTTCAGTTAATGTGATGGCGCATACATTTTCGGAGAGTGTGTCGGATTGTTTATTTTTTTTCAAAGTGATCAAGGGGCCGGCACGTTCTTTTTATTTCTCCTGTTGTTAGGTCTGTATGTCCAGATTGTTTATATATTTTTAACTTTTTTATGGCGGTCACCGAACTTTGAAAAAAACTTCAGTTAATGTGACTGCGCATACATTTTCGGAGAGTGTGTCGGATTGTTTATTTTTTTTCAAAGTGATCCAGGGGCCGGCACGTTCTTTTTATTTCTCCTGTTGTTAGGCCTGTATGTCTAGATTGTTTATAAATTTTTAACTTTTTTATGGCGGTCATCGAACTTTGAAAAAAACTTCAGTTAATGTGACTGCGCATACATTTTCGGAGAGTGTGTCGGATTGTTTATTTTTTTTTCAAAGTGATCAAGGGGCCAGCACGTATTTTTATTCCTCCTGTTGTTAGGCCTGTATGTCCAGATTGTTTATATATTTTTAACTTTTTTATGGCGGTCATCGAACTTTGAAAAAAACTTCAGTTAATGTGACGGCGCATGCATTTTCGGAGAGTGTGTCAGATTGTTTATTTTTTTTTCAAACATTTCTTCCAGATTCTACAACCAACATCAACAAGCGATGCAGGCGAGACAAGCCCAGACGCAGTCGCAGCGCGTCGCCGCGCGCAAGCCCATCAACAACCGCCAGAAGAACAAGGCCCTCAGCCAGGACCAGCAGACGCAGCCCTTCAGCCAGAGCCTCCAGCTGACGCAGGGCATGTCCCAGCCGGGCCTCTCGCAGCCCGGCTTCGGCCTCTCCCAGCCCGGCCTCGGGCAGGGCCAGGGCCTGTCCCAGCCGGACCTCAGCCAGGACCCGTACATGGCCGACTACCAGTCGCAGATGGACGGCCTCCTATCGCAGGACTCCACCTACCAAGGCGACCGCTCGGCCTTCTACCCGCCGGGCGCGCACTTCTCGCAGCCCTACTAAACACACTCGAATCGCGGGAGCGATTACACTACATTTACGCCGAGTGGCCGATTCTCAAATTCTAAGTACTCGCAGCACACGTGTAAAACTAAAAATGAAAACGAAAAAAAAAACAGGTCCGCGACAGGTCGGAGAGAGAAATAATACCACCAGCCCTCTTATTACGTATTAAAAAAAAAAAAACACAAAAACGAAGAGATAGAGAGAGAAAGAGATAACAAAAAAAGAAGCCGTGGTTGTATGGTTTTTGTATATGCGGTTGTTGTGGGAAAAGAACCGAACACGAGGACGGGGCGGGATGCTCCGCCATCAAGCAAAACACGCAACTCGTAAATAACGTATTATTTCTTATTTCTGTATTTCCCTTCTTTTATTAATTAATTACTTAAAAAAAAACGAAAAAAAAAATACGCCTCCGTTTGTTGTATGATTTTCAGAGGCGGGCGAGCTGGCAGTAGTTGCAGTCATTTCACGATGGCAAATTTTATTACTTTTAATGATAATGGGTTTAACGTTGTTTTTTCATTAGGATTATCAAGTAACATTTAATTAATTGATTATTTTAATTTGCCCGTTTGCAATAAACTTGTTTTACGTCAGCTCCCATCGGCTGTGAAGTTATTGATTTCCTTCCATCTTGATCCATACTTTAATTCGGCTCGTTTTAACAGCAACTTGAAGTACAGTAAGGACGGACGGTAGTCATAGCGGTTCCTAAAAATTTGCACGAAAACGCTGTTTTTTCACAAACGGGAGAAAAAGCCGATTTTTATCAGCTGTCTAAATCGGGAGAGAAATGTTATTTCTCTCCCTAGGAATTGAAATAACATTTCTCTTCCTAGCAAGAGAAATAACATTTCTCTTCCTAGGGAGAGAAATAACATTTCTCTCCTTAGAGAGAGAAATAACATTTCTCTCCTTAGAGAGAGAAATGCTCGTGCGAGGTTCCATTATTTACATTAACTGTCACGTCTGACAGAATTTTTTTCTAGGTTAGGTTTTAGGAACGAACGTTTTATTCTTTGGGAGAGAAGCAATCATTTCTCTTCTTGCGAGGTTCCATTATTTATTTTAACTGTTAATGCCGACAGCATTTTTTTCAGACGTGACGGTTAATATAAATAATGGAACCTCGCATGAGCATTTCTCTCTAGGAAGAGAAATAACATTTCTCTCTCTAGGAAGAGAAATAACATTTCTCCCCTAGGAAGAGAAATCACATTTCTCTCCCTAGAGAGAGAAATGCTCATGCGAGGTCCATTATTTATATTAACTGTCACGTCTGACAGAATTTTTTTCTAGGTTGGGTTTTAGGAACGAACGTTTTATTCTTGGCGAGAGAAGCAATCATTCCGCTCCCTGCGAGGTTCCATTATTTATTTTAACTGTCGATGCTGACAGCATTTTTTTTCTAGGTTTGATTTTAGGAATGAACGTTTTACTTTTAAAATAAACTGTTTGCGAAAAAAAGAGTATACATATTTCGGGGAAGAATGCCATTTTTCTCTCCGTGTATTCTATCCCTCAGGTTCGTCCTCGGAATACAAATTAACACCTCTGGAAAAATTTCGCATTTCTCTCCCTCGATATACCGGGTGTTTCAGACCACCCGTTCACCCCAAATATCTCGCGAAATACAAATCGGATTGACATACAAAAAAATACGTCTAAATTTATTTTTTTAGTTCTATTATGTGGTGTGAAATTTAAACCACCACCCCTCCCCCCTGGGACGGGGTGGGGGGAAACTTTGAAATCTTAAATAGGTACCCCTTTTTTTATATTGCAGATTTGGCTTCTACTCTGAAATTTATTAGGTTTTTATTCGAAACATTTTTTTCGATTAGCAAAAAAAAAATTTTTTTTTTAATTAAAAAAAAACCTCTTTGTCGTTACAAACATTCATACTTTACCACAATAGAAAAGAATAGAATGGAATTTGATAATCAAATTGATTTTTATTCGTTTCTACGATTTTTTTTACAAATAATTTTTTTTTTTACATAAAATTATGAATGACTTCAATTGCCGCCTTATTTAAGAGATGACTACATAAAAAATTTTGTCATCTATCATTTGATGCGAGAAATAAATATAATTCAATAAATGTTTTTGCCGAATATAGCGCCATCTGTCGCTCATCGAAATTTTTTTTTCGAATAAAAACCTAATATTTTTTGCATAGAATCCAAATCTGCAATTAAAAATTGGAGTTCCCATTTAAGATTTCAAAGTTATCCCCCTCCCCGACCCAGGGGGGAGGGGGGGCGGTTCACATTTCACACTACATGATAGGGCTCAAAAAATATTTTTGAGTATATTTTTTTTAATCTCAATCCGATTCGTATTTCAGGAGATATTTGGGGTGAACAGGTGGTCTGAAACACCCTATATAATCTACTCTTCAATACTTCTCTTTAAGAATAAACAGTTGCCATGGAGATGTATTAACATCTATCTCGTTGTCCCGCCTCCAGTATTGGTGAGAGCAAAATGATTGAAGATGAGTATTGATTCCAAATTTTGAAGTTAAAAGATTTACTTTTTCGTTATTTCAGTCCAAGTTTATTGCAGCTGGATGATTGGAGGCGCACCTTCCTACCAAGGATGTGAATCTAGTCGTTGGCAAAGGGGTAAGGTTTTGAAAAGTTTTCAAAGATTCAAATCCTGAAAGTGATTTTTTTTTACTTTGTGCGCTGATTCTTTTCAAATTCAAAATTTCGTTGGAAATATCCTGGATAACAATAATGATTGATCGTGAATTTTACAGGAAACATCCTTTTTGAGGTCCCAGAGACGATTGGGTAAGCAACAAAACTATCTCTCTAACAACAGTGATATGGTTCATCCGTTGAGAGCTGGCGGTGACTCATGCATTTTCGTACTATAAACATGTCTGGTTACTTTTTATAGTGTAAACGTGACTTTTGCGTTTAGTCCGCCTGGTTATTAAATGAGGTATAACAATTGCTTTACATTTTATATCTATCTTTTTCTATCATGTACGAAATAGTATGGAATAAAAGACGAAACGTGTGTCTGCGTGTTAAAGAATAGGGCAGCGTAAACGTAGGTCTAAGCTCACGCATGACTCTTGCATCGCATTGTCGCGCTTCATATAAACACACAAAACACGCAAGCGCTACGTCAAATAACATAACCGTAAAAAGTTTGTTTATATTGCGCTTTAGATTTCATTTCGTTTGATTTAATTAAATGGTGCGCCAGAATTTTTAAATATCCCGCCAATGAAAATTAGCGCGGCACCAAATGTTCTTACGGACATACGTTTACCTAAATCTAGATTCATGCGATTTTAAGCAGCTCTCAGCGGCGCGACTATAAACCGCGATTTTGTCTGCTACGGAACTTTAACAGTTTTGATCTGATTAACTTGAGACAGAAATTAATATCATAAGAATAATTTCATAATAATAATAAGATTTAAGAAAATGTATTAATCTCAGACATGACTGCTATGTTTCTCTCTCGGGCATGGCCAACTGTGAAACAAAATTCCGTGGCTCACAAGTTACAATAAATCATGTTCGTAATTCCCGCCGCGTCCGCGCCACCTACCGTACGATAGCTGAACTACCGAGTGGTGATTGCAGTTAGCGCCAAAACACCCGAACTTTATGCCTATAACAAAAATATTAAAATTTAGCAACAAGTTGTATATTAGGTCACAGAATATTAAATTCTGAATCGAATGATGCATAAAACAGCTGGAGAAACTGTGATTTTGCAAATTAAAATTTACAACATGAAATTGTCGGTAATTCAGTTTACTATAAAGCTGTGCATAAAAATTATTCAACAGTGTTTTATAAAAAAATTCTGGTTTATTAGTTAACCTTCCGGGCCGGGCGCCAATTCTGAATAAACGTTCGTCAATTTTCAGCAAACTGTTTTTTCGAGTTGTCTAGCCGAGTACGGGTTGCCTAATTTAAAAAAAAAATATAAGACATAATCAACTCATTTAATACGAATTAAAAAAAAATTAAACAAATTAGAAACAACTTTACTTGTTGCAGAAAGCATTAGATAAATACAAGAAAACGAAATGTAGCCTGAATATATGATATTGTATTTTTTGCTTGCAGATTAACGAACAGGTTGAATATTCATATATTCAGGCAACATTTCGTTTTCTTGTATTTAAAAAAAATTAGGTGATTTTCCAGTTTACTGATACTAAACAATACGCATGCGTGAAAATCATGCGGACGGTATGGTATGTTGTCAGGTCTCCTTATTTTAATCTGGGTATTTTCATTTACAATAATTTGCAACTATTGGTGCTTATACTATATGCAAGTTAATGGTTGCAAATGGTAGGTGCTTATACTTAGGTTAGGGTTAGTTTAAGTTCCCCCCTCCATCCTTTAGACCGACTGGTAGTTTAACCCCCAGTAGTTTAATTATTTATTTTATTTTACGTCGGTGATAGACAAGAAATCCGGCAATGTCGCAAATATTGGTCTGAAGTTGTTGCGTTTACTTCAGTCCATTCATTAGTATCAGTAACTGGAAGATTACCAAAATATAAATCTTTGCTAATATTAGTTCATTATCTAGTTTTATACGTTGTCCATTTTTTCTGTGGTTAGAGCTTTTTTTTAACCTTTTCGGCCCTGGTGGTGGCAAGGGCGTTTCCAGCCAACTAGTCTAGGGGGCGAAATTAAAAAAAAGATAAATAAACTGGTGCTTCCTCTCTCATACACCTGTTCCGTGAAATCTCCCTATCCTAAAATTTACCGGTTATATTATTTGTTTGGAATATGGAATACCGGTAATTTTTAACAATCAAAATTGATAAGCGAAAAATTCTTGGGGGGTAATTACCCCATTACCCCCCCTTTGAAACCGCCAATGGGTGGTGGCAATTGCCACCGCAACATTTACATGTCTACTTACTATGACTGTTTATCACTAGATGTCACTTCAACAAAGCCCACACTAATTAATTCCTATACTAATTAAGCAAAAGAGTTCATTTTTATGGTCTTAAGAAGCTCCCCATTAATAATAATTAACAAACATTTTTTTTCAAATTTAAAAATCCAGGGCTGAAAGGGTTAATAGTTAATTTGCGATAAAAAAAAACCATTAACAGACATAAAAATTTTAACACGTAACACTGTATCTGTACGCTTCAACAACAATTACATTTTATCGGAAAAATGTAACACACAATTCGATAACAATGGCAACGCCGCTTTCGCTATCGGGGGAACATGCGCTATCTCGAATTGCTCCGCGTATATATATTTCGCGCTATTTTCGTAGCCTCACTTTTAGTGGCCGGCGCAGCATCCGAGGCACCGTACAAGAAATACATCACCGAAATGCCTAAACCACAATATAAAGTCGGTGAGTAATAACATTTTCTTTGTTCTGGTTAATAAACAAACACAAAATGCACAAAACATTCACGGATAATGCGATAGTTCACTGCACGTGCATATTGAGGTTATCAAAATATTCTGTATCTTGTACGTGCTCTATATTGATGGGAATTATAATTTAACGTTGTTTAATCGATTCGAATGATTTCTGTAGGAGTGTGTGTGGTATCGGTTTAGTTTGGGATAAGTTTGTGATGAATATTTCGGGTTTCTTTGTCTCGATACATTGCCCCTAGCAGGAGATGAAGTTGTTTCATTTTAACGTTCATTAAATACTTTTTGATGGATATCTGATTCTACAATTAAAATTAGTGTTATAATTAATGTAGCGTAACAATTTTTTGGATGATGCAATCCAGGACAAGAGAGAATACAAGTCGTTTGGATTGTTTTCAATTCTCCTCTTCTTCCTCTTTGTATTTTAATCTTTATAACTTTGCCAGAAACAGATGTATGTCAGTTTGAAGTTTTATTTTGTTTAAATATGTTGAAACTAAAGATGAATATTGGAATCCTGCTGTTATTTTTAACCCGCCATTGGTGACGCAAATTTAATGGTGACACCGGGGTTTTCAACTGAAGATTTTTCGAAACGTGTTACTGATAGTTCAAGTTTCTTTTTTTAAATTTATTCTCTTTGACAATAAAACAAAGATAGTAAATCAATTGAAGCTCTGCAATGCTGCAGCTACTCGAAATTGCAACAAAAAAACAATAACGGAGAATAAAGTTAATCGACACACCCGGTCTCACAGATCAGTAGGGTCACCATTGGCGTGTTAGGACTAACCGTTAAACTAACCCCTTGGACTAGCTAATTTCATTGATTTTAAAGCTGTTTTTTTATTTTATTATCAATAATCCTCGATTGATATCGCCAAGCTGTTTTTCTATCATTTGTTTGATTGAATTTCAAAGCCACCTAATGACATTCCAATAATCATATTTTTCGTGCCAATTAGTAGTACTGCTTGAATTTGTTGAGCGTTATTATTGATTTCGTTTGTATTTTATGTAAATATGTTCAGTTTAAGATTTGGGTACCAAAACGGCAGAATCCGATTTTATGATTCAATAGTGGTGATGGCAATCATTAGTTGTTTTTCCAACTGGCTCTCGTTCACAGAATCCTTCTGGCATGTAAATTTAATTAATTTGTAACGTATGTTCAACTTAAATTTTTTTAAATAAATCATGGCACACTTGAGATTTTTCTTTAATGAATATACGTTATGTCCTGTGTAACATTATTATGCCTGTCAGTCGGGGATGGCTTGTTATATAGAGCCAAGGAGCCATGGCAGAAGAAGAATTTTTAATTACTTCTTAAAACACTTTTTCGCCAGTTATCTAGGAAGATAAATTGTTCTTTCTTTCTTCAAATGAGGAAGGGAGGGTGTGGGGTATATTGTATAAGTGGCTCTACCATCAACATGTTAAACAAGCCGCTACTGTTGTCAGTATAAGACACAACCCCAAACCCCCTGCATTACAGCTTGTTACTCCAAGTAACCTTCCCATAGTCTGTAGCGCCATCAATTATATTCCAATGGAGAATAGTTCCAGTCACCCATATTTCATCTCATGGCGTTTGTTTACTTTATATTTATAAAAAAACGATACACTTTATTTTTATAATTGATGTGCAGATTTTGTTATGTCTAAAGACTTTTACAATGTGTTGATGTATTGCAGCTGATATTAAGTTGGCCGACTGGGGCCGCAAGGAGATCACCCTTGCCGAAAATGAAATGCCGGGATTGATGAGCCTCCGCGAGAAGTATGGTGCCACACAACCCTTGAAAGGGGCTCGTATCGCTGGATGTCTGCACATGACCGTTCAAACTGCTGTACTTATCGAAACCTTATTAGAGTTAGGAGCGGAGGTATGTATTTCTGATATTATTTCAATTACCTTCTGGGCGGGGCGCCCTAAATAAAGCACTACCCACGAAAAAAGTAATTTTGCTCATCTCGGTTCTTGTAATTTTCCCGAAAAATTTTAATAAACAAATAGCGTTCAGAACAGTCTCCTGGACATGAAAAAAAAAAAACAAAAATTAGTTTCTGAAGCAAAATTAAATTTAATCGTTTTTCTGCATTTCCAGATTAGTTAAGCACTAATCGTGACCCAATCAAAAAAACAATCCCCTACATAAAATTTGACTAAATTTTATTTTTTAATTTCAAATATCTAAAATGGCGAGCGCTTGTGCCGGCTGCACCGTGGCCCCGTGGGTTCGATTCCCATCCCGGGTGGAAGATCAAGAAGTATTCGCTCGGGTCCGTGGTTGTTGTGTATGTCTTACATTATTCATTTGTTCATTTATTCCATTATTCATACAAAAATTACAGCCCTGTCTGACTGAATGACTTAGTTTAAGTCAAAAAAAATATCTAAAATATACAAACTCTTCGGTTTCCAAACGTGAACTAAAGAAGAAATTATTAGGCCGTGTTCTCACCAACAACTGACAACGGCAACGCAACTGCATGCAACCTCAACTTCAGTTGAGTTGCTGTTGTGTTCTTACTGAAATCAACTATTTTGAAGTCTGTTTAATGTTGGCGGCGTTTACTTCGTGGTACATCTTGATTGTAGATTGGAATAAAACACTTTAACTTTTTTTTCTACGGCCATGTTATAATTCATTCATAACGATTCAGAAATTTGAATCATTATGACCATCACAATGATTCAAATTTTCAAAGCAACGAGCTACAAATAATTGCGAAAATTAAATAGCATCGCGTCAGCATTGGTCGGTCAGTTGTCACTTTGACATAATACTCGTAACCAGTCTAAATAATTTCCCGTATAATTATAAAATGAGTTAGTCCCAGCGACAGTGAGATTCAGTTAACACCACCTGATATACTGGAAAAGGCAAAAGAAGCCTGCGATAATTTACTTCCAACAAAATCCAGGAAGTACTATGAAAAAGCATATAAATTATTGACGGATTGGCAATAAAAACCATTTCTAAAATTATACAGGAATTACTATTATTAATTTTGTTAATCCTGAAAAGAAAAATTCTATTTAATTGTCTATTTATGTTACTATTGCCAATCCTTGTTAATTGCTTATCTAATAAACTAGTTTATACATTTTCATAAAAATATATCCTCTTACATTTTTTTACGATTTACCCCAAGAACAGAATAAATAAATAAAAATCTACATGGCCGTAGAAAAAGTAATGTATGCAACTCCCACATTATGACTTATTAATGCATTCGTACGAATTACAACATGTACTTCGTACTCATGCATTAATAACTTCAATAGCACGTATGCAGCGGCTATATCTTCGTCAGACGAGGACGACATTTTGTTCACGACTACCGAAACAAGAGACTTCAAATATAGTGGCATAATAGTATATTATGCAACGACCACATTATAACTGTCATAATGTGGTCGTTGCATAATATACTATTATGCCACTATATTTGAAGTCTCTTGTTTTGGTAGTCGTGAACAAAATGTCGTCCTCGTCTGACGAAGATATAGCCGCTGCATACGTGCTATTGAAAAAGCGAAGAAAGAAATACTGAAAATTTTGGGTTAACCCTTTTCATACAATAAATTTGGGACATAGTTCTTACATAGTAGCACAGGAATTGAATAATGTTAAATTCCATGGGTTTTGTCGTATGAGCAAAGACATCTTTAAAATTCTCCCCAGGCTTTTTCTTTGAGGTCAACTCGTGTATATGATGGCTTTGTCACATCATATAAACATGTGTTGTGTGCTTCTACAAGAACCACAAAATTGAAAGATTTTGCTGTCTTGTTCAACATGATACATCAGTTCTTGGCAACTGTAGATCGCAACTGGCGACGACAATTAGTTAGCAACTATACTATATCCATTTCCAAGTGGCAGCGCGTGTAAACACAATCACGTGAACGGCGAGAATGCTCAGGGTCGGACGCGCCGTACCCTAGCGCGCCCGCAAATAAATTTCATTTTATTACCCCAACGCACGGCAATCGACGACGGGCCCAGAATACAAACTGAATCCAGGCACGAGCACGCACCACGGAACGACCAATCGCAAGCGTCTATTGAAGTACGCACGTGGCTATCACGCAGCCGGGTTTGTTTATTTCCACTGCCACTTGGAGATGGATAGAGTTTAGTTGCGTTGCAGGTGAGTTGCCTTCAGTAGGTGGGAACATGTGTATTTAAACATTAGCGCTGCGTCGCGTTGCTGTTGCGTTACAATTGCGATGCAGTCGCTACCGGCGACTGCATCGCAACATGACGACCCGCACTTTACGAAAACTGCTACTAGCATAGCACCACTTCACAATTTGAACTTTTTCTTGAATATAGTACTATTGCGCAGTGACTCATCGCTCCATGTTGCCTGAACTAAGTTTCTAGTAAACATATGTCCATAAAATAATTTGATTCAGTCTAGGCGGGAAATTTAAAAATTCTCGAGCGTGTAAATATTTTCCCGATGAAATTTGCTAGTGAATTTTTGGCAATCGGTAAAGACAATTGGTAATTGGTCATTAAATTTAACCTTTTTATTAATGAAATGGATACAATCAATTCTACTCTTAACTAAATCGAAATCGGAGACGGTCAAATCCAGATACGAGCACGTGAATTTTGAGGTTAGAATAGATAGAATGAGAAAAGACATACGTTGCACTTAGCCCTTGAATTTACATATCGACATACCTTTCGTATTTCATTTCGTTTTTCTTAAGCATGCGAACGAGTATAGATATTTATCCAGACGCGATGATTAGATCGAAAAAGCATGAGTCACTGTCAGCTCTGCGCGATTGTACTATAGAATACATTTTTAATGAAGAAACTTGTAAACAGTTATGAAGTGTTCAATACATTTGACAGAAGCCAACAAATCAACAGTACACCGTTTTTGTTTAATTTCATGGCAACCATTATTTTCGTGAAAATTATCATTTTTATTTTATCATTTTTTAAGGTTTTTATGAATGCTAAAAAATAAATAATAGCATGACTACATGCAGAAATTTTTACTCTACAAAACATTTATTTACATGTTTCCTCTAAAATGATCAGGGAAGATAATATTCCAGTATAAAGGAATTAACATTGAAAATCCTATGTTCCGTACACCCTGTATATGTAGGTGGCCTTGATAAAAACATCCACTTCGTAGTTAATTATGACAGCGCTTGTCATATGACATTTGTGTGCGTTTTTGCTTTTTTAACATAGAAACCGGCTGCAGAAAAAAACACGTTCCAAAAGTGATTTTACGGGACTCGCAGGAAACTTCCTACTCATCACTTTCGGAAATTGTTACGTAAATAACCATTGTTGCCAATATTTTTGTAAAATGCAGACAGATTGCATTATATTTTCTTATTGTTATGAGGTGAATGCATATTATGGTATTGTTAATATTCTGTCGCCAATGCAAATTCATGTCTTATCACGCACAGTGCTTTGTATGACATCTTTCATTTTTGCCTTTCATGTAAAATGTGTTTTCCAGCGAGCTGTTTATTACACGACTCCCTGATAACCTTTCGTGAACTTGTGTTACTCAAGTAAATGATAAAAAAGAATGCGTCGGTGACCGCCTCGAGGTTAATAATAATAATAATAATAATAATTTATTTATTTCCCAACAGATACATAGATCTAATAACAGGGAAAAGTTATCAAACATAGCGACATATAATAACATTTCAAAGACTAAAACATAAAATTGTACACAAGCATAATAACAATTATAGGCAATTCTGTGGTTACTAAAACAAATTCATTATAGTATTTGTAAAATGGCGACTCGTGGAGCTAAATATATCAATGGAGTCTTGTATGCTAGTATGCGTTCGAATCATTGTATTTATTGGCGAGTTAAGCAATTTGTTATTGAATTTATTTGTAATACAGGAATTGAGGAAGAATTTAAATATCAAACGACAGATTTACATCTTGAAAAACTATTCCAGGCTCAAATTTATCACATCTTTATTCTGCTTGCGTCAAACAATGATTAAATAAATTTATCCTAAGAATATTAACCGTTCTGCAATAAATAGAAAGAGCTAAGAAAGTAAATTGTCTACTCTCATCAAAATTAATTATATGTCCCGTTGTTCTCTAATGTTCCACATAAGGGCCCGTCTACACGCTCATGCAATTTGTGCATGCAAACTGCGCAAATGAACTGAACATGTGTTGTCGTTTACACGTTCAGTTTCCCTTGGACAGGTTGTTGGCCACATCTCGAAAAGTGTGTCTGTTTAAAAATGGAAAATATTGAAGAAAAAATACTCCTTCCGCTGGCTGCGATTTGTGTTATAAGAAAAGGTTAAATGAAAGCAGAAAGGTAGAAGATGGTCTAAACCAGTGATTCCCAAAGTGTGTGTATTATGGTATGCATGGTTATTGCCTTAATAATATATTCTAAATTTATATATAAATATGTTAAACTGTTGTGCAATAAAAATTATTATTATTATCACCTCTGCTGCCTCGGCCGTACCATGAGTCACCCCGCGAGCCGTCACTGAATCAAGTTCTGGTCACTCCTCTCGTGTTATTGGTTATTTGCTCATAAATCTCGCTCAAATATCATTTAAATGATAAATCGAAAGTATTGCTCTCAATTACATCGGTTAAAATTTACCAGTAATCCCTGAATTAATGTTGCTTCAATCAACCGTTTCAAGATCATTTCTCACATTTCCTGTGTATGTACGATATTTTTTACATCTCAAGACCGCACTTTTTTGTAAACTCGGCAGCCTTCACATAATTGCGCTTGAAATTAGTAATCAAGGTGGCAGCGCGCAAGATCAAGAGCGCTCAGTGCTTAAAAATGGTTGCGTTACAGAATCCATCGAATGGAAGGTCGACTTTGGTACATATTATGAGTTATAGTTCATCCGTTGAAAGCTGACGGTGACTCATGCATTTTCGTACTAAGAAATGCTTTGCATTTTATATCTTATCTTTTTCTATCATGTACGAAAAAGTATGAAATAAAAGACGAAACGTGTGTCTGCGTGTTGAAGAATAGGGCAGTGTAAACGTAGGTCTAAGCTCACTCATGACTCTTGCATCGCATTGCCACGCTTCATATAAACACACAAAACACGCGAGTGCTACGTCAAATAACATAACCGTAAAAAGTTTGCGCGAGAATTTTTAAATATCCCGCCAATGAAAATCAGCGCGGCACCAAATTTTCTTACGGACATACGTTTACTTAAATTTTGATTCATGCGATTTTAAGCGATGAGTCACAGGCAGCTCTCAGCGGCCCGACTATACTTCAGTGGTACACCTAAGGATAGAAACAATGAATGATCAAAAATTGACTTTTGGCAGAAACATGATCGTAGAATTTATATGCATGAAGATAAATAAATAAAAATATGACACATTATTCTTAGAAAGTGTGTCCTTACAAATTACTAACTAAAACTTTTCCAACTTCACCGCAAGAAAAATGGCGCCGGTCAAAAATTTGATGATCAAAAATTGACTTTTTGCAGAAACATGATCGTAGAATTTATATGCATGAAGATAATTAAATAAAAATGTGACAGATTATTCTTAGAAAGTGTGTCTTTACAAATTACTAACTAAAACTTTTCCAACTTCACCGCAAGAAAAATGGCGCCGATTAAATATTTTATGATCAAAAGTTGACCTTTTACAGAAACATGATCATAGAATTTATATGCATGAAGATAATTAAATAAAAATATGACAGATTATTCTTAGAAAGTGTGTCTTTACAAATTACTAACTAAAACTTTTCCAACTTCACCGCAAGAAAAATGGCGCTGGTCAAAAATTTGATGATCAAAAATTGACTTTTTGCAGAAACATGATCGTAGAATTTATATGCATGAAGATAATTAAATAAAAATGTGACAGATTATTCTTAGAAAGTGTGTCTTTACAAATTACTAACTAAAACTTTTCCAACTTCACCGCAAGAAAAATGGCGCCGATCAAAAATTTGATGATCAAAAATTGACTTTTTGCAGAAACATGATCGTAGAATTTATATGCATGAAGATAAATAAATAAAAATATGACAGATTATTCTTAGAAAGTGTGTTTTTACAAATTACTAACTAAAACTTTTCCAACTTCACCGCAAGAAAAATGGCGCTGGTCAAAAATTTGATGATCAAAAGTTGACTTTTTGCAGAAACATGATCGTAGAATTTATATGCATCAAGATAGTTAAATAAAAATATGACAGATTATTCTTAGAAAGTGTGTTTTTACAAATTACTAACACTTTTCCAACTTCACCGCAAGAAAAATGGCGCCGGTCAAAAATTTGATGATCAAAAGTTGACTTTTTGCAGAAACATGATCGTAGAATTTATATGCATCAAGATAGTTAAATAAAAATATGACAGATTATTTTTAGAAAGTGTGTCTTTACCAATTACTAACTAAAACTTTTCCAACTTCACCGCAAGAAAAATGGCGCAGTCAAAAATTTGATGATCAAAAGTTGACTTTTTGCAGAAACATGATCGTAGAATTTATATGCATGAAGATAATTAAATAAAAATATGACAGATTATTCTTAGAAAGTGTGTTTTTACAAATTACTAACACTTTTCCAACTTCACCGCAAGAAAAATGGCGCCGGTCAAAAATTTGATGATCAAAAGTTGACTTTTTGCAGAAACATGATCGTAGAATTTATATGCATCAAGATAGTTAAATAAAAATATGACAGATTATTTTTAGAAAGTGTGTCTTTACCAATTACTAACTAAAACTTTTCCAACTTCACCGCAAGAAAAATGGCGCAGTCAAAAATTTGATGATCAAAAGTTGACTTTTTGCAGAAACATGATCGTAGAATTTATATGCATGAAGATAATTAAATAAAAATATGACAGATTATTCTTAGAAAGTGTGTTTTTACAAATTACTAACACTTTTCCAACTTCACCGCAAGAAAAATGGCGCCGGTCAAAAATTTGATGATCAAAAGTTGACTTTTTGCAGAAACATGATCGTAGAATTTATATGCATGAAGATAATTAAATAAAAATATGACAGATTATTCTTAGAAAGTGTGTTTTTACAAATTACTAACACTTTTCCAACTTCATCGCAAGAAAAATGGCGCAGTCAAAAATTTGATGATCAAAAGTTGACTTTTTGCAGAAACATGATCGTAGAATTTATATGCATGAAGATAATTAAATAAAAATATGACAGATTATTTTTAGAAAGTGTGTCTTTACCAATTACTAACTAAAACTTTTCCAACTTCACCGCAAGAAAAATGGCGCAGTCAAAAATTTGATGATCAAAAGTTGACTTTTTGCAGAAACATGATCGTAGAATTTATATGCATGAAGATAATTAAATAAAAATATGACAGATTATTCTTAGAAAGTGTGTTTTTACAAATTACTAACACTTTTCCAACTTCACCGCAAGAAAAATGGCGCCGGTCAAAAATTTGATGATCAAAAGTTGACTTTTTGCAGAAACATGATCGTAGAATTTATATGCATGAAGATAATTAAATAAAAATATGACAGATTATTCTTAGAAAGTGTGTCTTTACAAAGTAAAATTAAACCTTACTTTGCAATACAATTTTTCACAAGTAATAAAATTAATAAATTCTCTTTTCAGGTCCAGTGGTCGAGCTGCAACATTTTCTCAACGCAAGACCACGCCGCCGCCGCCATCGCAAAACGCGGGGTGCCCGTATACGCCTGGAAGGGGGAAACGGACGAGGAGTACATTTGGTGCATCGACCAGACCCTGGTGTTCCCCGACGGAAAACCGTTTAATCTCATCCTGGACGATGGCGGCGACCTGACCAATCTGGTGCACGAGAAGTACCCGCAATACCTAAAGGACTGCAAGGGAATCAGCGAAGAAACCACGACCGGTGTTCACAATTTGTACAAAATGTTCAAAGAGGGTACACTGAAGGTTCCCGCCATTAATGTTAACGATTCGGTTACAAAGGTTAATTTTTTTATGGCTTTTTATTTACAATTAAGACAAATTCCCGTGTGTTGTACCACTCGAAAACGCGCAAAACCTTAAAAATTTTTTTTTTAACATTTACCGTTTTATAATTGTTGCTATTGTATAGCTATTATTACAATTAGGGAAATATGAATAGTATATTTCCCGAGGTTGGCTCCGCCCTCGGGATGTATAGACAACCAAGGGAAATGTATTCATATTTCCCGTGTTGTAATCAATAGTTTTTTTCTGATTGAAAGGATATTGTTCTGTAAATGGGAAAATATTGGATTGTAAATTTTTGAATTTATCGGATTGGTAACGTTGCTAAGGGCCTTGTTTGTAAATATCATGGTTGACTTGTTTTGGTATTTATGTTGTTTCATAAATTGGTGAAATGTCGAACTATGTGTTGACGCAAGCGACGAAAGACCGTGAATGTTTGGTTCCGGTAAAATCCAAAGCTGTTGTAAAATCCATGAAGGATACCTTCCTAAGAAATCGGAGGTGTTATCCCTCCAATTAAAACAATTCCCGCGAGGAGCTCCCAATGACATTTTTTTGATGTTTATATTTCCCTAGGGAAATATAAGTGTGTTATGACATATCGTAACTAAGGCAATATTACTCGATATTGTTTCAATCAGAAAAAGAGTAATTATATCATCCTTGCATTTTATTTTAATTTATCTGTAAATCTTTGTATTATTGTATACGTAATAATTTTTTCAGAGCAAATTTGATAACTTATACGGCTGCAGAGAATCTCTAATCGACGGCATCAAACGAGCAACCGACGTCATGTTAGCCGGCAAGGTTTGCATAGTAGCCGGCTACGGCGACGTAGGAAAAGGCTGCGCTCAGTCCCTCCGCGCCTTCGGAGGACGCGTCATCGTCACGGAAATCGACCCGATCAACGCCCTCCAAGCCGCCATGGAGGGCTACGAGGTGACCACCATGGACGAGGCCAGCAAAGAGGGGCAAATCTTCGTCACGACCACGGGCTGCAAGGACATCGTCATGGGCCCGCACTTCATGAGCATGCGCAACGACAGCATCGTCTGCAACATCGGGCACTTCGACTGCGAGATTGACGTCGCGTGGCTGGAGAAGAACGCCAAGTCCAAGACGAACATCAAGCCGCAGGTGGACAGGTATCTGCTCAGCAACGGCAATCACGTGATCGTTTTGGCCGAGGGGCGCCTGGTGAATTTGGGGTGCGCCATGGGGCACCCGTCGTTTGTGATGTCGAACTCGTTCACGAATCAGGTGCTCGCGCAGCTGGAGCTGTGGACGAAGCCCGGGGAGTACGCCGTCGGGGTTCATATGCTGCCGAAGAAATTGGACGAGGAGGTGGCGCGTTTGCATCTGGATCATCTTGGTGTAAAGTTGACGAAGTTGTCGAATGAACAGGCGAAGTACCTCGGCATTCCTTCGGAAGGTCCGTACAAGCCGGATCATTATCGGTATTAATTATTTTATCGTGTGCCCTGTTTTCCAATTTTGAATTGAAAATAAATTCGTCAGGGTGTTTTTGTTGTATTTATTTTTACTTTACTTTTTTTGTAGGCCGAAGAACTGTTTTTGCGAACATTTTGGAGATTATTTCAATGTCTATTTTTTTTTTTGAAAATGTTTTTTCACGAATTTTTGTAACATTATTCTGAGTAAGTTTGGAAAGTTTCAAGCTTGTAACAATTGTTTTTCTATTTTTTTTAATAACTTGAAAAATTGGTGTCTTCAGAATTAACAAGAGGACGTTTGAGTGGGATTATCTTAAAATTTACGTAAGTGATGTTTAAGTTTTTTTGTAGTATCAAGTAGTAACATGTATTCTGAGTAAGTTTGGAAAGTTTCAAGCTTGTAATAATTGTTTTTCTATTTTTTTAATAACTTGAAAAATTGGTGTCTTCAGAATTAACAAGGGGACGTTTGTGTGGGATTATCTTAAAATTTACGTAAGTGATGTTTAAGGATTTTTGTAGCATCAAGTAGTAACATCTATTCTGAGTAAGTTTGGAAAGTTTCAAGCTTGTAACAATTGTTTTTCTATTTTTTTTAATAACTTGAAAAATTGGTGTCTTCAGAATTAACAAGAGGACGTTTGAGTGGGATTATCTTAAAATTTACGTAAGTGATGTTTAAGGATTTTTGTAGTATCAAGTAGTAACATCTATTCTGAGTAAGTTTTGAAAGTTTCAAGCTTGAAGCAATTGTTTTTCTATTTTTTTTAATAACTTGAAAAATTTGTGTCTTCAGAATTAACAAGAGGACGTTTGTGTGGGATTATCTTAAAACTTACGTAAGTGATGTTTAAGGATTTTTGTAGCATCAAGTAGTAGCATCTATTCTGAGTAAGTTTGGGAAGTTTCAAGCTTGTAGCAATTGTTTTTCTATTTTTTTTAATAACTTGAAAAATTGGTGTCTTCGGAATTAATGTTTGAGTGGGATTATCTTAAAATTTATTTAAGTGATGTTTAAGGATTTTTATAGGATCAAGTAGCAACATCTATTCTGAGTAAGTTTGGGAAGTTTCAAGCTTGTTGCAATTGTTTTTCTATTTTTTTTAATAACTTGAAAAATTGGTGTCTTCAGAATTAAGAAGGGGACGTTTGAGTGGGATTATCTTAAAATTTACGTGAGTGATGTTTGAGGATTTTTGTAGTATCAAGTAGCAACATCTATTCTGAGTAAGTTTGGGAAGTTTCAAGCTTGTTGCAATTGTTTTTCTATTTTTTTTAATAACTTGAAAAATTGGTGTCTTCGGAATTAACAAGAGGACGTTCGAGTGGGATTATCTTAAAATTTACGTAAGTGATGTTTAAGGATTTTTGTAGTATCAAGTAGCAACATCTATTCTGAGTAAGTTTGGGAAGTTTCAAGCTTGTTGCAATTGTTTTTCTATTTTTTTTAATAACTTGAAAAATTGGTGTCTTCGGAATTAACAAGAGGACGTTTGAGTGGGATTATCTTAAAATTTACGTAAGTGATGTTTAAGGATTTTTGTAGTATCAAGTAGCAACATCTATTCTGAGTAAGTTTGGGAAGTTTCAAGCTTGTAGCAATTGTTTTTCTATTTTTTTAATAACTTGAAAAATTGGTGTCTTCAGAATTAACAAGAGGACGTTTGAGTGGGATTATCTTAAAATTTACGTAAGTGATGTTTAAGGATTTTTGTAGTATCAAGTAGCAACATCTATTCTGAGTAAGTTTGGGAAGTTTCAAGCTCGTAACAATTGTTTTTCTATTTTTTTCAATAACTTGAAAAATTGGTGTCTTCAGAATTAACAAAAGGACTTTGAGTGGGATTATCATACAATTTATGAAAGTAATGTTTTCGACACCTGTCACGTTTAAGTACTGCCAATCGCGACGAACCGTAAAATAAAAAATCTTATTATTAAACCATTTTTGATATACCAAAAGGTCGATGATTAAACCAAAGTAGAAAAATTAATGAACGACACTGAACTAGCCGTAGCACCTTTTATTTCATTGAAATTCCGCTTGTGTTTGGTACACCGAGTAGCTGATTGGGTTATTGACCGTTCGAGATGAGAGACGAATTTCTCTCGGCCCTTTTAGCATCGAAAAGTTTCGTCACGACACATACGGACGTAGTAATGGTAATAACGTGTAAAATTAGCATGTCGTAAAGCATTATTAGCCGAGCAAAGGGAACGCCGCGAGTGCCAGCTTTGAGGAATGTCGAAGAAGTGTTCCACGATTATTTCCACACTTCTAGACAAGTTTTACTTAAGTCTGGGTCAGTTTAATTTATTTTTACGTCTGTCTGTGCACGCTCTGAGCGATTGACCTGGGTCGTTGCCACGCGTGCTAAATTTTACTGCCGTAGTTCTCGCTGTTCTTGTATTCTTCGCGATAAAACCAACCGGCTATCGCTTCATTCATTAAAAAAAAAACGTCAAGAGTGCCATGATTTTTTATTTTTTAATATTCAAGTTGGCACACGTGTTAGGAATTGTTGCATAATTTGCGTAATTTCCCATATTTCTCACAGAATCAATTTCCGAAATTGAAAGTTAAAAACTGGCGTCAATGGAAATCCGCACGATATTTATTATTTAACTCTACGAGTAAACAATATACGCTAGTTTGGCGCCCGGCCAAAAGATGTCAATAGGTGAAGAACTCGGGAGACGTCTACTATTTCTATTTTTCAGATTTGTTCGATTCAGTCCGCTATTTCAGGATGTTATTTTGGACGATAGTGCGCCGTCGAGTATTTTAATTGCGCTTCTTGTTTATATCCTGTTTATATTTGTATTTGTACTAGAAGTTCATTTACACCTCGGGTAGAGTATATTTGTATCGCGTACTCGTTCATCCAATTGATTATACCTCATTTAATAACCAGGCGGACTAAACGCGAAAGTCACGTTTACACTATAAAAAGTAACCAGAAAAGTAACCAGACATGTTTTGGCGGTAAAAATAAAATGATTTAATTTCTTTTATCCATAACATTCATTCAACATTTATACCAACATATAAATTAATTCTAGGCATACTTTCTTGATCATATACTCAATGATGTAGTAAATAATAATTAAAGTAAGTATGAGACCCTCTTAAGAATTTAGGGGCATACTGGAAAACTCAAGTTGTACATATATTTATTTACATATAAAGTGGATTGAAGTAGTAGGTGTATTTTGAAAATACATATAATTCTGTAAAAGGTTTAAAATATAAATACTAGATTGTCGTGATAAAATTTTATTAAATTAAATAAATTTGCTATTTAAAAACGTATAATAACTTACTTAAAATTAATCTCATTCATTAATTTATATAATGTTTAACGGGGCGTCATTGGCGGTCATCTCTATCCTTTAATTCAATCAAAATTTAATCCAATGTATCGATTTCTTTTTTAAAGAAAAATCTATGTACAATTTTCCACACGCAGAATTTGTAGATATCTTCGGTCGCTGGACGTCCTTCAAGATGTTTAGGACTTGTTACTGCCCCAATCTCCTTTCACCCCCTAATTGTGTGAAACTCCACAATCCTAAATATAATGTATGTTTATGATTCGATTCTATATTGCAATAACTTGCGCCACACTTACCTAATGAATCACAATTTTGTAAACGACGGCAGTAGGTTTTAAAGCCTCTTGTATTTATGATTTATATAAGATAATTTTAGATTGTTTTTCCTCGAGCGTTAATGCTCTAAAATCCAACCATTTCCGTTTCTTGGGGGCCGAAAATGACACCAAACTTGTGCTAGGTATTTATCCGTAGTTAAAAATAAAATAACTATTTCCAAGAAAATCGCGGGATGAGAGGAATCGATTCTTACACCATCAACAGTAGAAATAACTGGCTAAAAACACAAAAACTGAGGCGAAACACGTGAAAACGGTGAGACACAAGGATCGGTTAGAGATCAGCTGATCATAAGAACGGCCATTACTATTTTAAACAATTTCGGCCTGTGTAAAAACGGCGCCCGATTGGCCAATCACAACAACGTATTTTGGCGGCTATAATTTGATTTAGTCCGCCTGGCTATTAAATGAGGTATAGTAATTATCTCACCCTCAATTTCACTCCATAAGGTAAGTAGCATTTAAACATGTTTTTGCCCGGTCGGTCATTTTTTTAATTTACAAGCTTCACTATACGGGCATAAGAAATCGAGCTTGACGCCGCTGATATTGGATGGCGCCACCATAAAAATTCGATGATTTGATGAAACGTTATTAACAAGGTAAATATTGGTAAATAAAATCACTATGTTTTACTATTTATATTAGGTAGAATAAATATTATACAACTTGCCCAAGTAGTTTTGTTCACGCGAACATTCTCGAAAGGAGAATGCAGAAAAGTTGTGGAAGTATAATGTTTAATTAATATAAATTGTAAAACAAGTAAAACCAAGTGTTTTTGATTACCAATATTTAACTTATATTAGTGTAGTACGAAAGAATATATACACACACACACGTATCGGTTGTGTACATGGGTTGGTGTTAGTTCACGCCGCTATTCATAGATGGCGCTTATCGGTTCCAATTTATCAACATTCCTTGTCGCTTCCTGTTATTCCCTCACCACATCGTTTATCTACCAAAATTTCTTGGGCCGTGTTAATAGCATCCTGAGTACGTTTGACTGGTCTACCACTTCCTGGTTTACGGAGACATAACAGATGGTTTTTTAAAGGCTGTAAAAATGACACATCTATAATTCCATTCTCCGCTATGTCACGGAGCCACTAAACGGTTCACGATCCGCGCAACAATTATCCAATAAATCAAAACATCCTTCAATGATAAGCACACATCGCAAATAAATCATACGCCGCGTCGTCTCTTTTAACTCCATATTGGTAAATGGCTCCTTTTCGCGCACGATCGCTCCCTGTAATTGCGGCCATTACTCGAATCCAATTCACGGCGAAATGCATTTATTAATCTGCCCGAGCGAAGATATTAAAAAGAAGAGACCGGCGAAAATAAATCATAATCTGATATCAATCCTATCATCCTTAAATACCCATTACACTACTTTAACGTCCTTTTAGTGGCGAACGGCGCTCTTGCCGGTGCATCGGGGTTTTATTACTGTAATTACAAAAGAATTAATCAGTTTTCGCGGCACGATTTCTTTTCGAAGGCTTTTGAAGGAGGGCCATTTAGCCGAATGGGCCGAGATGTGTGTAATTACTGATATTTTTGATATAATATGGGAGCTTTCTTGGAAAAATGCGAAATTATTTTCGTGCCAAATTACTCTTTTCGTTTCTGCGATCCTGATACGAAATCCGAAAAATTTTGATTGAAAATTTTAACCAAAAGTGCGAAATTATTTTCCTGGCAAATTAATCTTTTCGTTTCTGCGATCCTGATACGAAATCCGAAAAATTTCGATTGAAAATTTTGACCAAAAATGCGAAATTATTTTCCTGGCAAATTACTCTTTTCGTTTCTGCGATCCTGATACGAAATCCGAAAAATTTTGATTTAGAATTTTGACCAAAAGTGCGAAATTATTTTCCTGGCAAATTACTCTTTTCGTTTCTGCGATCCTGATACGAAATCCGAAAAATTTTGATTGAAAATTTTAACCAAAAGTGCGAAATTATTTTCCTGGCAAATTACTCTTTTCGTTTCTGCGATCCTGATACGAAATCCGAAAAATTTCGATTAAAAATTTTGACCAAAAATGCGAAATTATTTTCCTGGCAAATTACTCTTTTCGTTTCTGCGATCCTGATACGAAATCCGAAAAATTTTGATTGAAAATTTTGAACAAAAGTGCGAAATTATTTTCCAGGCAAATTACTCATTTCGTTTCTGCGATCCTGATACGAAATCCGAAAAATTTTGATTGAAAATTTTGAACAAAACTGCGAAATTATTTTCCTGGCAAATTACTCTTTTCGTTTCTGCGATCCTGATACGAAATCCGAAAAATTTTGATTGAAAATTTTGAACAAAACTGCGAAATTATTTTCCTGGCAAATTACTCTTTTCGTTTCTGCGATCCTGATACGAAATCCGAAAAATTTTGATTGAAAATTTTAACCAAAAGTGCGAAATTATTTTCCTGGCAAATTACTCTTTTCGTTTCTGCGATCCTGATACGAAATCCGAAAAATTTCGATTGAAAATTTTGACCAAAAATGCGAAATTATTTTCCTGGCAAATTACTCTTTTCGTTTCTGCGATCCTGATACGAAATCCGAAAAATTTCGATTGAAAATTTTGACCAAAAATGCGAAATTATTTTCCTGGCAAATTACTCTTTTCGTTTCTGCGATCCTGATACGAAATCCGAAAAATTTTGATTGAAAATTTTGACCAAAAGTGCGAAATTATTTTCCTGGCAAATTACTCTTTTCGTTTCTGCGATCCTGATACGAAATCCGAAAAATTTTGATTGAAAATTTTAACCAAAAGTGCGAAATTATTTTCCTGGCAAATTACTCTTTTCGTTTCTGCGATCCTGATACGAAATCCGAAAAATTTCGATTAAAAATTTTGACCAAAAATGCGAAATTATTTTCCTGGCAAATTACTCTTTTCGTTTCTGCGATCCTGATACGAAATCCGAAAAATTTCGATTGAAAATTTTGACCAAAAATGCGAAATTATTTTCCTGGCAAATTACTCTTTTCGTTTCTGCGATCCTGATACGAAATCCGAAAAATTTCGATTAAAAATTTTGACCAAAAATGCGAAATTATTTTCCTGGCAAATTACTCTTTTCGTTTCTGCGATCCTGATACGAAATCCGAAAAATTTCGATTAAAAATTTTGACCAAAAATGCGAAATTATTTTCCTGGCAAATTACTCTTTTCGTTTCTGCGATCCTGATACGAAATCCGAAAAATTTTGATTGAAAATTTTAACCAAAAGTGCGAAATTATTTTCCTGGCAAATTACTCTTTTCGTTTCTGCGATCCTGATACGAAATCCGAAAAATTTCGATTGAAAATTTTGACCAAAAATGCGAAATTATTTTCCTGGCAAATTACTCTTTTCGTTTCTGCGATCCTGATACGAAATCCGAAAAATTTTGATTTAGAATTTTGACCAAAAGTGCGAAATTATTTTCCTGGCAAATTACTCTTTTCGTTTCTGCGATCCTGATACGAAATCCGAAAAATTTCGATTAAAAATTTTGACCAAAAATGCGAAATTATTTTCCTGGCAAATTACTCTTTTCGTTTCTGCGATCCTGATACGAAATCCGAAAAATTTTGATTGAAAATTTTAACCAAAAGTGCGAAATTATTTTCCTGGCAAATTAATCTTTTCGTTTCTGCGATCCTGATACGAAATCCGAAAAATTTTGATTGAAAATTTTAACCAAAAGTGCGAAATTATTTTCCTGGCAAATTACTCTTTTCGTTTCTGCTCTCCTGATACGAAATCCGAAAAATTTTGATTGAAAATTTTGACCAAAAATGCGAAATTATTTTCCTGGCAAATTACTCTTTTCGTTTCTGCGATCCTGATACGAAATCCGAAAAATTTTGATTGAAAATTTTGAACAAAAGTGCGAAATTATTTTCCTGGCAAATTACTCTTTTCGTTTCTGCGATCCTGATACGAAATCCGAAAAATTTTGATTGAAAATTTTGAACAAAAGTGCGAAATTATTTTCCTGGCAGATTACTCTTTTCGTTTCTGCGATCCTGATACGAAATCCGAAAAATTTTGATTGAAAATTTTGAACAAAACTGCGAAATTATTTTCCTGGCAAATTACTCTTTTCGTTTCTGCGATCCTGATACGAAATCCGAAAAATTTTGATTGAAAATTTTGAACAAAAGTGCGAAATTATTTTCCAGGCAAATTACTCATTTCGTTTCTGCGATCCTGATACGAAATCCGAAAAATTTTGATTAAAAATTTTGAACAAAACTGCGAAATTATTTTCCTGGCAAATTACTCTTTTCGTTTCTGCGATCCTGATACGAAATCCGAAAAATTTTGATTGAAAATTTTGAACAAAACTGCGAAATTATTTTCCTGGCAAATTACTCTTTTCGTTTCTGCGATCCTGATACGAAATCCGAAAAATTTTGATTAAAAATTTTTAACAAAACTGCGAAATTATTTTCCTGGCAAATTACTCTTTTCGTTTCTGCGATCCTGATACGAAATCCGAAAAATTTTGATTGAAAATTTTGAACAAAAGTGCGAAATTATTTTCCAGGCAAATTACTCATTTCGTTTCTGCGATCCTGATACGAAATCCGAAAAATTTTGATTGAAAATTTTGAACAAAACTGCGAAATTATTTTCCTGGCAAATTACTCTTTTCGTTTCTGCGATCCTGATACGAAATCCGAAAAATTTTGATTGAAAATTTTGAACAAAACTGCGAAATTATTTTCCTGGCAAATTACTCTTTTCGTTTCTGCGATCCTGATACGAAATCCGAAAAATTTTGATTTGGAATTTTGACCAAAAGTGCGAAATTATTTTCCTGGCAAATTACTCTTTTCGTTTCTGCGATCCTGATACGAAATCCGAAAAATTTTGATTTGGAATTTTGACCAAAAGTGCGAAATTATTTTCCTGGCAAATTACTCTTTTCGTTTCTGCGATCCTGATACGAAATCCGAAAAATTTTGATTTGGAATTTTGACCAAAAGTGCGAAATTATTTTCCTGGCAAATTACTCTTTTCGTTTCTGCGATCCTGATACGAAATCCGAAAAATTTTGATTGAAAATTTTGAACAAAAGTGCGAAATTATTTTCCTGGCAGATTACTCTTTTCGTTTCTGCGATCCTGATACGAAATCCGAAAAATTTTGATTGAACATTTTGAACAAAACTGCGAAATTATTTTCCTGGCAAATTACTCTTTTCGTTTCTGCGATCCTGATACGAAATCCGAAAAATTTTGATTCAGAATTTTGAACAAAAGTGCGAAATTATTTTCCTGGCAAATTACTCTTATCGTTTCTGCGATCCTGATACGAAATCCGAAAAATTTTGATTCAGAATTTTGACCAAAAATGCGAAATTATTTTCCTGGCAAATTACTCTTTTCGTTTCTGCGATCCTGATACGAAATCCGAAAAATTTTGATTGAAAATTTTGAACAAAACTGCGAAATTATTTTCCTGGCAAATTACTCTTTTCGTTTCTGCGATCCTGATACGAAATCCGAAAAAATTTGATTGAAAATTTTGAACAAAACTGCGAAATTATTTTCCTGGCAAATTACTCTTTTCGTTTCTGCGATCCTGATACGAAATCCGAAAAATTTTGATTTAGAATTTTGAACAAAAGTGCGAAATTATTTTCCTGGCAAATTACTCTTATCGTTTCTGCGATCCTGATACGAAATCCGAAAAATTTTGATTCAGAATTTTGAACAAAAGTGCGAAATTATTTTCCTGGCAAATTACTCTTTTCGTTTCTGCGATCCTGATACGAAATCCGAAAAATTTTGATTGAAAATTTTGAACAAAACTGCGAAATTATTTTCCTGGCAAATTACTCTTTTCGTTTCTGCGATCCTGATACGAAATCCGAAAAATTTTGATTGAAAATTTTGAACAAAAGTGCGAAATTATTTTCCTGGCAAATTACTCTTTTCGTTTCTGCGATCCTGATACGAAATCCGAAAAATTTTGATTGAAAATTTTGAACAAAAGTGCGAAATTATTTTCCTGGCAAATTACTCTTTTCGTTTCTGCGATCCTGATACGAAATCCGAAAAATTTTGATTGAAAATTTTGAACAAAAGTGCGAAATTATTTTCCTGGCAAATTACTCTTTTCGTTTCTGCGATCCTGATACGAAATCCGAAAAATTTTGATTGAAAATTTTGAACAAAACTGCGAAATTATTTTCCTGGCAAATTACTCTTTTCGTTTCTGCGATCCTGATACGAAATCCGAAAAATTTTGATTGAAAATTTTGAACAAAACTGCGAAATTATTTTCCTGGCAAATTACTCTTTTCGTTTCTGCGATCCTGATACGAAATCCGAAAAAATTTGATTGAAAATTTTGAACAAAACTGCGAAATTATTTTCCTGGCAAATTACTCTTTTCGTTTCTGCGATCCTGATACGAAATCCGAAAAATTTTGATTTGGAATTTTGAACAAAAGTGCGAAATTATTTTCCTGGCAAATTACTCTTATCGTTTCTGCGATCCTGATACGAAATCCGAAAAATTTTGATTCAGAATTTTGAACAAAAGTGCGAAATTATTTTCCTGGCAAATTACTCTTTTCGTTTCTGCGATCCTGATACGAAATCCGAAAAATTTTGATTGAAAATTTTGAACAAAACTGCGAAATTATTTTCCTGGCAAATTACTCTTTTCGTTTCTGCGATCCTGATACGAAATCCGAAAAATTTTGATTGAAAATTTTGAACAAAAGTGCGAAATTATTTTCCTGGCAAATTACTCTTTTCGTTTCTGCGATCCTGATACGAAATCCGAAAAATTTTGATTGAAAATTTTGAACAAAACTGCGAAATTATTTTCCTGGCAAATTACTCTTTTCGTTTCTGCGATCCTGATACGAAATCCGAAAAATTTTGATTGAAAATTTTGAACAAAAGTGCGAAATTATTTTCCTGGCAAATTACTCTTTTCGTTTCTGCGATCCTGATACGAAATCCGAAAAATTTTGATTGAAAATTTTGAACAAAACTGCGAAATTATTTTCCTGGCAAATTACTCTTTTCGTTTCTGCGATCCTGATACGAAATCCGAAAAATTTTGATTGAAAATTTTGAACAAAAGTGCGAAATTATTTTCCTGGCAAATTACTCTTTTCGTTTCTGCGATCCTGATACGAAATCCGAAAAATTTTGATTGAAAATTTTGAACAAAAGTGCGAAATTATTTTCCTGGCAAATTACTCTTTTCGTTTCTGCGATCCTGATACGAAATCCGAAAAATTTTGATTGAAAATTTTGAACAAAAGTGCGAAATTATTTTCCTGGCAAATTACTCTTTTCGTTTCTGCGATCCTGATACGAAATCCGAAAAATTTTGATTGAAAATTTTGAACAAAACTGCGAAATTATTTTCCTGGCAAATTACTCTTTTCGTTTCTGCGATCCTGATACGAAATCCGAAAAATTTTGATTGAAAATTTTGAACAAAACTGCGAAATTATTTTCCTGGCAAATTACTCTTTTCGTTTCTGCGATCCTGATACGAAATCCGAAAAATTTTGATTGAAAATTTTGAACAAAACTGCGAAATTATTTTCCTGGCAAATTACTCTTTTCGTTTCTGCGATCCTGATACGAAATCCGAAAAATTTTGATTTGGAATTTTGAACAAAAGTGCGAAATTATTTTCCTGGCAAATTACTCTTATCGTTTCTGCGATCCTGATACGAAATCCGAAAAATTTTGATTCAGAATTTTGAACAAAAGTGCGAAATTATTTTCCTGGCAAATTACTCTTTTCGTTTCTGCGATCCTGCTACGAAATCCGAAAAATTTTGATTGAAAATTTTGAACAAAACTGCGAAATTATTTTCCTGGCAAATTACTCTTTTCGTTTCTGCGATCCTGATACGAAATCCGAAAAATTTTGATTCAGAATTTTGACCAAAAATGCGAAATTATTTTCCTGGCAAATTACTCTTTTCGTTTCTGCGATCCTGATACGAAATCCGAAAAATTTTGATTGAAAATTTTGAACAAAACTGCGAAATTATTTTCCTGGCAAATTACTCTTTTCGTTTCTGCGATCCTGATACGAAATCCGAAAAATTTTGATTGAAAATTTTGAACAAAACTGCGAAATTATTTTCCTGGCAAATTACTCTTTTCGTTTCTGCGATCCTGATACGAAATCCGAAAAATTTTGATTGAAAATTTTGAACAAAACTGCGAAATTATTTTCCAGGCAAATTACTCTTTTCGTTTCTGCGATCCTGATACGAAATCCGAAAAATTTTGATTTGGAATTTTGAACAAAAGTGCGAAATTATTTTCCTGGCAAATTACTCTTTTCGTTTCTGCGATCCTGATACGAAATCCGAAAAATTTTGATTGAAAATTTTGAACAAAACTGCGAAATTATTTTCCTGGCAAATTACTCTTTTCGTTTCTGCGATCCTGATACGAAATCCGAAAAATTTTGATTGAAAATTTTGACCAAAAATGCGAAATTATTTTCCTGGCAAATTACTCTTTTCGTTTCTGCGATCCTGATACGAAATCCGAAAAATTTTGATTGAAAATTTTGAACAAAACTGCGAAATTATTTTCCTGGCAAATTACTCTTTTCGTTTCTGCGATCCTGATACGAAATCCGAAAAATTTTGATTGAAAATTTTGAACAAAAGTGCGAAATTATTTTCCTGGCAAATTACTCTTTTCGTTTCTGCGATCCTGATACGAAATCCGAAAAATTTTGATTGAAAATTTTGACCAAAAATGCGAAATTATTTTCCTGGCAAATTACTCTTTTCGTTTCTGCGATCCTGATACGAAATCCGAAAAATTTTGATTGAAAATTTTGAACAAAACTGCGAAATTATTTTCCTGGCAAATTACTCTTTTCGTTTCTGCGATCCTGATACGAAATCCGAAAAATTTTGATTGAAAATTTTGAACAAAACTGCGAAATTATTTTCCTGGCAAATTACTCTTTTCGTTTCTGCGATCCTGATACGAAATCCGAAAAATTTTGATTTGGAATTTTGAACAAAAGTGCGAAATTATTTTCCTGGCAAATTACTCTTTTCGTTTCTGCGATCCTGATACGAAATCCGAAAAATTTTGATTGAAAATTTTGAACAAAACTGCGAAATTATTTTCCTGGCAAATTACTCTTTTCGTTTCTGCGATCCTGATACGAAATCCGAAAAATTTTGATTGAAAATTTTGAACAAAACTGCGAAATTATTTTCCTGGCAAATTACTCTTTTCGTTTCTGCGATCCTGATACGAAATCCGAAAAATTTTGATTGAAAATTTTGACCAAAAATGCGAAATTATTTTCCTGGCAAATTACTCTTTTCGTTTCTGCGATCCTGATACGAAATCCGAAAAATTTTGATTGAAAATTTTGAACAAAACTGCGAAATTATTTTCCTGGCAAATTACTCTTTTCGTTTCTGCGATCCTGATACGAAATCCGAAAAATTTTGATTGAAAATTTTGACCAAAAATGCGAAATTATTTTCCTGGCAAATTACTCTTTTCGTTTCTGCGATCCTGATACGAAATCCGAAAAATTTTGATTCAGAATTTTGACCAAAAATGCGAAATTATTTTCCTGGCAAATTACTCTTTTCGTTTCTGCGATCCTGATACGAAATCCGAAAAATTTTGATTTGGAATTTTGAACAAAAGTGCGAAATTATTTTCCTGGCAAATTACTCTTTTCGTTTCTGCGATCCTGATACGAAATCCGAAAAATTTTGATTGAAAATTTTGAACAAAACTGCGAAATTATTTTCCTGGCAAATTACTCTTTTCGTTTCTGCGATCCTGATACGAAATCCGAAAAATTTTGATTCAGAATTTTGAACAAAAGTGCGAAATTATTTTCCTGGCAAATTACTCTTCTCGTTTCTGCGATCCTGATACGAAATCCGAAAAATTTTGATTCAGAATTTTGACCAAAAATGCGAAATTATTTTCCTGGCAAATTACTCTTTTCGTTTCTGCGATCCTGATACGAAATCCGAAAAATTTTGATTGAAAATTTTGAACAAAACTGCGAAATTATTTTCCAGGCAAATTACTCTTTTCGTTTCTGCGATCCTGATACGAAATCCGAAAAATTTTGATTGAAAATTTTGAACAAAACTGCGAAATTATTTTCCTGGCAAATTACTCTTTTCGTTTCTGCGATCCTGATACGAAATCCGAAAAATTTTGATTGAAAATTTTGACCAAAAATGCGAAATTATTTTCCTGGCAAATTACTCTTTTCGTTTCTGCGATCCTGATACGAAATCCGAAAAATTTTGATTGAAAATTTTGAACAAAACTGCGAAATTATTTTCCTGGCAAATTACTCTTTTCGTTTCTGCGATCCTGATACGAAATCCGAAAAATTTTGATTGAAAATTTTGAACAAAACTGCGAAATTATTTTCCTGGCAAATTACTCTTTTCGTTTCTGCGATCCTGATACGAAATCCGAAAAATTTTGATTTGGAATTTTGAACAAAACTGCGAAATTATTTTCCTGGCAAATTACTCTTTTCGTTTCTGCGATCCTGATACGAAATCCGAAAAATTTTGATTGAAAATTTTGAACAAAACTGCGAAATTATTTTCCTGGCAAATTACTCTTTTCGTTTCTGCGATCCTGATACGAAATCCGAAAAATTTTGATTGAAAATTTTGAACAAAACTGCGAAATTATTTTCCTGGCAAATTACTCTTTTCGTTTCTGCGATCCTGATACGAAATCCGAAAAATTTTGATTGAAAATTTTGACCAAAAATGCGAAATTATTTTCCTGGCAAATTACTCTTTTCGTTTCTGCGATCCTGATACGAAATCCGAAAAATTTTGATTGAAAATTTTGAACAAAACTGCGAAATTATTTTCCTGGCAAATTACTCTTTTCGTTTCTGCGATCCTGATACGAAATCCGAAAAATTTTGATTGAAAATTTTGACCAAAAATGCGAAATTATTTTCCTGGCAAATTACTCTTTTCGTTTCTGCGATCCTGATACGAAATCCGAAAAATTTTGATTCAGAATTTTGACCAAAAATGCGAAATTATTTTCCTGGCAAATTACTCTTTTCGTTTCTGCGATCCTGATACGAAATCCGAAAAATTTTGATTGAAAATTTTGAACAAAACTGCGAAATTATTTTCCAGGCAAATTACTCTTTTCGTTTCTGCGATCCTGATACGAAATCCGAAAAATTTTGATTTGGAATTTTGAACAAAAGTGCGAAATTATTTTCCTGGCAAATTACTCTTTTCGTTTCTGCGATCCTGATACGAAATCCGAAAAATTTTGATTCAGAATTTTGAACAAAAGTGCGAAATTATTTTCGTGGCAAATTACTCTTATCGTTTCTGCGATCCTGATACGAAATCCGAAAAATTTTGATTCAGAATTTTGACCAAAAATGCGAAATTATTTTCCTGGCAAATTACTCTTTTCGTTTCTGCGATCCTGATACGAAATCCGAAAAATTTTGATTGAAAATTTTGAACAAAACTGCGAAATTATTTTCCAGGCAAATTACTCTTTTCGTTTCTGCGATCCTGATACGAAATCCGAAAAATTTTGATTTGGAATTTTGAACAAAAGTGCGAAATTATTTTCCTGGCAAATTACTCTTTTCGTTTCTGCGATCCTGATACGAAATCCGAAAAATTTTGATTCAGAATTTTGAACAAAAGTGCGAAATTATTTTCGTGGCAAATTACTCTTATCGTTTCTGCGATCCTGATACGAAATCCGAAAAATTTTGATTCAGAATTTTGACCAAAAATGCGAAATTATTTTCCTGGCAAATTACTCTTTTCGTTTCTGCGATCCTGATACGAAATCCGAAAAATTTTGATTGAAAATTTTGAACAAAACTGCGAAATTATTTTCCAGGCAAATTACTCTTTTCGTTTCTGCGATCCTGATACGAAATCCGAAAAATTTTGATTTGGAATTTTGAACAAAAGTGCGAAATTATTTTCCTGGCAAATTACTCTTTTCGTTTCTGCGATCCTGATACGAAATCCGAAAAATTTTGATTGAAAATTTTGTACAAAACTGCGAAATTATTTTCCAGGCAAATTACTCTTTTCGTTTCTGCGATCCTGATACGAAATCCGAAAAATTTTGATTGAAAATTTTGAACAAAACTGCGAAATTATTTTCCTGGCAAATTACTCTTTTCGTTTCTGCGATCCTGATACGAAATCCGAAAAATTTTGATTGAAAATTTTGAACAAAAGTGCGAAATTATTTTCCTGGCAAATTACTCTTTTCGTTTCTGCGATCCTGATACGAAATCCGAAAAATTTTGATTTGGAATTTTGACCAAAAGTGCGAAATTATTTTCCTGGCAAATTACTCTTTTCGTTTCTGCGATCCTGATACTAATTCCGAAAAATTTTGATTAAAAATTTTGACCAAAAATGCGAAATTATTTTCCTGGCAAATTACTCTTTTCGTTTCTGCGATCCTGATACGAAATCCGAAAAATTTTGATTGAAAATTTTGAACAAAAGTGCGAAATTATTTTCCTGGCAAATTACTCTTTTCGTTTCTGCGATCCTGATACGAAATCCGAAAAATTTTGATTGAAAATTTTGAACAAAAGTGCGAAATTATTTTCCTGGCAAATTACTCTTTTCGTTTCTGCGATCCTGATACGAAATCCGAAAAATTTTGATTCAGAATTTTGACCAAAAGTGCGAAATTATTTTCCTGGCAAATTACTTTTTTCGTTTCTGCGATCCTGATACGAAATCCGAAAAATTTTGATTTGGAATTTTGACCAAAAGTGCGAAATTATTTTCCTGGCAAATTACTCTTTTCGTTTCTGCGATCCTGATACGAAATCCGAAAAATTTTGATTGAAAATTTTGAACAAAAGTGCGAAATTATTTTCCTGGCAAATTACTCTTTTCGTTTCTGCGATCCTGATACGAAATCCGAAAAATTTTGATTGAAAATTTTGAACAAATGTGCGAAATTATTTCACTGGCAAATTACTCTTTTCGTTTCTGCTCTCCTGATACGAAATCCGAAAAATTTTGATTGAAAATTTTGACCAAAATTGCGAAATTATTTTCCTGGCAAATTACTCTTTTCGTTTCTGCGATCCTGATACGAAATCCGAAAAATTTTGATTTAGAATTTTGAACAAAAGTGCGAAATTATTTCCCTGGCAAATTACTCTTTTCGTTTCTGCGATCCTGATACGAAATCCGAAAAATTTTGATTGAAAATTTTGACCAAAAGTGCGAAATTATTTTCCAGGCAAATTACTCTTTTCGTTTCTGCGATCCTGATACGAAATCCGAAAAATTTTGATTTGGAATTTTGAACAAAAGTGCGAAATTATTTTCCTGGCAAATTACTCTTTTCGTTTCTGCGATCCTGATACGAAATCCGAAAAATTTTGATTTAGAATTTTGAACAAAAGTGCGAAATTATTTCCCTGGCAAATTACTCTTTTCGTTTCTGCGATCCTGATACGAAATCCGAAAAATTTTGATTGAAAATTTCGACAAAAAATGCGAAATTATTTCCCTGCCAAATTACTCTTTTCGTTAGTTGATTTATCTTGTTTAAAATGTATTAAATCATGATTTACATCGTCCATTATTTTATTATATTAACGCCAGAATTCGTAATTTACCGTATCGCGCAATTTTTGACAGCGCGGAGAAAGCGGATATAAAAAATGCACGAGAGATAAAGAGCCGACACTTTTAAGATTTATACTTAACGGCATTAAAATACATTACCACGAGCCTTCAAATAACCGCGCAGAACGGAATTCTCGTGAATGATTATGCAGGTGAAATCATCCGCAGTTTTCTCATATATATCTAAAAAAAAAGTCCAGGATGTAACTCACAATAGATATGTAATTAAACAATCCATATTTGGACCGTTTCGTTGTGTTCAATAACAACAGCGGTAATTTTTTTTAAGGTCGGAGAAGATTTATGGAGATTTTCTCGCGTTGCGCAATTTGGTAAAAGTTAAGTTTTGATGATTAATTGCGTAAAAATGAGTTGAGGACAGAAATGAAATTGGAGTAATTAAATGCGTTTAGTAAATTGCGCGATTGAAAATTATTAACTAGGCGTGTAAGGAATTCGAATGTTGGGTTGCCTATATTAAAATGCAATCTTGTATTATAAATAAGAGTCGGTTTTATAAGGACTTGGAGTCCAAAAATGTGTATTTTTTTTACCAAAGTACATTCAATATTTTATTCGCAATCAGTTGGTGGATAGTAACCAAAGGTTTGAGATGCGTAGATCATCAGGGGTCTCAATATAAGTCAGTAAGGGTTAACCCGGTCTTTTTGTTGATTATGGGGTGTAGTGTAGCGGCATTAATGTGCTTGGCCCAGTTTAAATTCTGGTCAGGAACTGGGCGTGATCGTGGAGGGCTATCGGGCACTCGCCGATTGTAAATTCATTTTTTTTTTTTTTTTTTTTTTTGATGTGAGGAGAGGAGATCTTCAAAAGACACCCCTGTAGTGGGGTAGTGTTGGATTCGCCGGGATCGCGCCTACCAACTAAAACCTCTCCTCATATGCTCGGTGCTAGGGCTAGTCTGACCAAAGGCCTATTCTAGCGTGACGAGATGTTTGATCTCTGAGAAGCGAGTAGCTACCGTCGGCGGTCCGATCCCAGCCACCCTCGTGGACTGTGAGGGCAGTGGGGGGACAGAGGGTGCATCGCTGTGGTGGCGAAACAAATTAATTTATCTGTTAATCTATTTGGATGTGTCTAAGGAGGTCTGGAGGTCTGATACTGTGGGCCTGTCATACTGTGGGAATGAAATTCCCGATGGTGGGTCGTTGTTCAGCCTTTCGAAGAATTTACTTGAGAGCTCTTTGATGTGATCCAGAACACTGGGAGTTTCTGTGTCTCTGTGCAACTGTGCGTTGCGCATGAATAAGGGTGATCAGCATGACGTTTTGCCGGTTTTGGATCTTATTAAACCGACTGGAAGTTAGTCATAAATTTCAGGCACGAATCCGGCGCATTCACCATATTTGCCTTTAGTAAATTTCCAAGTAATCTCTACTAATTTACAGAAAATGGATTAAAATTCATAATTAGTCAAATTGCTGTTGTGCCATAGTAATAACAATAAGCTTTTAACTTAGGATTAACCCCGATTTGTCGATAAAACATTTTTCGAAACAAAGTCAATTTTCAAAAAATCAAAAGTCATCGTTGAGCGTAGTTTGGGTCGCTATTTTCGGCCACAAATGTTCTATGGGGTTTTGTTTACAATATTTAGGCTTAAAAACGACACTTTTTTGCTTAAATAATGTTTTAACTTAACGCTATTATCAAATTTCATCTATTTTTAAGAAATCAAAAGTCGACGTTAAAAGTGTCCAGGTAAATAATTATTTAAAGAAAAATGAAGAAAATATGTCGTTTTCTTAAGCCTAAATATTGCAAACAAAGCCCCGTGGAACATTTGTGGCCGAAAATATCGAACTTAAACTACGCCTAACGAGGACTTTTGATTTTTTGAAAATAAACGACATTTCGTAAAAGTGTCTGGGTAAATAATTATTTAAACAAAAATGAAGAATATGTGCCGTTTTCTAAAGCCTAAATATTGCAAACAAAGCCCCATGGAACATTAGTGGCCGAAAAAATCGAACCTAAACTACTCCTAACGATGACTTTTGATTTTTTGAAAATAAACGAAATTTCGTAAAAGTGTCTGGGTAAATAATTATTTAAACAAAAATGAAGAATATGTGCCGTTTTCTAAAGCCTAAATATTGCAAACAAAGCCCCATGGAACATTAGTGGCCGAAAAAATCGAACCTGAACTACGCCTAACGATGACTTTTGATTTTTTGAAAATAAACGAAATTTTGTAAGTGTCTAGGTAAATAATTATTTAAACAAAAATGAAGAATGTGTGTCGTTTTCTTAAGCCTAAATATTGCAAACAAAGCCCCATGGAACATTAGTGGCCGAAAAAATCGAACCTAAACTACTCCTAACGATGACTTTTGATTTTTTGAAAATAAACGAAATTTTGTAAGTGTCTAGGTAAATAATTATTTAAACAAAAATGAAGAATATGTGTCGTTTTCTTAAGCCTAAATATTGCAAACAAAGCCCCATGGAACATTTGTGGCCGAAAATACCGAACCTAAACTACGCCTAACGATGACTTTTGATTTTTTGAAAATAAACGAAATTTCGTAAAAGTGTCTGGGTAAATAATTATTTAAACAAAAATGAAGAATATGTGTCGTTTTCCTAAGCCTAAATATTGCAAACAAAGCCCCATGGAACATTAGTGGCCGAAAAAATCGAACCTGAACTACGCCTAACGATGACTTTTGATTTTTTGAAAATAAACGAAATTTTGTAAGTGTCTAGGTAAATAATTAGTTAAACAAAAATGAAGAATGTGTGTCGTTTTCTTAAGCCTAAATATTGCAAACAAAGCCCCATGGAACATTTGTGGCCGAAAATATTGAACCTAAACTACACCTAACGATGACTTTTGATGTTTTGAAAATAAACGAAATTTTGTAAAAGTGTCTGGGTAAATATTTATTTAGACATTTTGTTCAAGAGCTATCTTCTCAAAACCACAGAACTATTGAGCAATTATTTTTTTTTTATATACACATACTTTACTGAAAGATTTTTCAATATAGGTTTATCCGTTCAAGAGTTGTCCTTAAAGACCAGAAAACAATCATATGACAAATTTAATTTTTTGGTCTTAACTGCATCCATTCGATTTTACTGGAAGAATTTTCCAAATTCGATCATCCGTTTAAGAGTTATCCTCAAAAACCAGAAATCAATTGAAGGAAACATTTAATTTTTTGGTCTTATCTGCATCCATTCGACGAGTACAACACTTTGCTGGAAGAATTTGCCAAATTTGGTCATACGTTGAAGAGTTATCCTGTGAAACCTGAAAAACAATTGAACAAATTTAATTTTTTGGTCCTTTTTTTTATTTTATTCAAATTTAGATATAGTACACAACAAATTATAACAAACTACATCACAACAAAATCAAATTCTACAGCTAATTGAATACGTCACAGAAAACAAGAACAAAATCATTTGCAATTGATATAATCCTCGACTGAGTAATATTCCTTTTCCATCAGTCGAGACATTTTTTCTACATCTTCCGGGCGAATATAAGACTTTGCCGAAAGAATTTTACAAATCTCGTCCTCGGTTCAAAAGTTAAAATGTTGAAATTTAAAAAAATGCAATTTTTGCATTTTGTGTTAATGTCAAGAGAAAATTTCGTAACCCGTAATAAAATTACATAAAATTTGCCATATTTTGAAGTTTAAACCATCACAATTGAACAATGCGTGCGGCAGTAGTGCAATTTAAAAAATCAAAATCTTGGAAGTTTCAAAACTGCAATTTTGCATTTCATGTTAATTTCACGAGAAAATATTGTAATCCGTTTTAAAATAACAGTAAATTCGCCATATTTTGACGTTTAAATAATTAAAATCGGACTACGCATTCGGCAGGTGTAAAATTCCAAAAATTAAAATCGCGTTTTTTAAATTCTGGATTTTTTACATTTTGCGTTAATTTCGCGAGAAAATATTTGAATCCATTTTAAAATAACACTAAATTCGACATATTTTGAAGTTTAAATAATTATAATCGGACAACGCGTTCGGCAGGTGTGCAATTTGAAAAATCGAAATTTCGATTTTAAAAAGTGAGATTTTTGCATTTTGTGTTAATTTCACAAAAATGTTTTGTAATCCGTTTTAACATTACGCTAAATTTGCCACATTTCGACGTGTTTAAATCATCAAAATCGGACGACGCATTCGGCAGGTGTGCAATTTCAAATATCAAAATCGCGACAGAAATTTTAAATTTAACGATGGCTACTTTTAACTACAAAAAATGACAATTTTCAACCTCCAAAAACTACAATCTTGAAATGCCAAAATTGATCATTTTCAACAACCAAAAACTTATATTTTCAACTGCTAAAAATGGCAGTTTTCAACTGCCAAAAACCACAATTTCCAACTGTCAAAAATGACACTTTTCTGAAATAATTTTTAATATCTGCCATTTTGTTCAAGAGTTTCAAAACGGCAAAAAATGAACATTTTTTATGCTAAATAACTTTAGTCGTAAATAGTGCTTAGATCGACTGGAAACGCCTAAAAAACGAGTAAAAAATAGTTTTTAGCCACTCGGTGTATGCGGAAGCACCAGTTTATTTATCTTTTTTTTATTCTCCACCCAAATATCATACTCTGCGTCAACGTTACTCAGTAGAGCAATATCAAGAATATCGGGCCGGAGGCCATGGCGATCGAATATGTGGGGCCATCTGGAGCCATTTATCTAAATACAGATGTCAATCAAAACATTATTTTAGCTGAAAATTTATTTTAAACTGAAGATTACATTCGACATTTGAATTACAGATGTAATCGTTAGACGGAACGTATTTTTTTACACCTATGAAAGTTACGCTTCGCTTGTAGACATGTCAGTTTTAAATGTACCGCAATTGAACGTGCTCATTTACAGATTACCACAACACGCCGTGGATGCGGTATTACGCGGATTTAAAAATTATGCATCTTGTACAACTTATCTTGTGTCATTTATCTTATCTTTATTTCAATCGGATGGCCACTTTGTAATTTTAATGCGAGTTTTATGTGTGCGCCGGTTCGTTCGATCGATATGCGATTATTATTAATTGCACCGGACGTGGAAATACGGATAAGTGGCATGTATCTGTGAGAAGATTTGTAATCGCCATTATTCATGCAAAAATAGACAACGCGATAAATTTACATGTATAACATATTCACGATGAACGAAGCAGGCGATGATATTTGGTTATTCTGTTTATTCACAAGCGTGTATGTAATGTTGTCATTACTGACCCCTCAAAAGTCGCATTACTGACCCCTCAAAAGTCGTATTACTGACCCCTCAGAAGTCGCATTACTAACCCCTCAAAAGTCGCATTACTGACCCCTCAACAGTCGCATTACTGACCCCTTAAAAGTCGCATTACTGACCCCTCAAAAGTCGCATTACTGACCCCTCAAAAGTCGCATTACTGACCCCTCAAAAGTCGCATTACTGACCCCTCAACAGTCGCATTACTGACCCCTCAAAAGTCGTATTACTAACCCCTCAAAAGTTGCATTACTGATCCCTCAAAAGTCGTATTACTGACCCCTCAAAAGTCGCGTTACTGACCGCAACTTAATTAAATATTTTTTTCGTTTCACGTTGGTTGTTTATTTATGAGTAAACCCTGTGGGGAAGCTTGTGTAGCACTTTATAAAAGCAAGTGCCCGGAGGATCACTTTAACGTATTTAACTTATTATTTATATGATGTTTGTATTTTATTGCCGCGCGATAAATTAATTATTTGTACAAAGGATGTCACTACGAGAAGTAATTTACGATCGTTGGCGATTTATTGATAAAATTTGTTTACGATTGATTCACGAATGCAAGAGTGACTCGAGTAAAAATTGTATGTCTGCAAATTCGTGGGTTCAATGCAGACAGAGCCGTCTGGAAATTTTATTTGGCCCTTTGATTTTTTTTTAGTAATACATAATAGCACAAAAAACAAAAACGATGATGACCGGTGCTGAGGTGTATTTAATAAATTTAAAGAAATCTTTTGATCCTTTCACAGTGGTGCCATTATAAGGGATATTTCCCTGTACAAGATTTTTGTACGTAAAACTCGAAAAGAGAACTTTTGAAAAAGCGCCAATAAAACATTTTTTTTTTAAATTAAAAAACACAAGAGGGGCACCTGGATTGTAGGATAGGGCCCGAGAGAAAAACAAGCGATTGCTCGGTTTGAAGGCAAGTGACAGCTGTCAAAATGGAGTCGAATAAAATTTTTTATCATCTACAATTTCCGTTTGAAGATGTTTGCGCTGCGAGAAAATGGATAATTTGCGTAAACCAACAATTTTCAGTAGAAAACAACAAGCGATTGCTCGATTTTGGGATAAGTGACAGCTGTCAAAGTAGCATCAACTGAAAAATAATTACATTACCTACAATTTCTACTTGAAAATATTTGCGCTGTGGAGGAAAAAATCCTCAATTTCAAGTGCAAACAGGCTATTTATCGGTTTTGAGGCAAGTGACAGCTGTCAAAATGTAGTCGAATGAAAATTTTTATCATCTACAATTTCCGTTTGAAGATGTTTGCGCTGCGAGAAAATTGATAATTTGCGTAAACCAACAATTTTCAGTAGAAAGCAACAGGCGATTGCCCGATTTTGGGATAAGTGACAGCTGTCAAAGTAGTATCAACTGAAAAATAATTACATTACCTACAATTTCTACTTGAAAATATTTGCGCTGTGGCGGAAAAAATCCTCGATTTCAAGTGCAAACAGGCTATTTGTCGATTTTGAGGCAAGTGACAGCTGTCAAAATGGAGTCGAACGAAAATTTCTATCATCTACAATTTCCGTTTGAAGATGTTTGCGCTGCGAGAAAATGGATAATTTGCGTAAACCGGCAACTTTGAGTGGAAAACAACAGGCGATTGTTCGGTTTTGGGATAAGTGACAGCTGTCAAAGTAGCATCAACTGAAAAATAATTACATTACCTACAATTTCTACTTGAAAATATTTGCGCTGTGGCGGAAAGAATCCTCGATTTCAAGTGCAAACAGGTTATTTATCGGTTTTGAGGCTAGTGACAGCTGTCAAAATGACGTTTACTGAAAGGCAATTTGCATTGTTTATGATTTCTGTTGAAAAAAAATTTCGTTGTAAGGCGATTACGCCAGAAAATTTAAATATCAGGCAAACCGCCGACTTCAAGTGGAAAAAACAGGCGATTTCTCGGTTTTGGGTTAAGTGACAGCTGTCAAAATTATGTTTACTGAAAGACTATTGCATTATTTATGTTTGTGCTGCAAGGCTATTAAGTCAGAAAAATTGAAAAACTACGCAAACCGTCGACTTCAAGTGGAAAAAAGGCGATTTCTCGGTTTTGGGGTAAATGACAGCTGTCAAAATGATGTTTACTGAAAGGCTATTGCATTATTTATGATTTCTGTTGAAAAAACTTTGCGCTGCAAGGCGATTACGCTAGAAAAGTTAAAAATTGCGTAAACCGTCGACTTCAAGTGGAAAAAACAGGCGATTTCTCGGTTTTGGGGCAAGTGACAGCTGTCAAAATGACGTTTACTGAAAGGCTATTGCATTATTTATGATTTCTGTTGAAAAAAATTTGCGCTGCAAGGTGATTACGCTAGAAAAGTTAAAAATTGCGTAAACCGTCGACTTCAAGTGGAAAAAACAGGCGATTTCTCGGTTTTGGGGCAAGTGACAGCTGTCAAAATGATGTTTACTGAAAGGCAATTACATTATTTATGATTTCTGTTGAAAAAAAATTGCGCTGCAAAGCGATTACGCTAGAAAATTTAAAAATTGCGCAAACCGTCGACTTCAAGTGGAAAAAACAGGCGATTTCTCAATTTTGGGGTAAAAGCCAACTGTCAAAATGATGTTTACTGAAAGACAATTGCATTATTTATAATTTCTGTTAAAGTGTTTAAGCTGCAAGGCGTTTACGCTAGGAAATTAAAAAAAATTACAACCCGTTGATTTCGAGTGGAAAACAGTAGGCGATTGCTCGGTTTTGGGACAAGTGACAGCTGTCAAAATGATGTTTATTGAAAGGCTATTCTATTATGTAGGTTTGTGCTGCGAGGTCATTACGTTGGAAAATTGAAAAATTACGCAAACCGTCGACTTCGAGTGAAAAACAACAGCGAATGATCGGTGTTGGGATAAGTGACAGTTGTCAAAATAGTACCAATTAAAAAAACAATTGTATTATCTACGATTTCTACTTGGAAATATTTGCGCTACGTGACGGATTGAAAATTTCTGCTAAGTGAAAAAGAAAAGCTGCGATTGCTCGGTTTTGGGAAATGTGACAGCTGTCAAAATTATGTTTACTGAAAGACAATTGCGTTGTTTATAATTTTTATTAAAAAATATTGCGTTAGAAAATTAAAAATTTCTGCAACCCGTTGATTTCGAGTGGAAAACAACAGGCTATTGCTCGAGTTCAGGGCAAGTGACAGCTGTCAAAATGATGTTTACTGAAAGATAATTGCATTATTTATGATTTCTGTTGGAGTGTTTGAGCTGCAAGGCGTTTACGCTAGGAAATTGAAAATTTTTGCAACCCGTCGAATTCGAGTGGAAAACAAGAGGCGATTGCTCGGTTTTAGGGCAAGTGACAGCTGTCAAAATGATGTTTACTGAAAGGCTATTCCATTATTTATGTATGTACTGCAAGGCATTTACGTTAGAAAATTTAAAAATTACGCAAACCGTCGACTTCAAGTGGAAAACAGGGGATTTCTCAGTTTTGGTGTAAGTGACAGCTGTCAAAATTATGTTTACTGAAAGACTATTGCATTAGTGTTTGAGCTGCAACGCGTTTACGCTAGGAAATTGAAAATTTCTACAACCCGTCGATTTCAAGTGGAAAACAATAGGCAATTGCTCGGTTTTAGGGCAAGTGACAGCTGTCAAAATGATGTTTACTGAAAGACAATTGCATTGTTTATAATTTTTATTGAAAAAAGTTGGTGCTTCAAGGCGCTAGAAAAAGAAATGTTCTGCAACCCGTTGATTTCGAGTGGAAAACAACAGGCGATTGCGCGGTTTTAGGGCAAGTAACAGCTGTCAAAATGATGTTTACTGAAAGACAATTGCATTATTTATGATTTCTGTTGAAGTATTTGAGCAGCAAGACGTTTACGCTAGGGAATTGAAAATTTTTGCAACCCGTCGATTTCGAGTGGAAAAGAATAGGCGATTTCTCGGTTTTGGGGCAAGTGACAGCTGTCAAAATGATGTTTATTGAAAGGCTATTCCATTATTTATGTTTGTGCTACGAGGCCATTACGTTAGAAAATTGAAAAATTACGCAAACCGTCGACTTCGAGGAAAACAACAGGCGAATGTTCGGTTTTAGGACAAGTAACAGCTGTCAAAATTGCATTATTTATGATTTCTACTTGAAAATATTTACGCTACGTGACGGATTGAAATTTTCTGCCAAGTGAAAAAGAAAAGCAGGCGATTGCTCGATTTTGGAACATGTGACAGCTGTCAAAATTATGTTTACTGAAAGACAATTGCATCGTTTATAATTTTTGTTGAGAAATGTTTGCGTTCATTTCTACAACCTGTTGATTTCGACTGGAAAACGACAGGCTATTGCTCGGGTTTAGGGCAAGTGACAGCTGTCAAAATGATTTTTACTGAAAGACAATTGCATTATTTATGATTTCTGTTGAAGTGTTTGAGATGCAAGGCGATTACGCTTGGAAATTAAAAACTTTTGCAACACGTCGATTTCTTGTGGAAAACAGTAGGCGATTGCTCGATTTTAGGGCAAGTGACAGCTGTCAAAATGATGTTTACTGAAAGGCTATTGCATTATTATTTATGCTTGTGCTGCAAGGCTATTACGTTAGAAAATTGAAAAATTACGAAACCGTCGACTTCAAGTGGAAAAAACAGGCGATTTCTCAGTTTTAGGGTAAATGACAGCTGTCAAAGTTATGTTTACTGAAAGACAATTGCATTATTAATGATGTCTGTTGAAGTGTTTGAACCGCAAAGCGTTTACGCTAGGGAATTGAAATTTTTTTCAACCCGTCGAATTCGAGTGGAAAACAAAAGGCGATTGCTCGGTTTTAGGGCAAGTGACAGCTGTCAAAATGATGGTTACTAAAAGGCTATTCCATTATTTATGTTTGTGCTGCAAGGCCATTGCGTTAAAAAATTTAAAAATTACGCAAACCGTCGACTTCAAGTGGAAAAAACAGGCGATTTCTCAGTTTTGGGGTAAATGACAGCTGTCAAAATTATGTTTACTGAAAGACAATTGCATTATTTATGATTTCGTTTGAAGTGTTTGAGCTGCAAGGCGTTTACGCTATGGAATTGATTTTTTTTTTCAACCCGTCGATTTCGAGTGGAAAACAATAGGCGATTGCTCGATTTTAGGGCAAGTGACAGCTGTCAAAGTGATGTTTACTGAAAGGCTATTCCATTATTTATGTTTGTGCTGCAAGGCCATTACGTTAGAAAATTTAAAAATCACGTAAAACGTCGACTTCAAGTGGAAAAAACAGGCGATTTCTCAGTTTTGGGGTAAATGACAGCTGTCAAAATTATGTTCACTGAAAGAAAATTACATTATTTATGATTTCTGTTGAAGTGTTTGAGCTGCAAGGCGTTTACGCTAGGAAATTGAAAATTTCTGCAACTCGTCGGTTTAGAGTGGAAAGCAACAGGCGAATGGTCGGTGTTGGGGTAAGTGACAGTTGTCAAAATAGTACCAATTAAAAAAACAATTGTATTATCTACGATTTCTACTTGAAATATTTGCGCTACGTGACGGAGTTTACGCTAGAAAATTGAACATTTCTGCTAAGTGAAAAAGAAAAGCAGGCGATTGCTCGGTTTTGGGACATGTGACAGCTGTCAAAATTATGTTTACTGAAAGACAATTGCGTTGTTTATAATTTTTATTGAAAAATATTGCGCTAGAAAATTGAAAATTTCTACAATCCGTTGATTTCGAGTGGAAAACAATAGGCGATTGTTCGGTTTTAGGGCAAGTGACAGCTGTCAAAACGATGTTCACTGAAGAGCTATTGCATTATTTATGTTTGTGCTGCAACGCTATTAAGTCAGGAAAATTGAAAAATTACGCAAACCGTCGACTTCGAGTAGAAAACAACAGGCGAATGCTCGGTTTTAGGGCAAGTGACAGCTGTCAAAATAGTACCAATTAAAAAACAATTGTATTATCTACGATTTCTACTTGAAAATATTTGCGCTACGTGACGGATTGAAAATTTCTGCTAAGTGAAAAAGAAAAGCTGCCGATTGCTCGGTTTTGCGACATGTGACAGCTGTCAAAATGATGTTTACTGAAAGAACATTGCATTATTTATGATTTCTGTTGTAAAATGTTTATTAATGTAAAAGTTTAAAGCATTGTTAGCTTAAGTATAAAGAGCTCAAGGTAATTAATGTATCGTAAAGAAAATTTCAGCGTTTAAGTAATTAAGGATGCCCTTAAAATATTTTCAAGATTATTCAACTTTAGGATAATAACTTCCTTATTTTAAATTGCAAATTTGGATTACACATAAAATTCTGTGAAAAATATCATCAAGTAACGTAACCTCAAAATTTAAGCGTTTTCGAAATATTTGACATTTTAAACATTTTTGTGCATTTTCATAATTCACTTTAAAAATACATATACAAAATTGAAGGGATGTAATGTTGGCCATAAAAAGCCAATACCCGAAGGTACCCGGTGGTGATTTATTTTCGGAAAAATAAAATTAAGTGTTTAAAATTTTAAGTCAACTTTAAAGGTAGAAACGCCTAAGTGGCGGAATCTATTGCCTGAATGCTGTACTGAACCAAATTACTGATTTGGTTTAGTACAACATTCGGGCAATAGATTCCGCCACTTTGGCGTTTATACCTTTAACGGTGTTTGGAATATTTATATTCCAATAGTAATCTCCGTTTCCCTATACACTGATGAGACCTGAAAGGTCGAAACCGGTCTGTGGGTGTTCTGATGGGGAAACAATACTTAATGTTTAACTTTAAAGCATTAAATCTCGCTTTTTTTAAATGGAACGCTCTGCATATTTATATCTTCTACTTCTTACATCTATTTTACAAGATACACCGAGTTCGCAAAAAGATACATTCCCATTTACACCAAGTAAATTACACCACTACCACCATAAAATATTAATTAACTCCGCGAATAAAACAAAACCAACGCACGTGTCCCGCAATTTTATTTTTCCGCCTTCGAAGGAAGTCGTAAATCGAATGGGATGGACGGGAGTGCATCTTGATTTTTAACTTTTTGCGCGGTAATGTGAGCTCTGGACGTTTATTAATTAGCCGGATCGTTTAGGTTTCATGTAGCTCCCATCCAGCGTTTATATATTTGTCGGATGTGCAAAGTGCAATTGGTTAATACAGTTTGCGTTAGCACGCGAAGTGTGCAAGAAATATTGGCATTGTCGGATGGCCGCACTCGTTTGATGTTGCACCACAAGTTGAGAAAATTGCTGGAATATCTTTAAGTAAAAGGACGGAAAGGAGCGGGCGAAAAATTTACCGCACGGTTTTATCTGATTTCAAAGAGACGTATTGGAATTTCGAAATTACGGTTCCATAATAATTATCTTAATATTGTGTATTGTAGTTCAACATCATTAGCAACTTATGAATGCATAATTGTTGTAAATTTTTTTTTCGCCTATCTGAATGCTCATTTTCGGCCCCAGAAGAAAACGAGGTTTAGAATCAAATCCAATAGGGGCGGAAATAAATATCACTAAACTTAATCCAGAGCGTAGAATGTATGTATACGACGCTGGTGCTTAGTAAAGTCGAGGAAAATAACGGATACGCGTGTGCGCTTCCTTAGCGCTAGCGTCGATTCCGAGCAATGGCCAATAATATTCGCGTCAGCGGCGGCTCGTGGATTTCCCTAGGGGAGGCAAAGACGAAGATGCCGCTTGCGCTACACTACTTACTCTCATAGAGGAAGAAAATATTTCATTGCTTTTTCGGTAAAATTTTCTTTAGTTGCCTCACCGTCGAACATCCACGAGCCGCCGCTGATTTGCGTCTATGGTAAAGAGCAGCTGATCGTTCAACGCCATGACTCACAGTAAATTGACAGATTACGTTCGTACATAGAACTGTGGTACAACGTTAAAATTCGTCGACCATTGTTTTACTAATTGGAAATACGATTTCTCTGTGCCGGTGTTATAGCTATTATTACAACTAGGGAAATATGAATAGTATATTTTGGCTAGTTCCCGAGGGCGAAGCCCGAGGGATGTACAGACAACCAAGGGAAATGTATTCATATTTCCCGTGTTGTAATCAATAATTTTTTTCTGATTGAAAGAATATTGTTCTGTAAATGGGAAAATATTGGATTGTAATTTTTTTAATTTATCAGAATGGTAACGTTGCTAAGGGCCTTGTTTGTAAATATCATGGTTGACTTGTTTTGGTATTTGCGTTGTTTCATAAATTGGTGAAATGTCAAACTATGTGTTAACGCAAGCGACGAAAGACCGTGAATGTTTGGTTCCCGTAAAATCCATAAAGGATACCTTCCTAAGAAATCGGATGTGTTGTCCCGAGAGCAATTAAAACAATTCTTGCGAGAAGCTCCTAATGACATTTTTTTATGTTTATATTTCCCTAGGGAAATATGAGCACTTCATATTTCCCTAGGGAAATATAAGCGTGTTATGACATATCGTAACTAAGACAATATTACTCGATATTGTTTCAATCAGAAAAAAAAAAAATGATTACCACTTGTTTCTTCCATCTACCGCTTTGATAATAATTACTACAGCCATCTACCGCTTTTTTACTTAAATTCTACCGCTAAAATAAAAAAAAAACAACAATCAGGCAACACTGGTGGAGATATCAACAAAAAAAAATGCAATTAGTAGGCTATTATGAATATTTTAATATTGATATTTGACTTAATATTACCCATTAGGATTAAATTTATTACAGAATACATCGTGTAAGCAGTTGGTGTTATTAATCTTAATTACATAGCTACCTCAAGCAGGAGAAAATATATGGTTAAAGTGTATCTATATCTACGGTTCTACAAGAATATAAGTCATCTACCTACATGTACCAGATAGCGCGTAATTTAGTAGTAAAAAGTAAGTGCGTGTTATTTTCATGATTTATTGGGGATTTGAAAGTGATAATTTTAGGTTAACACTTAACGCGTATTTCTAAAGTACGAGAACGTACTTACGGTAAGATATATTAATTATAGCAATTATAGACGTGTGTGGACGGCCAATTCATTTATCTGTTTATGTCTCTCTTAGATAATAATAATTGGTACGAATATTTCACTAACAAAATTATTAAATATTGTCCCCCCCTCAGAACACCTATAGACCGGTATAGTGTAGTTAGTTGCTGATGGGGAATTGTTATATTTGCCGCCGCTGGCAATGTCTATATCTTGTCGGTGTTAAAGCCACCCGGATTTGGTTCAGTACAGCATTCAGGCAATAGATTCCGCCACTTTGGCGTTTCTACCTTTAACAAAATTATGTTTATCAATAAACAGAAGATTGCATCGAAAATAAATGTCTGAATAAAGATATCGACTTGTCTGTGTTACCAATATTTGTAAACAAAATTTAATATACCGGATGTGGTACAAAACAGTAGTCAGTCCTTTTGAAGTTGTCCAGGGCATTTGACACTATCGACCAGTTGATCTTGTTGACCAGGGTTGGGCTTTTGTCAAACTTCTTGACTTTCTGTTTCTAAATAATCAGCTGCGGATCATAGTGGTATGGAAGCATTTTTTTCTGATGAGAACAGCTATCCAAATAATGTTGATTAAGGATTTAGGCTATAGTAAAAGTTCTCGATTATTCCTTATCCGGGATTTGCTTAAGATGCAGTGACATTAGTGTTGCAAAAATAATTTTGCGTTTCGCGAAGGTGATGACCAACGAAGAATTGCTCTGTATTTTGAGTGAGAATGATGACAGGCTACCAGGTAAGTTCAAATCCTTAAAATTCATTAAAGGGGATAGCGGGATAAAATGGGTGTGGCGACCGCCGCGCGATTTGAGTTGCAAGTGTAGAAACCTTGTTTTAAATATTAAAAAAAATGAGAATTTCGACTTCTACCAAAAATGTGGTAAAAAATGCGTTTTTCTTAAATTATTCCACTGTAAAATTGTGTGTATTTTTTTTCCGGTCAGTTGTGTGATCGGATTTAATTGATTTCATTTTATTACACCCAAAACTGGAGAACGGCATTTTTTCCAGAGTCGTGGAACTCCAAAAACTTGGTGTAAACATCAGAAAAGCGTGAAAAAAATATACTGAAGGAAAAAAAATTAAACACTTTAAATTCGTGAAATTTCGACCACTTTCAAACCGCCATAACTCTGTGTATTTTCAATCGATTTTGATGAATCTTTGAGGGCAAGAAACTTTGAAGTGTCTTCTTTAAAATCATGCATGCGAAACTAAACGTAACCCCTTCCGCCCCCTCTAGCGCCCCTGTGAAAAAAAAATTTTTTCTCTGGAAACCATGTCTAACTTTGACGATGTCTACGGAGTTGGGAAAATTTTGTCCACTCGATCCACCATAAAGGCATTAAAATGTGATCAATTCCCTACGCAGAACTTAAAGAACGAAGTTCCTACGACGATTTGGCACCAAGTTATGGGTGTGCATTTTGAGGTTTTTCGCACATAACTCTTCAACATGACTTTTCAACCAAATTTGATGATTCTTTCGGGGAAAAATCCCATTTTAGCTCTACTTTAAGGCAGTAAATTCAAATTGGAATGATTTTCGAACCCTTCAACCTCCGAATAAGAAAACCACATTTTTGGGCAAACAAACGTCCAACTTTGGTAACGTGTACCGAGTTGGATAAAATGCGTCGACTCAATCCACCAAAAGGGCATTGAAATGTGTTTAATTACCTACGCAGGACTCAAATAACGAAGTTCCTACGACGATTTGGCACAAAGTTATGGGTGTTTGAAAAAAGCGAATTTTGTGGTTTTTTGACTCATAAGTCTGAAGTTTTTCGACGAAATTGTTTCCGTTTTCACGAATGAACTTTTCTTTGCATGTTCTTTGAGGTATGCACGAAAATTAATTGTTTGTGCGAAATCACGAATTTCGCATTTTGTACCTTAGAACTCCATTAACAAAAAAACTTTATTTTAGATAAAAAAAAAACTCATTTTAACAATCTCTGTAGGGTCGGAAAAAAATGTGGGCCTAACTCACCACCATTCGCCCATTTTTCCATTCGTCTAATAAAAACAAACAAATTACACTGACGGAAAAAAATTAAACACTTGAAATTTGTACAATTTAGGTAATTTTCGAATGGCCATAAGTCGGCTTCTATCTATCTTCAACCGATTTCGACGATATTTTGAGAAATCAAAAGCAAAATGTGTCCTCTTTAAGAGGGTTTATCCACCACTCAAAGATATGGCTCTACGCCCCTCCAAACGAAAAAATAAAAAGACCACAAAATGCACTTTTTTTTAAACACCCATAACTTTGTGAAAAATCGCCGTAGGAACTTCGTTTTTGAGTCCTGCAGAGGTAATTGAACACATTTCAATGCCCTTTTGGTGGATCGAGTCGACGCATTTTATCCAACACGGTACACGTTACCAAAGTTGGACGTTTTTTTGCCCAAAAACGTGTTTTTCTTGTTCGGGGGTTGAAGGGTTCGAAAAGGGATCATTCCAATATGAGTTTATCTCTCTAAAGCAGGGCCAAAATGAGATTTTTTCCGGTAAGAATCATCAAATTTGGTTGAAAAGTCGCAGAGTTATGTGCGATTAATCTCAAAATGCACTTTTTCTTCAAACACCCATAACTTGGTGCGAAATCGTCGTAGGAACTTCGTTCTTCGAGTCCCGCATAGGGAATTGATCAAATTTTAATGCCTTTATGGTGGATTGAGTCGAAAAAAAATTTCCAACTCCATAGACATCATCAAAGTTGGACATGGTTTCTTGAAAAAACATTTTTTTTTCACAGGGGTGCTAGAGGGGGCGGAAAGGGTTATGCTTAAGTTCGCATACATGACTTTGAAGAAGACACTTCAAAGTTTTTTTCCCTCAAAGATTCATCAAAATCGATTGAAAATACGCCGAGTTATGGCGAATTTCAAGTGTTTCATTTTTTTTCCTCCAGTGTAGTTTTTCAAGAATATTTTTTTTAAAGCTTTCTTGTGCGCTTACAAAAAGGGCCCAAACAGCATAAGTAGCCATATTAATGACCTTCATTATCCTCTTAACAGCGTATTAATATCTTCACTTGTTCGCGCGGAAACTCAAATTTGTCAATTTTGTCAATTTTGTTTTAAGTCATCTACTTAGTAGAAATTACGAAAAATTTCATATTTTTCAATTGGCATTTAATTAATTTACAATCAAGTAAGAGTGTTTTGTATAACTGAACATGCGTTATTTATAACTTATTATATCGCATTCTGTCATACATGCATTGCGATTTGCTATTTTTTATTTATTTACAATATGTATTGACACATTTCATTTTACTTGATTAAACCGCAATATTTTTTTTTGTAATCTATTCACAGTGACTTGACTCTTTTATTGATTATTGATGTAATTAAAAGGGACTTGATAATAGAAAGCTTGTAATATATAATACGGATTAACATTTAGAAACAAAAATTTCAAATACAAACGTATAATCGTTTAGAGATGTATTATTTTTTTTGTTTTGGGTAGACGTGGTTTCAGCTTGATTCGTGCCATAGAAAAGGAGAAAAAAATAAAACGTAAAATTCACGTTTTCGGTCATATCTCTCGACAACAAATTGCTTCAGGAGGCTGAAATTTCGAGCAATCAACGGCATTTTTAATTATCTTTCATCCAGTCATCGCGATTATTGATTTGCTTTGGGGGCACTTTTGACCATCTTATTCGGCTATACCCTTTCCAGTTGTCTGGAAAAATACATTCGCAAAGTTTCATCGGGAAAATATTTGACGCTCGAGAATTTTTAAATTTCCCGCCCAGACTGAATCGAATTATTTTATGGACATACGTTTACTAGAAACTTAATTCAAGCAACATGGAACGATGAGTCACTCTCATCTCTGGGTGATTGTACTATACCTTGAGATCCACCAAACAGGTTGACCATAAAGATAATTTATCATACCAAGCTTTTAATATAAGTCACCTTAAATAATAAATGTCCTTTGATAAGAGATACACAGGGCTCGCATTACATGGGCGCTCGTACTTTTAAGCCACCGATTACTCTTCAGCTCGGTACACCATGTAAAGCATCCATTTAAAAACTTTTATCAACCTTGTACGTTGGTGCTCTAAATATTGCTGCGACTGCGATTAAATTCTGAGAATAATTGGAATTTCTGCGAGTGGATATTCCATCGAGCCAATATGTGATTTTCGTTTCGAGAATGCTAATCCACGATTGTGTCATTTTTCGAGTCGGCCCCGGTTGTGTAAAACTGGATTAATGAAGTAGATTATGTCAAGTTGAACACGCCGTATCTTTGTCTCGTTACCGCACGAATTAGCAATTATCGGATATTAGTATCAACATTTAACAACAGTAAATAAATAATTCAGGTTAATAATAATCTTTAAATAGTGTATTGTTGTGTGTGTGTGATCGATTGGTTTATATTGCGACACCGTGCTCGGTTTCAATTACGATTCTGTAATGTTTTGTGTGTGTGTATGTGTTGGTTTAAGGCGATTATCAGGAATGGTAATTGCAAGGGTGCCAATGTAACCAACCGGGTTATCTTTCTGAAATGAGATAACGTGATTCATTATGATTCAATTATCTCAAAATTTTCCATGTACATTTAAAATATCATTTAAATAGATAATAAAACTATTTCATAAAATCGAAGAAAGTAACATGTAGGCTACTTCACCATTTTTATATTTGATTTGATTTGAATCGGAAACCTCTGGCACCATACCTAACCAAGCAAAGGGGCCGGCAGCCATACCTTTAATATTCCAATCAAGACACCATTGGCCATTAATAAGAACTAATGCTGATTAATGTGGAGAAATTTAGTTATGAAAATGCAAATTGGATTAATTGTAACGAGATCTAGTTTCAGATGAATTGATAATTTTTAATTAAAAATGCGAAAGGGTGGTCTAATCGAATGGCCGATTGGTATGCCGATGAACATCCGGACAATTAGCGTCGTCATAAACCATCAAGATAAATTCTTTGGGCGTGTATGCAATAGCGGTTAAGTTATTGAATATTTCTGAGACCAGGGTTCCAATATTTTCAACACAGTGAGCAAAAAAAAAAACGGTACAAATTTTAAATATTCATTAAAGCATTAAATATTGCTTTGAAAAACTAAATATGGGAACATTTTGATGATAGAGCCAAATATAAAAAAAAAAACAAAAATATATCCCACTACAAATTACATTTTTTGGATCTCATCTGCATCTATTCGACGATTACAAAGAATTTGCCAAATTTGGTTATCCGTTAAAAAAAAATCCTCAAAAAGGAACAAAAAAATGGTGATGTGGCCATCATGTTACTTTCTCCGACTTGATGGTATCATTTATATGTACGCTTTCGTGGTTTATTTTCAATTTAAATCATATTTTATATGTACATCGAGCGGATGAAACTGACGTTTAAAACGTCAAAATTATGAAAGATGGAAAAATTATACTTCAAATTCAAAAACTCAGTTTACTCAAAAACCAAAGAGATTTCGAAAAAAACTTATTCTTCATAAATTGTTCTTTTTAACATTCTCTACAATTATTATTAACTTAAATTTGCTGTAACTATTAGTGTTTCACAATTATATCCGAAAAATGAAAAAAGAAATAATAATTTTTTTTCTCGAATAACAATGATTTTATGAAAAAGATTTTCTGACCAAAGGTGTTCATTTATTTGTTGTCTTCAATATTTGCTTAAATATTTTTGTGATATTTTTCATATTTGGAAAAAAACAAAAAACAGTTAAGGTAAACACCCACTTCCGGTGTACGAAATTTTACCAAAAGCTTTTCAGTTCTTCGGATTATCAAATAAGACGTATGTTCAAAGTTTCATATCAATTGCTCTATTAGTTTTTGAGATACAGCGCGCACAGACACACACACACACACACAGACACAATTTTTTTTTTCCAGAAATTGTAGAAATGGTATCTAGAGACCCCAAAACGAATATTTCCGTAAAAAAAATTTTCGAAAAAAAAATCACGATCACAATACTTTCTCGTACTTCGTAACGTAGAAAGTAAAAACAAGACGAATTATTTGTTTGGTCCTGTCTAGGTCTTATCTGCAACTATTCGACAAACACAAAATTTGCCAAATTTGGTAATCGGTTCAAAAAAACAATTCAAGTCGAATTATTTTTTGGTCCTATCTACATTTATTCAATGCCTACAATACTTTTGGGAAAGAGTTTTCAAAAATAGCTATTTTGTTCAAGAGTTATCTTCTCAAAACCACATAACAATTGAATTACGAATTTATTTTTTTAACTTATCTGCATCTATTTGCTGAGTACAATACTGATTCTGGATTCTAATCCAAGAATTTCATGAAAATTCTCCAATCTGGACCATAAAATCCATGGTTTTGGACCTTAAACACAAATTTTGGAATGAAAAATCCAAAATTTGGATTTTAATTTGATAATTATAAGTTAAATCTGGAATTTGAAATATTAAATCTAAGATTTTGGCCCTTAAACGCAGAATTTGAGACTTAAAATTCAAAATTTGGATTTTAATTTGATAATTTATATGTAAAATCTGGAATTTGAAATATTATATCTAAGTTTTTGGCCCTCAAACGCAGAATTTGAGACTTAAAATTCAAAATTTGGATTTTAATTTGATAATTTATATGTAAAATCTGGAATTTGAAATATTATATCTAAGTTTTTGGCCCTCAAACGCAGAATTTGAGACTTAAAATTCAAAATTTGGATTTTAATTTGATAATTTATATGTAAAATCTGGAATTTGAAATATTATATCTAAGTTTTTGGCCCTTAAACGCAGAATTTGAGACTTAAAATTCAAAATTTGGATTTTAATTTGATAATTTATATGTAAAATCTGGAATTTAAAATATTATATCTAAGTTTTTGGCCCTCAAACGCAGAATTTGAGACTTAAAATTCAAAATTTGGATTCTAATCCAAGAATTTCATTAAAAGTCCCGAATTTGGACCATACAATCCATGGTTTTGGAACTTAAACGTAAACTTTGTGTTGAAAAATCCAAAATTTTAATTTTAATTTGATAATTATATGTAAAATCTGGAATTTGAAATATTAAATCTAAGTTTCTGGCCCTTAAACGCAGAATTTGAGACTTAAAATACAAAATTTGGATTCTAATCCAAGAATTTCATTAAAAATCCCGAATTTGGACCATACAATCCGTGGTTTTTGAACTTAAACGTAAACTTTGTGTTGAAAAATCCAAAATTTGGATTATAATTTAATAAATTCAAAGAAACGAAATATAGCCTGAATATATAAATATTCAACCTGTTCGTAACTCTGCAAGCAAAATTAAGTCTTACTAAGACTATAAACAAATAACTTATTGAAACAACTACTTCCCTGGCTGATGCCACGCCGGATATTGAATGATACAAAAGAAATTTGCATGTTATTACTAGTACTACTAGTGAAATAACATTGGTTTAAGATCCCTTATTTCTACCCACAGGACTAACTTGAAAAATGAAACTAAATTGAATTTGAAAACTTTAAATTATAAAACTGAACCCAAAAGTATGTAAAAATTAAGTAAATAGCCATCTGCAGACGCGTTTCGAGATTTATCTCTCATCAGTGCAGCTTCGCATTTAAATTGATCAGCCAGGGAAGTAGTTGTTTCAATAAGTTATTTGTTTATAGTCTTAGTAAGACTTAATTTTGCTTGCAGAGTTACGAACAGGTTGAATATTTATATATTCAGGCTATATTTCGTTTTTTTGAATTTATTTAATACTCTCTGCAATAAGTAAGGTTGTTTCTATTTTATTTATAATTTAATAATTATATGTAAAATCTGGAATTTCAAACATTAATTTCTTGCCCTTAAACGCAGAACTTGAGACCCAAAATCCAATATTTGGATTCTAGTTTGACCAGTTGCATTTCAAATCTGGTATTTGGAACATAAAATCCAAGTTTTTGACACTTGAACAAAGAATTTGAGTCCTTAAATCAAAAATTTGGATTCTAATCTAGGAATTTCGTGTAAAATCTCAAATTTGGACCATAGAATCCAGGGTTTTGGACCTTAATCACAAAATGTTTGCAGTAGAATTTAAAGTTTTTGGGCCTCAATCGCAAAATTCTAAACCTAAAATCCAAAATTTCGGCTCTTATCCGATAATTTCTTGTAGAATCTGAACCTAATGAAAGGTTTTGATCATTAAACGCAAAATATGATCAAATTTTGGATAATTGCATATAAATTCTTAATTTTAGATTCTAGCTCTTGAATGCAAAATGAATCATTAAACGCAAAATATGACCAAAATTTGTATAATTGCATATGAATTCTTAAATTTGGTCTTTAAAATTTTAGATTCTGGCTCTTGAATGCAAAATTAAACACGTAAAATCAAAAATTTGGATAATTGCATATAAAATATGTTATTTTGACAAAAAAATTTAAGATCTAAACTCAAAATATCGCAAAAATAATAGAAATGTTCATTTTAATTTCTTTATTCGAAAACCATTACTACTACGCGTTTTTTACTAAGATAATATTAGAGCACTTTTTGATGGAGAAATTAAATTCGCTTTTAGATTTATTGTAGCTTTCAATATGGCGGAGAAACAATGGACAACTACAACTTTTGCTATTCTAACGGCCACCATATTGGATTTGATTAACTTTACTTTGTATGTAATGGTTAATTATAAAAAAAAACATGAAGTTCTAAATATCGAAAAACTTAGAGTATTAGACTGTTGAAAATGCATAACTAATTGTTTTGTGTTCGTATTTGCTTTGGTGTTCGCACGCTCATGAAGCCATCGAGTGAAACCACAGCGGTGAAACGGTGAGGACATACGGTGTACACGCAATTCTTGTATATTTATGAGCGGTGCTGTTGCTGTCAATACGGCTTCAACCTCAACCTCAACCACGTGTCTATCGCATGTATCTGGCCGCATTATCTACTTAATTATTCCATTAATATTATATTTGAGTGGCATGCACCGCCACAGAAATTACAATTCTCAATTAATTTCTGTGGTTACCGTTTCCATGCATTGAATTCCCCGATTTCTGATTGTTTCTGACATAATAATTTGATAATTTGGTGGCAATTCAATAACTAAATCCCATAAAAATGTCGAATTGGGTATTAATCGTTGTCTTGTATTAATAACAGATGTAGACCAGCTCCTGCCTAGTAGTCATTAGTGATGAGATAAACAGTTATTTTCCAGTAACGGTTATAACAGTTACTGTTACTACAAAGTAACTAGTTATCTAAAAGGTTATTTATTTTTCAAAACGTAAATAATGTAGCAGAGCCAAAATGTGATTTTTTCCCTTAAGAATAATCAAATTTGGTTGAAAAGTCACTGAGTTATGTGCGAAAAACCTCAAAATGCACTTTTTTTTCAAACACCTATAACTTGGTGCCAAATCGTGGCAGGAACTTCGTTCTTTGAGTCCTGCATAGCGAATTGATCAAATTTTAATGCCTTTATGGTGGATCGAGTCGACAAAATTGGTCGTCAAAGTTGGACATGGTTTCCAGAAAAAAACTTTTTTTTCACAGGGACGCTAGATGGCGGCGGAAGGAGTTACGCTTAAGTTCACATGCATGACTTTAAAGAAGACACTTCAAAGTTTTTCGCCCTCAAAGATTCATCACAATCGATTGAAAATACTCCGAGTTATAGCGGTTTGAAAATGGTGTATCATTTTTTTTCCACCAGTGTATTTGTCTTTGAACATTGAACTATGAACATTTTTATGTCATTGTGTGTGTACATAACTTGTTTAAATAAAAACGAAATTGATTGTGTTCCCTGCCTTTCATCCCTCTTCCTATTTTGCTGTGGCGTCTTATGACGTACCTCCAAACGTGAGCTAGCCAGAGGTTCACCGCTTTTTAAAAAAAAACTCCCCCGTAATAACTGAAAGTGAGTGTGTTCAAGCTATCAATCTTGCTTCGTGATTTCATCATCGCTTTGCACGAGGGTCATTTTTAAAGTAAGAACCGTTTGTGGTTCCTATCCGCGCATAGTCTTCCCCGAAGGTTTTCTGGTGACAAATGGCTTCTTTAAACATTCAACTATGCTGTCGGTCAGTCTCAAGTCTTTGAATGGGGTAGGCGATGTTTTATTGCAATTTAAGATTGTCGGTTGTATTTTCGTTTTCTCACGTCAAGTTTGAATTGTTGCCATTTTGTTTTCACCTAGGATATGGCAATTGTTTTAATGGGAAATCAAAAATACATTGTTTTTGGGGGAATTTTGAACTTTTGAAGGAAATTCTTGGATTAATTATTTTTTTACAATTTTTTAAATTGTTGGTTGCATTTTTCATTTTCTCGCAACAAGTTTGAATTGTTGCCATTTTGTTCTCACCCAAGATATGGCAATTGTTTTAATGGGAAATCAAAAATACATTGTTTTTGGGGGAATTTTGAACTTTTGAAGGAAATTCTTGAATTAATTATTTTTTTACAATTTTTTAAATTGTTGGTTGCATTTTTCATTTTCTCGCAACAAGTTTGAATTGTTGCCATTTTATTTTCACCTAGGATATGGCAATTGTTTTAATGGGAAATCAAAAATACATTGTTTATTGGGGAATTTTGAACTTTTGAAGGAAATTCTTGGATTAATTAATTTTTTACAATTTTTTAAATTGTTGGTTGCATTTTTAATTTTCTCGCAACAAGTTTGAATTGTTGCCATTTTGTTCTCACCCAGGATATGGCAATTGTTTTAATGGGAAATCAAAAATACATTATTTTTGGGGGAATTTTGAACTTTTCAAGCAAATTAATTTTTTACCATTGCAAAGTACTTGCTGTGAGTCTGATTTTAAATGCAAAAGCACTCGTCCTGGCAATTTCCATTGCCAACTCTTTGGAGCGTATGGGTAAGATGTGATGAATGATGGGAATGTCCAAAAATGGTCTCGTTCACATAATGATTACAGAACAACCATCCATGATGAGCCATTTAATCGTGATAACGGACGAACTGAAAGCAACTGTTGATGCAAACATTTGACAAACCAGGCGCTTCACTAGTGATGCACTTCATAAGATTTTCCACATGTTTCCCGAAATGTTATCTACGACATTGTCAGTATACACGTACAGAATGCAAAGATCTGTGCCAGGTGGGTTCCAAAAATGCTTACGCAGGAATACAAAACGAAATGCTTGAACTGGCGGCCGACTTCTACGACGGGAGGATCTTCAAACTCATCTCCCGCTCGGAAAAATATCTTTATCGGGTCGAACATTATTCGAATTATTGTCAATCAATGACAATTGCAGATCTCAGCATATGTGTTTGACACTAGATGGCGTAACACACGATTCTGCGGTTATTTACTTTATTTTAAACAAAAATAAGAATAGTAGATAAGTTAAAAAGGAACATTAAACATTTGGCATTGTTAAAATAAGGAGGTTAATGTAATTTTCTGGAACAAACCCCAAAATGAGAGAAATCACTTAGGCACTATAGATAAAAATCAAGTGCAAATTGGGTTGCATAGCCTCGATTTTAAGCTTTTTGTGCTTTCTTACAGAGATGGCAATGGTTACAAAGTCTTTTATCAATGTCTTAATAATAATTACCTGCGGTATATTAAACATCAAAGAAACCCGTCGCCGTTCCCTTGAGAGACTCAGTTATTAATTAGAGAATTTTTACAAATGCAAATATCCGCGAGAGCGCTTTTCGCCTCTATCAATAAGGCAGTTTGCATGTTAATTAGGTGCTTTAATCAAGCGCTGCTGAGCATTACTTTAGTACCTCTGGAAATGTGAACATTGTTTCAGGACGTGCCACAATCAATATTTCTGATGTATGCGGCAGTTAAGCGAGAATTTCAATTGGCAAGAAGTATCGGCCATTTATCCCAACGTCTACAACGCTATGACAGTAATGAGAGTCCGCAGTAAGAAGTAACAGGTAGCAGGTAGCGGGAGACAAGAAGGAATGATTGTCGTAAGTCAGTGAGCCGTGATCGCGGGACACATTAGCCGCCGCGTTCACTCTCGCCACTGGAGAAAGTCTCTAATTTATGTTTAGGGATGAACTTTATCTTGGCCAGCATTAAGAGAACAATGAGGTTAATTAAGGCGGTTTTCTTTCTTGTGGAAATCACGACCTATCCGTAAGTATTTATGGCCGCTGATGAGAATTTTAACAAATATGTAAACATTTTTTGTACTCACAGCTTCTATTTATAAATCAGTGGTTCTTGAAAGGTTACAGATAATTTTGAAAATAAATATTCATACAACCCAACATCTCATGTTCGCTTATTGATAACTTCAGGCTTTCGAGACGCATAAAGGACGGTCAAGTTATTCGCCTCAGATGCCTTCATAGCGCGGTCAGACTTTAACAGTTCGATACATTTATATATTTATAGTATTTTGGTCTTCTTGCTTACAAAATAATTGATATGAAGAAATATGATATTAAGTAATTATTCAACTATCATGCACTAAAATATTTAGGTTTAATACCACCCGATTTTAATCAGAAGATTATATTAATCATTGACCTTTCGTATCAAAGGAAAGTAGGTTGCATAACTCGGTTTAACAGGAGTTGGCGGATTGCATAAGTGGTGTTAAATAAAATCGTGATGATTGGATATATTATCTGAAAATCGCCTAATGAACACTTAAGAAGGTGCTTGTTGACACCTTACTAATGATACTCTGCTGGGTGTACGATTAGTTGAATGCGTTTCCAATTAATTGATGGAAATATTATCAGATATCCCTATTTGTTTGCAAATTGTTATTGAATGATCATTAACGATAAATACATAATTTTCATATTGCATTGCTTACACGTATAGTATGTAAAAAAATAGAGAAAGCTAAGGTTTTTGGTAAAAAAAAATATATTAGCGAATAACATTTCAATACAATTAATAATATCGTGTGAGCCACAAAATTTTGTTTCAGAGATAAATGAGGTATGTCTCATATTATTACATCATGAGACTTGAATTAAATTTAAAAAAAAAATAATCGCAGACGTTCTCTCTCCAGGCATGGCCAACTCAGAAACAAAATTCTGTGGCTCACACCTTATAATTAATACCATTAACGGTACACACTTGATGAAATATATACAACATAAAGGTGAAATTTAAAAATTATTGTAATAGGCAGTGGCGGAACATGTTGATGGTAGAGCCACTTATACAATATACCCCCCACCCCGCGCGCTCATTTTTTTTTAACAAAGAAAGAACGATTTATCTTCCTAAATCAAAGTAACTGACGAAAAACTGTTTTAAGAATTAATTAGTAGTTGTAGTGCCATGGCTCTATACAAGCCCCTGCTTTCGACAGCGAAATATACTACTTTTGACAGCTGAAAAATACAATTTTTGACAATTCAAAAATGTCGATAAAAACTATTTTTATTAGGTGAAAAATACTGTTTTTGACAGCTGAAACATACCATTGTTGACACACGAAAAATACGATGTTTGACAGTAAAAAAAATACTATTTTTGACAGCTGAAAATACTAATTTTCAACAGCTAAGGAATACCATTATTGTCAGCTGAAATATACCATTCCTGACACACGAAAAATATTATTTTTGACAGTAAAAAATACTACTTTTGACAGCAAAATACACTACTTTTGATAGCTGAAAAATACAATTTTTGACAATTCACAAATGTCGATAAAAACTATTTTTATTAGGTGAAAAATACTGTTTTTGATAGCTGAAACATACCATTGTTGACACACGAAAAATACGATGTTTGACAATAAAAAAATACTATTTTTGACAGCTGAAAAATACTAATTTTCAACAGCTGAAGAATACCATTTTTGTCAGCTGAAATATACCATTCCCGACACACGAAAAATACTATTTTTGACAGTAAAAAAATACTACTTTTGACAGCAAAATACACTACTTTCGATAGTTGAAAAATACAATTTTTGACAATTTAAAAATATCGATAAAAACTATTTTAATTAGGTGAAAAATACTGTTTTTGGCAGCCGAAACATAGCATATTTGATAGCTGAAAAGTACCATTTTCTACAACTGTAAATATGACTTAAAACAGCTGAAAAATACTATTTTCAACAGTCGGGGATTACCATTCTTGACAGCCGAAACGAACCATTATTGGCAGCTAAAAATACAATTTTTGACACCAAAAAAAAAAACAATTTTTCTCAACAAAATATACAGGTTTTGACAGCTGAAAAATGCCATTTTTGACAGTTAAAAACTGTCAAATGCTGATTTTGATAGCTGAAAAATACGATTTATATAGGTGGGAAATACCATTGTTGGCAGCTGAAAAATATCATTTTTGATAGCTGAAAAATTACATTTTTGACAGCTGAATAATGCAATTCTTAATAGCTGAAAATACCATTCTTGATAACTGCAACAATCCATTATTGACAACTGTAACATATCATTATTGTCAGCTAAAAAATACAATTTTTGACAACACAAAAATACAAGTTTTGACAGCTGAAAAATGCCATTTTTACAGTTGAAAAAAATCTAGAAAAATGCTGCTTTTGATAGCTGAAAAATGACATTTCTATAGGTTGGAAATCGCATTTTTGACAGCTGAAAAATATCAATTTTGACAGTTGAAAAATATCATTTTTGAGAGTTAAATAATACACTTCTTAACAGCTGAAAAATACCATTGTTGACAACTGCAACAAACCATTATTGACAACTGTAACATACCATTATTGCCTGCTAAAAAATACAATTTTTGACTACAAAAAGTTAATTTTTGACAGCCAAAAAATGACATTTTTGACCATTCAAAAAAATTTATAGCTGAAAAAATACATTTTTATAGGTGAGAAATACCTTTTTTGACATTAAAAAAAACATTTTTGACATCTGAAAAATATCATTTTTGACATTTGAATAATACACTTTTTAACAGCTGAAAAATACCATTTTTAACAGCTGAAAAATACCATTCTTGACGACTGCAACAAAACATTATTGACAACTGTAACATACCATTATTGTCAGCTAGAAAATACAATTTGTCACAACAAAAAAAACAATTTTTGAAAGCTGAAAAATGCCATTTTGACAAATAAAAAAGGTCAAAAATTTTCCTAGCAGCTGTTGACAACTGCAACACATCATTATTGTCAGCTAAAAAATACAATTTTAGACAAGAAAAGAAAGAAAGAACTATTTATCTTCATAGACCAAAGTAACTCGCGAAAAAGTGTTTTAAGAATTCATTAAAACTTCTTGATGAGCTTGAAACTACTACAGGTAGTGCCATGGCTCCTTGGCTCTATGCAACGAGCCGCCCCTGATAATAGGGTACTACAAATCAAAATTTGAAATACTAGAAGTTGATACAGAAGTAACATTAAATAATATTAACTTTTTTTTCTCTAAAATACATTCTTCGTGAAATATTCTGCCGGTTCCAGGTCCTAAATTTCAGAAAAATTAAATTGTCAATTCACCACTAAATGAACTCTTTAAGTTATCGAGTAAATTTTTTACACCTTCTCATATAAATTCCTATAATCCTACGTAATATTTATTGTATGATTTAGTAGACACTCTTATCTTTATTAAATTATCAACCAATAAATAAATACCAATTAATTTGGTATTACTTAATATGCACAACGTAACGATTATAACACAACCCAGTACATATATACGACTTAAATATGTTAATACTTTTTAAGCAAGACTAATAGATAATTACGTATGCTGATAAGTCAATAATAAAATCAATTAAGTACAAGTGTAACGCGTTAAGGGGGTGTGACCTACCTTTCCAATAATTCAAATGAGCTTATGAATATTTCAAAAATAATTTGAATACACCAGAAGACGATCTGGTTACTATCTTATCAGCTCAATTAATATTTAATTGGTATTGTAAATATTTTTCAATTTGAATAACTAACATGATTCAATCATTATTATCATTATTAATGTTTCTTTTCTTAATTTGAATGTATTGGAAGGTAATCCGTTTTCTGTGTAGATAATTGATTTACGTAAATTATAATTGAAATTGTAATTTTCGAGATTATTTGTGTAAAAAAATCATTAGTGGTGATTTATGTTGCCTAATGTTAAATTGAAACTGTCTAATTTAATTACTGCTACTGATAATCTTTGTTTGATGTATGCCATTCGAAGATCCTAATTGAATATTTAAAACATAGGAGTATTTGGTAATTATTGTAAATTGGGTTGTGTTTTTTTTTTGACTTGTTGGCCTCGGTTTATTTATGGAGTTATCTTCTCACTCTGCTAATTTAGGCAACTCTCTATCTCTTATAGAGTGGTGTTCAACAGTTGAAGTTTTTCTATTCTTTGCTGTTTGCATATTATCAATGTTCTCCTAAAATTATTTCAAGGGCAAGCTATTCTGATGAGAGGTAAACCTCGAAACGCGTTTATAGATGGCCAACATTAACGACTCAATTCTGTCATACTTATATCTTAATTAATTTTGTTTATTTTGTGTTTTGTGCAGTAATAAATACATTCGATCTCGTGTTAATTTGATATCTTTGATATTTTTAACACACAAATTGTCTACTGTATCATTTAATATTCGTCGTGGTATTAGCCAAGAAAGCAGTTGTTTCGGTAGATTATTGTGGTCTCTCAGAGACTTCTTAAATTGTAGAAGACGAAAAGTATCGTATTTCTCATTTTATTGTATTTTTCTACAAGAAATCAGTGAATTTTTCAAATTAACTTGGAGTAACTATAGTTTTGATAATTTCAGCTTGTCATTTTCGAACTATGAATATTTACATTAAGTTTGTACATTTATATATTTTTACAAAGCATTGAACAGGTCGGTCTGGTCGTTGATGAGTGGGATGCCCGGATTACGCTTAACCTTGAAAACTTCGATGGACTCGTGAATTTTTATTTTATTCAACTCTCTAACTCTTATAGTTACCGAGATATCAATGCTAATGCATCCAATTTGTTACAATATACAAAAGCTGAAATAATAATAATTGGATAAAAAAATGGTGATGTGGCCATCATGTTACTTTCTCCTATTTGATGGTATAATAGTCCTGAAAAAAGTCCCGAAAAAGAGTCCTGATAAAATATCCTGTAAAAATGTCCTTAACAGTCTTGAAAAAAAGTTATGGAAATAACATCGTAAAAATCCTAAAAACAGATCATTAAAAAGACCTGAAAAAGTTCTGAAGAAATCCCAAAAAGAGTTCAGAAGAAGGCTTGAAAAAAATTCCCCATAAAATAATTCTGAAAAAATATAATGATATAATGATATATATTCTGAAAAGAAGTCCTGAACAAGAGGTTCTTAAGAAAGTCTGGAAAAAGTCCTGGAAATAAAAGTCCTGATAAAAGCCGCGAAAAAAGTCCTGAAAACAGTCTTCATGCAAAATTCCAGAAATAAATGTCCCAAAAAACAAGTCCTGAAAGAAGGTCCTAAAATAAGTCCTGAAGGAAGTACAAAAAAAGCCCTGATGAAATATCATAAAAAAATGTCCTGTAAAAACAGTCTTGAAATATTACCCTGAAAATAACATCTTTAAAAACTAAACAAAAAAAATTCTGAAAAAAGAGCATTGCAAAAAGTCCTTAAAAAGGTAAGTACTTAAAAAGAAAACAAATTAGTCTTAGTAAAACGTAATTTTTTGCTTGCAGATTAACGAACAGGTTGAATATTCATATATTCAGGCTACATTTCGTTTTCTTGTATTTATTGTATTTACTTAAAAAGATTTGAAGAAATAGTCCTTAAAAAGAAATCCCAAAAAGAGTCTTGAAAAAAGTCTTGCAAAAAAGCCTAAAATAAGCCCTTAATAAAATTCCTAAAGTTTTGAAAATAGTCTTAAAAAAATGCTAAAAATATATGAAAAAGTCCTGACAAAATGTCCAAAAAAGGTTATGCAGAAAAAGTCATGAAAAATTTGTTCTGAAAAAAATCCCGAAAATAAGTCCCCAACAAAGCGTTCTTAAGAAACTCCCGAAGACGTACCGAGAAACAATTCCTGAAGAGTATTTTAGTAATTGATACAAGCTAGGGCCATATATATTCTCTGTATATTTTCTGTTTTCTGTTTTCTTCTCCGCCTTTTTTTTAATGCTAAATGTTAACATCCTACGCATTTTACTTAGTCATTATGAATTTCATAACCTATGTTTTCTTTTTTTTCTTTTTTAATATATTGATTTTACTGTAACGATTAGTTAACTTAGTTTATAGATATGATTGTAATTTTAGTTAGTCTTAACTTTAACTTTGATATTAAATTTTTTACTGTTACTTTGTATATATCACCCCTGTAACTGGACCTGTGGGTCTGTTGGGTATTTGATTTAAATAAATAAATAAATAAATAAATAAAAAAAAATAGAAACTACCTTACTTATTGCAGAGAGTATTAAATAAATTCAAAAAACGAAATATAGCCTGAATATATAAATATTCAACCTGTTCGTAACTCTGCAAGCAAAATTAAGTGGCTATTTACTTAATTTTTACATACTTTTGGGTTCAGTTTTATAATTTAAAGTTTTCAAATTCAATTTAGTTTCATTTTTCAAGTTAGTCCTGTGGGTAGAAATAAGGGATCTTAAACCAATGTTATTTCACTAGTAGTACTAGTAATAACATGCAAATTTCTTTTGTATCATTCAATATCCGGCGTGGCATCAGCCAGGGAAGTAGTTGTTTCAATAAGTTATTTGTTTATAGTCTTAGTAAGACTTAATTTTGCTTGCAGAGTTACGAACAGGTTGAATATTTATATATTCAGGCTATATTTCGTTTTTTGAATTTAAATAAATAAAAAAATCGTGTTAATAAAATATTGAAAAGAAAGCCTGAAAATAAGGGCGCTGAAAGAAAAAGTCCTAAAAATAAGTCTTGGAAAAAATTTGTTAAAACGACCTGAAAATGAATCCTCGAAGAAAGGTCTTTTAGAAAAGACCGGAAAAAAGTTACGAAAACGGACAAAAGAACAAAAAAATGTTAAGGTAAATATTCGGAAATACGAAATTTTACCAAAAGCTTTTCAGTTCTTCGGATTATCAGATAAGACGTATGTTCAAAGTTTCATATCAATTTCTCAATTAGTTTTTGAGATAAAGCGCGCACAGTTACACACAGGCAGACTGCTATGTAGAGAAAAAATGGTGATGTGGCCATCATGTTACTTTCTCCGACTTGATGGTAGTCATTTATATTTACGTTTTCATGGTTTATTTTCAATTGAAATCATATTTTAAATGTACATCGAGCGTTGTGTAAACTCGAATGAAACTGACGTTTAAAACGTCAAAATTATGAAAGATGGAAAAATTATACTTTAAAGTCAAAAACTCAGTTTACTCAAAAACTAAAGGGATTTCGAAAAAAAATTATTCTTTATAAGTTGTTCATTTTAGCATTATCTACAATTATTATTCATATAAATTTGCTGTAACTATTATCGTTTTATAATTATAAACCAAAAATTAAAAAAAATAAATAATTTTTTTTCTGGAATAAAAATGATTTTATAAAAAATGTTTTCAAGCAAAAGATGTTCATTTCTTTGTTGTCTTTAAAGTTTGTTTAAATGTTTTGTAATATTTTACATATTTAAGAAAATATTGGCAAAAAACAAAAAACAGTTAGGGTAAACGCCCACTTCCGGTGTACGAATTTTTACCAAAAGCTTTTCAGTTCTTCAGATTATCAAATAAGACGGATGCTCACAGTTTCATATCAATTGCTCTATTAGTTTTTGAGATACAACACACACAGACAAACACACACACACAGAGATAACACACACACACACACAGACACACACACACACACAATTTTTTTTTTCCAGAAATTGTTGAAATGGCATCTAGGGACCCCAAAACGGATATTTCCGTAAAAAAAATTTTTGGAAAAAAAATCACGATCACAATACTTTCTCGTACTTGGTAACGGAGAAAGTAAAAAATGGTGATGTGGCCATCATGCTACTTTCTCCGACTTGATGGTATCATAGCCATTTATATTTACGTTTTCATTGTTTATTTTTAATTGAAATCATATTTTAAATGTACATCGAGCGTTGCGTAAACTCGGATAAAACTGACGTTTAAAACGTCAAAATTATGAAAGATGGAAAAATTTGTAACGGAGAAAGTAAAAATATCACAGCACAAGATCACGAGAGGTAGTATAAAAATATCACAGACTTACTAAATAAAATTGTAAATAACATCGCCATATTAATAGACAAACAAATTACAAAATAATAAATAACAAATAGATAATATTAATTACTTTGATAAATAAGGAGAAAAAGTAACTCAAATAAATTAATGTAGACACTGCACAAGTCGATACTTTTAAAATATGATTGAAATAATATAAAATTGCTGTCGTTGTGCAATTGATTACAGAAGAGCATCATCCTACAGATTGGGCTGAACATGCCATACTTTGTTGTATGTACAGGGTGCGGCAGGTATTTGAGAACAAAATAACAGGAGCAGATACTGAAGACCCAATGCAGGACATCATTCAATGAAACCGCCATCTGCCTCAATAACAGCCTCTAAACGGTGTCGAAACCGTCCGCAAGCACGAATCAGGTGGGTCCTGGGAATATTTGTCATGGCATCCACAATAGTTTCAACAGTGTTGTGTGGATGCTTATTGGAAGCCTTCTCAACCACGCCCAGACGTAATAGTCCAAAGGGTTGACATCAGGGGAGCTGGGGGACCACATGTTTGGGGTGAAAATTGGTGGCCAACCATTCTTCGGTTAAATGGGCCGTATGGGCTAAAGCGGAGTCCTGCTGGAAAACATATGGCCTGCACGTACTACAGCAGTAATCCAGGGCTGTACAACCGTGCAGTGACTCTGGCACCTTGACGAAAGAAATGTGCAGGCATCACGACGCCCTCTCTGCTCACGATACCCAGAGGCGGGCAACTTGGTGTGCATGACGCTGACGGTCGGAACCTCCTCGGGTGTTTTACACAGCCACCGATCATTTCAGCGGTTGACCGTCTGGTCCTGGATGAAGTTTTTCTCATCCGAGAAGAACCAGAGAATTCCTGGTAGCTCCAGACGTCTCAGCTTGTTCATGAGGCGCCTCTCTGCATCACGTACGACTTGTAACGGAGGTCTTCATGAACCACACGTCGGATGCAAGGGCTAGTCTAGGGGGGTAATTAAAAAAAAAGAAATAAACTGGTGCTTCCGTTCTCATACTGTTTCATGAAATCTCCCTATCCTTTTCCAACGTTTTAAAGCGTTGGAAAAATTTACCGATTATATTTTTTGTTTGGAATATGGAATATTGGTAATTTTTAACAATAAAAATTGTTAAGCGAAAAATTTTTAGGGGGGTAATTACCCGATTACCTCCCCCCCCCCTTGAAACCGCAACTGGTCGGATGGTGGTCTCGTCAACCTGCATCTCCCTGCCGAGTTCCCTCATGAACTTCCCTGGTCCGCTTCGGCAGCAGCTTGGACGGAAGCGATGAAAACGGGCGTCCTGGTCTTGTCCGAGCGCTTACAGTGTCGTTTCCTGTGGGAAACGGTATCTAACATCTCCGAACTTTGAAGGCGACTTTCAGGAAGGCAGCGATGTCGGAATTGATGTGTTCGGCAGCCAAGGAGGCGATGACTGCATGCCCCATCATTTCCTGGGTTAGTCTAGGTTCTGCCATGGGTGTGTTACGATGACGTACAGGATACTGTGCCACTTATAATGTGTGTTCTCAAATACCTGCCGCACCCTGTACACGGACACGAAAGAGAGGCCTCTTTGTGGCTCATAAAATTGTAGGATATTTAAGCGCTTGCAATTTATTCCACCATTTAATGTTTTATAAATAATACACAAATCACTAAATATTCTTCTGCCCTCCAACAACTCTAGACCTAGCAAAGTTAGCATTCCACTGTGGCTGAACTGAAGTCTATTATTTCCAAGCCTTGCAGAAGAAAACATTTGCAGTGCACCCTTTCCAATTCACACCTAAGATTCATACTTTAGATGATGTCTACCGAAAGAGACTTACAGAAAACGCAAACTGGACTCCTTAAAGTCTAGAAAATGTGTAATTGGATAAGTTCTGAGTAATGTTATTAAAATATATTGGAGAATCAACAAATATTTAATATTGCAATAAATTAGCCACGCCGCGTTGCAGAAATCCTTACAACATGCATGACCAAGATTCGATCATCAACAGCAATAAACCCGCGGTAATAATAGTATGCCACAATAAGTTTATTGGCACTGCGTGACATATTTATAATTTATCAAACGTAATTTATATTAAAAAAAACCTAATCCTTAAACAGCTTGTAATTTTACACAATTTCTTCTTGGGCAATAAACGCCTCGTGGTAAACAAACACCATCCGACCGCTCATATTATACCCGTTCGGACGATTGTATCGAAACGAACTTTGCGTTTTACATATTTCGCAAGAAAATCTCCAGTTAACTGAAACCTGTCCGTGAGATTAGAGATTAGAGATAATCAGCTGATGGAGATAATCAGATAGTGCGGATAGTCATTATCAATTACACAATAAACCACTCGATTCCTCGTATCGTGTCAATCTTAATCTGTTTTAACACAATTCTTAATGACAAAGCCGCATTCGGACTGTGTGTGTGTGTGTATTATGCACGACGAAGAAAGTCCACCCGTATCCAAGTTTAATTCGTCCATTGTCCTCCAAGAGATCACTAATTTTTATCGGTTGTTCTTGGCAACAATCGACTTTATTATTTTATTGTTGGGACGATATTAGAGGGCGATGGTCTATGATGTAATTTAAAAAAAAAACAATATTTCGAGCTGAATATAGGACCAATTGCTCATCGTGTAAATAAATTGCACGAATGTCAGTCGCCATTATTATTTGTCGAAAAAAGTTATCTGTGAGTGTTAAAAATGTGCGATAGTGATAGTAGTGATATTTAAAACATCTGCTATTTCGTTCATATTATAGAGTTTAATAATTATTTGTAATGATTTAATAAAAATTTAATTTTTTCGTTGAAATTTTGTGCTGTAATATGTTCATCTGTCAAATTTGACATTTCTGTGCCTTGAAAACAATTTAACATATCCGAAGCACAAGTGTTCTAAAAAGTCACTTTTGCAACGAAAATTGATGCAAAAAGTGCCTGATTTTAATGCGATCGTTGATAAAATAATTTAAATTGTTTTGAGGTCCATTAGAAATAGCGCAGTGATTATTAGCGAATGTCAATGCCCATTTAAGTGATGAATACTACGACTACATGCATGAGTGAATATAATAAGCATTTAAATGTCTCCCTGTATTAAAGCTAAGCTACGCTCGCTTAAGTAAGTATTTCAGGACAGTTGCCTAATTTATCGACTGAGCTACACGGATTTTATCGAAGATATTAACATATACTTATCCGATTTGTTTCCTCCGCTTGTTTAACACTTATACGTTCCTGTACTGTTTAGCATATTATTCAAATGAAGGAAATACCTTCCTTTACCTAGGTGTTGTGATTAATACGGTTAAATATTATCGAAAGTCCAAGTGGTAAATCGCGATTTTCAGTTTTTTTTTAAATTTATATTTTAATAATAAGTTGCTCAATCACTCTTGAAAATGCTGTAATGAGCGAAACTAGCCGAGCAACTAAACAACGAATTTGTGAAACAAATCAAGTGTTAATTTTTTATTTATCTTATATTATTTTCAAAATGTTTCACCAAGTGAGAAAGTTATTCAAGAAAAACAAAAAACTGCTTTTTTGTTGTATTTGCTTCTCGTTTTTAATATTCAGGATTGTTCAAACGTGGTTGATTTCACAATTTTAATATTTTATTTCGATTTCCAAATCGTTTTCTAAAATATTTATTTTCTGTACCAATTGTAGATAATGATTTAAAAATCGAAATCCAAGTGCCTTATTTTAACAATCCTGAATAAAAAAGACATCCCTTCAAGATACTTCAGAAAATGTACTTGTGCAACCACAAACGTCAATTATAGCGAGAAAACTCGAAAATCCAAAAAATCGAAAAAATCAACTTTCTTAATAATCATCGTAAACCTTTATGTAAAATCAGAAGAACGAGAGAAATCGATTGGCGATCGATCTAGGAAAAATTGAAAAAAAGTTGGCAAGTCACCGTGAACCTTTTGGAAAATTTTGAAAAAAGTCGATTTTTTTCAGACTTTGGTCAGCCGTAGCGGCTAAACGAAGAATCCAAATCAAGCGCGGATTTCAAATATGTGTTCCTTGGGTGCGAGTTCGTCGGATTCCATTAAAATTGGCGATTTTTTATTTTTGACTTCTTACTTTTTCCCAAAAATTGGCTTTAAAATTATTTCCTGAAGAAACCACTAGTTCGATTCGGGGTTTCTATACGTCACTGGAAAGATCCCTTCAAGACGCTTCAGAAAATGTGCTTACGCAACCACAAACGTTAATTTTAAGCCCGTGACGCGTCAGCAAAGAAAACTCGAAAAAATCAACTTTGGTAATAATCATCGTAGACCTTTATGTAATAACTTTTTTCATCAGAAGAACGGGAGAAATCGATTGGCGATCGATCTAGGAAAAATTGAAAAAAAGTTGGCAAGTCACCATGAACCTTTTGGAAAATTTTGAAAAAAGTTGATTTTTTTCAGACTTTGGTCAGCCGTAGCGGCTTAACGAATAATCCAAATCGAACGCGGATTTCAAATCTGTGTTCCTTGGGTGCGAGTTCGTCGGATTCCATTAAAATTGGCGATTTTTAATTTTTGACTTTTTACTTTTTCCCAAAAATTGGCTTTAAAATTATTTCCTGAAGAAACCACCAGTTCGATTCGGGGTTTCTATACGTCACTGGAAAGATCCCATTAAGACACTTCAGAAAATGTACTTGCGCAATCACAAACGTCAATTTTAAGCCAGTGACGCGTCGGCAAAGAAAACTCGAAAATGGAAAAAATCGAAAAAATCAACTTTCTTAATAATCATCGTAAACATTTTTTTCATCAGAAGAACGAGAGAAATCGATTGGCGATCGATCCAGGAAAAATTGAAAAAAAGGTGGCAAGTCACCATGAACCTTTTGGAAAATTTTGAAAAAAGTCGATTTTTTTCAGACTTTGGTCAGCCGTAGCGGCTAACCGAAGAATCCAAATCGAGCGCGGATTTCAAATATGTGTTCCTTGGGTGCAAGTTCGTCGGATTCCATTAAAATTGGCGATTTTTAGTTTTTGACTTCTTACTTTTTCCCAAAAATTGGCAATTTTTAATTTTTTACTTCTTACTTTTTTCGCAAAAATTGGCTTTAAAATTATGTCCTGAAGAAACTACTAGTTCGATTCGGGGTTTCTATACGTCACTGGAAAGATTCCTTCAAGACGCTTCAGAAAATATACTTGCGCAACCACAAACGTCAATTTTAAGCCAGCAAAAAAAACTGGAAAAAAACGAAAAAATCAACTTTGGTAATAATCATCGTAGGCCTTTATGTAATCCATTTTTTCATCAGAAGAACAAGAGAAATCGATTGGCGTTAAAAAATTTCATCTAGAAAAAATTGCAAAAAAGTTGGAAAACGTTATGGAGAATTTTGTCGATTTTTTCGAACTTTGATCGGCCGTAGCGGCTAAACGAAGGATCCAAATCGAAGGCGGATTTAAAATCGGTGCTCCTTGGGTGCGAGTTAGTTAGATTCCATTAAAATTGGCGATTTTTAATTTTTGACAAAAACTTGAAAAACCACCCCCAAAGGTAAACTAAACGCGTAAGAAAAATTTCCTTTTTCTCCATTATTCCAATTTGGAATTGGACGGTGATTTTTTTCAATAATCCGGATCTTCTAGGACAAAATGTATCAAATATTGACGAACCATGGCCAATTTTTTTTCAAAAAATCAAATCGGCCATTTGTAATTTTTTTTTCAAAAATAAAAATTCCCAGTATATATTTGAATGTTCCGAACTTAGTTCGTAAAACGCTCTTACTGATGAATAGGTCTATAATTTACACGAAAGTTTGCGTAAGACGCGAGTACTGCTGTCTCTTTGACTGCTTTTGAAGCAACGATTTTGATGAAAAATTCCGGAAAACTAAGGATAACCCGTTTTCAAATTTTTCTTTTGTTTCATAGCCACGTACGTCTGGAAGATATCATGTTAATTTTATTAAAATTTAACGAAGGGTATTCCGGAAAATTACGAAAATGTAGCAAAAAGTGCAAATTAGGCAAAGTAGCGATTTTGATGGAAAATTCCGGTAAACTAAGGAAAACTATTTTTTGGAATTTGTCTTTCTTTTATAGCTGCGTATGTCTGGAACATGTCCTGAAAATTTTATTACAATTTAATGAGGGCGATTTTCAGAAAAATGAAAATTTAATTAAAAGTATAAATTTAGCAAACAGCGATTTTGGTAGTGTAGGTTGGTTTGTAGTAGCATTTCCGTAGTGTTGGCTTCGATGATGAATTCACTATTCTTGTTATTTTTTGCAAAATTAACGTATAATTTATTTAAGGAAGTTTTTTGTTATTCCCGATATTTTTCTAAATATGAAAAATATTACAAAAACATTTTAACAAAAGTTAAAATGAACAAATTAATAAATATTTATAATTACCCGCCTTGGGAACGCCTGCTCTCATATGCACAGCCCGTTAAACAAGAACGCCGCAGAGGGCGTACTACGACAGAGTATTAAAATGAATAACTTATTATTCAAATTTCGGATACAGTTTCGAAAATATGAAAAAATATTATTTGAATAATACATTTTAAATAAATAACCCCAGAGTACGACGGATTTTTTTTTCTAAATTAATGAAATATTAGTATTCAAATTGTTTATAAACATTATTATAAAAAAAATAAATCCGTGCTACTCTTTAGAATATATTTACAGAGGTGAATTCAAAATTTCACTTTTAATTCTTTATCCGTTTGTGAGTAATATTTTAAATGAATTTAGAGGTACGCTCCAGGAGCCTTAACACACATTTTTTCGCATGTATGTAGTTTCCTATGTTAATTATATTGGTGACTGTTGTTTATTATTATTAAAGATCCTACTGTCTAAAATATTCTCAAGATCTAGGTTTCCTGGTGTACTACTTGAAGAAGACACCAACATAAAGGCATATTCATTTGAAAAAGATATTCGTCTTATATGAATCATTTTAAGTGATGTAATTATTCCCCTCAGTTGAGTAAAAAAACCCCTCGGGAATAATCCGCACACATTCATGCATTAGTCAATCGCTCATGCTCAATGCCACGAATGCCCGTGTGCGTTTATTCAAATTCGATTATAGATGGACTCCGCGTGGGCAGTGACCGATTTAACTTGCGTTGTGTTAAAACAATTAGGCTCGCAGTTACTTGTTCTCGGTTGTGAAATTGCGCTGATTGATTTGCATGCATCGTGCAAGTGCATATATTTCCATATTAATATTTTAATGAGCCGGGCTCGTTCTTTCTCGTTTTCCACAAACGAGACATAAGTTCGCTAGTATTTTAATCTCTGACGCAATTGTCGGCAATTAAAATGTCTTCATTTTAATTAATGATTTTAATAACCTGTCAGCTCGATGTCTCATTACCGATGTTCTTTCCATTTAATGTGACACGCGCAAAAAATACATTCCAATAATATCTCAATGAACTTGATGATTGAGATTGAATCATTGGATGTTTGAAGAATACATGTTTTTATTTGGCCATCATGTAACTTTCTCTCGAAAAAAAGTTGTTAATTTCGACATTCTTTGCAATTATTGCTAACGCATGTTTTATGTTACTTTTACAGTTTCATAATAATAAAAAAAAATTAATTTTTTTCGAAAATTAACACGTTTGTTAGATTTTTTATTATTTTCAAGAATTATTTGAATATATTAGTAATATTTGTAATATTTAGAAAAATATCGGAAGAAAATTAAAAAAAACAAAAAATTTTTAAAAACTGATTTTAACAACAGTACATCTATTTAACAGCGACAGTGACGCAACAAATCGCATCATCGCATGCTGACACGCGATACCTGTGACGAATCAATAGACCACCAATCAAATCCAATCTGATTTCACCTAATTGAAAAATGGCTTAGTCACCACCAACACCGCGATTTCCATAAATTACCTTGTGGTCAATGAAATTACCGATTCGTTCAAGTAATTTTTTCGCTTGTGGTGGCGTACACACACACACTAACACACCAGCAACATACGTCCAAGTCTTAAGTTTACTTCACTAGGAAGAACATCTCTATTTCAATTTTACAATTGGATGGATTGATGTGTGTGAACGTCAATAAATATAAACCTCAAGCAACAGCCAACCACTAAACGCTCTCACGTTCCAGATAAATAATTGCCGATTATAGCCTTTTTTATTATTTTGCTATCAAGGAGGTAAGCGATGCTAACTTTACGCTATTTACCTAAATTACACGTTTCAAAATCTATACTGGGATATATCGTAATTGCGGTATGAATTTATTTACTTAAGTAATTGCCGATGGCTGCCGATAATGCTAAGGCTCACGTTACATTTCATATTTTAATGTTCACGATTCAACAATAAATTTATTTATGCCGCAGTGACACAATACCAATTAAAATTGTGTACAAGTTGAAAATGTTTAATATTTTTTTAAATTCGCGAGTTAATTTCTTACACGGGAATCAAGTGTTTTTGAAAGCGACCACTGCTAAAATTGTCTCCACCGACAAAATGGGCAAAAAAGGGACTTTCCGTAACAGTGGCGGCTCGTGCAAAATTTTGATGGTAGAGCCGCTTAGCATACACAAATATATCTCACCGCCTCCTTTTTGAGGAAAAAAAAAATCGATCATTGAAAAACGTTACTTGTTGCAGACGCACCAAAAAAGACGAAAAATAGTCCGCATTAAATCTGCAATACCGTTCTTCGTCTACTCAAAACAATTAAACGACGAATTATATTTTGTAACATTATCTACATGAGTGCAATACAACCTATTTTTGGTAAAAAAACGTAAAATTATTTTTTTATCTTATCTCTTTCAAGAGTTATCCTCAAAAAAAAATGGTGATGTGGCCATCATGTTACTTTCTCCGACTTGATGGTATCATTTATATTTACGCTTTCATGGTTTATTCTAAATTTAAATCACATTTTAAATGTACATCAAGCGTTCTGTAGACTCGCATGAAACTGACGTTTAAAACGTCAAAATTATGAAAGATGGAAAAATTATACTTCAAATTTAAAAACTCAATTTACTCAAAAACTAAATTTTCAATTTACTAAAAAACTTTTTTTTTTACTCAAAAAAAACTTATTCTTTATAAGTTGTTCATTTTAACATTCTCTACAATTATTATTCACATAAATTTGCTGTAACTATTATCGTTCTATAATTATGAACCAAAAATTTACAAAATAATAATAAATTTTTTTCTCGAATAAAAATGATTTTATGAAAAATGCTTTCAAGCGAAAGATGTTAATTTCTTTGTTGTCTTCAAAGTTTGTTTAAATGTTTTTGTGATATTTTTCATATTTAAGAAAATATTGTCAAAAAACAAAAAACAGTTAAGGTAAACGCCCACTTCCGGTGTACGAAAATTTACCAAAAGCTTTACAGTTCTTCAGATTATCAAATGAGATGGATGTTTAAAGTTTCATATTAATTGCTCTATTAGTTTTTGAGATACAGCGCGCACAGACAGACAGACACACACACACAGACACAATTTTTTTTCCAGAAATTGTTGAAATGGTATCTAGGGACCCCAAAACGGATATTTCCGTAAAAAAATTTTTTGAAAAAAATCACGATCACAATACTTTCTCGTACTTCGTAACGGAGAAAGTAAAAAACAGAAAATAATTTAATTCTTTGTGCTTTATCTGCATCTATTCGGCGAGTACAACACTTTGCTGAAAGAATTTGGCAAATTTGGTAAAAAAAAAAACAAAAAGACATGTTTTTTTTGGTGTACATTTATTCGATGAGTACAATACTTCACGACGAATTTTTAAAATCGGTTATTTTATTCAAAAATTATCTTCTCAAAACCACGAAAAAATTACCTCGTTACCGCCCCTACCCCTGACTTAGTGACTCTCGGGCTAGCATCAAAAAAAATTATGACCAAAATTTTACCCACTTTATAAAAAAGGTTCGCTGGTATAGAGAATTAAGAGCTCTTGTCAAACAAAAAAATCAAATTCCATTAAAAAAATTGCCGTCACACGTCAAACACTATACTCGGCGCACCGAATCCGTGGTATAATGGGTTCGCGTGATTTTCGCGTGAAGTGAATCCAAGTTTATTCATCGTGTGCTGTGCGGAAATAGGATTAAAAATGGTGACGTGGCCATCATGTTACTTTCTCCGACCTGATGGTATCATAGCCATTTATATTTACGTTTTCATGGTTTATTTTCAATTGAAATCGTATTTTAAATGTACATGGAGCGTTTTGTAAACTCGGATGAAACTGACGTTTAAAACGTCAAAATTATGAAAGATGAAAAAATTATACTCCAAATTCAAAAACTCAGTTTACTCAAAAACTAAAGAGATTTAGAAATAAACTTATTCTTTATGTTGTTGTTGTTGCTAAATTTAGCATTCTCTACAATTATTATTAACATAAATTTGCTGTAACTGTTATCGTTTCATAATTATAATTTAAAAATTAAAAAAAAAATTAATAATTTTTTTTCTCGAATAACAATGATTTTATGACAAATATTTTCAAACAAAAGACCTTCATTTCTTTATTGTCTTTAATATCTTTTTCAATGTTTTTGTGATATTTTGACATTTAAGAAAATATTGACAAAAAACAAAAACAAGTTAAGGTAAACATCCACTTCCGGTGTAAGAAATGTTACCATGTTTCAGTTCTTCGGATTATGAAATAAGACGTATGTTCAAAGTTTCATATCAATTGCTCTGTTAGTTTTTGAGATACAGCGCGCACAGACAGACAGACACACACACACACAATTTTTTTTTCCAGAAATTCTTGAAATGGCATCTAGAGACCCTAAAACGGATATTTCCGTAAAAAAAATTTTTGAAAAAAAATCACGATCACAATACTTTCTCGTACTTCGTAACGGAGAAAGTAAAAAGTGCGCGTTGTCGCCGCATGCACGAGAAGAGCCAGAAATGATTTGGCTCCAAATGCACGTTCAGAACTCAAAGTTTCTATAAATAAATTCTTTTATCGAGGCAACGATAAACCGTTTGATTCTTCTCTTATTATCAATTAATTAACAATTGTAAAACCCTCGTTTATGTTCCAAGAATTGGAGAGTAGGATAGGGACCACCCACCGCCCTGAGTTGCCCCTTTAACCTAACCAAGAAAACTCTGTTTGAGTAAAGGAATTTCCTCGTCAAATCACCGGAATTTCAAAAGTTGCCAACAATAAAAGGGTTGCTGGGTTAAGTTAAAGTGGTAACGAAGGGTGGTGGGTGGTCCCTATCCTACAATCCTATCTGTTGCCCACGCGCCGATATTTCCACCAATCCCAAAAACGTAGAGTCTTAAATGTCTTTCTTACTCTTGTGTTATTAATTATTTTCGGCATGTAAACTCTTGTTTATTATCTGTAAATTGAAGGGTGGAACAGGGCCCACGCGCCACTTTAACCTAACCAAGAAAACACTGTTTGAGTAAAGGAATTTCCTCCTTAAATCACAGTAGTTTTAAAAGTTGCAAAACCAACAATAAAGAGAGTTGCCTGCTTAAGTTAAAGTGGAAATTTAGGGAGGTGGGTGGTCCGGTGGGTGGGCCCTATCCCATCCTCCGATCCTATGATTACAAGCGACTGTTATACAACTGTAAAGTTGTTGATACGCACTCTAATTAAATTCTTTTGTCAAAGCAACCTTAAAACGTTTGATTCTTTCTTCTCCTATCAATTGACAATTGCAAAACCCTCGTTTATGTTCAGCAAATTGGAGGGTACCACCCACGCCCCTGGTTTCCACTTTAACCTAACCAAGAAAACACTGTTTGAGTAAAGAAATTTCCTCGTCAAATCACCGGAATTTCAAAAGTTGCAAAGCCAAGAATAAAAAGGGTTGCTGGGTTAAGTTAAAGTGGAAACGAAGGTTGGCGGGTGATCCCAATCCTACTCTCCAATCCGTTGAACACACCTCAAAGTTTCTATAGTTTCTATAAATATTGTTAATCACGCTGTATTCACCTCAATTTTTGATAAATTGTGATCATCGGTTTGAAAGTTATGGGTAATGTTTAGGGGCCGAAAAAAATCGACTTGTTTCAAAATTTTCCATAAGGTTCATGGCGACTTGCCAACTTTTTTGCAATTTTTTCTAGATGAAATTTTTTAACGCCAATTGATTTCTCTCGTTCTTCTGATGAAAAAAGGTATTACATAAAGGTCTACGATGATTATTACCAAAGTTGATTTTTTCGATTTTTTCCATTTTCGAGTTTTCTTTGCTGACGCGTCACGGGCTTAAAATTGACATTTGTGATTGCGCAAGTAAATTTTCTGAAGCGTCTTGAAGGGATCTTTTCACTGACGTATAAAAACTCCGAATCGAACTAGTGGTTTTTTCAGGAAATCATTTTAAAGCCAATTTTTGGGAAAAAGTAAGAAGTCAAAAATTAAAAATCGCCAATTTTAATGGAATCCGACAAACTTGCATCCATAGAACACATATTTGAAATCGGCGTTCGATTTGGATCCTTCGTTTAGCCGCTACGGCCGATCAAAGCCTGAAAAAAATCGAATCAAAATTTTCCAAAAGGTTCATGATGACTTGCCAACTTTTTTGCCTTTCTTTGTAGATGAAATTTTTCTGAAGCCTAAGGCTCAAGCCCGATAGTCACCCCCTTGGGTGCGCGCCTGACTCCTATAATGACCATTGACTGCATCAAAAGGATATAAATAATTTCCCTTCTAATATTGCTAATTTTAATGTAGTCCAAACGTTGATCAAAGATTAGCACCCACCATGCCTCTTTTTCTATACATAATTTCGTTATCGAAATCTCGATCGCAGCAAATGACTTTGACTACCTTCACACTTATTATATCATTTTCGTCAATAACATCAAAAAAATCCCCATAAAAGCGTTGACGGAATAATGTGGCGTCATTAGCCGACATTTCTGGCTTATTTATGGCGGACGCAATTAAACACCATTTTAAGAAACCGATCCGGTATTCGTCAATTTTTTGCAATCCGCGAAAAAATCAGCCATTCGAAACGTTTAAATTTACTTGTTAATTGTGCGTGACATTAAACGTGCATCCTCTGCACTTTTTTGCCCAATGGAATTGTAGTCACTTTGGAAAGTGGCACTAATCAGAGTTATTGCAGCCATTAATATAACGAGAATATTATGCGATTCATAATAATCTCGCACGTTTTTTTTTGAAGATTCGTTATATTAACAGCTATAATTGCGACATGTGGCAGGCGACCGTGTTGTTTTAATGGTGGATGTTAAAATTATAAATTTTATGAATGTAAATATTTTATTACTGTGTGAAATGTACAAAATCATAGGGATTTTATTAATGATAGCAAATGAAATCATTATCCTGGGTAATTAGTTTTATTTTGTAGGACAAAAAATGTATCTCAAAAACTAATAAAGCAATTGATATGAAACTTTGAACATACATCTTATTTGATAATCCGAAGAACTGAAAAGCTTTTGGTAAAATTTCATACACCGGAAGTGGGCGTTTACCTTAACCGTTTTTTGTTTTTTGCCAATATCTTCTTAAATATGAAAAATATCACAAAAACATTTAAACAAATATTGAAGACAACAAATAAATGAACATCTTTTGTTTGAAAATTTTTTTCATAAAATCATTGTTATTCGAGAAAAAAATTATTATTATTTTTTTAATTTCTGGTTTATAATTTTGAAACGATAATAGTTACAGCAAATTTATGTCAATTGTAGAGAATGCTAAAATGAACAACTTATACAACTTATAAAGAATAAGTTTTTTTCGAAATCCCTTTAGTTTTTGAGTAAACTGAGTTTTTGAATTTGAAGTATAATTTTTCCATCTTTCATAATTTTGACGTTTTAAACGTCAGTTTCATCCGAGTTTACACAACGCTCGATGTGTGATTTTAATTGAAAATAAACCACGAAAACATAAATATAAATGGCTATGATACCATCAAGTTGGAGAAAGTAACATGATGGCCACATCACCATTTTCTAAATATGGAAAATATTACGAAAACATTCAAATAAATATTGAAGACAACTAAGAAATTAACATCTTTTATTTGAAAATATTTTTCATAAAATCATTGATATTCAAATTTTTTTTTTTCACTTTTGGTTTATAATTATGAAACGATAATAGTTACAGCAAATTTATGTCTTAATAATTGTAGAAAATGCCAAAATGAACAACTTATAAAGAATAAGTTTTCTTCGAAATCCGTTTAATTTTTGAGGTAACTGATTATTGGAATTTGATGTATAATTTTCGGTCATTTTCATATTTCATAATTTTGACGTTTTAAACGTCACATCATCATAACAGTCTGTCTGTGCGCGCTGTATCTCAAAAACTAATACAGAAATAGCAATGAAACTTTGAACATAAGTGTTATTTAAGAATCCAAGGAACTGGTAGCTTTTGGTAAAATTTCATATTTCCGAATATTTGTCTTAACAGCTTTTTGTTCGTTTAGCCTTTTTGGGACTTTAGAACAATGTTTTCAGAACTTTTTTTCAGGTCTTCTTTAAGGAAAAAAGACCTTCGAGGATTCTTCTTTAGGACTTTTCAAGAAATTTTTTTCCTAAAAATAGACTTTTTCTTTCAGGACCTTTATTTTCAGGATTTGTTTTCAAAATTTTATTAACAGAATTTTTTTTCGGGACGTTTTCGGGACTTTCTAAAGAACTCTTTGTTGAGGACTTATTGTCGGGACTTTTTTCAGAAAAAAAAATTCAGAATTTTCTTAATGGCATCTAAAAAATTTTTCTTTTAATGACCCTTTTTTGGACCTTTTTAAGGACTTTTTAGTCTCAAGACTATTTTCAAAACTTTTAAATCAGGAAATTTGTTAAGGACTTATTTTAGGCGTTTTTGCCGGACTCTTTGGGATTTCTTTTTAAGGACTTTTTACAATGCCTTTTTTTCAGAAATTTTTTATTTTATTTATTTTCAGGGCAATTTTTCAAGAACAATTTTTTATGATACTTTATCAGGACTCTTTTTCTGAACTGTATTCAGGACATATTTTAGGGCTTTCTTTAAGGACTTTTTAGGACTGCTTATCAGGACATTCATTTCTGGTATTTTTGAGGACTTTTTCTCACGGCTTATCAATATTCCTTTTTCGCGACTTTATTTCCAGGGCTGTTCCTCTAGGATTTTTTTGAAATTTTGTTAAGAACCTCTTGTTCAGGACTTGTTTTTGGAATTAAAACTATTTTATCGGGAATTTTTTTTCAAGCCTACTTTACAGGACTTTTTGCAGTACTATATTTCAGGACATTTTTTATATTATTAATTTTCATGATTTCTTATTCAGGACTTTTTTCAAGACTCTTTTTGAGATTTTTTTTAGGAAAATTTCTTTAGAACTTTTTCAGGTATTTTTTAATGCTCTTTCTACAAGGTTTTTTTTAGGATTTTTCTACGATGTTATTTTCATAAAGACTGTTATTACAGGACATTTTTTCAGGATATTTTATCAGGACTTTTTTCTTTAGGACTAATTTTAAGATTTTCGTTCGGGACTTTTTAGGTCTCTTTTTCGGACTTATTTCAGGATTTTTTTGAGGACAATTATTACTGGTGTTTTATATGACTTCATTTTTCAGGATTTTTTTTTGCAGTACTTTTTTCAGGACTATGTTCACGACTCTTCTTCACAAAGCAGGATTTTTTTTTTCAAAACTGTTTTAGGACATTTTTTGTCAGAACTTTTTTTTCAGGACTTTATTTATTTTTTGAAAGACCATTTTTTTATCAGGATTTTCTTATCTGGACTTTTTTCAAGACTTTCTTGTTTAGGGTTTAGGAATTCTATTACTTTTCTAGGACTTTTTAATCACAACTATTTTTAGAAATCTTTTTCAAGACTTTCTTGTTCAGCATTTTTAGAACTTTTTAATCAGGACTTTTTTAGAATTATTATTTTCTCCGTTACGAAGTACGAGAAAGTATTGTGATCGTGATTTTTTTTCAAATTGTTTTATTTACGGAAATATCCGTTTTTGGGTCTCTAGATGACATTTCAACAATTTCTGGAAAAAAATTTCAAATTTTTTTTTTACGGAAATATCCGTTTTGGGGTCCCTAGATGCCATTTCAACAATTTCTGATTTTTTTGTGTTTGTGTGTGTGTGTGTGTGTGTGTGTGTGTGTGTGTGTGTGTGTGTCTGTGTGTGTGTGTGTGTGTGTCTGTCTCAAAAACTAATAAAGCACTTGATATGAAACTTTGAACATCCGTTTTATTTGATAATCTGAAGAACTGAAAAGCTTTTGGTAAAATTTCGTACACCGGAAGTGGGCGTTTACCTTAACTGTTTTTTGTTTCTTTCCAATATTTTCTTAAATATGAAAGATATCACAAAAACATTTAATCAAATATTGAAGACAATGAAGAAATGAATAACTTTGGTTTGAAAATATTTTTCATAAAATCATTGTTATTCGAGAAAAAAATTTATTATATTTTTTTAATTTTTGGTTTATAATTATGAAACGATAATAGTTACAGCAAATTTATGTTAATAATAATTGTAGAGAATGCCAAAATGAACAACTTATAAAGAATAAGTTTTTTCGAAACCTCTTTGGTTTTTGAGTAAACTCAGCTTTTAAATTTGAAGTGAAATTTTTCCATCTTTCATAATTTTGACGTTTTAAACGTCAGTTTCATCGGCTCGATGTACATGAAAGCGTGAAAAACCACGAAAGCGTAAAAATAAATGATATCATCAAGTCGGAAAAAGTAACTTGATGGCCACATCACCATTTTTATAATGTATAATTATGTTTGTAAATGAAATCGATTTTCTCTTTAAAAAAATCACTCAGGACATTAAATATTGATTCGCCTTTTGATGGAATTATTCGTTCATAACACATCGAATATATGCCAATAATAATGCCAATACATTTTCATTCTCCGATAAAATTGCGCAGAATAGAAACTCAAGCGGAGCACCAGTGCCATTCTTCACATTTTAATTACCAGTACCAGTTAATAAATCTCCCACAGGGAGCAAATAACCAATACAAACCATCCAGTAATAAAAGAATAATCAATTTTATTACATCTACACATCTGCATATCACGTACACTCGTATATCCTGCAATCGTTCCTGTGACATTTTACACAGATTGATCTATAGCACATTACCTACACACGATCCCGGTGAAATAAATCACTAATTGAATTCATTACGCGCAAAACATTGAATAATAAAATATCCCAACGTCCGCTAATTTCGATTGCGTGCGAAATTAATAAAGAAAACGCGCACGCCACCATCCGCATTTCTGACGGGCGAAATTGATTCCGACTCGAGGACTGCTTTCTTTTCGACGATCACTTCGACGATGTCGATTTCGTCGTTCACTTCGATTTCGGCCGCATGATGTACGGCCAATTTCGGATAATTAAAATTGATGAGGATGAAATATTGATCGTAAAAAAGTGAAGGTATCATTGTCGCAATTTTTTTCTTGAGATACAGCGCGCACAGACACGCACACCCAGACACAAATTTTTTTTTTCCGGAAATTGTTGAAATGGCATCTAGGGACCCCAAAACGGATATTTCCGTAAAAAAAATTTTTGAAAAAAAAATCACGATCACAATACTTTCTCGTACTTCGTAACGGAGAAAGTAAAAACTATTGCAATCGACTTGAAATCTACTCAAAATGAATTCGGAATTACTCTACTACAAAAATCTCACCCCTAAACTTCAAGATAATCCCATTCGAACAGAGCGTACAATTGTGAAAAAAAACACAACAATTTCGGCGACTTGATAAAAACATAAAATATAACAGTTGCCCTTGACTTGAAAATTCACAAATTAATTAAAAATGTATTCGAGGGTAATACCACAAGAGGTTAGAATTTGGCCGGGTAAATGTTATTTTTTTGCACAACACAAATTTCGAGAATGAATTGAGATGAAAAATTTTTGCCTAATATCAATTAACAATGTGTAAGTGAATGGGCGACAATCCGATATGTTTTAACCATCATTTGAAATGCAAACTTTTAAAATAAGTTAGCCATGGAAAATTTAAATTTAATAACTTTAATCGTATATTATTCAAAATGGGTGCCAGTAACAAAATTATGTTTCCTACAAAAGTTGCTTGTTTTTAAAAGACCTTGTACCACTTTCGACGTATCGTGCTATTTAAAAATCTGGAGTTCTTATCAGGGATGCCTACCGTTTTTTTGGGAATAACAATATCATCATCCGATTCTTCGTAAAAAGCCTGATGGTTGGTCTGAGAGATGGTATATGTAAAAAATTCGAAATTAATTTTTTAAGATATTCATGACATTCCATTTTTTACTTTCTTCGTTACGAAGTACGAGAAAGTATTGTGATCGTGTTTTTTTTATCAAAAATTTTTTTTACGGAAATATCCGTTTTTGGGTCCGTAGATGCCATTTCAAGAATTTCTGTAAAAAATGGTGATGTGGCCATCATGTTACTATCTCCGACTTGATGGTATCATTTATATTTACGTTTCCAGCGTTTATTTTCAATTGAAATAATATTTTAAATGTACATCGAGCGTTGTGTAAACTCGGATGAAACTGACGTTTAAAACGTCAAAATTATGAAAGATGGAAAAATTATAATTCAAATTCAAAAACTCAGATAGACAGACAGACAGACACACACACACACACACACACACAATTTTTTTTCCAGAAATTGTTGAAATGGCATCTAGGGACCCCAAAACGGATATTTCCGTAAAAAAAAAATTTTGAAAAAAAATCACGATCACAATACTTTCTCGTACTTGTACTTGTATGCGCTGTATTTCAAAAACTAATAGAGAAATTGTTATGAAACTTTGAATCAGTCTTTTTTGATAACTGAAGAACTGAAAAGATTTTGGTAAAATTTCGTACACCGTAAGTGGGCGTTTACCTTAACTGTTTTTTGTTTTTTGTCAATATTTTCTTAAATGTGAAAAATATCACAAAAACATTTAAACAAACTTTGAAGACAACAAAGAAATGAACATCTTTTGCTTGAAAACATTTTTCATAAAATCATTTTTATTCGAGAAAAAAATTTATTATAATTTTTTTAATTTTTGGTTTATAATTTAAAAACGATAATAATTACAGCAAATTTATGTTAATAATAATTGCAGAGAATGCCAAAATAAACAACTTATAAAGAATAAGTTTTTTTCAAAATTCCTTTAGTTGTTGAATTTGAAGTATAATTTTTCCATCTTTCATAATTTTGACGTTTTAAACGTCAGTTTCATCCACTCGATGTACATTGAAAATACGATTTAAATTGAAAATAAACCACGAAAGCGTAAATATAAATGATACCATCAAGTCGGAGAAAGTAACACGATGGCCACATCACCACTTTTTTTTAAATAACCGCTTGGAAACCAAAATATAGTTACTGTTCGTATTTAATAATGGTTCTAGAAAATTCCTAATGTAGCTCTCATCAAAGATAAAAACCATGTCTTGACTGAATGGTTCAAGTCTAAGTCAAAAAAAGAAGAAAAAAAAACGGCATGGAAAATTTGGTTGTAGAAATGTTAAGTTTTTCATCAGATAAGTATTGTCACCACACAATCACATAACCTTATTTTTAGGACTTTTTCTTTCAGGACCTTTATTTTCAGGATTTCTTTTCAAAAACGGGATTTTTTTTTCGGAACGTTTTCTGGACTTTTCATTGAGAACTTCTTTTCGGGATTTTTTTTAGAAAAAAAGGACCTATTTTTAGGACTTTTTCTTTCAGGATCTTTATTTTCAGGATTTCTTTTCAAAAACGGGATTTTTTTTTAACGTTTTGTGGACTTTTCATTGAAAACTTCTTTTCGGGTTTTTTTTTTTTAGAAAAAAATGACTTACTTTTAGGACTTTTTCTTTCAGGACCTTTATTTTCAGGATTTCTTTTCAAAAACGGGATTTTTTTTTCGGAACGTTTTATGGACTTTTCAATAAGGACTTCTTTTCGGGATTTTTTTTAGAAATTTTTTTTACAGAATTTTCTTCATGACATTTTGTAGAATTTCTCTTTTCATGACCTTTTTTCGACCTTTTTAGCTTTTTTACTTTCTCCGTTACGAAGTACGAGAAAGTATTGTGATCGTGATTTTTTTTTCAAAAAATTTTTTTACGGAAATATCCGTTTTGGGGTCCCTAGATGCCATTTCAACAATTTCTGGAAAATTTTTTTTTGTGTCTGTGTGTGTGTGTGTGTGTCTGTGTGTGTGTCTGTGTGTGTGTGTGTCTGTCTGTGTGCGCTGTATCTCAAAAACCAATAGAGCAATTGATATGAAACTTTGAACATACGTCTTATTTGATAATCCAAAGAACTGAAAAGCTTTTGGTAAAATTTCGTACACCGGAAGTGGGTGTTTACCTTAACTGTTTTTTGTTTTTTGCCAATATTTTCTTAAATATAAAAAATATCACAAAAACATTTAAACAAACATCGAAGAGAACAAAGAAATGAATAGCTTTTGCTTGAAAATATTTTTCATAAAATCATTAATATTCGAGAAAAAAATTTATTAATTTTTTTAAATTTTTGTTTTATAATTATGAAACGATAATAGTTACAGCAATTTTATATGAATAATAATTGTAGAGAATGCCAAAATGAACAACTTCTAAAGAATAAGTTTTTTTCGAAATCTCGTTAGTTTTTGAGTAAACCGAGTTTTTGAATTTGAAGTATTATTTTTCCATCTTTCATGATTTTGACGTTTTAAACGTCAGTTTTATCCGAGTTTACGCAACGCTCGATGTACATTTAAAATATTATTTAAATTGAAAATAAACCCATGAAAACGTAAATATTATGTCGGAGAAAGTAACATGATGGCCACATCACCATTTTTTTTCAATACTATTTTCGAAACTTTTTATTTGAGGAATTTTGTTAAGGACTTATTGCAGGACATTTTTTCAAGACTTTTTGGATTTTTTTTTCGGACAATTTCTTCAGATCTTTCCATACCAGCGTATATACCAGCATTAAATTACGTATTTGGTTTAGAATGCAGTTATTTTTTTTTATTGCCAGAGAACAATCCGGCGTAAAGTTAAGTAACAATTACGTGGTAATTGAATTTAAATTCCTCCCGAGGTAATCTTATTGAATTCCATCAGCGCCATTATTACACATAAATATTATTTGTCTCGAACACAAAGGAACATTTTACCGGGAACTAAGGATGGTCCGTTCACGTGAAATTGGGTATAGATATCGGATCGCGCTTTCTCGTCCACGCAAAATGGAAAATCATCATTGCAATTGCCACGACGACGAAGAGAAAAAAAAAACGGATTATGGGGATTGTCTAAAATTGACCAAAGAATAGAGGAGGCAGGTTCGACATGTTCCGTTCAGTTTTCTTGAGTGATATAATGCACGATTTAGAATCGCATGTAATTGTGGTTGTAAGAGCGAGCGTAAGAGAGCGATGGTAATAGTAACGGCCAGCAGGCAAAAGTGTGATTCACCGTATTACTACGTTACAACACCACCGAGGAACGCCGTTTAGACAAATTGCTGACTTATTTTCGTGTGCAATTTCTTGTATCAAGTCTTATATTTTTAATACAATTTAAAACTACAAATTGTAAAATGATCATTCATTATCATAAATTTATATATACAACAATCTTTATTGTTTAAAAATTACTAAAACCGCCAATTTTTAGGGTCAAAAGACCATTGCAATGATTCAACACTCGACACCTATTCTTATTTTGGAAAGGGTGACTGCAGGGAAGTGACACACTTGAACACTTGAAATTCGAGAAATTTCGACCATTTTCAAATCGCCATAACTCGGCGTATTTTCAATCGATTTTGATGAATCTTTGAGGTGTCTTCTTTAAATTTGATTAATTAATTAGTCCTCTTTAAAGTCATGCATGCGAAATTAAGCGAAACCCCTTCCGGCCCCCTTTAGCGCCCCTGTGAAAAAAAAAGTTTTATCAGGAAACCATGTCCAACTTTGAGTTATAAAAATTTTGTTGACTCGATCAAATCAACAATTTTTGAGCGTCATTTGCGGGAAATTTTGATTTACTTCTTCAATTTGAAGAAATCTGTAGCTGAGGCGCATCGATTGCTTGAAGAAGCATATGGTGAGGGTGCCTTAAGTTGTCGCGAGTGGTTGCAAAAGTTTAAGAGCGATAAATTTGACATCGAAGGCAAAGAACGTGTACGAAGTAGTCGTGTAGAAAAAGTAACCATTCATTACTAGAGTACTCGGTACACAACGAGATCCGAAGTAACGAATATCAAGATGAAACATTATGCATGATTAGTTACTATAGTTAGTACATTTCGTTTTCGTTATGTGGAGAGTATTTTTTCCTTTACTTTCACGTTGTTATTGTTTATTACTTTTTCCGTTACGAAGTACGAGGAAGTATTGTGATCGTGTAGATTTTTTCAATTTCTTTTACGGAAATATCCGTTTTGGGGTTCCTAGATGCCATTTCAACAATTTCTGGAAAAAAAAAATTGTGTCTGTGTGTAATTTTTTTTCAAAACTGCATAACTTCGCGCCAAATCATCGCATCGACTTGAATTTTGGAGGAAATTGGAGGAAAATGATTGAACTTTATTGCCATGCTGACCGATTGAGTCCACGATTTTTTTTTGCACACGGTACAAGAAACCAAAAAAAAAACATTTTTTTTCCTTTAGGGGGTGGCAGGGGGTGGAATCGTTTTAGCAACAAAACAATTCACATGGAGTTGAAGAGAAAATTTGAAACTGTTCAGACTGCAAAAGTTCATCGATTTTGGTGCAAAATTACTGAAAAATGTAATTTTTTTTTCAAAAATTCATAACTTTGCTCAAAATCTTTGAAACGATTCGAATTTTTAAGGCATTTAAAGGAAATTGATTAAATTTTTCTGCCATTGTAGTGATATTTCCCGCCCATTTTTTTTGCGCACGGTACAGCTTGTCAAAGTTGGACAATTTTTTACATAAAAAACCATTTTTGTGCCATCGCGTTTTTACGGGGGGTGGGTTGGACTTGGGGTCAAAATCAACTACACATTAAAGATAAAACTTAAATATTTCCCAAACTGAAAGATTAATCGATTTTCGACCAAATTGAACCAAGTTACGACGGTTTGAAAAATCGAGTTTTTTCGCGATTTTTCGAGTGGCGCTTTTTTTTTGACGCCGAGTGTAGTTGTTTTACAAAAATTACTAGAGAAACTCGAAAGTGTTTAGTTTTAATAGAAATGTTAACTGTTTGTTTATCTTCACTGCGAAGAAAAATTTGAGCGGTAAAATTTGATTTTGCTTTCAAAAATTTATATTGGGAAAAAAATTACAGCAAAAATGTAAATGGTTAATGAAAAAAAATACAAAATTTACTAGAGTTACTCGAAAGTGTTTAACTTTAATAGAAATGTTAACCGCTTGTTTATCTTCACTGCGAAGAAAATTATGAGCGGTGAAATTTGATTTTGCTTTCAACAATTTATGTTGGGAAGAAAATTACAGCAAAAATGTAAATGTTTGATGAAAAAATTTACAAAATTTACCAGAGATGCTCAAAAGTGTTTAACTTTAATAGAAATGTTAACCGTTTGTTTATCTTCACTGCGAAGAAAATTATGAGCGGTGAAATTTGATTTTGCTTTCAACAATTTATATTGCGAAGAAAATTACAGCAAAAATGTAAATAGTTGATGGAAAAAATTATAAAAATTACTAGAGTTGCTCGAAAGTGTTTAACTTTAATAGAAATGTCAACCGTTTGTTTATCTTCACTGCGAAGAAAATTATGAGCGGTGAAATTTGATTTTGCTTTCAACAATTTATATTGGGAAAAAAATTACAGCAAAAATGTAAATAGTTGATGAAAAAAATTACAAAAATTACCAGAGTTGCTCGAAAGTGTTTAACTTTAATAGAAATGTTGACTGTTTGTTTATCTTCACTGCGAAGAAAATTATGAGCGGTGAAATTTGATTTTGCTTTCAACAATTTATATTGGGAAGAAAATTACAGCAAAAATGTAAATGTTTGATGAAAAAAATTACAAAATTTACTAGAGTTGCTCGAAAGTATTTAACTTGAATGGAAATGTTAACCGTTTGTTTATCTTCACTGCGAAGAAAATTATGAGCGGTGAAATTTGATTTTGCTTTCAATAATTTATATTGCGAAGAAAATTACAGCAAAAATGTAAATAGTTGATGAAAAAAATTACAAAATTTACTACAGTTGCTCGAAAGTGTTTAACTTTAATAGAAATGTTAACCGCTTGTTTATCTTCACTGCGAAGAAAATTATGAGCGGTGATATTTGATTTTGCTTTCAATAATTTATATTGGGAAGAAAATTACAGCAAAAATGTAAATGTTTGATGAAAAAAATTACAAAATTTACTAGAGTTGCTTGAAAGTGTTTAACTTTAATAGAAATGTCAACCGTTTGTTTATCTTCACTGCGAAGAAAATTATGAGCGGTGATATTTGATTTTGCTTTCAACAATTTATATTGGGAAACAAATTACAGCAAAAATGTAAATAGTTGGTGAAAAACATTACAAAAATTACTAGAGTTGCTCGAAAGTGTTTAACTTTAATAGAAATGTCAACCGTTTGTTTATCTTCACTGCGAAGAAAATTATGAGCGGTGAAATTTGATTTTGCTTTCAAAAATTTATGTTTGGAAGAAAATTACAGCAAAAATGTAAATGTTTGATGAAAAAAATTACAAAAATTACTAGAGTTGCTCGAAAGTGTTTAACTTTAATATAAATGTTAACTGTTTGTTTATCTTCACTGGGAAGAAAATTATGAGCGGTGAAATTTGATTTTGCTTTCAACAATTTATATTGCGAAGAAAATTACAGCAAAAATGTAAATGTTTGATGAAAAAAATGACTCGAAAGTGTTTGAGGAATAAACAATTTCATAATATAAGTGAATTTTTTTTGATGTACGCTTTTCTATTTTTTTTTCCTCGATATGTAATATATAATGTTAAATAGTTCCTCAAATTACAGAGGAATAAACAAATTAATTACACAGGTTTACCGCGCTTGAAATTTGTTTGTGAATATGTAATAATAGGTAATTATTTAAGTTACCACCAATAATTAAATACAATATTGATTTAGAAAATATACGCGCAACATAAACCTTTATCATTTTCATCAGTTGTACCTCATTGTTCCCCAACGTTACTGTAATAATTCAAATGATATTTTTTATAAATAATATTCATACATTGCAATCATGATGAAAATATTTGTCATGTTAACGATAATAGTCTATTCGAAAGAAGAAATATTTAATTCAATAAACAAAGATGTAAATGAATTCCGCATTAATCTTCGCAAATGCGTCGATAAAATTTTTGAACTGAGAAACTTTACGAATGTACTCTACGTATACAAAAAACACCAGCACTATCAAAACCAGAAGTTGGTGCACGTTTCATTTAACACTGATGAAGATTTTAAAAGTTTTCTTCCTCAAATGGTACCAGATTATTACATGATTGAAGCAACACACTCAACCTTTGAAGAAATTTTGTTGGCGTTCTACAGTAACATCGTTTTCACCTCCAGCAAAATAACGATTTTAGTGTTACTGGATAATGGGGATATTTCGGATATATTGGGAAAATTGTGGAAGAAGTATATTATAAACATAATCATCATTCAGAATTTCAGTTTGTACACGTATAGTCCAATATCACGTGATGAATGTAAGAATTTCCATGCTGAGCTATTGTACAATTGTTTGGAAGAAGATCCAAAACCGCTGGTTAGTGATATGAATGTTATGTATTTCAACAATTGCAAAATGCGAGTGTTAGCTTTACCATACTTTATCCATAAAAAGCACAACGAATTGGGTATTACAACAACGAAAGACATTGGTAAACTGCTAAACTTGAAAATTAGTGAAATAGACCACATCTACACAGCAGTGATGATTAATGTTAATGGAACTATTCAAAGCATGCTCGTAAAACAACCAAATGGAGGATATTTAGGTGCCGTTGATGAATTATATAAAGGAAATGCTGATATCCTACTAGCACCAATAGCCATGAACACTCCAGTCGATTTTGACATCTTGTATCCGATTGTCTTTATTGAGGCCAGATTCTACGTTCCTCTGGCTAGACCATTCGCAGTTTGGAAGAACGTCTTTAAGATTTTTAACAAAAACGTCTGGCTTTTACTCTCTATCACTCTTATGCTAATCACACCGGTTTGGTACATTCTTATGCAGAAGGAAACCAATGTATCTCTTGTTGGAACTATTTTGATCCTTATGGCGACGTTTATATCATCACATCCTTGGCAACCAAATAATAATCTAATCCGTTGCTTTTATTTACTATGGATTTTCTTCGTATTCATTATGATAAGCAGTTACCAATCTTTACTTACATCCTACATGTTTATGCCAGGAACCACTAAACAAGTATCCACAGTTGAAGAATTAGCGGCGTCCAACCTTACACTTTTCACCTCACCTGGTGGTTTCGCTGCCCTCCGCGTTAGTTATAACAAACATCATAACACCATCGCCATGCGTCCGGAAACGGATCGGGTATTCAGCCAGAAAATTGTTGCAAAATTCAACCGAAGTGAGTCGGTGTTTTTCTTGGATCAATTTACGGGTCGCGACATTTTTCGACATCAATACATCCGCAGTTGCTTCATTATTGATTCCAGCTATATAGTTTGGGGTGCAATGATGCTCAACAAGAATTCTCCTTTTACTAGAAGAATCAATCAATTGATAATCAGATACCATGAAGGTGGACTTTTTAAAGAGTTTGGATATCCGAATATATTTCACGGTACAAATTCCGATACGGGGCCTGACTTTTTAGCGATTCGAATTGAACACCTGCTGGCAATTTTTGTAATATACATGATCGGAATACTATTAGCAGTTTTTGTATTTCTTGTAGAATTCTTAATTAAAAATAATACTGTCAAGCTGATGCGAATATAAAAATCGGTTTGCTTCAATCAGGCAACAAAAAAAGTTATTTAGTAATTTTTGTATTGACACACGATGTTTTTGTGCAACTCTAACTTTTATTGCAAAGACGTACCGTTACTGTAAAACATACTTCTAAGTGTCCCACCGCTGGGACACCTTGAGACATCTCAAGGGCTTCAGTAATACATCGCAATAAACATGCACCGTAAATTTTAAAATCTCTTTATTGTACCTTTTCATAAGCAAAACGTTCGAAAGTACAGTGGGATCAGAAATATAGTGCGAACTCCTCGAGTAGTTTATAATAGCTTTACTGCAAACCCAAATAAACGTAATAAACCCACAAATAAATTATAAGTGCGGTCCTGGAGTGTTCTTTGCAAGGGATCTATAGTCTATTCATTCTACAGATAGAGTTGTAAAAACGCCAACAATTGCAAGTCTGATTTACACTATGTAAACTTATTATTATTTTCCTGACACACCTTTAAAATATTAACAATAGATCTCTTGACGGACTCTAAAAATGCTTCACACAAATTTTAATTTGTAATTTTTTGCTTGTCATTGAAAAAAAATCATAACTCGACTGAAAATTGTTGCACATTCAAAAACTAAAATGATTTTGAAAGATCGACGTCTTGTGAAGGGATTTTAATTTTTGTAGATTTTTTTTCTAGCGTTTTATTTTGATTTTTAATTTTTTGCTCTCGAAAAAAAATTAATTTTCAAAATTTCGTAACTCGGCTGAAAATTGTTATATATTCAAAAACAAAAATTATTTTAAAAAACCGACGTCTTGTAAAGTTTTGTAGGATTTTATCCCCGCGTTTCATATTAATTTTTAATTTTTACGCTCGAGTGTTCGTTAATGGAAAAAATGCATTTTCAAAATTTCATAACTCGACTGATAATTGCTGCACATTCAAAAACCAAAATTATTTTGAAAAATGGATCTCTTGTGAAGTGAACTGAATTTTTGTAAGATTTTATCCCCGCGTTTTATATTAATTTTTAATTTTTACGCTCGAGTGTTCGTTAATGGAAAAAATAAATTTTCAAAAATTCATAACTCGATTGAAAATTGCTGCACATTCAAAAACCAAAATTATTTTGAAAGATGGACCTCTTCTGAAGTGAACTAATTTTTTCTAGGATTTTATCCCAGCGGTTCATATTAATTTTTAATGTTTACGCTCGAGTGTTCGTTAATGGAAAAAAATAAATTTTCAAAAATTCATAATTGGACTGAAAATTGCTGCACATTCAAAAACCTAATATATATTGAAAGATCGACGTCTTGTGAAGTGAACTGAATTTTTGTAGGATTTCATCCCCGCGTTTCATATTAATTTTTTATTTTTACGCTCGAGTGTTCGTTAATGGAAAAAAATAAATTTTCAAAAATTCGTAACTCGGCTGAAAATTGCTGCACATTCAAAAACCAAAATTATTTTGAAAGTTAGACCTCTTGTGAAGTGAACTGAATTTTTGTAGGATTTTATCCCCGCGTTTCATATTAATTTTTAATTTTTACGCTCGAGTGTTCGTTAATGGAAAAAAATACATTTTCAAAAATTCGTAACTCTGCTGAAAATTGTTGCACATTCAAAAACCAAAATTATTTTAAAAGATGGACTCTTGTGAAGTGAAGTAAATTTTTCTAGGATTTTATCACTGTGTTTCATATTAATTTTTAATTTTTTGCCCTCTAGGGTTCGTCATTAAAAAATATTTTTTCAAAAATTCATATCTGAATTGAAAATTCTTGCATACTCAAAAACCAAAATTATTTTGAAAGATCGACGTCCTGTGAAGTGAATTGAATTTTCATCGAATTTTATTCTTTTGTCTAAAATTAATTTGAATTTTTTTGCGCTCGAGTGTTGGATCATTGAAAAAGGGATATTTTCAAAAATTCGTAACTCGATTAAAAATTGTTGCATGCTCAAAATCCAAAATTATTTTGAAAGATTGACGTCTTGTGAAATAAACTAAATTTTTGTAGGATTTTATCACTGCGTTTCATACTAATTTTTATTTTTTTTTGCACTAGAGTGTTGGTCATTAAAAAAAATATATTTTTTCAAAAATTCGTAACTGAATTGAAAATTCTTGCAAACTCAAAAACAAAAATTATTTTGAAAGATCGACGTCTTGTGAAGTGAATTGAATTTTTATAGAATTTTATTCTTTTGTTTAAAATTAATTTTAATTTTTTTGCGCTCGAGTGTTGGACATTGAAAAATGGATATTTTCAAAAATTCGTAACTCGATTAAAAACTGTTGCATATTCAAAATCCAAAATTATTTTGAAAGATTGACGTCTTGTGAAATAAACTAAATTTTTGTAGGATTTTATCCTTGTGTTCATACTAATTTTTATTTTTTTTGCACTCGAGTGTTCGTCATTAAAAAAAATATATTTTTTCAAAAATTCGTAACTGAATTGAAAATTCTTGCAAACTCAAAAACAAAAATTATTTTGAAAGATCGACGTCTTGTGAAGTGAAATGAATTTTTATAGAATTTTATTCTTTTGTCTAATCTTAATTTTAATTTTTTTGCGCTCGAGTGTTGGAACATTGAAAAAGAGATATTTTCAAAAATTCGTAACTCAATTAAAAATTGTTGCATGCTCAAAATCCGAAATTATTTTGAAAGATTGACGTCTTGTGAAATAAACTAAATTTTTGTAGGATTTTATCTCTGCGTTTCATATTAATTTTTATTTTTTTGCACTAGTGTGTGCGTCATTGAAAAAAATACATTTTAAAAAATTCATAACTCGACTGGAAATTGCTGCACATTCAAAAACCAAATATATCTTGAAAGATCGACGTCTTGTAAAGTGAACTGAATTTTTGTAGGATTCTATCTCTGCGTTTCATATTAATTTTTAATTTTTTTACACTCGAGTGTTCGTCATTAAAAAAAATATATTTTTTCAAAAATTCGTAACTGAATTGAAAATTCTTGCATACTCAAAAACAAATCTATTTTGAAAGATCGACGTCCTGTGAAGTGAATTGAATTTTTATAGAATTTTATTCTTTTGTCTAAAATTAATTTAAATTTTTTTGCGTTCGAGTGTTGGAACATTGAAAAAGGGATATTTTCAAAAATTCGTAACTCGATTAAAAATTGTTGCATACTCAAAATCCAAAATTATTTTAAAAGATTGACGTCTTGTGTAATGAACTACATTTTTGTATACATATTAATTGTTATTTTTTTGCACTTGAGTGTGCGTAATTGAAAATATGCATTTTCAAAAATTCATAACTCAACTGAAAATTACTGCACATTCAAAAACCAAATATATATTGAAAGATCGACGTCTTGTGAAGTGAACTACATTTTTGTAGGATTTTATCACTGTGTTTCATATTAATTTTTAATTTTTTGCACTCGTGTGTTCGTCAGTGAAAAAAATACATTTTCAAAAAGTCATAACTCGACTGGAAATTGCTGCACATTCAAAAAATAAAATTATTTTGAAAGATCGGCGTCTTGTGAAGTGAACTAAATTTTTGTAGAATTTTGTCACTGTTTTTCATATTAATTTTTATTTTTTTGCACTCGTGTGTTCGTCATTCAAAAAATATATTTTCATTTCCTTTTGGGAAGAAAATAACAGCAAAAATGTAAATAGTTGATGAAAAAAATTACAAAATTTACTGGAGATGCTTAAAAATGTTTAGTTTTAACAGAAATTTGATTATGTTGTTTATCTTCAATAAGAAGAATGTTATGAGAGGAAAATTTCATAATATGAGTGAATTTCTTTTTAATGTACGCTTTTCTATTTTTTTCCTCGATATGTAATATATAATGTTAAATAGTTCCTCAAATTACAGAGGAATAAACAAATTAATTATACAGGTTTACCGCGCTTGAAATTTGTTTCTGAATATGTAATAATAGGTAATTATTTAAGTTACCACCAATAATTAAATACAATATTGATTTAGAAAATATATGTGCAACATAAACCTTTACCATTTTCATCAGTTGCGACTCATTGTTCCTCAACGTTACTGTAATAATTCAAATCATATTTATTATTAATAATAAACACAGAATCATAAATTTCAATCATGATGAAAATATTTGTCATATTAACGATAATAGTCTATTCGAAAGAAGAAATATTGAATTCAATAAACAAAGATGTAAATGAATTCCGCATTAATCTTCGCAAATGCGTCGATAAAATTTTTGAACTGAGAAACTTCACGAATGTACTCTACGTATACAAAAAACACCAACACTATCAAAATCAGAAGTTGGTGCACGTTTCATATAACACCGATGAAGATTTTAAAAGTTTTGCGCCTCAAAGGGTACCAGATTATTACATGATTGAAGCAACACACTCAACCTTTGAAGAAATTTTGTTGGCGTTCTACAGTAACATCGTTTTCACCTCCAGCAAAATAACGATTTTAGTGTTACTGGATAATGGGGATATTTCGGTTATATTGGAAAAGTTGTGGAAGAAGCATTTTATCAACATAATCATTATTCAGAATTTCAGTTTGTACACGTATAGCCCAATATCACGTGATGGATGTAAAAATTTTCATGCTGAGCTATTGTACAATTGTTTGGAAGAAGATCCAAAACCATTGGTTAGTGACATGAATGTTATGTATTTCAACAATTGCAAAATGCGCGTGTACGCTTTACCATTAAGTGGATTTGTTCGTAAAAGTCCTTTTAACGTCAACAAAGGATTGGGTGTTACTGTTACTAAAGAAATTGGTAAACTGCTAAACTTGGATATCTGTGGAATAGACCACAACTACACTTCAGTGTTGATGGTAGTTAATGGCACCATTACTAGCATGCAATTGAAACAAGCGAATGGAGGATATTTAGGTGCTGTTGATGAATTATATAAAGGAGATGCTGAAATTGTACTAACATCAATAGTCATGAAAAATCCAGTCGATTTTGACATCTTGTATCCGATGGTCTTTATTGTAACCAGATTCTACGTTCCTCTGGCTAGACCATTCGCAGTCTGGAAGAACGTTTTTAAGATTTTTAACAAAAATGTCTGGCTTTTACTCTCGATCACTCTTATGCTAATCACACCGGTTTGGTACATTCTTATGCAGAAAGAAGCCAAGGTATCTTTTATTGGAACTATTTTGATTTTACTAGCTACTTGTTTATCAATACATCCTTGGAAACCAAATACTAGCCCAATCCGTTGCTTCTATTTGGTATGGATCTTCTTCGTATTCATTATGATAAGTAGTTACCAATCTTTGCTTACATCCTACATGTTTATGCCAGGAACCACTAAACAAGTATCCACAGTTGAAGAATTAGCGGCGTCCAACCTTACACTCATTACCTCAGCGGCTGGCTTCAGCCTCCTCCGTAACAGTTATAACAAACTTCATAACATTATCGCCATGCGTCCAGAAACCGATCAAATATTCAGCCAGAACAGTGTTGAAAAATTCAACCGAAGCGTGTCTGGATTTTTCTTGGATCAGTTCTTACATCGAGAAATTTTTCAACATAATTACATCCGCAATTGCTTCGTTATTGATTCCAGGTATATTTATTGGGCTGTAATGATGCTCAACAAGAATTCTCCCTTTACCAGAAGAATCAATCAATTTATAATCAGATACCATGAAGGTGGATTATACGAAGATTTTGGATATTCAAATATATTTGACGGTGCAAATTTCGATACAGGGTCTGATTTTTTAGCAATTCGGATTGAACACTTGTCAGCAATTTTCGTAATATATATTGGCGGAGTACTATTGGCAGTTTTTGTATTTTTTGTAGAACTCTTGGTCAAAAACAATTCACCCGAAAATCAGATTACTTTAAAAGGTTAACCAAATAAGCTCGTGAAGTATTGTATTTTTTCCACAGGATAGAAAAAAATTAAAGTAAGATATTTTAGTATCTTTGTCACCTATAACTATTATTAGAAAGATGTATTACTGCTGTAAATCACTGTTAGATATTTGAAACATTGAAGTATTATAGTCCGGAACACCTTGAGTAAACAAGCATCACAAATTTTATCATCTGAGCGTTGTGCCTTTAAAAAAAAAACTTGGAACAACTTTATTTTACCTAAATAAAGACAAAAAGTAGCCTGAATATTGATTATTCTACCCGATCGAAACTGCAAAATTAATTGTAAAAATAAAAATAAAAACAAATAACTTGCACCTAGTACGGGGATGCGCCGTCTTGCTGAAACCATACTGTATTATAGGGAAGCCAAGATCATTGTTGTATGGATCAGAGAAATGTCTGTCTGCCCGATTAGATTTTCCCAGTTTTTACAGCACTCAACCGCAGAAGTAGTAATTTACGTAACAAGTTCCGAAAGTGATATTTTACGCAATTTGTAGTCGGGGAACTTTACACACCTCCGGAGCTTTTTGTAAAGCTTAATTTCAAAAACATGTAATTTTTAAAGCACATGCATTTATCTGCATTGCTAACAACATAAAATTTAATGTTCACTTCATTTCACGCCGTACGCAAGTTGCGAACACAATAATCGGCCATACCCCCAATTATCACTGTCATAAAAGAAAATAACACACACATACACACACACCGCATGCTTGATTATAGAGTATCCTTAACAATCCTTTCTATGATTACAGCTGGAATCACCTTAATGGTGCCTTGTTCTCTCAAGCAATTGTCAATTAAAAGATTGCACAATGCCAAGCTGGATTTAAATTTGAATGCACTGTCAATTAAGTCCACATACGATCCTCGGTACAAGGAATATTTAAACTGACGTTAATTACAGATACAGCTGAACTTATTGCATCGATGATGCATACAGTGTTGATCCCTAAATGCGCGTAAAATTATCTAATAAGGAAACCGCTTATTGCGCAATTAATTATTGCAACAATAACTATTTTACAGGATAAATATTTCCCTGCAGTCCTTGTGGTTGAAGTCAAATTAACTATAATGACTACAATAAAAGATAACTTATGATGATAAGACCAATACTTTTGGGTAACACATAACTTTATATTTGTTGAATTTGGTTCTCGTTTATCACGTGGTGAAACATTTTTAACATTAAAGGTTGTTGAAATTAGGCACTTGGTTGGTTATCTAGGATTCCTAGATAATGATGTAAAAATTGAAACTAGTCGGAATAAATTGAAAAAAATTGTTCAACCAACCAAGTACCTAATTTCAACAACCTTTAATCATAAATTTATGATGAGGATTTTCATGCATAAAGTTTGGGGGATTTTAAAGAATTGATCCTATTTTATGATTTTTTTAAGTTGGTAATTATATCAATTGCGGATTATAATTTATGATGAGGATTTTTATGCATAAAGATTGGGCGATTTTAAAGAGTTGATCCTATTTTATAATTTTTTTAAGTTGGTAATTATATCAATTGCAGATTATTCAGGACAATCGAGGTCGCTTTTGTAGTATGTGAACATGTGGACACCCACACTGCAAGATGTCGAGAAATCCACCTGTTGCCGTATTATGCATTTCTTGGTATCTGCTTACATAATCGTTACACGAGTGCCGTTATATTGTTGGTAATATATAAATAATTTTCAAATAAATAACGCAGATAACGTATATTAATTTTCATATTTGCTTTTGATTCGAAAAGGTTGGTCTTAAATCATTGTGCGTTCAAACGTGCAACAACGTGCAATTCGTTGTAACCATTTTAAACATCAATGTTTGAAAGTGTATTTAATGTATGCAACTTACCATTAAAAAAATACCACAATTACCCATTGCACTTCCACCACTTCTTACTTTTTCAGCCAATATTGTACAGATTGTACACATTTTTACATGTAAGTCGTTATTTGCTTTTTAGTAATGACGTCAGCCATTTTTTTTTTTATTGACAACCCTCTATTTTAGTTCTTGATTTTTAAAGCCAGCATAAAAATTTTGCCATCTTACACAAGAAATTTTTCGAAAAATTTTTTTTAGACCTTAAAAAATATTTTAAAGAGACTCTCGGTCTTATTTTTAAAAATTTTTGAGTTTAACCCCTAAAATTTTACCACCCCATTCGGTCAAAAATGGTTAATTTCGACAAATGAAGGCCGATCGCTTTGATTTTTTCAACAAAGATTTTCTTCCCCCTCCTACGCATCACCATCAAATTTGACCGCCGTACGTTGACCGGTTTCGGAGTAATTCGGGTTACCGCGGCGGAACGTAAAAATCACCCCCGGGGGGCGGAGGAATTTTTTTTGGAAATTTTTCCGGTACGGTCCGATGCACCCATGAGAGTTCTATCGATCACTCCTAGTGCCGCCCCTGTGACTCCACCCCACCACCCCCCGGAAATAAAAAACCCAAAAAAAAGAAAGTGCTAAAACTCAAAAACGAACAGTCCGATTTATTTCTAATTTTTTCCAGATACTCCCCTCGGTGAGAGGAACATCCCTGATCATTTTAACAAAAATCGTTAGAGCTGTTTAGGAGCCGCGGCCTCATATATGAAATTTTAGGGATTCGTCGAAACTCCGCCACTGACTTTATTTTTGCTGTTGAAGGATCCGTCGGTGGCTGGATCTCTTCACAAAGCATCCACCTACATGATTTACATTCAAACATTTTTTGATTTGTTGTCCCCTTAACGAGATATGATTTTTCAAAAAGCGACCAATTTTTTTTTTCAAGTTTCTACCCCTTTTTTCGGGATCGTATTTTTTTCTAAACTCAAATGTCAAATTTTTTAATTGTAAATTCAACAATTTACAATACAGAAAATCTTCAAAAATCCTTTTGGAGATTTTCGTTTTAATTTTTTAACACTTAAACAAAAACATTGCAGAAAAAAATATAAAACATACAGGCAAAATTCCATAAGAAGTCATCCTCAATAGCCGAAGTATCGCTAATTCAAAATCAATTTAGTTTTTGTAAATTCAACAATTTTTATATGAATGTTTGAAGATTTTCGTTTAAATTTTTTTAACACTTGCATGAAAACATCGCAGAAAAAAATATAAAACGCGTGGAAAAAATTCCTTAAAAAAATATCTTCAATGGTCGAAGTATCGTTTATTCAAAATCATTTTGATTTTTGTAAATTCAACATGTTTTAATAGACATATGGATTTTTGATTTAATTTTTTGAGAACTTGGCCAAAAACATCGCAGAAAAAAAATAAAACGTGCAGGCAAAATTCCATAAAAAATATTCTGAATGGCCGAAGTACCTCTTATTCGAAATCAATTTGGTTTTTGTAAATTCAACAATTTTCAATACAGAAAATTTTCAAAAATCCGTTTGAAGAAGTTCGTTTTAATTTTTTAACACTTGAACAAAAACATCGCAGAAAAAAATATAAAACATGCAGGCAAAATTCCATAAGAAGTGATCGTCAATGGCCGAAGTAACGCTAATTCAAAATAAATTTATTTTTTGTAAATTTAACAATTTTCAATAGAGTTATGGATTTTTGAAGTTTTTCGATTTTTTGAGCAATTGAATGAAAACGTCACAGAAAAAAATATAATACGCGTAAAAAAATTCCTTAAAGAAATATCCTCAATGGTCGAAGTATCGCTTATTCAAAATCAATTTGGTTTTTGTAAATTCAACAATTTTTAATGGAGATATGGATTTTTGATAATTTTCGTTTTATTTTTTTGAGCACTTAAATGAAAACATCACAGAAAAAATATAAAACGCGTAGAAAAAAATTCTTAAAAAAATATCCTCAATTGTCAAAGTATCGCTTATTCAAAATCAATTTGGTTTTGGTAAATTCAACATTTTTTAATGGAGATATGAATTTTTGATAATTTTCGTTTTAATTTTTTTAACACTTGGATAAAAACGTCACAGAAAAAAATATAAAACGCGTAGAAAAGATTCCTTAAAGATATATTCACACCAGTTGTAAATTCAACAATTTTTAATGGAGATATGGATTTTTGAAAATTTTAGTTTTATTTTTTTTAGCACATGAATGAAAACATCGCAGAAAAAATATAAAACGCATAGAAAAAAATCCTTAAAAAATATCCTCAATGGTCGAAGTATCGCTTATTCAAAATCAATTTGGTTTTGGTAAATTCAACATTTTTTAATGGACATATGGATTTTTGATAATTTTCGTTTTAATTTTTTTAACACTTGGATAAAAACGTCACAGAAAAAAAATATAAAACGCGTAGAAAAGATTCCTTAAAGATATATTCACACCAGTTGTAAATTCAACAATTTTTAATGGAGATATGGATTTTTGAAAATTTTAGTTTCATTTTTTTTTAGCACATGAATGAAAACATCGCAGAAAAAATATAAAACGCATAGAAAAAAATCCTTAAAAAATATCCTCAATGGTCGAAGTATCGCTTATTCAAAATAAGTTTGGTTTTGGTAAATTCAATATTTTTTAATGGACATATGGATTTTTGATAATTTTCGTTTTAATTTTTTAAACACTTGGATAAAAACGTCGCAAAAAAAATATTAAACGCGTAGAAAAAATTCCTTAAAAAAATATTCTCAATGGTTGTAAATTCAACAATTTTTAATGGAGATATGGATTTTTGAAAATTTTCGTTTTACTTTTTTGAGCACTTGACCAAAAACATCGCAGAAAAAAATATATAGCGTGCAGGCAAAATTCCACAAAAACTTATCCCCAATGGCCGAAGTACCGCTTATTTGAAATCAATTTGGTTTTTGTAAATTCACCAATTTTTAATACAGAAAATCATCAAAAAACCTTTTGAAAATTTTAATTTTAATTTTTTGAGCACTTATCGCAGAAAAAAATATTCCGTAAGAAATCATCCTCAATGGCCGAAGTATGGTTAAATCAAAATTAATTTGGTTTTTGTAAATTCATCAATTTTCAATAGATATGGATTTTTGAAAATTTTTGTTTTAATTTTTTTGAGCACCTGAACAAGGAGCATTTGGAGATTTTCGCAGTTTGGTAAATTGTTTTTATTCATTTTTTTTCCGTTCATGAAGTTTGCAATTTTAAAATTAGTTTCGTGGTATTGTTGTAAAATGTGTGATTAGATATTTGCACTGAATCTTAAATTAAAACGAATTTTGTGTCATTTTGGGTTTATTAAGTCGTCGGACTCATAACTTTCGATCACAGCGAGTTTGTCGTTTAATTAATTAATTAATTAATAATTGTTAGTATGTACGTTGTAATTTATTTCATTTTATATGGTATACTATGGCATTTTATAAATATTTGTCTTATTTATTAAATATTTATTCAAAATTTAAATACCCTCCACAAATGAGAGAATATAGTAATGAATATTAAATAGGAGTAACATGTAGAAATGCCACCTTGTACTGTCTCCTTACAATTATTTTTTAAGTAACAGTCACAGTTTAAGTAGCAATCACAGTTTGTCACAGTTTAAATTGCAGTGATTTAAAGTAGCAGTGATTTTAAGTAATAGTGATTTTAAATAGCAGTGATTTTAAGTAGCAGTAATTTTAAGTAACAGTGATTTTAAGTAACAGTAATTTTAAGTAACAGTGATTTTAAATAGCAGTGATTTTAAGTAGCAGTAATTTTTCGATACCAGTGAAAAATCACGGATACGTGAAATATCGCCCATCCCTAGTAGTAAAGAAGTGAATCGAAAATGTATGTCAAAATAAAGAATATTTAGGTTAACAGATCAAAAATTTATACCCAAAAGAATCGAAAATACAGGTCAAAAATCTAAAAATCAAAAATTCGGCGGGAAAATAAAAAATGCGGGCCAAAAAGTCGAAAATTTAAAAAATGAAATCGCAAATTTAGGTCAAAATAAGGGATATTTAGGCCAAAAGTTAAAATATTTTGACCACATATCGAAAATACTGATCAAAAATAATTAAAAAAACTAAAAACTCATCGGAAAAAATATGTCGAAAATTTTAACAATGAAATAGAAAATTTAGAATATTTAGGCAAAAAAAAATCAAAAACACAGTCTTAATAATAAAAAAAAATTGCGGAATATTCTAGTAAGAAAATGGTTTAAATTATTCCCAAAAATCACTCTATTGTTCAAAATAACTTTCCATTTTTTACTTTCTCCGTTACGAAGTACGAGAAAGTATTGTGATCGTGATTTTTTTTTCAAAATTTTTTCTTACGGATATATCCGTTTTGGGGTCCCTAGATGCCATTTCAACAATTTCTGGATTTTTTTTTTGTGTCTGTGTGTGTGTGTGTGTGTGTCTGGCTGTCTGTGTGTGTGTGTGTGTGTGTGTCTGTCTGTGTGCGCTGTATCTCAAAAACTAATACAGCAATTGATATGAAACTTTCAACATCCGTCTTATTTAATAATCTGAAGAACTGAAAAGCTTTTGGTAAAATTTCGTACACCGGAAGTGGGCGTTTACCTTAACTGTTTTTTGTTTTTTGCTAATATTTTCTTAAATATGAAAAATATCACAAAAATATTTAAACAAATTTTGAAGACAACAAAGAAATGAACATCTTTTGCTTGAAAACATTTTTCATAAAATCATCTTTATTCGAGAAAAAAATTTATTATTATTTTTTTTAATTTTTGGTTTATAATTATACAACGATAATAGTTACAGCAAATTTATGTTAATATTAATTGTAGAGAATGCTAAAATGAACAACTTATAAAGAATAGGTTTTTCTCGAAATCCCTTTAGTTTTTGAGTAAACTGAGTTTTTAAATTTGAAGTATAATTTTTCCACCTTTCATAATTTTGACGTTTTAAACGTCAGTTTCATGCGAGTCTACAAAACGCTCGATGTACATTTAAAATATAATTTAAATTTAGAATAAACCATAAAAGCGTAAATATAAATGATACCATCAAGTCGGAGAAAGTAACATGATGGCCTCATCACCATTTTTACTTTCTCCGTTACGAAGTACGAGAAAGTATTGTGATCGTGATTTTTTTTTCAAAAAATTTTTTTACGGAAATATCCGTTTTGGGGTCCCTAGATGCCATTTCAACAATTTCTGGAAAAAAAAAATTTGTGTCTGTGTGTGTGTGTGTCTGTCTGTCTGTGTGTGTGTGTGTGTGTGTGTGTGTGTGTGTGTGTCTGTCTGTGTGCGCTGTATCTCAAAAACTAATTGAGCAATTGATATGAAACTTTCAACATACGTCTTATTTGATAATCTGAAGAACTGAAAAGCTTTTGGTAAAATTTCGTACACCGGAAGTGGGTGTTTACCTTAACTGTTTTTTGTTTTTTGCCAATATTTTCTTAAATATGAAAAATATCACAAAAACATTTAAACAAACATTGAAGACAACAAAGAAATGAACATCTTTTGCTTGAAAATATTTTTCATAAAATCATTGCTATTCGAGAAAAAAATTTATTAATTTTTTTTAACTTTTGGTTTATAATTATGAAACGATGATAGTTACAGCAAATTTGCATGAATAATAATTGTAGAGAATAGCAAAATGAACAACTTCTAAAGAATAAGTTTTTTTCGAAATCTTGTTAGTTTTTGAGTAAACCGAGTTTTTGAATTTGAAGTATATTTTTTCCGTTTCATAATTTTGACGTTTTAAACGTCAGTTTCATCCAAGTTTACGCAACGCTCGATGTACATTTAAAATATGATTTAAATTGAAAATGAACCATGAAAACGTAAATATAAATGATACCATCAAGTCGGAGAAAGTAACATGATGGCCACATCACCATTTTTACTTTCTCCGTTACGAAGTACGAGAAAGTATTGTGATCGTGATTTTTTTTTCAAAAATTTTTTTTACGGAAATATCCGTTTTGGGGCCCCTAGATGCTATTTCGACAATTTCTGGAAAAAAAAAAATTGTGTCTGTGTGTGTGTCTGTGTGTGTGTCTGTGTGTGTGTGTGTGTGTGTGTGTGTGTGTGTGTGTGTGTCTGTCTGTGCGCGCTGTATCTCAAAAACTAATAGACCAATTGATATGAAATTTTGAACATCCGTCTTATTTGATAATATGAAGAACTGAAAAGCTTTTGGTAAAATTTCGTACACCGGAAGTGGGCATTTACCTTAACTGTTTTTTGTTTTTTGCCAATATTTTCTTAAATATGAAAAATATCACAAAATCATTTATACAAACTTTAAAGACAACAAAGAAGTGAACCTCTTTTGCTTGAAAACATTTTTCATAAAATCATTATTATTCGAGAAAAAAATTTATTATTATTTTTTTAATTGTTGGTTTATAATTATAAAACGATAATAGTTACAGCAAATTCATGTCAATAATAATTGTGGAGAATGTTAAAATGAACAACTTATAAAGATTAAGTTTTTTTCGAAATCCCTTTAGTTTTTGAGTAAACCGAGTTTTTGAATTTGAAGTATAATTTTTCCATCTTTTATATTTTTGACGTTTTAAACGTCAGTTTTATGCGAGTCTACAAACCGCTCGATGTACATTTAAAATATGATTTCAATAGAAAATAAACCATGAAAGTGTAAATATAAATGATGATACCATCGGAGAAAGTAACATGATGGCCACATCACCATTTTTTCAATATGCATTCCTATTGAGATGTATGTCTGTCAGTCTGTGCGCGCCGTATCTCAAAAACTACGACATGAATTAACATGGAACTTTGAACATAAGCCTTATTTGGTAATTTGAAGAACTGAAAAGCTTTTGGTAAAATTTCATAAACTTCAAGTATGCGTTAATCTTAGCAGTTTTTTGTTTTTCTCCGATAATTTTTTAAAAATGAAAAATATTACAAAAACGTCTAAGCAAATCTTGAAGGTAACAAAAGGAAACAAAGAAATGAGCATCTTTTGTTTCAGTTTTTTTTCAAAAAACAAACGTTTTATGAAAAAATATCGATTTTTTTATCATTTTTGGTTTATAATTAGGAAACGATAATAGTTAATCAAATTTATATTAATAATAATGGTAGGTGATGCTAAAATTAATAACTTATAAAGGATACCTTCTTTTGTAAATCTCATTACTTTTTGAGTAAATCGTCAGCAAAGATTATTAGAATTTGAAGTATCATTTTTCATTTCCATCTTTCATAATTTTGACGTTTTAAATGTCAGAATCATCCAATACTACAATAATTTCGATGTACATTTAAATTGAAAAAAAAATACCATGAAAGTATAAATCAAAATTTCTTTTTTCCTCACTTTTTTCAAGTCTTTTTTGTAAGACCTTATTTTCAGGATTTTTTCATTTCTTCTTTCAGGTCTTTTTTCAGAACCTTTCTCTAGAACTTATTTTGCGGGACTTTTTTTCAAGACTTTATTGTAAAACCTTTTTGTTTTTGAGACTTCTTTTTAGGATTTTTTATCCGGATTATTTTTCACGATTTTTTAATGCCTTTTTCAGATCTAGAACTGGAAGTTTTTTTAGAACTTTTTTGAAGACTTTTTTTGGGACTCTTTTTTAACGACGTTTTTCAGGATTTTTAATCTGGATTATTTTTCTGGAACTTTTTTAATGCCTTTTTTCAGGACTTTTCTTAGGCTTTTTGCAAGATTTTTTTTGGGATTTTTTTTTGCAGAATAATGTTTTCAAAACTTTTGCTACGACTTTTTTCAGAACTTTTTTCAAGACTTTATTTTTAGAACTCTTTTTTGAGGCCTTTTTTCACGGCGTTTTTTCAGGACTTTTGTTTCGGAACTTAACTTTTTCGAATTTTTTTCCAGGGCCCTTTTTTAAGGTTATTAAAAAACTATTATGTTCAGGACCTTTTTTGGGGCCTTTTTTATCACGGTTATTTTTTCAAGACTTTTTTAATACTTTTTATCAGATCTCGGCTAAGGCTTTGTGAGGACTATTTTCTGGAATTTTCTCTGGACCTTCGTAAGCACTCTTTGCAGGACTTTATCAGAAATTTCTTTCAGGATTTTTTTAGGACTTTTTTGGGACTTCACAGGCTTTATTCTGGCCTATTTATTTCAGCACTTTTCTTCTGGCCGTTTTATCAGAGCTTTTTCTATGACCTTATTTTCAGGAAGTTTTTATCAAGATTATTTTTTCAAGACGTTTTTCAGGATTTTTTATCAGGATTATTTTATCAAGACTTTTTCGTGCTTTTCATCAGTTCTTTTCTAAGGCTTTTTTCATGACTTCTGTTAGGACTATTTTCTCGATTTTTTTCGGGTCTTTTTTAGGACCTTTGTAAGGACTCTTTGCAGGACTTTTTTTAGGACTTTTCTTCTGGACTATTTTACAGGGTTTTCAAGACTTTTTAAGGCCTTTTTTCGAACTTTTTTGAAGCTGATTTGCAGTATTTTTCTAGTTTTTTTATCAGGTCTTTTTCTAGGACCTTTTTTCCGATTTTTTTTTATGACGACTCTGGTTTCGGGACTTTTTTCAAGTCTTTTTCAAGAACCTGCTTTTCAAGACATTTCTTTGTCAGAGCACTTTTTGCGGACTCTTTTTCTGGACTTTTTATCAGATTTTTTCAAGACTGTTTTATTCAAGACTTTTTCGGGTATTCTCTTTGGAACTTTATAACCAGAACTCTTTCAGGGCGTTTTCAGAAATCGTTTTCAGGGCTTTTTTCAGGATTTATCAAGATTTGTTTTTAGGACTTTTTTCAAGAATTTATTTGGTTTTCTAATAAACTAATTTAAGATTATTTGAATTGGAAGTATAATTTGTTATTTTTATCTTTCATAACTTTGACGTTTTAAACGTCAGTATCATCTGATCTAAAATGAAAATAAACCATCATAGTATAAATATAAATAACTGTTATGCAATCAAGATCGGAGAAAGTAACATGATGGCCACATCACAATTTTTTTTTTAATAGGAAAATATTTTTTTTTATTGTGTTGGGATCAACCGTGTAATATGTTAATAATTTTATAACATTGTTACATTATTAATGCAACACCGCACACACAATACATTAATATCGGCAATTAAATTATAAATTATGCTTGAAATCATTCACGGCCATAAATTACCGGCCCATTTCGAATGTCGATATGAATTACGCAAATGCGTTTGTTTGTGCACATTTTGCAAAATGCTACAATAACTGGAACGTGTTTTAATTAACGCGTTGCAAAATGGGCACACGCACACCCGAATCGAAAAACGTTCCATTCTAATTCCAATTTTTGGATTTCACTCTCTTCGGATGAGCTTTCGTTTTGCGCAATTTAATAAAGTACTGGCGCGCGTTTATTTTAGCAGCGAACGATACTTTACATTTTAATATTCATAAGGAAGGGGTTATAGGTCAGAGTGTGTCGGACATGGCGAGACTCAATTTATGGTTTACAAGGCGGTTTAACGACGCAAAACTCATATTTTCGAAATGGAGTCGGTTTTAATTACCGTGCACATCTTTATTCGTATTTCATTCATATACTTGGGTCCTCCGGTAGGGCTGTACAGATTACGAAACTGTTGCTTTAATATGTTAATCTTATCCAGGCAGAAATAAGAACTACGGCAAGCTCAATTTATTTTCTGTTTTAAGCTAACGGACGGTACCTTATTTTATAGTATAGCCCGTTCTCTGGAATCTGGCGGCAGTGGCCGTCGACCCTCTTTTACGCCGCCAGTTTCCAGCGAACGGGCTATATAAAACATACAATAAAATTACTCCATTTGCGTGTTTTTTCAACTTTCTTCTATATGAGTAATACAAAGGTGAAATTCTAATCGAATGATAAAATCTTTTCGAACACGTGCAGATTAATGCAGAGGCACTCGTTCGCTTACGGATGAAACTAAATATAGATTTGATATAATTCATTAGTTACATAAATATGCAGTACACTGTTAAAAAATATAGAAAGTGCCGGACTTAATTTATGTGCACAAATATTATATGCAAATGTATTTCGCAAATGATGCCACCAGGAACTGGGCGCGAAGGTCGTAAAATATGGCACCACACGAAACCATAACGGTGTGTTATTAAAAATATTTGAATCGATGCATTCGGATTATGCATATGATATCATCCCACGAAAATGTCGAAAAAGTTTATGATAAAGTTGAAATAGATTATAACTTATAACCAGCGACTTTTATGCAATGTAATTATAAACGTAGGCCGTAAAATAGGCAATAAAGAACGTTAAAATATGCAGATGGAAAAAATGTCTTGCTGGAGGATAAATAAAAAATAAGCGCTTAAAAAAAACATTTTTTTTTACCAATTCAAATTACCTAATATATAGTAATAATAATAATAATAGTAGTATATTACGGGACATGCCCATTAGTACAAACACATGAAAAAAAAATCATCAAAATAGTACAGTGAGCAGAAATTAATTGAAAATGTAAATTACAAAAAAAAAATCAGCAATTGACATATATACAATTTTTTTTTTTAATGCCAAGGAAAGTTAACTATGACGTATGACTTATCGTTGAGAAATACTCCATAATTACATTTTTATATATCGATTATTATTTTGAGTATTACATCGATTATTTTATCGGTTATTGCATCGATCATTTTGTTGATTATTATATCCTAAATAGCGTAGAATATTTCAAAAATATTGCACTGGCGCTGCAATGTTACAAATTGCAATATCGACGCAACGTAAATGGTCTGGCGAAAGAAACCTCGAAAATAGTTCGGAGAAAAGTTTCAAAATCCTGAAAACAAGTCCTGTAAAAATTACGTAATAGAGCCCTGAAAAAAAAATTCTTAAAGGAATCCTAAAAAGGTTCTGACAAAAATCATTCCGACAGAGTCCAAAAAATCACGAAAAAAAAGTCTTAGAAAACAGTCCTGAAAAAAGGTCTAAAAAAATCTTGAAAATGCTGAAAAAGAATCTCTGAAAAACATCGTTTAAATAGTCTTGACAACAGCTTCTGAAAGAAGTTCAGAAAAACTAGCCCTGGAAAATATCCCTGAAAAAAGTTCCGAAAAGGAAATTCTGAAAAAGTCACGGAAATTGTCACAAAATTGAGCATCGGCTTCGTCAGTTGTGAATTTTTTAACATCAAAATTGCATTTTTCATGAAAAAGTCACGAGGATTTCGAAAAACAGCCCTGAAAAAAATCCCGGAAAACAGCACAGACTTCTGAAAAAAGTCGATCTTTCAAAATAATTTTGGTTTTTCAAAATGCGACAATTTTCAGTCGAGCTACGAAGTTTTGAAAATTTATTTTTTTCAATGACGAACACCCGAGCGCAAAAAATCAAAATTAATTTGAAACACGGCAATAAAATTTTACAAAAATGCATTTCACTTCACAAGATGTCCACCTGTCAAAATAATTGTGGTTTTTGAAAATACAACAATTTTCAGTCGAGTTACGAAGTTTTGAGTATTATTTATTTTTCAATGACGAACACTCGAGCGCAAAAAAATCAAAATTAATTTGAAACACGGCAATAAAATTTTACAAAAATGCATTTCACTTCACAAGATGTCCACCTGTCAAAATAATTGTGGTTTTTGAAAATACAACAATTTTCAGTCGAGTTACGAAGTTTTGAGTATTATTTTTTTTCAATGACGAACACTCGAGCGCAAAAAAATCAAAATTAATTTGAAACACGGCAATAAAATTCTACAAAAATTCATTTCACTTCACCAGATGTCGATCTTTCAAAATAATTTTGGTTTTTGAAAATGCAACAATTTTCAGTCGAGTTACGAAGTTTTGAATATTTATTTTTTTTCAATGACGAACACCCGAGCGCAAAAAATCAAAATTAGTTTGAAACGCGGGAATAAAATTTTACAAAAATTCACTTCAATAAGACGTCGATTTTTCGAAATAATTTTGGTTTTTGAAAATGCAACAATTTTCAGTCGAGTTACGATTTTTTCAAAATTTCTCTTCTCGAGAGCAAAAAATTCAAAATGCATTTAAAACGCGAGAATAAAATTCTACAAAAATTCACTTTAATCCACAAGACGTCGATCTTTCAAAATAATTTTGGGATTTGAAAATACAACAATCTTCAGTCGAGTTACGAATTTTTCTTAAAAATAACTATAGAAAAAAATATTTCGAAAAAAGTCAAAAAACCCCCAAAAAAGGTCTTGACAAGTCCCGAAAACAAAAAGTCCTAAAAAAATGTTCCAAAAAAAGTTCTGAAAACGGCCTTAAAAAAATCATGGAAAATCCATGGAAAACGTACTTAAAAATAGCCCCATAAAAAAAATTAAAAAAAAACCCTAAAAAGGTCTTGACAAGTCCCGCAAACAAAAAGTCCTAAAAATGTTCCAAAGAAAGTTTTGAAAACGGTCTTAAAAAAATCCTGGAAAATCCCTGGAAAACGTACTTGAAAATAGCCCTAGAAAAAAATATTTCGAAAAAAGTAAAAAAGAAAACCCAAAAAAGGTCTTGACAAGTCCCGAAAACAAAAAGTCCTAAAAAATGTTCCAAAAAAAAGTTGTGAAAACGGTTTTAAAAAAATCATGGAAAATCTCTGGAAAACGCACTTAAAAATAGTCTTGAAAACATTTTGAAAGAAAAGTCCTGAAAAACAATTCTTGAAAAAATGTTTAGAATATAGTCCGGAAAATCCAGAAAAACAAGTGCTAAAATAAAAATCCTAAAAAATAGTCCCGATAAAAATGCTGGAAAAGTCTTGAAAGAAAGTCCCGTCAGAAGAAGTTGTGAAAATAATCCTGAAAAATGGTCCCGAAAAGAGTCCAGAAGAACAAGTCCTGGAAAAAAATCACTGCTATGAAGATCGGAAAAGAGAATTTTGAAAAACTCACGAAAATAGTCATGAAAAAAATCTGAAAAATAGCACGGAACAATATACCGAAAAAACGTTCTGAAAAACAGCACTGAAAAAATTCCGAAAAAAGTCCTGAAAAAACCCCGAAGAAAGTCCTGGAAATGTTCCAAAAACGTCCTGAAAATGATACTGGAAATCCCTGGAAAACGTACTCAAAAATAGTCCTAGAAAAAGTTCGAATTGTCGATAATAAATATTTATAATATATTGATTTGTAAATTAAGGAGTTTTCCGTGTATTAAATAAATAAATAAATAAAAAGTCTTGAAAGAAAAGTTCTGAAAAAATGTCCCGAAAAAAGTTTTGAAAAACAGCACAGAAAAAAATCCGCAAAAAGTCCTAAAACAAAGTCAAAGAAACCCCGAAGAAAGTCCTGAAAATGTTCCAAAAACAGTCCCGAAAAACGTCCTGAAAACGATCCTGGAAAATCCCTGGAAAACGTACTCAAAAATAGCCCTAGAAAAAGTTCAGAGAAATAGTCTAGAAAAGCGATTCTTGAAAAATGTTTAGAAAATAGTCCGGGTGAGGAAGTTGTGAAAAAGGTCCTGAAATAAAAGTCCTAAAAAATAGTCCCGATAAAAAATCCTAAAAATATCTTGAAATAAAATCCCGTAAAAGAAGCCCCGAAAAATCCTCAATCAATGATGAAGAAAGGTCCCGAAAATAGTTCAGAAGAACAGCACTGAAAAATATTCCAAAAATAGTCCCGAAAACGGTCTTAAGAAAATCCTGGAAAATCACTGGAAAAAGTACTAAAAAATAGTCCTAAAATAATCCTGAAAGGAAAGTCCAGAGAAATAGTTCAGACAAACAATTCCTGAAAAAAGTCCAGAAAATAAACTCTGAAAAAAGTCCTGAAATAAAAGTCTTAAAAAAAGGTAAAAAAATCTCAAAAAAGTGCTGAAAAAGGTCTTGAAGCAAAATCCTAAAAAAAGACACGAAAAATAAAGTCATAAAAAAAACCCGAAAGTCACGAAAATTAAAGTCATAAAAAAATCGCGAAAAATATAGTCCTGAAGAAATGTCCTGAAGAAATCCCTGGAAAAAAAGTCTCGAAAAAAGTCCTCTTGCCATACCCATTTTTCAAAAGGAAGAATTGAAAAACGGGCGTTTTTGACGTTTCGCGTTGATTGCAAGCAAAATTTTCTTGATCTATTCTTAAAGTCAACAAAACTCCCCACAAGATACCGTTAAAATCTTCAAAATTGATAATCGCATTCGTCAGTTGTGAATTTTTAAACATCAAAATTGCATTTTTCATGCTCAAGAATTGAAAAAAGCGCGTTTTTGACGTTTCGCGTTAATTGCATGCAAAACTTCTTGATCCATTTTTGAAGTACATAAAATTTCCCACAAGTTGGCGTTAAAATCCTCAAAATTGAGTATCGCATTCGTCAGTTGTGAATTTTTAAACATAAAAATTGCATTTTTCATGCGCAAGAATTGAAAAACGCGCGTTTTTGACGTTTCGCGTTGATTGCATGCAAAACCTCCTTGATCCATTTTTAAAGTACACAAAATTTCCCACGAGTTGGCGTTTAAATTCTCAAGATTAAGCATCGCATTCGTCAGTTGTGAATTTTTAAACATCAAAATTGTATTTTTTATGCGCAAGAATTGAAAAACGCACGTTTTTGACGTTTCGCGTTGATTGCATGCAAAACTTCTTGATCAATTTTTGAAGTACACAAAATTTCTCACAAGTTGGCGTTAAAATCCTCAAAATTGAGCATCGCATTCGTCAGTTGTGAATTTTTGAAACATTAAAATTGCATTTTTCATGCGCAAGAATTGAAAAACGCGCGTTTTTGACGTTTCGCGTTGATTGCATGCAAAACCTCCTTGATCCATTCTTGAAGTACATAAAATTTCGCACAAGTTGGCGTTTGAATCCTCAAAATTGAGCATCGCATTCGTCAGTTGTGAATTTTTAAACATCAAAATTGCATTTTTCATGCGCAAGAATTGAAAAACGCGCGTTTTTGACGTTTCGCGTTGATTGCATGCAAAACCTCCTTGATCCATTCTTGAAGTACATAAAATTTCGCACAAGTTGGCGTTTGAATCCTCAAAATTGAGCATCGCATTCGTCAGTTGTGAATTTTTAAACATCAAAATTGCATTTTTCATGCGCAAGAATTGAAAAACGCGCGTTTTTGACGTTTCGCGTTGATTGCATGCAAAGCTTCCTTGATCCATTCTTGAAGTACACAAAATTTCCCACAAGTTGGCGTTAAAATCCTCAAAATTGAGTATCGCATTCGTCAGTTGTGAATTTTTGAAACATTAAAATTGCATTTTTCATGCGCAAGAATTGAAAAACGCGCGTTTTTGACGTTTCGTGTAGATTGCATGCAAAACTTCCTTGATCCATTTTTGAAGTACACAAAATTTCCCACAAGTTGGCGTTTAAATCCTTAAAATTGAGCATCGCATTCGTCAGTTGTGAATTTTTAAACATCAAAATTGTATTTTTCATGCGCAAGAATTGAAAAAACGTGCGTTTTTGACGTTTCGCGTTGATTGCATGCAAAACTTCCTTGATCCATTTTTGAAGTACACTAAATTTCTCACAAGTTGGCGTTTAAATCCTCAAAATTGAGCAACGCATTCGTCAGTTGTGAAGTTTTAAACATCAAAATTGCATTTTTCATGTCCAAGAATTGAAAAACGCGCGTTTTTGACGTTTCGCGTTGATTGCATGCAAAACTTCTTTGATCCATTTTTGAAGTATACAAAATTTCCCACGAGTTGGCGTTTAAATCCTCAAAATTGAGCATCGCACTCGCCAGTTGTGAATTTTTTAACATCAAAATTGCATTTTTCATGCGCAAGAATTGAAAAACGCGCGTTTTTGTCGTTTCGCGTTGATTGCATGCAAAACTTTCTTAATCCATTCTTGAAGTACACTAAATTTCTCACAAGTTGGCGTTAAAATCCTCAAAATTGAGCATCGTATTCGTCAGTTGTGAATTTTTTAACATCAAAATTGCATTTTTCATGCGCAAGAATTGAAAAAACGCTCGTTTTTGACGTTTCGCGTTAATTGCATGCAAAACTTCTTGATCCATTCTTGAAGTACACAAAATTTCCCACAAGTTGGCGCTTTAATCCTCAAAATTGAGCATCGTATTCGTCAGTTGTGAATTTTTAAACATCAAAATTGCATTTTTCATGCGCAAGAATTGAATAAACGCGCGTTTTGACGTTTCGCGATGATTGCATGCAAAACTTCCTTGATCCATTCTTGAAGTACACTAAATTTCTCACAAGTTGGCGTTAAAATCCTCAAAATTGAGCATTGCATTCGTCAGTTGTGAATTTTTTAACATCAAAATTGCATTTTTCATGCGCAAGAATTGAAAAACGCGCGTTTTTGACGTTTCGCGTTGATTGCATGCAAAATTTTCTTGATCCATTCTTAAAGTCAACAAAATTCCCCACAAGATTCCGTTAAAATCTTCAAAATTGAACATCGCATTCGTCAGTTGTGAATTTTTAAACATCAAAATTGCATTTTTCATGCGCAAGAATTGAAAAAACGCGCGTTTTTGACGTTTCGCGTTGATTGCATGCAAAACCTCCTCGATCCATTTTTAAAGTACACAAAATTTCCCACGAGTTGGCGTTTAAATTCTCAAAATTGAGCATCGCATTCGTCAGTTGTGAATTTTTAAACATCAAAATGGCATTTTTCATGCGGAAAAATTGACAAACGCGCGTTTTTGACGTTTCGCGTTGATTGCATGCAAAACTTCCTTGATCCGTTTTTGAAGCACACTAAATTCCCCACAAGTTGGCGTTTAAATGCTCAAAATTGAACATCGCATTCGTCAGTTGTGAATTTTTAAACATCAACATTGCATTTTTCATGCGCAAGAATTGAAAAAACGCGCGTTTTTGACGTTTCGCGTTTATTGCATGCAAAACTTCTTGATCCATTCTTGAAGTGAAAAGTGAACTTTTAATTTAATTAATTATTCTTGTTTATATTATGCACATTGATCCAGCAACAATTACTTAATGGCGATTACACTAACGATCGTACGAGATCCCATGAAGGTGTTACATAATGAATGGCACAGTTGGCAGCAAAGCGCCTGCGCCTGCTACCGTCTGCCGGCAACGTGGTAGTACGTGTGTTCCACATTAGAACGCCCCCGCACAGTCCATGGCAGTGTATGATTGACAGTGGCGGTAGGGATGTCGGTGTCGATGTCGAGCGGCGATTGGCTGAAAATGTGCATGCGCCGGCAGGATTGGTGCACGCGAAGCCGGAAGTGAAAGCTAATACATGAAATACGTGCTGCGTCTCCCTGATGGAGAAGTAAAAGTAACTCTCCGACTCTGAATGATCGGAATGAATTATAAATACACTGTCGCAGTTCACACTGCCGACACTGCAGATCTGCGCGTTAGGAGAAATAAACGGCGTCGTATTTTCAAGTCGGTGTCGGTGCATTTTGCAAGCGCTCTGTATCACCTATGTGACACCTAAATCTCGCAGGCCTGCGCTTGTTGACTGTATTCCAAGTGTGCGACATAAATTTGTGTTTTTTTTCTCTAAAGTCCAAGTCGTTTACTTAAATGATATAAATTGGTTGTCTGGTTAAACGTAGATAGGAAAATCTATCACAAATTTTATTTTTCCGCGCTGTGAATTATTGCTAGAAGTCAGTGAATATTTCCAGTTCCAGTTCCAGTCGCACTGGCATGGAAGGTCCCCAGATGTCTCACCGTTTTCGATTCAAGCTTTACGCAGAAATATTGTAGGTGGTGCCAATAAGACATTCTGAAAGTTATAGCCACTACTTTTGCATTAAAAAAAATGGCGAGCCGCAATAGTGAACCCTCTGAGATCCTAGCAGCAAGGCCGCGCTAAGCGGCAGGTCTTCAGGGGTGGTAGGCCTTAAGAGGCGCCGGTCATTAGTCCGAAGCATCGATGCTAAGAGCCCTCTTAGCTTGGCGTCCACCAAATCTTGTTGGTTTTTACAATTTGCAAACAATTTATTTAAAATCAGAGAAAATACAAATGCGAAACCATTGCGAGAGATTCCGATATCGCTTCTCGTCTGTCGTTACCCAAATACCAAATTAGGTGAATTTTTTCAAGGTCATTGAACGTTATTTACAATATTAAAAAAATGTTTGAAAATAAAAAAAATTAAAAAATTGCACACAAAACTGCTCAGAGTAGTCTTAAAAAAGAGTACTGAAAAAAATTGTCCCTAAAAAAAATGCCAAAAAGAGTACTGGAAAAAATTGTCTTGAAAAAAATGCCAAAAAGAGTTTTGAAAAAGAGTACTGGAAAAAATTGTCCTGAAAAAAATGCCAAAAAGAGTACTGGAAAATATTGTCTTGAAAAAAATGCCAAAAAGAGTTTTGAAAAAGAGTATTGAAAAAAATTGTCCTGAAAAAAATGCCAAAAAGAGTACTGGAAAAAAATGTCTAAAAAAATACCGAAAAGAATTTTGAAAAAGAGTACTAAAAAATTGTCCTGAAAAAAATGCCAAGAAGAGTACTGGAAAATATTGTCTTGAAAAAATGCCAAAAAGAGTTTTGAAAAAGAGTACTGAAAAAAATTGTCCTGAAAAAAAAAACCTGAGTACTGAAAATAAATGCCAAAACCGTACCGGAAAAAATTGTCTAAAAAAAATGCCTAAAAGAGTTTTAAGAATAGAATGGAATTTTATTAGTCCATTACATTGCATTTACAATATTGGACACGTCAGGTATAAAAAACATAAAGTTAAATTCAAAAAGCGATTTAAATAACTTGCTTAGAAGAGACTCTCTTGCTAGGTGTTACGTAATTATATAATGTTTTAATTCTGTTAAGCTATAGAAAGCGTGCTGTAGAAGTAACGATTTTGTCTTGAAAAAGAGTACTAAAAAAATTGTCTTGAAAAAAAAAGCCAAAAAAAATCTTGGAAAAGAGTACTGAAAAAAATTGTCTTGAAAAAATGCCAAAAAGAGTATTGGAAAAGAGTACTGAAAAAAAATGTCAAAAGTAGTCTTGAAAAAGAGTACTGTAAAAATTGTTCTGAAAAAAATGCCAAATAGAGTACTGAAAAAAATAGTCTAAAAAAATGCCAAAAAGAGTCTTAACAAAGAGTACTGAAAAAATGTATTGAAAAAAAATGCCAAAAAGAGTATTGGAAAAGAGTACTAAAAAACATTGTCTTAAAAAAAATGCCAAAAAGAGTCTTGGAAAAGAGTACTGAAAAAAATTGTCTTGAAAGAAAAAATGCCAAAAGTAGTCTTGAGAAAGAGTACTGAAAAGATTGTCCTGAAAAAATGCCAAATAGAGTACTGAAAAAAATTGTTTAAAAAAAATGCCAAAAAGAATACTGAAAAATTTGTCTCGATAAAAAATGCCAAAAGTAATCTTGAAAAAGAGTACTAAAAAAATTGTCCTGAAAAAAATGCCAAAAAGAGTCTTGGAAAATAGTACTGAAAAAAATTGTCTTGAAAAAAAAATGCCAAAAGTAGTCTTGAAAAAGAGTACTGAAAAAAATTGTCTTGAAAAAATACCAAAAATAGTACTGGAAAAAATTGTCTTGAAAAAAAAATGCCAAAAGTAATCTTGAAAAAAAGTACTGAAAAAAATTGTCCTGCAAAAATGCCAAATAGAGTACTGAAAAAAATTGTCTAAAAAAAATACGAAAAAGAGTCTTGACAAAGATTACTGAAAAAAATGTCTTAAAAAATGCCAAAAAGAGTACTGAAAAAAATTGTCTTGGAAAAAATGCCAAAGAGTCTTAACAGTACTATAAAAAATTGTCCCGAAAAAATGCTAAAAAGTGTACTGGAAAAAAAGCCAAAAAAATACTGAAAAAAATTGACTTGAAAAAATTATAAAAGAGTTATAAGAGTACTAAAAAAAAATTGTCCCTAAAAAAATGTTAAAAAGTCTTAAAAAATGTAGTTTAAAATTTGATTTCGTCATATGATTGCTATCAATAAATACCATCTATGTGATTTTTTTCATCTTTCAACGTTTGGTGCGACATCTTCAAAAATTCGAATAACTAAAATTTTACACATTTTTTGAAATATGAAAAATTGTAAATTGAAAAATAGGTTTTTCTTTTTTAACCACTATAACAATCTGAAAAAAATATATATATATTTTTGTCCCAAATACCAAATTAAGTACATTTTTTTCAAGGTCATTGATGGTCATTTAGGGTATTTTTCTTTTAGTTTAATTTTTTTTTTACTCCTAAGTGATCGGGTGACATAACCTAAAATTTAAAAAAAATCGTAATTCTTCGTTACATTCTTGAAAAATAATCTCAACGTTTAAATACGAAGTTTTTTTTTTTAATTATTAGGAATTTAGTTTGAAAAAGGGTAATATAAGAAATAAAAACTATTGTCACATTATATTCACAATCACGTAGTAAGGTATAAACTCTCTGAATTAATTTATTGTAAATAAAAGTTAACACATATCATAGAACTGAATATCTATAGAACTTAATAGAATTGAAACTAATAATTCCAATATCTCCATATTTTTTGAGCCAAAACAAGTGTTTAAAAATTTTAAAATTACTAGATGGATTTTCAGGGGTTATTCCACTTATAATCAGAAAAATAAATACAATTTTTAAAAGCTAAGAAAGTAGCGTTAAGCTCTATATTATAACATTACAATATTTGTTTCACATTATATTGTAATATTTCCTATTATTGGTTAAAAACGAATAAACACGTATAATAATTATGTGTGTAGATACGAGGTATTTAAAATTAAAAAAAGAACTAAACAAACATACTGTTACTCTATTATTAATTTAATAAAATTTTGCTGCTCAATTGTTGATAAATATACACTGTGTACATAAAGTAAGGAATAAATTAGATTAAAATTCAGGACATTTTCTTTCAGAAAAATGCTCGGATACGTGTATTATTATTTTTTAACGCGCATTTTTTGAGATAAAATTTAAAGGTACAGGATGTCCCAAAATCGAGATACGACCCCTAAGTTAAAATTTTCAAATGTGAACCCCCATTTTTTGTTGCATTTATGGATTCTACGTAAAATTCCGAGTATTTTTCATATAGCATACCCAATATCGATATTCAGTTGTTTTCGAAGAAATGGCGTTTAAAAAAGTACTGCTACTATTTTATTTCTGGTAAAAGATAACAAGGTTTCATAGAAACCTTGGAATTAATAAGGAAAAACCATTTCATTAAGTAAATAATGATTTTTCTTTATTAATTCCAATGTTTTGATGAAACCATGTTATCTTTTACCAGAAATAAAATATTAGTAGTACTTTTTTAAACGCCATTTCTTCGAAAACAGCTGTATATCAACATAGGGTATGCTACATAAAAAACACTCAGAATTTTACGTAGAATCCATAAATGCAACAAAAAATGGGGGTTCACGTTTGAAAATTTCAACTTAGGGGTCGTATCTCAATTTTGGGACACCCTGTACATTTGAATTTTATCTCGAAAAATGCGCGTTAAAAAATAATAATACACGTGTCCGAGCATTTTTCTGAAAGAAAATGCCTTGAATTTTAATCGAATTTATTGTTTTACTTTATGTACACAGTGTATAAATTTTAGTTATTCAAATTTTTGAAGATGTCGCACCAAACATTGAAAGATATGCTATTCACTGATAGGAATCACATAATGAAATAAAATGTTTCCCTGTAATCTCAATGAAACTCTTTTTCTTCTTGTCCATGTCTCATTCCTTCGGATTGCCTAGGGCGCGAGATCTGTTGAAACAGTTGAACAGCTAAATGCACGTTCCCTCCTCCTCTTCTAACACTACCCAGGAATTTTTACAAATGGTAATAGATCGAGAAACAAGGCGTAATCCGTAATTTCCCTTCACAGTATTCTTATTTCTTGTGTGTTAAAGCAGTTCAAAAGCACGTATAACATTAATTTTACGGCCGCACGTAATGATATTACAAAATCGTAAACGTAAATGATTCCATTTATTCCAATTTAATTGCAGGCGAGTGTACGAATAAAGTTAATTGGCAATGCTTTATGACTTTTTATAATTTATTTCGCAATTATTGTGTTAAATTCGCCGCAAATATATCGCTTACCCCCGCATTATTTATTAACTGCCTGTTTTAATGGCTAAAACGGTTATTAAAATCGCTTTTTAAATGGATATAATCGCGTAAAGTTTTTAGGTTATATATTTATCGGTTAGAGGTATTTATTTATTCATTTAAATATTAATCGTAAAAATACCATAATTAATTGATTTATGGTTATGGTGAGAAGTATTTATAAAGCTTTCAGCAAACTGCAGGGTGCCAACTCAGGTATTTTTTTTAATGTTAAATTAAATTAATTAACTGAAATATTTACAAATGTGGCGTGTATGTACCTGTAACTCATTAGGTTATTAATGAATGTGATAATTTTAAATGTGATTTTAAACAGGCGGTTCTAACAAAATTTACAACTTTTCGAGTCCTTTCTTGAAAACTCATCAGTTCTATCCATATTTTATGACAAGTATTTTGTGGTAAACATACACAATGTAAATGGCCTACGTTCAGATGTATGATCAACCACTCTGTATATACTAACAATTGCAGTTTAAAGTTTTCAAATTGAATTTCAAATAATTTTCAAATTGGAACTGTTTACATAGAAATAAAGCCAACGATATTTCAATCGAGGTACTATTATTAACATGCAAATTTCTTGTTTAAATAAGTTTTTTTTTCCTTCGGTATTACCCATATCAGTCACGACATTTTTGCATTATATACACCATTTTATACTTAATACTATTTATATAACTATTTAGACTGGGATACATAACGGATAAGGTAGTCGATGAGGGCCATCATGACATTTAGATTGCGACAAGATAGGAGGGAGTTTAAATAAGTTATTTGTTGATAGTCTTAGCAAGATATGAGATGATTGACCACATAATAAAAGATATAATGCATAAATAAAAACTGCTATTTAGTTTTACGAAATTATTCCAATAGAAATTAATAAATATCTACTTCCCAAAAATGCATGGTATTTGTGTTAAAAATGACTGGAATTTGTTTGACACGATTTTACAAGAAGATTGTGTTACAGGCGAGCTGTAATGCAATTAAAGTATCCCCAATTATCCGGCGAAATTATACATAAATACATAATTGCATTGCCAAAATACATTAAATGCAAATTACCCGCTGGCCCTTGTTTTATTCACTTACTGGCGGACAGCGTGTAATTTAATATTAATTTTGAGCTTTTTGAACTGGATGTTTGGGTTTCATTTTTAATTCCCTGCTTTCGTATGTAATTATAATAATGGTATTATGTGCATTAAATGGTAGTTGTTTTTTTTTATGGCAGTTAAACGACAGTAAAGTTTGCATGCAAAGTAATTGATCGTGATTTTTGTAATTACGAATGTTGCATTTTTTACATGTAATATTTTTGTTTTTATAGAAGTTATTCTGGAAACGATTATTTGCGTAGTATTACAGACAGACCAAATTACAAACAACAGTAAATTTATTGTTAACCTATTTAAAAATGATGATGTGGCCATCATGTTACTTTCTCCGACTTGATGGTATCATTTATATTTACGCTTTCATGGTTTATTTTCAATTTAAATCATTTTTTAAATGTACATCGAGAGCTTTGTAAACTAGGAGGAAACTGACGTTTAAAACATCAAAATTATGAAAGATGGAAAAATTATACTTCAAATTCAAAAACTCAGTTTACTCAAAAACTAAATGGATTCAGAAAAAAACGATTAAACTTTTTCTTAATTTACTATCCGGCACACCAAGTTATAAGTTATAAAAATCGCATCACCTATGGTCCATTGCAGCGATGTATGTATTTATTTATATACATTTGTTAAGGTAAACATCCACTTCCGGTGCACGAAAGATTTTTCCAGTACTCTTTTTGGCATTTTTTTCAGGACAATTTTATTCAGTCCACTTTTTGGCATTTTTTTTTTTCAAGACAATCTTTTCCAGTACACTTTTTGGCATTTTTTTCAGTACTCTATTTAGCCTCTTTTAGGCTTTTTTTTATCAAAAGTTTTTCAGTTCTTCGGATTATCACGTTCATTTCTTTTTGTCCTCACGACCTCAGTGTTTCCGCTTGGTCAATTGAACTTTTTTATTTGGAAATAAATACAAACTCTGCAGGACTAATAAAGAAATTAATTTTAACGAATTCTAAATCGATAAAGCGCAGACATGGCCATATAATTTTATTACCACCAATATAAACAAACAAAGAAATACATTTTCCATATCATCAAAATATAAGAAATAATATCCTTATAAAGCACGGCATTTTATTCATTTATACAATTTTTATATCCTTTTTATCGCCTGCATAAATAAGCCCCGATGACAATGCATATCAAATATTTTAACACCTACCAGGAAGTGGGCACGCACATATTAATTCAACATTCCATCCGCATCGCGGCTATAAAAATACATTAGGTACCAATATCTTGTCGATTTATCTAACGCACAATTGTTGCCAGGAATTATAATCGACTATATTTCCGTGATCGAACGATTTCCACCATAAACGTTTCGAGGAGAATATTTATTAGTGACGAAAATGGTAAATCATGCGAGATAACAGATTAACATTTCTAAATAAAGTATTGTGTTATAAGTAATAAATTCGACGAGCATCAATTACCCTCGTTCTATCTATACGTAGACTGCCAGTATTACTTCACTCACGATCATCTCATATCAAATTTTATTCATAAATACAAACATTATTAATGATTCGACGTGTTTACAAATTTTTATCATTTTTAATATTTTTTTTCTCATTTAGGTACTTCCAGTACTTTCCAAGCTGCTGCAGATGAGTCTGTTCTGAAAACTCTTAATTGATGTACAGTTGTATACAAAAGATATGCACCTTAGTACTCCCACTTCGGAGAGAAGTTTGAATATTGAAAATCGATTTGAATCAAGCTGAAACCTTCAGTATTTACTATCAGATCCGTTATGACATGTTGCGGTACTTAATAAGATTATTAAAAATTGTACAAAACCTACCCTAGACATTCCAGTTATTATTAATTTGCATGAATTATTCAGAAATTTCATTAGTCAAAAGTATGCAGTAATTGATAATTAATTAATTAATTAGTCCAATAACAACCTTAAGTGGCAGTATAAATGGCTCGTTGCATGAGAGCAACCAGCGAAGCATTCATAATTTAATCATCCATCAATTGGGATTATACAAATTGCACACCTTATCTATTAGATCTGCTTAATTAACCAGCAACATCTCATCAGTTATTGCAATCTGTTGTTACACTCGACGTCAAAAAAAGCGCCACTCGAAAAATCGCGATTTTTCAAACCGTCGTAACTTGGTTCAATTTGGTCGAAAATCGATTAATCTTTCAGTTTGGGAAAGATTCAAGTTTTATCTTTAAGAATGTGTAGTTGATTTTGACCCCAAGTCCTACCCACCCCCCGTAACAACGCGATGGAAAACAATGTTTTTTCATGTAAAAAATTGTCCAACTTTGACAAGCTGTACCGTGCGCGAAAAAAATCGGCGGGAAATTTCACCACAACGGCAGAAAAATTTAATCAATTTCCTTCAAATGCCTTAAAAATTCGAGTCGTTTTGATGATTTGGAGCAAAGCTATGAATTAAAAAAAAAATGGACATTTTTCACTTTTTTGGCCATAACTTGAGTAATTTTGCACCAAAATCGATAAACTTTTGCAGTCTGAACAGTTTCAAATTTTCTCTTCAACGTCATGTGAATTGTTTTGTTGTTAAAACGATTCCACCCCCTGCCACCCCCTAAAGGAAAAAAAATGTTTTTGAAGTTTAAATGTGCAAATTTGGTTGTTTGTACAGTGTGCAAAAAAAATCGGTCAGCATGGAAATAAAGTTCAATAATTTTCCTCCAATTTCCTCCAAAATTCAAGTCGATGCGATGATTTGACGCGAAGTTATGCAGTTTTGAAAAAAAATTACATTTTGCGCCTTTTTCATTTTCGTACGAAACTCGATGAATTTTGCGATCTAAGAAGTTTTTGACTGTCATGACCCCCTAAAAACCCCTACAAAAAGTGTTTTGGATTGACAAAAAATGTTAAATTTTGTTAAACTTGTTTTCATTTTTTTTTTCAAAAATTTATAACTTTGCTCCAAATCATCGAAACCACTCGAATTTTTAAGGCATTTGAAGGAAATTGATTAAATTTTTTTGCCATTGTGGTGAAATTTCCCGCCGATTTTTTTTTGCGTACGGTACAGCTTTAGACCAAAAAAGGGCCATGCTTCCCGAAAAATCGCCCAAAGCTGGAAAGTGTTTTAATACCTTTAGGGGGTCCCAAATAAGAGTCCTGTGAGTTTGCGATTGATTCCGACTTCTGCTTAAGTTGTGGGAGTCAAAAAAAACCGCGAAATTTTCGCGCTTTTCTTAGTATTTCGCTTATAATTCCTAAACGACGCATCCTACTGATAATTTTACTCGAAGTATTTTTAAGAGCATTAAATTCTGTGTTGAATTGTTTTTAGTATACCAAAATCGGCCCAGCCGTTTAGCCGCAATCGACTTTTTAAGTTGGGCTATTTATACCAACTCTCATGTATCATGCTCTATTCCATTCCGATCGTACGGTTTTCGAAGTAGCAATGAGCAAAACCGGTTCGCCTGGTTAAGAAATGCTGCCAGAGCTAGAGGTGATGAATGGGGTGAGAGTGTTCTGCGTAACCTCGCCTCTGAAACCGATTTAGTCGCAGCTGAAGGTCGGTATCACGGCACGTGCGAACGAAATTTCTTCTTGGTACGTTTTCAGACTGCTGCAGGCCCTCAGGGGCGACCCGAGAATGTTGAAATGGCTGAGTGTGTTGACTTCATCGTCAAGTACATGGAACAGAATGAAGATTTCTGTCAATTTTCACTGGAAGAGATTCTCCAAGCATACCAAGGCAGTATTTCCAGAAAGGATCATATTCTTGACAAGTTATCTGAAAGATTAGGAGAAGAAGTAATTGTGATTCGTGGGAGCAATCAATTCAGGCAGCCAACAAAACACAGGACACAAAATTCTGACCAACAGCTGGCATCAATCCAGGAGTAATGATGTGGATGAAGAACGTATGAGAGTTGTGAAAGCAGCCGCCGAAATAATACGCGAGGACATCAGGTACCCTGGATAAATATCCCTCTCCTGACATGTTCTTAGAAAATGCAAGCAATGACATTCCACATTCTCTCCAGTTACTTTTGGAAACCATAACAACTCCTCGAAAAAAGGTGAAGAAAGTGGAAAAAAAAGTCCAAGCCATTGCTCATTCTCTGATCACAGCAACCCGACCACGGCCATTCACGTCTCCCATCTTGTTCGGGGTCGGAACTCTGCTCTACAGGAAGTACGGGTCAAGACATTTGGTAGACGTACTTTCAGCCTTGGGATTCAGCTCTTCATATGGAGAAGTCAGAAAATTAGAGGTATCCAGTCTGCAGCAGTCTCTGGATATTATAGTGAATAACTCTTTCACTCAGTTTGTTTTTGATAATGCTGACATAAACATAGACACTATTGATGGTCGAGATACATTTCATGCCATGGGAGGCATCCAATGTTTTACGCCAAAGAAATCACTGATCCCAAGGGCTCCTATTGAAAAGGTGAAGACCATACCAAAAGCTAACTCCTTGAGAGAATATGGGAGCATTCCGTTGCAGCACTTTGACCAACCAATTGGAGGTGGTTTAGCCACCCTGGCTGTGAAGACCATAACTGACAACGTGGAGAGAGAAGTATTGCCAAGGTCGGCAGATTTGCTCTGGATGTTTGGGAAGAGGAATAAACATATCGACCTTCCAGGGTGGAATGGCTTCATGGAGACCATAACATCAAATGAGTCAAGACGTCATGTATACTGTGCCTCCCGTTCATTAGAGCCCCTCCCTCAGATTTCGATACAATCTACACAGCCCTCACAATAGAGCTCCGCCAACGCTGCTGTTTTGTCACTTTGGATCATCCACTGTGGTTAAAAGCACGGAAAATCCTTGCTTCTGTCGTTCCAGATAGAGATTTGAGTTGTGTTACCGTGCGGCTTGGGGGTTTTCATTTGCTCATGTCTTACATGGGCACAATTGGCTTCATTATGGACGGTAGTGGTCACCAAGATTTGTGGAGTGTTTGCTTCGCGATGGCATCCACAAAAACGATGATGTCAGGCCATTACTATTCTTGAGCTGTATATTGACCCAGCTCGCTCTGGCCAAAATAATTCTACAGATGATGTCCACATCTCAAGAAACAAAGCTAATAGACGAAGAGACTGATGCACTATCGTATCTCATAAAGGATTTTACATTAAACCCAAATGTTGACAGTCTTTTGGAAAAGTTCAGAAGACAATTGGAAATCTTGGAGGAACGAGGAAGCACAGCACTGCTGTGGGTGCAGTATTTCAGGATGGTGTCAGTCCTCAAGCAATTTATCGAGGCTGAAGAAACTGGGAATTGGATGTTACACCTGCAGAGCGTAAAAAACATGATTCCATATTTTCACGCCAGCGGACACTTCAACTACGCAAAAGCTAGTCAACTCTACTTGCAGGATATGGAGGAGCTCAATGAAAAACTGACCCATGCTGAATATTTACAGTTAGTTGTACAAGAATACTTCACAATAAGGCGTAGCGAAAAGCATTGGTCCAGAATATGGTCAGATATGACCATCGAGCAAATGCTCATGAGTGCAATATCTTCTTGTGGAGGGCTATCCTGTGGGCGGGGAATCAGCGATGGGACTCGCTGCCATGCCCACTGCAGTGGATGTTTGTCATCAAATTGAGGAGTACTGTGAGGTCTTCTTCTCAACATCCGATCAGCATGTTGACAAACTGTAGAATACGAAGAGACTATAGCGATTTGCAGAAATTCAGCGAATGGTTTCAGTGCCATGACCCATTTCCTGAAATGAGTTCCCTCATTTCCACCAGCACAGGAGTTATAGCAGATGACAGCATCAACTGTCACAAAGCGTTTGAAAAAGGCACAGCCAGTATGAAAACCATTGAAGGGAAAAACTTCAAAGGACTTCAACTTAGCAGGAAAAACCGAGTGGTGCCTCTGCGAGCCGTGAAGGCTAGAGCAAAGATCAACGGATCAACGGAGAATCAGCCTCCATCAGTCCGGACGCGATTTTCCGCCGCATTTCATTTCACATGAAATCACAGCTTCAGCTTGAATCGTACTTTGGATTCGAATTGGCACCGTACCCACTCCCACTGTTTGATGATGATGGCATGATGCGGAAGAGTACAAAATCTGAACAGTACACGCTGTTCACTCCAATCAAAGTGGATCTCACTGCGAATGCAGACTACGTAGTGGATGGAGGTTTCCTCCTGCACAGAGTGCAGAGAACAGTTTTCCAGTATCATTTACAAGTACGTAAATTATGTGAAATCCAACTACAAGTCTGACAGTATCACCATAGTTTTCGATGGATACCCAGAAGATGTGGCCGAGAAGAGTATAAAGTCTGCTGAAAGAGCGCGAAGAGCCCGTGCTATGTCATCTTCGTCGGTTATATTCCAGGAACATACCAAGGCCACAATGCCGAAAGGTCGTTTCTTATTGAATGATCACAACAAGAAACGTCTCATATCGATGCTGACAAACAAACTGATGGACGAGGGGGGCATTCACGTGAAGCAAGCCTTAGAAGATGCAGATTCTCTGATTGTGACGGTCTAAAGATGGAGGCAATGTTTTCATAGTGGGAGAGGATACCGATCTGTTGGTCCTGCTCACTTTTCATGTTGCTGTCTTTGAAGAGCCGATCTCCAACGTGTTCCTCATCAAACCTGGGAAGCAGAACCAGGAAACTGTCGTTTACAGTCCGAGAAATTGCCAGCTGTCTGAAGACATGAGGAAGCATGCCCTGTTTCTCGATGCCTTCACGGGGTGCGACACTACATCCTCATTTTTCCGCCAGGGAAAAATAAAATTGATCAAGAAATTCATGGCAGACCAAAACCTCCTTCATCAGGCCTCTATTTTTCTTGACCCGATTGCAACTCCTGATCAAGTTGCAGAGGCAGGCGTTCACTTCATAAAAACCTTGTACACGGGTGGCAGCAGCAAGTCCCTCAATCAAGTGAGGTTTGACCTCTTCCGGAGGTCGCTTTTAAAAAATAATTTTGACTTGGCGTCCTTGCCTCCCACAGAAGCGGCTGCTCGCCAGCACTCCTTCAGAGCTTATTTGCAGGTACTGGTATGGAGGAGTAATGTACTAGATCCAGAGAGATGGGGATGAAAAATAACCACTAATGGGTTAACGACTGATCCACCGGCCCCACAAGAACTTCTCAACTCCATATCGTGCACATGTAAAAAAGGGTGTAAAACAGCTTCCTCCTGTAGGAAGGCAGGGATAAAATGTACCACCATCTGCATAACCTGCAATGGGCACGCATGCCTGAATTCCGTCTCTGAAGATAAGGATGTTATACTGGATGCCATACAGTGTGACGAAGAGATTGATATCGAAGAAGAGCAAAGAAATGAATCCTCATTCTCAAGATTCTGAAGATGAGGAGCTAGATGACGTGATCGGCCGGCCGGGCCGGGCCGTGCTTTCGAAAACCCGCTTCTGCAGGGCTCTGATCCGAATATATACGCTTCGGTAAACCCGTGTTCCCATATACAGGATGGCCCACCGAAACGGGCTTGTTTTGGCGCACTTCATTAATTACCAGTTTCCTAACAATTCCGTCCTACAATTACCGTCCAACGGTCATTAGTACTAAATTAAATGGCGGCAGGTATGAAAAGTCTGCTTGTGACACCAATTGGAAATTATGATCGCGCACCTGGTATTAATTTAATGTCATGTCGATGATCACAATATTTAAATTTTAGTACTTTTGATATCATTGGAATCTCGGCCTTGAAGTCTAAAAAACTTTTGCTTAAACGAATGGCTTATAATAGAAACATGCACTTTGCGGCAATTTCCGAAAGGGGAAAGCCGCACCAAAAATCTCTCCGTGATACAGATTACCGCCAATTTCTTGCGAGTGTACTTCGTTTAACTCAATAATTGCAATAATGTCTCAATTTCTTTTCCACTTTCGATGCTGCCATTAAGACATTTTAGTTACCTTAATGAGCACACACCGTCGATAAATCATCGGCAACAGGTTGTTTGTTTGTGACAAAGATTCATCTGATACATGAATGACGGACAGTCAACCATCCATCACTTCTATTCATGAATATTTACATATTTCATATAAATTTAACGTGTTAATACGAAACGATGGCAGAACATTTAAAGTTTTTTTTTTAAGTGTTAAAGTATTATGTAACGGTATTAATGAATATTGTGTAACTGTTATTTATTACTTTATAGGATTAATACTATAAAATGTATAATTTTGCTTTCTAATTATTTGCGTACCGTTAAAAAATCACGGAATCGATTTAATGACTAAAAATCGCTTGAGTAGGAAATTTATTACCCCAATTTAAGATTTTTGGATGACAAAATTCATAATAATTAATTTGAAAATATTTAAGAATTTTAAATTAAAACGATTGATAGATGCAGTGTATACGGTTCTCAACCATATCTACGCCCTTGCAATACCAAAAACGAGTAATCATTTTTCAAATAAATGTGGCAGAAACTTTTTCATTATTAAATAGCGTTTTATTCAAATTTGATAGAAAAATAAAAGGGTTTATTAATTTTTAGTAATAATGCATTAGTCCACCCCTTTTGTTTATGTACTTCCTCAACCTGCATGGCATTGATTCCAACAGGTGGTCTAAGTCTATATGATGGCCAAAGGGTATCCCCGAAAAAGGTGGCCAAAATGCCCCCATCAGAAAATTAAAAAAAAAATTCGATATTTTGGTTATAGAGTAAGGTATATACAGTCGGTCATACTCATATAGGAAAAATCAGAATATACAATTTGTAGGTAAAAAAAAATTTGTTTGAAAAAAAATATTGAAAGTCACAGCGGTTTAAATTTATTAGCCATACGCGTTACATACAAAATACGCAATATACAGGGTGCAGCATTTATCCGGGATGAATTTTATCAGGGTATATCCATGAAACATTTTATAACTATTTGATTGCAATTTTAATAAAAATTGGCGGCAAAGTAAATTTTTGAGGTCTGCCATGGATCCGCGCGGGACAAAAAAACGTGGCGTTTGGAGCTAGTTGTACTTAACTTAATTATACGGGTGTGTTAAGAAATGCCTAATAACCCATTTAAAATAATTTGTTTACAGTAGTCTTCATAAATTGCCACGGAAATAATTTTTGAAATCAACCACAGATTTTCTTTAAAAATTAAATATTGCAAAAAATAAGCACTGTAGAAAAAAAACGTGTTTAATAAAAGTTATGTGCTTTAGTTCGTGGATTTCGACACGATAAAAATTATAGGTTTACATTTAAAAATCACAAGTTGACCTTGAATTGACCTTGAAAATCTACTTATAATTGATGCTGCATTAGCCCCTTCATTGCAAACACTTTTTATTTGAAACAATTTTTTCTTTCGCCGTTTCCATAATATTTCAGGTGTCCAGGATACATGTCGCACCCTGTATATATATACATTATATAGATATAACATATACTAAGTAAATGCGGGATGCGAATCTCAAGGGTAGAAAGTTCGAATCCCGCCTGAAGCGCTATAGTATAAAAATAAAAATGGTGATGTTGCCATCATGTTACTTTCTCCGACTTGATGTTATCATAGCCATTTATATTTACGTTTTCGTGCTTTATTTTCAAACTAAATCATATTTTAAATGTACATTAAGCATTTTGTGGGATTGGATGAAACTGACGTTTAAAACGTCAAAATTATGAAACATGGAAAAATTATACTTCAAATTCAAAAACTCAGTTTACTCAAAAACTTTTGATTTCGATTTCGATTTCGATTTCGAAAAAAAGTTATTCTTTATAAGTTGTTCATTTTTGCATTCTCTACAATTATTATTAACATAAATTTGCTGTAACTATTATCGTTTTGTAATTATAAACCAAAATTAAAAAAATAATAATAAATTTTTTTGTCGAATAAGAATGATTTTATGAAAAATGTTTTCAAGCAAAAGATATTCATTTCTTTGTGGTCTTCAATGTTTGTTTAAATGTTTTTGTGATATTAAAAAAACAGTTAAGGTAAACACCCATTTCCGGTGTACGAAATTTTACCAAAAGCTTTTCAGTTCTTCAGATTATCAAATAAGACGTATGTTCCAAGTTTTATTTTAATTGCTCCATTAGTTTTTGAGATACAGCGCACACACACAGCTAGAAACACACACACACACAGACACAATTTTTTTTTCCAGAAATTGTTAAAATGGCATCTAGGGACTCCAAAACGGATATTTCCGTAAAAAAAATTTAAAAAAATGGTGATGTGGCCATCATGTTACTTTCTCCGACTTGATGGTATAATTTATATTTACGCTTTCATGGTTTATTCTAAATTTAAATTATATTTTAAATGTACATCAAGCGTTTTGTAGACTCGCATGAAACTGACGTTTAAAACATCAAAATTATGAAAGATGGAAAAATTTTACTTCAAATTTAAAAACTCAATTTACTCAAAAACTAAAGAGATTTCGAAAAAAACTTATTCTTTATAAGTTGTTCATTTTAGCATTATCTACAATTATTATCAACATAAATTTGCTGTAACTATTATCGTTTTATAATTATAAACCAAAAATTAAAAAAATAATAATACATTTTTTTCTCGAATAAAAATGATTTTATGAAAAATGTTTTCAAGCAAAAGATGTTCATTTATTTGTTGTCTTTAAAGTTTGTTTAAATGTTTTTGTAATATTTTTCATATTTAAGAAAATATTGGTAAAAAACAAAAAACAGTTAAGGTAAACGCCCACTTCCAGTGTACGAAATTTTACCAAAAGCTTTTCAGTTCTTCGGATTATCAAATAAGACGTATGTTCAAAGTTTCATATCAATTGCTCTATTAGTTTTTGAGATACAGCGCACACAGACAGACACACACACACACACGCACACACACACACAGACACAATTTTTTTTTTTTCCAGAAATTGTTGAAATAGTATCTAGGGACCCCAAAACGGATATTTCCGTAAAAAAAATTTTTGAAAAAAAATCACGATCACAATACTTTCTCGTTCTTCGTAACGGAGAAAGTAAAAAAATTACGATCACAATACTTTCTCGTACTTCGTAGCGGAGAAAGTAAAAAATGGTGATGTGGCCATCATGTTACTTTCTCCGACTTGATGGTATCATTTATATTTACGTTTTCATGGTTTATTTTCAATTTAAATCATATTTTAAATGACGTTTAAAACGTCAAAATTATGAAAGATGGAAAAATTATACTTCAAATTCAAAAACTTAGTTTACTCAAAACTAAAGGGATTTCAAAAAAAACACGTATTCTTCATAAATTGTTCATTTTGCCATTCTCTACAATTATTATTAACATAAATTTGCTGTAACTGTTAGCGTTTCATAATTGTATACCAAAAATGAAAAAAAAAATAATTTTTTTTTTCTTGAAAAACTATGCACACAGACACATTTTTTTCCGGAAATTGTTGAAATGGCATCTAGGGACCCCAAAATGAATATTTCCGTGAAAAAAATTTTTGAAAAAAAGATTTTTAAATACAGGACCATGATGTTTCGTGGAGTGTGTTAAAAATATTTAAAATATATTAAAATAATAATATCATTGCTTTTCATAAAGTGACATATGGATAGTGTTTTTGTCAATTAATCCGACAAGGTAAGTTTACGAGGAATTAACTCGAAATAATTATTTTATTGTTTTAAATAATTGTTCAAAAAAATAACAGTTAAATCTCTGTAATTTTTTTACTTTCTCCGTTACGAAGTACGAGATAGTATTGCGATCGTGATTTTTTTTTCAAATTTTGTTTTTTACGGAAATATCCGTTTTGGGGTCCTTAGATGCCATTTCAACAATATCTGGAAAAAAAAAGTTGTGTCTGTGTGTGTGTGTGTGTCCGTGCGCGCTGTATCTCAAAAACTAATACAGCAATTGATATGAAACTTTGAACATAAGACTTACTTGATAATCCGAAGAACTGAAAAGCTTTTGGTAAAATTTCGAACACCGGAAGTGGGTTTTTACCTTTTTTTGTTTTTTTGCGAATATTTTCTTAAATATGAAAAATATCACAAAAACATTTAAACAAATATTGAAGACAATACAGAAATGAGATTTTGTTTGAAAACATTTTTCATAAAATCATTATTATTCGAGAAAAAAAATTGTTTATTTTTTTTCAGTTTTGGTTTATAATTATGAAACGATAATAGTTACAGCAAATTTATGTTAATAATAGAGAATGCCAAAATGAACAACTTATAAAGAATAAGTTTTTTTCGAAATCCCTTTAGTTTTTGAGTAAACTGAGTTTTTGAATTATAAAGTATAATTTTTCCATCTTTTATAATTTTGACGTTTCAAACGTCAGTTTCATGCGAGTCTACAAAACGCTCGATGTACATTTAAAATATGATTTAAATAGAAAATAAACCAAGAAAGTGTAAATATAAATGATGATACCATCGGAAAAAGTAACACACCATTTTTTTCATTTTTAAGCGATTTTAATTTTCTTTAAACAGACATGAGTTTTTATAGAAATTAAAAATGAACATTTTTTTAACGAATTACTTTAAATATTTTTATTTATTTTTTTTAGGTAATCAATATGTTTGACGAAATTGTTTAAAGTCAAAAGACTGATTCAAAGAAATGTATTAAATGCAAATAATTTTGGGGTAATCAAGGAAAGGACAATAAGAAAATCGTTCGTTCCCGTGAAAATGCTGAGGAATTTAGTGCTAAATATAATTTGCTTTTACAAATCGGTGATATTGCGTATCATAATTGTTTTGCTAGTTTGAAAATGTCGAAATATCGAAAACAGGAGAAAACTGTTCAGTCATCTACAAGTGAAAACTAATGCGCTTTATCTAGCATATTTTGTGTATAACGCATATGGCCAATAATTTTAAACAGCTGTAACTCGGTTAATTTAAAAAAAATCAAACAAAATTTAAAAAAATTGTTTTTTTTTACCTACAAAATGTATATTCTGATTTAATTTTCACGTAAAATGGAAAAAAATCATTAAAATTTAAAAAATGGGATTTTTTGCCATGGCGCAATATAATTAAAGAAAAAAAATTTTGTACGACTTAAAGTATACATAAATACCTATGTAATTATGAAAAGAAAACCGTGGAACAGAGGACGATTAAAAAAAAAAATCATATTCTTCACTTGAGATTTTTTTCGCAAGGTTAATGACCTTTTGCGAACTTGAAAATAAATTGTGGTAAAAGATATTCTTTTCAACTAAATGTACTGATTGTTACTTTTTTTTTCTCGACTAACCTCTTTTTTATCGCTCTAGGAGGGGGGAGGGGGTTTCGGCAAAACCGACTGTGTATACCTTATTTTTTTATCTTCAGTAACCAAAATATCGACATTTTTCTAAAATTTTCTGATAGGGCCATTTTGCTCATCTTATCCGGGGATACCCTTTGTTTGAAAAATTCTTTCTTTCTTGGTGTTGCAATTTCCATGTCACAGTAATAAGTTTTAATTGAACGTAATATTCCCATTCCAATGTCAAACTAAAATGTGTTATAAAATATAATATCTTTAAACAAATTAATACAAACGGTAGCGTTAAATGGTGTAATTGAATCACTCCGTAACGCGGTAGTATTTCCTTTGGCGACAAATATTTCCATTAATTTGAGATCACATTTGCATACCCACGATATTACAGAATACGCCATAATGACATCCTTCAAAATGCTCCTTGAATACAAAAATATCCACAAGGCGAGAAAAACCCCATAACCCATTAGTCATCACTGGCAATCAAATTTAAATTGCCCATTAAACTTTCATCGAGTTGTCATCTCGTATGGTAATGGGATAAGAAGGAAACGCATTCCGGGAAAATCATTCATAACGCATCATCAGCTCAAGTTCTAATGGTGTGAATATCATTAGCATAAGCAACCCCGATAGCTATTTTATTGCCTCACTCTCGGTGGATTCGTCTTCGCAATGGATTTCTCGGTTCTTATATAATAGATTGTGGCAATACACACACAATCTAACACGGAGAAGGCGTGCCCGATTCAAATGTATTTATTAGAAAATCTAATTCGTTCATCACGATTTCTGAACGATTTTTGTTGTAGGAATCGATTTTAATGATCTGATTCTGATGGTGGAGATAGGAATAACATAAATTTGTAATCAAGATATACGTATCGTAGTTCATACCATATTTTATGGGAAAAAATGTATTTTTTTTGGGGAAAAAAAGCAATTTACAAAAATTAACACTTGGTTTGTTTCATGAATTCGCTGTTTATTTGCTTGACTAGTTTCGCTCATTGCAGCATTTTCAAGAGTCGAGTAAATAAACAATTTAAAAAAATATATATAAAACCTCGACGAAATTCTACAAAAATTAAATTGTATTTGGAAATCATCGTTTTATCAAACTAAATGGAGTATTTGAAAATCCACTGATTATTTCGCGAGTTGTGAATTTTAAAAAATTTTAGTTATCGAAGTTAGTACACGAGCAAAAAAATAAAAAAAAAATATAAAACGTGTCGGCTAAATTTTACAAAAAATAAATTGGATTTGGAAATTATCGTTTTATCAAACCAAATGGAGTATTTCAAAATCCACTGATTATTTCGCGAGTTGTGAATTTTTGAAGATTTTAGTTTTAGAATTGTGTAATACTCGAGCAAAAAAATTTAAAAAAATATAAAACGTGTCGACTAAATTCTACAAAAATTAAACTGGATTTGGAAATCATCATTTTATCAAACTAAATGGAGTATTTAAAAATCCATCGATTATTTTGCGAGTTGTGAATTTTTGAAGATTTTAGTTTTTGAATTGTGTAATACTCGAGCAAAAAAAATTAAAAAAATATAAAACGTGTCGACTAAATCCTACAAAAAATAAATTATATTTGCAAATTATCGTTTTATCAAATTAAATTGAGTTTTTGAAAATCTGCCAATTATTTCGGGAGTTGTGAATTTTTGAAAATTTTAGTTTTCAAATTGAGTACTACTCGAGTGATTATTAAAAAAATATATAAAACGTGTCGACGAAATTCTACAAAAATTAAATTAGATTTGCAAATTATCGTTTCATCAAATTAAATAGAGCTTTTGAAAATCCGTTGATTATTTCGCAAGTTGTGAATTTTTGAAAACTTTAGTTTTCGAAATGTGCCATACTCGAGCAAAAAATAAAAAAAATATATAAAACATGTCGACTAAATTCTACAAAAATTAAACTAGATTTGCAGATCATTGTTTTATCAAATTAAATGTAGTTTTTGAACATCCACTAATTATTTCACGAGTTATGAATTTTTGAAAATTTTAGTTTTCGAATTGTGTACTACTCGAGTGAAAACTTAAAAAAAATCATAAAACGTGTCGATGAAATTCAACAAAAATTAAATTAGATTTGAAAATCATCGTTTTATCAAATTAAATAGAGTTTTTGAAAATCTGCCGATTATTTCGCAAGTTGTGAATTTTTGAAAATTTTAGTTATCGAATTAAGTACACGAGCAAAAAAAAAAAATAAAAAAAAATATAAAACGTGTCGACTAAATTCTACAAAAATTAAACTAGATTTGCAGATCATTGTTTTATCAAATCAAGTGCAGTTTTTGAAAATCCACCAATTATTTCGCGAGTTATGAATTTTTTTAAATTTTAGTTTTCGAATTGTGAACTACTCGAGTGAAAATTAAAAAAAATATATAAAACGTGTCGACGAAATTCTACAAAAATTAAATTAGATTTCCAAATCATCGTTTTATCAAATTAAATAGAGTTTTTGAAAATCCTCCGATTATTTCGCGAGTTGTGAATTTTTGAAAATTTTAGTTTTTAAACTATTTATTTTTAATTTCACTCTCCAAAAAAAAGGCATCTGAAATATGACGACAAAGTTAATGGGTACCTACGGCTAAGATAATCAAAATGCCTCTATCCCTAGATTTTTTAAATTTACCCGATAAGAAGATGTTTTGGGGTGTAAATATAAGGTCATCATGGTCAGTAGACCGACAACTCTCTCTGGGGGCTAAAAAATGTTTTTTTAGCATTATTTTTTTACTGATGAACATTCTGAAAAAATTTAATTGAAATTTTTGTAGATTTTTAGGCGTAAAAATAATGCAAATGTCAAAAACCGGGTACGGGGGTCTTCTAAGTTAAAAATGTTGGAATTTTTTTAAGGATCCAAATGGCCTTGAGTGGCTTTGGAAAAAACTGGTCTCATAGTTATTTTGGTAGACTATTTTCATGATTTTTTTCAGAATTTTTCATTTACTCGTTCGTCAGTAAAAAAAAAAAAATGTTAAAAAAACACATTTTTTAACCCCCAGAGAGGGCGGAGGCAGTTATGGTCTGTACATGGGAACCTTATTTTTACACCCGAAAACACCCTCTTATCGGGTAAATTCAAAAATCTAGGGATGGGGACTGTATTAACCATAGGTATCCTTTTTTTTCAAATTATTGTCTTTTTAACTTTGTGAGAGTTTGTGCTCTCCCCTGACACCGTGACTTATTAGAACCTCTAGAACCATTGAGGATATGCCACTGAATATAACCTTTTATTCATGATGTAACTTAAAATTAGCAACGCGTATAAATGATCGATTTCGATTTACATAATGAATTGTGTACGTATAATATTGACAATGTGAATATTTCACCGAACAAACAGCGAAATTATTAATATGTAATTGCGACGATCAATTTTACAGTTACTTTCGCGAACCACCCAAATACCTTCAGCATTTCCATTTACCCCACCGAATGTCGAAACGGGACAAGGAGGCATGTTTTTAAATCAGGTTACTTGTCAAATAATCGAATTACATCGATACATTATGTCAAGTTAATTGCGTGCCGAGAAAACAAAATGCCGTGAAAGTACAAAACGAGTTATTTAGGAGCAATGCGAAATATTCGCGTATAATGATAAACTTATTTATGCGACATGTAAATATCGTGTACATAACAAATTTACACTGCTTTTTCAATAAATAAATTTTCTCTTATGCAATCGTACAAAATTAAGCTTTTTTTGGGAAGACAAATTTACCCTGCTTTTTCAATTTCACGATGTGAAATACCGGTGGACCCGAACGCGTCTCCCCAAAACTCGAACGTTTTAACTGGTGCGTTCGGGTGGACCGGCAGTTTGCTCTGTAATGTATGAAATAATTTGTATATAACTGGATCAAAAGTGTGTCGGAGGCATTTTCTCACTTTTGTTCGTTCGTTGTATAAGAATTATTTAATACATTATTTGTTTAAAAATAAATTAATCGATAAACTGAATCCCGCCTACGGATTCACGTATTATAATTTGTTTCTCTAATTATAAGTAAATTGTATATATGTGAATAAAGACATTATTATTATTATTATTATATTACTAAAATCGATTATTAAATTATCTTGGTCCAAAATAATCGTTTATCAAAATATCTCGTCCATTCCCATAACTAAATTTGTCTTATTGCACATTAATACCATCAAATTATTGATTATTTGTTGGAAATTATAATTAAAATTTATTGACATTAATTTCACTAGGAGAAGAGATGTCTGAACAACAGCATGATAAATACGTCCCGCTATTAGTGCCAATCAGTGGCGGCTCGTGGAACATGTTGATGGTAGAGCCACTTCTTCAATACACCCTCCCCTCTTTTTTTGAAGAAAGGAAGAACGATGTATCTTCCTAGACCAAAATAACTGGCAAAAAAGTGTTTTAAGAATTAATTAAAACATTCTTGCTCAGCTTGAAACTCAGGAATTTTCGGAATTTTTCATCAATAATAGCTATTTTGTAAAATGTGCACTTTCAACTAATTTTCTTTGATTTTACCAAAATCACCTCAAAAAATTTGAACATATTTTTCAGAGAATATTTCAGACATCTACAGCTATAAAACAAAAGAAAAATCCGTAAATAGGTTACCACTAGATATTCCGGAATTTTCCATCAAAAATAGCCATTTTGCAAAATGTGCACTTTCGACAAATTTTTTGATTTTATCAAAATCGCCTTCCAAAATTTGAACATATTTTTCAGAGAATATTTCAGACATATGCAGCTATAAAACAAAAGAAAAATCCGTAAATAGGTTACCACTAGTTATTCCGGAATTTCCACCAAAAAAAGCTATTTTGCAAAATGTGCACTTTCGACTAATTTTTAAATTTTATCAAAATCGCCTTCAAAAATTTGAACATGTTTTTCAGAGAATATTTCAGTCATCTGCAGCTATAAAACAAAATAAAAATCCGTAAATTGGTTACCACTAGTTATTCCGGAATTTCCATCAAAAACAAGCTATTTTGCAAAATGTGCACTTTCGACTAATTTTTTGATTTTATCAAAATCGCCTTCAAAAATTTGAACATGTTTTTCAGAGAATATTTCAGACATCTGCAGCTATAAAACAAAACAAAAATCCGTAAATTGGTTACCACTAGTTATTCCGGAATTTCCATCAAAAAAAGCTATTTTGCAAAATGTGCACTTTCGACTAATTTTTTGATTTTATCAAAATCGCCTTCAAAAATTTGAACATATTTTTCAGAGAATATTTCAGACATCTGCAGCTATAAAACAAAAGAAAAATCCTTAAATAGGCTACCACTAGATATTCCGGAATTTTCCATCAAAAATAGCCATTTTGCAAAATGTGCACTTTCGACTAATTTTTTGATTTTATCAAAATCGCCTTCAAAAATTTGAACATATTTTTCAGAGAATATTTCAGACATCTGCAGCTATAAAACAAAAGAAAAATCCGTAAATAGGCTACCACTAGATATTCCGGAATTTTCCATCAAAAATAGCCATTTTGCAAAATGTGCACTTTCGACTAATTTTTTGATTTTATCAAAATCGCCTTCAAAAATTTGAACATATTTTTCAGAGAATATTTCAGATATATGCAGCTATAAAACAAAAGAAAAATCCGTAAATAGGTTACCATTAGTTATTCCAAAATTTTCCATCAAAAAAAGCTATTTTGCAAAATGTGCACTTTCGACTAATTTTTTGATTTTATCAAAATCGCCTTCAAAAATTTGAACATATTTTTCAGAGAATATTTCAGATATATGCAGCTATAAAACAAAAGAAAAATCCGTAAATAGGTTACCATTAGTTATTCCAAAATTTTCCATCAAAAAAAGCTATTTTGCAAAATGTGCACTTTCGACTAATTTTTTGATTTTATCAAAATCGCCCTCAAAAATTTGAACATATTTTTCAGAGAATATTTCAGACATATGCAGTTATAAAACAAAAGAAAAATCCATGAATAGGTTACCGCTAGTTAATCCAGAATTTTCCATCGAAAAAGGCTATTTTGCTAAATGTGCACCTTCGACTAATTTTTTGATTTTATCAAAATCGCCTTCAAAAATTTGAACATATTTTTCAGAGAAAATTTCAGACATATGCAGCTATAAAACAAAAGAAAAATCCGTCAATAGGTTACCACTAGTTATTTCGGAATTTCCATCAAAAAAAGCTATTTTGTAAAATGTGCACTTTCGACTAATTTTTTGATTTTATCAAAATCGCCTTCAAAAATTTGTACATATTTTTCAGAGAATATTTCAGACATATGCAGCTATAAAACAAAAGAAAAATCCGTAAACAGGTTACCACTAGATATTCCGGAATTTTCCATCAAAAATAGCTATTTTCCAAAATGTGCACTTTCGAATTTTTTTTTTGATTTTATCAAAATCGCCTTCAAAAATTTGTTCATATTTTTCAGAGAATATTTTAAATATATGCAGCTATAAAACAAAACAAAAATCTGTAAATTGGTTACCATTAGTTATTCCGGAATTTTCCATCAAAAATAGCTATTTTCCAAAATGTGCACTTTCGACTAATTTTTTGATTTTACCAAAATCGCCTCAAAAGTTTGTACATATTTTTCAGAAAATATTCCAGACCTAGCTGTAAACAGTGGCGGCTCGTGGAACATGTTAATGGTATAGCCACTTATACCCCTCTGCCTTTTTTGAAGAAAGAAAGAACGATTTATTATTATTTAGACCAAAGTAACTGGCGAAAAAGTGTTTTAAGAATGAATTAAAAATTCTTGCTTAGTGCCATGGCTCATTGTCTCTATATAACGAGCCGCCCCTGGTGCCAATACCCATTTAAAGTACATCCGTTATATTCTAAAACGAATTAATCAAATAACGTCAGAAACTTATCTTAGCCACAGATAAATAAATTAATTAAAATCGTGTTCACGTGTAACGCGAAGTGAATTATGATGTTTCGTCCGCACAATAATTTCGTCAAGTAATTAATTAAGCGTCGCCCTCGCCATCAACATCAAACCTTTTCGCCAATAGTAAATTATCTCTTGTGGATCGCGCACGATCAATAATTGATTTTATAATTAAGATACGTTAATTACAATCATGCAGCATGCATGTGGTACGTAGTTCGTTGAAATTAATTAGATTCATTAAAGATAAAGCGAGGCAGGAGTAATTGTAATTTTAATTATAAATTATTCTCTGAAACCGACAATTAGTCGCATGCCAACGCCACCGGTTCCAATATTGTTTTTAACAAAGTTGGGTTATATTTTCCGTACTTTGCATACATTATCACATTAGGTTTGTCCAATTACCATATTAAGAAACACCGTGATTATCTACTTACAATATGTGCAGATAAATCAGATAATATTTCACTCGGGTTGCGCAATTAGCGGTATGAAATCGTGTGCTGGATATTAAATATAAAATACGTTTTTAATGCGAAATATGAATAAATAAATAAATAAATCGTTGCTTTGTTTCATACCATTTGCAAATATTTTTTTAGCTAAACGTTTTAGACATCCAAAAGTAACAAATTGTAAATCATAAAAAAAAAAACATAAATAATTTTAACTAGCACATAGTAATTATAAACAGTTTTACAAGAAGAACAAATGGATCAACATCTTAATTGATCAATATTCTAGCATTTGTAGCATCAATATTGATTAAGGGCCGCCGTGGCCTAGTGAGTAGAGCACCTGCACGCGGGTCTCGTGGTCGTGGGTTCGAATTCGTTTTTCGAAACGAAGAAGTGACCGTGCGGGTTCATGAATGTCCAGAATGTCCCATTAATTATATAATATATAATGATTACATATAATAATAAATATATAGAAATCAATACACATCATAAATGCTCGTAAGAAACGTGTTTCAAAATAGTGTTCCTGTCGTCGGGTCGTAATTCAATATCTTGTGTCAGAGACGAACACCACTGGTATCTGCGGAGCAACGAGATAGCGGGGCGTAGTGTGCGACGAAAAGAGAAAATAATCCTAGACCCACATTTATCACTGAAACACTGTCGCACGTTAACATAAAAATAAAATTGGTTTTCCAATCAAAATAAATCATTCTTATGTTTGATTCAAGAGTACATATTGGGCTCTTGGACCGACTCATTTATTTTAATATTGTAACTTTATTTACTGCGTTAACAATATTAATCTTATTATAAAAAATACTCTGAGGTGAAACTGGACAAAAACAGTTAGAAGATCCGTTACTAAACAATAACATCTTCTACTCGGTGAAAATCGAAATAGAATAAATTTAACCATTTAGCTTCAATTTATTTTAACAAATTACATGCATTTACATATAATGTTCTGATACTCCCAACGCTCTTAATTGAAACTCAGGGGGAATGGACTAATTTCCTACGCCAGAAAAAAATTGATTATTAATGAAATTTTGAGGTGTCAACTAATTAGCATTAGTGTACATATCTGATCCAAAGGATTAGCATACGACATAACGGACATTAATGATTTATGTTTCCAACACCTACCACATTACAATACGCTCTAATCCAATCAGATCTAATCGACTTAAATCGAACCTACCTTCAGAATCTATTACGTGTCTGATTGTATGTAAATGTACAATCAAAATTTTATTTCAAGAGTATTATTATAACCAGATATTCGCATGTATATTTTATTTTACATTCAGTTAGTTTGCTGCCGGTTACTATCACATCGATTTCGATTCAAGCTCTGTGCAGACATATTTTAGGTGTTGCCAATAAGACATTCTGAAAGTTACAACCACTACTTTTGCGTTAAAAAAATGGCGTGAATAATGCATTTTAGAAAAAAGTTTTGAGGTTTAAGAAAGCGCATTTGCTGGATATATTTGGGTCAGGGGTGGCTCGTTATATAGAGCCACGGAGCCATGGCACTACATCTAGACTCAAGCTTAGCAAGAATTTTTAACTGATTGCTAAAAAACTTTTTAAATGTTAAACATTACGTGAAAGTTCCACATTTATTTCAACAGATGGTTAAAATTTGTTGTTTTACAAATTTCCAAAGAAAATAATCGCAAGTTTACCACAACAAAAATAGTTGCACTAAAGAGCAAATTTTGATGACCAAAAAAAGCGCATTTTTCAGAAATTTGCATGGGAATTACACATTTATTGCAACAGATGGTTGACATTTTGACAAACTAATTTTGAATAATGTGTCTTTACGAATTTCAAAGAAAAATAATTGCAAGTTTACCACAACAAAAATGGTTGCACTAGAGAGCAAATTTTGATGACCAAAAAAGCGCATTCTTCAGAAATTTGCATGGGAATTCCACATTTATTGCAACAGATGGTTGAAATTTTGACACACTAATTTTGTCTTTACAAATTTCCAAAGAAAATAATTTTCTTCTAAATTTTCGATTTTTTTTGTTAAAAAGTTTTTGGTCCGCAATTTTGATTTTTACGATCGAATTTTGTAATTTTTTATCCTATACTTTAGATTTTTCCAACCTAAATTATTATTTTTTTAATTTTTTTGCCGATATTTTCAAGTTTTTTTCACAGTTTTTGATTTTTTGCCCTTCATTTTAGATTTTGGACTTGAATTATTATTTTTTATGGGCGAATTCTTTTACCTTTTGGTTACTTTTTGACTAAAATCGATTAAATCTAATTATTTTTCTTCAAACATTTTTTTTACCATTCTGAACACTAGCTGTCAACAAAAAAAAAAAATTGTGGGACTTCCAGGAGTTTCTAGTCAGCAATAAGTTCTTTTTTATTTTTTTTTGTTAAAAATAAGGCGTAAACAAAAAAACTTTAAGAGTTATAAATTCTTTAAAAGTGATGAGTTGCATTGAAAAAAATATTAAATCGTAAAAAATATGAAGAACAAAAAAGTTCTATGTAATAATGTAAACAGCATGTCCTCTGGAGCACCTTTGTACTTGAAGAAATTTCTTGAAATTTTTAAACAATGTAGTACACCTAATGTAGTTGTCAGAAAAAAATAAACAAATCATTCTCATCTGCCATTTTCGAGATATAGATTAAAACATTTGAAAAATCTAAAACTTTGACATGCTGTATCTTGGAAAGTATGTAATTTTTCATATAGATAAATTTAGTTAATTTGCTTATTTTTTGTCTCAGGAATACACCATATCATTTTGGTGGTGTCTTTTTTAGACACCTTGTATTTTAGATCTTTGACCTGTATTTTTCATTTCTTCGTTCCAAATTTTTTGCCCTAAATACTTTTTATTTTGGTTAAACTTTTTTTTTGTGAAATTTTCGGATTTTTGGTGTGCATTTGTTTTAACTGCGAATTTTCGTTTTTTTGTGCTAATATTTTATGTTTTTACCTTAATTAAGAGCGTATTTTTTTTTGATCTATACTTTAGATTGTTAACGTGATAAAGTCTTGTAAAAAATGTACTGAATTTTTTTAACCCATGGTGACCTACTGGTCTGTGAGACCGGGTTTGTTTCTCGAATAACTTTATTCTTAACGTTTGAATCATGAAAATCAGAGAATGCGGTTGGCTGTTTTGGATTTTAAAACCGCAATTTAAAATCTTCGAACATTGCAAACGTGAAATGTTGACGTCTTACATTGATTTAATGAGAATATTTATTAGCCAGTTTTTAAATTGCACTCAATTTCCCACATTTTGACATTAGAATCATCACAATCGGATAACCCGTTTGGCAGTCGTGCAATTTCAAAAATCAAAATCGCTATTTTAAAATCTTCGAACTTTAAAAAAGTACAATTTTTGTATTTTATGTTAATTTTACGAAAAGATTAAGTTAGCTTTTTTAAAATAACACTAAATTTGCCATATTTTGACGTTTGAATCATCAAAGTCAAAGATCGCGTTTGACTGTTCCGGAATTTAAAAAAATCAAAATAGCAATTTTAAATATTCGAACATTGAAAATGTGAAATTTTGACGTTTTGCACTATTTTTTACACATTTTGACATTAGGATCATCACAATCTGATAACCCGTTTGGGAGTCGTGCAATTTCAAAAATCAAAATCGCGATTTTAAAATCTTCGAACTTTAAAAAAGTACAATTTTTGTATTTTATGTTAATTTTACGAAAAAATTAAGTTAGCTTTTTTAAAATAACACTAAATTTGCCATATTTTGACGTTTGAATCATCAAAATGAAAGAACGCGTTTAACTGTTCTGGAATTTAAAAAAATCAAAATTGCAAATTAAAATATTCGAATATTGAAAATGTGAAATTTTGATGTTTTACATTGATCTAATGAAAATATTTATTAGTTAGTTTTTAAATTGCACCAAAATTGCCTTATTGTAACGTTGGAATCATCAAAATCGGATAATGCGTTTGGCAGTTGTGCAATTTCAAAAATCAAAATCGCGAATTTAAAAAAGTACAATTTTTGTATTTTATGTTAATTTTGCGAAAAAGTTAGCTTTTGAACACTAAATTTGCCATTTTTTTACGCTTGAATCATCAAAATCGAAGAACACGTTTGGCTGTTCTGGAATTTCAAAAATCAAAATCGCGATTTTTAAATCTTCGAAGTTTAAAAAGTATAATTTTTGCTTTTTGAGGTAATTTAACGAGAATTTTTTTTTTAAATTATACTAAAGCCATATTTTGACGTTTGAATAATTAAAATCAGAGAGCGGGTTTGGCTTTTCTGGAATTTATCAAAATCGCAATTTAAAATCTTTGAACATTGAAAACGTGAAATTTTGACGTTGTGCATTTATTTAAAGAACATGTTTATAAGCCGGTTTTTAAATTGCACTAAATTCGCCACATTTTGACATTAGAAACTTCGAAATCGGTCAACGCGTTCGGCAATTTGAAAAAATTTAAAATCGTCGAACAAAAGTGCAATTTATGTTTTAAAATTACACCTAATTTTCCATATTTTGGAATTTCAATTATTAAAATCGAAGATCATCTGGCTATACTTCAACGAAGAGGACAGAAAGACCTCAGTTGGATAGTCCGGACAGACTAACCCTTATAACTTCAAATTGTGTACAGGGTGTCCCATTTTAAATTGCCACTCCAAATATCTCGAAACCTGAGCAATATGGCAAAAAATGTTTCAGATAAAAGTTGTAGGGTTAGGTGGGGGGCATATGCCGGTGACCTTGAAAATTACCTTGGCGTTAATTTTCAAGGTCAAACGAAGGTCAACTTTGATTTTTCAAATGGAACCCCTATTTTTTATTGCCGGATCGTATTCTACGGGAAGAAATACGAACTTTTTTTAGGAAAAGTTTTTTTTTAAGTGCTTTTTTAAGAGTTTTTTCACGAATGAAGGGTGGTGGAAGCGTTTACTTTATTTGTGTAATTGTTAATATAGATCATTTAAATCGATTGTGTTTTACGGGAGTTGACGAACGTTGATAAAAGTTGAAATCAATAATTCGATGCGTCCATATTTTTGAAAACATATAATAATTAACAAGCACACAACAGTTATTTATGTATTTAAATACATCACACTATCCCCGAATGGAAAACTGATACCTGATACTTCTCCATGTATGCGTGTTCCGAAGGAATAATCATATCTCATAGGCATAAAACAGACACAAATTAAGCAAGACCTCTTTTCATTGCTTCGCGAAGTAACACACGCCATTAATTAAGTTTTATATAATGCAGAAATGAAATGTTTGGATATAATGAGCATGCAATCAGCTCGTTACGAATAATATTTATTGAGTATATGCGTTCATTAATTAACATTTATCCGCAATAATAACTACTTTTTTTGATATTCTTTTTTTTTTTTTGTTATATTTGAATAACAAACGCGTAGATAATATTATGTTATATCGTGCAAAACAGATCACGTTAATGATTTCAACTCGCCCTACATTCCTTTTGATAATGAAAATGCATTAAATTGAAGATTAATTGTTGTAATTGGATAGTGATAGCTTGCAATGAATAATTATCTAGGAATTAAATTTATTGTGTGAATGTTGTTGTTGGGAGTGTGGAAATGGGAATAGCTGTTATTTATAAAATAAATTGCTATTAATATTTATAATATTATTTCATAATATGTTTATGCATTTCAAGCATTCTTATTTTAATTTTTTTTTGAGCACTTGAACAAAAACATCACAGAAAAAAATATAAAACATGCAGGCAAAATTCCATAAAAAATCAACCTCAATGGTCCAAGCACCACTAATTCAAAATCAATTTGGTTTTTGTAAATTCAACAATTTTTAATAGAGATATGGATTTTTGAAAATGTTTGTTTTAATTTTTTTTGAGCACTTGAACATCACGAAAGAAAATATAAAACAAGCAGACAAAATTCCATAAAAAATCACCGTCGATGGTCAAAGTATCGCTAATTCAAAATCAATTTGGTTTTTGTAAATTCAACAATTATCAAAAGAGAACAAAAACATCTCAGAAAAAATATAAAACGTGCAGACAAAATTCCATAAAAAATCATTCTCAATGGCCCAAGCACCACTAATTAAAAATAAATTTGGTTTTTGTAAATTCAACAATTATCAATAAAGATATGGATTTTCGAAAATGTTCGTTTTAATTTTCTTGAGCACTTGGCTTGAAATGATCTCAAAATACAGAGTTGGACAGTATCTAGGTTTTCAAAAAATCATAATTTCCATAGAATTTTAAGTACTTTTGGAAGTTGTCAAATTAATCGATATTAAAAAAAAAATCATCAAAATTTGAAAATAAAAATGCAATTGTACATGGAATTATTTTAAAATTCATTGATGGAATATTTGTCGTTTCTTACAAAATAAATTTTAAGTTATTTTGGAAAGATTCAAGTTGTTTGCAACAGTTTTTCTATATACAGGGTGTCCCATTTTAAATTGCCACCCCAAATATCTAAAAACCTGAGCAGCATAGCAAAAAATGTTTCAGTCAAAAGTTGTAGGGTTCGGAGAGGGACGTATTCCGGTGACCTTGGAAATGGCCTTGCCGTTAATCTTCAAGGTCAAACGAAGGTCAATTTTTATTTTTCGAATGGAACGCCTTTTTTTTTATTACGGGATCGTATTCTACGGGAAAAATACAAACTTTTAATAGGAAACGTTTTTTTTTGCGCTTTTTTTAAGAGTTTTTTTCGTGTCATGTTATTTGAAATCTCAGGCTGTGATTCTTGCATTCCCCTCGGCATTAGCGTATCATTCGTTGCTATAGAAATAGCTGATATAAATGATTATAAAACTCTTGATTATAATCCATTCAATTATTAGATACCGAACGTGTTAATGCCCAAGAAAATTATTATTACCAATAAATTTTGTAATTTTATTTATAAATCCAATTATATCCAATGTAATTTATTAAAATTACCAAGTTTTATAAAATATTTAAATCCTCGTGCAATTGAGAAACCGGCAGTAAAACGCGAATAAAATTAGCATCGGCGCTTTTGTAAGTATGCAATTCGGCATTGCTTTCACGAGCAATCTTGCATTTTTTTCCACAAGGCTGTGCCCATTTTTTACCACACTTCTTCGCGATAATTTGCCCAAATCGATGAAGCACGACCCGAAAATTTTAATAATCCATCGATTAATACCGTTTTTATATGGTGCCAATAAAATTTTTATAACGATTTAATGTTCACCACACGTTTTTAAATGGTTACTGTTAGTAATCGTTAGTTAATGTGATTTTTTTATTTACCTACGGATACAGACAATAGCGTTACGTCACCATGAATTTTTCGTGGATCTCCAAGATTTTTGAAAATTTTAGTTAGAGTGAAGTTTAGAGTGAAAATTTAAAAAAATATATGTAAAATGTGTCGACGAAATTCTACAAAAATTAAATTAGATTTGCAAATCATCGTTTTATCAAATTAAATAGAGATTTTGAAAATCCGCCAATTATTTCGCAAGTTGTGAATTTTTGAAAATTTCAGTTTTTGAATTGTGTAATACTCGAACAAAAAAAAAAAAAAAAATATATAAAACGTGTCGACTAAATTCTACAAAAATTAAACTAGATTTGCAAATCATTGTTTTATTAAATTATGTGCAGTTTTTGAAAATCCACCGATTATTTCGTGAGTTGTGAATTTTTGAAAATTTTAGTTTTCGAATTGTGTAATACTCGAGCAAAAATTTTTAAAAAAATATAAAACGTGTCGACTAAATTCTACAAAAATTAAACTAGATTTGCAGATCATTGTTTTATCAAATTAAGTGCAGTTTTTGAAAATCCACCAATTATTTCGTGAGTTGTGAATTTTTGAAAATTTTAGTTTTCGAACAGTGTACTACGCGAGTGATAAACTTTTTTTTCGGACATCAATGATTTAATGTTAAATATTTTCAAACAAAAGTTGTTCATTTAGTTGTCGTCTTCAATATTTATATAAACGTTTTTGTATTATTTTTCTTTTTTTTTTCTTTTTTTTAAACGCATTTACAAACGGACAAACCAACTGCATGTACGCAATGCAAGAAACTAAAATCAAGAACACATTTAATTCCAATTAAAAATATATTTATATTGGCACGTGTCTCAAATTACGCCATGCAGAGGTAAAACAAGATATACATAAACAACTGCCGATCACGCAAACCGTTTACAATAAAACGATTCGAAAATCGATTTCCATAAAAATCGGCGGCTGGATCAACAACAATTTCGAGTTTCCGAAACGATATTTAAAACCGAAACCATTAATAAAATTACCTTCGCAACCAGTTAATCCGTTCGGGCATCGAGAACAAAAATTCGAAACGCGCGCAATTAAGGGCAAAAAAATTGGAATGTAAATTTTTGGAAATTTGGCGAGCCGATGTAAATTGAGTAATCTTCGGTAATTGGGATGTATATTATAATTTGCAATCGGGAAAGTGAGCGTGAGACGGCAATTATAAAATTAAATCAAATTAGAAAATATATACACCCGGCGGGGAAATTGTTTGCGGATAAGTTAACGCGTTTACGCAATAGCGAAGATTAACATACATTTACGATTTTGCTTTTTACGACTAGTTAAAATAAAACGGTAATCCCTCTAATGATGATGTTACTTATAAATTGCGCAAGAGTGGTAGCAAATTTCAGTCTTCGATTTTGTGTAATATAAATTAATTAATTAAATGCAAGACTCATGTTGTTGCATTTTATTAAAATTAAACATTTAGAATTTAATAAATTTAATAAAACGAAATATAGCCTGAATATGTGATTATATTTAAACAACTCTAAAAACCAAAAATTGTTTTTTTAAACTTTTTATTATCTATTATTGTTATATTACTTTTCAATCTAAAATTTCGATTACTTTACACCCGATTACCATCACTGATTGTATTTATTAATTAACCTGTATGATGCTAATGTGAAATTAGTATTAGCTAATCGTTGGCTAACTTTTATTCATACGTAATCGTTGCTCGGTTTGTATAATTAGCCTAATTAAAGCGAGGCGCAATTCCTGAAGATTTATACCTAGATCGGATTTATATTATTAACTTACGGCTTGAACTTTATTCTAATTATTCGTAATTTATATTGCACGTTAAGTATTTTATGAAAAATGTTGGTACAATTACGAAATCTCGTTTGAATATAAAATATTTTCTATTGAAATGTTCTCGTTGTGTAGAATATCCAATAGCAAACAGAAACCATGCCAAAAATATGGTCACGTGACCGTCATGTTACTTTCTCCGATTTGATGGTATAACTTATACTTTCAATGTATATTTTCAGTTTAAATTATATTTTGAATGTTCATCGGGCGTTTATTTATTTAAATTATACTTTAAATTCTGATCATATTTACCGTAAGTTTACTCAAAAGCTGTAAGGAATCCTAAGATTTCTGAAGAAACTCCTGAAAAATTTCGAATTAAAAAGTTCTAAAAAAAATCTGAGAAAAATCCGAAACAAAAAGTCCCGAAAAAAAGTCGTGACAAAAAAGTCATGAAAGTCCTTAAAAACGAGTCCTGAAAATGTCCTGTAAACACGTCCCCAAAAAGGTCTCGAAAAGAAAATTCCTGAAAATGCCTTTAAAAAATTCGAAAGAAAAAAATTCTGAAAAAATCCAGAAAAAAAGTCCTGACATAGAAGTTTATAAAAAGTCCCGAAAGAAGTAAATATTATAAATGAAATATTCAGAAAGTCCTTAAAAATATCCTGAAAAAATGCTATAAAAAAATTCAAAAGAAAAAGTTCTGAAAAAAAATCCAGAAAAAAGTCCTGACAGAAGTTCTTAAAAGATGTCCCGAAAAAAAGTGTATATAATATTATAAATAAAATCTTCAAAAAGTCCTTAACAATACACTGAAGAAAAATCCTGAAAAGAAAGTTCTGAAAAAATGCCATCAAAAAATTCTAAAAAAAAGTTCTGAAAAAAAATCCAGAAAAAGTCATGACATAGAAGTTTATAAAGTCCCGAAAAAAGTAAATATTATAAATGAAATATTCAGAAAGTCCTTATAAATGTCCTGAAAAAATGCTATAAAAAAATTGAAAAGAAAAAGTTCTGAAAAAAAAAATTCAGAAAAAAGTCATGACATAGAAGTTCTCCTTAAAAATTCCAGAAAAAAGTATATATTATAAATAAAATATTCAGAAAGTACTTGGAAACGTCCTGAAAAAAAATCCTGAAGAAATGCTATAACAAAATTTAAAAGAAAAAGTTCTGAAAAAAATCCAGAAAAAAGTCCTGACATAGAAGTTCTTAAAAATTCCAGAAAAAAGTATATATTATAAATAAAATATTCAGAAAGTCCTTAAAAATGTCCCGAAAAAAAATCCTGAAAAAATGCCAAAACAAAATTGAAAAGAAAAAGTTCTGAAAAAAAAAATCTAGAAAAAAGTCCTGACATTGAAGTTCTTAAAAATTCCAGAAAAAAGTATATATTACAAATAAAATATTCAGAAAGTCCTTAAAAATGTCCCGAAAAAAAATCCTGAAAAAATGGTATAAAAAATTCAAAAGAAAAAGTTCTGAAAAAAAAATCCAGAAAAAGTCATGACATGGAAGTTCTTAAAATGTCTCGAAAAAAGTATAAATTATAAATAAAATCTTCAAAAGTTCTAAGAAAGAGTCTTAAAGCGTTCCAAAAAATGCCCTGAAAAAAGAAGTCCTGAGAAAACTCTTAAAGAGAAATCGTGAGAAAGTCCTGAAAAAAAAATCCAGAAAAGGACCTTCAATAAGACTTGATAAAGTTCCGTAGAAAGTCGTGAAAGAAAACTTTCAAAAAATTGTCCGGAAAAAAATTCCCTAAAGAAAATTCCTGAAAAAAGTTTTGAATAGTGTCATGAAAAAATTCTGAAGAAAAAAGTACTTAAAAAAATAGAAAAAAGGCCGGAAAGTAAAATCTTGGAAAAAGTCCTTACAGTTCTGAACAAAAGACACTGAAAAAAGTCCTTAAAAAGGTCTTTAATTAAGACCTAACAAAGGTCGTAAAAAAAAGCTCTAAAAAAATTGTTCTGAAAAAAAATTCCCCAAAGAAAATTACTGAGAAGAAGTTTTGAAAAATGCCATGAAACAATTTGAAAGAAAGTTCTGAAAAAAGTCGAGAAAGAGAAGTCCTGAAAAGAAGTTCATAAAATTATATAAATCTTTATTGTAATAGGGGTTTCCTGTTTCTAAAAAAAAAAAAAAATTCCCGAAAAAAATCCTGATAAAAAATCCAGAAAAAAGTCCCGAAAGAAGTCTCAAAAAGGATCTTGAACAAAATCGTCGTCTAAAAAGTCCCGAATAGAAGAAGGTCCTAAATAAAGGCTTGAAAATATCCTGGAAAAAAGTTCTGAAAAGTATTCAGAATTTTTTTTTTTTTAATTCCGAGAAAAGTTTTGAAATAGAAGTTGTTAAAGAAGTCCCGCCAAAATTCCTGGAAAAGGAAGCCTGAAAATAAAATCTTTTAATGTAAAAATGCCCTGAACAAATTCCTGAAGGAGAAAGTTCTTTAAAGAGTCAAAAAAGTACAGAAATAAAAAATTCTTCAAAAAATACCTGACAAAAAAGTTACGAAAGTCCTAAAAAATGGTCCTGAAGAAAGATGTCCTAAAAATGTCCTGAAAAAAGTACCCAAAAAATTGTCGAATAGAAAATTCCTGAAAAGAAATTTCACAAAAAAATTCTAAAGAAAAACGTTCTGAAAATTCCAAAAAAAAGCCCTGTTCTTAGAAAAGTCCCGAAAAAAAGTTCTGACATAGAAGTTTTTAAAAAAGGCCCGAAAAAAGTCCTGATAACAAATTCCTAAAGAAGAGGCTTGAAAATGAAATCTTCAAAAGTCCTTAAAAATGTCCTGGTAAAAGTCTTTTGAAGCGTTTCAAATATGTCCTAAAGAAAGAAGTCCTGCAAAGAAAAGTCTTGAAGATAAAGGATGAAAAAAGTTGTGAAAAAATCCTGAAAATATTTAGTCGTAAAAAATAATTTTTTGTTTCTAGCCTTTTTTGGGACTTTTTTTCAGGATTTTTAATCTGGATTATTTTTAATGCCTTTTTCAGAGCTTTTTGCAACACTATTTTTGGGATTTTTTTACAGGTTAATGTTTTCAAAACTTTTGTTACAGCTTTTTAGGCCTTTTTCGCGACGTTTTTTCGGGACTTTTGTTTCAGAACCTATCTGTTTCGATTTTTTTAGCGCTCTTTTTTCAAGACTATTTAAAAACTATTACCTTTTTTGGGCATTTTTTATCAGGGTTATTTTTTAAAGACTTTTTAATGCCTTTCATCAGGTCTCTTGTAAGGACTATTTTATGAGGTCTTTTTAGGACTTTCTTAAGGACTCTTTGCAGGACTTTTTCTTGGCTGGATTCACAGCCTCGCTCGCAAAGTTGCTCAGCGGTGAAACTCCAGCCGCGTCTGTAAATCTGTGACTTTATTACCTTGTTAAACAAATAACTATTATAGTTGTTTTTACGCTTATATTTCGAGAGAACTAAATAGTAATTTTAATTAATTAGTCATCGTCGTTAATTCGTAACATAAATAAAACACTGTTCCTTTATACAAACAAAGGAACAGTGTTTTATTAACTATATAAAATGTATAACGAAGTAGAAGCCTCCAGTATGAACAACATTAGAAATACATGACTTATGTCAGGTTTTACATGCGCGGAAAAAAGCTACGAATTCATGGTCAAATTAATTTCATCTTTATTCGACGCATAAATGTGAAATTTCTATGAAGCGTTCAGACGCATAATAAATATAATGGAACAGATTGTTCTAATACGCCAGGAGAGACGCATCTACCGGAGGAGTCATCCTTTCATCCCGTAATGCCGTCTAAATGCAGTTTGGGAGATTTATGTACACCGCGAGAAAACTTCCGCGGTGGAACGCGAAAGAAATAGTTGTACGCGAATGTACTAGAATAATTATATTATGAAATACTGTAACATCAGTGTTCTCGTGCCGTGTGAACAATTAAATTCATAGAGGAGATTGAAGGCGCCAGTAAAACCTTAACTTTCGCATCTTGGTATACAAATAACTATTAGGTACTTTTCACCAAAGGAGTAATAATAGCCTCAGTATAAATTATAACCCTTTACGTTAACCGAAATTAAAACAATCAATTGGCAGTAGCAGTTATCACCAATAAATAATTGTTCCTGATACATTAAAGAAATCGTAAATTATAATTTCATTCGAACGTTTCCAAATCCATGTTTCGAAGATTGAGATTATATCTTCAAACACAAAAGTAACATTTGACGTGATTATAAAGGTATCGGCGATAAACGATTTCCCATATTTCATTAGTATACAGAATAATTGGATAATGCCTGTGCGCAGGTAGACATTACTTTAGGTGTCGAAGAATAGTGACGGCTGTGAGTAATGGCGGCAATTTCTTAATGTTGAAAATAAATTAGCAGGTAATAGTTCTTCTCTCGGTCGCGTGAAACTTAAAAATACCAATTTTTGTAATTAACGGTTTGCCATCGTAAATATAAATGATTGTGGCATGGTGTTCACATACGTCTATATTACTTAACTTAATTAAAATTAAAAAAAAAAAAATTGTGTGGGATGTAACATCCAATATTTGTGGATATAGTAATAAGATGTACAGTAATGCCAAATAACGCGCTCTAGAACCGCAGTGGGGGTTCCAAAAATAAAATAAAAATACAGATGAAAGCTCGTTGTACCCTTTACTGACCTTAATCATTTCAACTTTTCCTCTTCAAATGCCAAAAATAGGTCCTTGAAATAAACATCAAAATTGGTGTAATTATTTTGGTCAAATTTAAAAAAATCTTCTTAAGGGAGCAACAAATCAAAAAATGTTTCTATGTAAATATTATAGGGGAATACTTTGTAAATATACTGGAGCTTCGACATACTCTTCAAAGTCAAAAGTGAAGGCATGAAGACTCTCGAAAAATAATCTTGAATCGCTCACTTTGAAGGCCGGGGCCCAGGACCGAGATCTAATAATAAAATAAAATAGTTGTCACTTTTCAACCCTTTCGGTAAGAGGTATCTTTGGTGAAAATTTCAGCCGAATCCATGTCATGCGATTTTCACTCAAATTTCATGAAAAATGAAAAATATGGTACCCTAAAACATAAAAAAATCATAACTCGTGAACGATTAGAAAAATCGAAAAAAAACAAAGACTAAATGTTATAGAGCTATCTTCAATGAAGAGGACAAAGTGGTTTCAAATCATCCAGGATGTGCAGGGAAGACTTTACAAATTTTTATCTATAATTTCGAAAGAAGGCCCTGAAGGCCTCAGGGAGGATTATTGGGACGATCAAATTTGCTCAATACATACCTCTTAATACCTGCCATGTTGCCTAAAAAGGTCATCTCCATCGGCAGTACCGAAGAGGGTAAAAATAAATAAAACTTGATTTTGAATCGTTTTTGGGCAGAGAAGATGGAGAAAATCGATATTTAATAATAATAATAATAATAATATGTTTATTTCCCAACAGATCTTACATCTTATTACAGGGAAAAAATATATAAAAACTAAGTAGCTTAAAAAAAAATATATATAATGCAATTGAGAGTTTCTTAACTTATAATTTAAAAAAATATGCACTTTATGTAATAATTTTGTATATGTTTTCGATTTGGTTTCAATAGTTATTAAAAAATATAACATTTGAGTTGAGGAAAAAATACGACCCCGAGAAAGAGGGTGGAAACTTAAAAAAAAATTGGTCACTTTTTTGAAAAATCATCACTCGTTAAGGGGACGCCAAATCAAAAAATGTGCCGATATAAATAATGTGGGTGGATGCTTTGTAAAGAGATCCCGGCACCGACGGATCCTTCAAGAGCAAAAATAAACTCAGTGGCGGCGTTTCGGTGAAACCCTGAAATTTCATATATGAAGCCGTTGCTCCAAAACGGCTCTAACGATTTTTGTTAAAATTGGCGGGGATATTGCGCTCACCGAGGGGAGTATCCGGAATTTTTTTTTTAAATCGTTCAGAGCCTTTTCGAGTTTTGACACTTGCTTTTTAAGGGTTTTTTTTTATTTCCGGGGGGTGGTGGGGTAGAGTCAGAGGGGCGGCACCGGCAGGGATCGATAGAGCTCTCGAGTGTACATCGGACCGTGCCGGAAAAATTTCCAAAAAAATTGCCTCCGCCCCCGGGAGTGATTTTTACGTTTCGCCACGGTAACCCGAATTACTCCGAAACCGGTCAACGTACGGCGGTCAAATTTGGTGGGGATGCGCAGGAGCGGGAAGAGAATCTTTGTTGAAAAAAATAAAGCGATCGGCCTTTATTTGTTGAAATTAACAATTTTTGACCGAAGGGGGTGGTAAAAATTTAGATGCTAAACTCAAAAATTAAAAAAAATAAATCCGAGAGCCTCTTTGAAATATTTTTTAAGGTCTAAAAAATGTTTTCGCCGGCCTCCAATTTTTAATTAAAATAAAATAGTATGCGACTACTTTTAAGTATTTTATTAATTGCAATATAACGTTTTAATGAATCTTTTAATTTTCAATAAAGTATCGTTTCACGGTAAAAATTTAGGGGCTAAACTCAAAAATTAAAAAATAGAAGACCGAGAGTCTCTTTGAAATATTTTTTAAGGTCTAAAAAAATGTTTCGCCGCTCTCCAATTTTTAATTAAAATAAAATAATATGCGACTACTGTTAAGTATTTTATTAAGTGCAAGATAATGTTTTAATGAATCTTTTAATTTTCAATAAACTACCGTTTAATAATTTCGAAGTAATTACGACGGGCAATAAAGACGGAATAATTGCCTGCGCAAAATTACGTCCTCGGAAGCTTTTGAAAGTGCTTATGTAAAAACGCATTGTATCTTTTTAATTATATAAAAGGAGGTGTAAACTTATATGCAAAATAAGAAAAAGTAGTCGGGCTTAACAAGGGAACCTGAAACGATTATAAATCTCGTCTGAGGTCCAGTTTACTTGCCACTAACATGATACATTGTTCGTTACATGATTCTTAGTAATCAATTATCTTTTTTGTTTATTATTATTTATTAAATACCTTTATGAAATCACATACGAAACTTTATAGTGATTTTATTGAACAAGACAAAAAATGTCTTATATTTATCTCTATAGAGTACTATTGAAATAAGATTGGTTTAAGATCGTTTATTTTTATGTATAAGGACTAACTTGAAAATTATTTTAAATTAAATTTAAAAACTTTAATTAAGCCGTTTTAAGATTTATGCCTAATGTGGTTTTAAGTTTAAGTCGTGAGTTATTTCCACCTCAAGTGGGCGTAATTTTTTTATTCGATACGCTAGTATTAGGAGTATGTGCATGCCTTCGCTGAGAACAGATAAAATATAACGTGCAATAGGTGGATCTAACTTATTAGCATACGGTAATCAGAGTCGAAGGATTTATAATAAGTAGTTAACTACGTGCCGTTTATTTGTATTTGCAAAACCTCCGATTGACACCTCAGATACATGCTAAACAACCGGGTACGTAGTTCCCCGAACAAAGCAACTATTTCCAGGAAGTGGGCTTATCTTGAGCTATGCTAAAATTATGAACCTTGAATAAAAAGAAAAGTTTCTGGAATATACATAGTGTGCATTTTTTGAGCGGCATTATGGAGATACGAGTTAAATTAGGGCAAAATTGTGTATTATATCGGTAATTAATAACCCACAGTTAATATAGTGAAAATTCTAATAGAGCAATTGATATAAAACTTTGAATATACGTCTTATTTGATAATCCGAAGAACTGAAAAGCTTTTGGTAAAATTTCGTACACCGAAAGTGGGTGTTTACCTTAACTGTTTTTTGTTTTTTTTTCAAATATTTTCTTAAATACGAAAAATATCACAAAAACATGTAAACATATATTAAAGATAATAAAGAAATGAACATCTTTGCTTTAAAAATATTTTTCATAAAATCATTGTTATTCGAGAAAGAAATTAATTTTCTTTTTTTTTAATTTTTGGTTTATAATTATGAAACAATAATAGTTACAGCTAATTTATGTTAATAATAATTGTAGAGAATGTCAAAATAAACAACTTATAAAGAATAAGTTTTTTTCAAAATCTCTTTAGATTTTGAGTAAACCTAATTTTTTAATTTGAAGTATAATTTTTCCATCATTCATAATTTTCAGTTTCAAAACGTTCGGTGTACGTTTAAAATATGATTTAAATTGAAAATAAACCATGAAAGCGTAAATATAAATGATACCATCAAGTCGGAGAAAGTAACATGATGGCCACATCACCATTTATTCTGAATGTTTTTTATGGCATTCTCGTCAGAACTCTTTTGAATAATATTTTTCTTTAGAATTTCTTGATGGCATTTTGTCAGAACTACCTTCCCAGGAATTTTTCCAGAATTTTTTTCCTGGATTTTTTCAGGACTTCTTTCTTCGGAACTTTTTAGAGAACGGGTTTTTCAGGACCCTTTCTGAGACTTCGTTTTCTAGATTTTTTTTATCAAGACTTTCTTGGAACTTTTTTTTTCTGGATTTTAGAATCGTTTCATGATATTTTTCAAAACTGTTTCTCAGGAATTCTCTTTGGGGAATTTTTTTTCAAGGCAATTTTTTGGGAGCCTACTTTTTGTCTAGACCTTGGTCAGATCTTATTCAAAGATTTTTTAGAGGATTTTTTTGGGACTTTCTTTCTGGATTTTTTTCAGCACTTTTTGTTCGGGATTTTAAGGACTTTTTCCAAGATTTTATTTTCAGGCATTTCTTTCTGAATTTTTAAGTACATTTTTCTTCAGAATTTTTTTAAGCCATTATTCAAAACTTCTATTCAAGAAATTTTTTGTGGAATTTTTTCCGGACAATTTTTTGAGGGTTTTCTTTCATTGCTGTTTCGAGTCTTATTTAATAACCTTTTCTGGACTCTTTTTCACGATTTTTTCAAGAAATTTGTAATGCTCTTCTCTTGGGACTTTATTTTCGGGACTTTTTAAGACTAAATATTTTCAGGACTACTTTAAGGATTTTTTTAGGACTCTTTTAGGATATATCCTCAAGACTTTTCTTTACAGGATTTCTTTCTTTAGGACATTTTTTGAGACTCTTTTTTCAGGACATTTTTAAGGATTTCATTTTCAAACCTTTTCTTCAGGAATTTGTTATCAGGACTTTTTTAAGAACTTCTATATCAGGGATTTTTTTCTGGATTTTTTCAGATCGTTTTTCTTTAGAATTCTTTTATGGCATTTCTTTTCATTCAGGACATTTTTAAGTACTTTTGAAGATTTTATTTTCAAGCCTTGTCTTCAGGAATTTGTTATCAGGTCTTTTTTTCGGGACTGTTTTAAGAACGTCTATGTCAGGACTTTTTTCTAGATTTTTACAAAACGTTTTTCTTTAGAATTTTTTTATGGCATTTTTTTTCATTCTGGACATTTTTAATGACTTTTGAAGATTTCATTTTCAAGCCTTTTCTTTAGGAATTTGTTATCAGGACTTTTTTTTCAGGATTTTTTAAGAACTTCTATGTCGGGGCCTTTTTTCTGGATTTTTTCAGAACGTTTTTCTTTAAAAAAAATTTATAGCATTTCCTTTCATTCGGGACATTTTTAAGGACTTTTGAAGATTTCATTTTCAAGCCTTTTCTTCAGGAATTTGTTATCAGGACTTTTTTCGGGCCTTTTTTTAAGAACTTCCATGTCAGGGATTTTTTTCTGGATTTTTTCAGATCGTTTTTCTTTAGAATTTTTTTATGGCATATATTTTCATTCAGGAAATTTTTAAGGACTTTTGAAGATTTAATTTTCAAGCCTTTTCTTCAGGAATTTGTTATCAGGACTTTTTTCGGGCCTTTTTTAAGAACTTTTATGTCAGGGATTTTTTTCTGGATTTTTTCAGATAGTTTTTCTTTAGAATTTTTTTATGGCATTGCTTTTCATTCAGGACATTTTTAAGTACTTTTGAAGATTTTATTTTCAAGCCTTGTCTTCAGGAATTTGTTATCAGGACTTGTTTCGGGACTTTTCTAAGAACTTCTATGTCAGAACTTTTTTCTGGATGTTTTCAGAACGTTTTTCTTTAGAATTTTTTTATGGCATTTTTTTCGGAACATTTTTAAGGACTTTTGAAGATTTCATTTTCAAGCCTTTACTTCAGGAATTTGTTGTCAGGACTTTTGTCAGGACTGTTTTAAAAACGTCTATGTCAAGACTTTTTTCTGGATGTTTTCAGAGCGTTTTTTTATGGCGTTTATTTTCAGGAATTTTCTATTCGACAATTTTTTTGGTACTTTTTTTAGGACATTTTTCTTTTTTTAGGACTTTCATAACTTTTTTGACAGGTATTTTTTGAAGAATTTTTTATTTTTGTACTTTTTGACTCTTTAAAGTAATTTCTCCTTCGGGAATTTTTTCAGGGCATTTTTACATTGAAAGATTTTATTTTCAGGCTTCTTTTTTTCAGGAATTTTGACGGGACGTGTTTAAGAACTTCTATTCCGAAACTAAAGTTTTCTCGTATTTAAAAAAAAAAATTTTTTTCTGAATCCTTTTCAGAACTTTTTTCCAGGATTCTTTTTCAGGATATTTTCAAGCCTTTATCCAGGACTTCTTCTTCTATTCCGTACTTTTTAGATGACGATTTTGTTTAGGATCCTTTTTGAGACTTCTTTCGGGGCTTTTTAATTTTTTTTTTATTTTTATTTACAAACGGGAAACCCCTGTTATAATAAAGATTTATACAATTTTATGAACTTCTTTTTCAGGACTTTTATTTCTGGATTTTTTTTTTAGAACTTTCTTTCGAATTGTTTCATGGCATTTTTCAAAACTTCTCATTAATTTTCTTTGGGGAATTTTTTTCAGAACAATTTTTTGAGAGCTTTTTTTACGACCTTTTTTCGGGACCTTTGTCAGGTTCTTTAAGGACCTTTTTAAGGACTTTTTCAGTATTTTCTGTTCAGACTTTTTCCAAGATTTTATTTTAGGTCTTTTTCTGATTTTTTTGAAGTACTTATTTCTTCAGAATTTTTTCATGGCATTATTCAAAACTTTTTTTTTAAATATGAAAAATATCACAAAAACATTTAAACAAATATTGAAGACAACAAAGAAATGATCTTATTTTCATAAAATCATTGTTATTCGAGAATTTTTTTTTTTTTCATTTTAGGTTTATAATTATGAAACGATAATAGTAACAGCAAATTTATGTTAATAATAATTGTAGAGAATGCCAAAATGAACAACTTATAAAGAATACGTTTTTTTCGAAATCTCTTTGGTTTTTGAGTAAACCGAGTTTTTGAATTTGAAGTATAATTTTTCCATCTTTCATCATTTTGACGTTTTAAACGTCAGTTTCATCCAAGTCTACAAAACGCTCGATGTACATTTAAATTGAAAATAAACAATGAAAGCGTAAATATAATTTTGCTAAATAATAATTATTAATATTGTTTATAGTTAATCACTAATTTAATTCATATACAAAATTTCAATATTTATAAAATGTAAGTATTTCAGAAATATCTTAAGAACTGAATTTCCAAACATCGCTTACGAGCGCAAACTCGATAATCTCCGTGAATGCGCGCGTGTAATCATTTTCATATTAGTGTTATCCCGATCTAACACATTCTCGAGTTTTGCAACGGCGCAATTATGATATTCCTCTAATGCGGTGATAAAGCCGCAATTAAATTCTTTCCAATCAATGGAGATGTTCTGCACAATTTGCGTGCACTCTAGCGGACGGCGGGGCACTGAAATAACGGATAATTATATTAAGTTCTTAGGAAAGACGGGATTTAGAGACGTTTTTAGGACAAGGTTTCTTATTTCAGTTAGCCCCGAGTGTGTGTGTGAGAGAGAGAGAGATAGCGAATTACTGTCATTACTTGGAAATCAACTAAAGCTACCTTCATTTGCGTTTTTCTGACTCGCATCAATGAAAGTCTTGTTGGATATTATACGTATGGGTATGGTGATCGTATTTGTTCTTTGGCTCATTGCTAAATCCTTGGGTACGGTTTTTTTTTATGGAATGTGTGAATTACTTCCGAGGCTCATTTTAGGGTTTACTTGGCTTCCTGAAGAGAACAGTTACTGATACTTTTAAAATTAAATTATTTCATTGAAATGTACTATAATCTATGGCTGACCAGAGGTCGGCTTCTTGGATTTTTCTATTATTTACCAAAATTATCAGTTAAGTAATATTTTCAGAAAATGGTTCCGTGCATAAGATGAAATAATATTAATCTCTACCGCTGAATTAATTTATGATCTTAAGGCAATAAATAATCGGATCTTGCTAATTCCCCAATAAAATTGCGATGAAAGGAATCCGATGAAATTTATGATTGAGCTTCTCAATTTTTTTTTTTTTTGGTCTCTTGCTTTAATTCGCACTCGGACTCTCGAGACAGTGAAAGCTGCCGGGGGCCGCGTCACACGATTTCGTCTCTTTTGTGTTGCGTTTTACGGATATTAAACGCGATGTTTTATTAATGGACGGCGATGTTTTTCCTTCGTCACGTGACAAATTGAAATAATCGAATAACAGTGGTGGTGGTGAATGAATTTCGTGACGCGAAGCCCACATTTTGACTCTTTGCTCCGGCGGTGTGTTTATGGAAATTAGGCATTGTTCGTCTCGATCATACAACTTTGAGTTCATACAAATCTGTTCTGTAATGCATTTCCTACTTTCAGTAGCGTGGACAAATATTTATGTTGAATTCAATTGAATCGGCGGTCTATTGTTCGCCGGGGGATATATAATTATGCTCGGGTTGAGATGGTCGATGAAGATTGTATGGCAAATATGATGAATATGGTCTAATTTGAGATTTATATGAATAGAAATTGATTTTAATCTTGAAAAGTTATTACGTTTCACTTATTTGTAGAGAATAAGTTGAAGATTGTTTTCTACCTTACTGATTATATAATTTGTGATGCAAACCAAGAATCAAACACTTTTTAATACTATTATTATATATTACAAGAAGTTTCACCAAAAACCTAATCCAAATTTCTGATCTAATCAAAACGTTTTCATGCATTTTTGAGAATTCTGATTGATTTCAGTCTTGAAAAGTTACTAATTTTTAATTTTTTTTTTAATACTGTTCGTACGAATTAAGTGCGCACACAAAATACTATCCCAACAAGTTTGGATAGTTTTCGGACGTCGTATATAAACGCACGTATACGTACGACTAATCGCACGCAGTGATCGGGATTGTTAATGCGTATTCGTACGTTTCCGCACGAATCAAATTCGTACGAAAACGCATCCAAAGTGCGCTCGGCCTTACTTTATACTACTCTTATATTATTAGTTTAATATTTACTTATACATATTTGAAACTGAGTATAAAATCTATTTAGAAGATTCCGTTATTCATAATCACTTGAATAAACCAGAGCAAATTAAATAAACTGGATAATTGCATTTGCATATATAACATTCAAACCCATCATCACTATTCAGGTTAATTACGTTATCTAAAATCTATATAATATATCTTTCATTTCTAAATACCGCATTGCACAACGCGCCATTAACAGAAGCCACCATTTTTACCACCGGTAGCACTAATTATCCAAAGATTTAGATTAAAAGATAACGGCTAATGTTATTAATTATAAATACCTCCGTAGGTTTAATTATAATGGTAAAAATAAGAAGCGTTTCACCAATTTATTAAACCGATTCCATCGGCAAAGTGGGCGTGGTCAAGTACATATGTATTTCTACATATCGTATCTCTGGAATTAAATACGATTCAAATAACATCATACTATTTTAATTCATAAAAGAGTTTTGTTTCTAAAGGAAAGAAATTGCGGTTAAGCAATGTGACATAGATCATTCAGCAACGATCGATTTTCATTTTTAATACGTTCGCCGGGGCTACGAAATTTTTTTGGAAGTGAGGAACCTTTTTTGCTCCCCGTTTATTTTTTTTGAGAATTTGGAAATTTTTTTCTCGCCAGCATTTTCACATCGGAGCCATGAACTGACTCCTGGAGTGGAGTTAAAGCTTGTGAAGTACTTCACAAAAAAGAGTCATTTCGCCCATTTCTATTGTATGCTCTTCCCAAATACTCGTATAACTCGTTTAACGCATAAATATCGATGTTTTTCCTTCTTTGTATTAAGAACTTTTCAAAAACCTTCTATTGTACATGAAACGCAAACAATTTTTTCACCACCCTGGGGCGAAAAATTTCTTATCTTATCGTAAAAGTTTTTTCAAAATTTGTGATTTTATAAAAAAATATATGGCATAAGAATCATCACCAAAAGAATAATTCTTGATTTCTATAATATTTCTCGGAAAGTAAGCAAACAAACCTTCTTCAACATTTTGATACAAATAGACAAAATCTGGGCGCACTATTTAAATTCCAGATTGATCAAATAAATCAGTGCATGCGAAATTGAATTATTCAAATAATGCAGGCAAGTAAAATCAAGTAGCTAATTATTTGGTAAATAAAAAAAATCAGGCTAGAATTAATTATTAAATTCAAATAATCAAATTCAACACACCGGTGCAATAAATAATTTGACGAAAACTGGTGCGCGAATGCACATATAAATCAACCATAAAAAACTGCAAATTAAACAAGATCTTGTCATTAACATGATTTACACAGACACATTCTTTACTACAGAACAAATACAGCTCGGTACAAAAAAAAACTGATTAAAAATCACTTCGTCATTTGCATGCTATATGCAATCCATTAAAAAACACCTAGAGATACACATCTAGACAATTAATTAAATCCAAATTAAAAAAAAAACCGTATCCACTAAATATCCGTCAACAAAACCAAGTCCATTATTCAAATGTTCAAACGTGTCAGTGCAACGTCCAACACATCGCGCAAAACCTTGATTTTACTGCCCTTGTCACTCAGAACCGGCTTCACGGATTTCGTTTTTAATTTTCTTCTCTGGTGAGTGAGGGGCTAATCTAAAATTAATTAGCGAAACGTGCAAATCATTGCCGAAGTATCCATCAGGTAACGCGCAATTAATCATACGGAATATGATCCACATTCAAGTTTGCCGAAATTGTATGTAATTTTGGCAAGATGAATTGCTTGAAAGGGTAATTAGCGGAGAGAAAAAAGTCGCCGGTAGCCCCGAGCTGTATGGATGTGTTAAGTCGGGATGATAATGGATGTATGATGAAATTTTGCATTGTGCTCTTTTTTTTTAATTGGTTAAACACGCTTAAATGTAATTAGTGAAATGTTTCCAAATTTTGTCCCGAATAGTTTCTAATTATATTTTCTACTAATTTTTACAAATTTTCTTAACTCTACGCTCTGTTCGTTGCGAAAATTCAAAATCTACGGTTGGAGCATTGAATGGATTTTGACATAATCATAATCTAGAATGTGTTTTGAGTGCCTTTGAAGAATTTCAAGACGATGGCAATTGTTTTTATATTTTTTTCAACAGCAGGAAATTTTGACAAATTTTCTTAACTCTATTCTTTACGAAAATTCAAAATCTATGGTAAGAGCATTGAATGGATTTTGACATAATCATAATCTAAAATGTGTTGCGAGTGCTTTTGAAAAGTTTCAAGTCGATGGCAATTGTTTTTATATTTTTTTCAAGAGGAGGAAATTTTTACAATTTTCTTAACTCTACGCTAGGTTCGTTGCGAAAATTCAAAATCTACGGATGATGCATTGAATGGATTTTGACATAATCATAATCTAGAATGTGTTTTGAGTGCCTTTGAAAAATTTCAAGTCGATGGCAATTGTTTTTATAGTTTTTTTCAAGAGGAGGAAATTTTTACAAATTCTCTTAACTCGACGCTCGGTTCGTTGCGAAAATTCAAAATCTACGAATGGAGCATTGAATGGATTTTTACATAATCATAATCTAGAATGTATTTTTAGTGCCTTTGAAGAGTTTCAAGACGATGGCAATTGTTTTTATATTTTTTTCAACAGCAGGAAATTTTTATAAATTTTCTTAACTCTACGCTCGGTTCGTTACGAAAATTCAAAATCTACGGTTGGAGCATTGAATGAAGTTTGACATAATCATAATCTAGAATGCTTTTTGAGTGCCTTTGAAGAGTTCCAAGTCGATGGTAATTGTTTTTATATTTTTTTCAAGAGGAGGAAATTTTTATAAATTTTCTTAACTCTGCGCTCAGTTCGTTACGAAAATTCAAAATCTACGGTTGGAGTATTGAATGGATTTTGACATAATCATAATCTAGAATGTGTTTTGAGTGCCTTTGAGGAGTTTCAAGTCGATGGCAATTGTTTTTATATTTTTTTCAAGAGGAGGAAATTTTTACAATTTTCTTATCTCCACGCGCGGTTCGTTGCGAAAATTCAAAATCTACGGTTGGAGCATTGAATGGATTTTAACATAATCATAATCTAGAATGTGTTTTGATTGCCTTTGAAGAGTTTCAAGTCGATGGCAATTGTTTTTATATTTTTTTCAAGAGGAGGAAATTTTTACAATTTTCTTATCTCCACGCTCGGTTCGTTGCGAAAATTCAAAATCTACGGTTGGAGCATTGAATGGATTTTAACATAATCATAATCTAGAATGTGTTTTGAGTGCCTTTGAAGAGTTTCAAGTCGATGGAAATTGTTTTTATATTTTTTTCAACAGGAGGAAATTTTTACAATTTTCTTAACTCCGCGCACGGTTTGTTGCGAAAATTCAAAATCTACGGTTGGAGCATTGAATGGATTTTGACATAATCATAATCTAGAATGTGTTTTAAGTGCATTTGAAAAGCTTCAAGTCGATGGCAATTGTTTTTATATTTTTTTCAAGAGGAGGAAATTTTTACAACTTTCTTAACTCTACGCTCGATTCTTTACGAAAATTCAAAATCTACGGTTGCAGCATTGAATGGATTCTTACATAATCATAATCTAGAATGTGTTTTGAGTGCCTTTGAGGAGTTTCAAGTCGATGGCAATTGTTTTTATATTTTTTTCAAGAGGAGGAAATTTTTACAATTTTCTTATCTCCACGCTCGGTTCGTTGCGAAAATTCAAAATCTACGGTTGGAGCATTGAATGGATTTTAACATAATCATAATCTAGAATGTGTTTTGAGTGCCTTTGATGAGTTTCAAGTCGATGGAAATTGTTTTTATATTTTTTTCAACAGGAGGAAATTTTTACAATTTTCTTAACTCCGCGCACGGTTTGTTGCGAAAATTCAAAATCTACGGTTGGAGCATTGAATGGATTTTGACATAATCATAATTTAGAATGTGTTTTAAGTGCATTTGAAAAGCTTCAAGTCGATGGCAATTGTTTTTATATTTTTTTCAAGAGGAGGAAATTTTTACAACTTTCTTAACTCTACGCTCGATTCTTTACGAAAATTCAAAATCTACGGTTGCAGCATTGAATGGATTCTTACATAATCATAATCTAGAATGTGTTTTGAGTGCCTTTGAGGAGTTTCAAGTCGATGGCAATTGTTTTTATATTTTTTTCAAGAGGAGGAAATTTTTACAATTTTCTTATCTCCACGCTCGGTTCGTTGCGAAAATTCAAAATCTACGGTTGGAGCATTGAATGGATTTTAACATAATCATAATCTAGAATGTGTTTTGAGTGCCTTTGAAGAGTTTCAAGTCGATGGCAATTGTTTTTATATTTTTTTCAAGAGGAGGAAATTTTTATAAATTTTCTTAACTCTCGCTCGGTTCGTTGCGAAAATTGAAAATCTACGGTTGGAGCATTGAATGGATTTTTACATAATCATAATCTATAATGTGTTTCGAGTGCCTTTGAAGAGTTTCAAGTCGATGGCAATTGTTTTTATATTTTTTTCAACAGCAGGAAATTTTTATAAATTTTCTTAACTCTACGCTCGATTTTTTACGAAAATTCAAAATCTACGGTTGGAGCATTGAATGGATTTTTACATAATCATAATCTAGAATGTGTTTTGAGTGCCTTTGAGGAGTTTCAAGTCGATGGCAATTGTTTTTATATTTTTTTCAACAGCAGAAAATTTTTATAAATTTTCTTAACTCTACGCTCGGTTCGTTGCAAAAATTTAAAATCTACGGATGGAGCATTGAATGGATTTTGACATAATCATAATCTAGAATGTGTTTTGAGTGCCTTTGAAGAGTTTCAAGTCGATGGCAATTGTTTTTATATTTTTTTCAACAGGAGGAAATTTTTATAAATTTTCTTAACTCTCGCTCGGTTCGTTGCGAAAATTCAAAATCTACGGTTGGAGCATTGAATGGATTTTGACATAATCATAATCTAGAATGTGTTTTGAGTGCCTTTGAAAAGTTTCAAGTCGATGGCAATTGTTTTTATATTTTTTTCTTTCAAGAGGAGGAAATTTTTACAATTTTCTTAACTCCACGCTCGATTCTTTACGAAAATTCAAAATCTACGGTTGGAGGATTGAATGGATTTTGACATAATCATAATCTAGAATGTGTTTTGAGTGCCTTTGAAAAGTTTCAAGTCAATGGCAATTGTTTTTATATTTTTTTCAAGAGGAGGAAATTTTTACAATTTTCTTAACTCCACGCTCGATTCTTTACGAAAATTCAAAATCTACGGTTAGAGCATTGAATGGATTTTTACATAATCATAATCTAGAATGTGTTTTGATTGCCTTTGAAGAGTTTCAAGTCGATAGCAATTGTTTTTATATTTTTTTCTACAGGAGGAAATTTTTACAATTTTTTTAACTCTACGCTCGGTTCATTGCGAAAATTCAAAATCTACGGATGGAGCATTGAATGGATTTTGACATAATCATAATCTATAATGTGTTTCGAGTGCCTTTGAAGAGTTTCAAGTCGATGGCAATTGTTTTTATATTTTTTTCAACAGCAGGAAATTTTTACAATTTTCTTAACTCCACGCACGGTTCGTTGCGAAAATTCAAAATCTACGGATGGAGCATTGAATGGATTTTGACATAATCATAATCTAGAATGTGTTTTGAGTGCCTTTGAAGAGTTTCAAGTCGATGGCAATTGTTTTTATATTTTTTTCAAGAGGAGGAAATTTTTACAATTTTCTTAACTCCACGCACGGTTCGTTGCGAAAATTCAAAATCTACGGTTGGAGCATTTAATGGATTTTGACATAATCATAATCTAGAATGTGTTTTGAGTGCATTTGAAGAGTTTCAAATCGATGGCAATTGTTTTTATATTTTTTTCAACAGCAGGAAATTTTTAAAAATTTTCTTAACTCTACGCTCGGTTCGTTGCGAAAATTCAAAATCTACGGTTGGAGCATTTAATGGATTTTGACATAATCATAATCTAGAATGTGTTTTGAGTGCCTTTGAAAAGTTTCAAGTCGATGGCAATTGTTTTTATATTTTTTTCAACAGCAGGAAATTTTTAAAAATTTTCTTAACTCTACGCTCGGTTCTTTGCGAAAATTCAAAATTTTCGGTTGGAGCATTAAATGGATTTTGACATAATCATAATCTAGAATGTGTTTTGAGTGCCTTTGAAGAGTTTCAAGTCGATGGCAATTGTTTTTATATTTTTTTCAAGAGGAGGAAATTTTTACAATTTTCTTAACTCCACGCACGGTTCGTTGCGAAAATTCAAAATCTACGGTTGGAGCATTGAATGGATTTTTACATAATCATAATCTAGAATGTGCATTTTTTTCTTACTTATTAGACCAGACATCTGTTTGTGTTATGCAAATGCACAACTGTGGCAGTTTTCCACGCCACCGACGAGATGGCAGTAAAACGTTTAATCGACCCACTATTTACGTGTTTGCAAAACACCATTAACGATATAAAAGCGTCGAATTTTACTTAATAACGAGATAATTTTCTTTTTGGGAATGTTAACTGTTAAATTTTATTTCGTAAAATTCCAAGGTTTCACTTAATAAAACGGGTATTTGTGAAATTTTCGGATAAAATACGACTCCGCGTTATCTCGTAATATCTGGAATAATAATCACGATTACTTTTTTTCATTTCTTCGCTTTAGAATTCCTTAATCAGCAGTTAAAATTAATTATTGGTAGCGTACAATATGCTTAAATACTTGCGAATTAATTATCAATACTACAATTAATAAGTAATTCTCATGACCTCCTTACAATTAGGGAATTTGATCCGTTGATTTTGTTTTAAATTTTATTTGTTACTTTTACTTACAAGATTATCTATACGTATAACATTAATTTTATCTTACAACAACTGATATTTGCTATATTGTATTATTATTTTAAAATCCGTTTTAAGAACTAATTCTTAACTATCAAAGGTTTGTATTTCATTTGACACATCACAACATATTCTCTTAAGTTCTTATGATTTATGCATTTTTCTAAGAAACGCATTCAAGCAGCAATTATGCATCGATACCAGCTGCAACGTAGAATAATTTTATGCAGTTATTTCAATTAAAGGAAGCCATAAATCTGGATAGCTCGATATTTCAATTATCGAGTATTCAAATATGCAATTTATTTGCTCTGGAATTGCTGATGATGTATGCTCTTTATTCAGAAAGATGAAGGTTTAATATTACTAGAGTATTTTAAAATTTTGTTAAAACTAATTATCAAGTCAAAAATAATAAGGACGTAGCCAAGACTTTTTCCGCAGGTATTGTAAGTTTGTTAATGCGTTAAAAATTGCTCCTTTTCAAAATTATTTAGTTTAGGGAACATTATTCTTTCAAAATAATTTTGGTTTTTAAAAACCCAACAATTTTCTTGCGAGTTGCGAATTTTTTTAAATTCTAAATTTTTAGAAAAAAATTGAAATGAATATAAATCGTGCGCGTAAAATTCTACAAGTAATTTTATTTAGTTTAGGGAACATCATTCTTTCGAAATTTTCACTCGAGTAGTACACAATTCGAAAACTAACATCTTCAAAAATTCACAACTCGCGAAATAATTGGTGTATTTTCAAAAATTACACTTAATTTATTAAAACAATGATTTGCAAATCTAGTTTAATTTTTGTAGAACTTAGTCGACACGTTTTATATTTTTTTCTCGAGTATTACACAATTGGAAATCTAAAATTTTCAAAAATTCACAACTCACGAAATAATTATTGGATTTTCAAAAACTGCATTTAATTTGATAAAACAATGATTTGCAAATCTAGTTTAATTTTTGTAGAATTAAGTCGACACGTTTTTTATTTTTTTTTAATTTTTTTCTCTAGTATTACACAATTCGAAAACTAAAATCTTCAAAAATTCACAACTAACGAAATAATTATTAGATTTTCAAAAACTGCATTTAATTTGATAAAACAATGATTTGCAAATCTAGTTTAATTTTTGTAGAATTTAGTCGACACGTTTAATATTTTTTTTTTTAATTTCTCGAGTATTACACAATTCGAAAACTAAAATTTAAAAAAATTCACAACTCACGAAATAATTATTGGATTTTCAAAAACTGCACTTTATTTGATAAAACAATGATTTGCAAATCTAGTTTAATTTTTGTAGAATTCAGTCGACACGTTTTATATTTTTTTCTCGAGTATTACACAATAGGAAAACTTAAATTTTCAAAAATTCACAACTCACGAAATAATTATTGGATTTTCAAAAACTGCACTTAGTTTAATAAAACAATGATTTGCAAATCTAGTTTAATTTTTGTAGAATTTAGTCGACACGTTTTATATATTTTTTTAAATTTTTGTCTCGAGTATTACACAATTCGAAAACTAAAATCTTCAAAAATTCACAACTCACGAAATAATTATTGGATTTTCAAAAACTGCACCTAATTTGATAAAACAATGATTTGCAAATCTAGTTTAATTTTTGTAGAATGTAGTCGACACGTTTTATATTTTTTTTAAATTTTTTTTCTCGAGTATTACACAATTCGAAAACTAAAATTTTCAAAAATTCACAACTCACGAAATAATTATTGGATTTTAAAAAATTGCACTTAATTTAATAAAACAATGATTTGCAAATCTAGTTTAATTATTGTAGAATTTAGTCGATGCGTTTTATATTTTTTTCTCGAGTATTACACAATTCGAAAACTAAAATCTTCAAAAATTCACAACTCGCGAAATAATTATTGAATTTTCAAAAACTGCACTTAATTTGATAAAACAATGATTTGAAAATCTAGTTTAATTTTTGTACAATTTAGTCGACACGTTTTATATATTTTTTTGTTTTTTTGCTCGAATATTACACAATTCGAAAACTAAAATTTTTAAAAATTCACAAGTCGCGAAATAATTGGCGTAAAAGTGAAGCTCCACTCGCCACCCAAGATGAAGAAGCCCAGGCCTTCGCCGATTCTTTTTTTATTTTTTGCTTGAATATTACACAATTTGAAAAATAAAATCTTCAAAAATTCACAACTCGCGAAATAATTATTGGATTTTCAAAAACCGCTCTTAATTTGATAAAACAATGATTTGCAAATCTAGTTTAATTTTTGTAGAATTTAGTCAACACGTTTTATATTTTTTTTTAATTTTTTGCTCGAATATTACACAATTCGAAAACTAAAATTTTAAAAAATTCACAAGTCGCAAAATAATTACTGGATTTTCAAAAACTGCACTTAATTTGATAAAACAATGATTTGAAAATCTAGTTTAATTTTTGTAGAATTTAGTCGATACGTTTTATATTTTTTTCTCGAGTATTACACAATTGGAAACCTAAAATTTTCAAAAATTCACAACTCACGAAATAATTATTGGATTTTCAAAAACTGCATTTAACTTGATAAAACAATGATTTGCAAATCTAGTTTAATTTTTGTAGAATTTAGTCGACACGTTTTATATATTTTTTTTTTAATTTCTCGAGTATTACACAATTTGAAAACTAAAATCTTCAAAAATTCACAACTCACGAAATAATTATTGGATTTTCAAAAACTGCACTTAATTTGATAAAACAATGATTTGCAAATCTAGTTTAATTTTTGTAGAATTTAGTCGACACGTTTTATATATTTTTTTATTTTTTGCTTGAATATTACACAATTCGAAAACTAAAATTTTAAAAAATTCACAACTCACGAAATAGTCATTGGATTTTCAAAAACTGCACTTAATTTGATAAAACAATGATTTGCAAATCTAGTTTAATTTTTGTAGAATTTAGTCGATACGTTTTATATTTTTTTTTTTAATTTTTTTCTTGAGAATTACACAATTAGAAAACTAAAATTTTCAAAAATTCACAACTCACGAAATAATTATTGGATTTTCAAAAACTGCACTTAGTTTAATGAAACAATGATTTGCAAATCTAGTTTAATTTTTGTAGAATTTAGTCGACACATTTTATATTTTTTTTAAAAAATTTTCTCGAGTATTACACAATTCGAAAACTAAAATCTTCAAAAATTCACAACTCACGAAATAATTATTGGATTTTCAAAAACTGCACTTAATTTGATAAAACAATTATTTGCAAATCTAGTTTAATTTTTGTAGAATTTAGTCGATACGTTTTATATTTTTTTTTTAAATTTTTTTCTCGAGTATTACACAATTAGAAAACTAAAATTTTCAAAAATTCACAACTCACGAAATAATTATTGGATTTTCAAAAACTGCACTTAGTTTAATGAAACAATGATTTGCAAATCTAGTTTAATTTTTGTAGAATTTAGTCGACACATTTTATATTTTTTTAAAAAATTTTTCTCGAGTATTACACAATTCGAAAACTAAAATCTTCAAAAATTCACAACTCACGAAATAATAATTGGATTTTCAAAAACTGCACTTAATTTGATAAAACAATGATTTGCAAATCTAGTTTAATTTTTGTAGAATTTAGTCGATACGTTTTATATTTTTTTTTTAAATTTTTTTCTTGAGAATTACACAATTAGAAAACTAAAATTTTCAAAAATTCACAACTCACGAAATAATTATTGGATTTTCAAAAACTGCACTTAGTTTAATGAAACAATGATTTGCAAATCTAGTTTAATTTTTGTAGAATTTAGTCGACACATTTTATATTTTTTTAAAAAAATTTTCTCGAGTATTACACAATTCGAAAACTAAAATCTTCAAAAATTCACAACTCACGAAATAATAATTGGATTTTCAAAAACTGCACTTAATTTGATAAAACAATGATTTGCAAATCTAGTTTAATTTTTGTAGAATTTAGTCGACACGTTTTATATTTTTTTAAAAAAAATTTCTCCAGTATTACACAATTCGAAAACTAAAATTTTCAAAAATTCACAACTCACGAAATAATAATTGGATTTTCAAAAACTGCACTTAATTTGATAAAACAATGATTTGCAAATCTAGTTTAATTTTTGTAGAATTTAGTCGACACGTTTTATATTTTTTTTTTATTTTTTGCTCAAATATTACACAATTCGAAAACAAAATTTTTTAAAAATTCACAAGTCGCGAAATAATTGGCGCAAAAGTAAAGCTCCACTCACCACCCAAGATGAAGAATCCCAGGCCTTCGCCGATTCTTTGGAAACCACCTACGACACCTCTCGAGTCCCAAAATGTTTAAAAGCCCACCTCCAGTATACCATGCCCTCTCTATCAGATCCAGAATTTCAACTCTGCCCGACGATCCAAAATTTCCCGAAAGTCAGCGAAACTATCGTCTGAGGCTGCAAGTCAGCACTACGAGCGGACCAAGTAGCCAGTACCCTGCTGGCTTACCTCCCCGTGGAAGCACAGGAATGCCTGGCCAAACTGTGTACCATCAGAAGACGTCAATTCCTGCCACCCCATCACGCTCCTGAGCTTCGCCCGGAAAAAATCCGAGAGGCTCATCCTTAGGAGTATACAAGACCACTGCGATAATATTATACTACCAGAACACCAGTTCGGATTCAGGGCAGGAAGATCGAAGGGACTTCTACATGAGGCCCCAGAAGCGTCAACAAGGGCCATGTGTACTACGTCCTGTTCCTGGATTTCAAACGAGAAAATCCAGGAAATCAAGTAACTACTTTCCTTTCACCGCCCGAGTAGGGCTACCCCAAGGATCCATCCTCTCACCTGCCCATTCAGCATCTTCATTTCTTTATGCTGTAGAGGCGTATGTCTACACTGCTCCGGCGAGAAAACATATTTGAAATTAAGCAATGACATGAAAACATATAGTTAAACAGAATAAAAAACTCCGTACTTATTAACCTTGGTGGTACTAGTGGCGAACGCTCCATGATGCATTATCAAACATTTTTAGTATGTAATGTAATAGAGCAGCAAAAAAATAAGTCAGGAGTCAGCCGTGTGAAGTATTTTTTTCTCGATAAGAAACATATTCTCTAAAATAATTTGGGGAGCCAATATTTGAACATTAACCCCTATCGTGCGTAAACCAATTCTACTCCCTATATATTTAAAATATTTTCGACAATGGGTTGCAATTTTTGTTGAATATTACAAACTGGTAAATTGATTACAAAAAATCGCACTGTATGGGAGAAACAAATCTGCAATATTTTAATTCTCTATATTTCTTGAAACTGCAACCGCGTCTCTTTGACTCCTCTTATATATACATTTATCAATTGTCTTACCGTTATAAATATTACAAGTAATCGTGCATACACATGTAAAAACCTTTTTTACAAGACAATACATACAAAATTACTTCATGGTAGGTGTGACGGACAAGTTGATTAGCCCACGTAAAAGTCACCCGCTGCGATGATCGTCAATATTTAAAACCGATAACGATTAATTTCGGATTTCATTTAATCTCCGAGTATCAACGCATCAGAGTTGAAAGAAGGCGAACGAGACGGAATAAAAGGAGAGCGACCGCTCATCACAAGGACGTTTCAGTTTGTATCCGTTTTTTTTTTCTCTTTAATTCTTGAACGCATAACGGTAAAAGTTGTAGATGAAAATTATAAAGTCACGGACACAATTGTTGTTTTCGGTCCCATTACGTGGTCGTTAGTACGAATTTAATTTATAATTAGCGGTGGCTTACAGTAGACATTTGTCATCGAAGTGAAAGAAAGTTGTTTATGTAAATTTTAGAATTATTAGTACTTTTTTTTTAGAGTACAACACGTGTGTGTTCATTTCCTAGTTTTAAATAAGTGTTGTATTTGATGATGAATATTATAGCCCGTTCTCTGGAATCTGGCGGCTATGGTCGTAAAAGAGCTCGATAAGTAGGGGATGTAATATTTTTTATCTCAAACCAATCTTTGTTGAGAAGTACTGGTGTAAAAGAAGGAGCGAAGGACAGTAATAAATGTATGGGATGCAATTAGACGAACCACGAATACCTTTTCTTCGAGGGTGCGTCGACCGTTTTACGACCTCGGCCGCCAGATTCCACCGAATAGGCTATAGATGATTTGATGACAATTGGTTCAAGGTACGTCCATTTTGTAATGATTGTAATTTTAAAATGGTAATTGTAAAATGTGCAGTAAAGCAAATCAGCACACGCGGCGGATAAACGGAATAATTACGAATGTAATTATCCTTGCAAAATCTCTCTCGTATTGTTAGACGATGATTTTTGCACGTCGGTGTTACAGAAGAAGGATACGCAAGGAGAGATATATTGAAATGAATGCAGTGTAATGGCGGTTATAAGTCAGTGATTTAAGGTGTGTGTGGAGTGCAGAGAGTATGTGAGTTACGGTAAAGTAATCTCGACTTGCGCAATTGTGGCGTCTGTTTTGTCACGAATTCATGATCGCATAATTTATAATGCGGCATTCCAAACTCTCATAATTCCTGGATTCAATTGCTTGTCCTCTCCGGCGGGGTACCTTCCTTATTTATTTCATACCACCACGTGATCCGGTACATCACATGGCGAATCCGTGACGAACATTACTTGCAGGGCCGTCTTAATACATTTATGCGCCATGGGCTAAAAAATATCACGCGCCGTATGTTATTGAAGACAAATAATTTAGTAAATGAAGTTAGCATAAATAAAAATTATAAAAATTAAAAAAAAATTAATTATTATAAAAGTTAATAAACACGAAATATAGCCTGAATATGTTAAATTAAGTATATTTGTTTTTGTTACATAAAATGTTGAGTGACTTCTTTTAGCCCATAATTATTTGGCACACATTTAATAACATGTAACTATTTTCAAAGTTCGCATATCGCCATAAAAAATATAAGCACATGAATAGTTTCCTCATTAACCATACTAACTTATAAAAAAATAAAATTCGGATCACCGCCCCCCGAACACTATAAAAATAATTAATTTCCGCCCTCGCGCCTCGAATTCGCGCAGAGTCCCAACAAATGGAAAATTTCTATAAGTTCGCATATCGCCATAAAAAATATGAGCACATGAATAGTTTCCTCATTAACCATAATAACTTATAAAAAAAGAAAATTCGGATCACCGCCCCCTGAACACTATAAAAATAATTAATTTCCACCCTCGCGCCTCGAATTCGCGCAGAGTCCCAACAAATGGAAAATTTCTATAAGTTTGCATACCGCCATAAAAAATATAAGCACATGAATAGTTTCCTCATTAACCATAATAACTTATAAAAAAATAAAATTCGGATCACCGCCCCCTGAACACTATAAAAATAATTAATTTCCACCCTCGCGCCTCGAATTCGTGCAGAGTCCCAACAAATGGAAAATTTCTATAAGTTTGCATGTCGCCATAAAAAATATAAGCACATGAATAGTTTCCTCATTAACCATAATAACTTATAAAAAAAGAAAATTCGGATCACCGCCCCCTGAACACTATAAAAATAATTAATTTCCACCCTCGCGCCTCGAATTCGCGCAGAGTCCCAACAAATGGAAAATTTCTATAAGTTTGCATACCGCCATAAAAAATATAAGCACATGAATAGTTTCCTCATTAACCATACTAACTTATAAAAAAATAAAATTCGGATCACCGCCCCCTGAACACTATAAAAATAATTAATTTCCACCCTCGCGCCTCGAATTCGCGCAGAGTCCCAACAAATGGAAAATTTCTATAAGTTCGCATACCGCCATAAAAAATATGAGCACATGAATAGTTTCCTCATTAACCATACTAACTTATAAAAAAATAAAATTCGGATCACCGCCCCCTGAACACTATAAAAATAATTAATTTCCACCCTCGCGCCTTGAATTCGTGCAGAGTCCCAACAAATGGAAAATTTCTATAAGTTTGCATACCGCCATAAAAAATATAAGCACATGAATAGTTTCCTCATTAACCATACTAACTTATAAAAAAATAAAATTCGGATCACCGAATTCGATGCTATTTTTCTATCCCCCTTTACCCAAAATTAAAAAAACATTCAAGAAAAAAAAAACGTATCCATGCTGAAGGCTAAACTTAGTGAAGTCAAGAGTACCTGTTTCCATTCAATTGATGTTGTTGAATTCCTTAGAAGTCGAATTACTTAAATAACAGTGCATATCCGAGGGCAAATTTAAATAAAGTTCGAGATTTAACTATTTTTTGACCATTGATACTACTTCAAGGAGTCAAATGTTTGATTTGATTTTTTTCGATTTTTTTTTCATGTTCCATCTGAAAGATAATTGGATTCTACTTAAGAATACGTTACTAAATACAGGGTGTGCCATTTGAAAAAACGAAGTTATTTAACTTTATAAGTTCGGTTTTTCTACCGCATTTTTTATCACCCTGTATAATTTTTTGTATGAAATCATGGTTGGCTCTATAGTTCGAACCTTCAAGCAAATCATTGAAATGATTTTAATCGTTCAACGTCAATCACTGGGGCAAAAATAAAATTTCACCCAGACCATGCATTTCAACAAATCTTCAAATATTTCGAAAACGGAAAACAATAGGTATAGGGAGTATTAATGTAACTCACCTTTATTTGCTCCATATAATTCAAAAATGACAAAAAATACAGGGTGTTCTATTTAAAAAAAAAACATAAGTTTGGTCTGTAACTTTGTTATGAGACACCCTGTATGAATTTAAATATTTTTAGGGCATGCAGCTCACTATTATACACAACTTTTGTATAAAACATTTTTCGAAATTTTGAAAAATAAGCACGTGATTGACCGTTCCCTGAGCTTTGAAACACCCTGTATAAATAAATATTCAGAAATTAATACAAATAGTTAAATGATACCTCCGGCAGAATGGACCAGCTTCCCATGCCAAATAAAAAAAAAATCGGATTCAGAGAGTGGATAATTCTATTTAATTTATCGGGGGTAATACCACAAGAGGTTTAATTTGACCGGATAAATTTTATTTGTTTGCACGAGCCATTGAATCGATACAAATTTCGAGAATGAATTGAGATGGAAAAATTTTGCCCAATCTCAATTCATTCAAGAAAATTTGCGATGAAATGACGAGTGCCTAAAATTAAATTTATCCTGCCGAAATTATAGCGAGTGGTATTTGTTAAGATAATTTAACGAATAAGAACTATATATATATATATATATATATATATATTAGCAATTTATATTAATTAAAATTACAATGGGCGAAAGATCATTGTTTATTTCTAATGGAATTGGATGAAGCACCAATCGTCAAAATCGTGTGTGGGTAAAATGAAAATGGTTGAGTGCCACGGGAATAGTGAAATTCGCACCTGCGCGTTTGCGAGTGGTAAAAACACTGAGATCTAGGCATTAAAATAATATTTATAATTATTGATTTTTATAAGTAAATATTATTACTTCATTTAGTATACATTCTATACATTTCTGGCGTTTCTTGTATTATATTATAGGTTATAATTTTCTCACACACACACACCACAAGCGATACAAGTTAGGAGACCAATAACGGCTGATCGTTTAATCGCCGTTGCACTTATTTCCGACACACATAAAAGAGAAGACGCCAAGTGCACAAATACAAAAATGTTTATTTTATACTATTAAAACATGATAGAACAAGATGGATATTAAATGCAATCCAATTCTGCATTTCACACATTGTGGCAGCTCTACCGTACACTTGCGACATCTCACGGCACTAGACCGAAGTAGGAAATACCATGTGGGGCTTTAATTGTAAATGTACGTAACTAAATGTGTATTATTGGCGAATGGACAATACTTACTCAACTTATACATCGATCGGAATGAAAATCCTGAAATAATTTTCCGAAACGGATTTCAATTATATTTCACCGCAGAGGTATTCAGAACTGACACGAACTGCCAGGGTACAACTAAAGTCAGCTGTTTACTAAAATTGTTAATATAGAGATCGTTGTCATGGTGAAGGTAAATAAATTTTTAACCATTTGCAATTTTTTTTGTTTTAAATGGACCTTTTTATACATGAGTTGAATTATCAAGGACATTTTGCTGTAAGTTTAATATTTAAAACATATGCGTGACTTTTGACGCACACTATATTATTCTCAGTTTGGAACAGTTAAAAAGTTGGGATCGGATTGGAAGTTATACAATATTAAGGAATTAGAAACAGTTTTCAAAAAAATCGCAGGTTTACAGAATTTAAAACGAATTACTCTTGTTAAAACCACTAATAATAGAAACCAACTTTTGACAATTACATATTTACGTCGGATAATGAAAATATTACAAAAACCACAAAAAAGTTTGATTAATTTTACTTTAACTGAAATTGTAATACAAAAGCATCTGAATTTAAAAAAAGAAAAATGATGTGAGAAACTTGCTTGTTAAACAATTCGGCGAGGAGTGGGTCAGTATAATGAATGATAGCAAGTTATGATGTTACATGTTATATTGCATGGAAATATTATATTTAAAATAATCGATTCTGCTGTTACTCGTATAATAGTATAGTAGCACTCACCTGTACCCTTTGAATTGCAAACCATGAGAATCTGTAAACAGAAACAAATCAACACTAGAGATAAAACGCCATATTTATGTGGAAAATTGCTTGTGATACGCAACGTACCCATGTTGAAAATGTATGAAAATACAAACCCAGTTGGAAATTTGCATTTAGCAGCACTTACACACGGCCATAAAACGATGATTTATACTTCGCATTGCTAAGTACAACACGTAAACCAATTTATATTTATAATTCATATGCAACAGATAGACAATATTGCCTTGCTTCATCTTCACCATTTGATAATCGTAAAATATTACACAAACCTATAGAAAAGAGAGATATGCAACTAGCGAAAAATATCGAAGACAATTATACAGCCGAGCCTTCGGATTGTGTATAAGTTAATTTGCACATATCCATCGAAATTATAGTGCAGTGTACAATTATTATGTAGATATTTGACAGGGACTGGTGATCATATTTACGATGTATCTTATTTCCTATTTGAAGCAACAATAATTCCGCATCGGAATCCGACATTCCCATTGCCCATTAAATGTACATATTCTGCGGGTGATGATTTATAGTAATTGCCGACTAAATATCTATTACGTAGGAACTTATTGAAAACTTGCAAGGGACTGCATGAGTAATGTGTGTTATGATATATGGGATAATAATATTTTGCAGGTGTGTAGCACTATTGTGATTGATCTTTATTTAGTACCTGCTGAATAGGCAAATTGTTGCATTAAAATGCATTACATTTTTTTTAACCAAAAATGTAATATATGCATTTAGGCAACGGCGCACAGTGTGTCCGATTGAGCAAAACGCGGCCATCCGCGGGGCGGGAGGGTTGTTTTTCAAATTCGAAAAAATTTTGATCATTTTTGTGGTAATAACAAACATTTTTGTAAAAAAGCGCTGCCGCGCGAATATTTTCCAGCCCAGTCAACTTATTGACGATTTGGCCCGCCTCGCGACATTAAAAAATCATTTTCTCACGGAGTTGGTTCGATATTTAAAAAAAAATGATTTCCTCTTGTAGACAAAACTTGGGGCTACATTTTAGTGCTAATTATAGGATGGACAAATTTGAAATACGTTTTTGCGAGTTGCGCAAAGTTAAAATTTATATTTTAAAATTATGTGAATTCATAAATTTATAACTCCTTAAATAATAATGATAATCATTTGGTTATTTATTTATCCGAAGCGGAGATCATCTAGCTTTTATAGAAAACAACAATAGATATATATTTTAAACAATTACGAAAACATGTTTATTTAAACGCGCATCGATTTTCGTTCAAAATTCACTTCTTGAAATTGCTCAATTACTCGTTAATCATAAACACTACTTCGTTGAAATTCTAGACTTCGAGGTTTTAGAGTATAAGGAACTTGATGCTGTACTCAGTTTTATAAATAATTCAAGTTGAAATCGACCCTCCCGCCCCGCGGTTGGCCGCGTTTTGCTCAATCGGCACTGTGCGGCGGCTCGTGGAATGTGTTGATGGTAGAGCCACTTATACTAGGGTGACCATACGTCCAGTTTTTAACGGAATTCTGCTTTTTCTTAGATTCGTATACCGCTGTACCGAAAAACTCAAAACGTTACGCGAAATTGTCTGAAAGGCTGATATGTGCGGGAGTGTTAGTAAACTATTAATATTTATATAACTCTATCAATCTAGTTAATAGTTAAATTTATTTATGGTGGTTTTTAAATAAAATTGATTTTTTCAATTTATTTTAGAATTCAGAAATAAAAATCCAATAAAATTCGAAAGAAGAGATTCGTTCCCCGTTCTGTTTTTAAAAGATGCTTCTGAAATAGGAAAAGTGGATTGCATTGTATGCAAGACGCTCATGGAGTACAGTGCGTCTACCGAGCCGCGGCAGTGGTAACATTTGCGTAGACTGAGAAACTATTCTAAGATAATTATGAGTTTCTCTTGAAGAGACCAGTTAGCCGCAGCTCGGTGGATGCACTGTACATGCTGATATAAACAAAAAAATGGTGAAGTGGCCATCATGTTACTTTCTCCGACTTTATATTTACGTTTTCATGGGTTTATTTTCAATTGAAATCATATTTTAAATGTACATCGAGCGTTGCGTAAACTCGGATGAAACTGACGTTTAAAACGTCAAAATCATGAAAAATTCTAAAACTCGGTTTACTCAAAAACTAACGAGATTTCGAAAAAAACTTATTCTTTAGAAGTTGTTCATTTTAGCATTCTGTACAATTATTATTAACATAACATTTATGTAACTATTATAGTTTTATAATTATAAACCAAAAATTAAAAAAATAATAATAAATTTTTTTCTCGAATAAAAATGATTTTATGAAAAATGTTTTCAAGCAAAAGATGTTCATTTCTTTGTTGTCTTCAAAGTTTGTTTGAATATTTTTGTGATATTTTTCATATTTAAGAAAATATTGGCAAAAAACAAAAAACAATTAAGGTAAACGCCCACTTCCGGTGTACGAAATTTTACCAAAAGCTTTTCAGTTCTTCAGATTATCAAATAAGATGGATGTTCAAAGTTTCATATCAATTGCTCTATTAGTTTTTGAGATACAGCGCACACACTGTAACGGAGAAAGTAAAAAAACATTTATTGGCTGTGTCTGTTCGTGAAAAAGTAACAATACACCAGTTGGTTTAACAGACGAGGGCAAACTCGATGCGGCAGAATAAGAGTTGTTTAGTTTTCACACAATTAAGCATAACCATTTATTCAGATCCATGGATTGTACATCGTCTTCAATTTAAAAAAATACTCGAAAATCGATTAATCTTTCAGTTTGGGAAAGATTCAAGTTTTATCTTTAAGAATGTGTAGTTGATTTTGACCCCAAGTACAACTCACCCCCCGTAACAACGCGATGGAAACAAAATGTTTTTTTATGTAAAAAATTGTCCAACAAAAAAAAAATCGGCGGGAAATTTCACCACAATGGCAGAAAAATATAATCAATTTTCTTCAAATTCCTTACAAATTACAGGATATGTAAAGCTAATCAATAAATAAATAAATAAATAAATAAAGGCGCAAAATGTAATTTTTTCAAAACTGCATAACCTTGCGCCAAATCATCGCATCGACTTGAATTTTGGAGAAAATTGGAGGAAAACGATTTAACTTTATTGCCATGCTGACCGATTGAGTCCACGATTTTTTTTGCACACGGTACAAGAAACCAAATTTGCACATTTAAACTTCAAAAACATTTTTTTTCCTTTAGGGGGTGGCAGGGGGTGGAATCGTTTTAGCAACAAAACAATTCACATGGCGTTGAAGAGAAAATTTGAAACTGTTCAGACTGCAAAAGTTCATCGATTTTGGTGCAAAATTACTCAAGTTATGGCCAAAAAAGTGATTTTTTTCAAAAATTCATAACTTTGCTCCAAATCATCGAAACGACTCGAATTTTTAAAGCATTTGAAGGAAATTGATTAAATTTTTCTGCCTTTGTGGTGAAATTTCCCGCCGATTTTTTTTTGTGCACGGTACAGCTTGTCAAATTTGGACAATTTTTTACATAAAAAACATTTTTACTTTCTCCGTCACGAAGTACGAGAAAGTATTGTGATCGTGATTTTTTTTTCAAAAATTTTTTTTACGGAAATATCCGTTTTGGGGTCCCTAGATGCCATTTCAACAATTTCTGGAAAAAAAAAAATTGTGTCTGTGTGTGTGTGTGTGTGTCTGTGTGTGTGTGTGTGTCTGTGCGCGCTGTATCTCAAAAACTAATAGACCAATTGATATGAAACTTTGAACATAAGTTTTATTTGATAATCCGAAGAACTGAAAAGCTTTTGGTAAAATTTCGTACACCGGAAGTGGGTGTTTACCTTAACTGTTTTTTGTTTTTTGCCAATATTTTCTTAAATATGAAAAATATCACAAAAACATTTAAACAAATATTGAAGACAATAAAGAAATGCGATTATTTTGTTTGAAAACATTTTTCATAAAATCATTGTTATTCGAGAAAAAAATTTATCATTTTTTTTTTCATTTTTGGTATACAATTATGAAACGCTAATAGTTACAGCAAATTTATGTTAATAATAATTGTAGAGAATGACAAAATGAACAATTTATGAAGAATAAGTTTTTTTCTAAATCTCTTTAGTTTTTGAGTAAACTGAGTTTTTGAATTTGAAGTACATTTTTACGTCTTTCATAATTTTGACGTTTTAAACGTCAGTTTTATCCGAGTCTACGAAACGTTCGATGCACACTTAAAATATGATTTAAATTGAAAATAAACCATGGAAGCGTAATTATAAATGATACCATCAAGTCGGAGAAAGTAACATGATGGCCACATCACCATTTTTTTTCCATCGCGTTGTTACGGGGGGTGGGTTGCACTTGGGGTCAAAATCAACTACACATTCTTAAAGATAAAACTTGAATCTTTCCCGAACTGAAAGATTCATCGATTTTCGACCAAATTGAACCAAGTTACGACGAGTTTTTCGCGATTTTTCGAGTGGCGCTTTTTTTTTGACAGATGATAGTCTTTGTGATGAATGTAACCACTTGGTAAATGTAATAAATACGAGACTTGCGGAATGGAATGAGAATGCTATGAGAGTTGAGAAAATGGTGTAAAATATTTAAGTTTCTGGATACTGAAAAAAATTGTTTTACAAATATTCTAATGATTGTTGAATTTGCAGTTGCTATTCGAGGAACAAGTGTAGGGTTAGAAAGAACATTTTTTATTACAAATGCGCTATGGACAGATAAGAAGAATTGTTTCCACGTAAAGAATATTGAAGCACTAATAGTTTGTAAATCTCATTTTAAGAATTCTACATGCAGTAAAAATGGCTCCTCTAAATCCCTTCTGTCCCGTTTTTTTATTTCACAAATCTGGTCACCTTAACTCATATAATATACCCCCGCCTCCTTTTTTGGAGAAAGATTAATCTTCCTAGTCCAGTTATTTAGAGTTGTAAAAGACTTTTTCGTTCGGTCTTTACCAGTTTTCGAAATCGACGCACTCGGGCTGGAAGCGTTGGGAAACAGCATTGCGATTTTTCTCTTCATTAAAGCTACGCAGGCGATGTTTTACATTTAAAATGACGAAAAAGTGTTTCAAGATTTAATTAAAAATTCTTGATGAGCTCGAAACTAGACGTAGTGCCATGACTCCTTGGCGAGCCGCCCCTGCATTTAGGCGACTTTAAAAATTAATAAACTGGAGGGAAAAAAAAATTAAACACTTGAAATTCGTGAAATTTCGACCATTTTTAAACCGCCTTAACTCAATATTAGTATTTTCAATCGATTTTGATGAATCTTCAAGGGCGAAAAACTTTGAAGTGTCTTCTTTAGAGTCATGCATCCGAACTTAAGCGTAACCCCTTCCACCCCCTCTTTCACCTATGTGAAAAAAACATGTCCAACTTTGACGATGTCCACGGAGTTAGAAAAATTTTTGGTACGATCCTACATCGTAGGAACTTTGTTATTTGAGTTCTACGCAGGTATTTGAACAAATTTTGATGCACTTTTGGTGGATTGAGTCTACACATTTTTCCAACTCGGTACACGTTGCCAAAGTTGGACGTTTTCTCGCCCAAAAACGTGTTTTTCTTGTTCGGGGGTTGAAGGGTTTGAAAAAGGATCATTCCAATCTGAGTTTACTCCCTTAAAGTAGAGCCAAAATGGGATTTTTCCCCCGAAAAAATCATCAAATTTGGTTGAAAAGTCGCCGAGTTAAGTGCGAAAAACCTCAAAATGCACTTTTTTTTCAAACACCCATAACTTGGTGCCAAATCGGCGTAGAAACTTCGTTCTGTAAGTCCTGCATAGGGAATTGATCAAATTTTAATGCCTTTTGGTGGATCGAGTCGACAAAATTTTTCCAACTCCGTAGACATCGTCAAAGTTGGACATGGTTTCCAAAAAAAAAAAATTCTTTTCACAGGGGCGCTAGAGGGAGGCGGAAGGGGTTACGCTTAATTTAGCGTGCATGACTTTAAAGAAGACACTTCAAAGTTTTCTGCCCTTAAAGATTCATCAAAATCGATTGAAAATACGCCGAGTTATGGCGGTTTGAAAATGGTCGAAATTTCACGAATTTAAAGTGTTTCATTTTTTTTCCTTCAGTATACATACTGTTCGCGTAATAATTATAATTAAATATATCAGAAGAACATAGTAAGTGTTTTATTCGGTGATTATATCAGAAGTGTTCCAGCTATTGTATTAAAATCGGAAAACTAAATTCTTACATGCAGGCAAATAAAAATTTAAATGTTAGAAGCTTGAAAACTAAAACGACTGCTTTTTCTGGATCCTTCTGCGCATGTGTAGCCACAAAAACAAGCACAGAACGGGATTTTAAGTACCTGGAATTTTGTTAAAAATAGTATATTACATACCGAGCGGGGAAGTACTCTATTACAGAGCTGGAGTGAGGTTTTACTCACAATCTACTCAGATAAGTTTCAAATAAGATTAATTTTTATCAAAACTTCATAAATTATTTCGAAGATATCTGTGAGATCGTTGCTAGACGACTATTTTGTTGACAAAAAAGTAATTATTTTGCTAGTTGCAGCATTTTTAATAATCGTGTGTATTAAATAATACGTGCTAAAGTGAATTAGAACTCCGATAAACTGCAGAAATAGAGATTGAAGGAGTGATTCCAGAAAAAAACGGGATGAGATACGAAAACACTTACGAAGTATTCAGCAAATGGTGCGTAACTAAGGGTGTACGCCTTGCTTATTTTTCTGAATTAACTAAACAATATAAAGCCTCCACATTATGGTCGTTTAGTTTAGGGAATCTTACAAGGAGAGGATCAGATGTGTGACTCATCGATTTGATCCATCTTTGGCACACGTGTAGGTCATGACTAGGAGTGTAACAAGTGCAAATAATAGGGCGCACTATTCAGCCGTTTTCGGGAAAAAAATTGATTGATTCTAAAATTAAGATATTTAAATACACATGGATTTACAAAAAATTAATAAACTCAACTTCAACAATGGGGTTCGATCCTTCGACCTTCCGACAACGAATCGGAGGTTTTATCGATGCGCCAAAAGGTTGGTATATGTTTGTTAACGCAAAAGGTATATAAACATACGAATGAATAACAAATTTTAAAAAAACATTTTTTCTCGAAAAATAGTGCGCCCTAATACTTGCACCTGTTACACCCCCAGTCATGACCTACACGTGTGCTAAAGATGAATGAAATCGGTGAGTTAAGCATCTGATCCTCCCCTTGTTAAATCTAAAAGTTAAATTAGTCACTTAATCGTAAAATACAGTTTGTTTCTAATAAAATATTAATTTGGCCTCTTGTATAAAATATTATAGGAAATTATTAATTCATAGCAAGCATTTGTGCATTAGTCAGAAAAAAAACAGGCGCCGTATAAATATTTAATTACAAAAAATTATAGGGAATTTGTATTCTACTCATGTTGCACATTTATTAATGTAAATTAATAAAAATTCTTTTAATTATAGAAATCCTTGACATTTACAAAAATATATAAAATTTTAGTGATTCCAACCATTTTAATTCTCATCGTAAAACGAAATATTTGAGACAATTCTCATTATGTGAAGCCGTTTGAATATTTTGAATAACTTAAAATTAATAATCAAGCAATACAACTAATAATCGTAAAATCGCATCGCCGTAAAAAAAAATTATCGGTTATGCAACGGTATTAAATATATTATTGACAAGTACCCGTTCGCAATAATTAACGGCGTGATTTATGGATTTTTGCGGTATGTAAAAATGACCGCAAAGGTTTTTCTCATTACCCGCTCTTCAGCGGACAGTTTTCAGATAACTTAATTTATCTCTTGCGCATTTAACTTTCTCTGGTTTAAATGCAACCCGATAAATCACAACAGTGCTATGTTCGTTATTTATATGCTAAACAATTATTTTATAATGCAGGATGAAGTTCATCGGGATGGTTTCGTTACACGAATATCGGTGTTGTGCAATTCGCCGACTTTCTCGCCTTTGTTTTTACTGTGGGGGCACTCCATCCTGTTGGAACGATATTTAATCTGTCGGTATATTCGGGTAAAGTGTAGTTAAACTGGGTATTATATAATTTTGTAAGTTGAGAACACAACTAATAAAATTGGGACCCAGAATTACAGTTTTGTTTTCTAGATAATGCATTATAGAAAAAATTTTAAATCCGTGAGGTAGTCCGTATTTACGAGTTCGTGTCATGGGCTAGCTTTATAATGGTTTTAACAAGATATAAATAACCTGATTCGAAATCTACTTTATTATTATTATTACTCGCTCCACTTGTTCGCCGACTAACGATCCAGACCGTGCAATAAATTTGTTTTTATGGTTTAATTGTGAACTGTTATCATTTGCGCGGAATTTTCAGCTTCTGATTGATGGCTTTAATGAGCACCGGATAAACTGTGTGAAAGAAGGAATGTTGTGCGGTTTATCTAAAATTCCTCGGGTATTTTTTCGATTATAATTTAAATGATTAGGTTTACTATAAATAGTGTGTATTTTACGGAGATAACAAGCTTGCTTGGTTAGTTTAATGACGTTACGTGAATGTACTGAATGTCGGATTGATTGCATTTCCCATATTCTTAGCTTGAATATGCGGATGCGTTATTTTTTCTTTCGTTTTCAAAATAATTTCAACATAACAGGTTCGTGTTCATAATTATGTGACCATTAAAAAAATAACATAGATCCGATGAATATAATGAGAGCGATAGATTAATAGTTGTTTATGCAACAAGTGAGTAAAGTAAAACTTTCTTTCACGAGTAAGATTGGCAATTCCTGCAAGTGACAAAAAGTTGCTTTACTCTCGAGTTTCATACAATTTTTTTTTCTACGTCCGTAACTTTAAATAAATTCGATAAAACCTTGAATTTATTTTTAGGATGTGGCTGAGATACATGCACAAAGTTTGTTACCTCAAATACAATTTCGAAGTGTTACCGTTCCCTAAGGAATCAATGAAAACCAAAACAAATGACACCGTTGTATTCAGAAGAATCAAAAGAGTTTTTCAATTATACACTCGGCGTCAAAAAAAAATGCGCCACTCGAAAAATCGCGAAAAAACTCGTCATAACTTGCTTCAATTTGGTCGAAAATCGATGAATCTTTCAGTTTGGGAAAGATTCAAGTTTTATCTTTAAGAATGTGTAGTTGATTTTGACCCCAAGTCCAACCCACCCCCGTAACAACGCGATGAAAAAAAAAGTTTTTTATGTAAAAAATTGTCCAACTTTGGCAAGCTGTACCGTGCGCAAAAAAAATCGGCGGGAAATTTCACCACAATGGCAGAAAAATCTAATCAATTTCCTTCAAATGCCTTAAAAATTCGAGTCGTTTCGATGATTTGGAGCAAACTTATGAATTTTTGAAAAAAGCGCCACTCGAAAAATCGCGAAAAAACTCGATTTTTCAAACCGTCGTAACTTGGTTCAATTTGGTCGAAAATGGATGAATCTTTCAGTTTTGGAAAGATTCAAGTTTTATCTTTAAGAATGTGTAGTTGATTTTGACCCCAAGTCCAACCCATCCCCCGTAACAACGCGATGGAAAAAAAGAGTTTTTTAAGTAAAAAATTGTCCAACTTTGACAAGTTGTACCGTGGGAAAAAAAATCGGCGGGAAATTTCACCACAATTGCAGAAAAATTTAATTAATTTCCTTCAAATGCCTTAAAAAATCGAGTGGTTTCGATGATTTGGAGCAAAGTTATGAATTTTTGAAAAAAAGCGCCACTCGAAAAATCGCGAAAAAACTCGTCGTAACTTGGTTCAATTTGGTCGAAAATCGATGAATCTTTTAGTTTGGGAAAGATTCAAGTTTTATCTTTAAGAATGTGTAGTTGATTTTGACCACAAGTCCAACCCAGCCCCTGTAACAACGCGATGGAAAAAAATGTTTTTTATGTAAAAAATTGTCCAACTTTGACAAGCTGTACCGTGCGCAAAAAAAATCGGCGGGAAATTTCACCACAATGGCAGAAAAATTTAATCAATTTCCTTCAAATGCCTTAAAAATTCGAGTCGTTTCAATGATTTGGAGCAAAGTTATGAATATTTGAAAAAAATGACATTGAAAATGAAAACAAGTTGTAAAAATTTAAGATTTATTATCAATCCAAAACACGTTTTGTAGGGGTTTTCAGGGGGTCACGAAAGTTAGATCGCAAAATTCCATCAAGTTTCATGCAAAATTCGCCTAATTATGGCCAAAAAGGCGTAAAATGTATTTTTTTTTCAAAACTACATAACTTCGCGCCAAATCATCGCATCGACTTGAATTTTGGAGGAAATTGCAGAAAAATTATTGAATTTTATTGCCATGCTAACCGATTGAGTCCACGATTTTTTTTTGCACGCGGTACAAGAAACCAAATTTGCACATTTAAACTTCAAAAACATTTTTTTTTTATTTAGGGGGTGGCAGGGGGTAGAATCGTTTTAGCAACAAAACAATTCACATGACGAAGAGAAAATTTGAAACTGTTCAGACTGCAAAAGTTCATCGATTTTGGTGCAAAATTATTCAAGTGAAAAATGTCATTTTTTTTTCAAAAATCCAAGACTTTGCTCCAAATCATCGAAATGACTGGAATTTTTAAGGCATTTGAAGGAGATTGATTAAATTTTTCTGCCATTGTGGTGAAATTTCCCGCCGTTTTTTTTTACGCACGGCACAGCTTGTCAAATTTGGACAATTTTTTACATAAAAAACATTTTTTTTCCATCGCGTTGTTACGAGGGGTGGGATGGACTTGGGGTCAAAATCAACTACACATTCTTAAAGATAAAACTTGAATCTTTCCCAAACTGCAAGATTCATCGATTTTCGGCCAAATTGAAGCAAGTTACGACGATTCGAAAAATCGAGTTTTTTCGCGATTTTTCGAGTGGGTCACTTGACCCATTTTTCCTATTAAAAATCGGAGGGTGAAAATCGGCTCAACCCCGATGCGTGCCTGATTGACAGTCAGGCCTATTTTCTATTATTATCCAAAAATTACTAAATTAATCATGGTGATGGTTGCGACCGTTACTACGTGGTAATTCATTATAGAAACACTGAATAAAACGCTAAGTTTTTTACAGTAAAACGTCGAAACTTAAGTCGTAATATGTATGTATACGTAATATTTGTACATACATCGAATAAATTGTGGTAAAAAACTTAGTAAGTGTTTTATTCAGTGTTTCTACTAAATTAATATTTACTCGAAATTTCTGTCGGTTAACACACATTATTCTATTAATTATATTAATAATTAAATATAAAATCATGCTTTATTCAATCTGCGCCCCCTCCTCTGTGGTTACTCTTCTAGCAACAGACTATCGACTACTGGTCTTTCTACGAGTTGTACATCGCATATGTTGAAACACACAGTAGTTTTGACTAAAAGTCATGTCATCGGTTAAATGCCATCAACTTCTGAAGGTAGTAAATGCGACGTGAACTGAAACATCGAGAGTATTATGAAAGATATTAGCCAGAAATATTTGAGTACAGATCACCTCAAATATAACAATTTAACAGTTTTTCTGGAAATTCCTGGTGGAGTCGCCGGGTAACTAATGATTTAAACAATTATGCCACAGTATTAGCCATTAATTGCATAACATAATTACACATTTTAAATTCTATAATCCAACTCATATGCGCTCAAGGCATATGAGTCGGACTAGACCAAAATTGGCGATTTTTTATTTGTGACGAAAACCTGAAATTCTAGCCCACTATCATTATTTTGATTTCTCTGATTCTATTATTTACTGGGTGTAACTGAGCTTGTTACTTCGGTCATTACTCTCAGGTGCTATTAAATTTAATCACAGCAAGGATTTATTTCATTTACTTGTCTGCTGTTATTATTTGTAATATTTTTATAATCTACATTTAAATGATTTGAATTTAAACGTGATTGTGTTCTCTCTTCAATATGTTGTTTGCGATTAAATGCTTATTCAAAGTAAAAGTGATTACTTCTAGGAATTCATTCATTATTGGACTATTTTCATCCAGCAGTAATATGTGATCATTTACTAATTTTGAGTCTTGGATATTTCCGAAAATATTGCCTACGATTAGGTATTTTTTTAAAATAAAAATGACCCATCTACAGATCAAAAGATATCGACTTGTCAGTCAATAGGTCCTCAAATGATTTCTAAGTTACTCGTATTAAAGACCACAAAATGCACTTTTTTCAAACACCCGTAACTTGGTGCTAAATCGTCGTAGGAACTTCGTTCTTTGAGCCATGGATAGGGAATTCATCAAATTTTAATGCCTTTAAAATGGATCGAGTCGACAAAATTTTTCCAACTGCGTATACATCGTCAAAGTGGAACATGGTTTCCAGAAAAAAATGTTTTTTTTTACAGGGGCGCTAGAGGAGGGCGGAAGAAGTTAAGCTTATGTTTGCATACATTTAAAGAAGACACTTCAAAGTTGTTCGCTGTTAAAGATTCATCAAAATCGATTGAAAATACGCCAAGTTATGTCGGTTTGAAAATGGTCGAAATTTCACGAATTTCAAATGTTCAGTTTTGTTGTGTTTGCTAAGTTCTAAATAAGTTTGATTTGCGTTGTTCTGCCATATTATTTTGTAAGCGTTTCGGAAATAATTTGGCAATGTAAAAGCAATCAATTTGAGAGTAATTTAATAAATTAAGGAAAAAAAAACGTGAGTAATTATTGTATAAATTACAACTTTTACTGAAAAAAGACCTCGAAAATAAAATCCCTCGGGCGTTGCTCCTTCAAATCGTCCCGATGATTTATTACGTGAATTATTTTCGTTAATGAACGCATTTGAGAGGAGGTCCACAGATATAGATCGATGGAATCATTCGATTAAAATTCGAGGTCTCGACAATTCTCAGGGACCTGAGAAAGAATTGGATGCAAGCGCTCAAAATAAATACGATGGTGATGTGGCCATCATGTAACTTTCTTCGAATTTATGGTATAATAGTTTTCCATAAAATGACCGTGTCGTATGAGGTGCCACCCTGTATACAAATTTGCACTTCAAGAAAAATCCCGCATTTCTTACCCTTGATATTTTTTTTTCGGTGTTTGGCCTGGCCTTGGTTCTATGACCATTAGCCGTCATCATAGATATATATGTATAAGTTATAAATTAAATGAATAAATCTATAACAAAGAAGGACCAACGCCGATGTTCATTATTCTTCATGAAATGGAAAATTTTGTAGTTTCACACCCACATCAACTTTATTTTCATAAATTCGGAACTGAATTTTTGTTTAATTTTTTGGTAACTTTTGACTTCTTAAAACTAAAGATGGGTTACACTTATCACAAAATTGTTTACTATACGATTGATTTAAAGTTAAAAAAATAAAAATCTGTGCATATTTTCTAATCTTATGATTATGTTATATGGGGGTTATTCAAGGTGTTAAAAAATTCATGCACTAATTTTTTTCTGCGTACTCCTCGTAGATAGAAAGAAAAAAAAACCCTTATGACAAATCTCGATTTTCTACAAAATAAAATGGATTTAACCCCTTCGCAGAAATATTAAAGAGACACTACAGTTCCCTATCAATGAAAACTTTGGTTCGCTTGTATAAAAACAAACGGTGTCGATTTCAAGTGTTGACGCATGAATGAATGGTGACCTAATTTCAAGAGTGCAGTTAAAATAATTTTATCTAAACATAAATAGTCCGGTGCGGGTTGATAAAATCGACGCTCAAATTTCAAGTTCACCTTATTTATTATGCTTTTTTTATTGTTCCTGGCGGCTTCCTACACTTGCGCATTTTTATTGCTGTACAATTGTATCCCCTGTAGTCCTATTACTTAAAATCAAAGGGTAGGTGTTAAAAATGATATCCCTTTGTTACCCAAGGCCAAGACCAGTGACGGTTCGCGAGGTTTTTTCTGGTACGGCCGAGGAACAAGAAGTGGTAATACAGATAGGTAGGGTCAGTTGCAGAGACGGCTGGCTGCGTGACCGCACCTATCTGTATTACCACCTCTTGTTCCTCGACCTAATTTGGAATAGCACATTTTTAGAAAGTCCGTAAAAACATCTGTGTTTCCAGGAAGACACAAATCGGTTTTAAAAATTCCAATTCCATACTCGATGGTACATTGATCTAATTTGTGTGCTGTGTCAATGAAATCGACACCGTTTGTTTATCTAATGCGAACATGTACGTGGTGTGCTCGCCCCTTTCTACACGCGAACGAAAGTTTTTATTGATAGGGAACAGTGGCGTCTCTTTAATATTTCAATCCATGTTATTTTGTGGAAAATCAAGATTTGTCATAAGGGTTTTTTTCTTCTTATCTACGAGGAGTACGCAGAAAACTTTTGGTGCATGAATTTTGAAACACCCTGTATATTGTAAATGGATGATTCAAATGTAATTTTTATGTCTAAAATACACCCTTGTTTTACTGGTTGAATGATATAAAACACGAAAAACGTATCGACCAAAGGACATTTAAGACATTTCGCCACGCCGTGCAGTAATAAAAAAGCGGTTTTAAACAATCCGCGATGATGACTTTGCTGAAAGGAATCACAAATTGCTATATTAACGCCGGTGACTTGGCATTTCGAACGTAATTTGTTATTCAGTAATTGTCTTGTATACCGCCCAAATAATTACAGCCAATTACTATTCAATAATTTAATACATCGTAAATAGTCAAATACCATCCGCATTTGACTGTGAATGAAATATTTAAAGAAGATTCTATTTATTAGTATTACAGAGCGGATTTATTAGCGCAAAACAATAAGAAATAATCGCTTGAAGAAAATTGCATAATTATTTAAATAAACGTATTTAGTTTTCGTATGCAAATAAACATTACAATTTAAAACCCTTACTTGTTGCAGAAGAATTCAATAAATTAAAAAAAAGACGAATGAGACACATATACCGAGAAATAAATAACAACGAGGGATGTAGCGCTGCCATCATCTTATTAAACTATAAATTACGATGACATTTCTAAATGGTCGCTACCACAAGCAGTGGCGGCTCGTTATATAGAGCCCAGGAGCCATGGCACCACCTGTAATTTCAAGCTCGGCAAGAATTTGTTATTAATTCTAAAAACACTTTTTCGTCATTTTATATGTTTATACAATGGCTGCAAAAGTTTAATGAGTAGAGAAAAATATAAACTTTAATCCAGCTATACAGAGTATTCCATAAATATACCGAGGAACTTTTAGGGGTGGTCAAAAACAAACGAATTTTGTTTGATAACAATAGTCAACTTTTTGAACGATTATTGTAAACAATAATTTAATTAAAATGCAATAAACTCAATAAACGATTTCGTTTGCAAATTTCAACTCCCAGTATATCGAGTTTTCAGACATATGTTTATAAAACATTATAAAATATGTTTGTTTTGATGTCCTCTACCAGCCTTAAAAGTTTGTTGGTAGGAACACCCTGTATACTTACAAATATAATTGCTTTTGCGGCGGTGAGGAAGAAGACGCATGTTTTGTTCCCCGTGTGTTTTGTTTCAATGTGAGGTGAAAAAGTAAAGTCAATTTTTTTTTTGAAATAAATTTACAATAGATTGAAATACATAAAAAAATCTTGCAGGCAAATAAAGTACTCATTAAATACATGTCAATTGAGCAACAAACGAAAATTCGACGTTTCGTCATTTTTTGAATTTGTGAGAGTAACTCATGAATGAATTTTGAAAATTCTTCTCTTCAAAATGTTGTTCTCTTCGAATAAATGCCGATAAAAACAAAAAGAATAAATTCGTCTTTGATTGCTTTTTTGTTGTTTAAGGATAACTCTTGAACGGATGAACAAATTTAGCAAATTCTTCCAGCAAAGTGTTATACTCATCGAATAGATACAGATAAGACAAAAAAATTAAATTTTTTAATTATTTTCCGGTTTTTGAGGATAACTCTTGAACGGACAACCAGATTTTGATCATTCTTTCATCGTAATTAATTTAGTAATTGATGTCAGCGTTTGATGCCGATACGAATTAATACAGTTGTTTGGTAAATGCGCAACTTGTGTATAGACATATTTCCTGCCAGTAGCGTACGGCGCTGGCTCTCGTTGGAAAGTGTATTTTATATGTCCAGTAAAACAACACCTTACAAATATAATAAATTATAATTTTAGCTCAAATGTAAAACTAAACTATTAAGTATCGTGAAGAGAAAAAAAAAGTTGCATTGGAAAATCTTAAAATCCAATATGGCGGCCGTTAGAAAAGCAAAATTTGTCTATTGTTTCTCCGCCATATTGAAAGCTACAATAAATCTAAAAACGAATTTAATTTCTCCATCAAAAAGTGCTCTAATATTGTTTTAGTAAAAAATGCGTAGTAGTAATGGGTTTCGTATAAAGAAATTAAAATTAAAGTTTCTACTATTTTTGCGATTTTTTTGAGTTACGAACAGGTTTAGGTCTTAAATTTTGAGTACAAATTTTATTGTCGAAATGTCATATTTTATAAGCAATTGTCCAAATTTTGGACTTTACGTGTCCAATTTTGCGTTCAAGAGCTAGAAACTAGAATTTTAAAGTCGAAATTTAAGATTTTATATGCAATTATCCAAATTTTGGTCAACGATCAAAACCTTGGTCCCAAATTTAGGATTTTACATGAAATTATAAGAGTCCAAATATTTGATTTTAGATTTCAAATTTTGCCAGGGCCAAAAACTTGGATTTTATGTTAATATTCCATATTTTATATAATCGGATTAAAATCCAAATTTTGGATTTTACTGCAAACATTTTATGTTTAAGGTCTAAAACCATGGATTCTATGGTCCAAATTTGAGATTTTACATGAAATTCCTAGATTATATATCTTGAATACAATATTGATTCTGGTTTCTAATCCAAGAATTTCATAGATAAATTCTCCAATTCTCCAATGTGGACCATAGAATCCATAGTTTTAGATCTTAAACGCACAATTTGTGACAAAAATCCAAAATTTGGATTTTAATTGATAATTATATGTAAAATCTGGACTTTGAAATATTTAATCTAAGTTTTTGGCCCTTAACGGCAGAATTTGAGACTTCAATCCAAAATTTGGATTCTAATCCAAGAATTTCATGAAATATCTCGAATAATTAGGACCATAGAGTCCATGGTTTTGCACCTTAAACGCAAACTTTATGTTGAAAAATCAAAAATTTGGATTTTAATTTGATAACTGTCAGTAAAATCTGTAATTTGAAATATTAAATCCAAGTTTGTCGCCCTTAAACGCAGAACTTGAGACCCAAAATCCAGTATTTGGATTCTAGTTTGATCAATTGCATTTAAAATCTGGTATTTGGAACGAACCGTTCAAGTTTTTGACCCCTAAATGCAGAATTTGAGTCCTAAAATCCAAAATTTGGATTCTATATATGGTCCAAAATCGAGATATTTCATGAAATTCTTGGATTTTAATCCAAATTTTGAATTTTAAGTCTCCATTTCTGCGTTTAAGCGCCAAAAACTTAGATTTAATATTCATAATTCCAGATTTTACATATACTTATCAAAATTTTGGATTTTTAACACAAAGTTTGCGTTTAAGGTCCAAAACCATGGACTCTATGGTCCTAATTATTCGAAATATTTCATGAAATTCTTGGATTAGAATCCAAATTTTGGATTTTAAGTCTCAAATTCTGCCGTTAAGGGCAAATTTCAAAGTCCAGATTTTACATATAATTATCAATTAAAATCCAAATTTTTGATTTTTGGTCACGAATTATGCGTTTAATACAATACAATACAATACAATAAATCTTTATTTCCACATAAATATACAAAAAGAATACACTTAATACAGAAACAGGCGTCAATTGGAAAATGGTTAATTTAATAAGTATAGTCTAAGTATTCATTTACACTATATGGTTCAATTCTTAATAACAAATCACGAATAGATTTTTTATATATCTTAAAATTATATTCTGTTTTGATGACCTTCGGAAGTTTGTTTAAGATCCAAAACTATGGATTTTATGGTCCAAATTGGAGAATTGGAGAATTTGTCCATGAAATTCTTGGATTAGTAACCAGAATCAATATTGTACTCAGCGAATAGATGTAGATAAGATTGAAAAAAAATTCGTTGCTCAATTGTTATGTGGTTTTGAGAAGATAGCTCTTGAACAAAATATCCATTTTTAAAACTCTTCCGTAAAAGTGTTTTAGGCATTGAATAAATGAAGGTAGGACCAAAAAAGTAATTCGTCTTCAATTGTTTTTTTGAAGCAATGACCAAATTTGGCAAATGTAGTATTTGTCTAATAGAAAAGATAAGACCTAGAGATGACCAAAAGAATAATTCGTCTTGTGTTTTTGTTTCTTTTTGAGGATTTTTTTTAACGGATGACCAAATTTGGGAAATTCTTTGTAATCGTCGAATAGATGCAGATAAAAAATTAAATTTGTAGGTTGGTTGTTTACTGTTTTTACTTTCTCCGTTACGAAGTACGAAAAAGTATTGTGATCGTGATTTTTTTTCCAAACATTTTTTTTACGGAAATATCCGTTTTGGGGTCCCTAGATGCCATTTCAACAATTTCTGGAAAAAAATTTTTTTGTGTCTCTGTGTGTGTGTGTCTGTCTGTCTGTGTGTGTGTGTCTGCTGTATGCGCTGTATCTCAAAAACTAATGGAGCAATTGATATGAAACTTTTAACATACGTCTTATTTGATAATCCGAAGAACTGAAAAGCTTTTGGTAAAATTTCGTACACCGGAAGTGGGCGTTTACCTTAACTGTTTTTTGTTTTTTGCCAATATTTTCTTCAATATGAAAAATATCACACACAGAAATATTTAAACAAACATTGAAGACAACAAAGAAATGAACATCTTTTGCTTGAAAACATTTTTCATATAATCATTTTTATTCGAGAAAAAAATGTATATATTTTTTTTCATTTTTGGTTTATTATTATAAAGCGATAATAGTTACAGCAAATTTATGTTAATAATAATTGTAGAGAACGCTAAAATGAACAACTTATAAAGAATAAGTTTTTTTCGAAATCTCTTTAGTTTTTGAGTAAACTGAGTTTTTGAATTTGAAGTATAATTTTTCCATCTTTCATAATTTTGACGTTTTAAACGTCAGTTTCATCCGAGTTTACACAACGCTCGATGTACATTTAAAATATGATTTCAATTGAAAATAAACCATGAAAGCGTAAATATAAATGATACCATCAAGTCGGAGAAAGTAACATGATGGCCACATCACCATTTTTTGAGTATAACTTTTGAACCAAAGAAGAGATTTTGCTAATTCTTAAAGTACTATTAAATAGATGTAGATAAGATCAGAAAATAAATTCGCAGTGTAATTGTTTTCCGTTTTTCTTTTGAGAAACAAAGTTAAAATTCTCAAAGTGTTGTACTCATTAGAAATTTTAGAGTTTAATTTTTTAACAATATTAGAGAATGTACTTTTGACATATACATAATATTTTCAACTTGTCTCCGCCTAGAAAAATAAACATACTAATGCAATTTAAGACTTATAGACAAAATATTGCTGCGCAGAATGAGCAAGGGAATTTGTGGTGCACTAGAATTGGCATTAAAGGGGCAAGAATTTAAAAGAACAGAAATAAACGATCTTGGAATTATATCAATAGTAGTACAAATTTCTTTCGTATCATTCAGAATCCGGCGTGGCATTAGCCACTGAAGTAGTTGTTTCAATATATTATTTGTTTTTAAATTTTGTTGTTATGAACAACTTGAATATTTATACGATATTCAGGCTACTTTTCGTTTTTATCTAATTTATTTAATACTTCTGTGACAAGTAAAAGTTTTCAATTTCAATTATCTTTTTCTTTCCTCAAAAAGGAGGTGGTGGGATATATTTTTTTACTTTGATATTGGGCTTTCTACAACTATCAGCCACAACTCGTCAATTATTAATTTTTTATTAGCTCTACCATCAAAATGTTTCACGAGCCGCCACTGACCACAAGAAGTGAATTATTTATAGGAGAACCTGTAACTAACAAAACGAACAACAAAAACCACCGAATTTTGATAAAATTACTTAAACATTACATATATTTTTTTTAACTTGAGTATATCTTTAGAAGTAATTTCAACACATCAACGGAAGAGAACACGCCGGTGATCTCTAAAGTGAAGTGAAGGTTTTCAATAATAAAAAGGTGAGAGTGAAGTGTAATGAATTTAAAACATGGGCAGCCCCGAGAGAAGAAGAAAAGGTGGCGAGAAGAAAAAGAGAGAATCGTTTCGTGCGCGAAAACAAGTTCGTAAAATGATCGCGATCTCGGATCTCGCTTTGACGAATTTAACGCGGCCAGATTATCGGGACATGTCTCGCATATTTACATAATTAATTCTTATATAAGAACGGGCACGCTCGCAATTTCTTCGGCTTATTATCCGCAGCCATATAATCGTTCGTTTTGTCTTTGTCATGACCAGGTAACTCAATATGATGGGTCGTATATCAATGTGCGGAGGCTTGGTGGTAAGCATTGAGGTGATTTTAAAAAGAAACGTAATTAAAGGTGGTGTGTATTTCAGAAATTAAGAGAATTCCGCCGGCGAGAATTTTTTTAATCAGGTGGTGCACATTTCACTTACTCAAATTCGAGTTCATAGTGCTGCCATTTTGTTTACAAGCAAGGTGCGTCAATTATCTTTTGATTTGTCAAAAATATGTTATTTCTAAACAAATCTGGAAATTTTGAAGCAAATTCCTCGGGCGATGTTTTTTTTAGAATTTTTTTAATCACGAGATGCACATTTCACTCACTCAAATTCCAGTTCAGAGTGCTGCCATTTTGTTTACAAGTAAGGTGCGCCAATTATCTTTTGGTATGTCAAAAATATGTTATTTCTGAACAAATTTGGAAATTTTGAAGCAAATTCTGGAATCGATTTTTTTTTTTTAGATTTTTTTTAATCACGAGATGCACCTTTCACTCACTCAAATTCGGGTTCATAGTGCTGCCATTTTGTTTACAAGCAAGGTACGTCAATTATCTTTTGATATGTCAAAAATATGTTATTTCTAAGTAAATTTAGAAATTTTGAAGCAAATCGCGCGGGCGATTTTCTTTTTAGATTTTTTTTTATCAAGTGGTGCACATTTCACTCACTCAGATTCGAGTTCATAGTGCTGCCATTTTGTTTAAAAGCAAGGTGCGCCAATTATCTTTTGGTATGTCAAAAATATGTTATTTCTAAACAAATTTGGAAATTTTGAAGCAAATTCCGCGGGCGATTTTTTTTCTAGAATTTTTTTAATCAGGTGGTGCACATTTCTCTCACTCAAATTCGGGTTCATAGTGCTGCCATTTTGTTTACAAGCAAGGTGCGTCGATTATCTTTTGATATGTCAAAAATATGTTATTTCTAAGCAAATTTGGAAATTGTGAAGCAAATTCAGCGGGTGATTCTTTTTTTTAGAATTTTTTTAATTACGAGATGCACATTTCACTCACTCAAATTCGGGTTCATAAGCACGCCATTTTGTTTACAAGCGAGGTACGTCAATTATCTTTTGGTATGTCAAAAATATGTTATTTCTAAACAAATTTGGAAGTTTTGAAGTAAATTCCGCGGACGATTTTTTTTTAGAATTTTTTTAATCACGAGATGCACATTTAACTCACTCAAATTCTAGTTCAGAGTGCTGCCATTTTGTTTACAAGCGAGGTGCCTCAATTATTTTTTGGTATATCAATAATATGTTATTTCTAAGCAAATTTGGAAATTGTGAAGCAAATTCAGCGGGTGATTCTTTTTTTTAGAATTTTTTTAATTACGAGATGCACATTTCACTCACTCAAATTCGGGTTCATAAGCACGCCATTTTGTTTACAAGCGAGGTACGTCAATTATCTTTTGGTATGTCAAAAATATGTTATTTCTAAACAAATTTGGAAGTTTTGAAGTAAATTCCGCGGACGATTTTTTTTTTAGAATTTTTTTAATCACGAGATGCACATTTAACTCACTCAAATTCTAGTTCAGAGTGCTGCCATTTTGTTTACAAGCAAGGTGCGACAATTATCTTTTGGTACGTCAAAAATATGTTATTTCTAAACAAATTTGGAAATTTTGAAACAAATTCCGCGAGCGATTTTTTTTTTAGAATTTTTTTAATCAGGTGGTGCATATTTCACTCACTCAAATTCGGTTTCATAGTGCTGCCATTTTGTTTATAAACAAGGTGCGTCAACTACCTTTTGGTATGTCAAAAATATGTTATTTCTAAACAAATTTGAAAATTTTGAAGCAAATTCCGCGGGCGATTTTTTTTTAGAATTTTTTTAATCGGGTGGTGCATATTTCAATCACTCAAATTCCAGTTCAGAGTGTTGCCATTTTGTTTACAAATAAAAAGCGTCAATTATTATTTGACATTTAAGATAAATGTCATTTCTTAATGCATTTGAAAAATTTGAAGGTAATTCGAAGTGCGATAATATTTTTAGAATTTTTTTAATCGGGAGATGCACATTATTGCACCCACTCAAATTTTCAGCAAAATTCGTTAAAAAAAAAATCCACAAAACCAAAACCAATTTTGAAATTAAAAATTTCGTTACATCTTTTCAAAGCCCAAGCAGGTAGTAAATAGTTACGAGAAGAAACATTTTAAATATTTCTAACGGTATGCATTCTATTCAACTTAAAAAAATTACCAAAAAATTTTTTGTGCGTCCATACCTCACTTATTTATCGAAATAAGTCCACCGTGTTTTTGCTCTAATTTTATGAAATCTTTCATAGAATGATCTTAAATTTTCAAAAATCAAATTACGCTTACCAACTTCGAATTTGAAAATGACAGTTTAGTGATAATGTTCGTAATTAAATTTCCAGTGCGATAAGAACAAACTGGATATTTCTTCAATCGATAATTTTCAAACAGAATTTAAATATTCCAAGCAGTGCATGTTATTTTCGACTTTCAAAATTACCAAACAATTTTTTGTGCGTCCATACCTCGCTTATTTATCGAAATAAGTCCGCCGTGTTTGTACTCTAATTTAATGAAACCTTCCATAGAATTATCTTAAATTGTCAAAAACCAAATTACGCTTACCAACTTCGAATTTGAAAATGACAGTTTAGTGATAATATTCGTAATTAAATTTCCAGTGCGATAAGAACAAACTGGATATTTCTTTAATCGATAAACTCGGATGAAACTGACGTTTAAAACGTCAAAATTATGAAAAATTATACTTCAAATTCAAAAACTCAGTTTACTCAAAAACTAAAGGAATTTCGAAAAAAACTTATTCTTTATAAGTTGTTCATTTAGGCATTCTCTACAATTATTATTCACATAAATTTGCTGTAACTATTATTATTTCATAATTATAAACCAAAAATTTAAAAAAATTAATAATTTTTTTTCTCGAATAGCAATGATTTTATGAAAAATATTTTCAAGCAAAAGATGTTAATTTTTTTGTTGTCTTTAATGTTTGTTTAAATGCTTTTGTGATATTTTTCGTATTTAAGAAAATATTGGCAAAAAACAAAAAACGGTTAAGGTACCGTACACCCACTTCCGGTGTACGAAATTTTACCAAAAGCTTTTCAGTTCTTCGGATTATCAAATAAGACTTATGTTCAAAGTTTCATATCGATTGCTTTATTAGTTTTTGAGATACAGCGCACACAGCAGGACACACAGGCACACACACACACACACACAAAAAAAATTCCAGAAATTATTGAAATGGCATCTAGGGACGCTAAAACGGATATTTCCGTAAAAAAAAAATTTTGGAGAAAGTAAAAATGTATAAATTTATTAAAAATATATCAACTAACACCACAAGAAATTTATAAATTAATGTACTTATTTCCTGCCAGTACGAATATAATTTCCGCAATCAAAGTGATGCACATAAACTCAATGACGAATTAATTATCATCACCAATCCAGCATTCCATATTTTATGGTCCAATCACAGCAACATTTACAACCGTCATTAATTACAACTATTAATCCATTCGCAGCACAAACAGCAGTTCAATCGCAACCATTAACCACATGTGACGTACCTCAAGAGATGCTTAAAAATAATAGCGCACGAATAATGTATTTAAATTTGATAGCTTTCACATAATTCACGTCCATTTTCTGCAGCCCGAAACGTAAAAAAATGCCATGCATTATAGTACATAATAAGTGTTTAGTGGGTACGCATTTGCATTTTTAATAGCTTCCCATAATCAGTTTTACCGCTTTTTAATTCATTTTCGATGCAAATTTTGTTTGCTCAATTATAAAATTTGAATAAATCAAGCGGTTCGAAAATGTGACGTCGCGTTATTATCATTAAATTGTCGTAAATTTAATTCGGTTGGTATCAAGTTGCAATGAGTGTGTCGTGGATAAATAAAGTTTCTTTCTAGCTTGAGGTATTATACCATTGTCAACGTTGGAATAAATTTTGAGTAACTTTTTTGGTGTGTGTCTGTCTGTGCGCGCTGTATCTCAAAAACTAATAGAGGAATTGATATGAAACTTTGAACATCCGTCTTATTTGATAATCCGAAGAACTGAAAAGCTTTTGGTACAATTTCGTTGACCGGAAGTGAGCGTTTACCTTAACTGTTTTTTGTTTTTTGTCAATATTTTCTTAAATATGAAAAATATCACAAAAATATTTAAACAAACATTGAAGACAATAAAGAAATGAACATCTTTTGCTTGAAAATATTTTTCATAAAATCATTGCTATTCGAGAAAAAAAATTATTATTATTTTTTTAATTTTTGGTTTATAATTATGAAACGATAATAGTTACAGCAAATTTATGTTAATAATAATTGTAGAGAATACTAAAATGAACAACTTATAAAGAATAAGTTTTTTTCAAAATCCCTTTAGTTTTTGAGTAAACTAATAAAGTATAATTTTTCCATCTTTCATAATTTTGACGTTTTAAACGTCAGTTTCATCCGAGTCTACACAACGCTCGATGTACATTTCAAATATGATTTAAATTAAAAATAAACCATGCTAGCGTAAATATAAATGATACCATCAAGTCGGAGAAAGTAACATGGTGGCCACATCACCATTTTTTTTTTCTAATCGACAAAATTATGACAATTTTTCAAAAACTGGAACGACTGAAACGAAAGTTATGTATTGTTAAAATCAACCTGGCAATAATCATAAAATATTGGTCGCAATTTGAAAAATGATAAAAAATATAAATAGTGGAGACATTGTTTTGCAAATGCCTGGAGTTCATTTTGTATTAATTTGCAAATGAAAACATAAATCCCGACTGAAACGAAAATGATGAATTTTTAAAGTCATTCTTGCAATAATCCTAAAATATTGGTCGGAATTGGAAAAATTATGAAAAATAGAAACGGTTACTATTTTTTCTTTTCAAAATCCTTAGAGATAATTTTTCACTAATTAAAACAGTTTACATTATTTTAAAATTCCGTCTGAAACGAAAGTTTTTGCAATAATCATAAAATTTTGGCAGGAATTAGAAAAATGATAAAAAATATAAACGATTGAAAAATTATTTTGCAAATACTTACGAGACAATTTCTCATTAATTAATTAATTAAAACAATTTACTTCTTTGAAAAATTCCGACCGAAGCAAAAGGTTAAAATTTTAGCCAAACTATAAAAAAATCTAAGAAATTAAATCGTTTCGCAATTCTTATGAAAATCCTTACAGATACTTTAGCATCTATTTAGTGACTAAAGCTTTTGACATTTATGAAAAATGTTAACTCTTTCATTCAAAAGTTACGAATTTTCGAAATTTTTGAAAATTTTTGCCGAAACTAAATAAATTGCAAAAAATAAATCGTTGCAAAATTGTTTTGGAAATGTTCAGAGACATTTAAGCATCGTTTTACTAACTAAAACAGTTAAAATTTTTTGAAAAATTCCTTTCCGGACAAAAGTTATGAATTTTCAAAACAGTTCCTGCTGTAAGGTGTTTGCCGTAACTAAAAAATTGTGAAAAAAATAATTGTTTTGAATGTACTGAGAAAGACTTTGGCATCGATCTACTAAGTAACGCAGCTGACATTTTTGAGAAATAATAAACTAATATTTTAAAATTAGAAAAGTTAAAATTTTAAATTTTTTCAAATTAAAAAAAAATTGTAAGAAAATAAATCATCGCTAAATAATTTCGGAAATGCTCAAAAATTCTTTGGCATCAATTTACTAACTAAATTGGTTGACATTTTTGGAAAATGTTAACTCAAACAAAACTTATACATTTTCGAAAGTTAAAATGTTTGCCGAAACTAAAAAAATTGTAAAAAACGAAATCGTTAAGCAATTGTTTTTGAAATACTCAGAAAGACTTCGGCATTGATTTACTAATACAGTTGAGATTTTTGAAAAATGTTAACTCAGACAAAAGTTATGAATTTTCAAAATGGTCCCTGCTGTAAGGTAAAAATTTTAGTCGAAACTAAAATAATTGTAAAAAAATTAATCGTTGCGCAATTGTTTTGCAAATACATAGTGATGCTTTGGAATTTATTTACCAAGTAGAGAATTTGAGAATTTTTCAAAATTCCAACTTAGACAAAAGTTATGAATTTTGAAAATGTTCCCTGCTGAAAGGTTAACATATTTGCCGTAACTAAAAAAATTGTAAAAAAGTAAATCGTTAAGCAATTGTTTTGGAAATACTCAGAAAGCCTTCGGCATTGATTTACTAACTAATACAGTTGAGATTTTTGAAAAATGTAAACTCAGACAAAAGTTATGAATTTTCAAAATAGTAGGGTAAAAATTTTAGTCGAAACTAAAAAAAAATTAAAAAAATCAATCGTTGCTAAATTGTTTTGAAAATGCTCAGAAAGACTTTGGCATCGATTTACTAACCAAAAAAGTTGACATTTTCGAAAATTCCAACTCGGCCAAAAGTTATGAATTTTCTAAACGTTCTCTACTGTAATCATAAAATGTTTGCCGAAACTTAAAAAACTGTAAAAAAATAAATCGTTAAGCAAATGTTTTGGAAATGCTCAGAAAGGCTAAGGAATCGATTTACGATCTAAAACAAATCATATTTTTGAAAAATTCTAACTCTAATGATCCCTGATAATAATTGTAGAGTAAACCCAAAATGAACAATTTTTTTCGAAATCTCTATGGTTTTTGAGTAAACGGACTATAAGAATTTGAAGTTTGTTACATAATTTTGACATTTCAAACATCAGTATCAAAATAAACCATAAAAGTATATAATATAAATAACTATGATACTATCAAATCGGATAAAGTAACATGATGACCACATCACCATTTTTACTTTCTCCGTTACGAAGTACGAGAAAGTATTGTGATCGTGATTTTTTTTTCAAAATTTTTTTTGCGGAAATATCCGTTTCGGGGTCCCTAGATGCCATTTCAACAATTTCTGGAATTTTTTTTTGTGTCTGTGTGCGTGTGGCTGTGTGTGTGGCTGTGTGTGTGACTGTCTTTGCGCGCTGTATCTCAAAAACTAATAGAGGAATTGATATGAAACTTTGAACATCTGACTTATTTGATAATTTGAAGAATCGAAAAGCTTTTGGTAAAATTTCGTACACCGGAAGTGGGCGTTTACCTTAACTGTTTTTTGTTTTTTGCCAATATTTTCTTAAATATGAAAAATATCACAAAAACATTTAAACAAACATTGAAGACAACAAAGAAATGAACATCTTTTGCTTGAAAACATTTTTCATAAAATCATTTTTATTCGAGAAAAAAATTTATTATTATTTTTTTTTATTTTTGGTTTATAATTATAAAACGATAATAGTTACAGCAAATTTATGTTTATAATAATTGTAGAGAATACTAAAATGAACAACTTATAAAGAATAAGTTTTTTTCGAAAACTCTTTAGTTTTTGAGTAAACTGAGTTTTTGAATTTGGAGTATAATTTTGACGTTTTAAACGTCAGTTTCATCCGAGTCTACAAAACGTTCGATGTACTTTTAAAATATGATTTAAATTAAAAATAAACCATGAAAGCGTAAATATAAATGATACCATCAAGTCGGAGAAAGTAGCATGATGGCCACACCACCATTTTTTTTCTGAATGATTTATTCGGTACTCAAATGAATCATATGGAACCTGAGTTTTAGGATACCGATTTTTAACAGTGCACAAATTATCTGTAAAATAGTTTCTTTAGCCAATTTTCTCGATTTTCTCGTGATGATATTAACAAATCAGACCACCCGACATTGCAAGACAAGTAAAAAATTATAATCTTCTTAACTAATAAAACATGCGTAGATGTAGTATATAAAGATAGTTTATTAATTATTTTAAAGAAATTTTCAAGTGACCTGAAATATAATGTTTCGAAAAAAAAATCATGTCCCAATTTTCGTTAAAATTTAATTAAAGACGTGATACGAATCGCAAAATTGCCGATTTTATCGGGAGCATGTATTTCGTCGAGTTTATCGAAGAAATTAGCCGTTTATTATAACGGTGAAAAAGGTAATTACAGGCGGAGATAATTTTTTTCCACCTATAATTTCACACCAATAAGATCCGATCGTTTATTTAACATATTAATGGCTTTCTGTATCAATTACACGCCGGTTAATGAATACAGATTGCGTTACTGGAATCAAGGCAGTTGTGTAATTATATTATTATTTAAATAAAACACTTTATACTTTGTCAGTAAGAATTTTTAATTAATCCTTAAAACACCTTTTCGCCAGTTACTTTGGTCTAGGAAGATAGTTTTCTTAAAAAAAGAGAGTGGGGGGTATAAGTGGCTCTCTTAAGGTTCAAGTGTGAAAAGTGATTATTTATTGCACGAACTGGCGTTTAAAAACGCGAGCTAGAAATTTTCTGCTGTAATATTTTCATCCGCCAAACTTGACATTTCTGTGCCTTAAAAACAATTTGACATTTCCGTGCTATAAAAACACAAAAAAGCACTAGTGTTCTAAAAAGTCACTTTTGCAACGAAAATTGATGCCCACTTTCAATGCGATTTAATAAATACATTCAGTCCGTTTTTCGGCTTTAATAAATTTATTGTCTGCACACTCAAACACGCACCAACATTTCATAATTTAGAAACCTGCGTGATTACATTCCTGCGCGTTCCCAAGCAAATAAGACCGTGTAACGTGCAATTTAAACAAAAATAGCAAACAATTAATTACACACCAATATGATTATGTTATTGATGATTTATATATTCCATTTGTAAGCATATATTAAATATAAGTGATGGTGCGTACTCCCGAGATCACACATAAAATATATGTTGGATATAATTGGGAATCGCGTTAGACACTCATTAAATTCAATTTTATTATGGGGTAAATCCGCGTAAGCAATTTATTACGGAGTAATAGTTTACGATGTGTGCATCTGCTGTTTAGTAATTTTAAACTCGAGCAAAATTGAATCGTGATTAATTGCAGGAAACTTGAACCGAAGTAAATTATAACTTGTGGGAACAGTGTATTGGTTACATCTTTTCAAATGGTTTGATCAATGGATCTTTGCGAGTGCGTCATTACCAAATCAAAGTCTGAAAAATCAATTATTTATTTAAAATAACTATTGCTAACCCCTATTCTAGATTTTGAGATAATTTGATTTAAATCGTCCAAGTGGACGTATTAAAATCATCAATTTTCAAAGTCGGTGAAAAAATAGAAAAACGATTGCCAGATGCGTGAAACTTTCCAAAGTTGTTAAGAATACAAACTAGAACATAATTCTGTAAAAATCCTGAAACACCCCTGTTCTAGATTTCGAGATAATTTGATTTAAAACGTCCAAGTGGACATATTAAAATCATCAATTTTCAAAGTCGGTGAAAAAATAGAAAAACGATTGCCAGATGCGTGAAACTTTCCAAAGTTGTTAAGAATACATACTAGAACGCAATTCTGTAAAATTCCAGAAACACCGCTTTTCTAGATTTCGAGATAATTTGATTTAAATCGTCCAAGTGGATGTATTAAAATCATCAATTTTCAAAGTCGGCGAAAAAATAGAAAAACGATTGGCAGATGCGTGAAACTTTCCAAAGTTGTTAAGAATACATAGTAGAACGTAATTCTGTAAAATTCCAGAAACACCCCTATTCTAGATTTCGTGATAATTTGATTTAAATCGTCCAATTGGACATTTTAAAATCATCAATTTTCAAAGTCGGTGAAAAAATAGAAAAACGATTGCCAGATGCGTGAAACTTTACAAAGTTGTTTAGAATACATACTAGAACGTAATTCTGTAAAAATCCAGAAACACCCCTATTCTAGATTTCGAGATAATTTGATTTAAATCGTCCAAGTGGACATTTTAAAATCATCCATTTTCAAAGTCGGTGAAAAAATAGAAAAACGATTGCCAGTTGCGTGAAACTTTCCAAAGATGTTAAGAATACATACTAGAACGTAATTCTGTAAAAATCCAGAAACACCCCTATTCTAGATTTCGAGATAATTTGATTTAAATCGTCCAAGTGGACATTTTAAAATCATCCATTTTCAAAGTCGGTGAAAAAATAGAAAAACGATTGCCAGTTGCGTGAAACTTTCCAAAGATGTTAAGAATACATACTAGAACGTAATTCTGTAAAAATCCAGAAACACCCCTATTCTAGATTTCGAGATAATTTGATTTAAATCGTCCAAGTGGACATTTTAAAATCATCCATTTTCAAAGTCGGTGAAAAAATAGAAAAACGATTGCCAGTTGCGTGAAACTTTCCAAAGATGTTAAGAATACATACTAGAACGTAATTCTGTAAAAATCCAGAAACACCCCTATTCTAGATTTCGAGATAATTTGATTTAAATCGTCCAAGTGGACATTTTAAAATCATCCATTTTCAAAGTCGGTGAAAAAATAGAAAAACGATTGCCAGTTGCGTGAAACTTTCCAAAGATGTTAAGAATACATACTAGAACGTAATTCTGTAAAAATCCAGAAACACCCCTATTCTAGATTTCGAGATAATTTGATTTAAATCGTCCAAGTGGATGTATTAAAATCATCAATTTTCAAAGTCGGCGAAAAAATAGAAAAACGATTGCCAGATGCGTGAAACTTTCCAAAGTTGTTAAGAATACATACTAGAACGTAATTCTGTAAAAATCCAGAAACACCCCTATTCTAGATTTCGAGATAATTTGATTTAAATCGTCCAAGTGGATGTATTAAAATCATCAATTTTCAAAGTCGGCGAAAAAATAGAAAAACGATTGCCAGATGCGTGAAACTTTCCAAAGTTGTTAAGAATACATACTAGAACGTAATTCTGTAAAAATCCAGAAACACCCCTTTTCTAGATTTCGAGATAATTTGATTTAAATCGTCCAAGTGGACATTTTAAAATCATCCATTTTCAAAGTCGGTGAAAAAATAGAAAAACAATTACCAGATGCGTGAAACTTTCAAAAGTTGTTAAGAATACATACTAGAACGTAATTCTGTAAAAATCCAGAAACACCCCTATTCTAGATTTCGAGATAATTTGATTTAAATCGTCCAAGTGGACGTATTAAAATCATCAATTTTCAAAGTCGGCGAAAAAATAGAAAAACGAGTGCCAGATGCGTGAAACTTTCCAAAGTTGTTTAGAATACATACTAGAACGTAATTCTGTAAAAATCCAGAAACACCCCTATTCTAGATTTCGAGATAATTTGATTTAAATCGTCCAAGTGGATGTATTAAAATCATCAATTTTCAAAGTCGGCGAAAAAATAGAAAAACGATTGCCAGATGCGTGAAACTTTCCAAAGTTGTTAAGAATACATACTAGAACGTAATTCTGTAAAAATCCAGAAACACCCCTTTTCTAGATTTCGAGATAATTTGATTTAAATCGTCCAAGTGGACATTTTAAAATCATCCATTTTCAAAGTCGGTGAAAAAATAGAAAAACAATTACCAGATGCGTGAAACTTTCAAAAGTTGTTAAGAATACATACTAGAACGTAATTCTGTAAAAATCCAGAAACACCCCTATTCTAGATTTCGAGATAATTTGATTTAAATCGTCCAAGTGGACATTTTAAAATCATCCATTTTCAAAGTCGGTGAAAAAATAGAAAAACGATTGCCAGTTGCGTGAAACTTTCCAAAGATGTTAAGAATACATACTAGAACGTAATTCTGTAAAAATCCAGAAACACCCCTATTCTAGATTTCGAGATAATTTGATTTAAATCGTCCAAGTGGACGTATTAAAATCATCAATTTTCAAAGTCGGCGAAAAAATAGAAAAACGAGTGCCAGATGCGTGAAACTTTCCAAAGTTGTTTAGAATACATACTAGAACGTAATTCTGTAAAAATCCAGAAACACCGCTTTTCTAGATTTCGAGATAATTTGATTTAAATCGTCCAATTGGACATTTTAAAATCATCCATTTTCAAGAGATGGTACATGGACTTGCAATTAATGTATTTTAATGAGATTTTCAGCGTTTACATAATTGGGGGTGGCCTTTTCAATTAAAAAAATATTTTCAAGATTATTCAACTTCCGGTTATACCGGTTACATGTTTGTAAAAATACGTTAATTTTCTGTGCAATAGAATAACAACAACAATGAGAATGTAATAGAAAATAAAGTAACCATTAATTATACAATAACACAGCTAATTGGTACGGAACAAACATGGAAATACGTGAAGAACAATTTGCAATTAGATGTTACTTAACCCCTTAACGTACCACTCGAGTTAATTCGGGCCCGCTAAACGGTAACGCTAAAAAAGTGTGCGTTAAGGGGTTAATTATTGCTTGATTAAAATACTTATCCGTATTATTTGGCTCTAATAATATCGCTTCAAACACCACCAACCTTAAAACTTCCAAACTGCAGCTTCCGACGGTGAATTCTGCGTTCGTAGTATCAGCACGGTCCATATTCACAAACATCACTTGCACTGTTATTCACTCACGCGTTTACAATAATGTCCGCCCGTTGTTAATATCACACCTGCACCGAAAAACAAACGAATGTTTTGGAGACTTGCGAGATGTCGCCGCCGGCTCGATGCGTACGTTATTGGTGCGGGTGCGAGAGAGACGGAGAAAGAGACAACGGCGCAGCGAAGAAATCGTGCTCAACGGCTGTCCCTCCGTAAACGCATCCGCGCGGCGTCGTTTTTATCGATTTTTTGATCGATTCGTGTGTGTGTGTTAAGTGAACTTGTAGTGTAAATATGGAAGATGAGTACTGTGTAAAAATTGCCGCCGGTAATACATAGTGAAGTGAAGAAATCGTAAATAATGGTTATGGCGTCGGATGAGTTCGTCGAACGGTGGTGGCGAAAATGGGCAAATCGGAGGAAACAAAATGGTCCGGACATTCGCAGAAGGTTAGTGCTATCGATTAATTTACAATGCGTAATATTGATTGGTTATTGACCATGTTTACAATCATACGAAGAAGTGATATGCACAAACACATGCATGCACAGACAACAAGGGTAATAAATTAATCGCAAATAAAAAAAAAATTAATGGACCAACATATTACTTTATTCTTCCGATTTTATGGTGTAATAGTTATTTATACAGGGTTGGGCAAATGTGTCGGAACGCCTGATTTCTGGCTAAGCGTCTGTTGTTTTCTTATTATTTAAAAAAAAATGTATTTATCACAATACTTTCTCGTACTTCGTGACGGAGAGAATAAAAATCGACTATTTTTGAAATTTTTTGAGCATATTCATGGTGACTTGCCATTTTTTTACATTTTTTCCTACATGAAATTTAACGCAAATCGATTTTTCGGAAATTCCCGGATTAGTTTTCGCTTTGTGAATATCGAGTGCTTCCTGTAGATCTATTTTTCGGCCTTTATACAACAATACAATACAATACAATAATTATTTTTAATAATAAAATAATATAAATAATAATAATAATAATTTTTAATAATATTTTATCCGTTTAATGAATCATTTAAAGTACATCCGTGCCGAAATTCAGGGGCGGCTCGTTATATAGAGCCATGGAGCCCTGTCACTAGCAAGAATTTTTAATTAATTCTTAAAATTCCTTTTGTTTTCCGTGTGTATTGTTTGATGGTGAGGTCACGTGGTCGAAGATTTAACGCACAAAATGTAAACGCACGATAAATCGAAAGTACGCATAAATCATATTTTCAGCTTGTTTGAATTTGAAATTATGAACCTTTACTTTACAACTCAAAGTAATCTTAGACTGTGAAGATTAATCGTCCTTTCTTTCTTCAAAAAAAAGAGACCAGGGCCTCGCCATATTGTAAAAGTACCATCAACATGTTCCACGAGCCGCTACTGAGAGTCATACTAACTAAGTGAATTGTTTTATTTGAATTATTCAAAATGTTTCTACTAAATCTAAAGTTGTCGAAAGGTGAAACAATAAGGTGATCGTAAGAAAATTAATGGTTTTATTTAAATTCTTGTTTAAATTAGTTTCACTTTTTTTGGACAATTTAATCGAAAATTAAATAAAAATACGTTCCTATTAAAAAAAAATTGGAAAATTATTTTGAACAATAGAGTGATTTTCGAGACCATTCTCTTACCAAAATATTCTGCATTTTTTATTATTAAGACTGTATTTTCGATTTTTTCTGTTTAAATTTTTAATCATTCTTTATTTTGACCTAAATTTTCGATTTCATTGTTAAAATTTTCGACTATTTGGTCCGCATTTTTTATTTTTCTCGACGAATTTTTAATTTTTAATTTTTTGACCTGTATTTTCGATATTTTTGGTCAAAATACTTTAACTTTTGGCCTAAATAACTTTCATTTTGACCTAAATTTGGGATTTAATCGTTTAAATTTTCGACTTTTTGGCCCGCATTTTGGATTTTCTCGCCGAATTTTTAGTTCCTACATTTTCGACCTGTATTTTCGATTCTTTTGGGTCTAAATTTTTGATCTGCTGACCTAAATATTCTTTATTTTGACATTAATTTTTGATTTAATTATCAAAAATTTTGTTGGTCCGTATTTTTGATTTTTCGATTTGAAAATTTTTGACCTGTATTTTCGGTTTTTGTTAGTCTAAATTTTTGGTCTTTTGTAAAGTAAAGTAAAGTAAAGTATTCTTTATTTACTACAGTCAGTCCCTACATAAAAACATTTACAAATGGATAAACATTCCAACGGATGTGAGACGTCAAATCATTAAATTGTTCTAAATATTTTTTATTTTGACCTTTTAAAATTTTTGATTTTTTAATCTGCATTTATTATCTTTAGACCCAAATTTTCGATGTACTGTCTAAATTTCCTGGACAACATTACAGATTTTTGTTATTTTTTTTTAAATCTTTTGACCTAAATTTTATTTATTTTGACCTAACTTTTCGATTTTATTGTTAAAATTTTCGATTTTTTGACCCCCATTTTTGATTTTTTATTTTTCGTTTAGTCTGCATTTGTTATTTTTAGGCCCGAGTTTTCGATTTTTTGACCAACATTGTGGATTAAAAAAAAATCTTTTGCCCTAAATTTTGCTTGGCGTAAATATTCTTTATTTTGATCTAAATTTTCGATTTCATAGTTAAAATTTTCGACTATTTGGTCCGCATTTTTTTATTTTTCGCGACAAGTTTTTAATTTTTAATTTTTTAATCTGTATTTTCGATAATTTTGGTAAAAATATTTTAACTTTTGGCCGAAATAACCTTTATTTTTACCAAAATTTGGGATTTGATTGTTTGAATTATCGACTTTTTGGCCCGCATTTTGGATTTTCCCGCCGAATTTTTAGTTTTTACATTTTTCACCTATATTTCCGATTCTTTCAGGTCTAAATTTTTGACCTGTTGACCTAAATATTCTTTATTTTGACATTCTTTTTTGATTTAAAAAATAAAAAAAAAACAAAAAAAAATTAAATAAAAAAATAAAACCAAAAATAAAAAAGGACTGTATTATTATTATTATTATAAATAATAAATGGTGACAAAAAATTCAAATATTTCAGCAAACAAAACTAGAAAATGTTTAATGTTGGCGGCGTTTACTTCGTGGTACATCTTGATTGTAGATTGGAATAAAACACTTTAACTTTTTTATACCACTATATTTATAATATTTATAATAATAAAATATATAATATAAAATATAGTGGTATAAAAAAGTTAAAGTGTTTTATTCCAAAACTAGAAAAAATTCTCGCATCAATAATTCAGGTTAAAATGTTTAAGAAATCAAAAATTTGTAAATAAAATTAAAAATTCGATCCGAAAAATCAAAAATGCGGACTGAAAAGTCGAAAATTTTAACAATTAAATTGAAAATATTTGTCAAAATAAAGAATATTTAGGTCAAATGATCAAAAATTTAGACCAAAAAAAATTATTATCTAAAAATTAAATATTTGGCCCGAAAAATCAAATACGCGGACAAAAAAATCGAAAATTTAAAACAATTAAATCAAAAATTTAGGTCAAAATAAAGAATATTTAGGCCAAAAGATTCAAAATTTAGACTCAAAAATAAAAAAAACAGGTCAAAAATCTAATCATTAATAATTCGGCCCGAAAAATTTAAAATGCAGAGTGAAAAGTCGAAAATTTTAACAATAAAATCGAAAATTTAGGTTGAAATAAAAAATATTTAGATCCAAAAGAATCTAAAATAAAGGCTTCATAATAAAAAATGCAGAATATGTAAGTAAGAAAATTGTTTAAATTAGTCTCAAAAATCACTGAAACTACAGGTAGTGCCATGACTCCGTGGCTCTATATAACGAGCCGCCCCTGTTGAAGATAGCTAAAAAAAATTCTGATGAAAAAGAAGGTCTACGATGATTATTAAGAAAGTTGCATTTTTTAACAAAATTTCAAGGGGTTTACTCATGTCTTTTTTCCAAGTTTTCATCAAAAAATAAAAATGTCTAATCCGATTAATTGACGTACGAGGAGCTCAGATTTGCAAACCGCGTTCAATTTGGAATTTTCGTTTAGCCGCTACGGCCGATCAAAGTCTGAAAAATCAATTATTTTATTTAATTTTCCAAAATGTTCATAGTGACTGACTAATTTTTTTGCTATTGAAGATAGCTCAATTTTGATAACGGCAATCAATTTCTCTCGTTTTTCTGATGAAAATAAGGTAAAATTCAATAGTCTACGATGATTATTAAGAAAGTTGCATTTTTTCACAAAATTTCAAGGGGATTACTCATGTCTTTTTTCCAAGTTTTCATCAAAAATTAAAAATCTCTAATCCGACTAATTGACGGACGAGGAGCTCAGATTTGCAAACCGCGTTCAATTTGGAATTTTCGTTTAGCCGCTACGGCCGATCAAAGTCTGAAAAATCCATTATTTTATTTAATTTTCTAAAATGTTCATAGCGACTGACTAATTTTTTTGCTATTGAAGATAGCTCAATTTTGATAACGGCAATCAATTTCTCTCGTTTTTCTGATGAAAATAAGGTAAAATTCAATAGTCTACGATGATTATTAAAAAAGTTGCATTTTTTCACAAAATTTCAAGGGGTTTACTCATGTCTTTTTTCCTAGTTTTCATCAAAAATTAAAAATCTCTAATCCGACTAATTGACGTACGAGGAGCTCAGATTTGCAAACCGCGTTCAATTTGGAGTTTTCGTTTAGCCGCTACGGCCGATCAAAGTCTGAAAAATCAATTATTTTATTTAATTTTCCAAAATGTTCATAGTGACTGGCTAATTTTTTTGCTATTGAAGATAGCTCAATTTTGATAACGGCAATCAATTTCTCTCGTTTTTCTGATGAAAATAAGGTAAAATTCAATAGTCTACGATGATTATTAAAAAAGTTGCATTTTTTCACAAAATTTCAAGGGGTTTACTCATGTCTTTTTTCCAAGTTTTCATCAAAAAATAAAAATCTCTAATTCGACTAATTGACGTACGAGGAGCTCAGATTTGCAAACCGCGTTCAATTTGGAGTTTTCGTTTAGCCGCTACGGCCGATCAAAGTCTGAAAAATCAATTATTTTATTTAATTTTCCAAAATGTTCATAGTGACTGGCTAATTTTTTTGCTATTGAAGATAGCTCAATTTTGATAACGGCAATCAATTTCTCTCGTTTTTCTGATGAAAATAAGGTAAAATTCAATAGTCTACGATGATTATTAAAAAAGTTGCATTTTTTCACAAAATTTCAAGGGGTTTACTCATGTCTTTTTTCCTAGTTTTCATCAAAAATTAAAAATCTCTAATCCGACTAATTGACGTACGAGGAGCTCAGATTTGCAAACCGCGTTCAATTTGGAGTTTTCGTTTAGCCGCTACGGCCGATCAAAGTCTGAAAAATCAATTATTTTATTTAATTTTCCAAAATGTTCATAGTGACTGGCTAATTTTTTTGCTATTGAAGATAGCTCAATTTTGATAACGGCAATCAATTTCTCTCGTTTTTCTGATGAAAATAAGGTAAAATTCAATAGTCTACGATGATTATTAAAAAAGTTGCATTTTTTCACAAAATTTCAAGGGGTTTACTCATGTCTTTTTTCCAAGTTTTCATCAAAAATTAAAAATCTCTAATTCGACTAATTGACGTACGAGGAGCTCAGATTTGCAAACCGCGTTCAATTTGGAGTTTTCGTTTAGCCGCTACGGCCGATCAAAGTCTGAAAAATCAATTATTTTATTTAATTTTCCAAAATGTTCATAGTGACTGACTAATTTTTTTGCTATTGAAGATAGCTCAATTTTGATAACGGCAATCAATTTCTCTCGTTTTTCTGATGAAAATAAGGTAAAATTCAATAGTCTACGATGATTATTAAAAAAGTTGCATTTTTTCACAAAATTTCAAGAGGTTTACTCATGTCTTTTTTCCAAGTTTTCATCAAAAAATAAAAATGTCTAATCCCACTAATTGACGTACGAGGAGCTCAGATTTGCAAACCGCGTTCAATTTGGAGTTTTCGTTTAGCCGCTACGGCCGATCAAAGTCTGAAAAATCAATTATTTTATTTAATTTTCCAAAATGTTCATAGTGACCGACTAATTTTTTTGCTATTGAAGATAGCTTAATTTTGATAACGGCAATCAATTTCTCTCGTTTTTCTGATGAAAATATGGTAAAATTCAATAGTCTACGATGATTATTAAGAAAGTTGCATTTCTTGCAAACTCATGTCGTTTTTCCAAGTTTTCATCAAAAAATAAAAATGTCTAATCCGACTAATTGACGTACGAGGAGCTCAGATTTGCAAACCGCGTTCAATTTGGAGTTTTCGTTTAGCCGCTACGGCCGATCAAAGTCTGAAAAATCAATTATTTTATTTAATTTTCTAAAATGCTCATTGTGACTGACTAATTTTTTTGCTATTGAAGATAGCTCAATTTTGATAACGGCAATCAATTTCTCTTGTTTTTCTGATGAAAATAAGGTAAAATTCAATAGTCTACGATGATTATTAAGAAAGTTGCATTTTTTCACAAATATTCAAGGGGTTTACTCATGTCTTTTTTCCAAGTTTTCATCAAAAAATAAAAATGTCTAATCCCACTAATTGACGTACGAGGAGCTCAGATTTGCAAACCGCGTTCAATTTGGAGTTTTCGTTTAGCCGCTACGGCCGATCAAAGTCTGAAAAATCAATTATTTTATTTAATTTTCCAAAATGTTCATAGTGACCGACTAATTTTTTTGCTATTGAAGATAGCTTAATTTTGATAACGGCAATCAATTTCTCTCGTTTTTCTGATGAAAATATGGTAAAATTCAATAGTCTACGATGATTATTAAGAAAGTTGCATTTCTTGCAAACTCATGTCGTTTTTCCAAGTTTTCATCAAAAAATAAAAATGTCTAATCCGACTAATTGACGTACGAGGAGCTCAGATTTGCAAACCGCGTTCAATTTGGAGTTTTCGTTTAGCCGCTACGGCCGATCAAAGTCTGAAAAATCAATTATTTTATTTAATTTTCTAAAATGCTCATTGTGACTGACTAATTTTTTTGCTATTGAAGATAGCTCAATTTTGATAACGGCAATCAATTTCTCTTGTTTTTCTGATGAAAATAAGGTAAAATTCAATAGTCTACGATGATTATTAAGAAAGTTGCATTTTTTCACAAATATTCAAGGGGTTTACTCATGTCTTTTTTCCAAGTTTTCATCAAAAAATAAAAATGTCTAATCCCACTAATTGACGTACGAGGAGCTCAGATTTGCAAACCGCGTTCAATTTGGAGTTTTCGTTTAGCCGCTACGGCCGATCAAAGTCTGAAAAATCAATTATTTTATTTAATTTTCCAAAATGTTCATAGTGACCGACTAATTTTTTTGCTATTGAAGATAGCTTAATTTTGATAACGGCAATCAATTTCTCTCGTTTTTCTGATGAAAATAAGGTAAAATTCAATAGTCTACGATGATTATTAAGAAAGTTGCATTTTTTCACAAAATTTCAAGGGGTTTACTCATGTACTCGTGTATATTTTCATGTTTTAAAAATTTTAAATTTTAAGTGACACACGAGGAGCTCAGATTTGCAATCCGCGTTCAATTCGGAGATTTCCATTAATTTTTTTTTCAAAATCTCAACAACTTTTTCGAAATCACTGTAGTTTTGAAGAAAAAAAATCGATAAATATGCAGAATATCGTGTGAGCCACAAAATTTTTGTTTCAGAATAGGCTATGAGATAAATGAGGTATGTCGCAAATTATTACGTCATTAGATTTAAGAAAAATGAATTCATCTCAGACATGACTGCTTAGGCAACAAAATTCTGTGGCTCATACCTTATAAAAATTGGAGAAAGTAACGTGATGGCCACGTCAACGGTTTTTTTTTTATACGGACCAATTTGCAGTTATTTTTGAGACTATATTTTGGTTAATTAGGTCAGCGCAGGGCCCCCAAAGTTTACGGCCCGCCCCTGCTTGCTTATATGTATATCCCGGATGCGATATTTTTTGCGACCCACCGAGATGGTACACGGACTTGTAATTAATGTATTTTAATGAGATTTTCAGCGTTTACGTAATTGGGGGTGCCCTTTTCAATTAAAAAAATATTTTCAAGATTATTCAACTTCCGGTTATACCGGTTACATGTTCGTAAAAATACGTTAATTTGTGCAATAGAAAAACAACAACAATGAGAATGTAATAGAAAATCAAGTAAGCATTAATTATACAATAATACAGCCAATTGGTACGGCACAAACATGGAAACACGTCAAGAACAATTTGCAATTAGATGTTACTTAACCCCTTAAATACCACTAGAGTTCTTTCGGGCGCGCTAAACGGTAACGCTAACAAAGTGTGCGTTAAGGGGTTAATTATTGTTTGATTAAAATACTTATCCGTATTATTTGGCTCTAATAATATCGCTTCAAACACCACCAACCTTAAAACTTCCAAATTGCATCTTCCGGCGGTGAATTCTGCGTTCGTAGTATCAGCACGGTCCATATTCACAAACATCACTTGCACTGTTATTCCCTCACGCGTTTACAATAATGTCCGCCCGCAATTATCACACCTGCACCGAAAAAACAAACGAATGTTTTGGAGACTTGCGAGATGTCGCCGCCGGCTCGATGCGTACGTTATTGGTGCGGGTGCGAGAGAGACGGAGAAAGAGACAACGGCGCAGCGAAGAAATCGTGCTCAACGGCTGTCCCTCCGTAAACGCATCCGCGCGGCGTCATTTTTATCGATTTTTTGATCGATTCGTGTGTGTGTGTTAAGTGAACATGTAGTGTAAATATGGAAGATGAGTACTGTGTAAAAATTGCCGCCGGTAATACATAGTGAAGTGAAGAAATCGTAAATAATGGTTATGGCGTCGGATGAGTTCGTCGAACGGTGGTGGCGAAAATAGGCAAATCGGAGGAAACAAAATGGCCCGGACATTCGCAGAAGGTTAGTGCTATCGATTAATTTACAATGCGTAATATTGATTCGTTATTGATCATGTTTACAATCATACGAAGAAGTGATGTGCACAAACACACGCATGCACAGACAACAAGGGTAATAAATTAATCGCAAATAAAAAAAAAAATGAATGGACCAACATATTACTTTATTCTTCCGATTTTATGGTGTAATAGTTATTTATACAGGGTTGGGCAAATGTGTCGGAACGCCTGATTTCTGGCTAAGCGTCTGTTGTTTTCTTATTATTTTAAAAAGAAAATGTATTTATCACAATACTTTCTCGTACTTCGTGACGGAGAGAATAAAAATCGACTATTTTTGAAATTTTTTGAGCATGTTCATGGTGACTTGCCATTTTTTTACATTTTTTCCAACATGAAATTTAACGCAAATCGATTTTTCGGAAATTCCCGGATTAGTTTTCGCTTTGTGTATATCGAGTGCTTCCTGTAGATCTATTTTTCGGCCTTTATACAACAATACAATACAATACAATAATTATTTTTAATAATAAAATAATAATAATAATAATTTTTAATAATATTTTATCCGTTTAATGAATCATTTAAAGTACATCTGTGCCGAAATTCAGGGGCGGCTCGTTATATAGAGCCAAGGAGCCATGACACTAGCAATAATTTTTAATTTATTCTTAAAATTCTTTTTGTTTTCCGTGTGTATTGTTTGATGGTGAGGTCACGTGGTTGAAAATTTATTGCATGTCTGTAACAAAATGTAAACGCACGATAAATCGAAAGTACGCATAAATCATATTTTCAGCTTGTTTGAATTTGAAATTATGAACCTTTACTTTACAACTCAAAATAATCTTGAATGGTGGAGATTAATCGTCCTTTCTTTCTTCAAAAAAAGAGACCAGGGCCTCCCCATATTGTAAAAGTGCTCATGTTACACGAGCCGCTACTGAGAGTCATACCATCCAAGTGAATTGTTTTATTTGAATTATTCAAAATGTATCTACTGAATCTAAAGTTGTCGAAACTTCCGGCACAAAAGGTGATCCCAAGAAAATTAAAGGTTTTATTTAAATTCTTTTTTAAATTAGTTTCATTTTTTTGGACAATTTAATCGAAAATTAAATAAAAATACGTTCCTATTAAAAAAAAAAAAATTGGAAAATTATTTTGAACAATAGAGTGATTTTTGAGACCATTTTCTTACTTAAATAATCTGCATTTTTTATTATTAAGACTGTATTTTCGATTTTTTCTGTATAAATTTTTAATCATTCTTTATTTTGACCTAAATTTTCGATTTTACAGTTAAAATTTTTGACTATTTGGTCCGCATTTTTTATTTCTTCCGATGAATTTTTAATTTTTAATTTTTTGACCCGTATTTTTGGTCAAAATATTTTAACTTTTGGCCTAAATAACCTTAATTTTGACCTAAATTCTGGATTTTCCCGCCGGATTTTTAGTTTTTACATTTTTGACTTGTATTTTCGATTCTTTCGGGTCTAAATTTGTTGACCTAACTATTCTTTATTTTGACATTAATTTTTGATTTAATTGTCAAAAATTTTGTTGGACCGTATTTTTGATTTTTCAATTTGAAGATTTTTGACCTGTATTTTCGATTCTTGTTGGTCAAAATTTTTGGTCTTTTGCTCTAAATATTCTCTATTGGTATAGGTATTTGTTTCTGGTCAAATTTAAATCATTGCAAGTTTCTTACGGAGGTTTTCATTATTTATGTCTATTTATGTCTAGCAATTTTTAATTTTAAATTGTAATTTTAATTTTTGTATTTTTATATTTTATATTTTATGTTCTAATTAATACTTAAATGTACAGGGTGAATCCCGTAAATATATTATTATTATTATTATTTTGATCTTTTGAAATTTTCGATTTTTTATTCTGCATTTATTATCTTTAGACCCAAATTTTCGATGTACTGTCTAAATTTTCTGGCCAACATTACAGATTTTTGTTATTTTTTAAAAATCTTTTGACCTAAATTTTTCTTTATTTTGACCTGAGTTTTCGATTTTATTGTTAAAATTTTCGATTTTTTGACCCCCATTTTTGATTTTTGATTTTTCGTTTAGTCTACATTTATTATCTTTAGGCCCGAGTTTTCGATTTTTTGACCAACATTGTGGATTTAAAAAATATCTTTTGCCCTAAATTTTTCTTGGCGTAAATATTCTTCATTTTGACCTAAATTTTCGATTTCATAGTTAAAATTTTCGACTATTTGGTCTGCATTTTTTATTTTTCCGGACGAATTTTCGATGTTTTTGGTCAAAATATTGGGCCTAAAACTTTTGGGCCTAAATAATCTTTATTTTGACCTAAATTTGGGATTTGATTGTTTAAATTTTCGACTTTTTGGCCCGCATTTTGGATTTTCCCGCCGAATTTTTAGTTTTTACATTTTTGATCTGAATTTTTGATTCTTTCGGGTCTACATTTTTGATCTGTTGACCTAAATATTCTTTATTTTGACAATAATTTTTTATTTAATTGTCAAAAATGTTGTTGGTCCGTATTTTTGATTTTTCGATTTGAAGATTTCAAACCTGTATTTTCGATTCTTTTGGGTCTAAATTTTTAATCTGTTGACCTAAATATTCTTTATTTTGACATTAATTTTTGATTTATTTGACAAAAATTTTGTTGGTCCGTATTTTTGATTTTTCGATTTGAAGATTTTTGACCTGTATTTTCGATTCTTTTGGGTCTAAATTTTTGATCTTTTGTCCTAAAAATTCTTTATTTTGACATTAATTTTTGATTTAATTGTCAAAAATTTTGTTGGTCCGTATTTTTGATTTTTGACCTGTATTTTCGATTCTTTTGGGTCTAAATTTTTGATCTGTTGTCCTAAATATTCTTTATTTTGACATTAATTTTTGATTTATTTGTCAACAATTTTGTTAGTCCGTATTTTTGATTTTTCGATTTGAAGATTTTTGACCTGTATTTTCGATTCTTTTAGTTTCAATTTTTGATCTGTTGACCTAAATATTCTTTATTTTGACATTAATTTTTGAATTGATTGTCAAAAATTTTGTTGGTCCAAATTTTTGATTTTTCGATTTGAAGATTTTTGACCTGTATTTTTGATTCATTTGATTTTAAATTTTTGATCTGTTGACCTAAATATTCTCTATTTTGACATTAATTTTTGATTTAATTGTCAAAAATTTTGTTGGTCCGTATTTTTGATTTTTCGATTTGAAGATTTTTGACCTGTATTTTCGATTTTTGATGGTCTTTTGCTCTAAATATTCTTTATTTTGACCTTTTGAAATTTTCGATTTTTCAATCTGCATTTATTATCTTTAGACCCAAATTTTCGATGTACTCTCTAAATTTTCTGGCCAACATTACAGATTTTTGTTATTTTTTTAAAATCTTTTGACCTAAATTTTTCTTTATTTTGACCTAACTTTTCGATTTTATTGTTAAAAATTTCGATTTTTTTAAAATCTTTGATTTTTCGTTTAGTCTGCATTTGTTATCTTTAGGCCCGAGTTTTCGATTTTTTTACCAACATTGTGGTTTTTTTTTAAATCTTTTGCCCTAAATTTTTCTTTGTTTTTTTTTATTTGTCTGTTAAAATTTTTCTTTCCTTGGTCCACCATTTTTATTTTTAGGCCAGAATTTTAGATTTTTGGTCTCAATTTTTTTATCGTAATTTTAGATTTTTGGTCTCAATTTTTTTATCGTATATTTTAGATTTTTGGTCTTAATTTTTTTATCGTATATTTTAGATTTTTGGTCTCAATTTTTTTATCGTTAATTTTAGATTTTTGGTCTCGATTTTTTTATCGTATATTTTAGATTTTTGGTCTCAATTTGTTCATCGTATATTTTAGATTTTTGGTCTCAATTTTTTTATCGTATATTTTAGATTTTTGGTCTCAATTTTTTTATCGTTAATTTTAGATTTTTGGTCTCAATTTTTTTATCGTATATTTTAGATTTTTGAACTTGGACTATTGATTTTATTTCGTGAGTCTTTTATTTTTGGCTATTATTTTAGAATTTCTGGTCAGAAACTTATTTTTGGCAGCAATTAGTGGCAAATTATTTTGCTTCTACCTAGGTTTTTGATTTTTTGCTTACGTTTTTTATATTCAGATCAGGATTCTTGATTCTGTGATTCTGATTCTGATATTTTAGATTTCCGTATTTTCGATGTTTTTTTATTTTTCTTTATTTTGACCAAAATATTCGATTGGTTTGTGGAAATTTTCGATTTTTTTTGCGCTCGTTTTCGATGTTTCGTCCAAGTTTTCACCGGCTATATTGTGGATTTTTTTATTTTTTGGTCTAAATATTCTTTATTTTGACGAAAACATTCGATTGGTTTGTAGAAATTTTGGATTTTTTGTCTGCATTTTTTATCTTTGTCGATGTTTTGTCTAAATTTTTACCTTTTTAGACCTTATTGTAGATTCTTACTTTTATGGCCTATATTTTGTAATTTCGATTATTTTGCCCGAAATTTTCTTTATTTCGACTTAAATTGTCGGTTCGTTTGTTAAAAATTTTGATTTTTTGGTCTACCACTTTGATTTTAGAGTACGAATTTTAGATTTTTGGTCTTAATTTTTTATTTTTGTTAAATATTTTAGATTTTCTTAACTTGAATTACTGATTTTGTGCGAATTTTTTTTATTTTTATTTTTGCTATTATTTTAGAATTTCTCGTTGGAACTTATTTTAAGCTTAAAAGAGTTATTTTAGGGGCTGAAACTGGCAAATTATTTTTCTTCTGTTTGTATTTTCAATTATTTTGGTCTGCATTTTTATTTATAAACCAGGATTTTTGATTTTTTGGCCGATATTTTAGATCTTCGGCTGTTTTGGCCAAAATATTCGATTGGTCCAGGAATATAAATGGTTCTTTGTTTCTTCAAAAAAGGAGGGAGGGGGGCAATATATTGTATAAATGGCTCTACCATCAACATGTTCCACGAGCCGCCACTCCCGAAATTATGCCGATTTTCTAACAAATGGTCCGAGAAGGTGGATTTATTTTAATGTGTCACCGGCTTCAAATTGACATTTGTTTTTGCGAAAGTACCCTTTCCATTTTTTTGCTAAAAAGTCTGAAAAATCATTTTTTTTTTCAAAGTTGCATTTTTTGGGCAAAAATTCCAAGGGCTTTACTTGTGTACATTTTCAAGTTTTCGTTAAAAATTATAAAAAAAAAACTCCAATTTTAATTGAATCCGACTAATTCGCATGCAAGGAGCACAGATTTGAAAACCAAAATCAATTTGGAGTTTTCGTTTAGCCGCTACAGCCGATCAAGGTCTGAAAAATTGATTATTTTTTTTAAATTTTCTAAAATGCTCAATTTTTTTTTATTGAAGATAGCTGAAATTTTTTAACGGCAATCAATTTCTCTCGTTTTTCTGATGAAAAAGAAGGTGTTTTCAATGGTCTACGATGATTATTAAAAAAGTTGCATTTTTTGAGCTTGTGTACAGCCTCGTGCAATCCACAAATCACAATTAACACATCAGCAATTACTTAATTAAATAATATATTTTACATTTCACATATAATTATGCATTGAAACATTTATAGAAATTACAGCCTTGACTTTTAATAAAATCTCACTTGTCTTAATCACTTGAATAAAACATCTATATTATGATCCAGGATGAACCGCAGGAGGAAAACCCGAGTTAATTCTTATGCATATCCATCTCAATAAATTGTTACAAATAAATGCAGGACTTACATGCCGCAACAATAAAAGGTTAATTAATTATCGCAATGGGCTATCTTCACATTGTGCCAACATCTAGTTAATGGTCGAATGGTAAATACCAAAACGTTTAATGTATGTAGACAAATTAATGATGAATAGCCCCGCCCATAATTGGATAATGCAATTGTAATATTTGTTAATGTTTATGGTTTATGGTTTATGGTTTGTGGTTCAGGAAAAAAAAAATATAATTATAATTTGCGTTCGAGGTTCACGATGTGGGATATGAGACTGGTGATCACGACTCACTTATTTATTAATAAATAAGTAAACGACGGGTATTTACTCTCAATTAGATTTATAATCGCAGGAACAAATAAGGCGGATTTGTTTTCTTTGTGTAATTGTATTTATTTCTTCAATATGAACTTTTAATTACAGTCTTAATTGTTGTTTGAAATATTAGGATAATATTTTACAACACAATTAGTATTGTTTTAATACAATGGTGTAAAGCTGCACCCTTTAATTACATGTGAACTTTTGATTAAAATCGGAATAATGCTTTTCTTGGTGGAAAATATTTCGTCCATTTTCAAACCGCCACAACTTGGCGTATTTTCAATCGATTTTGATGAATCTTTGAGGGCGGAAAACTTTAAAGCGGGTTCTTTAAAGTCATGCATGCGGACTTAAGCGTAAACCCTTCCGCCCCCCTCAAGCATCCCTGTGAAAAAAATGTTTTTTTCAGGAAACCATGTCCAACTTTGACGATGTGTACGGAGTTGGAAAAAATTTGTCAACTCGATCCACCATAGAGATATTAAAATTTGATCAATTCCCTGTACAGGAATAAAAAAAAAGTTCCAACGACGATTTGGCACAAAGTTATGGGTGTTATTCGATCAATTAAATGGTTTTCCATTGAATGATCAAAGTGAATATTCAAGATAAATTGTTTCTAGCTTACTTTTCTTGGAATTATTATCAAAAGTAGAAAAAAAAAACGAAAGTGATTTCGAACACGTTTTAAGGTGTTTAATTGTGCTCCGGATTTATATCTTCATGTTTCGAATTCCAGCGTGAACGATAAATTAAAATCGCACCAAAGCTAGAAAAAAAATGTAACTTTCTTTTAATCAGATATCCACACCGCAGTTATATCAGTAATCCGATACCGTGCAGAAAGACAAGTTCTGTTCTCACACGCCGGTGCTCGAGGGTCACGACCCGCGCTTCCTGAAACATCAAGTACGCCCTGAGATCACGAGCCTCTGACACCCTTTTCATTAAACGTCACTTATACGAAGTTACCAATTGCAACAAAGAGATCGCGTACGTGTGAAAAAATTCTTGCGCAATATTTCCATATATAGATTATTATTTAATAACGAAGTTGAAATATGTAATCTGTCGGGGAATGTTGTAGATGTGCAAGATATATTTATTAGTTGAGTTATGGTATTTTTGCCCGTACCACAGATTACTATAATCGATGCACCTTGCCCACTCCTTTTTATTGATAAAATCAGAGAATAGATTTCTAATTTCCATGTTGGATCTTTGTTGAGTAAGTGTGGGTTTGTTTACGAAATGCTTACACTTTTATTTCTAGCGGAATATTACAATTATACATTCACCGTGATGAATCACAGATTGCGTTATTCTTCTCTGAGAAAAATGTATCATTTTACAAAGGTTTACTTCAATGGTCTACGATGGTTATAAAAAAAGTTGCATTTTATAACAAAATTTCCAAGGGGCTTACTTATGTCTTTTTTCCAAGTTTTCATCAACAATTAAAAATCTCTAATCCGACTAATAGACGTACGAGGAGCTCAGATTTGCAAACCGCGTTCAATTTGGAGTTTTCGTTTAGCCGCTACGGCCGATCAAAGTCTGAAAAATCAATTATTTTATTTAATTTTCCAAAATGTTCATAGTGACTGACTAATTTTTTTGCTATTGAAGATAGCTCAATTTTGATAACGGCAATCAATTTCTCTCGTTTTTATGATGAAAATAAGGTAAAATTCAATAGTCTAGGATGATTATTAAGAAAGTTGCATTTTTTCACAAAATTTCATGTCTTTTTTCCAAGTTTTCATCAAAAAATTAAAATCTCTAATCCGACTAATTTACGTACGAGGAGTTCATATTTGCAAACCGCGTTCAATTTGGAGTTTTCGTTTAGCCGCTACGGCCGATCAAAGTCTGAAAAATCAATTATTTTATTTAATTTTCCAAAATGTTCATAGTGACTGACTAATTTTTTTGCTATTGAAGATAGCTCAATTTTGATAACGGCAATCAATTTCTCTCGTTTTTCTGATGAAAATAAGGTAAAATTCAATAGTCTACGATGATTATTAAGAAAGTTGCATTTTTTCACAAAATTTCAAGGGGTTTACTCATGTCTTTTTTCCAAGTTTTCATCAAAAAATAAAAATCTCTAATCCGACTAATTGACGTACGAGGAGCTCAGATTTGCAGACCGCGTTCAATTTGGAGTTTTCGTTTAGCCGCTACGGCCGATCAAAGTCTGAAAAATCAATTATTTTATTTTATTTTCCAAAATGTTCATAGTGACTGACTAATTTTTTTGCTATTGAAGATAGCTCAATTTTGATAACGGCAATCAATTTCTCTGGTTTTTCTGATGAAAATAAGGTAAAATTCAATAGTCTACGATGATTATTAAGAAAGTTGCATTTTTTCACAAAATTTCAAGGGGTTTACTCATGTCTTTTTTCCAAGTTTTCATCAAAAAATAAAAATCTCTAATCCGACTAATTGACGTACGAGGAGCTCAGATTTGCAAACCGCGTTCAATTTGGAGTTTTCGTTTAGCCGCTACGGCCGATCAAAGTCTGAAAAATCAATTATTTTATTTAATTTTCCAAAATGTTCATAGTGACTGACTAATTTTTTTGCTATTGAAGATAGCTCAATTTTGATAACGGCAATCAATTTCTCTCGTTTTTCTGATGAAAATAAGGTAAAATTCAATAGTCTAGGATGATTATTAAGAAAGTTGCATTTTTTCACAAAATTTCAAGGGGTTTACTCATGTCTTTTTTCCAAGTTTTCATCAAAAAATAAAAATCTCTAATCCGACTAATTGACGTACGAGGAGCTCAGATTTGCAAACCGCGTTCAATTTGGAGTTTTCGTTTAGCCGCTACGGCCGATCAAAATCTGAAAAATCAATTATTTTATTTAATTTTTCAAAATGTTCATAGTGACTGACTAATTTTTTTGCTATTGAAGATAGCTCAATTTTGATAACGGCAATCAATTTCTCTCGTTTTTCTGATGAAAATAAGGTAAAATTCAATAGTCTACGATGATTATTAAGAAAGTTGCATTTTTTCACAAAATTTCAAGGGGTTTACTCATGTCTTTTTTCCAAGTTTTCATCAAAAAATAAAAATCTCTAATCCGACTAATTGACGTACGAGGAGCTCAGATTTGCAAACCGCGTTCAATTTGGAGTTTTCGTTTAGCCGCTACGGCCGATCAAAGTCTGAAAAATCAATTATTTTATTTAATTTTCCAAAATGTTCATAGTGACTGACTAATTTTTTTGCTATTGAAGATAGCTCAATTTTGATAACGGCAATCAATTTCTCTCGTTTTTCTGATGAAAATAAGGTAAAATTCAATAGTCTACGATGATTATTAAGAAAGTTGCATTTTTTCACAAAATTTCAAGGGGTTTACTCATGTCTTTTTTCCAAGTTTTCATCAAAAAATAAAAATCTCTAATCCGACTAATTGACGTACGAGGAGCTCAGATTTGCAAACCGCGTTCAATTTGTAGTTTTCGTTTAGCCGCTACGGCCGATCAAAGTCTGAAAAATCAATTATTTTATTTAATTTTCCAAAATGTTCATAGTGACTGACTAATTTTTTTGCTATTGAAGATAGCTCAATTTTGATAACGGCAATCAATTTCTCTCGTTTTTCTGATGAAAATAAGGTAAAATTCAATAGTCTACGATGATTATTAAGAAAGTTGCATTTTTTCACAAAATTTCAAGGGGTTTACTCATGTCTTTTTTCCAAGTTTTCATCAAAAAATAAAAATCTCTAATCCGACTAATTGACGTACGAGGAGCTCAGATTTGCAAACCGCGTTCAATTTGGAGTTTTCGTTTAGCCGCTACGGCCGATCAAAGTCTGAAAAATCAATTATTCTATTTAATTTTCCAAAATGTTCATAGTGACTGACTAATTTTTTTGCTATTGAAGATAGCTCAATTTTGATAACGGCAATCAATTTCTCTCGTTTTTCTGATGAAAATAAGGTAAAATTCAATAGTCTACGATGATTATTAAGAAAGTTGCATTTTTTCACAAAATTTCAAGGGGTTTACTCATGTCTTTTTTCCAAGTTTTCATCAAAAAATAAAAATCTCTAATCCGAATAATTGACGTACGAGGAGCTCATATTTGCAAACCGCGTTCAATTTGGAGTTTTCGTTTAGCCGCTACGGCCGATCAAAGTCTGAAAAATCAATTATTTTATTTAATTTTCCAAAATGTTCATAGTGACTGACTAATTTTTTTGCTATTGAAGATAGCTCAATTTTGATAACGGCAATCAATTTCTCTCGTTTTTCTGATGAAAATAAGGTAAAATTCAATAGTCTAGGATGATTATTAAGAAAGTTGCATTTTTTCACAAAATTTCAAGGGGTTTACTCATGTCTTTTTTCCAAGTTTTCATCAAAAAATAAAAATCTCTAATCCGACTAATTGACGTACGAGGAGCTCAGATTTGCAAACCGCGTTCAATTTGGAGTTTTCGTTTAGCCGCTACGGCCGATCAAAGTCTGAAAAATCAATTATTCTATTTAATTTTCCAAAATGTTCATAGTGACTGACTAATTTTTTTGCTATTGAAGATAGCTCAATTTTGATAACGGCAATCAATTTCTCTCGTTTTTCTGATGAAAATAAGGTGACATTCAATAGTCTACGATGATTATTAAGAAAGTTGCATTTTTTCACAAAATTTCAAGGGGTTTACTCATGTCTTTTTTCCAAGTTTTCATCAAAAAATAAAAATCTCTAATCCGACTAATTGACGTACGAGGAGCTCAGATTTGCAAACCGCGTTCAATTTGGAGTTTTCGTTTAGCCGCTACGGCCGATCAAAGTCTGAAAAATCAATTATTTTATTTAATTTTCCAAAATGTTCATAGTGACTGACTAATTTTTTTGCTATTGAAGATAGCTCAATTTTGATAACGGCAATCAATTTCTCTCGTTTTTCTGATGAAAATAAGGTAAAATTCAATAGTCTAGGATGATTATTAAGAAAGTTGCATTTTTTCACAAAATTTCAAGGGGTTTACTCATGTCTTTTTTCCAAGTTTTCATCAAAAAATAAAAATCTCTAATCCGACTAATTGACGTACGAGGAGCTCAGATTTGCAAACCGCGTTCAATTTGGAGTTTTCGTTTAGCCGCTACGGCCGATCAAAGTCTGAAAAATCAATTATTTTATTTAATTTTTCAAAATGTTCATAGTGACTGACTAATTTTTTTGCTATTGAAGATAGCTCAATTTTGATAACGGCAATCAATTTCTCTCGTTTTTCTGATGAAAATAAGGTAAAATTCAATAGTCTACGATGATTATTAAGAAAGTTGCATTTTTTCACAAAATTTCAAGGGGTTTACTCATGTCTTTTTTCCAAGTTTTCATCAAAAAATAAAAATCTCTAATCCGACTAATTGACGTACGAGGAGCTCAGATTTGCAAACCGCGTTCAATTTTGAGTTTTCGTTTAGCCGCTACGGCCGATCAAAGTCTGAAAAATCAATTATTTTATTTAATTTTCCAAAATGTTCATAGTGACTGACTAATTTTTTTGCTATTGAAGATAGCTCAATTTTGATAACGGCAATCAATTTCTCTCGTTTTTCTGATGAAAATAAGGTAAAATTCAATAGTCTACGATGATTATTAAGAAAGTTGCATTTTTTCACAAAATTTCAAGGGGTTTACTCATGTCTTTTTTCCAAGTTTTCATCAAAAAATAAAAATCTCTAATCCGACTAATTGACGTACGAGGAGCTCAGATTTACAAACCGCGTTCAATTTGGAGTTTTCGTTTAGCCGCTACGGCCGATCAAAGTCTGAAAAATCAATTATTTTATTTAATTTTCCAAAATGTTCATAGTGACTGACTAATTTTTTTGCTATTAAAGATAGTTCAATTTTGATAACGGCAATCAATTTCTCTCGTTTTTCTGATGAAAATAAGGTAAAATTCAATAGTCTACGATGATTATTAAGAAAGTTCCATTTTTTCACAAAATTTCAAGGGGTTTACTCATGTCTTTTTTCCAAGTTTTCATCAAAAAATAAAAATCTCTAATCCGACTAATTGACGTACGAGGAGTTCAGATTTGCAAACCGCGTTCAATTTGGAGTTTTCGTTTGGCCGCTACGGCCGATCAAAGTCTGAAAAATCAATTATTTTATTTAATTTTCCAAAATGTTCATAGTGACTGACTAATTTTTTTGCTATTGAAGATAGCTCAATTTTGATAACGGCAATCAATTTCTCTCGTTTTTCTGATGAAAATAAGGTAAAATTCAATAGTCTACGATGATTATTAAGAAAGTTGCATTTTTTCACAAAATTTCAAGGGGTTTACTCATGTCTTTTTTCCAAGTTTTCATCAAAAATAAAAAATCTCTAATCCGACTAATTGACGTACGAGGAGCTCAGATTTGCAAACCGCGTTCAATTTGGAGTTTTCGTTTAGCCGCTACGGCCGATCAAAGTCTGAAAAATCAATTATTTTATTTAATTTTCCAAAATGTTCATAGTGACTGACTAATTTTTTTGCTATTGAAGATAGCTCAATTTTGATAACGGCAATCAATTTCTCTCGTTTTTCTGATGAAAATAAGGTAAAATTCAATAGTCTACGATGATTATTAAGAAAGTTGCATTTTTTCACAAAATTTCTAGGGGTTTACTCATGTCTTTTTTCCAAGTTTTCATCAAAAAATAAAAATCTCTAATCCGACTAATTGACGTACGAGGAGCTCAGATTTGCAAACCGCGTTCAATTTGGAGTTTTCGTTTAGCCGCTACGGCCGATCAAAGTCTGAAAAATCAATTATTTTATTTAATTATCCAAAATGTTCATAGTGACTGACTAATTTTTTTGCTATTGAAGATAGCTCAATTTTGATAACGGCAATCAATTTCTCTCGTTTTTCTGATGAAAATAAGGTAAAATTCAATAGTCTACGATGATTATTAAGAAAGTTGCATTTTTTCACAAAATTTCAAGGGGTTTACTCATGTCTTTTTTCCAAGTTTTCATCAAAAATAAAAAATCTCTAATCCGACTAATTGACGTACGAGGAGCTCAGATTTGCAAACCGCGTTCAATTTGGAGTTTTCGTTTAGCCGCTACGGCCGATCAAAGTCTGAAAAATCAATTATTTTATTTAATTTTCCAAAATGTTCATAGTGACTGACTAATTTTTTTGCTATTGAAGATAGCTCAATTTTGATAACGGCAATCAATTTCTCTCGTTTTTCTGATGAAAATAAGGTAAAATTCAATAGTCTACGATGATTATTAAGAAAGTTGCATTTTTTCACAAAATTTCTAGGGGTTTACTCATGTCTTTTTTCCAAGTTTTCATCAAAAAATAAAAATCTCTAATCCGACTAATTGACGTACGAGGAGCTCAGATTTGCAAACCGCGTTTGATTTGGAGTTTTCGTTTAGCCGCTACGGCCGATCAAAGTCTGAAAAATCAATTATTTTATTTAATTTTCCAAAATGTTCATAGTGACTGACTAATTTTTTTGCTATTGAAGATAGCTCAATTTTGATAACGGCAATCAATTTCTCTCGTTTTTCTGATGAAAATAAGGTAAAATTCAATAGTCTACGATGATTATTAAGAAAGTTGCATTTTTTCACAAAATTTCTAGGGGTTTACTCATGTCTTTTTTCCAAGTTTTCATCAAAAAATAAAAATGTCTAATCCGACTAATTGACGTACGAGGAGTTCAGATTTGCAAACCGCGTTCAATTTGGAGTTTTCGTTTGGCCGCTACGGCCGATCAAAGTCTGAAAAATCAATTATTTTATTTAATTTTCCAAAATGTTCATAGTGACTGACTAATTTTTTTGCTATTGAAGATAGCTCAATTTTGATAACGGCAATATATTTCTCTCGTTTTTCTGATGAAAATAAGGTAAAATTCAATAGTCTACGATGATTATTAAGAAAGTTGCATTTTTTCACAAAATTTCAAGGGGTTTACTCATGTCTTTTTTCCAAGTTTTCATCAAAAATTAAAAATCTCTAATCCGACTAATTGACGCACGAGGAGCTCAGATTTGCAAACCGCGTTCAATTTGGAGTTTTCGTTTAGCCGCTACGGCCGATCAAAGTCTGAAAAATCAATTATTTTATTTAATTTTCCAAAATGTTCATAGTGTCTGACTAATTTTTTTGCTATTGAAGATGGCTCAATTTTGATAACGGCAATCAATTTCTCTCGTTTTTCTGATGAAAATAAGGTCAAATTCAATAGTCTACGATGATTATTAAGAAAGTTGCATTTTTTCACAAAATTTCTAGGGGTTTACTCATGTCTTTTTTCCAAGTTTTCATCAAAAAATAAAAATGTCTAATCCGACTAATTGACGTACGAGGAGTTCAGATTTGCAAACCGCGTTCAATTTGGAGTTTTCGTTTAGCCGCTACGGCCGATCAAAGTCTGAAAAATCAATTATTTTATTTAATTTTCCAAAATGTTCATAGTGACTGACTAATTTTTTTGCTATTGAAGATAGCTCAATTTTGATAACGGCAATCAATTTCTCTCGTTTTTCTGATGAAAATAAGGTAAAATTCAATAGTCTACGATGATTATTAAGAAAGTTGCATTTTTTCACAAAATTTCTAGGGGTTTACTCATGTCTTTTTTCCAAGTTTTCATCAAAAAATAAAAATGTCTAATCCGACTAATTGACGTACGAGGAGTTCAGATTTGCAAACCGCGTTCAATTTGGAGTTTTCGTTTGGCCGCTACAGCCGATCAAAGTCTGAAAAATCAATTATTTTATTTAATTTTCCAAAATGTTCATAGTGACTGACTAATTTTTTTGCTATTGAAGATAGCTCAATTTTGATAACGGCAATTAATTTCTCTCGTTTTTCTGATGAAAATAAGGTAAAATTCAATAGTCTACGATGATTATTAAGAAAGTTGCATTTTTTCACAAAATTTCAAGGGGTTTACTCATGTCTTTTTTCCAAGTTTTCATCAAAAATTAAAAATCTCTAATCCGACTAATTGACGCACGAGGAGCTCAGATTTGCAAACCGCGTTCAATTTGGAGTTTTCGTTTAGCCGCTACGGCCGATCAAAGTCTGAAAAATCAATTATTTTATTTAATTTTCCAAAATGTTCATAGTGACTGACTAATTTTTTTGCTATTGAAGATAGCTCAATTTTGATAACGGCAATCAATTTCTCTCGTTTTTCTGATGAAAATAAGGTAAAATTCAATAGTCTACGATGATTATTAAGAAAGTTGCATTTTTTCACAAAATTTCTAGGGGTAACTCATGTCTTTTTTCCAAGTTTTCATCAAAAAATAAAAATGTCTAATCCGACTAATTGACGTACGAGGAGTTCAGATTTGCAAACCGCGTTCAATTTGGAGTTTTCGTTTAGCCGCTACGGCCGATCAAAGTCTGAAAAATCAATTATTTTATTTAATTTTCCAAAATGTTCATAGTGACTGACTAATTTTTTTGCTATTGAAGATAGCTCAATTTTGATAACGGCAATCAATTTCTCTCGTTTTTCTGATGAAAATAAGGTAAAATTCAATAGTCTACGATGATTATTAAGAAAGTTGCATTTTTTCACAAAATTTCTAGGGGTTTACTCATGTCTTTTTTCCAAGTTTTCATCAAAAAATAAAAATGTCTAATCCGACTAATTGACGTACGAGGAGTTCAGATTTGCAAACCGCGTTCAATTTGGAGTTTTCGTTTAGCCGCTACGGCCGATCAAAGTCTGAAAAATCAATTATTTTATTTAATTCTCCAAAATGTTCATAGTGACTGACTAATTTTTTTGCTATTGAAGATAGCTCAATTTTGATAACGGCAATCAATTTCTCTCGTTTTTCTGATGAAAATAAGGTAAAATTCAATAGTCTACGATGATTATTAAGAAAGTTGCATTTTTTCACAAAATTTCTAGGGGTTTACTCATGTCTTTTTTCCAAGTTTTCATCAAAAAATAAAAATGTCTAATCCGACTAATTGACGTACGAGGAGTTCAGATTTGCAAACCGCGTTCAATTTGGAGTTTTCGTTTGGCCGCTACAGCCGATCAAAGTCTGAAAAATCAATTATTTTATTTAATTTTCCAAAATGTTCATAGTGACTGACTAATTTTTTTGCTATTGAAGATAGCTCAATTTTGATAACGGCAATCAATTTCTCTCGTTTTTCTGATGAAAATAAGGTAAAATTCAATAGTCTACGATGATTATTAAGAAAGTTGCATTTTTTCACAAAATTTCAAGGGGTTTACTCATGTCTTTTTTCCAAGTTTTCATCAAAAAATAAAAATGTGTAATCCGACTAATTGACGAACGAGGAGTTCAGATTTGCAAACCGCGTTCAATTTGGAGTTTTCGTTTGGCCGCTACGGCCGATCAAAGTCTGAAAAATCAATTATTTTATTTAATTTTCCAAAATGTTCATAGTGACTGACTAATTTTTTTGCTATTGAAGATAGCTCAATTTTGATAACGGCAATCAATTTCTCTCGTTTTTCTGATGAAAATAAGGTAAAATTCAATAGTCTACGATGATTATTAAGAAAGTTGCATTTTTTCACAAAATTTCAAGGGGTTTACTCATGTCTTTTTTCCAAGTTTTCATCAAAAAATAAAAATGTGTAATCCGACTAATTGACGAACGAGGAGTTCAGATTTGCAAACCGCGTTCAATTTGGAGTTTTCGTTTGGCCGCTACAGCCGATCAAAGTCTGAAAAATCAATTATTTTATTTAATTTTCCAAAATGTTCATAGTGACTGACTAATTTTTTTGCTATTGAAGATAGCTCAATTTTGATAACGGCGATCAATTTCTCTCGTTTTTCTGATGAAAATAAGGTAAAATTCAATAGTCGACGATGATTATTAAGACAGTTGCATTTTTTCACAAAATTTCTAGGGGTTTACTCATGTCTTTTTTCCAAGTTTTCATCAAAAAATAAAAATCTCTAATCCGACTAATTGACGTACTAGGAGCTCAGATTTGCAAACCGCGTTCAATTTGGAGTTTTCGTTTAGCCGCTACTGCCGATCAAAATCTGAAAAATCAATTATTTTATTTAATTTTCCAAAATGTTCATAGTGACTGACTAATTTTTTTGCTATTGAAGATAGCTCAATTTTGATAACGGCAATCAATTTCTCTCGTTTTTCTGATGAAAATAAGGTAAAATTCAATAGTCTACGATGATTATTAAGAAAGTTGCATTTTTTCACAAAATTTCTAGGGGTTTACTCATGTCTTTTTTCCAAGTTTTCATCAAAAAATAAAAATGTGTAATCCGACTAATTGACGTACTAGGAGCTCAGATTTGCAAACCGCGTTCAATTTGGAGTTTTCGTTTAGCCGCTACGGCCGATCAAAATCTGAAAAATCAATTATTTTATTTAATTTTCCAAAATGTTCATAGTGACTGACTAATTTTTTTGCTATTGAAGATAGCTCAATTTTGATAACGGCAATCAATTTCTCTCGTTTTTCTGATGAAAATAAGGTAAAATTCAATAGTCTACGATGATTATTAAGAAAGTTGCATTTTTTCACAAAATTTAAAGGGGTTTACTCATGTCTTTTTTCCAAGTTTTCATCAAAAAATAAAAATCTCTAATCCGACTAATTGACGTACTAGGAGCTCAGATTTGCAAACCGCGTTCAATTTGGAGTTTTCGTTTAGCCGCTACGGCCGATCAAAATCTGAAAAATCAATTATTTTATTTAATTTTCCAAAATGTTCATAGTGACTGACTAATTTTTTTGCTATTGAAGATAGCTCAATTTTGATAACGGCAATCAATTTCTCTCGTTTTTCTGATGAAAATAAGGTAAAATTCAATAGTCTACGATGATTATTAAGAAAGTTGCATTTTTTCACAAAATTTCTAGGGGTTTACTCATGTCTTTTTTCCAAGTTTTCATCAAAAAATAAAAATCTCTAATCCGACTAATTGACGTACTAGGAGCTCAGATTTGCAAACCGCGTTCAATTTGGAGTTTTCGTTTAGCCGCTACTGCCGATCAAAATCTGAAAAATCAATTATTTTATTTAATTTTCCAAAATGTTCATAGTGACTGACTAATTTTTTTGCTATTGAAGATAGCTCAATTTTGATAACGGCAATCAATTTCTCTCGTTTTTCTGATGAAAATAAGGTAAAATTCAATAGTCTACGATGATTATTAAGAAAGTTGCATTTTTTCACAAAATTTCTAGGGGTTTACTCATGTCTTTTTTCCAAGTTTTCATCAAAAAATAAAAATGTCTAATCCGACTAATTGACGTACGAGGAGTTCAGATTTGCAAACCGCGTTCAATTTGGAGTTTTCGTTTAGCCGCTACGGCCGATCAAAGTCTGAAAAATCAATTATTTTATTTAATTTTCCAAAATGTTCATAGTGACTGACTAATTTTTTTGCTATTGAAGATAGCTCAATTTTGATAACGGCAATCAATTTCTCTCGTTTTTCTGATGAAAATAAGGTGAAATTCAATAGTCTACGATGATTATTAAGAAAGTTGCATTTTTTCACAAAATTTCTAGGGGTTTACTCATGTCTTTTTTCCAAGTTTTCATCAAAAAATAAAAATGTCTAATCCGACTAATTGACGTACGAGGAGTTCAGATTTGCAAACCGCGTTCAATTTGGAGTTTTCGTTTAGCCGCTACGGCCGATCAAATTCTGAAAAATCAATTATTTTATTTAATTTTCCAAAATGTTCATAGTGACTGACTAATTTTTTTGCTATTGAAGATAGCTCAATTTTGATAACGGCAATCAATTTCTCTCGTTTTTCTGATGAAAATAAGGTAAAATTCAATAGTCTACGATGATTATTAAGAAAGTTGCATTTTTTCACAAAATTTCTAGGGGTTTACTTATGTCTTTTTTCCAAGTTTTCATCAAAAATTAAAAATCTCTAATCCGACTAATTGACGCACGAGGAGCTCAGATTTGCAAACCGCGTTCAATTTGGAGTTTTCGTTTGGCCGCTACGGCCGATCAAAGTCTGAAAAATCAATTATTTTATTTAATTTTCCAAAATGTTCATAGTGACTGACTAATTTTTTTGCTATTGAAGATAGCTCAATTTTGATAACGGCGATCAATTTCTCTCGTTTTTCTGATGAAAATAAGGTAAAATTCAATAGTCGACGATGATTATTAAGACAGTTGCATTTTTTCACAAAATTTCTAGGGGTTTACTCATGTCTTTTTTCCAAGTTTTCATCAAAAAATAAAAATCTCTAATCCGACTAATTGACGTACTAGGAGCTCAGATTTGCAAACCGCGTTCAATTTGGAGTTTTCGTTTAGCCGCTACTGCCGATCAAAATCTGAAAAATCAATTATTTTATTTAATTTTCCAAAATGTTCATAGTGACTGACTAATTTTTTTGCTATTGAAGATAGCTCAATTTTGATAACGGCAATCAATTTCTCTCGTTTTTCTGATGAAAATAATGTAAAATTCAATAGTCTACGATGATTATTAAGAAAGTTGCATTTTTTCACAAAATTTCTAGGGGTTTACTCATGTCTTTTTTCCAAGTTTTCATCAAAAAATAAAAATGTGTAATCCGACTAATTGACGGTACGAGGAGTTCAGATTTGCAAACCGCGTTCAATTTGGAGTTTTCGTTTAGCGGCTACGGCCGATCAAAATCTGAAAAATCAATTATTTTATTTAATTTTCCAAAATGTTCATAGTGACTGACTAATTTTTTTGCTATTGAAGATAGCTCAATTTTGATAACGGCAATCAATTTCTCTCGTTTTTCTGATGAAAATAAGGTAAAATTCAATAGTCTACGATGATTATTAAGAAAGTTGCATTTTTCACAAAATTTCTAGGGGTTTACTCATGTCTTTTTTCCAAGTTTTCATCAAAAAATAAAAATCTCTAATCCGACTAATTGACGCACGAGGAGCTCAGATTTGCAAACCGCGTTCAATTTGGAGTTTTCGTTTAGCCGCTACGGCCGATCAAAGTCTGAAAAATCAATTATTTTATTTAATTTTCCAAAATGTTCATAGTGACTGACTAATTTTTTTGCTATTGAAGATAGCTCAATTTTGATAACGGCAATCAATTTCTCTCGTTTTTCTGATGAAAATAAGGTAAAATTCAATAGTCTACGATGATTATTAAGAAAGTTGCATTTTTTCACAAAATTTCTAGGGGTTTACTCATGTCTTTTTTCCAAGTTTTCATCAAAAAATAAAAATCTCTAATCCGACTAATTGACGCACGAGGAGCTCAGATTTGCAAACCGCGTTCAATTTGGAGTTTTCGTTTAGCCGCTACGGCCGATCAAAGTCTGAAAAATCAATTATTTTATTTAATTTTCCAAAATGTTCATAGTGACTGACTAATTTTTTTGCTATTGAAGATAGCTCAATTTTGATAACGGCAATCAATTTCTCTCGTTTTTCTGATGAAAATAAGGTAAAATTCAATAGTCTACGATGATTATTAAGAAAGTTGCATTTTTTCACAAAATTTCAAGGGGTTTACTCATGTCTTTTTTCCAAGTTTTCATCAAAAAAATAAAAATGTCTAATCCGACTAATTGACGTACGAGGAGTTCAGATTTGCAAACCGCGTTCAATTTGGAGTTTTCGTTTAGCCGCTACGGCCGATCAAAGTCTGAAAAATCAATTATTTTATTTAATTTTCCAAAATGTTCATAGTGACTGACTAATTTTTTTGCTATTGAAGATAGCTCAATTTTGATAACGGCAATCAATTTCTCTCGTTTTTCTGATGAAAATAAGGTAAAATTCAATAGTCTACGATGATTATTAAGAAAGTTGCATTTTTTCACAAAATTTCAAGGGGTTTACTCATGTCTTTTTTCCAAGTTTTCATCAAAAAATAAAAATGTCTAATCCGATTAATTGACGTACGAGGAGTTCAGATTTGCAAACCGCGTTCAATTTGGAGTTTTCGTTTAGCCGCTACGGCCGATCAAAGTCTGAAAAATCAATTATTTTATTTAATTTTCCAAAATGTTCATAGTGACTGACTAATTTTTTTGCTATTGAAGATAGCTCAATTTTGATAACGGCAATCAATTTCTCTCGTTTTTCTGATGAAAATAAGGTAAAATTCAATAGTCTACGATGATTATTAAGAAAGTTGCAATTTTTCACAAAATTTCAAGGGGTTTACTCATGTCTTTTTTCCAAGTTTTCATCAAAAAATAAAAATCTCTAATCCGACTAATAATTGACGCACGAGGAGCTCAGATTTGCAAACCGCGTTCAATTTGGAGTTTTCGTTTAGCCGCTACGGCCGATCAAAGTCTGAAAAATCAATTATTTTATTTAATTTTCCAAAATGTTCATAGTGACTGACTAATTTTTTTGCTATTGAAGATAGCTCAATTTTGATAACGGCAATATATTTCTCTCGTTTTTCTGATGAAAATAAGGTAAAATTCAATAGTCTACGATGATTATTAAGAAAGTTGCATTTTTTCACAAAATTTCAAGGGGTTTACTCATGTCTTTTTTCCAAGTTTTCATCAAAAAATAAAAATGTCTAATCCGACCAATTGACGTACGAGGAGTTCAGATTTGCAAACCGCGTTCAATTTGGAGTTTTCGTTTAGCCGCTACGGCCGATCAAAGTCTGAAAAATCAATTATTTTATTTAATTTTCCAAAATGTTCATAGTGACTGACTAATTTTTTTGCTATTGAAGATAGCTCAATTTTGATAACGGCAATCAATTTCTCTCGTTTTTCTGATGAAAATAAGGTAAAATTCAATAGTCTACGATGATTATTAAGAAAGTTGCATTTTTTCACAAAATTTCAAGGGGTTTACTCATGTCTTTTTTCCAAGTTTTCATCAAAAAATAAAAATGTCTAATCCGACTAATTGACGTACGAGGAGTTCAGATTTGCAAACCGCGTTCAATTTGGAGTTTTCGTTTAGCCGCTACGGCCGATCAAAGTCTGAAAAATCAATTATTTTATTTAATTTTCCAAAATGTTCATAGTGACTGACTAATTTTTTTGCTATTGAAGATAGCTCAATTTTGATAACGGCAATCAATTTCTCTCGTTTTTCTGATGAAAATAAGGTAAAATTCAATAGTCTACGATGATTATTAAGAAAGTTGCAATTTTTCACAAAATTTCAAGGGGTTTACTCATGTCTTTTTTCCAAGTTTTCATCAAAAAATAAAAATGTCTAATCCGACTAATTGACGTACGAGGAGTTCAGATTTGCAAACCGCGTTCAATTTGGAGTTTTCGTTTAGCCGCTACGGCCGATCAAAGTCTGAAAAATCAATTATTTTATTTAATTTTCCAAAATGTTCATAGTGACTGACTAATTTTTTTGCTATTGAAGATAGCTCAATTTTGATAACGGCAATCAATTTCTCTCGTTTTTCTGATGAAAATAAGGTAAAATTCAATAGTCTACGATGATTATTAAGAAAGTTGCATTTTTTCACAAAATTTCTAGGGGTTTACTCATGTCTTTTTTCCAAGTTTTCATCAAAAAATAAAAATCTCTAATCCGACTAATTGACGCACGAGGAGCTCAGATTTGCAAACCGCGTTCAATTTGAAGTTTTCGTTTAGCCGCTACGGCCGATCAAAGTCTGAAAAATCAATTATTTTATTTAATTTTCCAAAATGTTCATAGTGACTGACTAATTTTTTTGCTATTGAAGATAGCTCAATTTTGATAACGGCAATCAATTTCTCTCGTTTTTCTGATGAAAATAAGGTAAAATTCAATAGTCTACGATGATTATTAAGAAAGTTGCATTTTTTCACAAAATTTCAAGGGGTTTACTCATGTCTTTTTTCCAAGTTTTCATCAAAAAATAAAAATGTCTATTCCGACCAATTGACGTACGAGGAGTTCAGATTTGCAAACCGCGTTCAATTTGGAGTTTTCGTTTAGCCGCTACGGCCGATCAAAGTCTGAAAAATCAATTATTTTATTTAATTTTCCAAAATGTTCATAGTGACTGACTAATTTTTTTGCTATTGAAGATAGCTCAATTTTGATAACGGCAATCAATTTCTCTCGTTTTTCTGATGAAAATAAGGTAAAATTCAATAGTCTACGATGATTATTAAGAAAGTTGCATTTTTTCACAAAATTTCAAGGGGTTTACTCATGTCTTTTTTCCAAGTTTTCATCAAAAAATAAAAATGTCTAATCCGACTAATTGACGTACGAGGAGTTCAGATTTGCAAACCGCGTTCAATTTGGAGTTTTCGTTTAGCCGCTACGGCCGATCAAAGTCTGAAAAATCAATTATTTTATTTAATTTTCCAAAATGTTCATAGTGACTGACTAATTTTTTTGCTATTGAAGATAGCTCAATTTTGATAACGGCAATCAATTTCTCTCGTTTTTCTGATGAAAATAAGGTAAAATTCAATAGTCTACGATGATTATTAAGAAAGTTGCAATTTTTCACAAAATTTCAAGGGGTTTACTCATGTCTTTTTTCCAAGTTTTCATCAAAAAATAAAAATGTCTGATCCGACTAATTGACGTACGAGGAGTTCAGATTTGCAAACCGCGTTCAATTTGGAGTTTTCGTTTAGCCGCTACGGCCGATCAAAGTCTGAAAAATCAATTATTTTATTTAATTTTCCAAAATGTTCATAGTGACTGACTAATTTTTTTGCTATTGAAGATAGCTCAATTTTGATAACGGCAATCAATTTCTCTCGTTTTTCTGATGAAAATAAGGTAAAATTCAATAGTCTACGATGATTATTAAGAAAGTTGCATTTTTTTACAAAATTTCAAGGGGTTTACTCATGTCTTTTTTCCAAGTTTTCATCAAAAAATAAAAATGTCTAATCCGACTAATTGACGTACGAGGAGTTCAGATTTGCAAACCGCGTTCAATTTGGAGTTTTCGTTTAGCCGCTACGGCCGATCAAAGTCTGAAAAATCAATTATTTTATTTATTTTTCCAAAATGTTCATAGTGACTGACTAATTTTTTTGCTATTGAAGATAGCTCAATTTTGATAACGGCAATCAATTTCTCTCGTTTTTCTGATGAAAATAAGGTAAAATTCAATAGTCTACGATGATTATTAAGAAAGTCGCATTTTTTTACAAAATTTCTAGGGGTTTACTCATGTCTTTTTTCCAAGTTTTCATCAAAAAATAAAAATGTCTAATCCGACTAATTGACGTACGAGGAGTTCAGATTTGCAAACCGCGTTCAATTTGGAGTTTTCGTTTAGCGGCTACGGCCGATCAAAATCTGAAAAATCAATTATTTTATTTAATTTTCCAAAATGTTCATAGTGACTGACTAATTTTTTTGCTATTGAAGATAGCTCAATTTTGATAACGGCAATCAATTTCTCTCGTTTTTCTGATGAAAATAAGGTAAAATTCAATAGTCTACGATGATTATTAAGAAAGTTGCATTTTTTCACAAAATTTCAAGGGGTTTACTCATGTCTTTTTTCCAAGTTTTCATCAAAAAATAAAAATGTCTAATCCGACTAATTGACGTACGAGGAGTTCAGATTTGCAAACCGCGTTCAATTTGGAGTTTTCGTTTAGCGGCTACGGCCGATCAAAATCTGAAAAATCAATTATTTTATTTAATTTTCCAAAATGTTCATAGTGACTGACTAATTTTTTTGCTATTGAAGATAGCTCAATTTTGATAACGGCAATCAATTTCTCTCGTTTTTCTGATGAAAATAAGGTAAAATTCAATAGTCTACGATGATTATTAAGAAAGTTGCATTTTTTCACAAAATTTCTAGGGGTTTACTCATGTCTTTTTTCCAAGTTTTCATCAAAAAATAAAAATGTCTAATCCGACTAATTGACGTACGAGGAGTTCAGATTTGCAAACCGCGTTCAATTTGGAGTTTTCGTTTAGCGGCTACGGCCGATCAAAATCTGAAAAATCAATTATTTTATTTAATTTTCCAAAATGTTCATAGTGACTGACTAATTTTTTTGCTATTGAAGATAGCTCAATTTTGATAACGGCAATCAATTTCTCTCGTTTTTCTGATGAAAATAAGGTAAAATTCAATAGTCTACGATGATTATTAAGAAAGTTGCATTTTTTCACAAAATTTCTAGGGGTTTACTCATGTCTTTTTTCCAAGTTTTCATCAAAAAATAAAAATGTCTAATCCGACTAATTGACGTACGAGGAGTTCAGATTTGCAAACCGCGTTCAATTTGGAGTTTTCGTTTAGCGGCTACGGCCGATCAAAATCTGAAAAATCAATTATTTTATTTAATTTTCCAAAATGTTCATAGTGACTGACTAATTTTTTTGCTATTGAAGATAGCTCAATTTTGATAACGGCAATCAATTTCTCTCGTTTTTCTGATGAAAATAAGGTAAAATTCAATAGTCTACGATGATTATTAAGAAAGTTGCATTTTTTCACAAAATTTCAAGGGGTTTACTCATGTCTTTTTTCCAAGTTTTCATCAAAAAATAAAAATGTCTAATCCGACTAATTGACGTACGAGGAGTTCAGATTTGCAAACCGCGTTCAATTTGGAGTTTTCGTTTGGCCGCTACAGCCGATCAAAGTCTGAAAAATCAATTATTTTATTTAATTTTCCAAAATGTTCATAGTGACTGACTAATTTTTTTGCTATTGAAGATAGCTCAATTTTGATAACGGCAATCAATTTCTCTCGTTTTTCTGATGAAAATAAGGTAAAATTCAATAGTCTACGATGATTATTAAGAAAGTTGCATTTTTTCACAAAATTTCAAGGGGTTTACTCATGTCTTTTTTCCAAGTTTTCATCAAAAAATAAAAATGTCTAATCCGACCAATTGACGTACGAGGAGTTCAGATTTGCAAACCGCGTTCAATTTGGAGTTTTCGTTTAGCCGCTACGGCCGATCAAAGTCTGAAAAATCAATTATTTTATTTAATTTTCCAAAATGTTCATAGTGACTGACTAATTTTTTTGCTATTGAAGATAGCTCAATTTTGATAACGGCAATCGATTTCTCTCGTTTTTCTGATGAAAATAAGGTAAAATTCAATAGTCTACGATGATTATTAAGAAATTTGCATTTTTTCACAAAATTTCAAGGGGTTTACTCATGTCTTTTTTCCAAGTTTTCATCAAAAAATAAAAATGTCTAATCCGACTAATTGACGTACTAGGAGCTCAGATTTGCAAACCGCGTTCAATTTGGAGTTTTCGTTTAGCCGCTACGGCCGATCAAAATCTGAAAAATCAATTATTTTATTTAATTTTCCAAAATGTTCATAGTGACTGACTAATTTTTTTGCTATTGAAGATAGCTCAATTTTGATAACGGCAATCAATTTCTCTCGTTTTTCTGATGAAAATAAGGTAAAATTCAACAGTCTACGATGATTATTAAGAAAGTTGCATTTTTTCACAAAATTTCTAGGGGTTTACTCATGTCTTTTTTCCAAGTTTTCATCAAAAAATAAAAATGTCTAATCCGACTAATTGACGTACTAGGAGCTCAGATTTGCAAACCGCGTTCAATTTGGAGTTTTCGTTTAGCCGCTACGGCCGATCAAAATCTGAAAAATCAATTATTTTATTTAATTTTCCAAAATGTTCATAGTGACTGACTAATTTTTTTGCTATTGAAGATAGCTCAATTTTGATAACGGCAATCAATTTCTCTCGTTTTTCTGATGAAAATAAGGTAAAATTCAATAGTCTACGATGATTATTAAGAAATTTGCATTTTTTCACAAAATTTCAAGGGGTTTACTCATGTCTTTTTTCCAAGTTTTCATCAAAAAATAAAAATCTCTAATCCGACTAATTGACGTACTAGGAGCTCAGATTTGCAAACCGCGTTCAATTTGGAGTTTTCGTTTAGCCGCTACGGCCGATCAAATTCTGAAAAATCAATTATTTTATTTAATTTTCCAAAATGTTCACAGTGACTGACTAATTTTTTTATAATAATAATAATAATATTGTTTATTAATTCATTACGCTGTATTAAATACAGATTGAACATGTCAAAAAGAAACACAATACAACAAACATTTAAATGAGATAAATACTGAATACTGAATTAGTTGAATTTAAAATTATAAAATTAACAAAAAAGAAAATTATAAAATTAACAATCCACATACTGTTCAAATTCGTTAATCGTATAAAAACAATTAGTAATCAACATATTTTTTAGTTTATTTTTAAATACCTTTAACGTCTTACAATCTTTTATGTATTGAGGTAGTTTGTTGTAAAATCGACAGCCTGCATAGATTGGAGATTTTTTGTAAAAGCTATGGTGGTGTTTTTTTAAGTGAAAGTCATCCTTATTTCTGGTGTTATGGTTATGGGTGTTATTGTTCAATAGAAATTTATATTTATTTTTAAAAATATGGCATAATAATTTCAATAAGTAGATTGAAGCTACTGTTAAAATGTTTTCTTTAACAAAAATTTCACGACAAGATACATTATATGGTATATTGAATATAAGGCGTAATATCCTTTTTTGAATTATAAACACGCGAGAAATTTCAGTGGATTGTCCATATGATGCTATGTTATAGGAGATATATGAATATACAGACGCGTAGTAAACTGTTAATATAGCTTCCAGTGACACATTATTTCTTAATGATTTTATCATGTAGTAACTTTTGTTGAGTAATTTGCACATATGCTGAACATTATCGCACCAATTCAAACGGCTATCGATATAAGTACCTAAGAATTTGAACGATAAGCAAGTTTCTAGGTTAAAATCGTTATAATTGATTTTTAGGTTTAATTTAGTTCTATTTGTATTATTAAATTCTATTAATACACTTTTAGAATGATTAACAATTAATCTATTACGTATACACCAGTTTTCAAACTGTTTAATGGCTAATAATATTTTCTGGCGGACTATATTTGGGCATTTATCTGAGATGACTATACATACATCATCCGCATACATAAATATTTTACCACAGGTTATGTAGAAAGGTAAATCGTTAACATATATTAAAAACAATAATGGACCTAATGTGCTTCCCTGAGGAGTGCCCATTTTCATCTCGTATTCAGTTGAAGTTACACCATTAATTTTTACAGCCAGTTTCCGGTTTTGTAGATAGGATGTCAACCAATTATTTAATGATCCACGAATGCCCATAGCTGATAATTTATCCTTAACGAATTTATCAAAAACTGTATCAAAGGCTTTCGTAAGGTCAAATGCAACAGCTACTACATATTCGCCATTTTCAAGACTATTATTTATATGTTGTGTAAAGTTAATTAAACTGTCCTCGGTGGAATATCCCGGTCTAAAACCATATTGATTTTCTGTTAAAATATTAAATTTGTTCAGAAATGAAAATATTTTATTTGCCATTATTTTTTCTATTACTTTGGAGATTATGTAGAGAATAGCTATCGGTCTAAAGTTATTTAAATTGTAACAATTTTCTTTTTTATAAATTGGTACTACTGCTGCTACTTTCAGACATTGGGGAAACTCGCCATTTATGATGGATGCATTAAAAACTTTCGCTAAAATAGGTGATATTTCTTCAGCACATGCTTTAATAAGGTCAGAAGATATTCCATCGAGGCCAGCAGTTTTTTTTGAATTTAAACTATGGATTGCATTAAAAACTTCCGCCTCTGTTATGGGTTCAAAGAAAAATGTATTGTTTTCAGTAGGGGAAGTTGTACAATCAAACGAGAGATTATTTTTAAAATGTTCATTCATCTTATTTATAATGTCATTAGAAAAATAATCACCAAATATCTCGACCATTTTTTTAGGTTCATCGATTATTTCGTTATTGTAATTAATTTTGTAATCAGTACAAGAAGTTGTTTTACCCTGAATTTTTTTAATCAACTTCCAACTTGCCTTAGTTTTATTTTCAGAGTTGGATACTATAAGATTATAATTATTTTTCTTTTCTTTTATAATTTCATTATTAATTTCTTTTTTTAGGCTTTTATAATTTTCGTTTGTATTGTTGCTAGGTATTTGTTTTCTTAACCAATTAAGATTTTTTAGAAGTTGAATTTTTTCTACCAAATGTTTGGGAAAAATTATTTTAGTGGTGTTAGATTTTTTTATAGACAGAGGTTTGTTTCTTTTAAATGTCAAGTCAAAACACCACATAAAATCCTCCAGAAATGATTCAAATACCAAATCTTTATTATTGACATCAAATGTATTAAAGATATGAGAGTTTAATATGTGCTTGAATTCTATAATTCTGTTAGGATTTATACTTCTATGAGTACTAAATCTGTTGGATTTCTTTGTGTCACTGGAAGGTACATTATGATAATATGAAACTAGTTGACCATAGTGGTCTGATATTCCCGTTTCAAAGTTCTCACATTTAATATTATTAGGATCATTGGTTACAATATAATCAATTTGACTGTTACTTACATTATTAATTACTCGAGTCGGACCCTTTACTAAAGAAACCATTTCAAACGAGTCCCAAATATCATTTAAAATGCGTAATTTGAGAGAATTTTTTAAACCGTTTATATTTATATCACCACAGAGTATGACTGTCTTAAATTGAGAAAAAGCTTTTAATAAAATATTGTTTAATTGAATGAAAAAAGCATCGAAATTATTATTAGATGGCGGTCTATATAAACATATGATGCATACATAGTTCATGAGGCTAATTGCCGCGCATTCAATTGTCATTTCGATGGATAGCTTGCTAATGCAATCAATGGGTTTACATAAATGCAGTGTCTCTTTTTTGATAAATATTGAGGCCCCACCATGTATATGTTGATTACGACAAAATTTACTCACCAGTTGATAGTTATTAATATATGTGGATTGTAATTTCATATCACAGAGCCAGTGTTCAGTTAAACACAAAATTGTGGGGTCATACTGGTTGCTAAAAAGTTCAATTATATTTATTTTATTACTTAAACACTGAACATTGAGGTGGAACAGCGTTAAACTTGGATTTGTTAATCTTCTACAGTTTTCCTCAGGCGTGGATGGAAAAACTTAGATACATATGCTCCCATGGGCCAATTTGATGCATCCGATAATTCTTCTAATCGTAGGTGGTCGAAAGTAACTTTAAATGAAGCGTATATTTCTGGATTCTTAGATTTTACGGGTTCACAGGTTACTTCATTGTAACTAGACTTGAAAAAATTTATGATATCTTCTTGATTAGTTGCTGGGTCCATTCTTGAAATAAAGTAGGAAATTTTCTTCGGTATGGATTTTAGATTACTTTCTTTGGTATTTTTATTGTTGCCGATAATGCCTTTTGATCCCCGTTTGTTTTTGATTTTTGCTATTGAAGATAGCTCAATTTTGATAACGGCAATCAATTTCTCTCGTTTTTCTGATGAAAATAAGGTAAAATTCAATAGTCTACGATGATTATTAAGAAAGTTGCATTTTTTCACAAAATTTCAAGGGGTTTACTCATGTCTTTTTTCCAAGTTTTCATCAAAAAATAAAAATGTCTATTCCGACCAATTGACGTACGAGGAGTTCAGATTTGCAAACCGCGTTCAATTTGGAGTTTTCGTTTAGCCGCTACGGCCGATCAAAGTCTGAAAAATCAATTATTTTATTTAATTTTCCAAAATGTTCATAGTGACTGACTAATTTTTTTGCTATTGAAGATAGCTCAATTTTGATAACGGCAATCAATTTCTCTCGTTTTTCTGATGAAAATAAGGTAAAATTCAATAGTCTACGATGATTATTAAGAAAGTTGCATTTTTTCACAAAATTTCAAGGGGTTTACTCATGTCTTTTTTCCAAGTTTTCATCAAAAAATAAAAATGTCCAATCCGACTAATTGACGTACGAGGAGTTCAGATTTGCAAACCGCGTTCAATTTGGAGTTTTCGTTTAGCCGCTACGGCCGATCAAAGTCTGAAAAATCAATTATTTTATTTAATTTTCCAAAATGTTCATAGTGACTGACTAATTTTTTTGCTATTGAAGATAGCTCAATTTTGATAACGGCAATCAATTTCTCTCGTTTTTCTGATGAAAATAAGGTAAAATTCAATAGTCTACGAAGATTATTAAGAAAGTTGCAATTTTTCACAAAATTTCAAGGGGTTTACTCATGTCTTTTTTCCAAGTTTTCATCAAAAAATAAAAATGTCTGATCCGACTAATTGACGTACGAGGAGTTCAGATTTGCAAACCGCGTTCAATTTGGAGTTTTCGTTTAGCCGCTACGGCCGATCAAAGTCTGAAAAATCAATTATTTTATTTAATTTTCCAAAATGTTCATAGTGACTGACTAATTATTTTGCTATTGAAGATAGCTCAATTTTGATAACGGCAATCAATTTCTCTCGTTTTTCTGATGAAAATAAGGTAAAATTCAATAGTCTACGATGATTATTAAGAAAGTTGCATTTTTTTACAAAATTTCAAGGGGTTTACTCATGTCTTTTTTCCAAGTTTTCATCAAAAAATAAAAATGTCTAATCCGACTAATTGACGTACGAGGAGTTCAGATTTGCAAACCGCGTTCAATTTGGAGTTTTCGTTTAGCCGCTACGGCCGATCAAAGTCTGAAAAATCAATTATTTTATTTATTTTTCCAAAATGTTCATAGTGACTGACTAATTTTTTTGCTATTGAAGATAGCTCAATTTTGATAACGGCAATCAATTTCTCTCGTTTTTCTGATGAAAATAAGGTAAAATTCAATAGTCTACGATGATTATTAAGAAAGTCGCATTTTTTTACAAAATTTCTAGGGGTTTACTCATGTCTTTTTTCCAAGTTTTCATCAAAAAATAAAAATGTCTAATCCGACTAATTGACGTACGAGGAGTTCAGATTTGCAAACCGCGTTCAATTTGGAGTTTTCGTTTAGCGGCTACGGCCGATCAAAATCTGAAAAATCAATTATTTTATTTAATTTTCCAAAATGTTCATAGTGACTGACTAATTTTTTTGCTATTGAAGATAGCTCAATTTTGATAACGGCAATCAATTTCTCTCGTTTTTCTGATGAAAATAAGGTAAAATTCAATAGTCTACGATGATTATTAAGAAAGTTGCATTTTTTCACAAAATTTCTAGGGGTTTACTCATGTCTTTTTTCCAAGTTTTCATCAAAAAATAAAAATGTCTAATCCGACTAATTGACGTAGGAGGAGTTCAGATTTGCAAACCGCGTTCAATTTGGAGTTTTCGTTTAGCGGCTACGGCCGATCAAAATCTGAAAAATCAATTATTTTATTTAATTTTCCAAAATGTTCATAGTGACTGACTAATTTTTTTGCTATTGAAGATAGCTCAATTTTGATAACGGCAATCAATTTCTCTCGTTTTTCTGATGAAAATAAGGTAAAATTCAATAGTCTACGATGATTATTAAGAAAGTTGCATTTTTTCACAAAATTTCTAGGGGTTTACTCATGTCTTTTTTCCAAGTTTTCATCAAAAAATAAAAATGTCTAATCCGACTAATTGACGTACGAGGAGTTCAGATTTGCAAACCGCGTTCAATTTGGAGTTTTCGTTTAGCGGCTACGGCCGATCAAAATCTGAAAAATCAATTATTTTATTTAATTTTCCAAAATGTTCATAGTGACTGACTAATTTTTTTGCTATTGAAGATAGCTCAATTTTGATAACGGCAATCAATTTCTCTCGTTTTTCTGATGAAAATAAGGTAAAATTCAATAGTCTACGATGATTATTAAGAAAGTTGCATTTTTTCACAAAATCTCTAGGGGTTTACTCATGTCTTTTTTCCAAGTTTTCATCAAAAAATAAAAATGTCTAATCCGACTAATTGACGTACGAGGAGTTCAGATTTGCAAACCGCGTTCAATTTGGAGTTTTCGTTTAGCGGCTACGGCCGATCAAAATCTGAAAAATCAATTATTTTATTTAATTTTCCAAAATGTTCATAGTGACTGACTAATTTTTTTGCTATTGAAGATAGCTCAATTTTGATAACGGCAATCAATTTCTCTCGTTTTTCTGATGAAAATAAGGTAAAATTCAATAGTCTACGATGATTATTAAGAAAGTTGCATTTTTTCACAAAATTTCAAGGGGTTTACTCATGTCTTTTTTCCAAGTTTTCATCAAAAAATAAAAATGTCTAATCCGACTAATTGACGTACGAGGAGTTCAGATTTGCAAACCGCGTTCAATTTGGAGTTTTCGTTTAGCCGCTACGGCCGATCAAAGTCTGAAAAATCAATTATTTTATTTAATTTTCCAAAATGTTCATAGTGACTGACTAATTTTTTTGCTATTGAAGATAGCTCAATTTTGATAACGGCAATCAATTTCTCTCGTTTTTCTGATGAAAATAAGGTAAAATTCAATAGTCTACGATGATTATTAAGAAAGTTGCATTTTTTCACAAAATTTCAAGGGGTTTACTCATGTCTTTTTTCCAAGTTTTCATCAAAAAATAAAAATCTCTAATCCGACTAATTGACGCACGAGAAGCTCAGATTTGCAAACCGCGTTCAATTTGGAGTTTTCGTTTAGCCGCTATGGCCGATCAAAGTCTGAAAAATCAATTATTTTATTTAATTTTCCAAAATGTTCATAGTGACTGACTAATTTTTTTGCTATTGAAGATAGCTCAATTTTGATAACGGCAATCAATTTCTCTCGTTTTTCTGATGAAAATAAGGTAAAATTCAATAGTCTACGATGATTATTAAGAAAGTTGCATTTTTTCACAAAATTTCAAGGGGTTTAGTCATGTCTTTTTTCCAAGTTTTCATCAAAAAATAAAAATCTCTAGTCCGACTAATTGACGTACGAGGAGCTCAGATTTGCAAACCGCGTTCAATTTGGAGTTTTCGTTTAGCCGCTACGGCCGATCAAAGTCTGAAAAATCAATTATTTTATTTAATTTTCCAAAATGTTCATAGTGACTGACTAATTTTTTTGCTATTGAAGATAGCTCAATTTTGATAACGGCAATCAATTTCTCTCGTTTTTCTGATGAAAATAAGGTAAAATTCAATAGTCTTTTTTCCAAGTTTTCATCAAAAAATAAAAATGTCTAATCCGACTAATTGACGTACGAGGAGTTCAGATTTGCAAACCGCGTTCAATTTGGAGTTTTCGTTTAGCCGCTACGGCCGATCAAAGTCTGAAAAATCAATTATTTTATTTAATTTTCCAAAATGTTCATAGTGACTGACTAATTTTTTTGCTATTGAAGATAGCTCAATTTTGATAACGGCAATCAATTTCTCTCGTTTTTCTGATGAAAATAAGGTAAAATTCAATAGTCTACGATGATTATTAAGAAAGTTGCATTTTTTCACAAAATTTCAAGAGGTTTACTCATGTCTTTTTTCCAAGTTTTCATCAAAAAATAAATATGTTTAATCCGACTAATTGACGTACGAGGAGTTCAGATTTGCAAACCGCGTTCAATTTGGAGTTTTCGTTTAGCCGCTACGGCCGATCAAAGTCTGAAAAATCAATTATTTTATTTAATTTTCCAAAATGTTCATAGTGACTGACTAATTTTTTTGCTATTGAAGATAGCTCAATTTTGATAACGGCAATATATTTCTCTCGTTTTTCTGATGAAAATAAGGTAAAATTCAATAGTCTACGATGATTATTAAGAAAGTTGCATTTTTTCACAAAATTTCAAGGGGTTTAGTCATGTCTTTTTTCCAAGTTTTCATCAAAAAATAAAAATCTCTAGTCCGACTAATTGACGGACGAGGAGCTCAGATTTGCAAACCGCGTTCAATTTGGAGTTTTCGTTTAGCCGCTACGGCCGATCAAAGTCTGAAAAATCAATTATTTTATTTAATTTTCCAAAATGTTTTTAGTGACTGACTAATTTTTTTGCTATTGAAGATAGCTCAATTTTGATAACGGCAATATATTTCTCTCGTTTTTCTGATGAAAATAAGGTTAAATTCAATAGTCTACGATGATTATTAAGAAAGTTGCATTTTTTCACAAAATTTCAAGGGGTTTAGTCATGTCTTTTTTCCAAGTTTTCATCAAAAAATAAAAATCTCTAGTCCGACTAATTGACGTACGAGGAGTTCAGATTTGCAAACCGCGTTCAATTTGGAGTTTTCGTTTAGCCGCTACGGCCGATCAAAATCTGAAAAATCAATTATTTTATTTAATTTTCCAAAATGTTCATAGTGACTGACTAATTTTTTTGCTATTGAAGATAGCTCAATTTTGATAACGGCAATCAATTTCTCTCGTTCTTCTGATGAAAATAAGGTAAAATTCAATAGTCTACGATGATTATTAAGAAAGTTGCATTTTTTCACAAAATTTCAAGGGGTTTACTCATGTCTTTTTTCCAAGTTTTCATCAAAAATTAAAAATCTCTAATCCGACTGATTGACGCACGAGGAGCTCAGATTTGCAAACCGCGTTCAATTTGGAGTTTTCGTTTAGCCGCTACGGCCGATCAAAGTCTGAAAAATCAATTATTTTATTTAATTTTCCAAAATGTTCATAGTGACTGACTAATTTTTTTGCTATTGAAGATAGCTCAATTTTGATAACGGCAATATATTTCTCTCGGTTTTCTGATGAAAATAAGGTAAAATTCAATAGTCTACGATGATTATTAAGAAAGTTGCATTTTTTCACAAAATTTCAAGGGGTTTAGTCATGTCTTTTTTCCAAGTTTTCATCAAAAATTAAAAATCTCTAATCCGACTGATTGACGCACGAGGAGCTCAGATTTGCAAACCGCGTTCAATTTGGAGTTTTCGTTTAGCCGCTACGGCCGATCAAAGTCTGAAAAATCAATTATTTTATTTAATTTTCCAAAAATGTTCATAGTGACTGACTAATTTTTTTTGCTATTGAAGATAGCTCAATTTTGATAACGGCAATATATTTCTCTCGGTTTTCTGGATGAAATAAGGTAAAATTCAATAGTCTACGATGATTATTAAGAAAGTTGCATTTTTTCACAAAATTTCAAGGGGTTTAGTCATGTCTTTTTTCCAAGTTTTCATCAAAAAATAAAAATCTCTAGTCCGACTAATTGACGTACGAGGAGCTTAGATTTGCAAACCGCGTTCAATTTGGAGTTTTCGTTTAGCCGCTATGGCCGATCAAAGTCTGAAAAATCAATTATTTTATTTAATTTTCCAAAATGTTCATAGTGACTGACTAATTTTTTCGCTACTGAAGATAGCTCAATTTTGATAACGGCAATCAATTTCTCTCGTTTTTCTGATGAAAATAAGGTAAAATTCAATAGTCTACGAAGATTATTAAGAAAGTTGCATTTTTTCACAAAATTTCAAGGGGTTTACTCATGTCTTTTTTCCAAGTTTTCATCAAAAAATAAAAATGTCTAATCCGACTAATTGACGCACGAGGAGCTCAGATTTGCAAACCGCGTTCAATTTGGAGTTTTCGTTTAGCCGCCACGGCCGATCAAAGTCTGAAAAATCAATTATTTTATTTAATTTTCCAAAATGTTCATAGTGACTGACTAATTTTTTTGCTATTGAAGATAGCTAAATTTTGATAACGGCAATCAATTTCCCTCGTTTTTCTGATGAAAATAAGGTAAAATTCAATAGTCTACGATGATTATTAAGAAAGTTGCATTTTTTCACAAAATTTCAAGGGGTTTACTCATGTCTTTTTTCCAAGTTTTCATCAAAAAATAAAAATGTCTAATCCGACTAATTGACGTACGAGGAGTTCAGATTTGCAAACCGGGTTCAATTTGGAGTTTTAGTTTAGTCGCTACGGCCAATCAAAGTCTGAAAAATCAATTATTTTATTTAATTTTCCAAAATGTTCATAGTGACTGACTAATTTTTTTGCTATTGAAGATAGCTCAATTTTGATAACGGCAATCAATTTCTCTCGTTTTTCTGATGAAAATAAGGTAAAATTCAATAGTCTACGAAGATTTTTAAGAAAGTTGCATTTTTTCACAAAATTTCAAGGGGTTTACTCATGTCTTTTTTCCAAGTTTTCATCAAAAAATAAAAATGTCTAATCCGACAAATTGACGTACGAGGAGCTCAGATTTGCAAACCGCGTTCAATTTGGAGTTTTCGTTTAGCCGCTACGGCCGATCAAAGTCTGAAAAATCAATTATTTTATTTAATTATCCAAAATGTTCATAGTGACTGACTAATTTTTTTGCTATTGAAGATGGCTCAATTTTGATAACGGCAATCAATTTCTCTCGTTTTTCTGATGAAAATAAGGTAAAATTCAATAGTCTACGATGATTATTAAGAAAGTTGCATTTTTTCACAAAATTTCAAGGGGTTTACTCATGTCTTTTTTCCAAGTTTTCATCAAAAAATAAAAATCTCTAATCCGACTAATTGACGTACGAGGAGCTCAGATTTGCAAACCGCGTTCAATTTGGAGTTTTCGTTTAGCCGCTACGGCCGATCAAAGTCTGAAAAATCAATTATTTTATTTAATTTTCCAAAATGTTCATAGTGACTGACTAATTTTTTCGCTACTGAAGATAGCTCAATTTTGATAACGGCAATCAATTTCCCTCGTTTTTCTGATGAAAATAAGGTAAAATTCAATAGTCTACGATGATTATTAAGAAAGTTGCATTTTTTCACAAAATTTCAAGGGGTTTACTCATGTCTTTTTTCCAAGTTTTCATCAAAAAATAAAAATCTCTAATCCGACTAATTGACGTACGAGGAGCTCAGATTTGCAAACCGCGTTCAATTTGGAGTTTTCGTTTAGCCGCCACGGCCGATCAAAGTCTGAAAAATCAATTATTTTATTTAATTTTCCAAAATGTTCATAGTGACTGACTAATTTTTTTGCTATTGAAGATAGCTTAATTTTGATAACGGCAATCAATTTCTCTCGTTTTTCTGATGAAAATAAGGTAAAATTCAATAGTCTACGATGATTATTAAGAAAGTTGCATTTTTTCACAAAATTTCAAGGGGTTTACTCATGTCTTTTTTCCAAGTTTTCATCAAAAAATAAAAATCTCTAATCCGACTAATTGACGAACAAGGAGCTCAGATTTGCAAACCGCGTTCAATTTGGAGTTTTCGTTTAGCCGCTACGGCCGATCAAAGTCTGAAAAATCAATTATTTTATTTAATTTTCCAAAATGTTCATAGTGACTGACTAATTTTTTTGCTATTGAAGATAGCTTAATTTTGATAACGGCAATCAATTTCTCTCGTTTTTCTGATGAAAATAAGGTAAAATTCAATAGTCTACGATGATTATTAAGAAAGTTGCATTTTTTCACAAAATTTCAAGGGGTTTACTCATGTCTTTTTTCCAAGTTTTCATCAAAAAATAAAAATCTCTAATCCGACTAATTGACGTACGAGGAGCTCAGATTTGCAAACCGCGTTCAATTTGGAGTTTTCGTTTAGCCGCTACGGCCGATCAAAGTCTGAAAAATCAATTATTTTATTTAATTTTCCGAAATGTTCATAGTGACTGACTAATTTTTTTGCTATTGAAGATGGGTCAATTTTGATAACGGCAATCAATTTCTCTCGTTTTTCTGATGAAAATAAGGTCAAATTCAATAGTCTACGATGATTATTAAGAAAGTTGCATTTTTTCACAAAATTTCAAGTGGTTTACTCATGTCTTTTTTCCAAGTTTTCATCAAAAAATAAAAATCTCTAATCCGACTAACTAACACACGAGGAGCTAAGATTTGCAAACCGCGTTCAATTTGGAGTTTTCGTTTAGCCGCTACGGCCGATCAAAGTCTGAAAAATCAATTATTTTATTTAATTTTCCAAAATGTTCATAGTGACTGACTAATTTTTTTGCTATTGAAGATGGGTCAATTTTGATAACGGCAATCAATTTCTCTCGTTTTTCTGATGAAAATAAGGTCAAATTCAATATACTACGATGATTATTAAGAAAGTTGCATTTTTTCACAAAATTTCAAGGGGTTTACTCATGTCTTTTTTCCAAGTTTTCATCAAAAAATAAAAATCTCTGATCCGACTAATTAACACACGAGGAGCTTAGATTTGCAAACCGCGTTCAATTTGGAGTTTTCGTTTAGCCGCTACGGCCGATCAAAGTCTGAAAAATCAATTATTTTATTTAATTTTCCAAAATGTTCATAGTGACTGACTATTTTTTTTGCTATTGAAGATAGCTCAATTTTGATAACGGCAATCAATTTCTCTCGCTTTTCTGATGAAAATAAGGTAAAATTCAATAGTCTACGATGATTATTAAGAAAGTTGCATTTTTTCACAAATTTTCAATGTTTCTCAAGTTTTTTTTCCAAGTTTTCATCAAAAAATTAAAATTTCTAATCCTACTAATTGACGTACGAGGAGCTCAGATTTGCAAACCGCGTTCAATTTGGAGTTTTCGTTTAGCCGCTACGGCCGATCAAAGTCTGAAAAATCAATTCTTTTTTTAAATTTTCTAACTCTGCCCAACTTCCATCTGTCATTACAGCTGCGTGCAACTGTTAAAATCACTTTATAATTAAGTATTCTTTTATTTATCGAAAGAAAACTTTGATAAAGGAAGCATCAAAAGTGAATATTTTAATTAAAAAAATGCATTTCCTAACAAAAAAAATCTGCCCAACTTGCATCTATCGTTACAGCCACTTGTAATTGTCAAAATCGCTTTGTAATTAAATATTCTTTTATTAATCGGAAAAAAACTTTGATAAAAATAAATCAGGAAGCATCAAAATTACAAAAATTGCATTTCTCAAAAAAAAAAAAAAATATGTTCAACTTCTGTCTGTCGTGACAGCCACGTGCAACTGTCAATGCGTTAACCATAAAAATATTTTTTTATACATTTTCGTTTTCTTTTCCATTACAGGTAAGTCCTACACACATCCACACCAAATTCTGAGTTACTGTAAGTAATTTTTTTTTTATTTCACGAAAATTCTATTCCCGTAATTATTAGTTCTTAATAGAATTTGTAAGCAATTATGTTTATTTTTATGATAAGTACGGTATTTCTGTGTGGATTTTTAAATTTTCAGGCTAATCCAAGTTTTTTACATTTTTTTATCACAGACGCCATTTTGTTCCCCGTCTAGATGCGTTAATCCACTCTTGGCGTTAAAAAACTTAAGTATTTCTGAGTCGATTTTAATGTTTTCGAGTTAATCCAAACCACCGTTGAATTTTGAAAAAAAAAATTAATCAGCGAATGCTAAATTTGCAAACATTTTCAAGTTTAATCCGACGCCATCTTGTTCTCCGTTAAGATGCGTTAATCCACTGTAGGCGTTATAATACTTAAGTATTTCTGAGTCGATTTTAATGTTTTCGAGTTAATCCAAACAACCGTTGAATTTTGAAAAAAAAATTAATCAGCGAATGCCAAATTTGCAAACATTTTCAAGTTTAATCCGACGCCATTTTGTTCTCCGTTAAGATGCGTTAATCCGCTTTAGGCGTTATAATACTTGAGTATTTCTGAGTCGATTTTGAGGTATTTAAGGTAATCCATGAATTTTTTACTTTTGAATTTTTGGCCATTTTTTTTGTGTTCATGGTGACGCGCAATTTTTTTAGTTATTGAAGATAGCTGAAATTTCTTAACGGCAATCAATTTCTCTCGTTTTTCTGATGAAAAAAAGGTATACTTCAATAGTCTACGATGATTATTAAGAAAGTTGCATTTTTTAACAAAAGTTCCAAGGGGTTTACTCGTGTATTTTTTCACGTTTTCGTCAAAAATTAAAAATCTCTAATCTGACTAATTGACGTATGAGGAGCTCAGATTTGCAAACCGCGTTCAATTTGGTGTTTTCGTTTAGCCGCTACGGCCGATCAAAGTCTGAAAAATTTTCTTTCTTGAAAATGTTCAATACTTTCTCGTACTTCGTAACGGAGAAAGTAAAAATAGAAAATATAGTTACAATACGATTTTAAATGTTTATAAACATAGATGGAAAGAGCAACTTGCACGATCTTCATAATAATGTTAGTTTAATAACTAGGAACTCTGTATTACCATGAAGGGAAATAAATCTTTCTCCCTCTTTCTGGATAATCATAAGTTATAATCGTATGTTGCCCGCTAATTACTGCCAAAGGGAAATTTGTCAGACTTATTCAACTACGAGAAGTAATTCTGTAACTACAACTCTACAACATAAATCTTTGCGCTGAAGAATATATTTATGCAAATATCCGATCTTATCGGACACATGCAGCATCTTATTAATAAAGGGATGCCGTTAGAAAGGCATATTATCATTATGCCACGTACCGTGCTAAATAATTGTTAATAATTTTACACGCCATTGTTGGAGGAATAATAAATAGCCGCATATATCACACACTTTCCGTTTAAGCTTCTTACACACGAGTTTAATGTGAATGAATGTGTTACTTTATACGTTATTAATTAGGTTATATATTATTTATGGTTAATTTGGTTTTTATATACGGATCGTGCTTGAGGAAATTAATAAATTATGGGAGCACACCTGACAATTATAATATATGGCATTGCCTAAAGTAGAGAAAGATTAATACCTCGTAAATTAATTATGAAATAAGTAACGAGCGAGCGTATGGCGCGGATATTTTAATTAATTCCTACATATTTTTACGTGATTACAGATAAGTAATCTCGGACAAGATAATGGGGCATAATTGTTGAAATGAAGAAAAAAACATTTAGTGCCGCCTGAAGTGGTTAATTAGTGAAAATAATGTACCTTAATCGAAGAAGCGTGATTAATTATTTGGTCCCATATTTTTAATCGCTTTTATAAATATCCTGTATACTGCATAACTTAGTACTCGAGTGTAATATGAACTTCAATCAATGGAGTATTATTTTGGGCGGGTATTTTATACGAGGGGTATTTTTTGGGAAATTAATGAACATGTTATTACATTTGCTATACTCGGCGCGCCGACCAGGTGGTATGATCATGTTGCGTTCACCCCGCGTCCTCGTGTGATTTATCTCGAATCATAAATTAGACTTCATTTTGAGTAATTTTGGAAACTCTCCAGTTGTTGGCAATTGTTTTTATATTTTTTTAAACGCTTGGAAAATCCCGCAATTTTCGGACGACCCAAACATAGTTCACTTGCGATTATTTTGGAAACTGTTAAAGGAATTTTTGTGATCTCTCTTGAGTCATAAATTAGACTTCATTTTGAGTAATTTTGGAAACTCTCCAGTTGTTGGCAATTGTTTTTATATTTTTTTAAACGCTTGGAAAATCCCGCAATTTTCGGACGACCCAAACACAGTTCACTTGCGATTATTTTGGAAACTGTTAAAGGAATTCTTGTGATCTCTCTTGAGTCATAAATTAGACTTCATTTTGAGTAATTTTGGAAACTCTCCAGTTGTTGGCAATTGTTTTTATATTTTTTTAAACGCTTGGAAAATCCCGCAATTTTCGGACGACCCAAACACAGTTCACTTGCGATTATTTTGGAAACTGTTAAAGGAATTCTTGTGATCTCTCTTGAGTCATAAATTAGACTTCATTTTGAGTAATTTTGGAAACTCTCCAGTTGTTGGCAATTGTTTTTATATTTTTTTAAACGCTTGGAAAATCCCGCGATTTACGGATGACCCAAACTCAGTTCACGTGCGATTATTTTGGAAACTGCTAGAGGAATGTTTGTGATTTCTCTTGAGTCATAAATTAGACTTTATTTTGAGTAATTTTGGAAACTTTCCAGTTTTTGGCAATTGTTTTCATATTTTTTTAAACGCTTGGAAAATTCCGCGATTTTTGGATGACCCAAACTCAGTTCACGTGCGATTATTTTGGAAACTGCTAGAGGAATTTTTGTGATTTCTCTTGAGTCATAACTTAGACTTCATTTTGAGTAATTTTGGAAACTTTACAGTTTTTGGCAATTGTTTTCATATTTTTTTAAACGCTTGGAAAATTCCGCGATTTTTGGATGACCCAAACTCAGTTCACGTGCGATTATTTTGGAATCTGCTAAAGGAATTTTTGTGATTTCTCTTGAGTCATAAATTAGACTTCATTTTGAGTAATTTTGGAGTTTTTCCAGTTTTTGGCAATTGTTTTTATATTTTTTGAAACGTTTGGAAAATCCTGCGATTTTCGGATGACCCAAACACAGTTCACTAGCGATTATTTTGGAAACTGTTTAGGAATTTTTGTGATATCTCTTGAGTCATAAATAAGACTTAATTTTGAGTAATTTTGGAAACTCTCCTGTTGTTGGCAATTGTTTTTATATTTTTTTAAACGCTTGGAAAATCCCGCGATTTTTGGATGACCCAAACTCAGTTTACGTGGGATTATTTTGGAAACTGTTAAAGGAATTTTTGTGATTTATCTCGAATCATAAATTAGACTTCATTTTGAGTAATTTTGGAAACTCTCCAGTTGTTGGCAATTGTTTTGATATTTTTTTAAACGCTTGGAAAATCCCGTGATTTTCGGACGACCCAAACTCAGTTCACTTGCGATTATTTTGGAAACTGTTAAAGGCATTTTTGTGATCTCTCTTGAGTCATAAATTAGACTTCATTTTGAGTAATTTTGGAAATTTTCCAGTTTTTGGCAATTGTTTTTAAATTTTTTTAAACGCTTGGAAAATCCCTCAATTTTCGGACGACCCAAACTCAGTTCAAGTGCGATTATTTTGGATACTGCTAAAGGAATTTTTGTGATCTCTCGAGTCATAAATTAGACTTCATTTTGAGTAATTTTGGAAACTTTCCAGTTTTTGGCAATGGCTTTTATATTTTTTTAAACGCTCGGAAAATCCCGCAATTTTTGGACGACCCAAACTCAGTTCACTTGCGATTATTTTGGAAACTGCTAAAGGAATTTTTATCATTTCTCTTGAGTCATAAATTAGACTTCATTTTGAGTAATTTTGGAAACTCTCCAGTTGTTGGCAATTGTTTTTATATTTTTTTAAACGCTTGGAAAATCCCGCAATTTTCGGACGACCCAAACATAGTTCACTTGCGATTATTTTGGAAACTGTTAAAGGAATTTTTGTGATCTCTCTTGAGTCATAAATTAGACTTCATTTTGACTATTTTTTGGAAATTTTCCAGTTTTTGGCAATTGTTTTTATATTTTTTTAAACGCTTGGAAAATCCCGCGATTTTCGGACGACCCAAACTCAGTTCAAGTGCGATTATTTTGGAAACTGCTAAAGGAATTTATGTGATTTCTCTTGAGTCATAAATTAGACTTCATTTTGAGTAATTTTGGAGATTTTCAATTTGTGGTAATTGTTTTTATATTTTTTTAAACGCTTGGAAAATCCCGCAATTTTCGGACGACCCAAACACAGTTCACTTGCGATTATTTTAGAAACTGTTAAAGGAATTTTTGTGATCTCTTTAGAGTCATAAATTAGACTTCATTTTGAGTAATTTTGGAAGTTTTCAGTTTTTGGCAATTGCTTTTATATTTTTTTAAACGCTTGGAAAATCCCGCGATTTTCGGATGACCCAAACTCAGTTAAAGTGCGATTATTTTGAAAACTGCTAAAGGAATTTTTGTGATTTCTCTTGAGTCATAAATTAGACTTTATTTTGAGTAATTTTGGAAACTTTCCAATTTGTGGCAATTGTTTTTATATTTTTTTAAACGCTCGGAAAATCCCGCGATTTTTAGATAACCCAAACTCAGTTCACGTGCGATTATTTTGGAAACTGCTAAAGGAATTTTTGTGATTTATCTCGAGTCATAAATTAGACTTCATTTTGAGTAATTTTGGAAATTTTCCAATTTGTGGCAATTGTTTTTATATTTTTTTAAACGTTTGGAAAATTCCGCGATTTTCGGACGACCCAAACTCAGTTCACTTGCGATTATTTTGGAAACTGTTAAAGGCATTTTTGTGATCTCTCTTGAGTCATAAATTAGACTTCATTTTGAGTAATTTTGGAAATTTTCCAGTTTTTGGCAATTGTTTTTAAATTTTTTTAAACGCTTGGAAAATCCCGCAATTTTCGGACGACCCAAACTCAGTTCAAGTGCGATTATTTTGGAATCTGCTAAAGGAATTTTTGTGATTTCTCTGGAGTCATAAATTAGACTTCATTTTGAGTAATTTTGGAAATTTTCCAATTTGTGGCAATTGTTTTTATATTTTTTTAAACGTTTGGAAAATCCCGCGATTTTCGAGTTTTTTGTAAGTTTTTGATTGTTTGTCCTTCATTTTAGATTTTTTCAACCAAAGTTATTGTTTTTGTAGGCGATTTTTTTTAATTACTTTCGAGTTTTGAGTTTCGGCAATTTATTTTAGGAGAAAGTTTCAATTTTTTTAGCATTTTTTATTTTTTACATCAGGATATTTGATTGTTTGTTTATATTTCAGATGTTTGGTCTGTGTTTTTCATTCCTTTGTTCCAAATTTTAGACCTATAAACCAAAATTTTCGAATATTTAGTTAAAATTTTGTTTCTTTTCCTGGTCTGCATTTTTATTTTTGCCGAGAGTTTACGATTGTTGGTCTTAATTTTTTGCCTATATTCTTAGTTTTTTTTTACCTTGATTATAAATTTTAACGAGCGAATTTTTGATTGGACAATACTTTAGATTTTTAACTGTTGATTTTTGTGTGTCGGTATTTTTGAGTTTTTTTTAACCAAATTTTAGATATTTAAACTTGAATTATTGTTTTTATGGGAGAATTTTTAAAATTATTATTGAGTTTAGAGTTTCGGCAATTTACTTTGAGGTAAAGAGTTTTGGTGCTGAAAATGGCAAATTATTTTGCTTTTGCTTTAATTTTCAATTTTTAGCCTGCATTTTTATTATTTTGACCAGAGTTTTTGTTTTTGTTTTGGCCTATATTTTAGATGTTTTTGGCACCCAAACCAAACTTTTCGATTAAGTTGAAATTTTCTGTTTTTTTTACTGCATTTTTATTTTTCCCAAGAGTTTTCAATTTTTTACTAACGTTTTTAGTTCTGTTATCCTAATTATTAATTTTAATGTTGTTTAATTGTAGATTTTAATGAGCGAATTTTTGGTCGATATTTTCGAGTTTTTCGGTCCAAGTTTTTGATTTTTTTGCCCTATAATTTAGATTTTGCAGACTGAATTTTTTATATTTTTGGCCTGTACTTGATTTTTGTATTAATTTTAGGTTATTTATTTCATTTGAAATTTTTTGTTTTTGTGGTTATTTTAAGATAAAACTAATATACTTTGATATTTAGATAGAAAATACACACTGCGCGATTTGTGTTTAAGGAATTACTTAATTTTCAAATATTTCGATTCGATTTTTGATTTTTTTTTCGAAAATTTTTAAATCAAAAAAATAATTTTTGCAGTCAATTTAGTTTTTTTAGTAATTGTTAAATACAATATTTTGGCCCGGAATTAAACTGATCACCCGGTATAACTGAAACTGTTTGGAAATTATGAAAATTACCAATGGGTGATGCAGCGGTGTCCAAATATCACTCATGTTTGGTTTTATTGCGATAATATGACTTCTTTTTATTAAATAATCGACAATCGGAAGTTTTAAAAGAAGAATTACCATTTGCAAAAAGAGCAGAGGTGTAGATTTATCAATTATGGTGTTTTACGAATATTGATCTCTTACGGATTTGTAAGAATTCTGAATTTTGATAAGAAATAAAAAAGTTGAGGATGAGACGCCATTTTGTAATCGTTAAAAACTAGGGTAATCGTACAATGCGTTAATTTGTATCTCATTAATCGTATACGTGAAATTTCTCTGACACGACAAAGTGATTACAATATTTATTATGCAATAATATTTTTCACTTGGCGAGCACGAAATGCCTGTTATTATTGGAAAAAGTACACATTTTTCACCGGATCGTTAATGTGTAATTATTTGTTATGCGGCGACGGCGATTCATTTAATGTGAGCGTGAAATTATGTTCGCAATCGAGCTCACTCTTTTTTTTTCGTCGTCGTCGTCTCGCATTGCTCAATATTATTCGTGTGTGCAGATGGAAAGGTGTGATTAATCAATTAAATCTGCCAGATATCATTTTATTTATTCAATTATTTTAATGTGTAATTGCGTAATTGCTGCGGTAATGTAATTGATTGCGTTACGATGGAATATTACTACCTGATAAAGTACCGTTACTTTTAGAATGATTTGCTTATAAAAAAAATAGTGATGTGGCCATCGTGATACTTTCTCCGACTTTATGGTATCATAGCTATTTTAATTTACGTTTTCATGGTTTATTTTCAATTGAAATCATATTTTAAATGTACATCGAGCTGAATACTGACGTTTAAAACGTCAAAATTATGAAAAATTCAAAAACTCAGTTTACTCAAAAACTAAAGGGATTTCGAAAAAAACTTATTCTTTATAAGTTGTTCATTTTATCATTCTCTACAATTATTACAAATTTGCTGTAACTATTATCGTTTTATAATTATAAACCAAAAATTTAAAAAAAATAATAATTTTTTTCTCGAATAACAATGATTTTATGAAAAATATTTTCAAGCAAAAGATGTTCATTTCTTTGTTGTCTTTAATATTTGTTTAAATGTTTTTGTGATATTTTTCATGTTTAAGAAAATATTGACAAAAAACAAAAAAACAGTTAAAGGTAAACGCCCACTTCCGGTGTACGAAATTTTACCAAAAGCTTTTCAGTTCTTAGGATTATCAAATAAGACGTATGTTAAAAGTTTCATATCAATTGCTCTATTAGTTTTTGAGATACAGCGCGCACAGACAGACACACACACAGATACACACACACAGCCACACACAAAGATACACACAGACACACACACATACAGATACTTTTTTTTCCAGAAATTGTTGAAATGGCATCTAAGGACCCCAAAACGGATATTTCCGTAAAAAAAATTGAAAAAAAATCACGTTCACAATACTTTCTCGTACTTCGTAACGGAGAAAGTAAAAATGTTATCGATGGATAAATAGTAAAATTAGTTTTTAAGAAAGTTTTGTTTAGTTAAGCTGAAGTTACACGATTATACACTGGTGGAAAAAAAAGAAAAAAAAAGGATTTAATTTTTTTCGAAAATTTAAACACACCTGTACATAGAGTACATAGAGTACAAAAGTATTCTCTTTCAAAGAAGAAGAAGACGAGTTATTATGAACTAAACAATCCTGGTATAGATGGTCCGTCACAGCGGGAACGTAGTAAGAATTAATTACACAATAGTAATAATTACAGTAAAGTAGAACAAATTGAGATATAATTATTGTATTTAACGGTAGATAATTAAACGGTCACTTGTTACATAATGGAACAAGATAGCGCCTAGAATTTAATTAAACGCCATATTATAAATCGGAAATTATTTCCGAGGTTTTTTTGTTTACACGTCAAAATTAATTATCTTCAATTATGCACTGTGATAGAATACAATACAATAAAATAGGAAGAGATTTATCAATTAATGTTTATTGAAATAAGGTTTTTCTATTCTTCTCAATATTTTAACACTGAGCATACTATTAGTAGCCCTATGTTCAATCGTAAAATAATCACATCAAAGCATGGCATTCAATTGAAATTGTATGCAACCAAATACACAAAGGTGACAGTGACACAGCTTAAGGCATTACGAACGGTGGCGGATGTACGAGCAGGTGCATGAGGGCCTCAAAATTTAGGTATATTTTATAATTTAAGTAACGTTTACTATGGCCAGATCCAACCCATTTTGAAAATTCTTCTATCAATCGATTGCAATCGTTGAATTTATGTGGGTAGGCTAAAAAAATCTGAAATTTTACCTTAAAATGTTTTCATATGTATGATGGCTCTTAAAGCCATGGCCAGATTCAGCGGCGGCTCGTGAATGTTCGACGGTGGAGCAACGGAAAAAAATTTGACCGAAAAAGCAACAGAATATTTGCTTCCTCTACTAGAGTAAGTAGTGCAGCACGAGCGGAATCTTTCAACTGTTGTTTTATTTTGTATGACAGCTCTTAAAACCATGGCAAGATTCAGCGGGGGCTCGTGGATGTTCGGCGGTGGCAACGGAAAAGAATTTGACCGAAAAAGCACAAGAATATTTGGTAGTGCAGCACGAGCGGCATCGTTATCTTTGCCTCGCCTACGGAAATCCACGAGCCGCCGCTGGCCACATTTTGGAAATTTGTACGACAATATCTTTGGGTAAACACAGTCAGATTCATTAAGTAAATAATAATTTTTGCTTATTAATTCCAATGTTTCGATGAAACCATGTTATCTTTTACCAGAAATAAAATAGTAGTTGTACTTTTTTAAACGCCATTTCTTTGAAAACAAATGAATATCAACATGGGGTATGCTACATAAAAAATACTCAGAATTTACGTAGAACACATAAATGCAACAAGAAATGGGGGTTCGTATTTGAAAATTTTAACTTAGGGGTCGTATCTCGATTTTGGGACATCCTGTATATTTGAATTTTATCTCAAAAGATGCGCGTTAAAAAATAATAATACACTTGTCCAAGCATTTTTCTGAATTTTAATTGAATTTATTCCTTACTTTATGTACACAGTGTATATTTCATTTACAAAAAAAAAAAATGCAGAAAACGCCACTTACAAAATCTCGGCAGTTTTTGAAAAATACCTAAAACAAACATTTTTAAAGACCATCGTTATGAAATGATAATAGATAATAGAAATGATAACAGTAACAAAAATTGTGGAAAATACTTAAGAAATTTTATTATTCCTATAATTGAGAAATGATAATCGTTACATCAAATGTATAAAAAACAAAACCTAACCTATAAAACATTGTTACATTAAACCAATTTTTTGGTCAGATCACGAGGGATGTTATAGTTTCAAAGCATAAAGATAGAGAGTCTGCGAAAAATTTAAATAAAACGGAGGGTGGTGGGTGGGTCCTGTCCCACCCTGCAACACCTTCAACCTGGCCCAGAGTTCTTCAATTATGATCAATTCTGAAGTGATTTTGACAGTCGGTGCTAGCTATATTGCTACAAGACATTTTTTTACAACGAGAAATCCAATTTTCAACAATTTTGAATTCAAACTCTTGACTTTTGATCGTCGTCATATTATTTCTGGTAGAGGAATTTGAGTGATTCTTTTAAAATCCTTAATTGTGGTCAATTCTGAAGTGATTTTGACAGTCGAAGCTAGCTGTATTACTACAAGACATTTTTAACAGCGAGAAATCCAATTTTCAATAATTTTCAGTTCAAACTCTTGACTTTTGATCGTCACCATTTTATCTCTGGTGAAGGAATTTTAATAGTTTCTTCAAAATCTTCAATTATAATCAATTCTGAAGTAATTTTGACTGTCGGAACTTGCTGTATTACTACAACACATTTTTTACAGCGAGAAATCCAATTTTCAACAATTTGCAATTCAAATTCTTGATTTTGATCGTCACCATTTTATCTCTGATGCAGGAATTTGAGTGATTCTTCAAAAATATTCAAGTATGATCAATTATAAAATAATTTTGACAGTCTGAACAAGCTGTTTTACCACGAGACATTTTTTAAAGCGAGAAAACCAATTTTCAACAATTTTCAATTCAAACTCTTGACTTTTGATCGTCACTATTTTATCTTTAATGCAGGAATTTAAGTGATTCTTCCAAAATCTTCAAGTACGATCAATTCTAAAGTAATTTTGACAGTCTGAACACGCTGTATTACTACAACACAATTTTTAGAGCGAGATATCCAATTTTCAACAATTTGCAATTCAAATTCTTGACTTTTGATCGTCACCATTTTATCTCTGATCCAGGAATTTGAGTGATTCTTCCAAAATCTTTTAGTATGATCAATTCTTAAGTAATTTTGACAGTTGGAACTAGCTACATTACTACAAGACATTTTTTAAAGCGAGAAATCCAATTTTCAACAATTCGCAATTCAAACTCTTGACTTTCGATCGTCACCATTTTATCTCTGGTGCAGGAATTTGAGTGATTTTTCCAAAATCTTCAATTACGATCAATTCTGAAGTGATTTTGACCGTCGGAACTTGTTGCATAACTGCAAGACATTTTTTACAGCGAGAAATCTAATTTTCAACAATTTGCAATTCAAATTCTTGACTTTTGATCGTCACCATTTTATCTCTGATGCAGAAATTTGAGTGATTCTTCAAAAATCTTTAAGTATGATTAATTCTAAAGTAATTTTGACAGTTGGAACTAGCTATATTACCACAAGACATTTTTTAAAGAAAGAAATCCAATTTTCAACAATTTGCAATTCAAATTCTTGATTTTTGATCGTCACCATTTTATCTCTGATGCAGGAATTTGAGTGATTCTTTAAAAATCCTTAAATATGATCAATTCTAAAGTAATTTTGACAGTCTGAACAAGCTGTATTACTACAAGACATTTTTTACAGCGAGAAATCCAATTTTCAACAATTTTCAATTCAAACTCTTGATTTTGATCGTCACCATTTTATCTCTGGTGGAGGAATTTTAATGGTTCCTTCAAAATCTTCAATTATAATCAATTCTGAAGTGATTTTAACGACCGGAACTAGCTGTATTACTACAAGACATTTTTTACAGCAAGAAATCAAATTTTCAACAATTTGCAATTCAAATTCTTGACTTTTGATCGTCACCATTTTATCTCTGATGCAGGAATTTGAGTGATTCTTCAAAAATATTCAAGTATGATCAATTATAAAGTAATTTTGACAGTCTGAACAAGCTGTTTTACCACAAGACATTTTTTAAAGCGAGAAAACCAATTTTCAACAATTTGCAATTCAAATTCTTGATTTTGATCGTCACCATTTTATCTCTGATGCAGGAATTTGAGTGATTCTTCAAAAATATTCAAGTATGATCAATTCTAAAATAATTTTGACAGTCTGAACAAGCTGTTTTACCACGAGACATTTTTTAAAGCGAGAAAACCAATTTTCAACAATTTTCAATTCAAACTCTTGACTTTTGATCGTCACTATTTTATCTTTAATGCAGGAATTTAAGTGATTCTTCCAAAATCTTCAAGTACGATCAATTCTAAAGTAATTTTGACAGTCTGAACACGCTGTATTACTACAAGACAATTTTTAAAGCGAGATATCCAATTTTCAACAATTTGCAATTCAAATTCTTGACTTTTGATCGTCACCATTTTATCTCTGATCCAGGAATTTGAGTGATTCTCCCAAAATCGTTTAGTATGATCAATTCTAAAGTAATTTTGACAGTTGGAACTAGCTACATTACTACAAGACATTTTTTAAAGCGAGAAATCCAATTTTCAACAATTCGCAATTCAAACTCTTTACTTTCGATCGTCACCATTTTATCTCTGGTGCAGGAATTTGAGTGATTTTTCCAAAATCTTTAATTATGATCAATTACGAAGTGATTTTGACCGTCGAAACTTGCTGCATAACTGCAAGACATTTTTTACAGCGAGAAATTTAATTTTCAACAATTTGCAATTCAAATTCTTGACTTTTGATCGTCACCATTTTATCTCTGATGCAGGAATTTGAGTGATTCTTCAAAAACATTTAAGTATGATCAATTCTAAAGTAATTTTGACAGTTGGAACTAGCTATATTACTACAAGACGTTTTTAAAGCGAGAAATCCAATTTTCAACAATTCGCAATTCAAACTCTTGACTTTCGATCGCCACCATTTTATCTCTGGTGGAGGAATTTGAGTGATTCTTCAAAAATCTTCAAGTATGATCAATTCTAAAGTAATTTTGATCGTCGGAACTTGCTGTATTACTACAAGACATTTTTAACAGCGAGAAATCCAATTTTCAATCATTTTTAATTCAAACTCTTGACTTTTGATCGCCACCATTTTATCTCTGGTGGGGGAATTTGAGTGATTCTTCGAAAATCTTCAATTATGATCAATTCTGAAGTGATTTTGACAGTCGGAGCTAGCTGTATTACTACAAGACATTTTAAGAGCGAGAAATCAAATTTTCAACAATTTGCAATTCAAATTCTTGATTTTGTTCGTCACCTTTTTATCTCTGATGCAGAAATTTGAGTGATTCTTCAAAAATCTTTAAGTATGATCAATTCTAAAGTAATTTTGACAGTTGGAACTAGCTATATTACTACAAGACGTTTTTAAAGCGAGAAATCAAATTTTCAACAATTCGCAATTCAAATTCTTGACTTTCGATCGTCACCATTTTATCTCTGATGCAGGAATTTGAGTGATTCTTCAAAAATCTGTAAGTATGATCAATTCTAAAGTAATTTTGACAGTTGGAACTAGCTATATTACTACAAGACATTTTTTAAAGAAAGAAGTCCAATTTTCAAAAATTTGCAATTCAAACTCTTGACTTTTGATCGTCATCATTTTATCTCTGGTGGAGGAATTTAAGTGATTCTTCGAAAATCTTCAATTATGCTCAATTCTGAAGTAATTTTGACAGTCGGAGCTGCTGCGTAACTGCAAGACATTTTTTTACAGCGAGAAATCCAATTTTCAACAATTTGCAATTCAAACTCTTGACTTTTGACCGCAACCATTTTATCTCTGGTGGAGGAATTTAAGTGATTCTTCGAAAATCTTCAATTATGATCAATTCTGAAGTGATATTGACAGTCGGAGCTGCTGCATAACTGCAAGACATTTTTTACAGCGAGAAATCAAATTTTCAACAATTTGCAATTCAAACTCTTGACTTTCGATCGTCACCATTTTATCTCTGTTGGAGGAATTTGAATGATTCTTTCAAAATCTTTAATTGTGATCAATGCTGAAGTCATTTTGACAGTCGGACTATCTGCATTACTACAAGACATTTCTAACAGCGAAAAAGTCTTAAATCTCTTTTTTATTTTTTTGTTATTAATTAATTTCGGCATGTTAACTCTTGTTCATCATCCGTAAATTAGAGGATGGGATAGGGCCCACCCATCCGTCTCTCGTTCCCTCGTTTCGCCTAGATTTAAACTACAAAAGCGCGTTTTGTATACTTTCAACTTTTCCAATTATTTGCCAAAGAATTTCCGTTAACCTAACAAGATTTGTAGGTTAAAATAAAGTTGATACTGTGGGTGGTGGGTGGGCCTTATCCTACAATCCAACCTGTTGCCCACGCGTCGATATTTCTACCAATAAATAAATGAATCAGAAAAACATAAAGTCTTAAATGTCTTTCGTATTCTTGTGTTATTAATTAATTTCGGCTTGTAAACTCTTGTTTACCATTTGTAAATTGGAGGGTGGGATTGGGTATGCAACCGAAAACAAATCTCTAACACCTCGAGTGCTGTCCCCGCTTTTATATCAATGAATTATTTGCATTCTTCGGTTACAAATCTTCAAAATCTTTAATATAAAGTCTGGCCGCGCTATGACGGCATCTGAGGAGCTATCTGTAACCTGTATAAATAGAAGTGGATAGTGCACCAATAGCTAGCAAGTAAAGTGTAAACACCTGTGAATGTAAAGTAACAAAATATCCAATCACTTCTGATGAGGGCGGTCCTTCCGACCCTTTGTTCACCTCAGACGCCTTCATAGCGCGGCCAGAGTTTACGTGAAGAACTGCAACATTTTCAGACTTTTTTCAGTCGTCGTTATTCTTTTTAAAGTCATTATTAAATTTGCAACAATTCAAGCCCAACCGCAGCGCCTTTTCTCCAATAGTTTGTGTGGCGAAGAACCTTAAAATGTATGTGTAACATAATGCAGATTGAAACTGTGGAAAAGTACAATTGCTTGGCAATAACACGCGTGCAGTATAAAGGTGCGTATCCACCGGCGCTCGCGAACAGCTCGCGATTACCCAATAAACTGTTCGCCCAATGTTGTCGGGCTGTGCGCGTACTTTAACGGATTTTACCCTGTTCGTCACGAGTTCGCCAGAAGTCCCGCCAGTTGTCGGTAACTTTAAAGGGTATGTTCGCCGAACCTCAGTCAGGTGAAGACGGTGGAACTGTTCGCATCAATTTTAAAACGAAAAATTATGGAGTAGACGGATGATATAGAAAGATACCGGGAAAAAGAAGTGTTGTGGAACGTCAAAATAACTGACTACAGGAATAAAATAAAGAAGTGTGACGCGTGGGAAAGTTTGGCAAAAGAACTGGATTTCGACGCGAACGACAAAAGGCAGAGAAATTATAAAATCTGGGATGGGCAGGGATGAAATATACGGTAGGATATGGTTTGGGTTCAAATTTGATCCGTTTCATCAACACAAGACATGTCTATTTGATACCGATAAAACTGGAACACTGCGCGAACTTCTTGGCGAACAACGTTCAACAAAAATTAATTTCATCTAGACATGTTCGTGTAACTGCTCGCGTACTGAAGGACTTGTAGCTGTTCACGAACTGTTCACAATAAGTTCGTCGGTGGATACGCACCTTAACAAAACACATCGATTCGTTTTTTTGAACCTTTTATTAAGATTTCAGTATGTAGGTTACCACATAATCAATATCAGATCTTTTTTTTTTCAAACCCGAATAATCATTAATAACGCGTATCACCTTTCCTCTAATACACCTTGATTAACACCTTACACCGTTTATTGTGAAACGACCGATGGAGATGTATTAGTAAACGTCAATCGTGTCTATGAATGGATAATTAATGCAACTTTTATTTCTTGAACGAATGGCGAGGCGTGCGGGAAAAAGCTTCCTGTGCCATAATCATTAGGTAGTTGTTGTACATGAATCAATTAACATCATAAGACCGAATAAAAATAATTACTCAATGTCGATGCTTGGTTTAAAACCGTACGAATGCGTGATTTGAATGCGCGACTAAACGCTAGACGCTCGATGCGATGGTACTTCAGGAGTACCAGTTGCGAAGGTAAACCAGAATATATTCCTGTTTTTGTTATCAATACCACGACCACCGGGATGAATGCTGAAATTTAGTGGAGTTGTGATGCTCGCATCAATCGACTCCAGCTGTCGTCGAAAATTGTTCTTGGCGAATGGTACCGGTCACTCATCCTTTTGCAGACCCGGGCCAACGTTGCTTACCTCCGCATGCGAAAACCACTGGCTTTAAGTTTCGCTATTAAATCGAGTAAATGAAAAACTGTTGCAAGCGTTTACACACTGCAGCGCCAACATTGTTCGTCCGATCACGTAGCGTAGTTGTTAAAATTACAAAAAGCGGTTGATAATAGAATCCATTATTATTCGGAATGAGTGTAGACAGAACGGAGAATTCGCCCCGGAGCCAAATGCGTTACAGTTTATAAACCACTTCGTCATTATAATTAATAAAATATTACATAAGTGAGGGTAATTAAGTAATTACCTCGTTTAAACGTTCATACTGCATGTAAAAGAATGCAGAATGAATATTTATAATGGTCTTAGGCGCCTTAAATTGCTTTCCAGACACTGCTTTCCTCTTTTATGTCGATTTTCTATATTAATTATTGACGTTTTTTTTTTTTAGATTTTCTAAGGCTAACCACTAGATAAATGAAACTCTTATTCTATTACAGAAATGGTCAAACAAATTTGACGAAATCAATTTATCTTCGTGTAGTGGAAAGGTCTGTAAAAAGACAGTTGAGTGTTCTTAGGAGTATCTTTTTTTTATTGTACCTTTTTGAGGAATTGTAACTCTATAACTCCACCTGTACGAGTATATACACAGTGGGATAAAAAAACGGTACAAATTAGAAATATTCATATATTCAATAATAATTAACGCATGAAATATCTTTTTGAAAAACAAAATGTTAACACTTTGTAATTGCAAAAATGATTAATTACATTTTTGAAAAAATTTTTATCGAGGAGGGGAGGTTCTCCTCTAAATGACTAACAAGTAGGCAAAGTCTGGACATTTTTTACTCGCAAATGAAAAAACATAGAAGGAAACGGTTTGGGGATTCGAAACAATGTTATTTATTAAAAAAAAAATTGTTCCATAAAAACAAAATGGCGCCCGTGTTTCGCTGCTTTCGTCGGCCATGTCAGCGCGGAAGCGGTACACTGCGTCTCTGGATTTATCAGTAACAACAAATAGCCTAAGAACGTGGAAATAACTCAAAATTTAACGTTGTGGTACGCTCTCAAACTTTAAGGTCGATTTTTATGCCTTCTTTCCACTTCAGGGCCTTACAAAAAATAGTTGAAACAAACAATCTGTAAATTGTATAGGTCGATGCGCCGCGGAAAAAGGTTATCTGTCGCCGGGACAAAATTGAAACTTGTAAATTGAACCGTTCTCAAATGAGAGTGGACGCAGTTTTGAAAAATCATGATTCGAGAAAAACGCGTTTAAAGTTTTGAGAACACTTTCGATGAAATATTAGTGCTAAAATGTCAATTTTTTGTAATAATTACATGTTAAAACTTCCGGCAGCGGAAACAAATTAATAAATAACTATTATTTCACAAGTAAATAGTTTCTTGGAAACGTCGTGGTCCGAAATCGCTATAGACTAGATGGTCCCTGTTTTAACCGGAAGTGTAAACATGTTGGGAATCTTTCAAAACGCCGAGATATGAATTTTGGACGACCAAGTGGAGTATAAAAATATCGGATATCGTTTGTAGTTTACGTGTTGTAAACGTTTATCCGGCTAAACGTGTTCGAAACGTTTATCCGGCTAAACGTGTTCGAAACGTTTATTAAGCTAAACGTGTTTTAATTCGTTTACGCGTTTGCACCACAATACTCATGAAAAAGAGCAAAGCATGCTATGAAGAGGGAGATATCGTGTGGTCCACAAAAAGTAAGAAACATCCAACCAAGCCAATTGTAGTGATTCCCAACGTAAAAACACAATTAAATAACAAAAACAGACATAGAGATCAATTCAAAAAAACCTCTGCACCTATTGCTATCACATATCGTTAAATTTTTTTTTTATTTTACACATATTATTCTGAAATTAATTCTTCATCAGCAACAGACAGGCAAGCATTTTTAAAAAGATTGCACACTAGATTTATCGAATCATATGAAATCGACACATAACTTTTTCAGGTAACCGAATGTTTGTTGTAATGTTTGATTATTCGCAAATAATATCCGACCCGTATGATTATGTGTCTCGTTGAGGTCTGTGCGTGTATGACCATATATCTGTGTCAGTATGACTATATGTCTGTCTGTTTTTCATGAGTATTGTGGTGACTACATGTCTGTCTGTATGACGTGTCTGTCTGTAGTCTGTGCCTGTATGACTTTGTGTCTGTGTGCCTGTATGACTTTGTGTGTCTGTAGTCTGTGCCTCTATGACTATGTGTCTGTCTAAGGTCTGTGCCTATATGACCATCTATCTGTGTCAGTATGACTATATGTCTGTCTATATGACTATATGTCTGTACGTGCCTGTATGATTATGTGTCTGTCTATGGTCTGTGCCTGCTGTTTGTGCCTGTATGACTATGTTTGTCTGTAGTCTGTGCCTCCATGACTATGTTTCTGTTTGTGGTCTATGCCTGTATGGCTATGTGTCTATCTGTGGTCCGTGCCTGTATGAGTGTGTGTCTATTTGTGCCTGTATGACTATGTGTGTCTGTAATCTGTGCCTTTATATCTATGTTTCTGTCTGTGGTCTATGCCTGTATGACTTGTTTGAAAATGGTAATTGTATTACCGAAACTTAAGTCACAAAAATAAATATATAAGTTATACGAAACAAAGTTAAAAGTGTTTTATTATAATGTATGACTATGTGTCTATCTGTAGTATGTGCCTGTATGAGCGTGTCCGGTTGTGCTTGTATGACTATGTTTCTGTCTGTAGTTTCTGCCTGTATGACTATGTGTCTGTCTGTGGTCCGTGCCTGTATGAGTGTGTGTCTGTTTGTGCCTGTATGACTATGTTTGTCTGTAGTCTGTGCCTCCATGACTATGTTTCTGTTTGTGGTCTATGCCTGTATGACTATGTGTCTGTCTGTGGTCTGTGCCTGTATGACTCTGTGTCTATCTATAGTATGTGCCTGTATGAGCGCGTCCGGTTGTGCTTGTATGACTATGTTTCTGTCTGTAGTTTCTGCCTGTATGACTATGTGTCTGTCTGTGGTCCGTGCCTGTATGAGTGTGTGTCTGTTTGTGCCTGTATGACTATGTTTGTCTGTAGTCTGTGCCTCCATGACTATGTTTCTGTTTTTGGTCTATGCCTGTATGACTATGTGTCTGTCTGTGCCTGTATGACTATGTATCTATCTGTGGTCTGTGCCTATATAGTGTCCGGTTGTGCTTGTATAACTATGTTTCTGTCTGCATGACTATGTTTGTCTATAGTATGTGCCTCCATGACTTTGTTTCTGTCTGTGGTCTATGCCTGTATGACTATGTGTCTATCTGTGGTCTGTGCCTGTATGAGCGTGTCCGGTTGTGCTTGTATGACTATGTTTCTGTCTGTAGTCTCTGCCTGTATGACTATGTGTCTATTTGTGGTCCGTGCCTGTATGAGTGTGTGTCTGTTTGTGCCTGTATGACTATGTGTCTCTGTAGTCTGTGCCTCAATGACTATGTTTCTGTCTGTGGTCTATGCCTGTATGACTTGTTTGAAAATGGTAATTGTATTACCGAAACTTAAGTCACAAAAATAAATATATAAGTTATACGAAACAAAGTTAAAAGTGTTTTATTATAATGTATGACTATGTGTCTATCTATAGTATGTGCCTGTATGAGCGTGTCCGGTTGTGCTTGTATGACTATGTTTCTGTCTGTAGTTTCTGCCTGTATGACTATGTGTCTATGTGTGGTCCGTGCCGGTATGAGTGTGTGTCTGTTTATGCCTGTATGACTATGTTTGTCTGTAGTCTGTGCCTCCATGACTATGTTTCTGTTTTTAGTCTATGCCTGTATGACTATGTGTCTGTCTGTAGTCTGTGCCTGTATGACTATGTGTCTATCTGTGCCTCCATGACTATGTTTCTGTTTTTAGTCTATGCCTGTATGACTATGTGTCTGTCTGTAGTCTGTGCCTGTATGACTATGTGTCTATCTGTGGTCTGTGCCTATATAGTGTCCGGTTGTGCTTGTATGACTATGTTTCTGTCTGCATGACTATTTTTGTCTATAGTATGTGCCTCCATGACTTTGTTTCTGTCTGTGGTCTATGCCTGTATGACTATGTGTCTATCTGTGGTCTGTGCCTGTATGAGCGTGTCCGGTTGTGCTTGTATGACTATGTTTCTGTCTGTAGTCTCTGCCTGTATGACTATGTGTCTATTTGTGGTCCGTGCCTGTATGAGTGTGTGTCTGTTTGTGCCTGTATGACTATGTGTGTCTGTAGTCTGTGCCTCTATGACTATGTTTCTGTCTATGGTCTATGCCTGTATGACTATGTGTCTGTCTGTGCCTGTATGACTATGTATCTATCTGTGGTCTGTGCCTGTATGACTATGTATCTATCTGTGGTCTGTGCCTGTATGACTGTGTCGGGTTGTGCTGGTATGACATTGTTTCTGTCTGTAGTTTCTGCCTGTATGGCTATGTGTCTATCTGTAGTCCGTGCCTGTATGACTATGTGTCTATCTGTGCCTCCATGACTATGTTTCTGTTTGTGGTCTATGCCTGTATGACTATGTGTCTATCTGTGGTCTGTGCCTGTATGACTATGTGTCTATCTGTGGTCCCTGCCTGTATGACTTTGTCCGGTTGTGCTTGTATGACTATGTTTCTGTCTGTAGTCTCTGCCTGTATGACTATGTGTCTATCTGTAGTCCGTGCCTGTATAACTATGTGTCTATCTGTGCCTCCATGACTATGTTTCTGTTTGTGGTCTATGCCTGTATGACTATGTGCCTATCTGTGGTTTATGTCTGTATGACTATGTGTCTGTCTGTGGTCTGTGCCTGTATGACTTTGTCCGGTTGTGCTTGTATGATTATGTTTCTGTCTGTAGTCTCTGCCTGTATGACTATGTGTCTATCTGTGGTCCGTGCCTGTATGACTATGTACCTATCTGTGCCTCCATGACTATATTTATGTTATGTCTATCTGTGGTCCGTGCCTGTATGACTATGTGTCTGTTTATGCCTGTATGGCTATACAATGACTATACTATACAGGGTTGGGATAAAGTATGGAACCAATTAAATATCTTTTAAACAAAAAGAGCTAAATTTATGAAACTTTGCAGGCAAGTATAATGACACATAACGCATCTGATGCCATATTTTTTGTTACTACTGTACTTCCGGTTTCACCGGAAATACCCTCAACTTTTTTAATTTAAATGGGACACCCTATATATTTTTGTAGATTTTAAAAGACCTTTCTAATTAGAATTTGTACATTTAGTGGAAATAATTTGTAAAAAACGAGAAATAAATCACTTTACAATTAAAGGATAGGTAATAGTTATTTTATTAACAAGGCAATAAAGTGATATATTTACGGACGCGGCTGGAGTTTCATCGCCGAGCGAGCTTGCGAGCGAGGCTGTGAATCCAGCCAAGTAAGGAAATCTGCTTTATTGCCGAGTTATACACATAATTTTTTCGCGGATTGTTCAGGAGAAATTAGTAATAACTTGCAATGCGATAATTTTCAATATATTTAATTATATCAACATATCGCGGGTAGCTTTGTAAAAATTTCGTAGGTATCCAAGTAAAACAAAAATTGTGTGTGGTGTAATCATTTATAATCATAATGATCATGCTTTCCTAAGTGACATGCAATGAATATTTAAATCGGACGGACTGTATAATTATTCCGAGTAAAACTCTTCATTTCTTTACTGATATGGTTGATGGTGGAAGCCATTACTTTGTGATTCATTTTGATTCAGGAATTCAGGAATTTTTCAAGAAAGTACACTTTCTTGGTAGCACACACATTTCTTTACGATTAAACTTATTAAAGTCATTATGTTCATTTCATATTATTATTGTTCAATGATTAAATTGAAATAAAACTTACATAATACGTAACCTCCAAATCCTTTTCGATCATTTTTCCGATTGCTGCTCGGGTTCAATTACGTGGGAAAGTTAGGTGCTCGGAGAAAACTTACGCGGGGTTGTTAATACTTCGCAGAAGCCGTTATTGGGCTTCTTTCACAGGCAATATCTGAAGGAAAGTCTCTAGTTCTACTGTGCTAGGAAATAAGTGCGCCGGTAGACGACGTTTAAACGTCAGTAGAAGCCGGCCAGGGCAAACAAATTTCGCTATCGTTCGGCGACTCGATTTTTGTGCGTGGACAAGTTAGGGACTCGCATGGAGGTCGGGGAAATCACACGCGGTGTTATTAAAACTTCGGGGAACCCGTTTTTGGCCTTTTTGGTACGGGAAATTCGAAGGCAACTCTCAATTAAGCGACAAATACATTGTAATGTCAAACAAATTTCCGGGCGGCTTCTATTGGTCGACGCGGTGTCTCATCTGATTGGCGAAATAACATGACGTAGTCTCACCTAATTGGTTCATTACTTTTACAGCCTAGGCATAAACAAGCATTTTTAAAGCCTAGTCCGCAAAAGTGATATTTCACGGCCTAAAAGATTTATCTTACATTTCATATCAATCCGCGAAAAATGTATTTATTTTAGACTAATGAGAATAATAATGTAAACAAAATCACTTCAAATGTTAAAAATGCTCCTGCCAATATGCAAGTCGTGAGTCATTCTTTCCAACACTTCTCCAGGTATTAGTTCACATTCATCAATCATTCTTTGTATCAATTTCTTTCCGTGATTTTAAATAACCCCAAAGAAAAAAATCTAACGGGTTAAGGTCCGGTGAACGAGCAGGCCACTCTATGAATTCTCTACGTCCAATCCATCGTTTTGGAAAATTCGCATCCAAAAAATCCGTAATTCGTCGATTATAGTGGGGAGGCGCTCCATCTTGTTGAAAACAAACATTTTGTGGTAATTGCCTATTCTGTTTAAGTGCAGGAATAATTTGATTATTCAGTAAATCTAAATACTTGTCACCATTTTAAGTTTCCGTCTATAAAAAATGGACCTATATGCCTATTTTCGACAATTCCCATCCAAACATTTAACGCTTGCGACTACTGGGTATGAATCCAATTTGATAAATATCATGAGTTATGTTCCATTTAAACCAAAATTTACTTCATCGGAAAACACTACATTAGCTGCAAAATCTTCGTCGTCATTACAAGTGTCCATCAGTCTTTCGCAAAACTCCATCCGTCGATCAAAATCATCGTCTGGCAATTCTTGAATCAATTGTATGTTATACGGATGATACTTTTCAATTTTAAATATTTTCCCTACAGATCGTCGACTTATACCATGGTTCAGTGCCAAATTTGTTGTTGAAGTTTGAGGTGATTTCTCTAAATCAATTGCAATGTTTTGTCTAATACCTTCGTTTGTTGTGGTGTGCGGTCTTCCAGTTTACTTCTCTTCCCCAAAAGTTAAAATACATAGATAAGAAATTTTTTCGCATCTTATTAAATAATATAAACGTTGTTAAATCGTTTTTGATTGAGAAAGTTGTCCATTATTCAGCTGAATCATTTTCTCTACAGGTGACGTCTAGTTAAATGATAGCGGTTTCATTATTCAACAGGTGACGTCCAATCAAATGATAGCGGTTTCATTGCCCAACAGTTTAGTTGTTACTATGGTTACGATTCGTTTTTTGTCAGCGAACTGCCGCAATTTCCAAATAGAAAAGTTATTCGTTATAATTTAATACAAACAGAAAACTCTTTAGGTAATTATTTAATATGATGCGAAAATAGTTATTTATGCAACAAGTGAGTAAAGTAGTACTTTTTTTCACGAGTAGGAAATATTGCCACACGAGCCGAAGGCGAGTGCGGCAATTCCTACAAGTGAAAAAAAGTTGCTTTACTCTCGAGTTTCATACAAAAAATTTTCTACGTCCGTAACTTTAGATAAATTCGATAAAACCTTAATCAATTTTTATAAGTGATAATACTTTTTTTAAATGAAGAAAACAATAATCATCAAGTTTTCTTGATCGGAAACGAATGTTTGACATTTATCGGCGGAACTCACGGCGTGTTACGAAGCGTTCATGACACACTGCGCAAACAATTTTATAGTAGCGTTAAAAAATGAACCGCTACGGCACTTTTTTTCACGCAAAAGAGTGAAAAAATGAACCGTTATGGCACTTTTTTTCACGCTGTTTGTAGGGTTCACGAATCACATATTTTATAAACCCAAATTAATGAAAAAAACTGTACATTTTATAACGGACGTAGAAAAAGTATATTATTAAACTCGTGAACAACTTGGCCATTGTCACTCGGGTAAATTGCAACACTCGCCTACTGCTTGTGTTGCAAACTTCACCTTCGTGGCAATGGCCAACTTTCTCACTCGTTTAATAATATTCTATTCCCATCTCACACCTACAACTGTTTAATTCTCCACGCGGAGATTTATTTTCGCGTTCTCCGAATACTGTCTCACTCTGTGTTAATTTTACCCACAGGTGACGTGAGATTTTGTTTGGTAGTATCTTTTTTTATTGGCACCCGCTTGAAATCTCACCCTTATTCCACAGTGTATTGCATGCAAATAAGTGCATAATAATTTATGACTGCATTACGGCGACACATGCAGAAATAGATGTGCGTTGTAGGTGTAGGGAATGCTTTGTTTTCAACGTGTTGCAGCATAGTTATGTACTGCACCTAAACAATTCGAACCAACATAATCCTTATTCCTTCAGTGTCCAATAAATAACATAAAGCCAATTGCTTCATTAGGAATACCTACCGGTTAGCAGCACACCGTAAAAACTTTTTTCGCTACTGCAGGTATATCGGCACTAGAAGAAAATGCTAATGCGGAAATTATATGTTGCACTAATTCAACTCCGAAGGATTATTATGGTGGTTCATTATCCAGCCTAGCAGGAAGGAATGTCTTATCGCAATAGAGCCAACGTAAATCAATCAAATTATATTGTAATTCGTATATATTTACAATAATTTTATGTAAATGTCAACAGGGGGTGGAATATATAATTTATTTACATATTACCGATTGTAGTAAATACTCTTGATAATAATCCAAATAAGGCCGTAATTATTTTAATTAATTCATAATTTTCGTTTGATGGCGCAATACTCAATAAAAATAATTTTTCCGCTGCTCGTTGGTTAATGGCTAACTTTCATGTACCCGAATGTATCGTTCATTAATGACCCCTATTAATGAACGATTTTTCATTAATAAACGATTTTTCATTAATGAACGATTTCTAGGGCCGCGGTGGTCTAGTGGGTAGGGGTCCGACCTCTCGACCCCGCTGGTGCGGGTTCGAGTCTCGTCCGGGCGGTCACTTTTTTTTACTTTTAATAGCTTAATAGCAAGTTATTTGTTTGTTTTGTTTTGATTTTCCCTAATCTAATTTCTAATGTTGATCTAAGTTACGATCAACGGAAAAATCTTGTAACCAATTCATGTGTTAATTGACGATTAATGATCGAGACATTTTCGTTAATTGTTGTCATTAACACACTTGTTGGTTAAATAACTATTAATTAGGGATTAACCGAAAAAATTAAAAACTATATTGTCTTTTACGGAGTGAACGTATTTATTTAATTGCATTGGCTGAATATAATAATGCCCATATTAGTGTAAATAAATTGTGGTTGTTTGCAATTAGTATTGTAATTGAGTGACACAAACGATCGGACATAATGAGATACACATCTTAGAGTGGAAACTATTTTCCGCTGACGGATTGTTTTCCTTTTGTGGATGAATCCATTTGCAAAAGTAGCGTATAAATTTGCATCTGGTGAAATGATACTCGGAATAAATTTGATTTCGAACATCGTAAATTAAAGTGATCGGCGAACATGCGATTGTCATAATTAAGTAAACTTAACTATTGACACTCTACAGTCACAATCTAAATTTGTTATATGTGATTTTGTGCGGTAAAAATTGGACTTAGTCTTATTCGCTGATGGACCCCAGTTAGTAACCCCTCTAGCGCGATACCGTTATCCGCTAGTCGATCCCAGTCAGTGACCCCTGCCTTGACGTGGCACTGGGGCTCAAGTAAGTACAATGTTGTGAAACACCAGATATGGATCACGAGAAATTGCAAATAGGAAAATATCGCAAATCACACACACATATATCCCAGATGTAATAATTATGGTTTGATGTAGTGGTGTGCACTGTATATGGCAAGTGGAAGATTTAAGATTAGACTCGGCGCAGTATATAAAACAGTGAGCAATGTTTACAATAAATCAGAATTTCTTGTTTTTCAATGATAAATTCGACATACATTACTGGAAGTCAAATGCATATATTATTACGTCGTAGGTGTTTCAATAATAAAGGATAAAAGTTGTATCATTATAATACATGCATAACAACTTAACCTCGCAGAAGAATTATCTAACTAATAAAAATATTATCATACATTTCACACTTTATCGTAACTGAATTTAATAGTTTATCATTATTATTTCACTTTAACATATTAAACAGAATTAATCTACGTTACTGTAATTACATATGTTTGCCTTTCGTAAATTCAATTCCAACACCTAGTCACTATGTTTATAATGCCTTCATTTTTTTTATGTAATGTGTTTCAAGATTTTCCGTAATAACGAGCCGGAACTGTGGAATAATGCGAATCTAAATGGTTGGACGCAAACTGCACCTGCGTGTGCAAACTTGAAGTATAACCGTTTTGATTTATGGTATCTTCTTGTGTGTAGTACTTACTGGGTTGATTGCTGTACGTATTAGCAAAATCGTATGAAATCTGGTTTAATTACTGTAGGATACGTTCGTTATGATTGCATATAGCAAGTAGCTCTGGTTGAACATCGTAAATAAAGATCAATATTATTTCATGAACCAACAGCGAATTTGATTTATGGAAAGAAAGGAAAAAGTTTAGACCTAAAAAACCTTTTGCGTTATTTTTACTCAATTTGACCCAAAAGCAAGAACCGCAGCCCTAGAATCTGTAATTGTAATTATAATAAGTACCTCTGAAACACGTTATCCCTCCCTAACTTACCGGCGTAGCTCAGATGGGTAGTAAACAATTGGGTTCTGTAACAAAGAGACACAGGTATTAGTAAACAACTCCTACGTGCCGAATTGGATAGACTTTGGCAACTAAGTACAACACTGCTACTTTCTGGACCATTTGGGTGGATAGGCACAGGCAGTGTTGCCAGGAGTAATTTTTAATTTTCCCCAAATATTTCATAAAAACCCCCCAGAATACCCCTCGCATAAAATACCCACCCCAAAAAATACCCCATCGATTGAAGTTCTGTAAAATACACACCAAAACCTTAATTTACCCCCATTTTGGAGAAAAGTCCCCCAATCTGACAACACTGGGATTAGAGAAGGCGCGCTGATAAGATTTCCGAATTTGCACAAAGAAAAGTTTTATAACTCCGCTTTTCCGAAAATATGTAGGTTGTACAAAAAGGCCATTTCAAATAAAAGACGATTATTATTATTATTATTATTTAAAAAATAGAAAAATATTTAATCGTGCTGTGGTATCCTCCAAATTATTAAAATAATTCTAATTAACTACTTAAAATGGTTTGCATTTTTTTTACATAATTTCCAAACAGTTCCAGTTATACCGGGTGATCAGTTTCATTCCGGGCCAAAGTATTATATTTATCAATTATTAAAAAAACTAAATTGACTGCAAAAATAATTTTTTTGATTTAAAAATTTTCGAAAAAAAAAATCAAAAATCGAATCGAAATATTTGAAAATTAAGTACACACAAATCGCGCAGTCTGTATTTTCTATCTAAATATCAGAGTACATTAGTTTGATCTTAAAACAACCACTAAAATAAAACATTTCAAATTTAATAAATAACCTAAAATTAATACAAAAATCGAGTACAGGCCAAAAATATCAAAAATTCAGTCAGCAAAATCTAAATTATAGGGCAAAAAAATAAAAAACTTGTACCAAAAAACTCGAAAATATCGACGAAAAATTCGCTCATTAAAATCTACATTTAAACAACTTTAAAATTAATAATTAGGGTAACAGAATAAAAAATTGAAAATTGAAAACTCTTGGGAAAAATAAAAATGCAGTCAAAAAACAATTCAACACATTTCAACTAAATCGAAAATTTTGGTTTAGGTGCCAAAAACATCCAAAATGTAGGCCAATAAAATCAAAAACCCTGGTCTAAAAAATAAAAATGCGGGCTAAAAATTGAAAATTCAAGCAAAAGGAGAATAATTTGCTATTTTCAGCACCAAAACTCTTCACCTCAAAGTAAATTGCCGAAATTCTAAACTCAATAATAATTAAAAAAATTCGCCCATAAAAACAATAATTCAGGTTAAAACATCTAAAATGAAGGCCAAAAATAAAAAAATTGCTCAAATAAATAAATAAACTCGAAAATACTGGCCAAAAGTTCGCACACAAAAATCAACAATTCAGGTTAAAAATCTAAAGTATAGACCATTCAAAAATTCGCTCGTTAAAATTTATAATCAAGGTAAAAAACTAATACAGGCAAAAAATCGAAAATTTAGACCAAAAATCGTAGACTCTCGGCAAAAATAAAAAATGAAGACCAGAAAAATTTAACTAAATATTCGAAAATTTTGGTTTATAGGCCAAAAACTAAAATTTGGAACAAATAAATGAGAAACACAGACCAAACACCTGAAATATAGGCAAACAACCAAATATCCTAATACAAAAAATAAAAAATGCAGACTAAAAAATTTAAACTTTATCCCAAAGTAAATTACCGAAACTCTAAAGTCGAAAGTAATTTAAAAAAATTCGGCCATAAAATCAATAATTCAGGTTAAAAAAATCTAAAATAAAGGGCAAACAATCAAAAACTTACAAAAAACTCGTTACAAAAGTCGCCCATAAAAATCAACAATCAAAAATTCGCTCGTTAAAATTAATAATTAAGATACAAAAACTAAAAAAATCGAAAAATGAAAAATGTAGAAAATTTTAACAAACTATTAAAAAAAATTTACCAAAATCAAAATATTTTGGCCAAAAACTCTAAAAGTTAGAACAAACAAAGAAATCAAAAATGCAGACCAAATATCTAAAATATAAACAAAAGAAATAAAATTCCTGGTCTAAAAAATAAAAATATGCAGACCAAAAAATTACAAATTCAAGTAAAAGAAAAATAATTTGCCAATTTCGGCACCAAAAATAACTCTAGCTCAAAATAAATTGCCAACCAGATACACGAAAATGTTTAAAAAAAGATAAAGGACAAAAATTCCAAAACTCGAAAATACTGGCAAAAAGTTCTCTCACAAAAATCATTAATTCAGGTTAAAAATCTAAAGTATAGACCAATCAAAAATTCGCTCGTTAAAATTTGTAATCAAGGTAAAAAAAACTGTATATAGGCAAAAAATCGAAAATTTAGACCAAAAGTCGTAAACTCTCGGCAAAAGTAAAAAATGCAGACCAGAAAGAAAAAACCAAAATTTTAATTAAATATTCGAAAATTTTGGTTTATAGGCCAAAAACTCTAATATTTCGAACAAAGAAATGAAAAACACAGATCAAACATCTGAAATATAGGCAAACAACCAAATATCCTGATGTAAAAAATAAAAAATGCAGATTAAAAACTTTAAACTTTATCCCAAAATTATTTGCCGAAACTCTAAACTCGAAAGTAATTAAAAAAATTCGCCCATAAAAAAAATAACTTAGGTTAAAAAAATCTAAAATGAAGAGCAAACAATCAAAAACTTAGTACAAAAAACTCGAAAATACCCTCAAAACAAAAAAAAAATTGCACATAAAAATTACCAAGAGTGTAGACCAATCAAAAATTCGCTCATTAAAATTAATAATTAAGATAAGAAATCAAAAAATTAAAAATGTAGAAAATTTCAACAAACTATTAAAAAAATTGTGCCCAAAATCAAAAACTGTAAAAGTTAGAACAAATAAAGAAATCAAAAATGCAGATCAAACATCTAAACTATAAGCAAAAATAAAAATAAATTTTCTGGTCTAAAAAAATAAAAATATGAAAAATCAAGCAAAAGAAAAATAATTTGCCATTTTCAGTCCCAAAAATAACTCTGGCTCAAAATAAATTGCTGACCAAAAATGCGAAAATTTTTAAAAGAAGATGAAGGACAAAAAATCCAAAACTCGAAAATACCGGCAAAAAAATCACGCATAAAAATGAATATTTCAGGTTGACATCAAAAATTCGGACCAAAAGAAAGAAACAAATGCCGACCAAAAAAATCGAAAATTTTAACAAACAAATGGAAAATTTAAACCAAAATAAAGAAAAATTATTCAGTTATACAGAAACTGCAGGTCAAAAATCTAAAAATCTAAATCCAGGCCTAACGATAAAAAATGCAAACAAAAAGATTGAATATTTAATATAATAATAATAATTTATTTACGGGCAACGAGTGTTGCCAGTAGCAATTTTTAATTTCCCAAATATTTAATAAAACTTCCCCAAAACTACGCCGCTGTCCCTCTCCAAAGTAATAAATTTTGAAAATAAAACGTAAATACAGTGGAAAATATACAAAATTAAAATATTATAATTATACAATTTATTATTCATCTTCATCCTCAATATTTTCATCTTCTTTTCGGCACACATACATATTTTTTAAATGAAAGTGCAGCATCTCATTGGGGGTAATAAAATTACGAAAACGGCAATAACAGAATCCCTATGACAACTTCAATAAATGATATTACAGGTTTTTCCTCATTGCTGAGGAAAATGACTGACTTCTTTATGGTAATGATGATTTCTATACTCGGCGCACCGAATCGGTGGTATAATGGGTTTGCGTGATTTTCGCGTGATGTTCGCTGATAGGTCAGCGTTAACGCATGTGAAGCGTGTGTCACGCAGCCGAAATTTTTAATCAGGCCCGCTGTATGCCATGTGTTCTCGTTTTTCTGTCTTATTTAAATGTAGTGATTACGTTCTATCCTTAAATCAGCCTTTTTCAATTACAATTTAATTAAATACCTAGTTAGTATTTGTGGGTTAAAGTAGAAAGATTTATATTTCCGGCACAGAACTAAAATGCGGCAAGGCTGCGTGAATCAGGCTTTTTATAACGTCTCGATGAACTATCACGAGGACGCGGGGTGAACGCAACGTGATCGTACCACCTGGTCAGCGCACCGAGTATAGTAAATGTAATAACATGTTCATTAATTTCCCCAAAAATACCCCTCGTATAAAATACCCACAACAAAAAATACTCCATTGATTGAAGTTCCCCAAAATACACCCCAAGACAATAATTTACCCCCATTTTGGGGAAAAAAACCCAATCTGGCAACACTGGGCACAGGGGTCCCTGGCAAAGCGTTCGCGGCAGGGGATCGATTTAAAAAAAAGTCTCAAGGTACTACAATTAATTTTATGGGCTTCATATTACACAATTCGAGATTCAAACTGCATTTGTAGTTCCTAGACATAAAATATGATTTATGTATCAAAATATCAGAATCATTTACATAATATCTACTATTTAATTAGTTTATCAAATCAACAACGTAACGTCAACTCTTCAATAAATCGTAAACACGATAAGCGGAGAGTTACTGCAACGGACCCCAAAAACTTTAAGCCGGCCCTGGAACCATTTCCTTCTGCAAATTCCATATTATAATTCGAAGCATAGTAAAAGCAAAAGATGTAATCGAAACCTTCAATTACAAAGTTATCCCATCCTTGACAAACTCGATGCACAATTACTCAAAAATAGAAATAATTCGCGTACCCGTAATTAACACATAAATACTATTCCTTGTCATATTTAAAAGAACTTTGATTGTTATAAATTATAATTACCGCTGAAAACGTGTACTTCAACTTAATCCCTCCACACGATTCGAAAAAGAATGCGTTGTTTCTTTTCGTTTCTGTAAAACGGCACGATTTTGTAGACCGATTTGCATAATTTCTCAATATAAATATAGACTGTCTGCTGCAGAGTTGATATGATTTCAATATTGGCCTTGAAGTGCTGATCCGAGCAAAGAAAAGAACATCCTGCTCATTCGAATAAATCGCAAGTGAGAAATGTATTACATTCGAAATAAACCGTTCCCACGATTTATCATTTTCATTGTGGAGTCGAGTTCCTGGGACTGCTTACGAAATTATGATTAATAATCGTTTAATGGGTTAACAGTAGTAAACAATTGTAATTGACATTAATTTGACAAACGTTAAGTGGTGTGGAATTAATTAGAAAATATTATTTTCTTAGCACATAATCAAACGCAAATTACATTACATTTGGATTTATTTCGTCATCAGCATAATTGAATTTTCATATATTATGTGGTATATTCTGATGCGACGGGTCCTGGGTTCGAATCCCAGCGAGGGCATGAATGACCTACGCTGTGTAAGCCAATGTCCCATATCACCCATAATTCCCCAACTCAAAATTTCATCATCCTTCCTTAAAAAAAATGCAATTATCGGAAAATCCGCTGAAGAAGTGTATGTAGTTTTTACGGATTCATAATCCTATAGAATTTTGAATAATTTTGAAGAGTTTCAGGTCGGTGGCAATTGTTTTTAAATTTTTTTCAAGTCACCAAATTTAGTGCATTTTTTCGCAGATCTGGGCTTTGATTATATGCAATTATCGGACAATCTGCGGAAGAAGTGTATCTAGTTTTTACGGATTCATAATCCTAATAGAATTTTGAATAATTTTGAACAGTTTCAGGTCGGTGGCAATTGTTTTTACATTTTTTTCAAGTCACCAAATATAGTGCATTTTTTCGCAGATCTGGGCTTTGATTATCTGCAATTATCGGACAATCTGCGGAAAAAGTGTATCTAGTTTTTACGGATTCATAATCCTAATAGAATTTTGAATAATTTTGAAGAGTTTCAGGTCGGTGGCAATTGTTTTTAAATTTTTTTCAAGTCGCCAAATATAGTGCATTTTTTCGCAGATCTGGGCTTTGATCATATGCAATTATCGGACAATCTGCGGAAGAAGTGTATCTAGTTTTTACGGATTCTTAATCGTAATAGAATTTTGAATAATTTTGAACAGTTTCAGGTCGGTGGCAATTGTTTTTACATTTTTTTCAAGTCACCAAATATAGTGCATTTTTTCGCAGATCTGGGCTTTGATTATCTGCAATTATCGGACAATCTGCGGAAAAAGTGTATCTAGTTTTTACGGATTCATAATCCTAATAGAATTTTGAATAATTTTGAAGAGTTTCAGGTCGGTGGCAATTGTTTTTAAATTTTTTTCAAGTCGCCAAATATAGTGCATTTTTTCGCAGATCTGGGCTTTGATCATATGCAATTATCGGACAATCTGCGGAAGAAGTGTTTCTAGTTTTTACGGATTCATAATCCTAATAGAATTTTGAATAATTTTGAACAGTTTCAGGTCGGTGGCAATTGTTTTTACATTTTTTTCAAGTCACCAAATATAGTGCATTTTTTCGCAGATCTGGGCTTTGATTATCTGCAATTATCGGACAATCTGCGGAAAAAGTGTATCTAGTTTTTACGGATTCATAATCCTAATAGAATTTTGAATAATTTTGAAGAGTTTCAGGTCGGTGGCAATTGTTTTTAAATTTTTTTCAAGTCGCCAAATATAGTGCATTTTTTCGCAGATCTGGGCTTTGATCATATGCAATTATCGGACAATCTGCGGAAGAAGTGTTTCTAGTTTTTACGGATTCATAATCCTAATAGAATTTTGAATAATTTTGAACAGTTTCAGGTCGGTGGCAATTGTTTTTAATTTTTTTTTCGAGCCGCCAAATTTAGTGCAATTTTTTCGAAAATTTGAGCTTTGATTATCTGCAATTATCGGACAATCTGCGGAAAAAGTGTATCTAGTTTTTACGGATTCATAATCCTAATAGAATTTTGAATAATTTTGAACAGTTTCAGGTCGGTGGCAATTGTTTTTAATTTTTTTTTCGAGCCGCCAAATTTAGTGCAATTTTTTCGTAAATTTGGGCTTTGATTATATGCAATTATCGGACAATCTGCGGAAGAAGGGTATCTAGTTTTTACGGATTCTTAATCCTAATAGAATTTTGAATAATTTTGAAAAAATTCAGGTCGGTGGCGTTCTCCGAATACTCTCTCAAACTGCCCAAATTCTCGAGTGCTCGGTAGAATTGTATTTGTACTTCCTTAAACATATTGCGTGTATTGTATTTTCCATTTATTTGAATAAGAAAAAAAAACTTTAATAAGCAATACCTTTGTTTATAATTTCTAAACTACACACTGACTAATTACTATCTGTCACTTAACACATTGATCATGTAACGTAATAATCAAAGATTAATGCACAATTTTTAAAGCGCGCTTTTATAATTTTTTTATCAATAAAAAATATTAATGCATAAATTAACATGTATAATTACAATCATATCCATAATATCTTTGTGGCGGACATAAATCTAAAATTTTTATAACTCGAAAATTTGAATAATCTCGTCTATCCGCAAATATCTCGAAAAAAATTAAATGTGTAATCTCGCCGTATCTCAAGAAAACGTGTCCTTATATGTGACATTGGAATAAATGTGTCGTTTTATTATTAACATAAATTTTAATACTATTACAAATTAATAAATGCGTATTTAAAGTTTTACATTAATTCACTGGAATTTAGTGGACAAGGTACGTAAGATTCCTGACTACTGATTATTTTGTGGTTAAATTTATTTATCATCAGAAAATGTTTTCGTTAAACCGCCTACTGGTCTGTGAGACCGGGCGTGTTAAAAAATTCGAATAACTTTATTGTTTTTTGTTGCAATTTCGAGTGGTTGCCGCATTGTAAAGTTTAAATTGATTAAATCTTTGTTTTATTGTCAAAGAGCATAAATTAAAAAAAAACATGAACTATTAGTAGCACGTTTCTGTTGAAAACCCCGGTGCGTGAGACCGGCGTCGCCATTGATCAAAATCAAATTTGCGTCACTAATGGCTGGTTAAATAATTAATTTATTGATTCTTAAAATGAGGCCGGTTTTACAATTTTATTCCGACTAATAAAAGTTTAACTTCATTTTCTATTAAACGAGAACCAAATTCAACAAATAATCAATCAAACATCTTCAGACTATTCAGACTATACAATGAGTATACATAAACAAAAAAAATATAAATATAAATAATAAAATAAAAAAGTTAAAGTGTTTAATTCAAATTCACAAAAAAAGCATGTTAGCCTTTCGGCCCTCAACAAATAATTTAGTTTGTGTGAATTTGCGTTTAAAAATATATTTCGGCAATAAATCATAATTGGTCGATTAAACATTTTCCCGCCATTAAGTCCGAAACCGGTCTGTAGTTTGTCGTGAAATAATGGAAAATAATAATTCAAGAAATTATAATTACTTTAGTTTTTTTCAAATTTAATTTAAGGACTTGGGTGGTCCTCTTATAAATTTATTGGTTGGGTTGGTGAAATCTTATATTTTAAATACACGGAATAAAAAATGTGTTTACTCACTCAAATTTATTCATCATCGCTTATTTCGCTAATAAAACGCATTGGCTACAATTACCACCTATAAATTTTTATTATTGCAATTTTTGTTCACTGTTGGTTTATGGTAATGTACATTATGTGTGAATGCGAGTCACTCAAACAACTTAGGTGGTCCGTTTTCGGAGAGGAGTGGCCAGATTGGTCACAACTGGGCAACACTCCACACGGCCAACTACTTGACTTCACAAGAAGTTTAGGTTGGCTTGAGGAGTAGGGCCCAGGAGGCGGCACAAAGGACCAACGTATGGTCTAAGCGCTGCGACCATTTGGTCGCCCTCCACAAACCATTAATCAAATCAATCATTAATCATGGTAATGTACACCGAGAAAATTGGGCAATAACACATCCACGCGTAATTGCTTTCTCCAGAAGTTTAAAACAATAAAATTTCGCCATTATATATATATTTTCTCCTGAAGCTTAAAAAAATCACCATTATCTACACATTTTCATAAAGGTTTTCTCCTGAAGTTTAAAAAAAATGTTACTTTCTCCGACTTGATGGTATCATTTATATTTACGCTTTCATGGTTTATTTTCAATTGAAATCATATTTTAAATGTACATCGAAATTATAAAAGATGGAAAAATTATACTTCAAATTCAAAAACTCAGTTTACTCAAAAACTAAAGGGATTTCGAAAAAAACTTATTCTTTATAAGCTGTTCATTTTAGTATTCTCTACAATTATTATTAACATAAATTTGCTGTAACTATTATCGTTTTATAATTATAAACCAAAAATAAAAAAAATAAAATAATTTTTTTTCTCGAATAAAAATGATTTTATGAAAAACGTTTTTAAGCAAAAGATGTTCATTTTTTTGATGTCTTTTTGATGTATAAATATTTTTGTGATATTTTTTATATTTAAAAAAATATTGAAAAAAAACAAAAAACAGTTAAGGTAAACATCCACTTCCTGTGTACGAAATTTTACCAAAAGCTTTTAAGTTCTTCGGATTATCAAAAAAGACGTGAGTCCAACGTTTCATAGCAATTGCTCTATTAGTTTTTAAGATACAGCGCGCACAGACAGACACACAGACACACACACAGGCACACGCAATTTTTATTTTTCCAGAAATTGTTAAAATGGCAACTAGGGACCCCAAACCGGATATTTCCGTAAAAAAAATTTCTTGATAAAAATCGCGATCACTAAAAAAGCAACGTTTTTACTGAAAACAAAGACGATTTATAATCTAATTATTTACCATTCTAAGTACGTCTTTAAAGAAGCTATCCGTTGCTACACATAATTACCAATAATTAAAAAAAAATCACGTCATGAAATTATTGAAAACCGTAGCTACTTTACATAATGGAGATTAAACAACGTCTTAACGCAACGGTGTAATCATACACAACCTTGTGCACTATAAATAACCTGGAATAATTAACAAATTTAAAAATACTGCATACAACTATTGCAATATAATAATAATACGAGACTGGTCAGGTTGTAAAAGGATTACAAAAAAAAAATTATAAATACAAATGACCGCGGGATCGACGGTAGTATATAAATTTCTGTTAATGTCTCGTAATTACCGGCAATTAAAACCGTTGCTCAGCGCACAGAGTTCAGTTCAGTTATTATTGTTGGGCATTACATATATCACGATCACGAATTAACTGAACAGTTATTGCGGATTTTTGCATGAGAGCGAAAACTTAATTAACATTTCCATTTGGTATCGACATGTTGTAAACGAGGTGAAGTGCAACTGGATGTTAAAACTACGTGTAATGGTTGTTGCGAAATTTTACGAGAGGCTTCGGGAGCCACAGCTTTCAACATATTATGATTATAATCATGAGTAAGCATTGAAAATATAACATATTCATATTCGAGTACTGGTTTATTTTCCGATAACAAGTTTATAATTAGGGGGCCGCGGTGGCCTAGCGGGTAGAGCTCCTGCTCGCGGGCCTCGTGGTCGTGGGTTCGAGTCACTTTTTCGGAACGAAGAAGTGGCCGTTCGGGGCGGAGAAAACGTTACCATAAACAATTTAAAGATAATAAAGTTAAGACTGAAAATAAGTCAAACGAGATAGATCAACATGGCCAAAAAGAGAAAAAGCAGGAAGCAGCTAATGGGAAAACTAGTAAGGAAATATACAAAAGTAATTTTGATAATATATTTACAAAAAAAAATTATTTAAATGTTTAAAAAACATATTCATTGTTGCTAGTGTATATAACTGTTATATAATTTCGAAAAATATGATGAACATAATTGAAATAGTGATGCAATAAGATTCGAGAAAGTCGATAATTACAGATCTGATTTATTCGAATAAACGCTGAATAATGATAACTGTACATTTTGCAACGAGAGCATTAGTTATGCGGGTAATCTTCGAACGGCCCGAAGAGGATATTATTAGTTATGAACCGCCCACAAGTGAAGTGTCACCGCCTCGTCGCAAATTCAACCTGCTGGTCGTGTTGTTCTCGTCGGAATTCTTCTTTCTCTTCCTGCAAAAGTGATTTATGGAATCCTCATTGTTCGGCGCTACGAATATGATGTAGGTTCGAATACACCTTACTTAGGTGCAGCAACCGTTTCATCTCTTGAACACCTACAGTTCTATTATGTTCCGACCGCTACACAACGAGCTAATGTACGAGCAACGGCCCAATTCTGAGAACATAAAGAACATTTTCGCAACGTGTGCGCGCTAAAATAATAATTCTACAATGCTTTCTGTTCGGTAAAGAAAGACGAAAGAAAGAAAAAAAAAATACAGTTGCTACATTAGGAAATGGACGTGTCACAAAAATTGCTTGTTTATCGTGCATTGTGCGCCTTCGGTCTTGATTGGTATCAAGACCAGTGGATATGTTCTCGATCGGATTAAATCATTATTGAACTTTTTTTTTGTGAGCCGGCCTTCAGCTCTCAATCATTTTGCTACTTGATATAAAGAAATAACGTACGTAAGAGGCACTTATTAATATAGCTATCAACTATTTGTAATTCATCAATGTTCACATTGTTATAAATTTCTAGAATGTAAAGATATGTTTGGAAGCTCCTTCGTTTCTGGTTCCTCCGCCGTTTTTCTTCAGCGCTATTAACTAGGATTTTTGAATCTATGTAGTAAACAATCCAAATTTGTATGCAAAGGCTTTTTAGGACACGAAAGAATATATTTGTGCGGCGAATAAAATCCAGAAAAATTGCTAGCGCGGAAAATTAGTTCAGTGGTTGATGGCACCAGATGGACCATTCATTTATCCTTCGTCGGGCATTAAATGTCTCCTCGGGCAATAATCTATATTTATGCCCGTGGTGCATATAATATATTCTTTCATTTAATCGTTTTTATGATCACATTGATAATAAAAATCAAACGAAATCAAATTAACCATGTTTTGTTGTTTCCATAGTAAAGTCAAGATTTTCATTCCAAAATAGTATATCAGTAGGTGCGTTCATACAGTCGAGAAAATATTCGAGAGTTTTACAAATTTTCGAGACTTGTGAGACTTGTTGAAAAGTCGCTGAGTTATGTGCGAAAAACCTCAAAATGCACCTTTTTTCAAACACTCATAACGTCGTAGGAACTTCGTTCTTTGAGTCTTGCATAGGGAATTGATCAAATTTTAATGCCTTTATGGTGGATCGAGTCGACAAAATTTTTCCAACTCCATAGACATCGTCAAAGTTGTACATGGTTTCCTGAAAAAAAACATTTTTTTTTTCACAGAAGACACTTCAAAGTTTTTCGCTCTCAAAGATTCATCACAATCGATTGAAAATACGCCGTGCTATGGCGGCTTGAAAATGGTTTTTGAAAAAGTGTTTTTTCCACCATTGTATAATTTTGTTAGAGACTTTTTTGTTATTTGAATTAGAATAAATAGTTGTTGTTTGTGAAAACAAGTTTTCTTGATTCATTGACAATTTTAATATTCATTTAACATTTGAACATGTATTATGATTTTGTTGGTGATTTTTTTTCTTTTGATGTTTCTTGTTATTTCAATTAGAATAAATAATTGTTGTTTGTGATGAAAACAAATTTACTTAATTTACCAAGTGAATTAATTCATAATGTTAATGTTTTCTCTTCGTCTTTTCTGTAGTTTTAGAAAATAAACAAATATACAGTGTGTTTCATTTGAAACTTCTAAATCAAAGTCACTCCCGGTTAAACCGAACGTGCAAATAAAATTTTTGGTTGTCTATTAAACTCCAATTTTCTTATAGTAGAACCCTATTTCAAATTATCTCAAATAATAAAAGGATTGTTTTGGGTTACAACCGGTATATCGAGTAAATTTCAATGCTTTGAATTTTTTTTAAGATTATCATTGTTGCTAAAATAGTGTAAAGAAATTAACATAGAAAACTAGTTTTATTTTTACAGTATGTTTTTTCTATCGTGGACCCTAGGATTTTACACAATACTTTCTCGTACTTCGTAACGGAGAAAGTAAAAATTAAACTTCGTTAATGATTTAGTTTTCTAGATAATCAAAATTCAACCCAAGAACGATCATTTTTAAAACCTAAAAATCGAAAAAGTACCGATTTTGCAAAAACTGTGTAAAAAGTATGATTTTTTTAAATCAGCTTAATATCATTATCTCTTCATCGATTGCTTCTGTTCGCGCGCCTTTCTTCCAAAGAAGATTGCTTCGTTAATTTTTGTCGGATTTTAATTTTATAAACGTTTTTGGGTTAACAATTATTCGTTCTTTGAATCCGTGTTATTTTTTTTTGTCTTGACTTTTGCACTTTGAAAATGGTGGGTATTTGACGCGTTGTAAAAAACGTTTGTAAAAAAATATAAAACGTTGGGGTAAAATTTTACAAAATCACACGTGCATTTCTACATCTATTGGCTAATGGAGTAACTTTGTTTTTTTTTTAAATTTTGATTTTAATAAAAGTTATGAATTTTTTAAATCTCGGCACAATTATAGCTTACGTCTGCGCGCCTTTCTTCTAAAGGAGATTATTCCGTTAATTTCAATTGGATTTTCATTTTTAAATTTTTTTTGGACTAACAGTGATTTGAATCCGTGTTGATTTTTTTGTTTCGACTTTTGCACTTTAAAAATAGTGGTTATTTGACGTGAAAAGTGTTCATGAAAATAAAAAAATATAAATTTTTAAAAAAATCACACATTCATTTCTACATCTATGGACTAATGGAGTAACTTTGATTTCTTCAAAAATTTTGTTTTTAATAAAAATTATGAATTTTTTAAGTCAGCTCAGCACAATTATAGCTTCCGTCCTCGCGCCTTTCTTATAAAGAAGATTATTCCATTTATTTTCATTGGATTTTCATTTTAAAAACTTTTTTGGATCAACAATGATTCGTTCTTTGAACCCGTGTTGATTTTTTTGTCGTGGGAATTATATTTGAAAATATATATATTTTTTTTTAAATATAAAACGTTGAGGTAAAATCTTACAAAAATTACAAGTGCACTTCTACATCTATTATATAACGTGGTAACTTAAATTTTTTCAAAAATTTTGATTTTAGTAAAAGTTGTGAATTTTTTAAATCAGCTCTGCATTATTATATCTTCATCGATTGCTTCCGTCCGCGCGCCTTTCTTCCAAAGAAGATTACTCGGTTAATTTTTGTTGGATTTTCGTTTTTTAAACTTTTTTGGATCAACAATTTGAATCTGTGTTGATTTTTTTGTTTGGACAATTACAGTGGGAATTTGAAGTGATAATTATATTTGAAAATAAAATTTTTGTAAAAAATATAAAACGTTGGGGTCAAATTTTACGAAATTACACGTGCATTTCTACATCTATTAGCTAATGAAGTGACTTTTTTTTTTTTTTTAATTTTGATTTTTGTAAAAAATCGGTTTCACCCGTCCGCGCGTTTCCAAAGAAGATTTCTCTGTTAATTTTGGTTGGATTTTAATTTTTAAAACATTTTTAGATTAACAATGATTCGTTCTATGAATCCGTGTTGTCTTTTTTGTTTGGACTTTTGCACTTTTGAAAATTGTGGGTGTTTGACGTGAAATAAAAAATTCGTAAAAAATATTAAACGTTGGGGTAAAATTTTACAAAATTACACGTGCATTTCTACTTCTATTAGACTTTAATTTTTTCAAAAATTTTGATTGTAATAAAAGTTATGAATTTTTCAAATCATAATTAACTCTTCATCAATTGCTTCCATCCGCACGCCTTTCTTTCAAAGAAGATTACTCCATTGGATTTTAATTTTGAAAACGGTGTTCAATCAGCGGAAAACAAAATGGAGCCCCTAAATCTTTGCGGGGCCCTAGGCAACTGCCTAGTTTGCCTAGGCGGTAATCCGGCCCTGACTATGAAGCTCTTCGCTAATAATAAGGAATTAACACTTCAACAGAAAATATAACTCAACTTTCTAAACTGTGGCCAAAAAAAATGGTGCAGGTAATATTTAAGAATTAATAGCCAAAACAGCTAGGCACGTGCCGGACCGTAACAATTATTGTAATGGTTAGTCTTTACCTAAAGTATCGTGTGATTTTGTGTACTTAAATTAGCAACAACGATACTCGGCCCGTAATTAATTATACAGCACAACTAACAAATAGTCCTATCAAATATCAAACATTTAAGGATAATTTGATTTTTTCAAATAAAACATCAAACTTCCTCAACCATAAATATCGCAGACGACACACTAATGAAAGAAAATCATGTAATCATTTAAATAACCGATTTATCACCTTATATAAGAAATAACCGCGGGATACATGATATACCAACAAATATTTATTTTTATTTTTTGCCCAAGCAACGATAATACTAATTTATGAAAGATTTACGATATGCACCATTTGATTTATAAAGGTCAGTGCCGATAAATGCGGGATATAATCAAGGTAAAAATGGAAATATTTCTAATATTATGTTCCTGTCTTGTCTATTGCTTAAAATTTATTGCACATGGTTGCCGATAATTAAGGGGTAATTGTGAAACATTTTCGGAATTTTCTGAAATTTCAGGCCAAGTCAATTAATACTCAGGACAGGAGCAAAGTAAGTGCGGTGAGATATTAACTGGATCGGGCATTTCTTTTTTTCTGGCAGGGAATTTAAATCGGTGTATTGTATTGTCGGTAATTAGGTACTTTTAAGGTCCATTAATTATACTTTATCGGTTTTAAAAGTGAATTCATGCTGGTCATTTAATTGAGAAGGCGTTTCAGAAGTATTACAATGGAGACATTTATTAGCCGAATTACGGCGGTTTCTTTAAATTTATGTTATGTGTTTGGAAAGTAAAGCAGTTTACAAATATTTTCAGCCACGAGATTAGTAGAGCAAATGGTTTATTGTAATGCGGTTTGAAATCATCTAATCGCGTATTATGGAATACCTTTGGAAAAATACGGTGGTGTTCGTAATCTATAACATTAAAACCTATTGTATTATTTCGATTCATCAATAGTTATTTGATGATTACACAAGTAATTGTAACAAAATTTCGAGTATTCAATTATTTTCTCTCACGTTTTGCCATTTTTATAATAATATTAATTTAGCACTGAATAGTTCAATGACTTGCATTCATATTGCACATTGTCTAGTGCACAACAATAAAATTGTATTCCTAGTCGTGAAGTTTGATGTAGACATTATACAAAGGAATACAATTCTGTTCATTTTAATACGTGAATATTATTATTAAATTATAATGTACTAAAAGAAACTTTGAGGCCACTGACATGAGATTTTCTTATTAATAGTGATTACGCTCTTAATAATTGATACGATCGATTATTTTAATGCATAGAAGATCAATCAACACTCGAATCTTTTTGAAACGTTAAGATTATTTATAAGTGACAAACTTGAATGCGCGAACCTCTGATATATAAGAAATATCCAATTAAAGCTATTGGTTAAATAAAAAATAGTCGAGACTAACACAACATGCGGATACTAGTCTAGTCCACATAGAAAAAAAAATCCCAGACAAACAGACAACAATCTATGAATGCACAATTGCAATAATAAGGTGCATATATTAATAATAACGCAAGTTTTTATTAGCCGGCGCCAACTTTATTCAAACTCTGACCAAGGTGTGTCAAATTAATAAAATTAATTTCTAATTAATTAATAGTTGAGATCAAGCCATTGCTTAAATACATGTTTAAAGAATAACAAAAAAAAACGCTGCAGTTGTACCCCAAGGTTCCACCAATAAAACTCCTTTATGATTCAAATGAATTGCCTTGGAGGCTTTGTCAATACAAATGTTGATTAAATTACGTTTTACATTAATAACATGTGTCCGTTTGATATTTAAATATTGGACAACGGTTAAAAAACGAGTCTCATTTATCAATTGTGCATGAGCCCACTGACAAATATTTAATGAGTTAATTAATCATGTTTATATTTTTAAACAATTCATTGTTGGGCAACGGAGAGAGCACGCGAGGGGAATTGAATAAAACGCTTTGTATTATTAAGTTTATAAAATGTTCATTAAAACTACAATATGGACCATTTATAGCCGAAATTGAGCCATTAAAGAATTAAAGAATACAAGGTAACTTAGGATGCAAAGTGCCTTAAGGGAATTTGTACATGCTTAAAAGATGTAGAGTACATTTAATACTTTAATAATAATAATGTTTATTTGTGCAATAAATGTAGAACTTAATTTTTTTAACGTCGGCAGAAAAATGGTATTTTTTTATTATACCAACAAGTAAAATACTGATCCTTGCGGAACACCAAATCAAAAGCTGATTGTTTTAGTTGTTCAATTTCTTTTTTCCAGTATTTTTTTTTTATATTTTTTTTTTGAGATCTGTTCACTTAAGTAACTGGCGAAAAAGTGTTTTAAGAATTAATTAAAAATTCTTGCTGAGCTTGAGACTACATGACTATATTTTCTCAGTTTTTTGTTAAAAAAATTATTGCTATATATGATTCCCTCTAAAAAATTAAAAGAAACTGTTTTATACTTAAATTTTCATTTCAAACTTAAAAATTAATATAGTTTTTGCAGCGAAGACCTTCCATTTTTTTTTACTTGAAAGTGCCATATTTCAGCAAGATGACCTAAAATTTTTAGCCAAATATATCTGAAGGTTTTTTTTAAATTAAATTTTTAGTAAAAAAAAAACGCAAATGTTTCAACATTTTCTTTCAAAATTGTTCAATATTGTTTTTGGAAACTAAAAAATTGTTTAGTTTCTACCATATCTGAACCTGCATTTAAATATGTCCTCTATATAAGCCCCTGCTTTCGATAGAAAAATATACTACTTTTGACAGCTGAAAAATACAATTTTTGACAATTAAAAAATGTTGAAATAACTATTTTAATTAGCTGAAAAATGTTGTTTTTGACAGCTGAAACATACCATTGCTGACACACGAAAAATACTATTTTTGACATGAAAATACTATTTTTGACAGTAAAAAATACTACTTTTGATAGTAAAATATACTACTTTTGACAGCGAAATATACTACTTTTGACAGCTAAAAAATTTTTGACAATACAAAAATATCGAAAAGAACTATTTTAATTAGCTGAAAAATACTGTGTTTGGCAGCTGAAACATAGTATATTTGGTAGCTGTCTTCAGCTTGAAATAATATTTGTTAAAATTGGACTATTGAAATACCTTTTGAATCATCTGCCGCTACACTTGCTGTATTTTCGAACTTTTTCACAAATTTGGAAATTGTTGATACAGACGGAATTGGTCGATTGTTAAATGTAACCGAAAATAAGTCACGAACTCTGCGTCAACTGACGCCACTGTAAAATGTTTTAATAATGAATACCCTCTCTTCATTGGAATAACTCAGATTATTGTTCATCGTAATAACTAGAATTGATATCTGACTTGCAATATTATTATTTTCACTATAACATGAAACATGACATTTGTCAAAGTCATGGCAAGGGTTTTTATTAAATGGTAAATTGTTAAACTTATTTTTATTATTTCTGAGGTATGCTGGTACAAACGTAAATTAAATGGATGATACATTTACAGTTTTTAATTATAATTACACATATTTAATTTTACATGTTAAATCCCTATGTTCGCCCCTTATCCCAAACACTCGGTATATATATATATATATATATATATATATATATATATATATATATATAATATACTAGTGAAAAGGATAATTCTTGAGCTGTATTTTTTTATGAAAAATGTGCAAACATATGGGAGTGCAGAAGACTATAACGCGTTTCATCGTTATTGCGAATCATCAGCTAGTCCTATCTGCAATCTCCTATCTGCAATCATCAATTGACATATTATGTAGGCAATACTTCAACAAGTCTTCGAACTGTAATTTTTCTATTTCCTTTTTAATTAGCTTAAACGTAAAGTTTCCTCTGCATACAATTCCGTCTACTAATTGTTATTCGTAAAAATATAAAATATTATTACATAACAAATCGAATGAATCGATACACTACTCATCGCCGGGAACGGTAAAACCCCAACAAAACCATCACCGAGACCGTTGCATGCACACAATCGTGATCAACACTAATAGAAATAATAATAAGTAATTGAAAGTCAATCGCAGCACACAATTCCCTCCAGCAAAAATGTGTATCACAACAATGACAATGGCTACGAATTTCACAAGATCCGTATCGATGTTTTTCAATAATATATTTCTAAAACTTTCATCCGAGCCGAACGCAAATCTCCTAGCCACGGATGTTCAATCAGCCACTCTTCAAAACACAATGTCCCGCTAATAATGCACGTCATGACGTGAAAAATTCTTGACCCAAATCCGAAATGAATCGATTCATCGCGATGAAAAGATAGACAATAGTGAACTATGATTCCTAGGATTGTGGTTTTGAGGTGATTGTACTAATCGAAGAATTATAATAATGGTATGAATTAATTGATGGTGGAACTCCTTTTGCGGTTTAATAATGTATGGGAATGTTTTAGAATCGGTCTCTGCTGGGGGAGATAAAATAGTGAAGGCATTTCCGTTTCGGAAATTGCTGCGATTCTGCGAATATGAAAGGCTAAATTTAGATACCAAGACCGCAATGTTGCGCAATGGTTTTCTAAAATTGTGTTGTGGGATTACAGCGATTTGCTTTTAGTGCATTTGATATGTAAATTATTTTAATACATGCAGAATTAGTTCAGCAGTTTTTGTGGTTTTGGTGAAATGACATTGGGAACAATGCACGAGATCATTATTCCTAGAATCTAGAATATTTTATGTAATTGCATATGGTGAGGTGAGATGAATGAATACAAATTATAAGTAGTAACAAAGAAATTAAATAAATAAATACTAGGTAGATGGCCCCGTAGCCCAGGACAGGATAAAATAAATCAATAAATTATATTTTACCCTCAAAATATTTTGGCGAATAAAACAATTTTTTTTATGACATTTAAATTAATATTTTGAAATCGACGAAAACTCACAAAATTCAACAACAAAGAAATATCACTATTAATCTGCCTAATTTAGAGAATGTTGATCTTTTAAAATCATGTTCGTTTTTGAAAATGCACCGACTCTCGGGCAAGTTATAAATTTTTGAAAATATCTGTGCTTGAGTAAAAGAAGGTTGTCTCGAAATGCCATAAAACTTATTTTCAATTCAGAAAACGTCGTTGTTTTTTAAATAACTACTGCTTTTGAAAATGCAGCATTTTTTTGATAATGTAAGAATTTTTCAAAATGTTGGTAAATTCGTAAAATTCAACAACAAAAAATTTCCCGATGAAGTTTCCAAAACCCTGCACCCAATCTAGAAAGTGTTGACCTTGTTGTTGTTTTTTAAATAACTACTGCTTTTGAAAATGCAGCATTTTTTTGATAATGTAAGAATTTTTCAAAATGTTGGTAAATTCGTAAAATTCAACAACAAAAAATTTCACGATGAAGTTTCCAAAACCCTGCACCCAATCTAGAAAGTGTTGACCTTTTAAAATAATTTTCGTTTTTCAAAATGCACTTTCATGTAAGAATTTGAAAACATGCCTGAGTTGTCGGAAAATCTAACAAAAAAAAATAAATAAAAGAACGATGTCTAAAGATGCCATTAAACTTATTTTCAACTCAGAAGACGTTGTTGTTCTTTAAATAACTAGAGTTGCTGAAAATGTTGCGATTTTTAGATAATATAAGGATTTTTCGAAAAGTTGTTCATTTAATAAAACGAAATATAGCCTGAATATGTGAATATTCAGACTGTTCCTAACTCTGCAAAAGCAAAATTAAGTCTTACTAAGACTATAAACAAATAACTTATTGAAACAACTACTTCCCTGGCTAGCGCCACTCGGCACGAATATAGAATGTTATTACTGGCACCACTAGATAAATAACATTGGTTTAAGATCGTTTAACCTTAAAAACAGCAAATCACTTAACGTAAACTAGTCCTAAAAAGAACTGCTGCTTAGGAAACGGAAGGTAAAATAACTACATTCGAAGAATTAATGAACACAATGGCAAAATACGATGCACGACGCTGCCCGAAAAAATAAGTTACTTTTTATTAATTTTTCCTTGGCATGAACTTGGAGCGATCAAATTCTTCAGATTTTCCGGTGGGAAATTTAAATTGTCTGCAAACATTGTTGCTCACACGATATATACTGAAGGAAAAAAAATGAAACTTTGAAGTGTCTTCTTTGAAGTCATGCACGCTAAATTAAGCGTAACCCCATCCGCCCCCCTCTAGCGCCCCTGGGAAAAAAAAGTTTTATCTGGAAACTATGTCCAACTTTGAAGATGTCTACGGAGTTGGAAAATTGTTGTCGACTCAATCCACCATAAAGGCATTAAAATTTGATCAATTCCCTCAAAGAACGAAGTTCCTACGACGATTTGGCACCAAGTTATGGGTGTTTGAAAAAAAGTGCATTTTGAGGTTTTTCGCACATAACTCAGTGACTTTTCAACCAAATTTGATGATTCTTTCAGGAAAAAATCCCATTTTGGCTCTACTTTAAGGGAGAACACTCATATTAGAATGATCCCTTTTCGAACCCTTCAACCCCCGATCAAAAAGAAACACGTTTTTAGGCAAAAAACGCCCATCTTTGGCAACTTGTACCTAGTTGCAAAAAATGTGTCGACTCGATCCAATTAAAGGGCATTGAAATGTGTTCAATTACCTGCGCAGGACTCAAATAACGAAGTTCCTACGACGATTTGGCACAAAGTTATTGGTGTTTGAATAAAGCGAATTTTGTGGTTTTTTGACTCGTAAGTCGAAATTGTTATCGTTTTCACGAATGAAACTTTCTTTGCATGTTCTTTGAGGTATGCACGAAAATTAATTGTTTGCGCGAAATCATGAATATCGCATTTTGTACCTTTGAGCTTCATTAACAAAAAAAAATTATTTTAGGTTAAAAAAGGCTTACTTCAACGATCTCTGTAGGGTCAGAAAAAAATGTGGGCCTAACTCACCACCATTCCTCCATTTTTCCGTTCGTCCAATAAAAACAAACAAATTGCACTGACGGAAAAAATTGAGATTTGTAAAAATTTAGGTAATTTTCAAATGGCCATAACATAGCTTCCATTCAACCGATTTCGACGATATTTTGAGAAATCAAAAGCAAAATGTGTCCTCTTTGAGAGGGTTTATCCCCCACTCTACGCCCCTCCAAACAAAAAAATAAAAATACCACAAATTGCACGTTTTTTTAAACACCCATAACTTTTTGTCAAATTACCGTAGGAACTTCGTTTTTGAGTCCTGCACAGGTAATTGAACACATTTCAATGCCATTTTGGTGGATCGAGTCGACACATTTTTTCCAACTCGGTACACGTTGCCAAAGTTGGACTTATTTTTTTGACCAAAAACGTGTTTTTTTTTTGTTCGGGGGTTTAAGGGTTCGAAAAGGGATCATTCCAATCTGAGTTTACCCCCTTAAAGTAGGGTCAAAAAGAGATTTTTTTCCTGAAAGAATCATCAAATTTGGTTGAAAAGTCGCTGAGTTATGTGCGAAAAACCTCAAAATGCACTTTTTTTCAAACAGCCATAATTTGGTGCCAAATCGTCGTGAGAACTTCGTTCTTCGAGTTCTGCATAAGGAATTGATCAGATTGTAATGCCTTTGTGGTGGATCGAGTCGACAAAATTTTTCCAACTCCGTATACATCGTCAAAGTTGAAAATGTTTTCCTGAAAAACTTTTTTTTGCACAGGGATGCTAGAGAGGGGCGGAAAGGGATACGCTTAAGGTCGTATGCATGACTTTAAAGAAGACACTTCAAAGTTTTTCGCCCTCAAAGATTCATCAAAATCGGTTGAAAATACGCCGAGTTATGGCGGTTTGAAAATGGTCGAAATTTCACGAATTTCATTTTTTTCCTCCAGTGTATTCCCATTTGGCACAATGGACTAAAGTGGTACATTGTAGAGAAGAAAAAATAAAATTACCTATGCATATGCTATATTATCTTAAGCTATATGTTGTGTATTAATGGGAATGATTAATATAATCAAGTAAATTAACAAAATGCAAATAATAGATGGGCAATTCCATGTCAAGTGAGCAGTCTAGTTCGCACCCTCCTCTCCGATTTGGCTCAAATTTTGTGCACTTGTTTGGGTACCCAAAATTTGACTTCATTCCAAATTTCAGACCTCTAGGTTACATAGTTCGCCTCGTAGAACCAATAGAAGTTTACGGCAATTTTTGATTTTTTTTTTTAATTTCAATTATCTTAACCACTTCGCGCCCATGCAGCTTCGATTGGGTTATAGGATGATCCTGAAAAATTACTTTTTCTACGACATGTTATTTCATTGTCACAAATTTACTCATTTATACAAAGAAATATGAAAAAAATATTCCATAGATGGCGCTAAAGGTGTAATGTTTTTTTTGTAAAATATTTTTGTTTTCATTTTTTTGTTTGTCGCCACATGTGACGACCTGGGCGTGAAGGGGTTCATTGCAATTTCAACCTGGGAAAATTTTATAACAGTCGTAATCGATGGGAAATTTCCCAGGGAATTAAATGCAGGGATCAGATTTTTGATATCTTGCCGCGAAATTTTCCCAGGCTGAAAAATGGTATTAAAAAAATTAAAGTTGAACTTAAAAAATTGCCGTAAAATTCAATTGGTCCTATGAGGCGAACTATGTAATCTAGAAGTCTGAAATTTGGCATGACGTCATATTTTGGGTACCCAAACAAGTGTACAAAATCGGAGAGGGTGGCGTGAAATGAACTGCTCACTCGACGTGGAATTGCCCAGATATGTATTTTGTAATTCTTAATAGAATAAATCATATTAATGTATATTATTACAATGATGATGTTGTAGTATAAGGAATAAATCAAGCAGTTAATTAGGATTAATAAATTACCTAATATATAATATTCCCACATTGAATTGCTGGTATTACTCATAATAATGTTTACATATGTACATAAACGCAAAATCACGCAATAAATAAACGAACGTTGTAAGTAATTCAAGCGAGCCGAATGGGCAAAAAGGTACGTACTCATAGAGTTATGTGAAGTGGTAAGTATGGTTTAATACCATATACAGCGAAGAGGTCGAGACAGAGGTCCGGAGTAGGTACATGGGATGCATGATCTGTTCTGTTAACTGTTATAGTGTCTGCGAGACAGTGAAAGGATTGATGATGGCCTGCTGGTGGGGGAGAGACAGAGACGGGGTTAAAGTTCACACAAATCCGCGAGAGCCGCGCCTAACCTCGATTATATTGCACACAGACAAATTAGCTAAAATACCTATATTCACACAAAAATATTTCATATCCATCAAACCGTTAACCTTTTCCCGTCCGGGCAATATCTTGTTTCTTGTTCCTTGCGAACAATTTAATATTGCAAATAATACGCATAATTGTATGTGTTTATGTATATATCTGACGATGGATAATCAGTACTTTTCCAATGCCAGCTTTGTGCAATAAACGAAGTGGTAATTATATAATTAATGCATCGCTTTGCCCAATACTTCTTAGGCACGCAAAAAAGACTAATTATAATTCTGGAGTAATTGAAATATTCTGATAATCACCGATCCGTATTAGTGGTTCTAATAAATCAATAATCATTTCGTATCATTGTAAGGTCATTTGAAAGAAACAATGATATGTTATTATTAAGTCCGCAGTTAGTTTTTGTTACCACAGATACCTAATTAATTACCTCCATTTGCTTAAAATTACGCTATTAATCAATTGTGCCATATATGACTTCAGGCAGATTTGATATGTCAAGTGCGCAGTAAAAAACACAATCCAATTGATATTATAATCACTTATGATAACACGCTTTTCAATAAATGTTATTATCACTCAGTACAAGTAAATGCGAGTTGTGTTTTTAATCACTAGTGAGTTACTAAATACTACTCCGAAAATGGCTGAAGCAGCAAAGCTGCGACGCATGACTTGCTGCCTCACAAGTCAAGACATTCATATAACCATACATATACAGTGCGCGCCTAAAATATGGAATGTATTCAGTAAAACCGAAATAAAATATTTTTGGGAAAAATTCTCGAACACGTCGATTTTGTTTTTTTAAAATACACATTTTTGCAGGAAAGTCGATTTTCAGTCGTCATTTGTTTTTGAGTAATAACATCATCCATTTTGTTTTTAAACGGCAACCCCCTATTTTTGTTTTTGATTTCGAGAGATCTTTTCAAGAAAATCGACCCATTCGAGGATTTTTTCCAAATTTTTTTTTTTCGGTTTTACTAAATATATTCCATACTTTAGGCGCGCACTGTATAAAGAACAAAGAAGACAGTTTAAGAGAACAATTAACAGATGGAAAAGGACTGCAACAGTTATTAAAAATTACCCTATAAGGTACTAAAAAACTTAAAAAGCACAACAAATATAAAGGAGGAAAACGGATGCAAGAGGGACAACGAAATGATGAAGAGGATAGTAAGAAGAAGACACAATAAATTACAATCTAAAGAGAAAACAAGCGGTGAAATAAGCGAAGAAGAAGAATAGAGCGACAAGAAATGAAAGAGACTTTTTACTGCCTCGCTAAAAAAATGAAAAATCGCCAGAAATGATAAAGAATACAGACGAAAAAGGTCTAGACATCACGACCTAATGGACAGAAGAAAATTACTTTTTCAAGTTCACGTTCACGCAGCGGCGGCTCATTGTATAGAGCCAGAATTGTGTAATACTCGGGCAAAAAAATTTAAAAAATATATAAAATGTGTTGACAAAATTCTGCAAAAATTAAACTAGATTTGCAAATCATTGTTTTATCAAATTATGTGCAGTTTTTCAAATTCCACTAATTGTTTCGCAAGTTGTGATTTTTTGAAAATTTTAATTTTCGAATTGTGTAATACTCGCGCAAAAATTTAAAAAAAATATAAAACGTGTCGACAAAATTCTGCAAAAATTAAACTAGATTTGCAAATCATTGTTTTATCAAATTATGTGCAGTTTTTGAAAATCCATCAATTATTTCGTGAGTTGTGAGTTTGTGAAAATTTTAATTTTCGAATTGTGTAATACTCGCGCAAAATTTTTTTAAAAAATATAAAACGTGTCGACAAATTATGCAAAAATTAAATTGGATTTGCAAATCATTGTTTTATCATATTATGTGCAGTTTTCGAAATTCCACTAATTATTTCGCAAGTTGTGATTTTTTGAAAATTTAAATTTTTTAATTGTGTAATACTTGAGCAAAAAAATAAAAAAAAATATAAAATGTGTCGACAAAATTCTACAAAAACTAAATTAGATTTGCAAATCATCGTTTTATCAAACTAAATAGAGTTTTTGAAAATCCGCCAATTATTTCGCAAGTTGTGATTTTTTTAAAATTTTAATTTTAGAATTGTGTAATACTCGCGCAAAAAAATAAAAAAAATATATAAAACGTATCGACAAAATTCTGCAAAAATTAAACTACATTTGCAAATCATTGTTTTATCAAATTATGTGCAGTTTTTGAAAATCCACCAATTATTTCGCGAGTTGTGAATTTTTGAAAATTTTAATTTTCGAATTGTGTAATACTCGCGCAAAAATTAAAAAAAAAATATAAAACGTGTCGACAAAATTATGCAAAAATTAAATTGGATTTGCAAATAATTTTTTTATCATATTATGTGCAGTTTTTGAAATTCCACTAATTATTTCGCAAGTTGTGATTTTTGAAAATTTTAATTTTTGAATTGTGTAATACTTGAGCAAAAAAAAAAAATATAAAATGTGTCGACAAAATTCTGAAAAAATTAAACTAGATTTGCAAATCATTGTTCTATCAAATTATGTGCAGTTTTTCAAATTTCACTAATTATTTCGCGAGTTGTGATTTTTTGAAAATACTCAATCAAAAAAAAAAAAATATATAAAACGTGTCGACTAAATTCTACAAAAATTAAATTGGATTTGGAAATCATTGGTTTATCAAACTAAATGGAGTATTTTAAAATCCACCGATTATTTCGCGAGTTGTGATTTTTTGAAAATTTTAATTTTCGAATTGTGTAATACTCGGGCAAAAAAATTTAAAAAAAATATAAAATGTGTCGACAAAATTCTGCAAAAATTAAACTAGATTTGCAAATCATTGTCTTATTAAATTATGTGCAGTATTTGAAATTCTACTAATTATTTCGCGAGTTGTGAATTTTTGAAAATTTTAATTTTCGAATTGTGTAATACTGGAGCAAAAAATAAAAAAAAATATAAAACGTATCGACAAAATTCTGCAAAAATTAAACTAGATTTGCAAATTATTGTTTTATCAAATTATGTGCAGTTTTTGAAAATCCACCAATTATTTCGCGAGTTGTGAATTTTTGAAAATTTTTGTTTTCGAAATGTGTAATACCGAGCAAAAAATAACAAAAAATAAAAAACTTGTCAACTAAATTTTACAAAAATTAAATTGGATTTGGAAATCATCGTTTTATGATGATGAATTTTTTTGATTTCCGAAAAAAAAACCTGGAGATGATGATACGTGCATTTTCACAACTAAAGTGATTTTGACAGATTCTCAATTTAATATATGCCTTGGTGAAATTTATCCTGACTTTTCATACTTTTTTTTAATAAAGGATGTTTTGTTAATTTGAAAACGTAACATTAAAAAAATCATAACTCGCTTAAAAGTTAAAATATTTTTAAAAAAGTAAAGTAATTTCGAAAAGTTAATCTTTACTAAATATATTATAATTTTTGTGGACTTTTATCGCCATGTTTTATAAATACTTTCAATGTTTTTGCCCACAGTGTTCGACAGATGATTTTAAAAAAATCCATAAATCGTCTGAAAATCGGGGTATTTTAAAATTTATTTTCTCGTGGGTTTAGATATGTGGATATTTTTTAATTTTTGTTGAAAAACATTTTTTTTTAAATTAAAAACTGCAATAAAAAATCGGTGTATTTAACAAATGATTTTCTCTTAGGTTTAGATATGTGTATATTTTTTAATTTTTGTTGAAAAACATTTTTGTTTTTAATAAAAAAAAATGCAAAAACGAAAGTGAACTAGAACAATAATTTCTTTATCGAATGAACATTCGGAAACTTCATCCGGGCTTTTCATTTTTTTTTAATAATTTGGAAACAACTTTAAAAAAAGTCTGCTAAAGATTGCTATATCTCTGAAAAGTAAAATAATTTCGTTATGTCAATTTTTATGTTTGTCGAATTTCATCGCCAACATTTTTAACTTTTTTAAATGTTTCTTCCCGCAGTGTTTAATAAGAAAATGAGAAATCTGATGTCGGTATATTAGAAAACATTTTTTATTATTTAAATATTTTTAATATTTTTAGATTCGTTTGGAAAAACATTTTTTTTTATTCATAGTTCTCGTGAAAATATATGCATTTTTAAAAACGAAAGCGTTTCTTAATTGAATATACATTTTTGAGAACTTTATTCTGACTTCTCATATTTTTTTAAATTAACGAATTTTTGTTATTTTTAAAAGTTAACTTAAAAAAAAAAACATAACTCGCTTAAAAATCAAAATATTTTGCGATAAGTAAAGTCAATTTGGAAGATCAATTATTACTAAATATAATAATAATAATAATAATATTTATTACGGTAAACACCTTTTACATGAAATTAACAATAATAATTAACTTAAATACATGATATATATACAAAAACATAAAGTTGAAAAACATGCACGTATTGAAATTATATAAATTTATTCTTAAAATAAAGTGATTTAATGATCTAATAAAATTAATTATGAATTAATGATGTGTCCTAATTTTAATTTTAATTTATGTTTGAATAATGTGATTTTTGTGTAATTCTATCACCATGTTTTACAACTGTTTTACACAGTGCTTGATAGAAAAATTAAAAAAATCCATAAATCGTCTGAAAATCAGAAATTGTTTTACAAATAAATAATAAAGACGAAAAATAGCCTAAATATGTGAATATTCAGCCTGTTCGTTAATCTGCAAGCAAAATTAAGTCTTACTAACACCACAAACAAATAATTTATTGAAACAACTATTGAAATTGTTTTTTTTAATTGTGGTATGCGAGCTTGTTATTATATTCTTTCGAAAAACAAGTTTTTTTAAATAATTGTTCTGAAAATATGAGCATTTTCAATAACGAAAGCGATAGAACAAGCGTTTTTCAATTGAATGTGATTTTTTGGGAACTATATCCTGCCTTCTCATGCTTTTTTGATTAAGTTTTTGTAAGTTTAAAAAAATATTCCACAGTATTCGACAGATAATTTCAAAAATTCATAAATCGTCTAAAAATAGGAGTATTTAAAATATTTTTTTTATGTTTAGATTTGCGGACTTAATATTTTTAATTTATTTTCAATTCAAACTTCTTCGACGAAAGTGATTTTAATATAAAATTAATAACAAAGTTTTTTAATTGAATATAAATTTTGGGGAACTTTATCCTGGTTTCTCATCCTTTTTTTTTTAATCAATTAGTTTTAGGTAATTTGGAAACAACAATAAAAATGTCATAACTCGCTTAAAAATTGAATTGTTAAAAAAATTGAGTTTAATCTTTACTGAATTTAATATAATTTTCAAAATATTTTATCGCGATGTTTTATAATTTTTTTAAATATTTTTAACCAAAAATTTGACAATTGTATAACTTAAAAATTAGAAGTTACACGCGATTATAGTCTGGCAAACAAACCAGAAGGTTTAACATTTTTTCCTGAAATCTTTGTAATTGTAATAATAAAAGCACTTGGTTTTTTTCTTCTCTTAATTAACCAACAAAAGTGGGGGCCTTGGTGGCCTAGTGAGTAGAGCTCCTACTCACGGCCCTGGTGGTCGTGGGTTCGAATCCCATCCGTGCGTTCACTTTTTCGGAACGAAAACTTTCTTAACCCGAATTCCCGTTAATTAATAAAAAAAAACAAAAAAGCTACTACATATTGCATTTTATTTAAAGAAATGCGAATTAAGAACCTTAACTTGTACGTACACACATTATTATATTCTAGAATACTTCCAAGTAAATGTAATCTATATTTAAGACAAGTTTAAGCACGATTTATGTCAACACGATTACAACAATGTACACAACACTACCACGATATTGCTTGTGCTTGTTGTCATTCGCACTAATTATATTGTAATGCACACCTCCACAATAAGTTACACCTTCATCGAAACGGCAGCACGGAATTGTGTAAATCATAATGCAACAGGTACTTAATTAAAGTTTTAGTACTTCGAACACCCACGCACGAAAAAAAGTCGAAAAATTATTATCATATTGTTTGGATGTAATTTACAGGTGAATTAATGCAGTCAAACCTAGAAATGTGGAGGTAACTAATAACACACCCACTGGAACGGTTTCCGCCTTATTTTTTAAATCCACAATCTGGACGTTAATTACCTGGTAGCTGGAAATTTATCACGTAGGTGGCATCAAAATAACTCAGCACACGAAGATAAAGAATGTACGTGATATGTCTGCTCTTGTCGAACGGATTCTTGGTTAATAGTTGGAAAATTGTTGTATTAAGTATTTCAAAAGAACGAGGCTCGGCTCGCTTTTGTTTCCACGGCACACTCGATTCATCCGAGCGGCGGCGGTTGCTCAATTCATAATTTTGAAAATTCCGTGCGAAATATTAACAGCCAGCGTGTTAGAATAAATTATTGAAAAACGTGCTCAAATTATATAAAAACGAGTGTAATGATAGTGCCCGGTGTGGAATTACAGTAATTTCGACGTGTTTGTTTAGACTTGAAGCCGGAGAAACGTCGGAGTTCAAATATTGAGCAACTTGGTGGAAAATTATCAGCGTTTCGACATATCTGCACATACGTGGAATATTATTGAGCAATTCACGGCTACTGATGTATGGAACAAAATTAATACATCGGTCACGATTCGGGAAAAGTGGACTTTTTCATCGATCGCGTTCTACAGGGTGTCACCCCAAATATCTCGAAACCTGAGCAACATGGCAAAAAATGTTTCAGATTAAAATTGTAGGGTTTGGAGGAGGGCATATGCTGGTGATCTTGAAAATGACCTTGGGATCAATTTTCAAGGTCAAACGAAGATCAACTTTGATTTTTCTCGCGAGCGTTGTTTTTCAATTCTGAAAAATGGAGATTGTTCCTGAAGGTAATTATAATATTTTCTGTTCTTCAGATTTATAAACTTTATATCTGGCGTACGTGAAAAAAAGGCACCAATCGATAGTAATTTTAAATGAAATATAAAGTCTGGGCCAAGGTAATCCATCCCATTATAATAACAGTCGCACGCCGACAAATCTCTCGGTGGGAAACAATAAAGGAGTACAGCCAGATTTTTATCACCATAATTACTATTGCTGATTTATGATATTTATGCGATTGCTAATTAAATATTAACCGAAGCGGAAACTTAATTGTCTACGCTTAACAATAAATAAATTACAACATTAACTCGCATGCACCACTCTATATACATAATGGAGCAATTAGTACCATTATGCTAATACTAATTTAAATCATAAGCTTACATCGTTAATTTATTATAAAGCACCATTCCTTAAACATCCATTCACGAACGCTTATTAATAATAATAATACAATTTTATTTATAATTTATGATCGAATAGGATGTATTAGCGTAAATGGAAAAATTAGCCAGATGTATAATTATTTTAAATAATTACAGGTGCCCAATATTTTGGAACCTTCACACTTTATACAAGGCGATCCGATATAATCGCTAATGTATTCTTTAATCTTTTATATTTTTGGCACGAATGATTTTTTTTGTAAAAAATTAATGATTGGGTAATTCTGGAAAAAATATGTTCCTTGTGGTTAGGGTACAATTTATTATCGTAATAAATAACTATAATTGGTTATTAACGTGTTGTTATGCCGAACAGCTTAATTAATGGACATTTTTTTCTGATATTGGATTTAAAATTATTTTAAAACGCGCAACTGGTTTCAATAATTTAAAAAAAATATGTAAACTCTCTCAAGCTTCTCAAATATAATGTTCGTACTTTGATGCGCGTCTCTTTACAAGTGATAAGAATCATTGAAATCGCATAGATAAATAATCCATTTTTATGCACATCCGAGTAATTGAGCACCAATTTTTTTTTTCTAGAAATGTGATTTTTTTAGTATTATCCCTAAAAGGATATACTGGAGTTATATTTGGTGGGAAGACATGCAATTCATCACTGGATCTTGGAATAATTTCAAATAATCAGAGCATGAATTAGTAAAAAAAATCAACAATTTTGGCGATTCGAAAAAAATTGAAAAACAATTGCCATTAACTTCAAACTTTTCAAAATAACTCAAAATTCATTCGAGATTATGATTCCGTAAAACTCCTCATATAATTCATCACTGGATCTTGGAATAATTTCATATAATCAGAGCAGGAATTTGTAAAAAAATCAACAATTTTGGCGATTCGAAAAAAATTGAAAAACAATTGCCATTAACTTCAAACTTTACAAAATAACTCAAAATTCATTCGAGATTATAATTCCGTAAAACTCCACATACAATTCATCACTGGATCTTGGAATAATTTCAAATAATCAGAGCAGGAATTTGTAAACAAATTCAACAATTTTGGCGATTCGAAAAAAATAGAAAAACAATTGCCATTAACTTCAAACTTTACAAAATAACTCAAAATTCATTCAAGATTATGATTCCGTAAAAATCCACATATAATTCATCACTGGATCTTGGAATAATTAATAATAATTTATATTAATAATAATACAATCAGAGCATGAATTTGAAAAAAAAATCAACAATTTTGGCGATTCGAAAAACATTGAAAAACAATTGCCATTAACTTCAAACTTTACAAAATAACTCAAAATTCATTCGAGATTATGATTCCGTAAAAATCCACATGTAATTCATCACTGGATCTTGGAATAATTTCATATAATCAGAGCAGGAATTTGTAAAAAAATTCAACAATTTTGGCGATTCGAAAAAAATTGAAAAGCAATTGCCATTAACTTCAAACTTTACAAAATAACTCAAAATTCATTCGAGATTATGATTCCGTAAAATCCACATGTAATTCATCACTGGATCTTGGAATAATTTCAAATAATCAGAGCAGGAATTGGAAAAAAAATCAACAATTTTGGCGATTCGAAAAAAATAGAAAAACAATTGTCATTAACTTCAAACTTTTCAAAATAACTCAAAATTCATTCGAGATTAGGATTCCGTAAAAATCCACATGTAATTCATCACTGGATCTTGGAATAATTTCAAATAATCAGAGCAGGAAGTTGTAAAAAAATTCAACAATTTTGGCGATTCGAGAAAAATAGAAAAACAATTGCCATTAACTTCAAACTTTACAAAATAACTCAAAATTCATTCGAGATTAAGATTCCGTAAAAATCCATATGTAATTCATCACTGGATCTTGGAATAATTTCAAATAATCAGAGCAGGAAGTTGTAAAAAAATTCAACAATTTTGGCGATTCGAGAAAAATAGAAAAACAATTGCCATTAACTTCAAACTTTACAAAATAACTTAAAATTCATTCGAGATTATGATTCCGTAAAAATCCACATGTAATTCATCACTGAATCTTGGAATAATTTCAAATAATCAGAGCAGGAAGTTGTAAAAAAATTCAACAATTTTGGCGATTCGAGAAAAATAGAAAAACAATTGCCATTAACTTCAAACTTTTCAAAATAACTCAAAATTCATTCGAGATTAAGATTCCGTAAAAATCCGCGTGTAATTCATCACTGGATTTTGGAATAATTTCAAATAATCAGAGCAGGAAGTTGTCAAAAAATTCAACAATTTTGGCGATTCGAGAAAAATAGAAAAACAATTGCCATTAACTTCAAACTTTTCAAAATAACTCAAAATTCATTTGAGATTAAGATTCCGTAAAAATCCACATGTAATTCATCACTGGATCTTGGAATAATTTCAAATAATCAGAGCAGGAATTTGTAAAAAAAATCAATAATTTTGGCGATTCGAAAAAAATTGAAAAACAATTGCCATTAACTTCAAACTTTACAAAATAACTCAAAATTCATTCGAGATTATGATTCCGTAAAAATCCACATGTAATTCATCACTGGATTTTGGAATAATCTCAAATAATCAGAGCAGGAAGTTGTAAAAAAATTCAACAATTTTGGCGATTCGAAAAAATTAGAAAAACAATTGCCATTAACTTCAAACTTTTTAAAATAACTCAAAATTCATTCAAGATTAAGATTCCATAAAAATCCACATGTAATTCATCACTGGATCTTGGAATAATTACATGTAATCATAGCAGGAAGTTGTAAAAAATTACAACAATTTTGGCGATTCGAAAAAAATAGAAAAACAATTGCTATTGACTTGAAACTTTTCAATACGACTCAAAATTCACTCAAGTTTATAATTACGCGAAAATATGCATATACTTCAACACTGAGTTTTGCATTAATTTCAGTTGACCGGAGCGGAAATTTGTGAAAATTTGCAATAATTTTAACGATTCGATAAAAATAGAAAAACACTTGCCATTAACTTCACACTTTTCAAAATAACTCAAAATTCATTCGAGATTATGAATCCGTAAAAATCTACACGTAGATCTTGGAATAATTACATATAATCAGAGCAAGAAGTTGTAAAAAATTTCAACAATTTTGGCGATTTGAAAAAAATAGAAAACCAATTGCTATTGACTTGGAACTTTTTAATATCACTCAAAATTCATTCGAGATTATGATTCCGTAAAAATCTACATGTAATTCATCACTGCATCTTGGAATAATTTCATGTAATCAGAGCAGGAAGTTGTAAAAAATTTCAACAATTTTGGCGATTCGAAAAAAATAGAAAAACAATTGCTATTGACTTGAAACTTTTCAATAGCACTCAAAATTCACTTAAGTTTATAATTACGGGAAAATATGCATATACTTCATCACTGAGTTTTGCGTTAATTTCAGTTGATCGGAGCGAAAATTTGTGAAAATTTGCAATAATTTTAACGTTTAAATAAAAATAGAAACTTTCCAAAATAACTCTAAATTAATTCGAGATAATGATTCCGTTAAATCTACTTCTGTACTTCATCACTGGATTTTGGGATCATTTAATGTGATCAGAGCGGAAAAAATTTCAAAAATTTTGGCGATTCGAAAAATATAGAAAAGCAATTTTCAATTTTACTGAAAATTCATTCTATTTTACGTTTCCGTAAAAACGTACATATATTCTATCGTTGGATATTTTGATCAGAATGGGCAGTTTTAAAGAATTATAATGATTTGAAAATATTTTCCCCAGAGTTGCAATTATACGAAACTGTACAACAGTTGAAAAAGGACTGTTCCTTTGAAATCAATTGGGTTTTTGAAAAAAAATATAGTTATTTTCAAAAGTGGTACTAGTAGTAGTAAACGATGTTTTATTAGGGCTATCGACCTATCGGTCTTTCTGCCCTTAAGTGTTTATTTATTTATTTAACGAAATCTCTATATAAAATAATAATACAAAAAAATGCATAAATTACATGAAATTAAATTAAATTAAATTACTATTTTTTTAGTATATTTGTTTTTGCGAGTGAAAACAATTTTAAAAAAATATTTAAAACTAAAAATTATGATTTTTTTTTAAATATGAATTATGAAAAAATTATATTTAAAAACGAATAGAGCAATTGACATGAAACTTTGAACTCGCTCTAGTTAAAAAAATTGTCGTCAAACATTAGTGATATCACAATTTTTTGAGAGAGCAAAAGTGCGCAATAATGAACAAAAATCGAGCGATTTTTTGTTTTCATTTTAATAGAGCAATTATGGATTTTGTGCTTCATCACCACTCTGTGTAATACAAATGTTCCAAGTTTATTGTACTAAAAGGTAAAATCAAGAAATATTAATCTTCTCATTTTCATTCATTATTTCCCACAGCGTTGCTTCGTGTGATTGATATTTTAATACTATTTACTTAGCGATGAAGGGCATCCCACTGGAGGTATTTTAATTGAAGAAAAATCCGTTTCGCACGTTCTTTTACACTTTTTCAATTTGTCCGTCCTTTGCCCGTGGCGCGTTGAGTAAGAAGACGTTACAATATACCGGCGAGATGTAATAATTAATATGTAGAATATTGCATGCTCGACGATCATGCCTTTTTAATGTGTGAAGTTAACAGAAACTTTAATGTAATAACAGACATCAAAAACACATCATGCTTGCGATTTCATATCAAAAGCGCGCTGCACATGTTTATTTTTTCTTCTCCGCAATGCGAAATTGTTGTTGTATAACACTTTGCGATAAGTGCACGTGTATAAGTACTCGAGGGTTAGAGGAGTTTCTCACCTATCTTGTTTACATCTGCATTTCATTAAACTGTTGTGCTTTCGCGTTAAGTTGCGCGTTCTAATCTCCTGCATGATGAAAGAAGGTGGATGGTTTTTGCAATGTCTTGTTTATTATAGACATCGTATTCCATGCATATGTATAACTAATGATGGGAAGATGAAGAGGCAGAGATATAAATTGCTTTATAATCTCACAGTTTTCAATCACAACGTGTTACAAAAATGCTTTTATATTTTCTTATATAGGATTCTATCAGTATTTAAATGATTTTACACAAAAACAAACTTTTCATTTATACAGGGTGTCTCCCAAAAAACAACGCCAGCCATAACACCTTTATTTATTGACTGATTACAATAAAACTGAAAGTAAATCAGATGGTTCCAAGTGCTGCAAAGAGACCCTAATTTTGGTTTTTGGCAAAATCAACTTTCATTTCAGCGATAGGAAAGTTTTATTTTGAAAGAGCTACATATACTATAGCAGTACTTCTCTTTTGACTAATCGCAATTCATTCGAGAAATTTACGATGAAATGACGAGAGCTTGAAATAAAATGTATCCTGTAGAAATTATAATCGCGGGATAGATAATTTATCGAAATATAATTTCATGTCGTTCAGATCGTTGTCATGGTAAAGGTAAAGAAAATGTATCCACTTGCAAACTTGTACCTACCTTTTCATCCACTCAAATTTGATCTACCTTTTTATCCGATTGCAAAACCGCTTACTCGTTGAAGACTTGTATTTGTTTCTAAGAGTAATATTGAACAAGTCACTGTCGTTCGGGCTTCATATTGCTACAAGGTGCAAGAAATCACTTAATATGCTTAGATATCTAGCTAAAATTATTTGAGGAGCGAAAGCAGCGGCTCCATCGAGCCATGGCTTTGTCCTCAACTACAGGTGCCTAGTAGAAATGACTCTTTTTCATGAGTTTCCTCAGCGAAAAGAGTCGGCTCATGATTGTACTTCTTGTTTGATCAGCAAAAAAAAACTCAAATTGAGCTGCAAATTTGCGCAGTATTCACATGACTCCGTGACTCACCCACCTCACCCACCGATGCATAAAGAGTTCTACATTTTATAAATCATGCAGATACACACCAGTTAATAGTCTTCAGTGATGCTGAGAGGGGAGAGAAACTTAATTTATGATGTGTAGTGGTGTTAAGTAACAGAAATACTCACATCTATTGTGGATTAAAACTTTTGAATTGGAAATTTCACATTTCAGAAAATTGGTAATCATTATTACAAAATTCCTGGCATGATAAAAATATTGCGTATGGAAACGGTCCGATAATGGGATAATTGAATATTTCGTTGAAAGGCATTCACGCATGATTTACAAGATATTTGTTCATCTCTCGCATAAATTGCTGCAGAACGGGGAAATTATACGGTTTGTCTGTTATATTTAGCGTTTGATTTATTACACTTCCTTCCTAAATAATTGTGCGACCCTGATGGAATGGACGGCTCTTTCAATTGCTATTTAATTTCATTTGTGCAACGCCATAATCGAAGAAAACGTACACTTAACGATTTAATGGTGTATCCGTTTCGTGTGACTCGCAAGGATAAAAGGGTTATTTAACAAGGAAAGTGATGGCATTACCTTGATCTAAGAACATTTCAGGTTAAAAGAGCTAAAAGGGCCAATGTCACAATTTTACTGTTTGGAGTTTAATCAGTACAGTAGATTATATTTCTCAATATTTTTAATATGCTGAAAGGGCCACTGTCTAGTTTAACCATCAGCAGATTAAAGAAAACTTATACATTACGAAAGCAGCGAATAGAATTATTTTTAATAAAAACTTTTACCTCAATTTTCTCAATTGTAAAATTTTTAACTTTGGCCTTTTTAGCACCAAGCCACAGTAATAATAACATGAACAAATATTACTAACTAGGATATAATCCGTTTTCTTTTTCTACTATCTTAAAGTTCACATTTTGGCCCTAATTTGCGGGCGTAAAGTAGAGCTTTACGACCTAAACCTTTGTTACAACAGGGCTATAAAATAATAATTGTTTCTTACGGATTTAATTAATAATAATATGACTTTACATACAACACTATCGGAATCAAATAGACGAATTTCTGGGGGCTAAATTGACGTAGCCGCGATGAGAAAAAACTGAGATTTCCCAGAAAATCAAATACAAAGAACTTTGCTGTCGCCCCCATAGTCTTCCAATGGTAAATTCCATTATACCATTAATGTATGGATATCGGTGGTATCTTCCTTCAGGGGCGGCTCGTTATATGGAGCCAAGGAGCCATGGCACTACCTGTAGTTTCAAGCTCAGCAAGAATTTTTAATTAATTCTTAAAATTCTTTTTGTTTTCCGTGTGTATTGTTTGATGGTGAGGTCACGTGGTTGAAAATTTATTGCATGTCTGGGACAAAATGTAAACGCACGCATAAATCATATTTTCAGCTTGTTTGAATTTGAAATTATGAACCTTCACTTTACAACTCAAAATAATCTTGGACTATGAAGATTAATCGTCCTTTCTTTCTTCAAAAAAAAGAGAGGGCCTCCCCGTATTGTAAAAGTACACATGTTCCACGAGCCGCTACTGAGAGTCATACTAACCAAGTGAATTGTTTTATTTGAATTATTCAAAATGTATCTACTGAATCTAAAGTTGTCGAAACTTCCGGCACAAAAGGTGATCCCAAGAAAATTAATGGTTTTATTTAAATTATTTTTTAACCCTTTAACCACTTCGCGCCCACGCTGCTTTGATTTAATCCCAGAGTTGATGAAAAATTACTTCTTTGTTGTTGTTACCTTTTTCTACGAAATATTATAGCACTGTCACAAACTTACCCATTTATGCAAAAAAATATGAAAAAAATATTCCATAGATGGTGCTAAAACAGTAATTTTTTTGTACAATGTTTTTATTTTCTTTTTTTTGCTTGTTGCCACATGTGGCAAACCTGGGCGTGAAGAGGTTAACTACGGGCAAAATTATACACGATTACAACGCCAACTTTTTTCAAAATTAAACTTACCAAAATATTTTCTTAGCCGCCATTTCGCCCTCATGCGGTTTAAATTTAACAAATTTGTAAAATTTGTAATATTTTCTCCTTGAATTAAAACACTAGATCTTCTATTGACGACTGCTGAATACAAAGACAGAATTACCAAGTCGCTTTTTGACGATTCCCGTAGTTAAAGGGTTAAATTGGTTCCACTTTTTTTTGACAATTTAATCGAAAAGTAAATAAAATATGTTCCTATTAAAAAAAAAAAATTTAAAAGTGATTTTTGAGACCATTTTCTTACTAGAATATTCTGCATTTTTTATTATTAAGACTGTATTTTCGATTTTTTTCTGTCTAAATTTTTGATCATTTGGCGTAAATATTCTTTATTTTGACCTAAATTTTCGATTTAATAGTTAAAATTTTCGACTATTTGGTCCGCATTTTTTATTTTTCCCGACGAATTTTTAATTTTTAATTTTTTGACCTGTATTTTCGATATTTTTGGTCAAAATATTTTAACTTTTGGCCTAAATAACCTTTATTTTGACCTAATTGTTTAAATTTTTGCCCGCATTTTGGATTTTCCTGCCGATTTTTTTAGTTTTTACATTTTTGACCTGTATTTTCGATTCTTTTGGGTCTAAATTTTTGATCTGTTGACCTAAATATTGTCTATTTTGATATTAATTTTTGTTTTAATTGTAAAAAAAATTGTTGGTTCGTATTTTTGATTTTTCGATTTGAAGATTTTTGACCTGTATTTTCGATTTTTGTTGGTCTTTTGCTCTAAATACTCTTTATTTTGACCTTTTGAAATTTTAGATTTTTTAATCTGCATTTATTATCTTTAGACCCAAATTTTCGATGTACAGTCTAAATTTTCTGGCCGACATTACAGAATGTTTGTTATTTTTTTAAAATCTTTTGACCTAAATTTTTCTTTATTTTGACCTAACTTTTCGATTTTATTGCTAAGATTTTCGATTTTTTGACCCCAATTTTTGATTTTTCGTTTAGTCTGCATTTGTTAACTTTAGGACCGACATTGTGGATTTTTTTAGAATCTTTTGCTCTAAATTTTTCTTGGCGTAAATATTCTTTATTTTGACCTAAATTTTCGATTTCATAGTTAAAATTTTTGACTATTTGGTCCGCATTTTTTATTTCTCCCGACGAATTTTTAATTTTTAATTTTTTGACCTGTATTTTCGATATTTTTGGTCAAAATATTTAAACTTTTGGCCCAAATAACCTTTATTTTGACCTAAATTTGAGATTTGATTGTATAAATTTTCGACTTTTTGGCCCGCATTTTGGATTTTCCCGCCGAATTTTTAGTTTTTACATTTTTGACCTGTAGTTTTGATTCTTTTGGGTCTAAATTTTTGATCTGCTGTCCTAAATTTTCTTTATTTTGACATTAATTTTTGGTTTAATTGTCAAAAATTTTGTTGGTCCGTATTTTTGATTTTTCGATTTGAAGATTTTTGACCTGTATTTTCGATTCTTTTGGGTCTAAATTTTTGATCGGTTGACCTAAATATTCTTTATTTTGACATTAATTTTTGATTTAATTGTCAAAAATTTTGTTGGTCCGTATTTTTTATTTTTTGATTTGAAGATTTTTGACCTGTATTTTCGATTCTTTTGGGTCTAAATTTTTGATCTGTTGACCTAAATATTCTTTATTTTGACATTAATTTTTGATTTAATTGTCAAAAATTTTGTTGGTCCGTATTTTTGATTTTTTGATTTGAAGATTTTTGACCTGTATTTTCGATTCTTTTGGGTCTAAATTTTTGATCTGTTGACCTAAATTTTCTTTATTTTGACATTAATTTTTGATTTAATTGTCAAACATTTTGTTGGTCCGTATTTTTGGTTTTTCGATTTGAAGATTTTTGACCTGTATTTTCGATTCTTTTGGGTCTAAATTTTTGATCTGTTGACCTAAATATTCTTTATTTTGATAATAATTTTTGATTTAATTATCAAAAATTTTGTTGGCCGGTATTTTTGATTTTTCGATTTAAAGATTTTTAACCTGTAATTTCCTCTAAATTTTTGGTCTTTTGCTCTAAATATTCTTTATTTTGACCTTTTGAAATTTTCGATTTTTCAATCTGCATTTATTATCTTTGGGCCCAAATTTTAGATGTACTGTCTAAATTTTCTGGCCAACATTACAGATTTTTGTTATTTTTTTTTTTAATCTTTTGACCTAAATTTTTCTTTATTTTGACATAACTGTTCGATTTGATTGTTAAAATTTTCGATTTGATTGTTAAAATTTTAGATTTTTTGACCCCCATTTTTGATTTTTCGTTTAGTCTGCATTTGTTATCTTTAGGCCCGAGTTTTCGATTTTTTTACCAACATTATGGATGTTTTTTTAAATCTTTTGCCCTAAATTTTTCTTTGTTGTTTTTATTTGTCTGTTAATCTTATTCTTTCCTTGGACCACCATTTTTATTTTTAGGCCAGAATTTTAGATTTTTGGTTTCAATTTTTTTATCGTATATTTTAGATTTTTGGTCTCAATTTTTTTATCGTATATTTTAGATTTTTGGCCTCAATTTTTTTATCGTATATTTTAGATTTTTGGTCTCAATTTTTTATCGTTAATTTTAGATTTTTGGTCTCAATTTTTTTATCGTATATTTTAGATTTTTGGCCTCAATTTTTTTATCGAATATTTTAGATTTTTGGTCACAATTTTTTTATCGTTAATTTTAAATTTTTGGTCTCAATTTTTTTATCGTTAATTTCAATTTTTGGCCTCAATTTTTTTATCGTTAATTTTAGATTTTTGGTCTCAATTTTTTTTATCGTATATTTTAGATTTTTGGTCTATTTTTATCCTATATTTTAGATTTTTTTAACTTATTTCGTGAGTTTTCTTATTTTTTGCTATTATTTTAGAATTTTTGGACTGAAACTTATTTTTGGCAGCAATTAGTGGCAAATTATTTTGCTTCTACCTGGGTTTTTGATTTTTTTGTCTACGTTTTTAAAATCGAGATCAGGATACTTGATTCTTTGGCCCGTATTTTAGATTTCTGTACTTTCGATTTTTTGTTCTATTTTTCTTTATTTTGACCATAATATTCGATTGGTTTGTAGAAATTTTCGATTTTCTTTGTTTGCAATTTTTATCTTTACGCTCGTTTTCGATGTTTTGTCTAAATTATCATAGTTTTAGGCTATACAGTGGATTTTTTATTTTTTGGTCTAAATATTTTGGATTTTTTATTTGCATTTTTTATCTTTGCGTCTGAGCTTTCGATGTTTTGTCTAAATGATTACCTTATTAGGCCCTATTGTAGATTCTCACTTTTTTGTCCTATATTTTGTAATTTAGATTATTTTGGCTGAAATTTTCTTTATTTCAACTTAAATTTTCGGTTCGTTTGTTAAAAATTTTGATTTTTTGGTCTACCACTTTGATTTTTGGGTACGAATTTTAGATTTTTGGTCTTAATTTTTTATTTTTGTTCCATATTTTAGATTTTCTTAACTTGAATTATTGATTTTATTATGCGAATTTTTTTTAATTTTTTTATTTTTGCTATTATTTTTAGTGATGGGTAAGATCGATCAAAAAAGATCGAGTACTCGATCTTTGCAAATGATCGAGCCGCTCGATCTTGTCAAGCCGCTCGATCTTTTGATAGATCAACACTGCTCGATCTTTTGATTGATCATCGCCGTTTGATCATTTGATCGATCAACGCCGCTCGATCTTTTTAAGCCGCTCGATCTTTGTATGCCGCTCGATCTCCTTACGCCGCGCCGCTCGATCGTTTGATCGATCAACGCGGTTCGATCTTCTTACGTCGCTCAATCTTTTCGAGCCGCTCGATCTTTCGATCGATCAAAGCTGCTCGATCTTTACAAGCCGTTCGATCTCCACAAGCCGCTGGAGCAGATCGAGCAAAAGATCGAGCGGCTCGATACATCCACCGATTGATCGATCTTTAAGATACTCGATCTTGCCCATCACTAATTATTTTCGAATTTTCTCGTTGGAACTTATTTTAAGCTAAAAAGAGTTATTTTTGGGGCTGAAAATGGCAAATTATTTTTCTTTTGTTTGTATTTTAAATTATTTTGGTCTGCATTTTTATTTTTAAACCAGGATTTTTGATTTTTTGGCCGATATTTTAGATCTTCGGCTGTTTTGGCCAAAATATTCGATTGGTTTAGGAATATAAATGGTTCTTTGTTTCTTCAAAAAAGGAGGAGGTGAGGGGAGGGGGGCTATATTGTATAAATGGCTCTACCATCAACATGTTCCACGAGCCGCCACTGTCTTCCTTGGTTGCTTCTTTGGCTTATTTATTTATAATTTCGTTTGCCGTAATTCCACAATGATTTTTAATGATATAATCAGTCGAAGTTAGTATAAATTAATTCTGGAAAAACGCTCCTTATATCGATGCTAATTAATTTTTAAGATCTTCACATGTAATCGTTGATTCTTCGCAAACGTAAAAATAATTTCCAATGCCACACGGGTGGTATGATATCAATAGTTACTTATGCGGTAATAGGATCATGATTACAACAACGTGAAATGATAATTTTCCATGGCGATGGCGATTAGAATCATGTTTCATTTGCTTTCGAGATAGTTTGATGTGGCGTGCGTGTTGCGAAGAATCGATTTAATCGTCGACAGGCTGTAATTTCCCAGAACATGTGATGCCTTTATTTATTGTAACCCAGTAGATATTACAATAAACAAGTTGATTGTAATCTGTTGTAAAATACACAAAGTAAACGAATCAATCACATAAATATTATAATTATATATCAGTATTTTATTGCGTCGGATCAAAGTGCAGGTCTAAGACTTCACCACGAAGGTCAAATAGCACGTTCACTCTGCTATCATGCAGATTATGCAAAATTCTTTCTGCGACTTTTTTTTTCGTACTCGTTACGTCGGTGGGATGGACGCTGAGCGTGAAACTGTTGCACTTTGTAATTTGCTCCATAGCTTTAGGCGGATTGTTGTATTAATCAGCCGCCTATTGATAAAGACACGTACCTTTGCCTTTGTCGCAGAAATTGCGTCTTTCAGACTTTGTTATTAAATATTGTTAACCCAGTTTCCCCGTTCTGTCTCAGCACGCTTGATGAAACACTGAAAAAATCGCTCGGTGATCTCATAGAAGCTGACCGTTATCTTCAACAAGAAGAAAAATATACTTATTGCTTGGATGTAAAAAAAAAAGATTTTCCTTTAAAGTTCCTGACTAAAATAGCTATTATCCCTTCCCTTCTGCAAGTAAAGACGAATATTAAAAATCCAAGTTTTGGCGCAAACCTCTGCATCGCGAAAAATCGATTTTCAAAAATTCACCCCGGGGTTACTGGGTGAGATGGAAAGTTGCGAATTTCACGGGCCCCTAGAGAACGTTTTCGGCTTGTGAAATTGTGAAAAAAAATTTATTGAGGGGTCGGCAACACTTTTTTTAAAGAGGTGGTCGGAGGGGAGTCTTGTTCTTGAACTATTTAAGATTTTTCATGAAAATTTCAACGACCTACCTATAAGGGTTTTTGAAATATTTGAAAAGAAACGTGATTTAGGTCTTGAGCTTTTAGTATATACTAATAATAAAAAAATGGTGATGTGGCCATCATGTTACTTTCTCCGACTTGATGGTATCATTTATATTTACGTTTTCATAGTTTATTTTCAATTGAAATCTTATTTTAAATGTACATCGAGATGATGACACTGACGTTTAAAACGTCAAAATTATGAAAGATGGAAACATTATACTTCAAATTCAAAAACTCAAAAACTAACGAGATTTCGAAAAAAACTTATTCTTTATAAATTGTTCATTTTAGCATTCTCTACAATTATTATTAACATAAATTTGCTGTAACTATTATCGTTTTATAATTATAAACCAAAAATTAAGAAAATAATAATAATTTTTTTTCTCGAATAGCAATGATTTTATAAAAAATATTTTCAAACAAAAGATGGTAATTTCTTTGTTGTCTTCAAAGTTTGTTTAAATGTTTTTGTGATATTTTTCATATTTAAGAAAATATTGGCAAAAAACAAGAAACAGTTAAGGTAAACACCCACTTCCGGTTTACGAAATTTTACCAAAAGCTTCTCAGTTCTTCGAATTATCGGATAAGACGTATGTTCAAAGTTTCATATTAATTGCTCTATTAGTTTTTGAGATACAGCGCACACAGACAGACAGACACACTCACACACATACAAACACATACATAGACACAGTTTTTTTTTTCAGAAATTGTTGAAATGGTATCTAGGGACCCCAAAACGATCCCTTAAGGGTTATTTCCGTAAAAAAAAAAATTGAAAAAAAAATCACGATTACGATTCTTTCTCGTACTTCGTAACGGAGAAAGTAATAAGTCCCTGAAAGTAACAAAACGAACCCATGGGTCTGATAAAAAGACGCGCTCTGGAAGGGAAGAGGGTGTTTTAAAAAATTTCCGTAAAAAAAATATTTGAAAAAAAATCACGATCATAATACTTTCTCGTACTTCGTAACGGAGAAAGTAAAAATGACAAATTTGCAATGTTTATATACCTGAATATTTAACAATATTTATGTATTAGAAAATTATTTTACAATCCACAAAATTCGGCATTTGCATATTGCTCGGGACTTGCCGAATACTGCGCCGCCATTAAAGGAAAAACTGAATTTGAGGAATTGTAGGAATTACAGTACAAAATGTCGATAAATCAACGTCCATGTTGCAGTTTGAAATAGTAAATCAGCCATCGCATTTCTAATTAATATAATTTTATATGTTTTCCTAGCGATAAACGAACAAAACAATGCAAACAAATTGATACAACAAGAAAACCCACAAAGGTCAAAAATGTTCACGTCGGCACTTTATGACAGTAATTAGATACCACGCTAAACGAGAGACCACACATATAATATCATCCAGTTAATCAAAACATTAGAATTCAAGAACAGATGCGGAAAATCGTGCAAAAAAAAATCCAAATGGTTTCGTGAAACACTTTCGAATGAAAATCTATAATTGTGGTTAATTAGGTTGCATAACGAGTTGTGTACACAAATGCTCTCGCATGCTGTCATGGTACATTAAACCGAATTTATATATTGTCTCAATAACACACGAATCTTGCAACACAAAGCTAATGGGTTATGTTAAAGAAGAGAAATATGTGCGGAAAAATGTCAACAAAGCTGTATAAATTTGCGGTGTGACAATTCAATGAGTTCCTGCTGCTACAGATTAGATTCTAATGTGCGATTGTGAGTTGTAAATTATTGCCATAATTTACTCCCCATGGTAAACTGCGATTCGGTATAATTTAATAAATTAGTGACTTGCCTTAATGTATCTATTTTAAAGAAGAAGAAGAATTCTATTACTCTTTTTCCATTTTCATTCCTTATATTATCTCCATATGTTACTTTCTCCGATTTAACGATTAGACCAAAACCTTGAAAATACTGGCAAAACATTAAAAAATCGCTGCTTTAGGTTTAAAATCTAAAATATTCGCCAATCAAAAATTCGCTGATAGAAATCAATAATTAAACAATAAAACTAAAACATAGGCCCAAAAAAATCCAAATATCGAAAAGTATGGCCTAAACATAAAAAAAACGCAAACTAAAACATCGAAAATTTCAATAAACACATCGAAAATGTTGTCCAAAATAAAGATTATTTAGGCAAAAAAAAAATTAAAATTTGGAATAAATTGTGGCGAAAACAGGTAAAGGTAAAGATCTAAAATATGGACCAAAAAATGCAGACCAAAATATTGTAAATTCAAGTAAAAGAAATTTTTTTTTGCTAGCCCCTAAAATAATTCTTTGGCTCAAAATAAGTTTCCGGCCAGAAACTCAAAAGTAATGCAAAAAAAATAAAATAAACAATAATTCAGGTTAAAAAGTAAAGGGCAAAAAATCAAAAACCGACCAACGAACTCGAAAATACCGGCAAAAAAATCGCGCACAAAAATCAATAATTCAGATTAGAAAATTTAAAATACGAGTATAACACAAAAAAGCTAAAACTTAAACCAACAATTACGACCTAAATATCAAAAATACGGACCAAAAAATCGAAACTTTTAACAGGCAACCTAAATTTTCACGCCAAAATAAAGAATATTTAAGTCAAAAATCAAAAATTTGGAATAGAATACGAAGTTACAGGCCAGAGATCCAAAAATGCAGATAAAAAAATCAAGTAAAGGAAAAATAGTTTGCCGTTTTCACCTTCAAAATAACCCTGTAGCTCAGAGTAAGTTTCTGAACAGAAACTCAAATTGAAAATAAAAAAATCTAAAATATGGGCCAAGAAAACAAAAAATGAAAATTTGGGACAAAAAAATTAAAAATAAAGAATATTTAGGCCAAAAATCAAAACTTTGAAAAAAATGAAATGACAGGCCAGAGATCTAAAAATGCAGATAAAAAAAATTCAAGCAAAGAAAAAATTGTTTGCCATTTTCACCCTCAAAATAACCCAAAAGCTCAAAGTAAGTTTCCGAACAGAAACTAAAATTGAAAATTGAAAAATTTAAAACAAAGGACGAAAAAAACAAAATTTGGACCAAATACTGAAAATTTGGGGCTAAAAATAAAAAAATACAGATTAAAAAATCGAAAATCTTAATAAACAAATGGAAAATTTTAGCCAAATAAAGAAATATTAGGACAGAAGATCAAAAATTTGGACCAAAAAATCGAAAATACAGGTCAAAATTTAACAATTGTGGCCAAAAGATTGGAAACATGGGCCTAAAAATAAAAAAATGCAGACCAAAAAGTTAAAAAGTCGAAAATCTTAATAAACAAATCGAAAATTTTGGCCAAATAAAGAAATCTTAGGACATAAAATCAAAAATTTAGACCAAAAAAATCCAAAATAGAAATAAAAGTTCAACAATTGTGGCAAAAAATCGAAAATTTAGACCAAAAATCGAAAGCACGAGCTTAAAAATCAAAATACTGACCAAAAAGTCGAAAATTTCAACAGATCATTTTAAAATTGGGATCAACATAAAGAATATTTATAAAAAAGAATCAAGAATTTAAAGGAAAAAAATCGAAGAAACAGGCAAAAATATAAAATACGAGCACAAAAATTCTGGTCTAAAAATAATTTGCCCCAAAAATAACACAAGCTCAAATTAAGGTACCATCCGAAACTCTAAAATAATGGCAAAAAAAATAAAAAAATGGTGTTACTTTTTCCGATTTGATGGTACAGTATTTTATGTTTACATTTTCATGGTTTATTTTCAATTGAAATCACATTTTAAATGTGCATAGAGCGTTTAGTAAAATCAGATGAGACTGACGTTTAAAACGTCAAAATTATGAAAGATGAAAATGACAAATTGACTTTAAATTCTAATAGTCAAATTACTCAAAAACCAAAGAGATTTCGAAAAATACTTATTCTATATAAGTTGTTCATTTTTGCATTCTCTACAATTATTATTAAAATACATTTGCAGTAAGTGTTATCGTTTCATAATTTTAAATCAAAAATTACAAAAAAAATTAATTGCTATTATTTTTCAAAAACCATACATTTCACGACAAATATTTTCAATCAAAAAATATTCATTTCTTTGCTTTCTTCAAGATTTGTTTGGTGCTTTTATAGTACTTTTCATATTTAAAAATTATCGGAGAAAACAAAAAACGGTTAAGGTAAACACCTACTTCCGGTGTACGAAATTTGGGAAACTCGGATGAAACTGATGTTTAAAACATCAAAATTATAAAAGATGGAAAAATCATACTTTAAATTTAAAAACTCAGTTTACTCAAAAACTAAAGATATTTCGAAAAAAAAATTAATCTTTATAAGTTGTTGATTTTGGCATTCTCTACAATTATTATTAACATAAATTTACTGTAACTATTATCGTTTCATAATTATAAACCAAAAATGAAAAAAGTAATAATAATTTTTTTTCTCGAAAATAAATGATTTTATAAAAAATGTTTTCAAACAAAATAAGCTCATGTCTTTGTTGTCTTCAATATTTGTTTAAATGTTTTTGTGAAATTTTTCATATTTAAGGAAATATTGGCAAAAAACAAAAAACTGTTAAGGTAAACACCCACTTCCGGTATACGAAATTTCACCAAAAGCTTTTTAGTTCTTCAGACTATCAAATAAGACGTATGTTCAAAGTTTCATATCAATTGCTCTATTAGTTTTTGAGATACAGCGTGCACAGACACACATACACACACACACACACACACACACAGACACAATTTTTTTTTTTCAGAAATTGTTGAAATGGCATCTAGGGACCCCAAAAGGGATATTTCCGTAAAAAAAATTTTGAAAAAAAAATCATGATCACAATACTTTCTTGTACTTCGTAACGGAGAAAGTAAAAAAGAACTTTTTTTCATCCATTTCTTTCTGCATCTTCTCATAGAATTGGTATTTGTCTTCTATCTAGTTGTTCTCATGGGGTGCGTATGCTACTTTTGTCCTTCATAAATCACTTCTATTCTTAAGGTTCTTCCGTTCCCGTAATGTTTGTTTAGTATACTGTTTGTTTAGTATTATTATTAAGCTAAGCGCACACTTGTCGGAAGCGAACGGACGGCACGCATCGGGAAAAATTGCTTAACACAGTTGTAAACGAGTCAACGCACATTTATCGGTACGAAATGGAACGGATAAATGTGCGTTGACTCGTTTACAACTGTGTTAAGCAATTTTATCCGATGCGTGCCGTCCGTCCGCTTCCAACAATTGTGCGCTTGGCTTTAGACCTACTTTTTCTCCTACTAAGTTCTTCAATTTTTGTCTCAAGTTTGTGTGTTGAAAATTATTCAAACGAATCATTCGGTATAATTGTCTGCACCACTTGCACCTATGTAGTCTATCTTTTCTGTTTTCATTCGTACTTCGTGCATACCATTTTCGCATTTTTATTGCGCTCCTTTTCTCATTTAGGTTTTCCTCGTTCACGTTTGCGTCCATTTTTAGTTTCGATTTTCTCGCTTTGATTTCTTGCTTCTCTTGGTCTTTCTTTTTGTTCTCTCGCTAAGTACGTTTGGTATTTTTCTCTTTTCGTAAGTTAAATAATTATCTATATACATTTTTCCTTCTTTTGGTTGGCTTGTATTCTCTATTATATTTTTTTTGTTTTTCCCAATTTTTTTTTAAATTCTATTCTTAAGTTATTTCCCCCCTTTATTTCTTAAACTTCTACATTTAGTTCCTTCAGTTGTTCCGCTTCTTGTTTTGTTACTTTTTTCTCTCGTATTCACCCCATGTATGTTGTTCGTTCTCTTTTCTATTTTCTGTCTCTCTTGTTTATCTTTCCAGTTTCTTATTCTATACCCTAATTCCTATTTCCATTCTTGTTCCTGATGCTCCCATTCGTTTTTGTATCGTTCGATTCTTTGCTACGTTTCTTGAAGGTTTCCTGTTTTGATTTTTGTTTATTTCTTCTTTCAGTTCCGCTCTCATTTCGCCTAGTTTTCTTATTATTCTGTTTGCTTGATATTCTTCTGTTTAAGGTTTTCTGTACTTGAAGTCTTATTCTGTTTTCTATTAATTTTTCCTTTTGTAGTTTTCACACTTTTAAATGTTTTTTGGTCCTCTTCAGTTATTTTCCTTTAAATCTATTCTTTTAGGATTTGCTTTCTGTCTTCCTTCTTTGTTCATGTGCTCTCTTTTTGTTGTTCTGATTTGAATCTGAATTTCCCGCTCTTTTTATCCCGCGCTTGCCTGCCGTAATGGCGGCGTGCGTCTGTTCCACTGTTCACCTGTTTTGTTTAATTCTTCGCTCCCTTCTCTGTGTTACTTTCGTTTTCTTTCTTTATACATTCTTCTTCTATTTATGCCATCCTTTTCGGTGTTTTTTCACTTGATTCACTAGTTTCACTGTCCTTGCCGAATCATCGCCGCTCTAAGTTTGTGTGTTGAAAATTATTCAAACGAATCATTCGGTATAATTGTCTGCACCACTTCAAACGTAATTGCGACTTGATCCTCAAGAAGATAAACGATCTTTTGTGTACACAATGACACATTTGAACGATAGAAATAAAAGAATATTGTTTTAAATGCTAAAAATATAATTATTCATGCATCTAATGATACAGATCGGGACGAACGTGATGACTTGGACCTCGGCTGTCCGATTGCAATTTTTACTCTTCTTAATCGACTTTTGTTGTAATGCATGATGCATTCGTAATTTCGATCACCGGTCATTAATAATCTTTAACGTATAGAAGGTTACTTATTGTAACAATCGATAAAAAATCGATTTGATGAATCAATTTTCTTGTAGAATGGCGACGGTGGTTTTGAAATTCCTGGGATCAAAGGATTGCGGAATTCCGCCGACATAACAATTTGGAAGGAACAATGTCGTCACGAAGTGTTTTTTGTGTAATCCGGGAACAGATAGCGGGTAAAACCGTTAATCGGATTCTTTAAAATCTAGAACGCGTTCAACCTTGAACGAACATTTTTCAGAAGCTCCATTTATTAGGTATAAATCGTTTGAATTACTTTAGTACATATTTAATTGATTTTGCATTCCAATCTGAAACTTGATTTAAATATCAATTTACTTTGATGTTGAAATAGTCACCTAATTATGTAAATATATTTATTTTTACGTCATGCTTTAATCCAAAAATTATTAACAATTTGCAGACCAATATATAATTGAGACTTAATATTTTACATAACTAACTTTAATTAAAGATATTTTGTTAATTTTAGTCTTATCAACCTAAATAATAATAAATAATAATAAAAATGGTTTAAAAGACTTTAGAGGTTTACACAAGTCATAAAAGTAATATTACATATAGTGAAAAATAATACAAAGTTACAGTGTTACAAAAAATTAAGTCATTGTGGAGGCTTTCACTTCGTGATACATTTTGAATTGTTTTGAAAAGTTCCAGAGAGTTCTCATCCCTATTACGTGAATTACTATGATTTATGTTTTATAGTCAATTCTAATTTAATTATGTGAATATTTGCTATATTTTGTTCATTTATTTTTTTATCCTTTTGTTTTATTTTTTTTATATGTTATATCTTGATATCTTTATTATCTTTATTACTTTTTCCCTGTAATTAGATTCCACGATCTGTTGGGAAATAAAAGTATTATTATTATTATTATTATTATTGATTAATAAAGTGATACGTTGCTCGTTTTATTTGAAGAAATAATAATTTAACTTTTTTTAAATAAAATAAAACGAGAGTCATATAAATGATGTAATTCTATTTTTAGATAAAACATTATTGCAAAATGATGGACATCGAAGGATATTTTATAATGAAAACATATATCTAGATCACTCACTTAGAATAGATCGAGTAATTAAACTAATAGCGTACCATATAAGAATAACTAATATTAATATAAAACCTTGGAAAGGATTACACATCCTGTTTAATATCTGTTTTAAAGAAGTATAATTGCAATCGCACTTACATGTAGTAAGAAGTAACGTTTTAAATGGCTCAGAAAATCTACCGAATTCAATAATTTAAGACTATAATTAGCATGGATCATCTTAAATTTTGAAGCTTAAAAATTGCTAAAAATTATCCATTAGAGTGGTTTTAGCATATATGGGGGAGTTTCGAAGTATGTGAAAATCAACGAGAAAACCAAATCAGCTGGGCTGTTATTACCATTTCTTGATCAGATTTTCTCTTCCTTCTAGCCCCTTCTAAGCGCTTCAAACGTCACTTTTTTTGTCTTCGAGTTTCTTATGGCATTGCTGCAGGTGATATTTTCATAGAATCAATTTCAAATATTTTGAGTTTACGGAAATATCAGCCAGATTAAGTTGCGACGCAAAATACATTGCAAAAATCTGGCCCTTAGTATCATCTTAGTATCATCTCAAATGACCAAATGGAACCAAAATCTGGCCCAAAATGATTTTTGTAATGAGTTTATAAAATATCTTTAGGCACGTTATTTTAGATTTATATTTTAGATTTATCTGTCAAAATTTCAAGCATTTGCGGAAAGAAATGTGAAATTTACAGAGCAATTTTGGGAAAAAGTGCTTTTTTGGTCCAATAAATTCGTTTTCAAACGCAGCCATTTGTGTTATTCTAAAGTTAGATTATTTTTTTTGGATAATTATAAAGGCGCATTATTTGAGATTTATCTGTCAAAATTTCAAGCATTTGCGGAAAGAAATGTGAAATTTACAGCAATTTCAGGAAAAAGTGCTGTTTCGGTCCAATAAATTCGTTTTCAAATGCAGCCATTTTTGTTATTCTGAAGTTAGATTAATTTTCTTTGGATAATTATAAAGGCGCATTATTTGAGATTTACCTGTCAAAATTTCAAGCATTTACGGAAAGAAATGTGAAATTTACAGAGCAATTTCAAGAAAAAGTGCTTTTTCGGTCTAATAATTTCGTTTTCAAACGCAGACATTTGTGTTATTCTAAAGTTAGATTAATTTTCTTTGGATAATTATAAAGGCGCATTGTTTGAGATTTATCTGTCAAAATTTCAAGCATTTGCGGAAAGAAATGTGAAATTTACAGCAATTTCAGGAAAAAGTGATTTTTTGGTCCAATAAATTCGTTTTCAAACGCAGCCATTTTTGTTATTCTGAAGTTAGATTAATTTTCTTTGGATAATTATAAAGGTGCATTGTTTGAGATTTATCTGTCAAAATTTCAAGCATTTGCGGAAAGAAATGTGAAATTTACAGAGCAATTTCAGGAAAAAGTGCTTTTTGGTCCAATAAATTCGTTTTCAAACGCAGCCATTTTTGTTATTCTGAAGTTAGATTAATTTTCTTTGGATAATTATAAAGGCGCATTATTTGAGATTAATCTGTCAAAATTTCAAGCATTTGCGGAAAGAAATGTGAAATTTACAGAGCAATTTCAGGAAAAAGTTCTTTTTGGTCCAATAAATTCGTTTTCAAACGCATTTGTGTTATTCTCAAGTTTTTTCAAATTTTGTTTGGGTAATTATAAAGGCGCATTATTTGAGATTAATCTGTCAAAATTTCAAGCATTTGCGGAAAGAAATGTGAAATTTACAGATCAATTTCTGGAAAAAGTTCTTTTTGGTCCAATAAATTCGTTTTCAAACGCATTTGTGTTATTCTCAAGTTTTTTCAAATTTTGTTTGGGTAATTATAAAGGTGCATTATTTGAAATTTATCTGCCAAAATTTCAAGCATTTGCGGAAAGAAATGTGAAATTTACAGAGCAATTTCTGGAAAAAGTTCTTTTTGGTCCAATAAATTCGTTTTCAAACGCATTTGTGTTATTCTCAAGTTTTTTCAAATTTTGTTTGGGTAATTATAAAGGTGCATTATTTGAGATTAATCTGTCACCTTCCATTCTCTCTCTCTCTGCATTAATAGAAATTGTTTGCCTTCTTCAATTATCTTTTTTTTTTACAAATTAATTTTCTTCACATGTGCTGTAGTTTTTCAAGACTTACTTTATGCCATATCAACACTTTTTTGATTTTTGGGCTCTATATTTTGGATTTTTTAAACTGAAGTATTGATTATTTTGCGCGTATTTTTTATTTATTGGCGGCATTTTTGAGTATTTTTGGTATAAATTTTTGATTTTCTGTCCTTTATTTAAGATTTTGTCACCTGAATATTGTTCTTTATGCATGCATTTTTTTATCTTTTGGCAATTATTTCCTAGTTTATAATAATAATAATAATATACTCTGCGTCAAAAAAAAGCGCCACTCGAAAAATCGCGAAAAAACTCGATTTTTCAAACCGTTGTAACTTGGTTCAATTTGGTCGAAAATTAATGAATCGTTCAGTTTGGGAAAGATTCAAGTTTTATCTTTAAAAATGTGTAGTTGATTTTGACCCCAAGACCAACCCACCCCCGTAACAACGCGATGGAAAAAAATGTTTTTTATGTAAAAAATTGTCCAACTTTGACTAGCTGTACCGTGCGCAAAAAAAAATCGGCGGGAAATTTCACCACAATGGCAGAAAAATTTAATCAATTTCCTTCCAATGCCGTAAAAATTCGAGTCGTTTCGATGATTTGGAGCAAAGTTATGAATTTTTGAAAAAAAAAGACATTTTTCACTTTTTTGGCCATAACTTGAGTAATTTTGCACCAAAATCGATGAACTTTTGCAGTCTGAACAGTTTCAAATTTTCTCTTCAACATCATGTGAATTGTTTTGTTATTAAAATGATTCCACCCCCTGCCACCCCCTAAAGGCAAAAATGTTTTTGAAGTTCAAATGTGCAATTTTGGTGCAAAAAAAATCGTGGACTCAATCGGTCAGCATGGCAATAAAGTTCAATCATTTTCCTCCAATTTCCTCCAAAATTCAATTCGATGCGATGATTTGGCACGAAGTTATGCAATTTTGAAAAAAAAATACATTTTGCGCCTTTTTGGCCATAACTAGGCGAATTTCGCATGAAACTCGATGGAATTTTTCGACTTTAGCGACCCCCTGAAAATCCATACAAAAAGGGTTTTGGATTGACAAAAAATGTTAAATTTTTACAACTTGTTTTCATTTTCAATGTCATTTTTTTTCAAAAATTCATAACTTTGCTCCAAATCATCAAAACAACTCGAATTTTTAAGGTATTCGAAGGAAATTGATTAAATTTTTCTGCCATTGTGGTGAATTTTTTTGCGCACGGTACAGCTTGTCAAATTTGGACAATTTTTTTACATAAAAAACATTTTTTTTCTATCGCGTTGTTACGGGGGGTGGGTTGGCCTTGGGGTCAAAATTAACTACACATTCGATTTTCGACCAAATTGAACCAAGTTACGACGGTTTGAAAAATCGAGTTTTTTCGCGATTTTTTTTTTGACGCCGAGTGTACTTTATTCATGCCATTACCAAACGGTCACAAAAATCGTACAATGAGACGCAATATAGTGCTAAATAATATGTTACGTAATAACACAATATAAAAATATACCGGTCGTAAACTTATTTTAGCCTAAAAAAATAATTTTGGGGCTACAAATTTTACGTTTACTTGAATTTTCAATTTGTATGGTCTGCATTTTTTATTTCTAGACCGGGATTTTTGATTTTCTGGCCTGTTTTCCCCATTTTTTACTATTTTTTTTACCTAAACATTGCTTATTTTGGCCTAAATTTTCGATTTGTTTGTTAAAATTTGCATTTTTTTGCTCCGTTTGGGCTAGAATTTTTTATTTTTGGCCCTATATTTTGTACCTGAATGCTTGATTATTATGCAAGTATTTTTTATTTTTTGTCGGAATTTCCAATTTTTTTGGTCTAAATTTTTGATTTTGGATTTTGTAACTGAATATTGGATTTTGTAATTGAATATTGTTCTTTCTTCGTATTTTTTTTATTTTGAAAGTATCATATAGATACTTCGACCATTGAGGATATTGTGATAAGGATTTTTTTTACGCGCTTTATGTTTTCGGTAAAATACTCAAAAAATTAAAACGAACATTTTCAAAAATACATTTTTCTATTGAAAATGATTGAATTTAAAAAAACCAAATTGTTTTTGAATAAGTGATACTTCGACCATTGCGGATGATTTTTTATGGAATTTTTCCTGCTCGTATCATATATTTTTCTGCGATGTTTTTGTTCAGATGCTCAAAAATTAAAACGAAAATTTTCAAAAATACATTTTTCTATTGAAAATTATTGAATTAAAAAAAACCAAATTGTTTTTGAATAAGTGATACTTCGGCCATTGCGGATGATTTTTGTATGGATTTTTTCCTGCTTGTTTCATTTTTTTTTTTCGATGTTTTTGTTCAGACGCTCAAAAATTTAAATTAAAATTTTTAAAAATCCATATCTCTATTGAAAATTGTTGAATTTACAAAAACCAAATTTATTTTTAATAAGCGATACTTCGGCCATTGAGGATGATTTTTTATGGAATTTTTCCTGCTCTTTTTATATTTTTTTCTGCGATGTTTTTGTTCAGACGCTCAAAAATTAAAATTAAAATTTTCAAAAATCCATATCTCTATTGAAAATTGTTGAATTTACAAAAACCAAATTTATTTTTAATAAGCGATACTTCGGCCATTGAGGATGATTTTTTATGGAATTTTTCCTGCTCTTTTTATATTTTTTTCTGCGATGTTTTTGTTCAGACGCTCAAAAATTAAAATTAAAATTTTCAAAAGTCCATATCTCTATTGAAAATTGTTGAATTTTCTTAAACCAAATTTATTTTTAATAAGCGATACTTCGGCCATCGAGGATGATTTTTTATGGAATTTTTCCTGTGTTTTTTATATTTTTTTCTACGATGTTTTTGTTCAGACGCTCAAAAATTAAAATTAAAATTTTAAAAAATCCATATCTTTATTGAAAATTGTTGAATTTACAAAAACCAAATTTATTTTTAATAAGCGATACTTCGAAAATCGAGGATGATTTTTATGGAATTTTTCCTGCGTTTTTTATTTATTTTTTCTGTGATGTAATCATAGTCACAGTTTAAAATCGCTAATATTAGAAAGTAGCAACGTGATTCAAAAGTAGCAGTTTTACCCATCTCTAGAGACAATACAGATAGGTAGGGTCAGGCTGCGTGACCGCACCTATCTGTATTACCACCTCTTGTTCCTCGGCCGTACCAGAAAAAACCCCGCGAACCGTCACTGCATGTTACACGGTTTCTCATGAATTGACAAAAATGTTAAACTTCCTATTCTGTAATAAACTCCAAGACATCATGAAAACGCACAAAAACTAGTAGTGCTGGCGAGATCATAAGTTTTTTTACATAATTGTTAACGAGATTGCGAAGCCATTCCGCTTAAGCTGTCTATGCAAATGGAAAACTATTACGGCGCTAGAATGCAGGCATTTTTGCGTCATTACAGAAAATTACAATAAAAATCCAATAAATGGATAATAGACTCCGTTAGCCTGTACTATATTTACATCGAACCGAAGAATAATAATAAAGAAAGCAATTTACAAGCCACGCATCGCGTATTTATTGCGTCAGTAAATTTATGGCGAATTCTTTTTTTCGTGACCATCACAAGAGGATGGAAATCAATTAATATTACAATTTATTGCGTCGATTAATAATAAAACTAGTTTATTTTTATGGTGACCTTCGACTAACACCTTTTAGCATCCTGGTTTGTTTGTAGTGTGTGCGGTGTTTACGAGAGTGGCACGAATTGTGCGGAATGCCGATTTCTTTTACTCGGCGCCTCTGGTTTTGTCCTCTTCCTCCTCCAGCCGGGGTTTTGCTTCCTGCCGGCAGGAAACAATATTTGTGCAGTCAGCGATGATGATGGGCGGAAATTACGGGAAAACGGGGGGATTTTTTTGTTTGCTTTACAGTTGGAAATTTGCAGCCGCAAGGTGCTAATTGTGGTAATCGTATTATAAATGGAGTTTTTAAGATTTTTTTCCCCACTGTTTCTCGCAGTATAAATCCATGTAAAAGCATTTTCGCGTTTCTGGTTGGCAATTTATTTTGAGCCAGAGTTATTTTTGGGACTAAAAATGGCAAATTATTTTTCTTGATTTTTTCATATTTTAATTTTTTTAGACCAGAAATTTTATTTTTATTTTTGCTTATAGTTTAGCTTAGTAGTATGAGTCAAGAGAAATCGCAGAAATTCCTTTAACAGTTTCCAAAATAATCGCAAGTGAACTGTGTTTGGGTCGTCCAAAAATTGCGGGATTTTCCGAGCGTTTAAAAAAATATAAAAACAATTGCCAAAAACTGGAGAGTTTCCAAAATTACTCAAAATGAAGTCTAATTTATGAATCAAGAGAAATCACAAAAAGTCCTTTAACAGTTTCCAAAATAATCGCAAGTGAACTGTGTTTGGGTCGTCCGAAAATCGCGGGATTTTCCGAGCGTTTAAAAAAATATAAAAACAATTGCCAAAAACTGGAAAGTTTCCAAAATTACTCAAAATGAAGTCTAATTTATGATTCAAGAGAAATCACAAAAATTCCTTTAGCAGTTTCCAAATTAATCGCACTTGAACTGAGTTTGGGTCATCCGAAAATCGCGGGATTTTCCAAGCGTTTAAAAAAATATAAAAACAATTGCCAAAAACTGGAAAGTTTCCAAAATTACTCAAAATGAAGTCTAATTTGTGACTCAAGAGAGATCACAAAAATTCCTTTTGCAGTTTCCAAAATAATCGCAAGTGAACTGTGTTTGGGTCGTCCGAAAATTACGGAATTTTCCGAGCGTTTAAAAAAATATAAAAACAATTGCCAAAAACTGGAAAGTTTCCAAAATTACTTAAAATGAAGTCTAATTTATGACTCAAGAGAAATCACAAAAATTCCTGTAACAGTTTCCAAAATAATCGCACGTGAACTGTGTTTGGGTCGTCCGAAAATTGCGGGATTTTCCGAGTGTTTAAAAAAATATAAAAACAATTGCCAAAAACTGGAAAATTTCCAAAATTTCTCAAAATGGAGTCTTATTTATGACTCGAGAGAAATCACAATAATTCCTTTAGCAGTTTTCAAAATAATCGCACTTGAACTGAGTTTGGGTCATCCGAAAATCGCGGGATTTTCCGAGCGTTTAAAAAAATATAAAAACGGTTGCCAAAAACTGGAAAGTTTCCAAAATTACTCAAAATGAAGTCTAATTAATGACTCGAGAGAAATCACAAAAATTCCTTTAACAGTTTCCAAAATAATCGCAAGTGAACTGTGTTTGGGTCGTCCGAAAATTGCGGGATTTTCCGAGCGTTTAAAAAAATATAAAAACAATTGCCAAAAACTGGAAAGTTTCCAAAATTACTCAAAATGAAGTCTAATTTATGACTCAAGAGAAATCACAAAAATTCCTTTAACAGTTTCCAAAATAATCGCAAGTGAACTGTGTTTGAGTCGTCCGAAAATTGCGGGATTTTCCGAGCGTTTAAAAAAATATAAAAACAATTTCCAAAAACTGGAGAGTTTCCAAAATTACTTAAAATGAAGTCTAATTTATGACTCAAGAGAAATCACAAACATTCCTTTAGCAATTTCCAAAATAATCGTACGTGAACTAAGTTTGGGTCGTCCGAAAATTGCGGGATTTTCCGAGCGTTTAAAAAAATATAAAAACAATTGCCAAAAACTGAAAAATTTCCAAAATTACTCAGAATGAAGTCCAATTTATGACTCAAGAGAAATCACAAAAATTCCTTTAACAGTTTCCAAAATAATCGCAAGTGAACTGTGTTTGGGTCGTCCGAAAATTGCGGGATTTTCCGTGCGTTTAAAAAAATATGAAAACAATTGCCAAAAACTGGAAAGTTTCCAAAATTACTCAAAATGAAGTCTAATTTATGACTCAAGAGAGATCACAAAAATTCCTTTAGCAGTTTCCAAAATAATCGCACGTGAACTGAGTTTGGGTCGGATTTTCCGAGCGTTTAAAAAAATATAAAAACAATTGCCACAAATTGGAAAATTTCAAAAATTACTCAAAATGGAGTCTTATTTATGACTCAAAAGAAATCACAAAAATTCCTTTAGCAGTTTCCAAAATAATCGCACTTTAATTGTGTTTGAGTCATTTAAAAATTGCGGAATTTTTCAAGCGTTTAAAAAAATATTTAAAAAAATGGCCAAAAACTGGAAAATTTCCAAAATTACTCAAAATAAAGTCTAATTTATGACTCAAGAGAAATCACAAAAATTCCTTTAACAGTTTCCAAAATAATCGCAAGTGAACTGTGAATGGGTCGTCCGAAAATTGCGGGATTTTCCGAGCGTTTAAAAAAATATAAAAACAATTGCCAACAACTGGAGAATTTCCAAAATTACTCAAAATGAAGTCTGTTTTATGACTCAAGAGAAATCACAAAAATTCCTTTAGCAGTTTCCAAAATAATCGCACTTGAACTGAGTTTGGGTCATCCGAAAATCGCGGGATTTTCCGAGTGTTTAAAAAAATATAAAAACCATTGCCAAAAACTGGAAAGTTTCCAAAATTACTCAAAATGAAGAATAATTTATGACTCAAGAGAAATCACAAAAATTCCTTTAACAGTTTCCAAAATAATCGGAAGTGAACTGTGTTTGGGTCGTCCGAAAATTGCGGGATTTTCCGAGCGTTTAAAAAAATATAAAAACAATTGCCAACAACTGGAGAGTTTCCAAAATTACTCAAAATGAAGAATAATTTATGACTTAAGAGAAATCACAAAAATTCCTTTAACAGTTTCCAAAATAATCGCGCTTGAACTGTGTTTGGGTCATCCGAAAATCACGGGATTTTCCAAGCGTTTAAAAAAATATAAAAACAATTGCCAAAAACTGGAAATTTTCCAAAATTACTCAAAATGAAGTCCAATTTATGACTCAAGAGAAATCACAAAAATTCCTTTAACAGTTTCCAAAATAATCGCAAGTGAACTGTGTTTGGGTCGTCCGAAAATTGCGGGATTTTCCGAGCGTTTAAAAAAATATAAAAACAATTGCCAAAAACTGGAAAGTTTCCAAAATTACTCAAAATGAAGTCTAATTTATGACTCAAGAGAGATCACAAAAATTCCTTTAGCAGTTTCCAAAATAATCGCACGTGAACTGAGTTTGGGTCGGATTTTCCGAGCGTTTAAAAAAATATAAAAACAATTGCCACAAATTGGAAAATTTCAAAAATTACTCAAAATGGAGTCTTATTTATGACTCAAGAGAAATCACAAAAATTCCTTTAGCAGTTTCCAAAATAATCGCACTTTAATTGTGTTTGAGTCATTTAAAAATTGCGGAATTTTTCAAGCGTTTATAAAAATATTAAAAAAAATGGCCAAAAATTGGAAAATTTCCAAAATTACTCAAAATAAAGTCTAATTTATGACTCAAGAGAAATCACAAAAATTCCTTTAACAGTTTCCAAAATAATCGCGCATGAACTGTGTTTGGGTCGTCCGAAAATTGCGGGATTTTCCGAGCGTTTAAAAAAATATAAAAACAATTGCCAAAAACTGGAAAGTTTCCAAAATTGCTCAAAATGAAGTCTAATTTATGAATCAAGAGAAATCACAAAAATTCCTTTAGCAGTTTCCAAAATAATCGCAAGTGAACTGAGTTTGGGTCATCCGAAAATCGCGAGATTTTTCGAGCGTTTAAAAAAATATAAAAACAATTGGCAAAAACTGGAAAGTTTCCAAAATTACTCAAAATGAAGTCTTATTTATGACTCGAGATAAATCACAAAAATTCCTTTAACAGTTTTCAAAATAATCGCACTTGAACTATGTTTGCGTCATCCGAAAATTGCGGGATTTTCCGAGCGTTTAAAAAATATAAAAACAATTGCCACAAACTGGAAAATTTCCAAAATTACTCAAAATGAAGACTAATTTATGACTCAAGAGAGATCACAAAAATTCCTTTAACAGTTTCCAAAATAATCGCGCATGAACTGTGTTTGGGTCATCCGAAAATCGCGGGATTTTCCAATCGTTTAAAAAAATATAAAAACAATTGCCACAAATTGTAAAATTTCCAAAATTACTCAAAATCAAGTCTTATTTATGAATCAAGAGAAATCACAAAAATTCCTTTACCTGTTTCCAAAATAATCGCGCTTGAACTGTGTTTGGGTCATCCGAAAATCGCGGGATTTTCCAAGCGTTTAAAAAAATATGAAAACAATTGCCAAAAACTGGAAAGTTTCCAAAATTGCTTAAAATGAAGTCTAATTTATGATTCGAGAGAAATCACAATAATTCCTTTAACAGTTTCCAAAATAATCGCAAGTGAACTGTGTTTGGGTCGTCCGAAAATTGCGGGATTTTCCGAGCGTTTAAAAAAATATAAAAACAATTGCCAAAAACTGGAAAGTTTCCAAAATTGCTCAAAATGAAGTCTAATTTATGACTCAAGAGAAATCACAAAAATTCCTGTAACAGTTTTCAAAATAATCGCAAGTAAACTGTGTTTGGGTCGTCCGAAAATTGCGGGATTTTTCGAGCGTTTAAAAAATTATAAAAACAATTGCCAAAAACTGGAAAGTTTCCAAAATTGCTCAAAATGAAGTCTTATTTATGAATCTAGAGAAATCACAAAAATTCCTTTAGCAGTTTCCAAAATAATCGCAAGTGAACTGTGATTGGGTCGTCCGTAAATTGCGGGATTTTCCGAGCGTTTAAAAAAATATAAAAACAATTGCCAACAACTGGAAAATTTCCAAAATTACTCAAAATGAAGTCTAATTTATGACTCAAGAGAAATCACAAAAATTCCTTTACCAGTTTCCAAAATAATCACACTTTAATTGTGTTTGGGTCATTTAAAAATTGCAGAATTTTTCAAGCGTTTAAAAAAATATAAAAACAATTGCCAAAAACTGGAAAATTTCCAAAATTACTCAAAATTTATGACTGGAGAAAAATCACAAAAATTCCTTTAACAGTTTCCAAAATAATCGCACGTGAACTGAGTTTGGGTCATCCGATTAATTAAGGTTTTGGTGTGTATTTTGGAGAACTTCAATCGATGGGTTATTTTTTGGGGTGGGTATTTTATGCGAGAGGTTTTTACGAAATATTTGGGGAAAATTAAAAATCACTCCTGGCAACACTGGGCCCTTCCTAACTTTGTAATACTTCGTTGGAATAAAGTTCTTTTTTATTATTATTATTATGAATGACTTAATCCTATTCTTCCGTTTTGAGCGGACAGCGATTATAATAGGTTACACTTAGCCTGAAAGCACGCATTAAATACCTATAATTTGGTTAAATTACAAATCTTTTCATGAATACTTAATTAGCACTGTGACTAAATCGTTTGTGTGGTCACATCCCATTCCAGACATTACTTAATTATATCAACATAAAGTGTTACGGAAATACTGCCAAGGGTATACCCGAAGACGCACAGATGATGTGTCAGGTGTGTAATTTTATGTAAGAGAAAAGAAGAAATAAAAAAAAATGACATACACACGTTTCGTGACTCTGCTTTCAATTTTGCAACACATTCAATTACACGTGCGTATTTTGTAATTGTTGCAAATCAATTTTGTGGTTGAGAAAAAGCTTGACAAGATGTCTTAGTTATGCATATTACAGATTAAACACTTTAACCATTAACCACCGTCATTAAATATTTTTTTTTGGCCTCGGCCAGCTCAAGGCGGCTGCTATATTGTATATATACAAATTTTGGGTGAACAAATGAATAAATGATTAATGTCGTATACACAACAACTATGGACCCGAGCGAATACTTCTCGATCCCCGAAAAATCTTTCGGCCGGGCTGGAATTCGAACCCACACGGCACGCGGTGCAACCGGCACAAGCGCTCGCCTGTACCCGTCATGAAATATGTTGCATGTAGAAGGAAAGAGCAGAAGACATCCTCCATATTTAATTCCGCCCCGAGCCACCAATTATATTTTAAATTAAACAGAAACCGGACATGAGAGATACAATTAATTGCGTTAAAAACTTCAACAATCACAACAAGAAATCAATTAACTTCTCAAAAATTGTCCATCGAAAATATACTTCTCCTTTTCACCACGTACTCTATTCGCACAATATAATTAACCAGTCTGGCCGACCGCTTTCCAAAAACTGTATTATATTCCCGTATTACATTACATCGGGATTAAAAAAAGTGATGAATATTAATAATGCGAAATTTGCAACTAAAGAAAAAAACAACGATTAATAATAAATCTCTTTCTCTTTATCCTCATTAAGTTTTAATTGTGGATTACTTTCCAATTTAAGGATCTGAAAAAATTTATGTTTGTTGCAATTGTTTTTAATTAACAATTACGTTATTTTATTTAATTATGTATTGCGTGTAACTGTATAATTGTATATAGCGGGTGATCAATTTTTTTCCCTATCCTACCGTCCAATCCCAGGAACACAAACGAAGGTTTTACAATTGTTAATTAATTTATTTGATAAGTGAAGAATCAAACAGTTTTTTGCTGCCTCGATAAATTAATTTATTTATAGAAATTCTGGGATGTGTTCAACAGATTAGAAGGAAGGATAGGGCCCACCCACCACCCTGATAGGGCCCACCCGCCACCCTTCGTTTCCACCTTAACTTAACCCATTTTTATTGGCAGTTTTGCAACTTTTACACCTCTTTTGACTGTTAAGTTTCTTCAATCTTACAGTGTTTTCTTGGTTAGGTTTAATTGGAAACGAGGGGGCGGGCGGGCCCTATCCTACCCTCCAATCCCTAAAACACAAACGAATTTTTTTGAGCACTTGAATGAAAACATCGCAAAAAAATATAAAACGCAAAGACAAAATTGCATAAAAAATATCCACAATGGTCGAAGTATCGCTTATCCAAAATCAATTTGGTTTTTGTAAATTCAGCAATTTTTAATGGAGATGAAGTTGAAAATTGTCATTAATCGCCGTTAAAAATTTTAATTTTTGTCAGTTAAAATGGTCACTTGACACTTGAAATTTCATTTTTCGCCAGTTAAAAAATGCCATTTTGTTAATGCCTGTTATTGGCAGATGAATATTATCACTTTTTTAAGCTTTGCCATTTTTGATGTCATTTATTGGCACTTGGAAATTGTCAATTTTTGCAGGTAAAATGGTCTTATGGCGCATGAAAATGGTCACTTTTCTCACTTGAAAATGATCAATTTTAGGAGTTGAAAATTGTTTCTTTTCTTGTCAAAAATGATAATTTCGGACAGTTGAAAATTGTCATTTCTGGCAGTGAACGTTGTCGTTATTGGCAGTTGTAAACAGTCATTTTTGGGATCTGAAAATTTTCAATTTTTACAGTTTGGCAATCGGAAATTGTCAACTTTGGCAGGTAAAATGTTCTTATGGCGCATGAAAATTGTCACTTTTCTCAGTTGAAAATGATCAATTTCCGGTGTTGAAAATTGTTTCTTTTTTTGTCAAAAATGGTCATTTTGGACAGTTGAAAATTTTCATTTTTGGCAGTAAACATTGTCGTTATTGAAAAAATATAAAACGCGCAGACAAAATTCCATAAAAAATTATCGTCAATGGCCGAAGTATGGCTTATACAAAATTAATTTGGTTTTTGTAAATTCAACAATTTTTAATAAAGATATGGATTTTTAAAGATTTTCGTTTTAATTTTTTGAGCACTTGAATGAAAATGTTGCAGAAAAAAATATAAAACGCGTAGAAAAAATTCCTTAAAAAAATATCCTCAATGGTTGAAATATCGCTTATTCAAAATCAATTTGGTTTTTGTAAGTTCAACAATTTTTAATAAAGATATGGATTTTTAAAGATTTTCGTTTTATTTTTTTGAGCACTTGAATGAAAATGTCGCAGAAAAAAATATAAAACGCGTAGAAAAAATTCCTTAAAAAAATATCCTTAATGGTTGAAATATCGCTTATTCAAAATCAATTTGGTTTTTGTAAGTTCAACAATTTTTAATAAAGATATGAATTTTTGAAAATTTTAGTTTTATTTTTTTGAGCACTTCAATGAAAACGTCGCAGAAAAAATATAAAACGGGTAGAAAAAATTCCTTAAAAAAAATCCTCAATGATCGAAGTATCGCTTATTCAAAATTAATTTGGTTTTTGTAAATTCAGCAATTTTTAATGGAGATATGGATTTTTGAAAATTTTTGTTTTATTTTTTCGAGCATGTCATAATTGGAAGTTGAAAATTGTCATTAATCGCCTTTAGAAATTTTAATTTTTGTCAGTTAAAATAGTCACTTGACACTTGAAATTTCTTTTTTCGCCAGTTAAAAAATGCCATTTTGTTAATGCCTGTTATTGGCAAATGAATATTATCATTTTTAGAAGCTTTGCCTTTTTTGACTGTTGGAAAAATGTCATTTATTGGCACTTGGAAATTGTCAATTTTTGCAGGTAAAATGGTTTTATGGCGCATCAAAATGGTCACTTTGCTCACTTGAAAATGATCAATTTTAGGAGTTGAAAATTGTTTCTTTTCTTGTCAAAAATGGTAATTTCGGACAGTTGAAAATTGTCATTTTTGGCAGTAAACGTTGTCGTTATTGGCAGTTTTAAACAGTCATTTTTGGAATGTGAAAATTTTCAATTTTCACAGTTAATAATGGAAAAATTAATTTTGAATATTTTAGTTTTATTTTTTTGAGCACTCAATGAAAACATCATAGAAAAAATATAAAACGCGCAGAGAAAATTCCATAAAAAATTATCATCAATGGCCGAAGTATGGCTAATACAAAATTAATTTGGTTTTTGTAAATTCAACAATTTTTAATAAAGATATGAATTTTTGAAAATTTTAGTTTTATTTTTTTGAGCACTTCAATGAAAACGTCGCAGGAAAAAATATAAAACGCGTAGAAAAAATCCTCAATGACCGAAGTATCGCTTATTCAAAATTAATTTGGTTTTTGTGAATTCCACAGTTTTTAATGGAGATATGGATTTTTGAAAATTTTAGTTTTATTTTTTTGAGCACGTCATAATTTGAAGTTGAAAATTGTCAATAATCGCAGTTAGAAATTTTAATTTTTGTCAGTTAAAATGGTCACTTAACACTTGAAATTTCTTTTCTCGAAAGTTAAAAAATGCCATTTTGTTAATGGCTGTTATTGGCAGATGAATATTATCATTTTTTAAAGCTTTGTCATTTTTGACTGTTGGAAAAATGTCATTTTTGGCACTCGGAAATTGTCAACTTTGGCAGGTAAAATGTTCTTATGGCGCATGAAAGTTGTCACTTTTCTCATTTGAAAATGATCAATTTCGGGAGTTGAAAATTGTTTATTTTCTTGTCAAAAATGGTAATTTCGGATAGTTGAAAATTGTCATTTTTGGCGGTAAACGTTGTCGTTATTGGCAGTTGTAAACAGTCATTTTTGGAATCTGAAAATTTTCAATTTTTACAGTTAAGTTAATTAATTTATATGATAAGTGAAGAATCGAAAAGTTTTTTGTTGCCTCGATAAATTGATTTATTTATAAAAACTCTGAGATGTGTTCGACAGATTGGAGGGTAGGATAGGGCCCACCCACCACCCTTCGTTTCCACCTTAATTTAACCCAGAAACTAAATTTATTGGTAGTTTTGCAACTTTTACAACTCTTTTGACTGATAAGTTTTTTCAATCTAACAGTGTTTTCTTGGTAAGGTTTAAGTGGAAACGAGGGGGGTGGGTGGGCCCTATCCTACCCATCAATTCCTAGAACACAAACGAAGGTTTTACAATTGGTAATTAATTTATTTGATAAGAGAAGAATCGAATAGTTTTTTGTTGCCTCGATAAAGTAATTTATTTATAGAAACTCTGGGATGTGTTCAACAGATTGGAGGGTAGGATAGGGCCCACCCACCACCCTTTATTTCCACCTTAACTAAACCCAGAAATTATCTTTATTGGTGGTTTTGCAACTTTTACAACTCTTTTGACTGATAATTTTGTTCAATCTTACAGTATTTTCTTGGTTAGGTTTGAGATGGAAACGAAGGGTGGTGGGTGGGCCCTATCCTACCCTCCAATCCCTAGAACACAAACGAAGGTTTTACAATTGTTAATTAATTTATTTGATTAGAGAAGAATCGAATAGTTTTTTGTTGCCTCGATAAATTAATTTATTTATAGAAACTCTGGGATGTGTTCAACAGATTGGAGGGTAGGATAGGGCCCACCCACCACCCTTTATTTCCACCTTAACTAAACCCAGAAATTATCTTTATTGGTGGTTTTGCAACTTTTACAACTCTTTTGACTGATAATTTTGTTCAATCTTACAGTATTTTCTTGGTTAGGTTTGAGATGGAAACGAAGGGTGGTGGGTGGGCCCTATCCTACCCTCCAATCCCTAGAACACAAACGAAGGTTTTACAATTGTTAATTAATTTATTTGATTAGAGAAGAATCGAATAGTTTTTTGTTGCCTCGATAAATTAATTTATTTATAGAAACTCTGGGATGTGTTCAACAGATTGGAGGGTAGGATAGGGCCCACCCACCGCCCTTCGTTTCCACCTTAACTTAACCCAGAAATTATTTTTATTGGTGGTTTTGCAACTTTTACAACTCTTTTGATTGATAGGTTTCTTCAATCTAACAGTGTTTTCTTGGTAAGGTTTAAGTGGAAACGAGGGGGGTGGGTGGGCCCTATCCTACCCATCAATCCCTGGAACACAAACGAAGGTTTTACAATTGTTAATTAATTTATTTGATTAGAGAAGAATCGAATAGTTTTTTGTTGCCTCGATAAATTAATTTATTTATAGAAACTCTGGGATGTGTTCAACAGATTGGAGGGTAGGATAGGGCCCACCCACCACCCTTCGTTTCCACCTTAACTTAACCCAGAAAATATCTTTATCACTAGTTTTGAAACTTTTACAACTTTTTCGAATGATAAGTTTCTTCAATCTTACAGTGTTTTATTGGTTAGGTTGAAGTCGAAACGAGGGTGGTGGGTGGGCCCTATCCCACCCTCCAATCTCAAGAACACAAACGAAGGTTTTACAATTGTTAATTAATTTATTTGATAAGTAAAGAATCGAATAATTTTCTACGATCTAAAACGAAAAAATTTGTTGACTCGATCGACGCATTTTCTAAATCAATTTGTTTAGTATGGTTTAATAACCTTGTTTTGTATTAGTATTCGCCTTCTTCGTCTGTATCTACCTTTCATCACATTCAATATTCTCATACATAAATAACAATAAGGAACAAGAAGTGTCTAATGTAATTGCTGGTGTAATTCTATGCACATTAATTATAATTAGAATACGGCTATAATGTTCGCGTTAATTTGTAAAGAAAATACATGCAGCTCAAATTTCATGGCTCGTATATCATTCCGCTATATCCTGTTCTGTACTCTCCAAATAAAACGCACTTAACGTAATTTATATTAAATGGTTTAACAAGATTGCAGTGCAGGACCGGCTTTATGAATGTGAAAAATATACGAAGGCCCTCGAGCTTTTAAAAGACGAGCGCCAGCCGTTACCAAAAGGTTTTTAACGTTTTCGCATCAGAAACGTGTTTTTTATTGTTTCTTCTTTATTTTCGTTTTGTGCATATTTTTCGTGGCTTTGTTAATAAGTCTAGGAAAACAAATGATTTTCTGTAAATATTTTTTTCATGGAAAAAGTGTTCTAATTCCAATGAAATGATAAAACTACTGAATATTTTGCAGACGTCTACAAAAATAATAACCCGACAAAATGTAATTATTGATTCATGTTTTAAATTCAATGCCGATTTATACAAGTATTCAACGTCATATCTGAGTTGAAATACTAATATATTATATAGTATAATATACCAAGACTATTCTGCAGTTTTTTGTAGACTCAAATTACCGATTTACGAATATATTTCGTTTTGATTCATATAACTATCTTCAGTTCGTTCGCCATCAGTGATAAAATATTTGATCAATTATCCACAACCTTTAGGGTTTTTAGAAATTTCCAAAAAGAAATCTGGACATCGATTGTTAATAAATGAAATATGCAGATTAATGCATCGAATGTATCAAAAAATAAATATAAATACGACTCAATGTTAATGCAATTATTTTGAAGAAACGTACCACCGAGCTTCTGCTATCTAAACCATCGGAAGCAACTACAAAAATGGCACCGTTGAGTGTTTAAGTGCACGATAAATGAATCGATTAAAACGTCACGTTACGCAATTTGCATTCTTTTAGAGTACGAATCCGGTACGATCGATCTTGAAACAATTTATCCTTCATAATAAAAATACGTAAGCGTAAAAAGTTAATTGCAGTCCGCTTATTGATCAGATGGGGGGCCTTATCTGGACATCTTATTTAAATTATAGCTTCCCGATCGGAATTCTTGGCACGTGACGGTCGAAAAAACTTCATCGTTTACCTTCAAATATCGCAATATCCGAAATTACTGGGAATCGGCGTGGATCACGGATTGCCTTGGATTACGTATTTTTCTGTCTTATTTAAGATAATTTACTATTATATTGCTTAGATTATAATTTAAAAAACTACGTCTTCATTACTATTTTTTGTGGGTTTCCTATAATTAAGAACACTTTTACGAACTACGGGAGAGTATTGTGAGAGTGAAAATTGGCCATTTTTTTTTTGTGGAAATATTCGTTTTTTATTCCCTAGATACCATTCCAACAATTTCTGGAAAAAAAAATTGTGTCTGTCTGCGCGCTGTATCTCAAAAACGAATAGAGCAATTGATAAGAAACTTTGAACATACATCTTATTTGATAATCCGAAAAACTGAAAAGCTTTTGGTAAAATTTCGTACACCGGAAATGGGTGTTTACATTAAGTTTTTTTGGCTTTTCACAATATTTCTTTAAATATGAAAAATATCGCAATAACATTTAGACAAATAAAAGACAATAAAAAAATGACTTTGGAAAGTTTCACGCATCTGGTAATTGTTTTTCTATTTTTTTCACCGACTTTGAAAATGGATGATTTTAAAAAGTCCAATTGGACGATTTAAATCAAATTATCTCGAAATCTAGAAAAGGGGTGTTTCTGGATTTTTACAGAATTACGTTCTAGTATCTATTCTAAACAACTTTGGAAAGTTTCACTCATCTGGCAATTGTTTTTCTATTTTTTCACCGACTTTGAAAATAGATGATTTTAAAATATCCAATTGGACGATTTAAATCAAATTATCTCGAAATCTAGAAAAGGGGTGTTTCTGGATTTTTACAGAATTACGTTCTAGTATGTATTCTAAACAACTTTGGAAAGTTTCACGCATCTGATAATTGTTTTTCTATTTTTTCACCGACTTTGAAAATGGATGATTTTAAAATGTCCACTTGGACGATTTAAATCAAATTATCTCGAAATCTAGAAAAGGGGTGTTTCTGGATTTTTACAGAATTACGTTCTAGTATGTATTCTAAACAACTTTGGAAAGTTTCACGCATCTGATAATTGTTTTTCTATTTTTTCACCGACTTTGAAAATGTATGATTTTAAAATGTCCAATTGGACGATTTAAATCAAATTATCTTGAAATCTAGAATAGGGGTGTTTCTGGATTTTTACAGAATTACGTTCTAGTATGTATTCTTAACAACTTTGGAAAGTTTCACGCATCTGGCAATTGTTTTTCTATTTTTTCACCGACTTTGAAAATGGATGATTTTAAAATGTCAGAGCTTAAATTGATTAAATATCTTTGTTTTATTGCCAAAGAGCATAAATTAAAAAAAAAACATGAACTATTAGTAACACGTTTCGAAATTTTTTCAGCTGAAAACCCCGGTGCGTGAGACCGGCGTCACCATTACATTTGCGTCACGAATGGCGGGTTGGTACCATCAAGGTAAGTGTATAAAATGTATTGATATTTGGTTTCGACAAGTTTTACCAGTTAGCTGTGTGACGAGTATACTCGTCATGAGCAATTGGCGATATTTTATGTCATTGTCATATTGTCGTTTTTTTCATGACGAATATACTCGTCAAAAACAGGTAGCAAATGACCAGAAATATTTTGTGTTTATGTCGAGGTGTTCGTTACAACACAAAATATTGCCATTTTTTATGACTAGCATACCCGTCAAGCACAGCTAACTGGTTAAAAAAAATTCTTTAACATAATTTGTAACTGCTGTTTTTTTTGGGCCTTTGGATCAAAGGTGCCCCTGGGCTGTAGTTCATTCAGCCCCATTGAAAATCGAGGGCCTGACTAAAGTCACAAAATAATCCGATCACGATCAAACTGTATCACAATTAATAATCGTTATTAGTCGCTATTAGCTTATAGTAGATAACAGGATCGTTTGTGATGTGATTACAAGGTGATCAAGATGCAAAAATAAACTCATTCCCGGCAAGGTCGCGACAGTTCCTTCTGCATTTTGACAGTCCCACACAACACATTGGCTTTAACGGTACTGACTGATTTATTCGCGTTACCGACATTCGTGCATTTACATATCAAAACACTATTTGCTAAGAATTAACATTTTAGCGTCGTTTACGAATTTTTTCATCGCTTTGAATTTTTTTTTTCGTGCAACTCTGCAACCATCCTACATGTGTCATAAAATATAAGTGACATGTCCACGCAACGTTATCAATTATTTATTTATAGATTCCATTTGGTTCGGCAGCGACAACAACATAAATTTCCGCGGTGTAAAAATGTATACGAATTGGACAAATTAAGAAATAATGCGGAGGCTAGGAAATAAATTACATTCGGCAACCGTTGTAAATAAATGAGAATAAATGCACAATTAATTTACATAAATTTTAATTTTCAATCTGTTGATAAATTCATTCATAAAGTAAAATGGTTTTAATTTTTATAATTTTAATTATAATAAGGTTATTCCCAATTTGTTTTACCTTCTCAAGAAGTCATATTGTAGCGAAATATACCGTGATCTGATATATCCGCACAGGAAGAATACTCACGCGCACAGAAAAGTGCGCATAGCGACAACTCGGCACACGAAAACTCCTCACGCGGAAATCTCCGCACACAGAAAATAACGCACAGTGATAATTGCGCACACGAAAATTACTCGCACTGAAAAATGCTCACACGGAAAATTACTCACTTTTATCAATCCTCTCAGGGTGCGCACAAAAAATATTACATTTCACATTAATTTAAAAGCAACAATGCACAGTGTTTTTAAGTAGAAATGTGAAACATGAACTTATTTTACGTTTCTTTATTGTATGTAAAAATAAATCTTGGAACCAGTGGTCAACAAAAGTTGGCAAACGTAAATACTTGTTTACTTTACATACTCCACTTTTACTTAGATATAAAATTACTACAAATATAAAAAAAATGTATGAAATTTTATTAGTGGACCCCACTCACAAAAACTTAAAAATTTGATTTGTGTTCATATATGCCTAAAACAAAGTTGTTTAATAGGCCGTGAGTTAATCACTGACATCCTTCATTTTTTAAATCTGCATAGTTTGTCGCACACCATATATTGTGAACTATATCGTCAACACAAATTATAAATATTAGTGGGCCAAAATTTGATCCCTGTATCGAAATATTAATATAACTTTTTTTTTGAGTTTACCAAAAACTGTTTCAAATCAAATCGGTTGGGTTAGAAGCGTTTTATACAAATATCACATTGAATTTCTCCTACGTCATCACGTAGAAATGCAATGATACATTTTTAAATGGTAACCTATAGTTTTTTTTTCATTTTTGAAATCAGATATTTTCGAACAACTTATAAAGAATGAGCTTTTTTCGAAATCCCACTAATTGTTGAGAAAAAATCAATAAATTTGCAAAATACCTTACTGAAAAAAATAAATAAAAACAATTTACCAAACTGCAAAAATCTTCAAATACTTAGCCAGCTGCTCAAAAAATTAAAACAAATATCTTCAGAAATCCATACCTCCATTGAAAATGGTTGAATTTTCAAGCCCCAAATTGATTTTGAATAAGAGACACTTCGGCCGCTGAGGATATTTTTTTATGGAATTTTTTCTGACCGTTTTATTTTTTTTTTCTGCGGTGTTTTTATTCAAGTGCTCAAAAAAATAAAAATAAGATTTTCAAAAATCCATATCTCCATTAAAAATTGTTGAATTTATAAAAACCGAATTGATTTTGAATTAGGGATACTTCGAGCATTGAGGATATTTTTTGTAGAATTTTGTCTTAGCGTTTTATATTTTTTCTGCTATGTTTTTATTCAAGTGCTCAAAAAATAAAACTAAAATTTTCAAAAATCCATATCTTCATTTAAAATTGTTGAATGTACAAAAACCAAATTAATTTTGTATTAGCCATATTTCGGCCATTGAGGATGATTTTTTACAGAATTTTGTATTCGCGTTTTATTTTTTTCTGCGAAGTTTTCATTCAGGTGCTCCAAAAATTAAAACGAAAATCTTCAAAAATCCATTTATCTATTGAAAATTCTTGGATTTACAAAAATCAAATTCATTTTGAATAAGGGATACTTCGAGCATTGAGGATATTTTTTATGGAATTTTGTCTTCACGTTTTATATTTTTTCTGCCATGTTTTCATTCAAGTGCTCAAAAAAATAAAATTAAATTTTCAAAAATCCATATCTTCATTAAAAATTGTTGAATTTACAAAAACCAAATTAATTTTGAATAAACGATACTTTGTCCAATAAGGATATCTTTTTACGGAATTTTGTCTTCGCGTTTTATATTTTTTCTGCGATGTTTTCATTCAAATGCTCAAAAAAACAAAACCAAAATTTTCAAAAATCGATATCTCCATTAAAAATTGTTGAATTTACAAAAACCAAATTAATTTTGTATTAGCCATACTTCGGCCACTGAGAATGATTTTTTACGGAATTTTGTCTTCGCGTTTTATATTTTTTCTGCCATGTTTTCATTCATCTGCTCAAGAAAATAAAACTAAAATTTTTAAAAATCCATATCTCCATTAAAAATTGTTGAATTTACAAAAAACGAATTGATTTTGCATTAGAAATACTTCGAGCATTGAGGATATTTTTTATAGAATTTTGTCTTCTCGTTTTATATTTTTTCTGCCATGTTTTTATTCAAGTGCTCAAAAAAATAAAACTATAATTTTCAAAAATCCATATCTCCATTAAAAATTGTGGAATTTACAAAAACCGAATTGATTTTGAATTAGGGATACTTCGAACATTGAGGATATTTTTTTATGGAATTTTGTCTTCTCGTTTTATATTTTTTCTGCCATGTTTTTATTCAAGTGCTCAAAAAAATAAAACTAAAATTTTCAAAAATCCACATCTCTATTGAAAATTGTTGGATTTACAAAAACCGAATTGATTTTGAATTTGGGATACGTCGACTATTGAGGATATTTTTTATAAAAAAATTTCTACGCGTTTTATATTTTTTCTGCGATGTTTTCATTGAAGTGCTCAAAAAATTAAAAAGAAAATCTTCAAAAATCCATATCTCCATTAAAAATTGTGGAATTTACAAAAACCGAATTTATTTTGAATTAGAAAAACTTCGAGCATTGAGGATATTTTTTATGGAATTTTGTCTTCACGTTTTATATTTTTTCTGCCATGTTTTCATTCAAGTGTTCAAAAAAATAAAACTAAAATTTTCAAAAATTCATATCTTCATTAAAAATTGTTGAATTTAAAAAAAACCAAATTAATTTTGAATAAGCGATACTTGGACCATTGAGGATATATTTTAAAGAGAAATTAAAACGAAAATCTTTAAAAATCCATATCTCTATTGAAATTGTTGGATTTACAAAAACCGAATTGATTTTGGATTTGGGATACTTCGGCCATTTTTATTTTAATGGAATTTTGTCTACGCGTTTTATATTTTTTCTGCGATGTTTTTATTCAAGTGCTCAAAAAATAAAACTAAAATTTTCAAGAATCCATATCTTTATTGAAAATTGTTGGAATTTACAAAAACCGAATTGATTTTTAATTTGGGATACTTCGACCATTGAGCATAATTTTTATGGAATTTTGTCTGCGCGTTTTATTTTTTTTCTGTGATGTTTTCATTAAGTGCTCAAAAAAATAAAACCTACATTTTCAAAAATTCATATCTAAATTAGAAATTGTTGAATTTACAAAAACCAAATTAATTTTGAATAAGCGATACGTGGACCATTGAAGATATTGTTTTAAGGAATTTTTTCTACGCGTTTTATATTTTTTCTGCGATGTTTCCATTCATATCTCTATTAAAAATTGTTGAATTTACAAAAAACAAATTAATTTTGTATTAGCCATACTTCGGCCGCTGAGGATAATTTTTTTCGGAATTTTGTCTTCGCGTTTTATATTTTTTCTACCATGTTTTTATTCAAGTGCTCAAAAAATTGAAACCAAAATATTTAAAAATCCATATCTCCTTTAAAAATTGTGGAATTTACAAAAACCGAATTGATTTTGAATTAGGGATACTTCGAGCATTAAGGATATTTTTTATGGAATTTTGTCTTCGCGATTTATATTTTTTCTGCCTTGATTTTATTTAAGTGATCAAAAAAATAAAAATAAAATTTTCAAAAATCCATATCTCCACTAAAAATTGTTGAATTTAGAAAAACCAAATTAATTTTGAATAAACGATACTTCGACCAATGAGGATATTTTATTACGGAATTTTGTCTTCGCGTTTTATATTTTCTCTGCGATGTTTTCATTCAAGTGTTCAAAAAAATAAAACTAAAATTTTAAAAAATTCATATCTCTATTAAAAATTGTTGAATTTACAAAAACCAAATTGATTTTAAATAAGCGATACTTCGACACCATTGAGGATAATTTTCATGGAATTTTGTCTGTGCGTTTTATTTTTTTTCTGCGAAGTTTTCATTCAGGTGCTCAAAAAATTAAAACTATAATTTTCAAAAATCCATATCTCTATTGGTTAATGATTTTATTTCAAAAGAATCCTTTGATAACAGAGCAAATAATCTTTCAAAAGATAAAGTTAAAGTTTCAGTATTTGTGTACTACATCATTTTTCAAGTAAATTTTCTTTGTGAGAAGTTCAGATTTCCATTGAAAAAAATAAGAAGCAAATTTTGTTTTCATATAAATAACGTCATTACTCGGTTGGGTCATAAAACCAGATATATTGCGTGGAATGCGGGTCTCTTTAAAGAAATAGCCAAATTAAAAATAATTGACGCGTCTCCGCTCTATTGAAGAAGAATTTATACGGTAGCGAGAAACGGTAGCTGATTAATTTCTTTAATATAATTGTATCGCAATTCGCCCGAAGCGCTCGAAATTCCGCCATCCAATTTTGATCTATAAACATTCCCGGTGGTAGTATTTATTTTGATTTTTTTTTCCTCTTCCGTATCTGTGCCTGTCGGCTGTCAGTGAGGTTCTCCTTTGCCGTTGTTGCGGGGAGTCCTTGGTCTGTCTTCGATTAACTGTGTTACTGAGGCGCACCGCGGGCTATCTCTTTTTCTTTTCTTGGATACGCTCAGAAAATCGTGATTTATATTACTTGTCATCGGCATCTAGCTGTTACACAAAGATTATTATCGTCGAAACGGCGGACAAAGAGTGCAAAATGTGCACCCATTGAGATGTTGCTCGCGATTTATTGATATTAGCATGGACACGGTTATCTTCATCAGTTGAGACCTAGGATGTGAAGACCCTAAAATGAAGGGTTCTTAAAAATGATTGTGGTACTGCCGCAGATTTAATATTTTCTGCTGGAGAACCAAACGATCAAATAATCGATAAATTGTTAAATTTTTCCATTGCTTCTATCGAATACAAGTTTTGTCCAGGAAGCAATAATTAGAATTCCAATATGTGATTACAACTATATTTTCTTAACTACCAGCTCTATACACCATCATTTCATCTTAATTTCCATTCATGTTTAAGAATCCGATCATGCACCGCGTAAACTGTACTTACCAGCCGGGAATTTTGATTTACATTGCACCCGACCGTAATTACGGAAACATGAACGGAAAATTAGCATTTAATAATGCTAATATCGGTATTTATCAGCGGGCATCATCGTCTCTCTTCCTACCGTAATGACCGCAAATGATCAGCAGGATCGGAGATCTTCTTCGCGCGCGCAATAAGACGACGCGAAGAAAGGAACTCCTTTCATGTCACCGACATTAACTGAATTGACTTTACATAATATTATTAACTTGTTTGCAATTATTTGTGTGCCCGCACAATGGCTGAAAAGGCGCAATTGAATTTCGTTCTAATTCCACGATGACTCCGCTGTAAAAGCATAGCATGCATATTGCATGTTTCGTTATTATGAAACCCCCTTCAAGCATTGACTATTGTTGCCAAACCGCACCTTTTATCAAGCTGTGCAAAATAATGCAATTTTTCCACGACTGGTCCACTCTTGCGATATTAAATATCAGTTAGAGACGTTGCATTTGTGACGATGTTAACATTTCAATTAGAATAGGAAATCATTTTGTCATTACAAAGGATTAAGTCTGCATCAACATTCTACGGTATTATTAGCCGATAGAGTGGGTTACGTAAAGTTTAATAAATCAAATGAAAAGCACGGCTTCGCAAAATTTTATGTACGAAATTAAATAATTTTATCAAAAAAGCTTCTCATTTAGGTCTACATTAAATTTTCTGATGAGAATTTTTGGAAGAATATCGTCACGAATAGATTATCCGCCCGATATGTAAATGCTAATTACTATCGTCAATATGAAATTGGCGAAACTATAGATCTCAATGATGCAACGATTCACAATATGAATGGTGGCTTAACGTGCAATATGACTTATTAAACCAAATAAACAGTTATGTGTATTCTTGTCTGGAAATAATTTTCGAAATCTCTCCTCGCGTTCATGAATTGAATTTGCCAAATTAGGTCATCCGTTCAAGAGTTTCTAAATTTTAGAATATTTCAATGTGAACGCAGATAAAATTAAAAAAAAAATTGCAGTAAATTCATCGACGCGAAAAAAATATAAAAACAATTGCCATCGACTTAACTTTCCAAAACAACTGACAACACATGTAATTCTACATTTCCGTAAAAACTACGAATGCGTTGTTTCTAAATTTTAGAATATGTTAAGGTGAACGGAGATGAAATTAAAAAAAAAATTGCAGTAAATTCGTCAACGCGAAAAAAGTATAAAAACAATTGCCATCGACTTGAAACTTTCCAAAACAATTGACAACACATGTGATTCTATATTTCCGTAAAAATTACGAATGCGTTGTTTCTAAATTTTAGAATATTTCAATGTGAACGGAAATGAAATTTAAAAAAAATTGCAGTAAATTCGTCGACGCGAAAAAAAATATAAAAACAATTGCCATCCACTTGAAACTTTCCAAAACAACTGACAACACATGTAATTCTATATTTCCGTAAAAATTACGAATGCGTTGTTTCTAAATTTTAGAATATTTCAATGTGAACGGAGATAAAATTTAGAAAAAAATTGCAGTAAATTCGTCGACGCGAAAAAAAATATAAAAACAATTGCCATCCACTTGAAACTTTCCAAAACAATTGACAACACATGTGATTCTATATTTCCGTAAAAATTACGAATGCGTTGTTTCTAAATTTTAGAATATTTCAATGTGAACGGAGATAAAATTTAGAAAAAAATTGCAGTAAATTCGTCGACGCGAAAAAAATATAAAAACAATTGCCATCCACTTGAAATCACTCAATATTAATTCAAGAGTGATTTGGTAACAAATTCCAATACATTCCATCGATTGCTTTTGCGATTTTTCGTGTAAATTTATGAAAAATTAGAATCATTTTTTGTTGACGAGAAAAAAATATAAAAACAGCTGTAAAATACCTTAAACTTTCTAAATTTATTTAAAATATAATAATCTTAAAAACCCAAAAAACTCCATCACAGGTTTTCAAGATAACCTACCGAGAACAGCGCTTCAGATTTTTTTTTAATTTGCACGAGTGAAAAAAAATATATAAAAACGACTGCAACACACTTGAAATTTTTCAAATTTACTCAAAATACACTAATCGTAACAATCCTCAAAAAAACTCAAAAATCCCAATCACTGGTTTTTAAGATTTTTGGTTTCACTTCAAAAAAAAATATAAAGACGAGTGCAACACACTTGAAACTCTCCAAATTTACTCAAAATACATTATTAATAATAATCCTCTAAAAAACCCATAATACCCCATCACAAGTTTTCGAGATAACCGACGAGAACAGCTCTTAAGATTTTCAAGTTTGACTTCTTCGGAGTGAAAAAAATATAAAAACAACTGTAACATACTTGAAATTTTTCAAATCTACTCAAAATACATTAATAATAATAATCCTCTAAAAAAACCCATAATACCCCATCAGGATTTTTCAAAATAACCGACCTTGAACAGCCCTTAAGATTTTTTAAGTTTCACTTCTTCGAAGTGAAAAAAAATATATAAAAACAACTGTAACACACTCGAAACTTTTTAAATTTACTCAAAATTCATTTATTATAACAATCTTTTAAAAAACCCATAAAACCCCATCACAAGTTTTCAAGATAACCGACCAAGAACAGCTCTTAAAATTTTTTAAGGTTCACTTCTTCTGATTGGAAAAAATATATAAAAACAACTGTAACACACTTGAAACGTTTCATATTTACTCAAAATACGTTAATCTTAATAAACGTCCAAAAAACTCAAAATACCCACTGGTTTTCAAGATAACAACACAAAACACAATTCTGGAAGAATTTTTCAAATCTGCTAATTTGTTCAAATGAATGCATTGCCATTTTTCTTGTCTCGTGAAACTTTCGCAGGCATCGTTTTAACATTTAAAATGACAAATCAGTGTTTTTAGAATTAATAAAAAAAAATCTTGCTTTGTTTGAAATTAAAGGTAGTGCCTCCTTGGCTCTACATAACGAGCCGCCCCTGCTTGCATGTATTTATCCTGGTGTAGGATTTATATTCACAACCACAGAGCTTGCTTTAATAATACTAATCAATTTACCTAAACATATATTCACCAAGAGTATATTTTAAAAAAGTCAGTTTGTAATGAATTATCATTTCTGCTTGCCTGAACTATCATTTAGTGTTACTTCAATAATTTATCGGTGTCAAGGTTAATACCTAAAATTACTCTTTGAACCTATAAATCATTTATTTTCCGATGAATGATTCCCGTAACGGTTATCGAAAGTCCTTGAGCCGTCGATTAAAATGTATCATCTTATTAACAATATTGAAAGATTTTTCAAAACCGATCCATTAGTTTATTACATTCTATTTACCGTTTCTATTTATAAATAGCATTCTTGAACGTTTGCAATTACGCGTACAGATAATAAATTAACTTTTTTGGCTTCGCAATTTATCATTTAAAATGGTAAAATTTATATTTAAACAAATATTATTTATTCACTTTTTCACGTGACTGACCGAAAATTGTCAAGTCGTTTAGATGTATTATGCAAATTAATAATTTCTTTATTTTAATGCAAATATGTACTTGAACTTTAAATCCTCGTGCCGTTGCTGTAAAACGTATTTAATTACCAAATATCTGAATTGTATTAATAATTGAATATTAATTATTGTTACGCCAGATAAATAATTAAAATTGTCAATTCGTTACAGTCGGGAATATTTTTAATAATAGTTAATTGAACTTACTTTCATAATAAACGACTCTAAAATTATGATTAAATTACGAGGACTTACATCATATAGACATTAATTTCCAAACGCCTTCGGAGAGATGATTAAGGAGGGAAATACCGCATTAAATAATAAACTCACGATTTTTATATTATCCAGAATTTCACTTTATTATTTTATTTTCGGGCTTTATGGGCCATAAATTCATTTTTTATGCGCGCTTTGCACCGCAAATGATGACGTGATTAGTTGATTTGATTCGCGGATCTCTATTGCTTTGTATAAAATGTAAAGTAAAGTTTCGGTCGTAAAATTTCTTTTAATGGGTCATGCTCGGATGTAATTTCGGCAATTTCGGTTAAATCGTGATGCGGTTTTAAAATTATATCACTTTTGCTATAAATATTTCCCACAATTATTTGATTAATGAGGCGCACGATTGGTCTTTAATAAAATTTTATCTGGTATTGGATAATAGTATTGATTTGATAATAGTAATTGTATACATACTGGGTGGTCAGCTTTAAAATCTAGAACATAGCATTTTGTCTGTTTGTTCCTCGTTACTAAAGGTGCGTATCCACCGGCGCTCGTGAACAGCTCGCGATCACCCAATAACCTGTTCGCCCTATGTTGTCGGGCTGTGCGCGAACAGCTCGCATAACATTAACACACTCATGTCTCTAAAATTCATTAATAATTCGAAAATATGTTTTTCATAGATTTTCTGGAACATTTTAATGTGCATGCTGTCGAATTTTTTTTAATTTAAAAAATAATCCTTGACGGAATTATATATTTTTCTTCGAAACGTTCCTCGCACTTATGACTTTCAAACAAGTTATTATTCCGAAAACACGTCTCCTTTATATTTTCTAGAATTTCAACTCAAACATTTTAGAAGTTGCAAAATGCACATTCTGTTGATTTTTTTAAAATTTTGAGAATAATCCTTGACAGAATTTTATATTTGTTTCTTGTAAACGTTCCTCACACTCACGGCTTTAAAACACGCTATCAATCCAAATATACTCTTTTATAGATTTTCTGGAATTTCAACTCGAACATTTTAGAAGTTGCAAAATGCACATTCTGTTGATTTTTTTTTAAATTTTGAGAATAATCCTTGACAGAATTTTATATTTTTTCTTGTAAACATTCCTCACACTCACGGCTTTAAAACACGCTATAAATCCAAATATACTCTTTTATTTTCTGGAATTTCAACTCAAACAATTCAGAAGTGGCAAAATGCATATTTTATCGAATATTTTTAAATTTTGAGAATAATCCTGGACAGAATTTTATAATTTCTTCTTTTAAACGTTATATACTGTGAAAAATAGGTGTTATTTAAATTATGTTAATTATAGTATAGAACATGACAGTTCAATTTAAACGATTATAAAATCAAAACCATTTTTTTTTCATTGCATAAAATATAACGGCGCAAACTGACTATTATTTATGTATACATTTTAAAAATCCGGATAGATAATGAAGAATTTAAACGGATATATGACCCTTTCAAGCGAACACAATGTAGAAATTAGCGAGAACATACCAAGTACAAGATAAAATCTAGCGAGGTAGAAATTTTTCTCGAGATCCTGCATGATAAGACCTCACATGCTTTAACATTTCCTGAATATGTTCCAATGTCAATTAGTGCTTCATACGTTGCAACGTATGCTTTGCTATCACAATCATCTATTCAATTCCATCTCGAGATGATTCGCGATATTAATTTCGCATACCGGCGAAATTACTTGCTAATTGACACCATTATGCAGATTGACATTCATTGATGGTATCATTTGTATGCAATGTATATTAATATTAAATATTCAAAATAGAATACATTTTAATAGTGAACCTAAAGATCAAAAAGTCAGCTAATTGCATTATCACAGTTGTGGAAACATTCTTAGTAATTTAATAGGCTATAGTTTTGCACCTTTCTCAAACGTTTGGAAGTGGGAAGAATAAATATGTGGCCTTTTAATTGCATTCTTACATCTTTACAACTTTCTGTAGATTTTTCTATAAAACGACTATGTATATTTCGGTTCGGTGATATATCAGCACAGAAATATTTCATCGGTTATGTATTGTTCATTTTTAAATGAAATAGACACCCACAAACACCTATGCCCTCGCCGGGATTCGAACCCGGGACCCTCCGCATTAGTACTGGCGCGCTAACGCACGCGGCTAGTGGGCCGGCCACAGAAAGATTGATCACGTGAAAATGGGCACAGAAAAGTGCGCACAGTGAAAACTCCACACACGGAAAACTTCGCACACAGAAAATAATAATTGCGTACACGAAAATTGCTCACACGGAAAATTACTCACTTTTATCAATCCTCGCAGGGTGGCCACTAGGGCTGTGCAAACTAATCGATTAATCGATTATTTAATTATTTTAATCAAACAATCTTTTACTTTTTAAATATATAGCAATAATGTTTTTATGCGTATAATTTTTGTTTATGAATATATGTAGTCATGTATCTAAAACTTGATTTTTTTTCTCTTTGTGACCAGTTAAATATGCCTTTTTAACATGTAAAATGTGTGACTGTTAAAGTTTGCCATTTTTAACAGGAGAAATTCTCATTGGTAAAACATGCCATTTTAACACGTAAAACATGCCAATTCCTATAGCTAGATGGATATGTTATTTTAGCAGGTGAAATATACCTTTTTAACATCTGCCACTTTTGGAGGGGCCGCGGTGGTCTAGTGGGCAGAGGTCCGGCCTCTAGACCCCGTTGGTGCGGGTTCGAGTCCCGTCCGTGCGGTTACTTTTTCAACACGAAACTAGGCCGTGCGGGTCCCTGGGTGTCTAGTGTTTGTCCTCATTTCACTTAAATAAATTATTTAATACTGTACTAAGCCAATTCCCTATCATCCTCAATTCCCTAACCCGAACTCCTGTCAATCATCTTTCCTTTAAAAAAAAAATGCCACTTTTGGCCTGCAAAATATGCCACTTTCGACTATTAAACTATGCCGGCTTTGATTGGTAAAACATGCCATTTTTGACGGTTAAAATATGCCACTTTAATTTTTTAAATATGCCACTTTTGACTTTTAAGGGGTATTTTTAGCCCGAAGCTAATTTTCAGCTGATGAAAAATGGTGGAACAATTTTTTTTTTCAGGAAAACAATTACTCTACGCGCTTTTTCGCATGATTAAGAACCGTCATGAATTTTTTCAGATTTGACCCAACATTTTTCGTCTTTATGGAAAAATGGGCGAAAATCATGAAATGGTCAAATGACTTGTAATGTATATCAAAACGTTCACAAAATAACGGGGTATACGTGGTTAAATTTTCAGCCGAATTGTACTAACAGTGTTTTAGTTTCGCGCTCTCAAAATGGACACTCGTGAATTGGCCAGAAATTTCGGTCAATTTTGGTATTTTTTCAGCGCTGACTTACGAGACAGTTATGGATGATTGACACAAATTTATAGCTGCATTCTTCTAGAATACCCCGTTTTAACTTTTAAAATAAGCCACTATTGACTGTTAAAATATGCCACTTTTGACAGTTAAAATGTGCCAATTTTGACTGGTAAAATATGCAATTTTCAACAGTCAAACTATGTCAGTTTTAACTGGCAAAATATGCCGTTTTTGACTGTTAAAATATGCTACTTTTGTCTGATAAAAGATGCCATTTTTGACAGTTATAATATGCTAATTTTGACAGTTAAAATGTGCCAATTTTGACTGGTAAAATATGCCATTTTTGTCGGTTAAAATTTGGTACTCTTGTCTGGTAAAACATGCCATTTTTGACAGGTCATATATGCCACTTTTGACAGTTAAAATGTGCCAATTTTGACTGGTAAAATATGCCATTTTGCACACTTAAAATATGCCACTTTTGACAGTTAAAATGTACCAATTTTGACTGGTAAAATATGCCATTTTTGTCGGTCAAAATTGGGTACTTTTGTCCGAAAACATGCCATTTTTGACAGTTAAAATGTGACAATTTTGACTGGTAAAATATGCTACTTTTGACAGTTAACATGTACCAATTTTGACTGGTAAAATATGCCATTTTGCACAGTTAAACTGTGTCAGTTTTAACTGGTAAAATATGCCATTTTAGACAGTTAAAATTTGGTACTCTTGTCTGGTAAAATATACCATTTATGACAGTTAAAATATGCCACTTTTGATAGTTAAAATGTGCCAATTTTGGCTTGTAAAATATGCCATTTTTGACAGTTTAAATATGCCACTTTTGACAGTTAAAATGTACCAACTTTAGACTAGTAAAATATGCCATTTTGTTGGTTAAAATTTGGTACTTTTGTCTGGTAAAACATGCTATTTTTGATTGTTAAAATATGCCACTTTTGACAGTTAAAATGTATCATTTTTGACGGTTAAAATATGCCACCTTTGACAGTTAAAATGCGCCAATTTTGACTGGTAAAATATGCCATTTTTGTCGGTTAAAATTTGGTACTCTTGTCTGGTAAAATATGCCATTTTTGACGGTTAAATTATGCCACTTTTGACAGTTAAAATGCGCCAATTTTGACTGGTAAAATATGCCATTTTTGTCGGTTAAAATTTGGTACTCTTGTCTGGTAAAATATGCCATTTTTGACAGTTAAAATATGCCACTTTTGACAATTAAAATGTATTAATTTTGACTTGTAAAATATGCCACTTTTTACAATTAAAATGCGCCAATTTTGACTGGTAAAATATGCCATTTTCCTCAGTTAAACTATGTCAGTTTTAACTGGTAAAATATGCCATTTTGGACAGTTAACATTTGGTACTCTTGTCTGGTAAAACATGCCATTTTTGACGGTTAAAATATGCCACTTTTGACAGTTAACATGCGCCAATTTTGACTGGTAAAATATGCCATTTTTGTCGGTTAAAATATGTCACTTTTGACAGTTAAAATGTATCAATTTTGACTGGGAAAATATGCCATTTTTGTCGGTTAAAATATGGTACTTTTGTCCGATAAAACATGCCATTTTTGACAGTTAAAATGTGCTAATTTTGACTGGTAAAATATGCCATTTTTGACAGTTAAAATTTGGTACTTTTGCCTAGTAAAACATGCTATTTTTGACAGTTAAAATATGCCAGTTTTGACAGTTAAAATGTACCAATTTTGACAGTTAAAATATGCCACTTTTGACAGTTAAAATGTACCAATTTTGACTGGTAAAATATGCCATTTTTTACAGTTAAACTTTGGTACTCTTGTCTGGTAAAATATGCCATTTTTGACAGTTACAATATGCCACTTTTGATAGTTAAAATGTGCCAATTTTGGCTGGTAAAATATGCCATTTTTGACAGTTAAAATATGACACTTTTGACAGCTAAAATATACCAATTTTGACTGGTAAAATGTGCCATTTTTGCCCGTTAAAATTTGGTACTTTTGTCTGCTAAAATATGCCATTTTTGACAGTTAAAATATGTCAGTTTTGAACCGGTAAAATATGCCGTTTTTGACTGTTAAAATATGCTACTTTTGTTTGGTAAAATTGCCATTTTGGACAGTTCCAGTTTTTACTAGTAAAATATGCCAATTTTGACTGATAAAATATGTCATTTTGACGGTTATAATATGCCAGTTTTCACTAGTAAAATATGCCACATTAACTCTTTAAATATGCCATTATAACTAGGGCTGTGGAAAATAATCGATACACAATCGATTAATCGGTTGTATAATTATTACTCGGAAAATAATCAATGAATCGATTATTTGATTAATTCGTCATTTGATTATTTGATTAATCGATATCATCGATTATTCAAATACTCGATTATCAATACTCGATTATTCATTTCCATAATCGAACACCCCCAGTGGCCACAACAAATATTTTTGCTGTATTTATACATTTCACATATAATGTACTGTGTTTTTTAAAGTAAAAATATGCAATGTTTTAATTTGAATAAAAAATTTAGTCAATTTATCACAGGTATGGGGCCACGGTGGCCTAGTGGGTAGCGTTCCTGCTTGTGGGCCTCGTGGTCGTGGGTTCGAATCCCATCCGTCCGGTCACTTTTTATGAATGAAAAATGGCTGTGCGGGTCCATGGATGTTTAAGTGGTTGTCCTTTCATATCTATATATGAAGATTATTACAAACAATGGGTTGTGGCAGAATGCTAATTCCCACTATCATTCGCACTTCCTTAACCGAAGTTCCAATCAACCATCCTTCCTTAAAAAAAAAAATCACAGGTATATTAAATTTTATTTCTTTACGGTTTTATTAAGGTTTGATCATGTAAGATCTAGATTAGAATTAAAGTTTAGACACTTTTTAATATTGAAGAATTTCAGAAAATTATTTCTCAGGAACCATAATATGTAAGCGTAGTTATCACGAACGGTTTTTGTTTTAACTTTAAAAATTTCGTGAAAATCAGTTCAACCAATTTATTGTGATGTTCGTAAGCACGGACGGAGGAGCTGGCGGACTGAATTTTGGATTGATTTATTTATTAACCATAAATTAAAAAAAAAACACCCTAGACCAGTGATGGCGAACCTTTTTGAGAAGTGGGTAAAATTTTGTTCATTATTTTCTTTTACACTAGCCCATGGGTCAGTCAGTGGCACTTGGAAAAGGTGATAAATAGAGTACTAATAATTTTTAAACACCGAAAATTTGACAGTTTTTGGTTCTCATTTTAAAAGTTTAGATAATTAATAATAATATGATAATTTTTCTTATTTTTTTTTTTCATATTCTCGAGCTCCCCCGTTTGGTGTTATCACGACCCGCTGTGTCAGGGAAGTTTTGTAAATTGTTCATTTAAATTGCGAAATCCACCTTATTGTTAACCCTAACGTGTAACGCGATGTTATAAAATGTGTGCACAATATACGAAGAATTAGGAGTTATTTTGAAAATAAAATACATATTTGAAATATTCATAAAATGATACCGATAAATAATTATAAGCTTCGATTGACTATTGCCAACGTGCTTACAATAATCAATATTTATTTATGAATGATATTGTGTGGTCCGATTACATGCAAATTTGCAATTCAATGTGTTACACATTTAAACTCCTACTGTTCGATTAGTATTCACCTGTTTTATATTATAATATTATCAGAATTAAAACATAACCCACATAAAATACAAGGAAGATGATGTTTAAGCAAGAGTTGCGCGGAACATCAACGTTTTTACATACATTACATAACGACTCCGTATTCAGGAAGAGGATTTTATGATTGTAAAGTGTGATACTGGTACCATAACTTCTTCACTAGTACTCGTTTCTGGTAACGCCTTCGTAATTGATCTTAACAATCCAAATTTGCATAATTCAATGGCAAATAACCAGTGTCCCAAATTTCCTCATGAATATACATTAATACCAATTAGCCAACAGGAAATAGTCGGCAATAGTCCAACAATCAATCAACGATTTAAAACATTATTCTTATCACCAGTTCCTGCGCTTTTAATGTTAAAATCATGTAAATGTCGAAGCGAATTAATTTAGCAATAATTATTTTGGGTACACCAAAATAAAAATAAAAGAAATTAATCGCAAAACAGGATAAAACGTAATTAATTCATGTAATTAGATTGTTCGTAGTAACCTTAGAAAAATGATAATGCAAATATTACGCACGCACTGTTTACTTAGTAAGTGATTGATTCTTGAAAACAAACGATAGTGCGGATGACGGCCAACATGATTCCACGATTTATTGGTTCATTAGCGGCAAATAACGTTTGCCTAGCGATTGATTTCTTCCGCAAATTCCTAACTCGTTTAATTACTCTCGTGCACTCTTTTATATAACGGAGTACAATGCTTGAATGTTTTTGCATATTAATCAAGTTTACTATAAAAATAAACGTATATTTGCATTATTCACTTATGTAGGCAATTTCAATAAATTAATTTCCAAAGAAATTCTCAACAATAATTTTTGTTTCCCCCATTACCGATTAACTGTGGACCAGTTTCCTTCTTGATAGCACAGTATATTTGTTGATAAATAATTTTAGTAAAAGTAAACGTTAGGATCTTCCTCCTTGCAGGCATTTATCCACTAATTAATTTTTGTTTGTCCGGCCGTAGCGGCTGAACGAAGAATTCAATTTGAACGCGGATTTCAAATCTGTGCTCCTTGTGAGTTAATTAATCGGATTTAATAAAAATTGGAGTTTTAAAATTTTTGATGAAATTCTAAAAAATCATCCGTCACTTAATCCCAAAAATTGCATTTGAAATAATTTCCTAAGGAAACCACTGGTTCAATTCGGGGTTTCTATACATCACCGTGAAGGTGCCTTCAAGACCCTTCAGAAAATATACTTGCGCAACAACAAATGTCAATGTTAACAAAGAAAGCTCGAAAATGAAACAAATCGAAAAAATCAACTTTCATAATTATCATCGTAGACCTTTATGTAAATACCATTTTCATCATCAGAAGAACAAAATAAATGGATTGGAGTTAAGAAATGTCATCTAGAAAAAATTGCAAAAAAGTAAGCAAGTCACCTTGAACTTTTTGGAAAATTTTGAAAAAAGTTGTTTTTTTCAGACTTTATTCGGCCGTAGCGGGTAAACGAAGAATACAATTTGAACGCGAATTTCAAATCTGTATTCCTTGTGTGTCAATTAGTCGGATTTAATCAAAATTGTCGATTTTTTCAGACTGAACGAAGAATCCAATTTAAAAGCGATTTTCAAATCTGTGTTCCTTGTGCATCGATTAGTCGGATTTAATTAAGATTGGCGATTTAAAATTTTTTTAAGAAAACCTAAAAAATCATCTTACTTTTTCCCAAAAATTACATTTGAAATGATTTCTTGAAGAAACCACTGGTTCGATTAGGGGTTTCTATACGTCACCACTAAACATCATTTGAAGACCCTTCAGAAAATGTATTTTCGCAACAACAGATGTCACTTTAAAGCCCGTGACACGTCAGCAAGGAAAACTCGAAAATAAAAAAAAATCTAAAAAATCAACTTTCTTAATAATCATCGTAGACCTTTACGTAATACCATTTTCTTCATCAGAAGAACGAAAAAAATGACTGGGTTAAAAATTTCATCTAGAAAACATTGCAAAAGAGTTAACAAGTCACCATGAACTTTATGAAATTTTTTGAAAAAAGTCGATTTTTTCAGACTTTGTACGGCCGTAGCGGCTGAACGAAGAATACAATTTGAAGTCGATTTTCAAATCTGTGTTCCATGTGTGTCAGTTAGTCGGATTTAAATTTTTGAAGAAAACCTAAAAAACATCCCCCTTTTTCCCAAAAATTGCATTTAAAATGATTTCCTGAAGAAACCACTGGTTCGATTCGGGGTTTCTTTACATCACCATAAATATCCCTGCAAGACCCTTCAGAAAATGTATTTGCGAAACAATAAATGTCAATTTAAAACCCATGAAACGTCAGCAAAGAAAACTCGAAAATAAAAAAAAATCGAAAACATCAACTTTCTTAATAATTATCGTAGAGCTTTACGTAATGCCATTTTCTTCATCAGAAGAAAGAAAAAGGAAAATTATTGGGTTAAAAATTTCATCTTGAAAAAATTGCAAAAGTCACTATGAACTCTATGAAACATTTTGAAAAAAGTCGATTTTTTCAAACTGAACGAAGAATCCAATTTGAAGGCGATTTTCAAATCTGTGTTCCTCGTGCATCAGTTAGTCGGATTTAATTAAGATTGGCGATTTAAAATTTTTGAAGAAAACCTAAAAATCATCTTACTTTCCCCCAAAAATTGCATTTAAAATGATTTTCTGAAGAAACCACTGGTTTGATTCGGTGTTTCTATACATCACCGTGAAGGTCCCTTCAAGACCCTTCCGGAAATGTACTTGCGCAATAGCAAATGACAATTTAAAGCCCGTGACACGTCAGCAAAGAAAATTCGAAAATAAAAAAAAATCGAAAAAATCAACTTTCTTAATAATCATCGTAGACCTTTACGTAATACCATTTTGTTTCATAAGAAGAACGAAAAAAAAATGATTGGGTTAAAAATTTCATCTAGAAAAAATTGCAAAAGAGTTAACAAGTCACCATGAACTGAATTTTTAGAAAAAAGTCGACTTTTTACGGCCGTAGCGGGTGAACAAAGAATACAATTTCAACTCGGATTTCAAATCTGTGTTCGTTGTGTGTCAATTAGTCGGATTTAATTAAGATTGGCGATTTAAAATTTTTGAAGAAAACCTAAAAAAATCATCTTACTTTTTCCCAAAAATTGCATTTGAAATTATTTCCTGAAGAAACCACTGGTTCGATTTGGGGTTTCTATACGTCACCGTAAAGATCCCTTCAAGACCCTTCAGAAAATGTACTTGCGCAACAATAAATGTTAATTTGAAGCCCGTGACACGTTAGCAAAGAAAACTCGAAAATAGAAAAAAAACGAAAAAATCAACTTTCTTAATAATCATAGTACTATTTTCTTCATCAGAAGAACGAAATAAATCGACTGGCGTTAAAAAAAAATATCCAGAAAAAAGTCACTATGAACTTTATGGAAAATTTTGAAAAAAAGTTTTTATACGGCCGTAGCGGCTGAACGAAGGATGTTCTATTTCTTTATATAATACAATACAATATCTTTATTATGTTGATAACTATACAGATTATAGATACATTCGTCAGGTTAAAAAATATTAACTAAAATACTTCAATAACATGGACTCTAAAGACAAACACAAAAGCCTTTAAAAGGTTTCTTGATGCATGAACCAGAATTTCGATCGTTTTTAGTCTTATATATTTTAGTCAAGACATCTTGTTTCTTCCATTACGCCTTTTTCCTTCAATCTTGCCTTCAGATTATCCTTCTCGTTCCGCATCAAGTATCGCATGATATATAAAAGTCCAAATAACTGTTCTATATCTTGGAACCATGGACATAAGACAAAGAATTGAAAAGATCGAACAGGTCATAATATTTAAATTACTGGAAACAATCCTTAACGAAAAGTGGGACCCGGAAGAAGAAGTATAAGCAAGAAGCGAACAAGTGAAAAGAATATTTAGACCCGGAACAAGAAATATACGCAAGAAGCGAACAAGTGAGGAGAATATTTACGAAATGGAAAACCTTCTCTTTATTAATTAATCCTTAAGATTAGATGCCGCACTGTTAAAAGTCTTTACTTCTCGGTATTATTGTACTGACTCTAAAGACAAACACAAAAGCCTTTAAAATGTGAATTTACCGACGCATGCTAAAAATACGTACGAAACGAAACTGTTCTTCAAAGATTGAAGAGAGAGAGACTTACTGTCAATTGGCAGAAAAACTCTATCATGGTCGAGGTATTGGGTGTGGAACAACTTTTCCATATGGCAGGAGATAAAAGACGTTATGGTGAAGTCGTCGCCAACCTGATCAGCACAGCAAGAAGAAGATCGCGGGTGTGCAGTTTTCTTAGAAGTTCGCGACTTTTGCTTTCTCGTTGTTGGTAATATTTTCAAGTGTCATCCATGTATTGCTTCTAGAAATATATTCTCAGAATATAGATTTAATAGAAGAGGGCACTGTGCCTTACTCTTCTGCAGATCTTCAAAGCTTTTTTTTTTCACTTAGCCTGTTTGATTCCAATGGAGATGCTCGATGCTTCGGTTGTCAGAGTTTTGAAGAACTTCGATAAGTTTACCGTGTTGCACATAGTCGAAAGCCTTTTCGTAGACTATTGAGCAAAGAAATATGAGTTTTCTGTAGTTCTACTATTGACCAACATTTGCCTCAAACTGTGTGTTGCTGATTAATAATTATAATAATAATGTTGATTGGTGTTACTGTCACGTGGATCTTGATCAATTATAAATTGCTACCTTTGTGCCAAATCGTCGTAGGAACTTTGTTGTTTTTGAGTCCTGTGTAAGTAATTGAACACATTGCAATGCCCTTTTGGTCGACACAGTTTTTCCAACTCGGCACACGTTACCAAAGTTGGACGTTTTTTTGCCCTAAAACGTGTTTCTTTTGTGTTCGGGGGTTGAAGGGTTCGAATCTGAGTTTACCCCCTTAAAGTAGAGCCAAAATGGGATTTTTTCAAAATCATCAAATTTGGTTGCAAAGTCGCTGAGTTATGTGCAAAAAAAAAACTCAAAATGCACTTTTTTTCAAACACCTATAACTTGGTGCCAAATTGTCGTAGGAACTTCGTTCTTTGAATTCTGCATAGGGAATTGATCAAATTTTAACTCCTTTATGGTGGATCGAGTCGAAAAAAATTTTTCAACTCCGTAGACATCATCAAAGTTGGACATGGTTTCCAAAAAAAAAACATTTTTTTTTCACAAGGATGCTGGAGGGGGCGGAATGGGTTTTGCTTAAGTTCCCATGCACGACTTTAAAGAAGACACTTCAAAGTTCCTCGCTCTCAAAAATTCATCAAAATCGATTGAAAATACGCCGAGTTATGGCGGTTTGAAATTTCACAAATTTCAAGTGTTTCATAAAATATTTTTTACTTAATTAATCAATACCTTCTTGTACCTAATTCTATTTGTTGCGCTTATAATTCTGTTTGGACACGTGCAAACTAATTAGACGCAGCGACGCAATTAGCCGCAACACCCTGTACCTGAAATATTTGAATAAATGCTTAAATTACATCAGAACTGAGTAAACACACACATGCACACGCGAATAATGTTAAAACGTTATGGAAATCTCCGATCGCATTATGCATGATTATTATGAGTAATCGAGATACATGCATAATTAATATTTACAAATAACTCGAGCTCGCTTATCATATATTGGATCTTAGTTGCAACAGATACACACACAACTGTGGATTTTTCTCTATTCGCTCCAGATATTGAAATAAGTAGGATGAAGTGGTCGGGAGTGGGTGTCCGGCTATTTTTATTGCTCGCTGGAAAACTGAGGTCAGGCGTACCACCCGCGTGCGCAATATAAATAATGATAAAATTTATACGATCCGGTGCAATGCAAATTGCAATATTCTCACGGCTGTATTTTTATTCGCGGCTCATAATCGACTCTTGTGCAATGATCACTCTGTTTTACACTAATTATTTTACGAAGTACGAGAAATCGTGAAAAATTGTTCAAATTTTTTTTGCGGAAATATCCGTTTTGGGGTCCCTAGATGCCATTTCAACAATTTTTGGAAAAAAAATTTTGGTGTCTGTGAAATTATTTTCGCGCCCAAATTATTGTTTTCATTTCTGCGATCCTGTTACTCCTGGTCGAAATTTTTTGTGTAAAAATTTTGTTAAAAATTAATTAAAAATTCGAAATCATTTTCTCGCCCAAATTACTCTTTTCATTTCTGCGATCCTGTTTCTCCTGGTAGAAATTTTTGTGTGAAAAATTTTGTTAAAAATAAATTAAAAACGTGAAATTATTTTCTCGCCCAAATTACTCTTTTCATTTCTGCGATCCTGTTACTCCTGCTCTGTTAAAAATAAATAAAAACAGCAGCAGTGTACTAATCATTCCAATCAACCGAACTTGTATTTTTTTGTACATTACGCGTATGCAACAGCATAATTAACTCCCAGATCTTGACAGTTAAGCAATGTTCGGCTAGTTTTATAAATATGATTCACGATTTTATATTCTGTTGCAACGCCTGACATGCAAAGAATTGCAGAAGCATCACCACCAATCAAGTTTTTTTTTGGCAACGTGTTGAAAAATGTGCATTGCTAATGCAACACAAAAAAAATATAATAAATATCCATTGGCCAAGAACGCAACATGAAATTTATATTAGGTGGAAATTGATACGACGACGCTATAAAAAAATAATCAAGGTTAATCCGTTTTTAGCCTTGGTTCATTAGTAAATTTACATATAAATTATTATCTTACAATAATAAAAATGCACATCAGCGGCTAAACCAAAAATAAATGTGTATGCATCAGTGGCGGCTCGTGGAACATGTTGATGGTAGAGCCACTTATACAATATATCCCTCACCCCCCATTTTCTTTAAGAAAGAACAAACGATTTATCTTCCTAGACCAATTCTTGCTGAAACTGAAACTACAGGTAGTACACGTTTTTCTAATATTAAAATTTTGAAAAATTCACAACTCTCGAAATAATTGGCGGATTTGCAAAACTCTATTTAATTTGATAAAACGATGATTTGCAAATCTAATTTAATTTTTGTAGAATTTAGTCGACGCGTTTTATATTTTTTTAAATTTTTTTTGCTCGAGTGTTGCACAATCCAAAACCTAAAATTTTCAAAAATTCACAACTCCCGAAATAATCGGTGGATTTTAAAATACTCCACTTAGTTTGATAAAACAATGATTTCCAAATCCAATTTAATTTTTGTAGAATTTAGTCGACACGTTTTATATGTTTTTAAATTTTTTTGCTCGAGTGTTACACGATCCAAAAACTAAAATTTTCAAAAATTCACAACTCGCGAAATAATCCGTGGATTTTCAAATACTCTATTTAGTTTGATAAAACGATGATTTCCGAATACAATTTAATTTTTGTAGAATTTAGTCAACACGTTTTATATTTTTTTTTAATTTTTTGCTTTAGTATTACACAATTCGAAAACTAAAATTTTCAAAAATTCACTACTCGCGAAATAATTGGCGGATTTTTAAAAACTCTATTTAATTTGATAAAACGATGATTTGCAAATCTAATTTAATTTTTGTAGAATTTAATTGACAGGTTTTATATATTTTTCTTTTAGTATTTTGCTCGAGTATTGCACAATTCGAAAACTAAAATTTTCAAAAATTCATAACTCGGGAAATAATCGGTAGAATTTCAAATACTCTATTATTTAGATTGATAAGACTATGATTTGGAAATCCAATTTAATTTTTATAGAATTTAGTCGGCGCGTTTTATATTTTTTTAAATTTTTTGCTCGAGTATTACACAATTCGAAAACTAAAATTTTCAAAAATTCACAAGTCGCGAAGTAATTGGTGGATTTTCAAAAACTGCACTTAATTTGATAAAACAATGATTTGCAAATTTAGTTTAATTTTTGTAGAATTTAGTAGACACGTTTTATATTTTTTTTTCGAGTATTGCACAATTGGAAATCTAAAATTTTCAAAAATTCACAACTCGCGAAATAATTGGTGGATTTTCAAAAACTGCACTTAATTTCGCGAAACAATGATTTGCAAATCTAGTTTAATTTTTGTAATTTAATCGACACGTTTTATATATATTTTTTTAAATTTTTTGCTCGAGTGTTAAACAATCCAAAAACTAAAATTATCAAAAATTCACAACTCGTGAAATAATCTATAGAATTTCAAATACTCCATTTAGATTGATAAAACTATGATTTGGAAATCCAATTTCATTTTTATAGAATTTAGTCGGCGCGTTTTATATTTTTTTTTATTTTTTCCTCGAGTATTGCACAATTCGAAAACTAAAATTTTCAAAAACTGCACTTAATTTCATAAAACAATGATTTGCAAATCTAGTTTAATTTTTGTAGAATTTAGTCGACACGTTTTATATGTTTTCTATTTTTTTTCGAGTATTACACAATTCGATAACTAAAATTTTCAAAAATTCACAACCCGCAAAATAATTGGTGGATTTTCAAAAACAGCACTTAATTTTATAAAACGGTGATTTGCAAATGTATGTTAATTTTTGCAAAATTTTGTCAACACGTTTTATATATTTTTTTTATTTTTTCCTCGAGTATTACACAATTCGAAAACTAAAATTTTCAAAAACTGTACTTTATTTCAATGGCGGCTCGTGAAACATGTTGATGGTAGCGCCACTTATACAATATAAATATATAGGGGAGGCAGGGAAATGACATTGAAAATTAACTAATATAAATTCAACCGATAGTGGGATAGAGCCCACCCATCCACCACAAAGCACAGCCAACAGGTCGAAGTAGTATAGCGACCACCCACCGCCCTTGGGTTTCATTTTACTTTAACGAAAATCCCACATAATTTGTCTAGTCCTTTGACAAACGTTTTCATCCATAGAAATTCTGGGGCGTGTTCAAAAGGTTTGAGAGTGGGATAGGGCCCACCCGCCACTCCCGGTTTCATTACAAGCTTTCCACAAACACTCTTTCTTTATGCTTTTGAAATTATTACATCTCTCGTCACCTGACTAAGAAATTTGGTTTATTAAACAATGTTTTCTAGGTTAGGTTTAAGTGGAAACAAAGGGCGGTGGGTGGGCACTATCCCACCCTTCAATCCTTAGAACACAAACGAGGGTTTTGCAAGTGTAAATTAATTGATAAGAAAATCATCTAACGGTTTTTTGATCCTTTGACAAACGTTTTCATTTATAGAAACTTTGGGGCGTGTTCAAAAGGTTGGAGGGTGGGATAGGGCCCACCCTTATTCCACAAACACTCTTTCTTTATACTTTTAAAATTACTACATCCCTCGTCACCTGACTAAGAAACTTGGTTTATCAATGTTTTCTAGGTTAGGTTTAAGTGGAAACAAGGGGTGGTGGGTGGGCACTATCCCACCCTCAAATCCTTAGAACACAAACGAGGGTTTTGCAAGTGTAAATTAATTAATAAGAAAAAAATCCAACGGTTTTTTGGAAATTTGACAAACGTTATTATTTAAAGAAACTCTTGGGCGTAAAATAAAAAACTTCTTTTTTAATTTTGAGAGCAAATGTTTGAGGCCCCCTGACATTGGTGTCGACTCCTTAAGGTTTTTGAAAATCCAGTTCATCTTCTTGGTGTTCCATCCCGGCATATTATTCATTTTCAAAAAATTGATGTCGACGCCATTAATTATTTTTTTCGAAAACGCAAAATTTTGATGAAAAAGTTAAGAGAAAACGTCATATTTCCGAAGTGTATATTTCTACAAATTCATTACAAATTTTCTACAAACACTCTTTCTTTATGCGTTTGAAACTGTTACACCTCTCGTCAGCTTACTAAGAAATTTGGTTTATCAAACAGTGTTTTCTGGGCTAGGTTTAAGTGGAAATGAAGGGCGGTGGGTGGGCACTATCCCACCCTCCAATCCTTAGAACACAAACGAGGGTTTTGCAAGTGTAAATGAATTGATAAGAAAATAATCTAACGGTTTACCGTTCAACTATCCAGTTTTTAATAAAAATGATTACGTAGCTGAACGAACACTAATTGGTTGCACATTTACTTGTATCAATATAAAGTAACCTATTACCTATACATCACGGAATGCTTCATAAGGATTATCAGTTCCTGTTGAGCAACAAACGTTTCCACACGTTCTTTTGCAATAGATTCGAATCGTGTTAAATGGATTGACTTCCAAGTGATTACAGGACCACCATAGTTTACTCCTTTATTGCACGGTCTCTGCTTAAACAAAAGCCTTGGATATTAATTTCACGCCTGACAGATAACTTAAGGATACTAAAGTGGTCTAGTCTACTTTAAATGGGCAATTATGCATATATTTTAAATGGCAAATATAAATCATAAAAGCTTAGAAAAAAATTTGATTGAGAAAAATCAAATAATTTATATGTATAACTAGATCGTTTGTAACAATTATATTAAATTATTTATTAACGGATCTTTATCTGCACCACACAACACTCGAGATATTGAATCAAATTGGGCCCCCTCTGGTCAGAAGTTCGAAGAAGTGGATTGCGCCACGGCTACTGTATAATTTTCGACGCGTTTGACACTAAATCATTTTATAATAGGTACAGGGACACTCGCGTGCGTACATTTTGTCCAAAACAAATTTTCATTTTTGGCTTCTGTTCCATTTCGTAATTACGAGGCTTGGTTGTTCGCCATCAGGTGCGTTTTACCAAAACGTAGCCGAGTTATTAATTATAGGCCTACTAGATTTATTAGCGCTAATTCGTACAATTATTTATCCGGCTTTCTTCGGCAATTTAAAACTGTTATCTCAAGTTACTCGCCGGATTAACTGTCCCGCTATCAGATATCTCGAGACGTCCGGTAAATCATTTTAAGGAGTGGATGGTACTGCTTTCATTAGATTTATACTGCAAAAAAATTGTTCAATTATACATAAATAAAATCAATTGTTCATTCAAAATGTCATATTCATGCGTAGTGAGAAGATGATTTTGCACAATTTCCATTAGAAGAAATCGTGTAATTTATAATACCCGGTATAAAATATTTCCCATTATTATCATAAACACTTGATATATTAATCTTCTTATTTATTGACAGCGAATTGCAAGATGACCATAACTTATAACGAACAGAACGATCCTTGATGTTTTTTTTTGTGTAAGAATTTCTAATAACGCTGCTAATTGTACTATCACCTATAAATTTCAATGTGAAGAATGATTAAAGGTTAATCGTTGGGAACGATGTAATAGTTTTAATACAGCACGCGCAAATTAACTACCAGTGTGCAGCAGTTTTGTTAATACACGAGAAGAACGAAGAAACGATAATATGAAGTCAATTAGTGAAGTAGTGAGCGGGAATACGTCTTTGCTTGTAATAACGGATTGATTGTGTGCACATTTAATCTTCTGTAATAAGGTAATAAGCTAATTATTATTAATCATTGAGTTTTTGTTCTTGTTGTTTTTTTCGAGTGTGAGAAATGTATTTTCTTTTTGATGGATATCACTAGCGCTGTAGCTCTACGCCCCGTGTCCTTCCATATCTTTCCTTCTACGCGCACACTTAGGGGCCCCGCACACGGACAATTGTTCAACGACTAAACTATTTAGTTGAGTTTTATACATGTTACAATTCTCCACCAACTAAACTATTTAGTCGAGGAGAAATCGTGTGGCGTGCGCCAGTGGCGGCTCGTGGAACATGTTGATGGTAAAGCCACTTTTACAGTTTATTGGATTAAAGATGGAAATGACAAATTATGCACATTAAAATCAATCTAAAGTATAGATCAATAAAAAATACGTTCTTAATTGAGGTAAAAACCTAAAATATTAGCACGAAAAGACGAAAATTCGCGGTTAAAAAAATGCAGACCAAAAATCCGAAAATTTCACAAAAAAAAAATATTTATGGGAAAAAAATTTGGAACGAAGAAATGAAAAATACAGGTCAAAGATCTAAAAAATAGGCCAAAAAAAAAAACAAAAATATTGGTCTAAGAATAAAAAATGCAAACCAAAAAATTAAAAAATCAAGGAAAACAAAAATAATTTGCCATTTTGAGCCCCCAAAATTACTCATTAACTCAAAATATGTTACCGGCCAGAAACTCGAAAATAGCAGTCAAAAAGTAACCAAAAAGTAAAAAGTAAAAAATCATAATTCAAGTTAAAAAATCTAAAATGAAGGAGAAGAAATCAAAAACTGTACTTCAAAATATCGACAAAAAAAAATTAAAAAGTCGCGTATAAAAATCAATCATTAAGATCGACCGAAAATTCGATCCTAAAAATCAAAATTGCGGATCAAAAAATCGAAAATTTAGAAGAAAATTTAGGCTAATAGAAAAATCCCGCTTTAACAATAAAAAATTAAAACAGAAAGATTGAAAATGTAAGTAACAAAATTGCCATTTTCATCACTAGGGGTGATTAGCCCCAGAAAACAAAGGAAAAAACTCAAAATTTGCTTTGTGGCGAAGGAAATTTGCACTCGACGATTTGAAAAATTGTAAAAAATGTATTGCACAAAGGATTTGCTTCAAATAAACTTCAATTATTCAAAAATAGTGTACTTTTGATTAGAGCCCTGCACGGGCCGTTTTTTTAAGGCCCGGCCCGGCCCGGCAGTGAATATTCAAAAGCCCGGCCCGGCCCGACGAAATAAAAAAAATTGTCGGCCCAGCCCGCTAGTATATATTTGAAGCTCGGCCCGGCCCGGCCCGGCCTGAAATCGTTCTTTAATTTTTTTGATAATATTTAAAATATATAATAAAATAAGTTAATTATTCTCTTTAAAAAAAAAAATTATAATCAAATTAAATAATATCGACACATTTCGAACAACTTTTCACTTTTACAATTTTCTAATTCGTATTTTTTACGGCGCGGCCCTGTATTATATATAAACACAAATTGTTTGTTCATTTATAAAACCACTATCATAATACGCACATGTTGTTCAAATTTATGTTGTATTTTTTATTTTTTGTTTGTTTATGTAATCTATTTGAATTGTTGTTAATTTCATGTAAAAGGTGTTATACCGTGAATAAACATATTATTATTATTATATTATTATTACAAATTGAGATATCGGCCCGGCCCGGCGCGATAATACAGCATTAAAGGAACGGCCCGGCCCGGCCCGGCCCGGCTCGTAGTCGGGCCGGCTCGTAGTCGGGCCGGGCCGGGCCGAGCCTTCCAGACCGGGCCGAGGCCCGGCCCGTGCAGGGCTCTACTTTTGATTTCCTGCGAAAACAACGACATGCTCTTACAGAAAACAAAGGAATAACTCAAAATTTGCTCTGTAGTGGAGGAAATTTGCACTCAATGTTTTGAAAAATTGTAAAGAATTAATCACTTGCAGAATTGGCTCTTAATTAAGGTAAAAAACTAAAATATAAGCATAAAAAAATCTAAACAGTTATCTAAAATTCGCGGGTAAAAAAATGCGGACCAAAAATACGAAAATTTCACCAAAAGAATCCAAGTTTAACCAAAACAAAGAATATTTAGAGCAAAAACTCAAATTTGGAACGGAGAAATAGAAAATACAGGTCAAAGATCTAAAATATAGGTCAAAAAAATTAAAAATACTGGTCTAAAAATTAAAAATGCAAACCAAAAAATTGAAAAATGCAAACCAAAAAATTGAAAAAATCAAGGAAAACAAAAATAATTTGCCATTTTCAACCCTCAAAATAACTCTTTAGCTCAAAATAAGTTGCTGACTAGAAACTCGAAAACCTCGCGTCCTGGAAGTCCCACAATTTTTTTTTATTGACAACTAGTGTTGTTTAAAGAAAAATTAAATTTAATCGATTTTAGTCAAAAAGTAACCAAAAGGTAAAAAAATTCGCCCATAAAAAATAATATTTCAAGTCCAAAATCTAAAATGAAGGGCAAAAAATCAAAAACTCTCAGAAAAACTTGAAAATATCGTTAAAAAATAAAAATTTTGCGTATAAAAATTAATAATTTAGGTTAAAAAAATCTAAAATGTAGGATAAAAAATTAAAAACTTCGACCAAAAATTCAAAATTCCGGACCAAAAACTCGAAAATTTTAACAAAAAAATCGAAAATTTAGAAGAAAATTATTTTCTTTAGAAATTTGTAAAGACACATCATTCAAAATTTGTGTGCCAAAATTTCAACCATCTGTTGCAATAAATGTGGAATTCCCATGTGAATTTCTAAAAAAATGCGCTTTTTTGGTCATCAAAATTTGTTCTTTAGTGCAACCATTTTTGTTGTGGTAAACTTGCTATTATTTTTGTTTGAAATTCGTAAAGACACATTATTCAAAATTAGTCTGTCAAAATGTCAACCATCTGTTGCAATAAATGTGGAATTTCCACGCAAATTTCTGAAAAATGCGCTTTTTTGGTGTATTTTTGTTGTGGTAAATTTGCGATTATCTTTGGAAATTTGTAAAAAAAAACAAATTTTAACCATCTGTTGAAATTAATGTGGAATTTCCATGCGGTGTTACAGGTGTTGTTTAACATTTTAAAAGTTTTTTAGGAATCAGTTAAAAATTCTTGCTAAGCTTGAGTCTACAGGTAGTGCCATGGCTCCGTGGCTCTATATAACGAGCCGCCCCTGGCGTGCGCACACAGTACGACGCTAACTCAATTTATGTGGAGTTTAGTAGAGTATTCATTATTATTATTAATTTATGTAATAAAAATGTTGCTTTAATATTATTAAACATGTTCAAATAAGCTAAAATATTACTGCATATGCTCGATGTAAATAAAATGTAATTGCATTTTACTAGATGTGGATAGATCTAAGCGGGCCCGCACACAGCCAATTATTAGTTGAGCGATAGTTTAGTCGAGGCCTATAATGGCATTACCGTAAATGCAAGTGCGCACACAGACCAACTATCGTCCAGCCCGATTTTTTAGTCAAAAGCAGTTGGTGAGCCCTTATGATTAAATAATCGTTCTACTATCGTACAACTGGCATAGTTCCACAGTTCCAATGGGAGTGCGCAAACGATCGATAGTTTAGTTGGTCATCGATCGTAAAAAGCCGGCGATAAGATATATAAATGCATTTTCTTAAATATTGATATGCTGACAATATCTCTTTGGATCTATCCGCATCTAGTAAAATGCAATTAAATGGTGATGATTACATTTTTCATATTTTACATATCTAAGCCCTCTTGTGAATATTTTAGTTACATCAAGCATATGTAATCATATTTTAGCTTATTTGAGCATATTTAATAATATTTAAGCAACATTTTCATTACATAAATTAATAATAATAAGTAATACTCTACTAAACTGTCTACACGCTCCGTGTCGGCGTTGTACTGTGTGGGCACGCCACACGATTTCTCCTCGACTAAATAGTTACATTGGTGGAGAATCGTAACATGTATCCAACTCAACTAAATAGTTTAGTCGTTGAACAATTGTCCGTGTGCGGGGCCCCTAAAAGGATATTGTCAGCAAATCAATATTTAAGAATATGCATCTATATATCTTATCGCGGGCTTTTTACGATCGATGACCAACTAAACTATCGATCGTGTGCGCACTCCTATTGTACCTGTGGAACTATGACAGTTGTACGATAGTAGAACGATTATTTAATTATAAGAGCTCACCAACTGCTTTCGACTAAAAAAACGGGCTGCGCGATAGTTGGTGTGTGTGCGCACTTGCATTTACGGCAATGCCATTATAGACCTCGACTAAACTATCGCTCAACTAATAATTGGCCGTGTGCGGGCCCGCTAATTCTTAACAACTTTTTGATACATTAAGCAGCAACAATATGTAAATACCTTACATATTTTTATGCAATTAAATAAGCGACCTTGAAAATAATTGAAGATCTCTGGGCATTACGCTAAACAAAACTAGTTTAATCATCTACATCGGAGTGTGAAAGTAGCGTTTATATAATTTTTAAAAGGCATGTTTTTAATTGGAAATATTTAAATGCAAAAGTAAGAATATTTAATGGAAGCCGTAATTATATGTGCATAGTTCATAAGCAAGCCGCACTTGAAAGATACAAAAAATCAATGGTTAATCTTAATTGATTGCTCTCGCTGCACATTCGATCCATGATATATGTCCAAATACTTTTTCATCATTTGCATTTTAACACAGCAGTGACACGTGTAATGTGTGTATCAGAGGACGTCCATTAATTAACAATTAAAAATGAATAAATAATGTTAATCTCCTTATAAATAGTCTTCGGTATAATTTGAATAACGGTGAGGTAACACAGTAAATTATTGAATTAGGTAGCTCGGAGATTTTCATTAAAACTAATTACGGCGTGGCACTTTTTACATATTTAGGTTAGCCGTTCATTACGGGAAGATTAATGGTTGGCGTAAATATTGATGACTCGCTCTGGGCTCGAGTTATTTTTTCTCTTTTCGAGCGATAGATCAGCACCAAAAGTGACAAATTTATTATTTAAGAGGAAATTTAACGCTGCTTGGTAATCTTGGACCGTTGGGCAGTAATGGGAATACCGTCTGTGTAATAATTTATTAAAAAAATTGACACGCCGTTCAAAATTGATTAAACTATGATCGATTGAATTCGGTGTTCATTATTGCTTTTTTTAATTTTTTGTAATGTATTGGTTGGAAAGTTTTTTGAAAGATTTATTAAATTCAGCCTATTATTTATTACACGCTAACAATTTTGTATTCACAGATCAATAAATATAAATTAATATTCCAGAAGGCGTATGTCATATTTTATACGTTTATAGTAATTTCCTACGTCCTACGTCGCTCGTGCTTTCAAACTTTTCTCTCGTAATGTACAAATCTTCATAACGTTACTTGTGTTGTAACACGGTTTATTTTATCCTATTTCATTTTTTTCTTAATTTAAAAAATGTTTAATAAAAACCGTCAAAAAAAGGAATCATGTTTGTATGTCAATATCTCCATAGCAACGAGTTGCGATACACATAACAACACTAGTGTTGTTAAAGGTGCCTTAGCGTTACTCGTTGCTAAGGAGTTATTGGCATGTTAACATTGTAATATTAAATAAAATATATTTATACCAGGCGTTACTCTACACCCGCTGACAATTTTTCAAACGCAAAGTTTGCTAATTATATAATCACATCTTCTAAATAGTTTTCGTTCATTGCCATATCCAATTTATGAAAAGAAATAAGCCTTCAATAAAAGCGATTCCAAGTAGAGATGGACGAAATTATTATTTTTTTACTCGTCGTGAAGAGTCGACTTGTAGTGACTCTTTTGAAAAATTAAAAATATGTGTGGATGAGCAAAAAATAGGTGCTCACTTTAAATTTTGCAATTTACCCTGTAACATAGTGAACAGCTACAAAAAGGTCCTTGAACTTGATTATTTTTATTGCGACTTGCTTCACATGGAAAATTTTAACGGTTGCTGTTTGCAAGATTGAGTGGTGGTTAGTCTTCTGATCTCAAAGTTTTGGACCGGTTTTGAGTACTTGTTCTCTATTCTTCGTAGCTGCTTAGTGACTTACGCAAACGAAACACATTTTGAGCAACATCTCAATCTTATAGATTTAGAAAATCTTAAAAATATTTTTGGTTTCATGAAGTTGACAACTTTTACTGACAGTTTTAAAATGACCTCTCAATTTTTTTTTTACTTAATGTTCATGGCTAAGTACGTACTGAATATAAAAAACTATAATTTTTTTAGAATTTTTTAATCAGGTGGTGCACATTTCACTCACTCAAAATCGAGTTCATAGTGCTGCCATTTTGTTTACAAGCAAGGTGCGTTAATTATCTTCTGGTATGTCTAAAATATGTTATTTCTAAGCAAATTTGAAAATTTTGAAGCAAATTCCGCGGGCGATAATTTTTTTGGAATTTTTTTAATTAGGTGGTGCACATTTCATTCACTCAAATTCGAGTTCAGAGTGCTGCCATTTTGTTTACATGCAAGGTACGTCAATAATCTTTTGGTATGTCAAAAATATGTTATTTCTAAGCAAATTTGGAAATTTTGAAGCAAATTCCGCAAGCGATAACTTTCTTAGAAATTTTGTAATTAGGAGGTGCACCTTTCACTCACTCAAATTCGAGTTCAGAGTGCTGCCATTTTTTTTACAAGCAAGGTGCGTCAATTATCTTTTGATATGTTAAAAATATATTATTTCTATGCAAATTTGGAAATTTTGAAGCAAATTCCGCGGGCGATAAATTTCTTAGAATTTTTTTAATTAGGTGGTGCACATTTTACTCACTCAAATTCGAGTTCAGAGTGCTGTAATTTTGTTTACAAGCAAGGTGCGTTAATTATCTTTTGTAATGTCAAAAATATGTTATTTCTAAGCAAATTTGGAAATTTTGAAGCAAATTCCGCCGGCGATAATTTTCTTAGAATTTTTTTAATTAGATGGTGCACATTTCCCTCACTCAAATTCCAGTTCAGAGTACTGCCACTTTGTTAACTAGCAAGCTGCGTCAATAATTTTTTGATATGTAAGATATACGTCATATCTGAGCGCATTTGAAGGTAATTCTGCGTGAGATGATATTTTCAGAATTTTTTTAATCATGAGATGTACATTTCACCCATTTAAATTCAAGTTTAGAGTACCGCCATTTTGTTTACAAGCAAGGTGCGTCAACTGTTTTTTGATATGTCAGAAATATGTCATTTTTGAGTGCATTAAAAAAATTTGAAGGTTAATGAACATGCGATAAAATTTTTAGAATTTTTTTAATCACGAGGTGCACATTTCAGTCACTCAAATTCAAGTTCAGAGTGCCGCCATTTTGTTTACAAGCAAGATGCGTCTATTATCTTGTGGTATGCCAAAAATGTTTTATTTCTAAGCAAATTTGGAAACTTTAAAGTAAATTCCCTGGACGATAATTTTTTAGAATTTTTTAATTAGGTGGTGCACATTTCACTCACTCAAATTCGAGTTCAGAGTTCTGCCATTTTGTTTGCAAGCAAGATGCGTTAATTATTTTTTGGTGTATAAGATACATGTCATTTTTCAGCGAATATTAAAATTTTGAAAATAATTCCGCGTGGAATAATATTTTTACAATTTTTTTAATCACGTGATGCACATTTCACTCACTCAAATTCATGTTCAAAGTGCCGCCATTTTGTTGCGTCAATTGTCTTCTGGTATGTCAAAAATTTGTTATTTCTAAGCATATGTGAAAATTTTGAAGTAAATCGCGCGTTCGATATTTTGTTAGATTTTTCTTAATCACGTGGTGCACATTTCACTCACTCAAGTTCCAGTTTTTTGGTTTGTCAAAAATACAGTGTGTCCACGGATGGAGTTGACGAAAGGAAAAAAAACTTTATTATTAATTTTACGGCAAAAAATTCTGCTTGTCGAAAAAATTGTTTGTAATCAAAAAAATCATGTACAGGGTGTTAATAAATTTAAAAAAAAACACAAAATGCTGGTTTAAATAAACCATAAAATATGGTCCAATGATTCTATCAAAAATAATTCCACACCATTCGTTAACTTTTTTGTAACCTTGACTTCTTCTATTGATGACGTAATTGGGATTCTCGAAAGCCCAGTGCCGACTATTTTGGGTAGATACGTGCCCGTTGGTGCAAAATGTAGATTTGTCGGTGAAACAAATTAATCTGTTTTCGATTTCGAATTTTCATTTCCTTAAAAATAACTTGTAATGTACTTTTGCTTACTTCCAGCATTCTTGCACGCTTCCCTAAAGATAATTCAGGATTATCTACAACTGATCCTAATGCTAATAATGTAGATGTGTCATCTTCATCGCAATATTTCTTCGTTTTCTTCACATTCATTACTGAGTTTCAGTGATTTTTTTAATTAATTTTCGTAGTGCTTCCTTAGACACATTTGGAAATTTTTTTTCTGAAAAAGATCAATTGCGTATTGATAAGATACATTTCCAATTCCGTAGCACTGTACTAAATAAACACGCTCTTCTTTAGTTAACATTTCTGAATTCTGTCAGACGTAACATTGACGTTTACGGAATCGGATATCTTGATTTTTTGTTAAATTCTCCAAATAATCGCATAAAATCACGAATTATTGTAAATAGTAAAAATTATCATTTTTATTTGAAAATTTGTATTTATGGTACATTTTAACTTATAAACAACTTTGTTTAATAAACATTTTGTATAAAATAAAAAATAATGGTTCTTATCTCTGGAAGCATTTTCTTGTTTTCTTAATTATTAACACCCTGTACATCTCATTTTTTTTATGACAAACAATTTTTTTCGACAAGCAGATTTTTTTGTAAAGAATGACTTTTTGCCGTAAAATTAATAATAAAGTTTTTTTTTCCTCTCGTCAACTCCATCCGTGGACACACTGTATGTTATTTATAAGCAAATTTAGAAATTTTGAAGCAAATTCCGTGGGCCAAAATTATTTTAGATTTTTTTTTACAGGTGGTTCAGTTACATTCCAGTTCAGAGTGCTGCCAATTTGTTTACTAGCAGGGTAAGTCATTATTTTTTTTTTGGAATATTAAAAATATGTTATTTCTGAGCAAATTTGGAAATTTTGATGAAAATTCCTTGGGCGATAATTTTTTTAGAATTTTTTAAATTTAGTGGTGCACATTTCACTCACTCAAATTCGAGTTCCGAGTGCTGCCATTTTGTTTACAAGCAAGATGCTTCAATTATCTTTTGACACATCAAAAATATGTTATTTCTACGCATATTTGAAAATTGTAAAGCAAATTCCGCGAGCGTAAATTGTTTTAGATTTTTTTTAATTAAGTGGTGCAGATTTCACTCACTCAAATTCCAGTTTAAAGTGCTGTAATTTTGTTTACAAGCAAGGTGCATCAGTTATCTTTTGGAATGTCAAAAATATGTAATTTCTAAGCAAATTTAGAAATTTTGAAGCAATTTCCGCAGGCGATAATTTTTTTACAATTTTTTTAATTTGGTGATGCACATTTCGCTCACTCAAATTCGAGTTCAGAGTGCTGCCATTTTGTTTACAAGCAAGATACGTCAATTATTTTTTGATAGGTAAGATATATGTCACATCTGAGCCCATTTGAAAAATATGAAGGTAATTCCGCGTGGGATGACATTTTTATATTTTTGCTGCAATTTTGTTTACAAGCAAGGTAAGTCTTTTTTTTTGGTATATTAAAAAGATGTTATTTATAAGCAAATTCGGAAATTTTGAAGCAAATTCAGCGGGCGATAATTTTTTTTAGAATTTTTTTAAGTAGGTGGTGCACATTTCACTCACTCAAATTTTAAAAATTTGAGGGTGATTCTGCGTGGGATGATATTTTTTGATATTTTTAAATCACGAGATGCACACGTCACTCTCACACAAACAAAACTAAAATTTACTAAAAGTATAAATACCGTATTAGATCTATACATATATACAGTGTATCTGCTTAAGTTCGCACCATATGGAAAAAATTTTTATTATTAATTTTACGAAAAAAAGTTATTCTTTATAAAAAGTTCGGCATGATCTTAAACTTAAAATGCAACCATCAGATATTAATTTTTTTAAGTCGTCTACGCGGTTTCTCAAAAAATATGAATTAGGCTCAAGAATAAATTACCTTTATTTTTGACAATATCGAAAATTGTTATTAAGAAAAGTTGATCAGAACTTTAACAGCGCAGCGTCGTTGGTCACTAGTTACCTTGCTTAATTTTTAAAATTAAAATTTAATTTTCGATTAAAATTCATGGCATTTTCTTTCAGAAAAATGCCCGGACACGTGTATAATTATCTTTAACGCGCATTTTTTGAGATAAAATTCAAATGTACAGGGTGTCCCAAAATCGAGATACGACTCCTAAGGTAAAATTTTCAAATGCGAACCCCCATTTTTTATTGCATTTATGGATTCTGCGTAAAATTATGAGTATTTTTCATGTAGCGTACCCCATGTTTATGTTCAGCTGTTTTCGAAGAAATGGCGTTTAAAAAAATACTACTACTATTTTTTTTCTGGTAAAAGATAACATTGGAATTAATAAGTAAAAATCATTATTTACTTAATGAAATGATTTTTCTTTATTAATTCCAATGTTTCGATGAAACCATGTTATCTTTTACTAGAAATAAAATAGTAGTAGTACTTTTTTAAACGCCATTTCTTCAAAAACAGCTGAATATCGACATAAGGTATGCTACATGAAAAATACTCAGAATTTTACGTAGAATCCATAAATACAATAAAAAATGGGGGTTAACATTTGAAAATTTTAACATAGGGGTCGTATCTCGATTTTGGGACACCCTGTAGATTTGAATTTTATCTCAAAAAATGCGCCTTAAAAAATACTAATACACATGTCCGAGCATTTTTCTAAATTTTAATCGAATTTATTCCTTAACTTTATGTACACAGTGTATAAATATATTGCATAATGTAATGATTTCGAATGAAATATTCGCAATATCCTTTACGCAACTCTTGTAAAAGGCTTCTTGTGTTCTTAAAAAAAATGTAGCTCGCTTAATACACGAAAGCTGATGCGTTTTCGGAGCAATCAAAGGATAATCCCGTTATGAGTCACCGAACCAATTTAAAATGACACATTAGAACAAAAACCGCGGCCGTTAATAAGACTACAAGCAGATTCGAACGGAAGAACTGACACCTTCAGTTACAGTTGATCAGCTACATTGTTTTGATTAATTGACACGTGTTCAAGTGAATTAGTAAATTGCTCCACGTGTAAATTAATCAGTCCAACTACGTACCTTCACTTTCCCAGTCAATCACTTTTGCAAATTTGTTAATATTTTATTAATATAATATGTAAATGCAGTTCTGTAATTAGAACTAATCAAATTTGGTGTATAATGAGGACCTATTGTTGGATACTGTTAGGAACCTTGTGCTTGCTTCCCTTGGCATTTCGTGGATTTTTGATTGATTGATTGATTGATTTCGACAGGTATATTCAATTAGCGCGTATTATAATTTTGATGCAATTGGAACCTTCTTTCTCCGCACACAAATTGACCATCAATGGCTAGAGGTTTATTGGCATGAATGCAATCCATGTGCAGCGGAATAATGGATGTTATCTGGGTTAAGTGGAAGAAACGCCTGGGGCTGTATTTGTGAAAATTAATTAGAAGGCCGTGTAAGTTTTACAGCACGTACAAACTGATGCATTTTAATACTTTTAGGAATTCTGGTGGGTGTACAACCCAAGGGGATATCGACCTCATGGTCTACTCATCCACAAACTCCAAAAGCAAAATAAAGCCTACTATTTTTATAAATTAAAGTCTTAGTAAGACTTAATTTTGCTTGCGGAGTTACGAACAGGTTGAATATTCATATAATCAGGCTACATTTCGTTGTATTTAATTTATTTAATGCTTTCTGCAACAAGTAAGGTTGTTTCTAATTTATTTACTATTTTTATTCAATAACGAATCACTTCTTAGTATCTCATAACTAATTCAATAATAAATCACTTAATAACACATAACTCATCAATAACAAAACACCTTATAACATAACTCATTCAATAACAGATCACTTTCTAGTAACTTATAACCGATTCAATAACGAATCACTTTTTAGTAACCTATAACTGATTCAATAACGAATCACTTCTTAGTAATGTATAACTGTTTCAATAATGAATCACTTCTTCATAATTTTTAACGGATTCAATAACGAATCACTTTCTAGTAACTTATAACCGATTCAATAACGAATCACTTTCTAGTAACTTATAATCGATTCAATAACGAATCACTTTTTAGTAATTTATAACCGATTCAATAACGAATCACTTCTTAATAATTTACATCTGTTTCAATAATGAATCACTTCTTGATAATTTTTAACTGATTCAATAACGAATCACTTCTCAATAAAATTAATAACATGTGACGCATCAGAATCGTTGCGGTCGCGATTTGATCAATAAATTTTTGGTTCTTCATTGCCATGCGAACGACCTGTTTCCAAACCCGGTCAATTATTATCAAAGCGAAGATCTGCTTTAAAGGAGGATACGCTGAAAAAAAACCTCTCTGTTTAAATACCAATTATAATTCAACATATTCAAATTTGTTACTTTGACAATAAAAATATTTCTTATTTTATTTAATCGTAAAATATATCCAAAAATATACATCACGTTCTGCGAGGTTACTTTAAACAACGGTTATTCAATAACCGTATAAATAACTGGTTACTTTGTAGTAACTGTAACTGTTATAACTAGAGAAAGGATTTTATGCAAAATGCATATTTTTGCAAATTTTCCATATTTACCCCTATAATGCATATTTCGTCTCTTAATGCATATTTTAACATAAGATTTTGTGCAACAAGTCCAATTTTCGATTTCGGGCATGAACCAACATCTGGTCATTCAGGGAAATATCGGCAAAATGTTATTATCAAAACAATTGCCAATTCGTCGTACGAGTTACAAATTTTTGAAATTTTTGATTTTCGAACAACTAATTAATACTTGGACGTTGGAAAATAAAAAAAATTAAAAAACTGGGAAACGTACAGAAAAAAAATTGCAAAAATTAAACTAATTGATTCTTCTAAAACAACGTTGGTTTTTAAAATTCCATTTATTCTTAAACGAGTTAGAAATTTTTGATTTTCGAACAACTAATTAATACTTGGACGTTGGAAAATAAAAAAATAGGAAACGTATAGAAAAAAATTGCAAAAATTAAACTAAATGACTCTTCTAAAACAACATTGGTTTTTGAAATTCCATTTACTTTTAAAAGAGTTACAAATTTTTGAAATTTCTATTTTGGAACAACTAATGCTTGGACGTTAGAAAAGAAAAAAATAGAAAAAATAGGAAACGTGTAGAAGAAATTTTACATAAATTAAACCTAATTAAGAAAACGTCACTCTTCTAGAACAACTTTGGTTTTTTGAAAATCCATTAATTTTTAAACGAGTTAGAAATTTTTGATTTTCGAACAACTAATTAATACTTGGACGTTGGAAAAAAAATAGGAAACGTATAAAAAAATTGCAAAAATTAAACTAATTGACTTTTCTAAAACAACTTTGGTTTTTTGAAAATTCCATTTATTTTTAAAAGAGTTACAAATTTTTGAAATTTTTTATTTTGAAACAACTAATACAAAATGAAAAAAATATAGGAAACGTGTCGAAGAAATTTTACATTAAGTAAACCTATTTAAGAAAACGTCACTCTTCTAAAACAACTTTTGTTTTTTGAAAATCCATTTATTTTTAAACGAGTTAGAAATTTTTGATTTTCGAACAATTAATTAATACTTCGACGTTGGAAAAAAAATATAGGAAACGGATAAAAGAATTTCAAAAATTAAACTAATTGACTCTTCTAAAACAACTTTGGTTTCTAAAATTCCATTTATTTTTAAAAGAGTTACAAATTTTTGAAATTTTTTGTTTTTGCGAAAAACTAATACTTGGACGTTAGAAAAGAAAAAAAATTGAAAAAAATAGGAAACGTGTAGAAGAAATTTTACATAAATTAAACCTAATTAAGAAAATATAACTCTTCTAAAACAAGTTGTTTTTTTTTAAATCCATTTAATTTTAAACGAGTTAGAAATTTTTGATTTTTGAACAACTAATTAATGCTTGGACGTTGGAAAATAAAAAAAATAAAAAAATAGGAAACGTATAGAAAAAAAAAATTAAACCAATTGACTCTTCTAAAACAACTTTAGTTTTTGTAATTCCATTTATTTTTAAACGAGTTTCAAATTTTTGAATTTTTTTATTTTGTATCAACTAATACTTGGACGTTAGAAAAAAAAATAGGAAACGCGTAGAAAAATTATACATAAATTAAACCTAATTGCGAAAATATCACCCTGCCAAAATAACTATGGGTTTTGAAAATCCATTTACTTTTAAACGAATTACAAATTTTTGAAATTTTTGATTTGCGAAAAACTAATACTTAGACGCTGGAACAGAAGAAAATAGAAACAGGAAACGTTTACAAGAAATTTTACATAAACTAAACCTAATTAAGAAAACATCACTCTTCTAAAATAACTTTGGTTTTTGAAAATCCATTTATTCTTAAACGAGTTACAGATTTTCAAAATCTTTGATTTTCGAACAACTAGTACTTGGACGTTAAAAAATTTAAAAAAATGTATGTTCTTCTAAAATTAGTTGGGGTTTTGAAAATCCCCCTCTTCTCAAGATAGTTACAGTTTTTTGAAGATTTTGATTTTTAAAACGTCATTAGGACAAAAAATTGGAAACATGTAAAAATGTTTTTTTTTAATTAAAAAAATCTCGCTCTTCTAAAATAACTTTGGTTTCTGAAAATTAAACAATTTTCAAGTGAGGTGCAGATGTTTCAAATATTTGATTTTCGAGTTGTGTAACATTTGGACATCGAAAGAGAAAAAATAGGAAACGTGTAGAAACAATTTCATAAAAATTAAACCTAATTAAGAAAATATCACTCTTCTCAAAAAAGTTCGGTTTTATCCACTTATTTTTTTTTAATTTTAATTTTTGAACAAATAATACTTGGACGTTGGAAAAGAAAATAATATTAAAAAAAATAGGAAACGTGTAGAAGAAATTTTACAAAAATTAAACATAGTTAAGAAAACGTCACTCTTCTAAAACAACTTTGGTTTTTTGAAAATCCATTTATTTTTAAACGAGTTAGAAATTTTTTATTTGCGAACAATTAATTAACACTTGGACGTTGGAAAATAAAAAAATAGGAAACGTATAGAAAAAAATGCAAAAATTAAACTAATTGACTTTTCTAAACCAACTTTGATTTTTGAAATTCCATTTATTTTTAAAAGTTACAAATTTTTGAATTTTTTTATTTTGGATTAACTAATAATAGTAGACGTTACATAAAAAAAATAGGAAACGCGTAGAAAAATTTCACATAAATTAAACCTAATTGCGAAAACATTACTCTTCTAAATAACTTTGGTTTTTGAAAGTCCATTTACTTTTAAACGAGTTACAATTTTTTTAGATTTTTGTTTTGCGAACAACTAATACTTTAATAAAAAAAGGTAGCATTTACGAGAAATTTTACATAAATTAAACCTAATTAAGAAAACATCAATCATCTAAAAAAACTTTGGTTTTTGAAAACCCTTTTATTTTTAAACGAGTTACAAATTTTTGATTTTTTTTTGGAACAGCTAATATTTGGACGTTAAAAAAAAGAAATAGGAAACGCGTAGAAGAAATTTTAATTACGAAAAATTTTCTCTTCTAAAATAACTTTCGTTTTTGAAAATCCATTTATTTTTAAACGAGTTACAAATTTTTGAAATTTTTGTTTTGCGAACAACTAATACTTTAATAAAAAAAGAAAGCGTTTACGAAAAATTTTACATAAATTAAACCTAATTAAGAAAACATCATTCATCTAAAAAAACTTTGGCTTTTGAAAATCCATTTATTCTTAAACGAGCTACAAATTTTTAAAATTTTTAGTACTTGGACGTTTAAAAATAGAAAACCAAGTGTAATTAAAAAAAAAAAACGTATATTCTTCTAAAATTAGTTGGGGGTTTTAAAAATCCACCTCTTCTCAAGATAGTTACAGTTTTTTGAAGATTTTGATTTTTGAAACGTCCGAAATTCGGACAAAAAATTGGAAACGTGTAAAAATGTTTTTTTTTTAATTAAAAAAATCTCGCTCTTCTAAAATAACTTCGGTTTCTGAAAATTCACCAATTTTCAAGTGAGGTGCACAGTTTAAAATATTTGATTTTCGAGTTGTGTAACATTTGGACATTGAAAGAGAAAAAATAGGAAACGTGTAGAAACAATTTCATAAAAATTAAACGTAATTAAGAAAATATCACTCTTCTTCAAAAAGTTTGGTTTTATCCACTAATATTTTTTTTAATTTGAATTTTCGAACAAATAATACGTTGGAAAAAAAATAATATTTAAAAAAAATGGGAAACGTGTAGGAAAAATTGCTCAAAAATTAAGTCCAAATTAAAGCTAATCAAGAAAATATCACTCTTCTCAAAAAAGTTCGGTTTTATCCACCTATTTTTTTTTTTTAATTTTAATTTTCGAACAAATAATACTTGGGACGTTGGAAAAGAAAATAATATTTAAAAAAATAGAAAACGTGTAGGAAAAATTGCTCAAAAATTAAGTCTAATTAACAGAACTTTATTCTTCTGAAATAAGTTGAGATTTTAAAAATCCACCACTTTTCAAGAGTTACAAATTTTTGAAATTTTTGATTTTCGAACAACTAATTAATACTTGGACGTTGGAAAATAAACAAAATTAAAAAATAGGAAACGTACAGAAAAAAAAACTGCAAATATTAAACTAATTGACTCTTCTAAAACAATTTTGATTTTTGAAATTCCATTTATTTTTAAAGGAGTTATAAATTTTTGAAACAACTAATATTTGGACGTTGAAAAAAAAAGAAATAGGAAAGGCGTAGAAGAAATTTTACATTAATTAAACCTAATTACAAAAATATTACTCTTTTAAAATAACTTTCGTTTTTGAAAATCCATTTACTTTTAAACGAGTTTTTTTGAAATTTTTGTTTTGCGAACAACTAATACTTTGATAAAAAAAGGAAGCGTTTACGAGAAATTTTACATGAATTAAACTTAATTAAGAAAACATCACTCATCTAAAAAAACTTTGGTTTTTGAAAATCCATTTATTCTTAAACGAGTTACAAAGTAAAATATAGGAAACATGTGAGAACATTTTTACAAAAATTAGGACTATTTAATAAAACTTGGGGGTTTGAAAAATCGTCTTTTTTTAAAAGAGATTTTTGAAACTTGACTTTCGATATTTGGCCAAAAAATTGGAAACGTGTAAAAATGTTTTTTTTTTAATTAAAAAAATATCGCTCTTCTAAAATACCTTTGGCGTTTGAAAATTTACCAGTTTTCAAGCGAGTTGCAGATGTTTCAAATGTTTGATTTTCGAGACGTCGAACATTTGGATATCGAAAGAGAAAACGAGTTATGAATTAAAAAAAAAATAATTTTCAAACTTCTTATAATTGGACGTTGGAAAAGAAAAATAAAATAGAAAACATGTAGAAAGTTCACTTATTTTTGTCGGTTTAGTTTGAAATATGCATAACGCGGCAGAGGTAGAAGGAGAAAGAAATAGTTATAAAAAGTTGACATATTTTTGTCGGTTTAGTTTGAAATATGAGTAACGCGGCAGAGGTAGAACGAGAAAGAAATAGTTTAGGGCGTCCAGGAAATTCTCAAATTAATCGGGTCTCTCCATAGAAAAGAAATTTTCGCAAAATATGATTAGCGATTTTTGTATAATTCAATATCCGTCGTGGCATTAGCTGGGAAAGTAGTTGTTTCAAAAACTGATTTGTTAACTGCACGGTGTTAAATCAACAACAAATTATATCGAACATACTGCATCTTAAGCAGCATAATAAATAATGGATAATGAGTAGTAACTACGTGTTTAAATTTCCTATAAAACGCCGTTATTCAAAATTAAGCAATTACAGATGATAATTATAATAAACACGGCAACGTCGAATTTAAGCGTATTCAAATGAATTCCGTCCGGGTGTAAATTAAGTGCAATAAATTTTATTCGGACATGCGTTCGGAATTAAAAAAGCCCATGATGATTCAAATCAATGGGTTATTATGTCATAGCGTGTATGCAAATTGGCGACTAGCCAAAAACCGCGCTGCCCAATGTAAATGGCCATATTTCATCGCATTAACAGTAAATCTACGGCTGGTGACAAATTTTAGCTGCGATCAAGGCTCCCGGCATCTTCCAAAAACTCTACCCGTTGACCTTGGTTTTGGAATTGGACTATAATTTTTATATTCGATACTTATTCGTGAGTTATGTGATTTTTACGATACAAGGACGAAGTTTGGTACTTTTTCAAATTATAATTATGACGGGATTAACTTTTTACGTATTATTAATACGGAAGCAAACTATTGTTAGCGGATGTTGAGTATAATTTTTATGACTATTAATATAAAAAAAGTCTATAGGATGAAAAGTAGCCTGAATATATAAATATTCAATCTGCTCGCAATAAGCTATATTCTTAGTCATATTAGAGCAAAAATATATATATTTCAAGTTTCAATGCGTCAACCGTTTGATACATTAATATACATAAATATCAACCATGTGCCATTATTTTCGCAATATTTAAACAAATACTTATGAGTGAAAACAGTGAAAATAGCAATGGCAGTGATTTAGTAAGTATCTCGCCAGATATTGCAGATGTTGGGAGTTCTATTACGCTGAAATTGCTACAATAACTGAAATCCCGAAAAACGGGCAACCTGTATATTAAAAGTGATATTTTTTGGATCGTCATTGGTCATCAGTAATCGTTTATAAACGATAAGTACTTATCATTAGGTTGTGTTAAGATAAGGTCTTATTTAACCCAGATGGCGCCACCATCCTTTTAAACGCCAATATGTAAAAAAACTTCATAGTTCGATTATTTGTTTTAAGATGTTACTGATCAATCTAACAGTAGACAATCTAAATTAATAAGTTAAAAAATTCTTTGATTTTCAGAAAATCTTACAGAATAATTTTTGGTAGGCATATTTTAAATATATACCAAAAATTATAGATTCGTGGCTAAAAAAATATTTCGGCTCTAAATGGGTTAAAAGAATTTCATTCAGAACGATCGTGGTTAAGTAACGAGAGGCCGAATCATAATTTAGAAGTGATGTACAATGATTAAGCATAAAATTAAACACAGTTAACATAGGAGAGTTTGTTATGAAAGTTTTCTGCGAAGACCTACCTGAACAATAAAAATGTTTTCTAACCACGAAGATTGTATTCTTTACAAAAGAACGGTATGACCCAAAAAAATAATCATTTTAATGGTGAATTATGCAATATTTAAATTCGTATCTGATGATTCAATATTTTTTACCTGTCCGATATTGTTATAGTATATCTTAATATGTTTTTTCTACGTCCGTCACAAAATATACAGTTTTTCTCATTAATTTGGGTTCATTAAATAAGTTATTCCTGAACCCTACAAACAGCGTGAAAAAGTTCATTAAAAAAAAGTGCCGTAGCGGTTCAGTTAATAAAATTGTTTGTCATGAACGCTTCGCAACACGCCTCGAGTTCCGCCGATAAACGTCAAACATTCGTTTCCGATCAAGAAAGCTTGATGATTATTATTTTCTTCATTTAAAAAAAAGAATTATTACTTATAAAAATTGATTAAGGTTTCATCGAATTTATTTAAAGTTAAGGACGTAGAATTTTTTTTATGAACCTCGAGAGTAAAGCAACTTTTTTTCATTTGTAGGAAATCTTTCCTACTCGTGAAAAAAAGTACTACTTTACTCACTTGTTGCATAAATAACTATTAATTACTTTACATTTTATTTATACACCATTTTACAAGTTCAACGTTCATAATAATAATAAAAGTAAATTTATTCCAACTAAGGACTACAAAGCGTTACAAAGTTAGAAAGGTCCTTCGACAATGTCCTTCAGCCACCAGTTTCATATTTATGCAGGGGCGGCTCGTTATGTAGAGCCAAGGAGCCATGGCACTACCTGTAGTTTCAAGCTCGGAAAGAATTGTTAATTCATTCTTAAAATTATTTTTGTTTTCCGTGTGTATTGTTTGATGGTGAGGTTACGTGGTCGAAGATTTAGTGCATGTCTGGGACAAAGTGTAAACGCATAAATTATATTTTCAACTTGTTTGAATTTGAAATTATGAACCTTTACTTTACAACTCAAAATAATCTTGGACTATGAAGATCAATCTTCCTTTCTTTCTTCAAAAAAGAGACCAGGGTCTCTCCATATTGTAAAAGTGCACATGTTACACGAGCCGCTACTGAGAATCATACTAACCAAGTGAATTGTTTTATTTGAATTATTCAAAATGTATCTACTAAATCTAAAGTTGTCGAAACTTCCGGCACAAAAGGTGATCTCGACAAAATTAATGGTTTTATTTAAATTCGTTTCACTTTTTTGGACAATTTACTCGAAAATTAAATAAAAATATGTTCCTATTAAAAAAAAAATTGGAAAATTATTTTGAACAATAGAGTGATTTTTGAGACTAATTTTCGTGATAGAATATTCTGCATTTTTTATTATTAAGACTGTAGTATCGCTTTTTTCTGTCTAAATTTTTGATCATTTGGCGTAAATATTCTTTATTTTGGCCTAAATTTTCGATTTCATAGTTAAAATTTTCGACTATTTGGCCCGCATTTTTTATTTTTCCAGACGAATTTTTAATTTTTTGACCTGTGTTTTCTATATTTTTGGTCAAAATATTTTAACTTTTGGCCTAAATAACCTTTATTTTGACCTAAATTTGGGAATTAATTGATTAAATTTTCGACTTTTTGGCCCGCATTTTAGATTTTCCCGCCGAATTTTTAGTTTTTACATTTTTGACCTGTATTTTCGATTCTTTTGGATCTAAATTTTTGATCTGTTGGCCTAAATATTCTTTATTTTGACATTAATTTTCGATTTAATTGTCAAACATTATTTTTGATTTTTCGATTTGAAGATTTTTGACCTGTATTTTCGATTTTTCTTGGTCTAAATTTTTGGTCTTTTGCTCTAAATATTCTTTATTTTGACTTTTTGAAATTTTCGATTTTTTAATCTGCATTTATTATCTTTAGACACAAATTTTCGATGTACTGTCTAAATTTTCTGGCCAACATTACAGATTTTTGTTATTTTTTAAATCTTTTGACCTAAATTTTTCTTTATTTTGAGCTAACTTTTCGATTTTATTGTTAAAATTTTCGTTTTTTGGCCCCCATTTTTCATTTTTCGTTTACTCTACATTTGTTATCTTTAGGCCCGAGTTTTCGATTTTTTGACCAACATTGTGGATTCTTTTTAAAAATTTTTGCCCTAATTTTTTATTTTATTTTTTTATTTGTCAGTTAACATTTTTCTTTCCTTGGTCCACTATTTTTATTTTTAGGCCAGAATTTTAGATTTTTTGTCTCAATTTTTTTATCGTATATTTTAGATTTTTTAACTTGGACTATTGATTTTATTTCGTGAGTTTTTTATTTTTTGCTATTATTTTAGAATTTCTGGTCAGAAACTTATTTTTGGCAGCAATTAGTGGCAAATTAGTTTGCTTCTACCTAGGTTTTTGATTTTTTGTCTGCGTGTTTTATACATATTCAGATCAGGATTCTTGGTTCTTTGGCCCATATTTTAGATTTCTGTATTTTCGATTTTTTTTTATTTTTCTTTATTTGGGCCAAAATATTCCATTGGTTTGTAGAAATTTTCGATTTTTTTTGTCTGCAATTTTACCTTTACGCTCGTTTTCGATGTTTTGTCTAAATTTTTACCTGTTTAGTCCCTTTTGTAGATTCTTACTTTTTTGGCCTATATTTTGTATTTTCGATTATTTTGGTTTTAATTTTTGGTCTTTTGGCAGAAATGTTCTTTATTCGACTTAAATTTTCGATTCGTTTGTTAAAAATTTTGATTTTTTGGTCTATCTCTTTGATTTTTGGGTATGAATTTTAGATTTTTGGTCTTAATTTTCAATTTTTGTTCCATATTTTAGATTTTCTTAACTTGAATTATTGATTTTATTGTGCGATTTTTTCTTCATTTTTGCTATTATTTTTTCCGTATTTAAAGCTAAAAAGAGTTATTTTTTGGGCTGAAAATGGCAAATTATTTTTCTTTTGCTTGCATTTTCAATTATTATGGTCTGCATTTTTATTTTTAAACCAGGATTTTTTGACCGATATTTTAGATCTTCGGCTGTTTTGGCCAAAATATTCGATTGGTCTAGGAATATAAATGATTCTTTCTTTCTTTAAAAAGGAGGGGGTATATTTATAAGTGGCTCTACCATCAACATGTTCCACGAGCCGCCACTGTATTTATGTATATTTTATATTTTTTCATTTAAATTTTTAGCAATTTTGTTACTTTTGTGTGCATATATTTATAGTTGTGATGTGAGCTATCGTTTATTGTTTTTTGTATCACTTTAATCCATTCGAATTTAACCCGAAATTAATTTATTTATAGTCCATTTCCTTTACTTACTTTCTTTAAACAAATTGAAGAAATGTCACCACTTCACTTCGCTTATTTGGGACACAAAGCCGCTTAGTTGGGACAGTACAAACATCTCATCCAAAATTTGGAGTGTTAAAAGTATCAAAGAATGTTGCCAAAACCCATAAAAAAATGATGATTTCCCTGTAAAGTTTGTAAAAATGTAACAATCTACCCTTTATGCTCCTGCAAAGGTTTTTTTTTAATTAGAGATGTGTTACAATGTTTTGAATTTTTTTTATTTTATTTTCTTATAAAACTGCGTTTTTAAATTTAATAAAACGAAATATAGCCTGAATATGTAATTATTCAACCTGTTCAAAACTCTACAAAAGTAAGACTATAAACAAATAACTTATTGAAACAACTACTTCCCTGGCGAGTGCTACTCGGCACAGATGTTGAATGATAAAAAAGAAATTTGCTTGTTATTACGCGTTTTTATTATTTAAACTTTCTGTGCAAAAGGCTGCATTCTTGATATAATTGGTATTCCACAGGGTTATTAGAATTACAGTACTTGTTGAGTTTAATGTTTATGTCGACAGAGCGAAAATGCAACTCAAAATATGAGGCGTTAAACTCAAAACAGGTGCTTTAATTCCAATAACCCTGTAAAATCGTGCGGATTTCATTTTTGTATTATTGCATCTTTCCGTATTTTTTGTGGAACTTCAGACCATCCGCTTAATCGGGCCATTATGTTCTTGGCCAGATTTGTAATGCTTTTATTTAACGAAAAGTAAGCATAAAGCTACGCGCACATTTGTCGGAATCGGACGGACGGCACGCATCGGCAAACATTGCTTAACACACTTGTAAACGAGCCGTACCGATAAATGTGCGTTGACTCGTTTACAACTGTGTTAAGCAATTTTTGCCGATGTGTGCCGTCCGTCCTAATCCGACAAGCTTAATCCTTCGTTTCAAAAGTACTAAATATCCAGTGATGTGGAAATTTCCCTGTACAATTTTAGCAACTAATAATTACCTGAATGACTTTAGCATATTTGGTTGTATTAAATCATGTTGTGTTGAATGGCTATGGTTAAGATACTTGCTCTACAAGAACGACCTTCCACATAATTATAACTAATTATGTGTATAACTGTTTTAATTAAAATATGAGCCAGAATGGTATGATTGATTACGTGTTATGGTTAATTAAATTAATAGATAACGTAACTTTATTTAAATTTATTATGCCGATACTTATTTACAAGATATAATTACCAAAGTCTATATTTTTTTTTCTTGTGAGTCACAAACGATTGCGCGAAATTTGACAGACACTCAAAATCACACACACGCACCCAGTCCAAAAATCTACCGTACCCAGTCAGATTTTTTTTCAAAAATCTTTGAAGTCGCCCATAGAGACAAATATTTCCGTTAAAAAAAAACTTGAAAAAATTTTCACGATCACAATACACCAAGATGCATCAGGATAAATATTAATTTCAAGAATGATCTTCAACAAAAAGACGCGAAAACATAACCCAAAACAAACTCACGCTGTTACATTTTCTAAAATGGTTAAATCAGCAAAATAACTTTCTTTTTGAAGATTTAGGCATTGTAAAATTGATTCTACATACCTTAAGGTTTTTAAGATTTAAATATTCTTATTTTACACATCTTCAATATTTTAAATTATCAATTCACAACGTATTTACATACATGAACCATTTAATGCATCATTCGAGTATTCCGTACCATTGTAAATTAATTAACAATACCAACAGCATTTGCATACCATTGAAAGACTCGTACGTGATTTATATCAAACGTGTTTCCACTTGAAGACCATCATCTTGACCCAATATCACTATCACGTGTATTATTGCGGGATTAACTTGTACCTCCACCTTTGTTTGGATAACGCTCACGCCAGTCACGCATAATTTTTCCACCTGACAGGTGTAACAATTAAGGCTAATTAAAATAAATTGATTTACGCAACGAATGTGCGTGGTCTTCAAGTAGGAATAATATCCTGTTTGGATTTCAATTTTAGAAAAAAGGTGTGAAATTCGCATTATACACGCTTTGATGCTTGACATCAATCAGCTGTAATTTCGGTGCCTAGCGGTGATGATTTGAATGCGGCCTGTGAAGGTATGACGTAAGTGAGTTGGGTTTTAATTTATTCCATAATTGGTTTTATCAATTGTTAAAGTAATGTTAATAACATAAATAATATTTTATATTTAAAAAAAAACACTTTTGATAAAGATATATGCTTCCTTTTAAACTCAAAATGTTCAAAATTCAATTATTTTACCGTATACATAGGAGACTCAAAAATATAAAATCTACCAAATAATTGGTGTCACAATGAATTAATAGTATATTATGCAACAAGTGTTATAAACGGCACTTTAGGCACGAGCGGAGCGAGTGTTTAATAACGAGTGTCTACGACTAAATCGGTAAAATTTTGAAATTATTTTATTATCTTAAATGAACATGGTAATAGTACATTATTATTAAATTAGTCTACTTGGGTAAATATACATTACCAGTTACATTAGAGACATTATGGCAATTGTTAAAGGAAATTATTAATTATCCTAAATTTCTTTGATGTTTTGTATTATTAATTTGATTTAAATTGAAAGTATTCCTTGTTTCATTTTTTGACAGATTGTTGATAAGTGACAACTAACTTGATTTTGAGTTTCATTTGATTTTAGCGATTTAAAAATCGGGAGCTAACTTCAGCACATGACTAAAATGCACAAAGTTACAGTTTGTCAAGGTGTATTTAAAGAATCATTTAGCGTCATGGAAACATATGTGATGAATGGCAATTTAGAGATGAGAGCAGTAGCGGCTCGTGGAACATGTTGATGGTAGAGCTACTTTTACAATTTATTAGATCGGATGATACTGGCGTTTGAAACGTCAAAATTATGACAAAAATGACAAATTATACAAATTAAATACAGGCAAAAAATTGCACATAAAAATCAATCACACACGTTAAAAATCTAAAATATAGACCAATAAAAAATGGCGATGTGGCCATCATGTTACTTTCTCCGACTTGATGGTATCATTTATATTTACGCTCTCGTGGTTTATTTTCAATTTAAATCATATTTTAAGTGTGCATCGAACGTTTCGTAGACTCGGATAAAACTGACGTTTAAAACGTCAAAATTATGAAAGATGTGAAAATTATCCTGCAAATTCAAAAACTCTGTACACTCAAAAACTAAAGAGATTTCGAAAAAAACTTATTCTTCATAAATTGTTCATTTTGGCATTCTCTACAGTTATTATTAATATAAATTTGCTGTAACTATTAGCGTTTCATAATTGTATACCAAAAATGAAAAAAAATTAATAAATTTTTTTCTCGAATAACTATGATTTTATGAAAAATGTTTTCAAACAAAATAATCGCATTTCTTTATTGTATTCAATATTTGTTTAAATGTTTTTGTGATATTTTTCATATTTAAGAAAATATTGGCAAAAAACAAAAAAACAGTTAAGGTAAACACCCACTTCCGGTGTACGAAATTTTACCAAAAGCTTTTCAGTTCTTCGGATTATCAAATAAAATTTATGTTCAAAGTTTCATATTAATTGGTCGATTAGTTTTTGAGATACAGCGCGCACAGACACACACACACAAAATTTTTTTTTTCCAGAAATTGTTGAAATGGCATCTAGGGACCCCAAAACGGATATTTCCGTAAAAAAAAATTTTGAAAAAAAAATCACGATCACAATTTTTGATTTTTACTTTCTCCGTTACGAAGTATGAGAAAGTAAAAATCAAAAATTTGCACATAAAAATCAATCACACACGTTAAAAATCTAAAGTATAGACCAATAAAAAATACTCTCTTAATTAAAGTAAAAAACTAAAATATACGCCAAAAAGATCGAAAATTCGCGGTTAAAAAAATGCAGAAAATTTCCAAAAAAGAATCAAAAAAAATTTGGAACGAAGAAATGAAAAATACAGGCCATAAATTTAAAATATACGCCAAAAAAATAAAAAATGCTGGCCTAAAAACAAAAAATTCCAGCCAAAAAAAATGAGAAATCAAGGAAAACGAAAATAATTCGCCATTTTCACCCCCCCAAAATAACTCTTTAGCTCAAAATGAGTTGCCGACCAGAAACTCGAAAACCTCAGTTCCTGGAAGTCCCACAACAAAATTTTATGGACAAATAGTGTTCAGAATGGTCTTAGTCTTGAAAAACAAAAAAAAAATTTGAAGAAAAATAAAATTTAATCGATTTCAGTGAAAAAGTAACCGAAAAGTAAAAAAAATAATAATTAACGTTAAAAATCTAAAATCAAGGGCAAGAAATCAAAAACCATCATTTAGATGTTTAATGTTGGCGGCGTTTACTTCGTGGTACATCTTGATTGTAGATTGGAATAAAACACTTTAACTTTTTTATACCACTATATTTTATTTATGTGACTAGTCTCGACCATTCACTGGTCATTTTCAAACATAAGTCTTACGTTTGAAAATGACCAGTGAATGGTCGAAACTAGTCACATAAATAAAATATAGTGGTATAAAAAAGTGAAAGTGTTTTATTCCAATCTTCAATCATTTAGGTTAAAAAAATCTAAAATATAGGATAAAAAATCAAAACTTCGATCCCAAAAATCAAAATTGCGGTCCAAAAAATCGAAAATTTTAACAAACAAATCGAAAATTTACAAAACAAAATAAATCTAAAAGATTAAAAATTTAGACCAAAATGTCAAAATCCGGGCTTAACGATAAAAAATGAAAACAAGAAGATTGAAAATTCAAGTACGAATATTGTCATTTTCAGCACTCGGGGTGATAAGCCCCAGAAAACATAGGAAAAAACTCAAAATTTGCTCTGTAGCAAAGAAAATTTGCACTCGACGATTTAAAATTTTTTAAAAATTTTATTACTTCAAGGTTTCGCTTCAAATAAACTTCAATTATTCAGAAATGGTCTACTTTTAATTTCCCGAAAACAACGACATGCTCCTGCAGAAAACAAGGGAATAAACTCAAAATTTGCTCTGTAGTGAAGGAAATTTACACTCAATGTTTTGAAAAATTGTAAAAAATTAATCACTTGTAAAATTAGCTCCAAAATTACTAAAACTATGCAGAAAGAGTGTACTTTTCATTACTTGTAAAAATATTTGCAATATTGCTACTGAAAACAACAGGAATTGACTCAAAACTGCACTGAAGGGAACGGAAATTGCACTCAATATTTTGAAAAATCGTAAAAAAAGTAATCACTTGCAGAATTAACTCTTAATTAAGATAAATAAAAAAAAAATCGAAAATTTAAACAAATATCAAAAATTCTCGGTTAAAAAATGCAGACCAAAAATCCGAAAATTTCAACAAAAAAAAATCAAAAAGTTTAACCAAAATAGAGAATATTTCGGGCAAAAACTCTGATATTTGGAACGAAGAAATGAAAAAAACAGATCAAATATCTACAATATACGCCAAAAAAATAAAAAATGCTGGTCTAAAAATAAAAAATGCAAACCAAAATAATTGAATAATCAAGTAAAACAAAATTCATTTGCAATTTTCAGCTAACTCTTCAGCTCAAAATTAGTTGCCGACCAGAAACTCGAAAACGGAAAAGTAACCAAAAAGTAAAAAAAAAAACCATAAAAAATAATAATTGAAGTTAGAAAATCTAAAATGAAGGGCTAGAAATCAGAAACTGTACTTAAAAATATCGGCAAAAAATTAAAAAGTTGCGTATAAAAAGTTAGGCTAAAAAAATCTAAAATATAGGATAAAATTAAAAACTTTGACCGAAAATTTGATCCTAAAAATTCAAATTGTGGACTAAAAATCCGAAAATTTTAACAAAAAAATCGAAAATTTAGAAGAAAATGATTTTTTTTGAAAATTTGTAGACACATTATTCAAAATTTCAACCATCCGTTACAATAAATGTGGAATTCCCATGCAAATTTCTAAAAAATTTCATCAAAATTTGCTTTTTAGTGCAACCATTTTTGTTGTGGTAAACTTGCGATTATTTTCTTTATAAATTTGTAAAGACACATTATTCCGAATTAGTTTGTCAAAATTTCAACCATCTGTAGCAATAAATGTAGAATTGCCATGTGAATTACTAAAAAAATCCGCTTTTTTGGTCATCAAAATTTGCTTTTCTAGTGCAACCATTTTTGTTGTGGTAAACTTGTGATTATTTTTTGAAGAAATTTATAAAGGAACCTTATTCAAAATTGATCTGTCAAAATTTCAACCATCTGTCGAAAGAGATGTGGAATTCTCAAGTGAATTTCTGAAAAATTTGCCTTTTTGGTGATCAAAATTTGCCTTTTGGTGAAACCATTTTTGTTGTGGTTAGTAAACTTGCAATGATTTTCTTTGAAAATTTGTAAAAACGCATTATTCAGAATTAGTCAGTCAAAGTTTAAACCATCTGTTAAAATAAATGTGCAATCCCTACTTGTATTTTGAAAAAATGCGCCTTATTGGTCATCAAAATTTGCTTTTTAGTGCAACCATTTTTGTTGTGGTAAACTTGCGATTATTTTCTTTGTAAATTTGTAAACACATTATTCCGAATTAGTTTGTCAAAATTTCAACCATCTGTAGCAATAAATGTAGGATTGCCATGTGGATTTCTAAAAAAATCCGCTTTTTTTGGTCATCAAAATTTGCTTTTCTAGTGCAACCATTTTTGTTGTGGTACACTTGTGATTATTTTTTGAAGAAATTTATAAAGAAACATTATTCAAAATTGGTCTGTCAAAATTTCAACCATCTGTCGAAAGAGATGTGCAATATTGCCATTTCTCAAGTGAATTTCTGAAAAATTTACCTTTTTGGTGATCAAAATTTGCCTTTTGGTGAAACCATTTTTGTTGTGGTTAGTAAACTTGCAATGATTTTCTTTGAAAATTTGTAAAAACGCATTATTCAGAATTAATCAGTCAAAGTTTAAACCATCTGTTAAAATAAATGTGAATTTCTAAAAAAAATCGCTTTTTTTGGTCATCAAAATTTGCTTTTCTAGTGCAACCATTTTTGTTGTGGTAAACTTGTGATTGCTTTCTTTGGAAATTTGTAAAAACACATTATTCAGAAATAGTCTCTCAAAATTTGAACCATCTGTTGGAATTAATGTGGAACTTCCACGCGGTGTTACAGGTGTAAAAAGTTTTTTTAAGAATCAGTTAAAAATTCTTGCTGAGCTTGAGTCTACAGGTAGTGCCATGGCTCCGTGGCTCTATATAACGAGCCGCCCCTGGATGGGAGTAGAAAAAATATAAAATACACAAATAAGTGTTATATTCACCTATCTGTTCGCACAGCACTCTCGACCGATAATGTATTCGTAAATGAGTTTGATTTATTTTTCCCAGGCACATAATTAATGAAAACCCATCGTCCGGCAATTAATACACGTAGATGCCATGCACAAAATTATTGGCATCGCATCTTTATTAAGTCGTGAAGCGGTTAAAATCTTAATTACGAAAACATTAAAGCGGATGATATCGCCGGCGATCATTTATTTATTTGAAGGTTGCAAAAGGCGGCCGAACGGATTATAAATGTCGACATACATCAACACACACAGCGCCGATACAAAAAAAAAAGTTCTTATGAATGATTAAAAGTCGTGAACAGAGTAAAAATAATCGGAAAAATCTGTCTTATTATAGTAATAGATCCGTACTTACTAAATTACTAAACAGACATCGAATTGATTCATGATCCTCGTAAGTAATAATCGATCATTGTAATTTGCACGTTAAGCCATTATACGTATCGGACTGAAATCTTTCAAATTCTTTATTGGGGTCGTAAATTACGTTTTATGGTTTTTGATAAATGCTGGAAAAATGTGGTGTTTTGTAATTGTTGTATTTGTTTATGAATGACATTTAACAAAGATGCATCTCGTGGATTATTTCCTGCGTTCTTTTATGGAATTTAGATTATAATAATTATGATGATGGTTCCGACTGTTACTACATTGTAATCCTTAATGCCACTGAATGAAACACTTACTAAATGAGCGTCAAATGTTGAAATTAAAGTCGTGTCAATGTACAGGACGGCAAACGTAACTTGCCGTTGCGCAGTGGCAAAATTGTGGGCGGAACCTTCGAAGGGCGCTCTCGATAGATTTCGTGAAGAGTTCGCGCGCCTGGTACATTCAATTATGTGGAGGAGAGCGCCCGATAGAGTTGAAAATGAATAGCGCATGCGAAGAATATGTGCTTGCTTATTACAGAGACTGTACTCGGCCGGCTGTAGAGAGAGAGAGCTTTCGCTTGCTCTCTGCGCGTCTGGCCAACTTATATTTGCCGTCCTGTAAACATTGTACACTCGACGTCAAAAAAGAGCACCACTCGAAAAATCGCGAAAAAACTCGATTTTTCAAACCGTCGTAACTTGGTTCAGTTTGGTCGAAAATCGATGAATCTTTCAGTTTGTGAAAGATTCAAGTTTTATCTTTAAGAATGTGTTGTTGATTTTGACCCCAAGTCCAACCCGCCCCCCGTAACAACGCGATGAAAAAAAAAAATTTATGTAAAAAATTGTCCTACTTTGACAAGCTGTACCGTGCGCAAAAAAAATCGGCGGGAAATTTCACCACAATGGCAGAAAAATTTAATCAATTTCCTTCAAATGCCTTAATAATTCGAGTCGTTTCGATGATTTGGAGTAGTGATGGGACGAATCGGATGAAAAAAATCGCCGAATCCGATTATTAAAATAATCGGTGACTCCGATTATCAAACAAATCGTTGAACCCGAATCTGGCAATAATCGATTAGTTCTGAATATTTTAAAATCATCCGATGCAAGTTACCAGTTTTAAGAAACAAATTTCGTATTTTGGTGCTCAAATTTTGTAAAACCTGAAGTTTGGATTTCAGATCCAAAGAAATGGATGTCAAAAATTGTTTTATAGTTATTCTGAAAAAGTAATTTTGATGCAAATTTCAAGTAAATTTTGGGATTATAGGACCTAAATTCGAGATTTCAAGTCAAAATTTCATAGGAAAATAGTGATTATTTTGTTGGTTAAATTTTTGGTTTTTAAGTGTTCAAGTTTGGTCTAAATTTCGGAATATAAAGTCGAAATTTCGGATTTTACGATCCAAATATTGGATTTTAGGTAATTTTTTTAATCAATATGAACCGTATCTTAGATTTTACGTTCAAATTTTCTATGGTTAAGACTTTTTTCTTCTAAATATTAACTTTTGGGCTGGAAGTTCTGGATTTTAAGGTTTAAATTTTGGAAAATAAGGTATAAATTTCAGATTTTAGAATCCGTACATTAAATTTTAAATAATTTTTTTGAATCAATGTGAACCGTAATCCTGGATTTTAAGTTCAAATTTCCTATGGTTAGGACTCAAATTTTGGATTCCAATTTTCGGATTTTAACGCACCGGTGCAATTTTAAGAAATGTAGAAGTTTTACGGAACAAAATTCGGATTTTAGTGCTTAATATTTGTAGAACCTAAATTTTGGATTTTAGATCGAACAAAATGGATGTCAAAATATTTTTTTATTATAAAAAATAATTTTGTTGCAACTTTCAAGTCAAAATTAATGACAAATTTTCGGAATTATCCGACCTAAATTCCAGATTTTATTTCAAAATTTCCCAGGATAAGAGTGATTTTTTTATTAGTCAAATTTTAGGTTTGAAGGGTCTAGGTTTGGTCCAAATTTTGGAAATAATTAAATATTAGATTTTAGGTTCTTTTTTGGATTACAGATTTTAAATCAAAATTTCTCATGACAAGACCCATTTTTACTTTCTCCGTTACGAAGTACGAGAAAGTATTGTGATCGTGATTTTTTTTTCAAAATTTATTTTACGGAAATATCCGTTTTGGGGTCCCTAGATGCCATTTCAATAATTTCTAGAATTTTTTTTTGTGTCTGTGTGTGTGTGTGTGTCTGTGTGCGCTGTATCTCCAAAAACTAATAGAGCAATTAATATGAAACTTTGAACATACGTCTTATTTGATAATCTGAAGAACTGTAAAGCTTTTGGTCAAAATTCGTACACCGGAAGGGGTTGTTTACCTTAACTGTTTTTTGTTTTTTGCCAATATTTTCTTAAATATGAAAAATATCACAAAAACATTTAAACAAACATTGAAGACAACAAAGAAATGAACATCTTTTGCTTGAAAATATTTTTCATAAAATTATTTTTATTCGAGAAAAAAATTTATTATTATTTTTTTAATTTTTAGTTCATAATTATAAAACGATAATAGTTACATCAAATTTATGTTAATAATAATTGTAGAGATTGCTGAAATGAACAACTTATAAAGAATAAGTTTTTTTTTTAAATTCCCTTAGTTTTAGAGAAAACTGAGTTTTTGAATTTGAAGTATAATCTTTCATAATTTTGACGTTTTTAACGTCAGTTTCATCCGAGTTTATACAATGCTCGAAGTACATTTAAAAGATGTTTTAAATTGAAAATAAACCATGAATGCGTAAATATAAAGATACCATCAAGTCGGAGAAAGTAACATGATGGCCACATCACCATTTTTTTGTCTAAAAATTGGAAAAAATTTGGAAAATTAGGTCTAAATTTCAGATTTTCGGATCCGTACATTGAATTTAAAGAACTTTTTTAATCAATGTGAACCTTAATCCTAGATGTTAAGTTCAAATTTCCTATGGTTAGCACTCAAATTTTGGATTCTAATTTTTGGATTTTAACGCTCAAATTTGGAGTCTAAATACGTCTAATTTTTCGAAATGTAAAACGTAAATTTTGGATTTTAGACCCGGATTTCCAGTTTAAGGAATAAATTTCGAATTTTAGTGCATATATTTTGTAGAACCCAAAATTTGGATTTTTGATCCAAGAAACCGAATTAAATTATGAAATTCTGATTCCTAGTTGGATGCATATTGATTGATGGTGGGTGATGGTACAGTTGAAGGAAGGAGCTTTTTTTTCTTAGCTTGGCAACGTTCCAAACTTGAACCAGAAAACGAAAATTGCATTCTAAGATTTGAAAAATTATAGAAAAATAATCGGAAAGAAATGTTTCTCAAAGGTTTAAAATGCATTAAAACATTACACATTTCTGATTTCTCATTAAAACAATTGCCATATACCGAGTGGAAACAAAACAGCAACGCTCAGCTCAAAAATTGTATTCTACGATTTGGGAAATTATGAAAAATAAACAATCAAGTTTACCCAAAAGCTCAAGATCTGCAAAACAACAGATTTCTGTTTTTTTTCATGAAAACAAATGGCATATACTGAGCGGAAACAAAACAGCAACGCTCCAAACTTGAACTAGGAAAATGAAAATTGCATTCTAAGGTTTCAAAAAGTATAGATAAAATAATCAGTTAAGAAATTTACTTCAAAAATTCAAGATCCATAAAAAATAGTACATGAACTGGGAAAAGAAAACTTGCATCCTACGATATCAAAAATTGTACAAAAATAAACAATTCTGCATGCAATTTGTTGGGAGCTGAACCGCATCAATTGTTTCCGAACGGATTTTGAAATTTGTTTAGAGATTAAGTTTCTGCATTTTTCAAATGCAATTTTCACATCTATAGTTCAAGTTTTGAGTATTGTCATTTGGTGTCCAGCTACGATGCATCTAAAAACATCCAAAGTTATGAATTTTTGACATTAACTTAACTTAAGTAATTTTGCACCAAAATCGATGAACTTTTGCAGTCTGAACAGTTTCAAATTTTATCTTCAACGTCATGTGCATTGTTTTGTTGCTAAAACGATTCCACCCCTGCCATCCCCTAAAGGAAAAAAAATGTTTTTGAAGTTTAAATGTGCAAATTTGGTTTCTTGTATCGTGTGCAAAAAAAATCGGTCAGCATGGCAATAAAGTGTAATCATTTTTCTCCAATTTCCTCCAAAATTCAAGTCGATGTGATGATTTGGCGCGAAGTTATGCAGTTTTGAAAAAAAAATACATTTTGCCTTTTTGGCCATAACTAGGCGAATTTCGCACGAAACTCGATGGAATTTTGCGATCTAAGAAGTTTTCGACTTTCGTGACCCCCTGAAAACCCCTACAAAAAGTGTTTTGGATTGACAAAAAATGTTAAATTTTTACAACTTGTTTTCATTTTCAATGTCTTTTTTTTCAAAAATTCATAACTTTGCTCCAAATCATCGAAACCACTCGAATTTTTAAGGCATTTGAAGGAAATTGATTAAATTTTTCTGCCATTGTGGTGAAATTTCCTGCTGATTTTTTTTGCGCACGGTACAGCTTGTCAAAGTTGGACAATTTTTTACATAAAAAACATTTTTTTTTTCATCGCGTTGTTACGGGGAGGTGGGTTGGACTTGGAGCAAAATAAACTACATATTATTAAAGATAAAACTTGAATCTTTCCCAAACTGAAAGATTCATCGATTTTCGACCAAATTGAACGACGGTTTGAAAAATCGAGTTTTTTTTCGCGCTTTTTTTTTAATAAAAGATTTTTAACTTTTAGACCATTAAAACAATTTATTAGCAAGACAGAAAATCTTTGTAGGTATTAAATAATTACAAATGGCACGGAATCAATCAAAGAATGCGTTGGTTTAATTTATACCCACACTAAAGAAAACTATTTACGATACATAAAACTTGTAAAAGTATAATTTACAGCACTATCTACGAAATCAATTAGCCTGGGGAATTCTGTCCGCGAGGATTTATGTGTTTCACACTTATCTGTAATTAATAAATGCGTGTCGTATATGTCGCCCAAGCATACGCAGAAATTCACCACACGAAACGATTAAAGAAAGTAGTCCGAACTCCGATTAAATGTTACTTGTCATATGGGACACAATTAAATTACCTCGTGGAAATTCAACATTCTAATTTTTAATTGATCGCCACGCACCGTGCTCGAATTTCCAATTAAAAATATTCAAATAAATCAATTTTTTTTTGCAAATAATTAGCGATCCTTGAATTATTGCACTGCAACGGATCAAAGCTCAAAATGTTAAGGTCTATCAAAACCCATAGATTAATTACATCCGAATTATGCATGCCTCACAATGATCGAAAATTGATTGCGGCATCAAGAGATGGATGGCGAGTCTTTTCATTACATTAATTGGAAACATTTGATTATGTCATAAAGATAGATAAATCCGTTGAAAGTAAATGGTTTTGTCACGAGCGGGTAGAAAATTATTTTCCTTATGGATATATTGAATTGCGTTTTATCACTACAATTAGAAATTTTAAGGTCTATATAAGGTCCGAAATGTGGGTCACCGTAACTTGTGTGATTGCTGTTTTCCTAGGTATTACGAATTCAAATTTATTTATTACAGAAATATTGTGTAACGTAAATGAGCGCCGGATTAGTTACGAGCAAATAAGTTTTAGAGGCAGTAAAGTTTTGTTGAATATTGTGCCTTCTCGAGCGCACACTTACCTTACTCGTAAAGTTATATTTATGTTTTCAATAATTCAGGTACATAAAGGCACCAACTGCCAACTAAATCAAAGTATTGCATATATTTCTAAACATTTTCGAACAGTAAATGGACACTGTTGAAGGTATCTTTTATATTTAGCTAGACACGTCTTTAATTAACTCAAAATCTAGGGATAGGGTGTTTGCGGTTTTTCGCAGAATTATAATCCTGGATGTGTTTTGAGTGAATTTGGAAAGTTTCAAGTCAATGGCAATTGTTTTTATATTTTTTTTCAGCCACCGAAATAAATTCCATTTTTTTTTTAATTACGCACCGTTCATATGAATTTATCTCAAAATCTACGGAAGGGGTGTTTGCAGTTTTTCGTGGAATTTTAATCCTCAATGTGTTTTGAGTGAATTTGGAAATTTTCAAGTCGATGGTAATTGTTTTTATATTTTTTTCCGCCACCGAAATAAATTCCAATTTTTTTTTTAAATTACGATCCGTTCACACAAATTTAACTCAAAATAGACGGATGGGGTGTTTGCGGTTTTTTATTGGATTGTAATCCTCAATGTGTTTTGAGTGAATTTGGATAGTTCCAAGTCGATGGCAATTGTTTTTATATTTTTTTCAGCCACCGAAGTAAATTCCATTTTTTTTTTAATTTACGCTCCGTTCGCATAAATTTATGTCAAAACCTACGCATGGGGTATTTGCTGTTTTTCACAGAATTAAAATTCTGGCTGTGTTTTGAGTGAATTTAGTAAGTTTGAAGTCGATGGCAATTGTTTTTATATTTTTTTCAGCCACCGAAGTAAATTCCAATTTTTTTAAAAATCGTGCTCCGTTCACATGAATTTATCTCAAAATCTACGGATCGGGTGTTTGCGGTTTTTTATTGGATTATAATCCCCAATGTGTTTTGAGTGAATTTGAAAAGTTTCAAGTCGATGGCAATTGTTTTTATATTTTTTTCAGCCACCGAAATAAATTCCAATGTTTTAAAAAATTTCACTCCGTTCACATGAATTTATCTCAAAATCCACGGATGGGGTGTTTGCGGTTTTTCACGGAATTATAATCCTCATTGTGTTTTGAGTGAATTTGGAGAGTTTCAAGTCGATGGCAATTGTTTTTATATTTTTTCAGCCACCGAAATAAATTCCAATTTTTAAAAAAATTTAAACTCCGTTCACTTGAATTTATCTCAAAACCTACGCATAGGGTGTGCGGTTTTTCACAGAATTATAATCCTGGATGTGTTTTGAGTGCATTTGAACAGTTTCAAGTCGAAGGCAATTGTTTTTATATTTTTTTCAGCCACCGAAATAAATTCCAATTTTTTTTTAAATTACGCTCCGTTCGCACGAATTTAATTCAAAATCTACAAATGGGGTGTTTGTGGTTTTTCATTATATTATAATCCTCGATGTGTTTTGAGTGAATTTGGAAAGTTTCAAATCGATTGCAATTGTTTTTATATTTTTTTCTGCCACCGAAATAAATTAATTTTTTTTTTAAATTACGCTCCGTTCACATGAATTTAACTCAAAATCTACGGATAGGGTGTTTGCGGTTTTTCATTGGATTATAATCCTTAATGTGTTTTGAGTGAATTTGGAAAGTTTCAAGTCGATTGCAATTGTTTTTATATTTTTTTCAGCCACCGAAATAAATTCCAATTTTTTTAAAAATTCACATGAATTTATCTCAAAATCTACGGATGGGATGTTTGCGGTTTTTCACGGAATTATAATCCTCGATGTGTTTTGAGTGAGTTTCGAAAGTTTCAAGTCGATGGCAATTGTTTTTATATTTTTTTTCAGCCACCGAAATAAATTCCAATTTTTTTTTATTTACGCTCCGTTCACATGAATTTATCTCAAAATCTACGGATGGGGTATTTGCGGTTTTTCATTAGATTTTAATCCTCAATGTGTTTTGAGTGAATTTGGAAAGTTTCAAGTCGATTGCAATTGTTTTTATATTTTTTTCAGCCACCGAAGTAAATTCCATTTTTTTTAATTACGCGCTGTTCACATGAATTTATCTCAAAATCTAGGGATGGGGTGTTTGCGGTTTTTCACGGAATTATAATCCTGGATGTATTTTGAGTGAATTTGGAAAGTTTCAAGTCAATGGCAAATGTTTTTATATTTTTTTCAGCCACCGAAATAAATTCCAATTTTGTTAAAAATTACGCTCCGTTCACATGAATTTATCTCAAAATCTGTGGGTGGGGTGTTTACGGCTTTTCACGGAATTGTAATCCTGGATGTGTTTTCAGTAAATTTGGAAAGTTTCAAGTCGATGGCAATTTTTTTTATATTTTTTACAGCCACCGAAATAAATTCCAAATGTTTTAAAAATTACGCTCCGTTCACATGAATTTAACTCAAAATCTAGGGATGGGGTGTTTGCGTTTTTTCACGGAATTATAATCCTGGATGTGTTTTGAGTGAATTTGGAAAGTTTCAAGTCGATGGCAATTGTTTTTATATTTTTTTCACCTACTGAAATAAATTCCAAATTTTTTAAAATTTACGCTACGTTAACATAAATTTTACTCAAAATCTACGGATGGGGTGTTTGCGGTTTTTCACGAAATTATAATCCTGGATGTGTTTTAAGTGAATTTGGAAAGTTTCAAGTCGATGGCAATTGTTTTTATATTTTTTTCAGCTACCGAAAGAAATTCCAATTTTTTTTAAATTACGCTCCGTTTTGCGGGTTTTGATGGAATTATAATCCTCGGTGTACTTTGAGTGAATTTGCAAAGTTTTAAGTCGATGGCAATTGTTTTTATATTTTTTTCAGCCACCGAAATAAATTCCATTTTTTTTTTTTAATTATGTTCCGTTCACATGAATTTAACTCAAAATCTACGGATGGGGTGTTTGCGGTTTTTCACGGAATTATAATCCTCGATGTGTTTTGAGTGAATTTGGAAAGTTTCAAGTCGATTGCAATTGTTTTTATATTTTTTTCAGCCACCGAAATAAATTCCAATTTTTTTAGAAATTCACGCTCCGTTCACATGAATTTATCTCAAAATTTACGGATAGGGTGTTTGCGGTTTTTCATGGAATTATAATCCTCGATGTGTTTTGAGTGAATTTGAAAAGTTTCAAGAAGATGGCAATTGTTTTTATATTTTTCTCAGCCACCGAAATAAATTCCATTTTTTTTTTTAAATTACGCTCCGTTCGCATGAATTTAACTCAAAATCTACGAATAGGGTGTTTGCGGTTTTTCATTGGATTTACATTCTCAATGTGTTTTGAGTTAATTTCTAAAGTTTCAAGTTGACGGCAATTGTTTTTAAATTTTTTTCAACCACCGAAATAAATTCCAAATTTAAAAAAAATACGCTCCGTTCACATGAATTTATCTCAAAATCTACGGATGGAGTGTTTGCGGTTTTTTACGAAATTATAATCCTCGATGTATTTTGAGTTAATTTGGAAAGTTTCAAGTGGATAGCAATTGTTTTTATATTTTCATCAGCGACCGAAATAAATTGCATTTTTTTTTTAAATTACGCTCCGTTCACGTGAATTTATCTCAAAATCTACGGATGGAATGTTTGCGGTTTTTCACAGAATTATAATCCTCGATGTGTTTTGAGTAAATTTAGAAAGTTTCGAGTCGATGGCAATTGTTTTTAAATTTTTTTCAGCCACCGAAATAAATTCCAATTTTTTTTTAATTTACGCTCCTTTCACATGAATTTATCTTAAAACCTACGCATGGGGTGTTTGCGGTTTTTTATAGTATTTTAATCCCCATTGTATTTTAAGTGAATTTCGAAAGTTTCAAGTCGATGGCAATTGTTTTTGTAATTTTTTTAGCCACCGAAATAAATTTCATTTTTTTTTTAAATTACGCTCCGTTCACATGAATTTAACTCAAAATCTACGGATGGGGTGTTTGCGGTTTTTCATGGAATTATAATCCTCGATGCGTTTTGAGTGAATTTAAAAAGTTTCAAGTCGATGGCAATTGTTTTTATATTTTTTTCAGCCACCGAAATAAATTCCAATTTTTTTTAAATTTACGCTACGTTAACATAAATTTTACTCAAAATCTACGGATGGGGTGTTTGCGGTTTTTCACGAAATTATAATCCTGGATGTGTTTTGAGTGAATTTGGAAAGTTTCAAGTCGATGGCAATTGTTTTTATATTTTTTTCACCTACTGAAATAAATTCCAAATTTTTTAAAATTTACGCTACGTTAACATAAATTTTACTCAAAATCTACGGCTGGGGTGTTTGCGGTTTTTCACGAAATTATAATCCTGGATGTGTTTTAAGTGAATTTGGAAAGTTTCAAGTCGATGGCAATTGTTTTTATATTTTTTTCAGCCACCAAAATAAATTCCAATTTTTTTTTTAAATTACGTTCCGTTTTGCGGGTTTTGATGGAATTATAATCCTCGATGTACTTTGAAGCCTCGATGTATTTTGAGTGAATTTGCAAAGTTTTAAGTCGATGGCAATTGTTTTTATATTTTTTTCAGCCACCGAAATAAATTCCAATTTTTCTTTAAATTTACGCTCTGTTCACATGAATTTATCTCAAAACCTACGCATGGGGTGTTTCCGTTTTTTATGGAATTATAATCCTCGATGTGTTTTGAGTGAATTTGGAAAGTTTCAAGTCGATTGCAATTGTTTTTATATTTTTTTCAGCCACCGAAATAAATTCCATTTTTTTTAGAAATTCACGCTCCGTTCACATGAATTTATCTCAAAATTTACGGATAGGGTGTTTGCGGTTTTTCACGGAATTGTAATCCTCGATGTGTTTTGAGTGAATTTGGAAAGTTTCAAGTCGATGGCAATTGTTTTTATATTTTTTCAGCCACCGAATAAATTCCAATTTTTTTTCAAATTACGCTCCGTTCACATGAATTTAACTCAAAATCTACGGATGGGGTGTTTGCGGTTTTTCATGGAATTATAATCCTCGATGCGTTTTGAGTGAATTTGAAAAGTTTCAAGTCGATGGCAATTGTTTTATATTTCTTTCAGCCACCGAAGTAAATTCCATTTTTTTTTAAATTACCATTTGTTCACATGAATTTATTTCAAAATCTATGGATGGGGTGTTTTCGTTTTTTTATGGAATTATAATCCTGAGTGTGTTTTGAATGAATTTGGAAAGTTTCAAGTGGATTGCAATTGTTTTTAAATTTTTTTCAGCCACCGAAGTAAATTCCATTTTTTTTTTAAATTACGCTCCGCTCACATGAATTTATCTCAAAATCTACGGATGGGGTGTTTGCGGTTTTTCATTGGATTTTAATCCTCAATGTGTTTTGAGTGAATTTTGAAAGTTTCAAGTTGATGGCAATTGTTTTTATATTTTTTTCAGCCACCGAAATAAATTCCAATTTTTTTTTAAATTACGTTCCGTTCACGTGAATTTCACTCAAAATCTACGGATAGGGTGTTTGCGGTTTTTGATGGAATTATAATCCTTGATGTGTTTTGAGTGAATTTGGAAAGTTTCAAGTCGATGGCAGTTGTTTTTATATTTCTTTCAGCCACCGAAATAAATTCGATTTTTTTTCACATGAATTTATTTTACATAACGGTAAAAATCTGTGGCGACAGATTAATTTAAAAATGGATTTAATAAAAAATTAATTCCGTAACATAATTAGCGTTGAAATGTTGATTGATTGCAATAAGGGAATGATTGAATGGACAAAGCATTTGTTGCCATTAATTCAAGGTAAAAATCGAGGCTCAGACATGGGTAGAAGCTTTGAATATAAATTCAGTCAAAGGCCTGAAAATAATGAATAATGATACAACGGATGTAGCAAAGGATGTGTAAAGGCACATTTTCATCTAATCCAAAAAACTTGCATTTACTCGAAATGGTTTAGTATACCTGCAATTGAGATTATATTCATAAACTGAGAGTAATTAACATATCTGGACATGCACTTCTCACGGCTGTTTATATTCATTAATCTAATCAAAATTATTGAGCGTAGTGCCATAAAAAAAAACTGCAACTATTTAACGCTAACATGCTTTTGCTCTACCTTTAATCTCTCTAGCGACCGGTTTGCAGATATTATCTGCTTAAGTAGCATCTATTATTAAATTAGTTCCCATGGTATCTGAATCACTTAATACGTACTACTATGTATGAAAATATTCATGGCATTTTTATTAACTAAATGAGGCTCTATAAAATACTACAACAACATGGCATTGTTTGCGAGTAAACATAAATTAAACGACTAATTGATAATGATCTAAATTAACGATAACTTTCACTTGGAGTAATTAACCGCGATTGTTGTTGTCATTCGCGCAATCAAATGTCTCAATTTAAAGCGAATAAACAATAAATGATATATGCAGAATAGCCACATTAATTATTCAAATTAGTAAATCCATTTGTCCTAGTGTAATTAATGTTCACCACCCAGGAGAAATTTTGTCCGCCCACTATTTGAATATGCATGCAGATACACGTACTCAACTATGTAAGATCATTTCGAATCGATTCAATAGGACAATGGGAAAGCGTTCCCATGATTGTTTCCAATCGTGCAATTAAATATCTATCGGACCATCTACGATGAAAGAAATTCATGCATTTGCATAAATAATTAAACAGTGCTGACACTTATACTTCGGGAGTTGTTTCTATATATTAAATGTTGAGGAAAAAAATAGATTTAGGATAACGGGACATCCATGGACCCGCACGGCCACTTCTTCATTCTGAAAAAGTGACCGTCCAGATGGGACTCGAACCCACGACCACTAGGCCCGTGAGCAGGTGCTCTACTCACTAGGCCACCGCGGCCCCCAGTAATCTAGTTAATTAAATTCGGCATTCGAATATATAAATAAATCATCAACATCTGTAGACCCTCGCTAATTATCTCAACATTACACAAACAGGAAGGTTTTTTCATCAATCAGAGCTAATAAATCAATTGATATAATTCGCTACCATTGAATTTGGCATTCACTTTCAAACGGTGTAGGAGCGCAAAAAATGCGATATTTCATTTTCCTCTTATCTGATGGCTACCGTCGTCCATCCGCTGGATATTTTTTAAATGTCTCGCTGAAAAAAAAATTGACCCGAGGTGGTAATTAGTTATGGCGAGCGATTATAGAGGTTTAAGCAAATTGGGATTACCATAATCGATTTGCATATCTCATCTGCTACTAGATTGATTAGAGAGAACATTCTCTATTACAGAATTTGATACGAAACTGGTTTCATTATTTATATGATTATAAGGTCTGGGGTAATGAAGATGCATGGTGATATATGATTATATGCATAAATTCTTTGATATGTATGCACTTAAGCACGAGATTTAACTATTGGCGATAAAATTATTATACAGTGTGTATCAACCATATGGAATAAATTCGATAATAAATAAATGGGGGCGTGCGCATTTTTGCGACGGCACAATTCGTTCAGAGGACAAAAAAAATATAAGAACAATTGCCACAAATTGGAAAACTTCCAAATTTACTCAAAACGGCTTCTATTTTGAATTTCTGAAATAATCCCAAAACATCCCTCCACTAGTTTCCCAGATAATCCCACGAGGACAATGTTTATGCATTTTTGCGACGGCACAATTCCTTCAGAGGGCAAAAAAAATATAAGAACAATTGCCACAAGTTGGAAAACTTCCAAATTTACTCAAAACGGCTTCTTTTTTGAATTTCTGGAATAATCCCAGAACATCCCCCCACTAGTTTCCCAGATAATCCCACGAGGACTGTGTTTATGCATTTTTGCGACGGCACAATTCGTTCAGAGGATAAAAAAAATATAAGAACAATTGCCACAAGTTGGAAAACTTCCAATTTTATTCAAAACGGCTTCTATTTTGCATTTCTGAAATAATCCCAAAACATCCCTCCACTAGTTTCCCAGATAATCCCACGAGGACTGTGTTTATGCATTTTCCGACGGCACAATTCGTTCAGAGGACAAAAAAATATAAGAACAATTGCCACAAGTTGGAAATCTTCCAAATTTACTCAAAACGGCTTCTATTTGGAATTTCTGAAATAATCCCTAAACATCCCCCCACTAGTTTCCCAGATAATCCCACGAGGACTGTGTTTATGCATTTTTGCGATGGCACTATTCGTTCAGGGGACAAAAAAAATATAAGAACAATTGCCAGAAGTTGGAAAACTTCAAAATTTACTAAAAACGGCTTCTATTTTGAATGTCTGAAAGAATCCCAGAACATCCCCTCACTAGTTTCCCGGATAATCGAACGAGGACTGTGTTTATGCATTTTTGCGACGGCACAATTCATTCAGAGGACAAAAAAAAATAAGAACAATTGCCACAAGTTGGAAATCTTCCAAATTTACTCAAAACGGCTTCTATTTGGAATTTCTGAAATAATCCCAAAACATCCCCCCACTAGTTTTCCAGATAATCCCACGAGGACTGTGTTTATGCATTTTTGCGATGGCACAATTCGTTCAGATGACAAAAAAAATTATAAGAACAATTGCCACAAGTTGAAAAATTTTCAAATTTACTCAAAACGGCTTCTATTTTGAATTTCTGAAACAATCCCAAAACATCCCCTCACTGGTTTCCCGGATAATCCCACGAGGACTGTGTTTATGCATTTTTGCGATGGCGCAAATCGTTCAGAGGACAAAAAAATATAAAAACAATTGCCACAAGTTGGAAAACTTCAAAATTTACTCAAAACGGCTTCTATTTTGAATTTCTAAAATAATCCCAAAACATCCCCTCTCTAGTTTCCCAGATAACCCCACGAGGACTGTGTTTATGCATTTTTGCGACGGCACAATTCGTTCAGAGGACAAAAAAATATAAGAACAATTGCCACAAGTTGGAAATCTTCCAAATTTACTCAAAACGGCTTCTATTTGGAATTTCTGAAATAATCCCTAAACATCCCCCCACTAGTTTCCCAGATAATCCCACGAGGACTGTGTTTATGCATTTTTGCGATGGCACTATTCGTTCAGGGGACAAAAAAAATATAAGAACAATTGCCAGAAGTTGGAAAACTTCAAAATTTACTAAAAACGGCTTCTATTTTGAATGTCTGAAAGAATCCCAGAACATCCCCTCACTAGTTTCCCGGATAATCCCACGAGGACTGTGTTTATGCATTTTTGCGACGGCACAATTCATTCAGAGGACAAAAAAAAATAAGAACAATTGCCACAAGTTGGAAATCTTCCAAATTTACTCAAAACAGCTTCTATTTTGAATTTCTGAAATAATCCCAAAACATCCCCTCACTAGTTTCCCAGATAATCCCACGAGGACTGTGTTTGTGCATTTTTGCGACGGCACAATTCATTCAGAGGACAAAAAAAAAATAAGAACAATTGCCACAAGTTGGAAATCTTCCAAATTTACTCAAAACGGCTTCTATTTGGAATTTCTGAAATAATCCCAAAACATCCCTCCACTAGTTTTCCAGATAATCCCACGAGGACTGTGTTTATGCATTTTTGCGACGGCACAATTCATTCAGAGGACAAAAAAAAATAAGAACAATTGCCACAAGTTGGAAATCTTCCAAATTTACTCAAAACAGCTTCTATTTTGAATTTCTGAAATAATCCCAAAACATCCCCTCACTAGTTTCCCAAATAATCCCACGAGGACTGTGTTTGTGCATTTTTGCGACGGCACAATTCATTCAGAGGACAAAAAAAAAATAAGAACAATTGCCACAAGTTGGAAATCTTCCAAATTTACTCAAAACGGCTTCTATTTGGAATTTCTGAAATAATCCCAAAACATCCCCCCACTAGTTTTCCAGATAATCCCACGAGGACTGTGTTTATGCATTTTTGCGATGGCACAATTCGTTCAGATGACAAAAAAAATTATAAGAACAATTGCCACAAGTTGAAAAATTTTCAAATTTACTCAAAACGGCTTCTATTTTGAATTTCTGAAACAATCCCAAAACATCCCCTCACTGGTTTCCCGGATAATCCCACGAGGACTGTGTTTATGCATTTTTGCGATGGCGCAAATCGTTCAGAGGACAAAAAAAATATAAAAACAATTGCCACAAGTTGGAAAACTTCAAAATTTACTCAAAACGGCTTCTATTTTGAATTTCTAAAATAATCCCAAAACATCCCCTCTCTAGTTTCCCAGATAACCCCACGAGGACTGTGTTTATGCATTTTTGCGACGGCACAATTCGTTCAGAGGAGAAAAAAATATAAGAACAATTGCCACAAGTTGGAAAACTAAAAAAATTCTTTTGCTTTTGTTTAAAACGCCTGACCTTAGCAAATTGTTGTCTGCCTGAATGACAATTTTATTTATTTTTATGACAAAATTTCTATTCAAGAATCCTAATTTTTAATAGAAATTTCCAGGACGTTCGCGGCGAGCATTTCGAACATATCCTACATTGACATCAAGGTTTTTTTTTATTTACATTATCAAAAAATAAACAGTGTTACTTATTATTTTTTCAGAGCGTTGTAGCGAATTTCTGTAATCAAATGATATTCTTTTTTTAATGTTAATTTTCGCACTAAATCTGAAAACACTTAATATTTCTGAAACCGTTGAAGAAAGGACATGGTACCAGCGGCGGCTCGTGGATTTCCGTAGGTGAAGCAACGACAAAGATGCCGCTGATGCTGCACTGTTTACTCTAATAGAGGAAGCAAATATTCCGTTGCCAACTATGTTCGAAAAATATTTGTCTGCCAGGCTACGGGCACTGTACTGAAAAAGATATTTTCAATTGAAACGCAATCAATCCGAAGAACTGAAAAGCTTATAGTAAAAATTAGAAAATCTCCACTCTAATAGTAAATGCTATTACATATTCAATTATTAAAGTTACTCAGACTGAATTCTAAAAAAATACAAAATATACAATTTGCCTAAAAAAATACCAGTTGAATTTTAAATTGTCAATTTTCCAATCAGCTATTAACGGTGGGCTATAGCTCGTCGGGTTTCAAGAATGTCCGCTATGAACGCTAGTATCGTTGATAGCCTCCTTCAATAACCAAGGAATAGTGCAGCGATTTCTCATAGGGCGCTGAAGTGTAGAAGCAGAACTCTGATCCTTTTCTAGTTTGTTGGGAGCAAAACAATATGAAATTAACGGAGGAGTACCTGCTAACTGACTCGGTTTTGCCTATTTTAAAAATAAATCACCGCATTTGAGAATTAAAAATATAAAAAACAATACGATTATTTTTTCATTTTTGAGGAAGTAACCCCCTTAAGATTTATAAAAATTGGCTTGCAGTGCTCTCCATAGAGTACATTCAAAAAGAAAAAGAAAGTCCTGTAAAAGGCCTTTGATAAGACCTAAAAAAGGCCTTTAAAAAAACCTGAAAAAATGCATTAAAAATCCTAAATACGGCCTGAAAAAATTGTCCTAAAAGAAAGCATAATAGAAAAATCATGGAAATCATAAAAAAAGTCCCCAATAAATGCTTCTAAAAAGTTGAAATTTGTCCTGAAAGAGAACCTGAAAAAGTTTTGAAAAAGATCACGAAATAAATTTTTGATAATGGTCTTACAATATCTTTAAAAAATCTTAAAAAATGATAATGTAATTAAAAAAATCCTAAAAATGTAATTAAAAGAACCTTATAAAATGTAATTAAAAAAATAAAACACCTGAAAAGAAGTTCTGAAGAAGATTATTCTGAAAAAAAAATCCCAGACTTGAAAAAAAGTTCTGAAAATTAGTTTTGAAGAAAGGCCTTGGAAAAAGCCTGATGAACGCCCCAAAAAAGTCTGAAAATAAGTCCTGAATATAACATAATAAGCATGTCAACATGTGGACTTTTAATAAAAATTCCATTTTCGGTTGAACCGGAAATTGCCAACTTTTTATTTGAAATGGAACAACCTATATATTTTTGCATACTTTAAATTGTCTCTAAATTCTGACTTCATAAATGTATCATAAGTGACCCATCAGATGTGAGTTTTTGGCTTAAATACAATTAAAAATTGTTTTTTGTTTAAACTTAAAATGAATTTAAACAAAAATCTAACTACCAAAAGGTTACAAATAAAAACTCAGAATTAATTCAATATCCACATCGGTATATAAATTTAAAAGGCACATGTCTTTTCCTCATACCTCCACCTGGGCCTTAATTTGGTACATTTTTTTTAATTGCAACTGTCCTAATGAATTTTCGTGGATGCGCAAATTTTTATTATTTATCGCGTATTTTTACTTTCTCCGTTACGAAGTACGAGAAAGTATTGTAATTTTTTTTGCGGAAATATCAGTTTTGGGGTCCCTTAATGCCATTTCAACAATTTCAAGCCGAGTTTGAAAATTACCTAAATTTTTACAAATTTTCAGTGTTTCATTTTTTCCGTCAGTGTAATTTGTTTATTTTTATTGAACGAATGGAAAAATAGACGAATGGTGGTGAGTTGGGCCCACATTTTTTCCGACCCTACAGAGATCGTTAAAGTTAGTCTTTTTTGACCTAAAATATTTTTTTTTGTTAATGGAGTTCCAAGGTACAAAATGCGAAATTCGTGATTTCGCGCAAACAATGAATTTTCGTGAATACTTCAAAGAACATGCAAAGAAAATTTTATTCGTGAAAACGAAAACAGTTTCGTCGAAAAACTTTAGACCACAAAATTCGCTTTTTTTCAAACACCCATAACTTTGTGGCAATTCGTTCTTTGAGTCCTGCACAGGGAATTGATCAAATTTTAACGCCTTTATGGTGGATCGAGTCGAAAAAAATTTTCCAACTCCGAACACATCGTCAAAGTTGGACATGGTTTCTAGAAAAAAAACTTTTTTTCACAGGGGCGCTAGAGGGGGTCAGAAGGGGTTACGCTTAATTTCGCATGCATGACTTTAAAGAAGATACTTCAAAGTTTTTTTGCTTGCAAAGGTTCATCAAAATCGATTGAAAATACGCCGAGTTATGGTGGTTTGAAAATGGTCGAAATTTCACGAATTTCAAGTGTTTCATTTTTTTTTTCCTTCAGTATATATAAATCAGGCAATATTGCTTGCCCAGATTTTGAAATAATCTCAGTTGATGTTGAATTCATCTATTTTGACATCAGCTATTTATCAAGTTAATTTTTTTTTTGACTTTGGCAGGTGCCGTTCAGTCACATCAGTTGATTTATTTGTACTTATCAAGTTGAATAAAATACTATGTACTTGAAATTTTCCAACGTTACTCAGAATGGATATTTCTACCAAATTCTAAAAATATCAGAAAATATCTATCATCTGGATTTCGAGATAATTTCGCTTAATTTTTAAAGCATTTTCAAGTCTATTATTTATCGGAAAAAAAAATCAATTGTAATTTAAAGATTTCTCAGAATGAACCCTTTTCCATAATTCTATTAAAATTCAAATAGGAAGGTTTTAAAATTGAATTTTATTTTCTCTATTTTCAAGGCCTTGACCAAAAAACATTTTGAAACTTTCTAGTGTTATCCTTTCCTGGATTTCTAAATGAATTTAAATTTGTTAATTTCAGGTAAGACATTGATCAAAAACAGAAATATTACTGCTGCACGTTTGAAACTTCGAGATTAACTCAGCCATTGATGAAAAGAAAAAGAACGGAAAAACGACATTTGAAACTTTTCAGAGTTACTTAGAATGTATACTTCTACATAATTTTATAAAAATAGTTGAACATGCATTGCCTAGATTGCTAAGTAATCTCACTTGAATTTTAATTCCTCAATTTGAATCAAAAACAGATAAACAACTGCTGCACATTTGAAAGTTTCCAGAAGTACAAAAAAATTATGCTTGTACATCATTCTACGAAAATCAGAAAACATGCTATAGCTATATTGCGAAATAATCTCAGTAGAATTTTAATTTATCAATTTCCAATTTGGAAACAATTATGCACTTAAAATTTTCTAAATTGTGGGTAATGTAGACCTGCTCATCTTTTGTTTGTTATAAATTCCTTGATTTTTTATTACCCAAAATTAAATTGTGGAATTGGTTTATAATTATGGAATAGTAATAGTTAAACTAATTTATTTGGAAATCCAATTTGGTAAAAAAAATCAATAACTATGCAAAATCATATAAAAAGTTAAGCAGTGACCACATCAACCTTTCTTTTTTTAATTTCTTAAGATACTATTAATATTTTGAGTTGCAACTATTCATATGAGCTGTAGCCCTTTAACCCCTGTTAAAAAAAATACCCCAGATGCATAATTATATCTACAAAAAAAAATCCTCTGGAAATTTACCCAACAAGTATTCCATTGAGCAATCGAACGCAGTGTAATTACACCTTATACAACATGCGAACGAGAATGAACAAAACGCTTTCTAATTACGATGCGGTTTTGATTGAAACCAAACTGTTTATCTTTGCGTCATTGTGCGATTTGTTTTTTTTTTGTTGTCTTCTCGTGATTGACTAGGGCCCTCATACAATTAATTGTGGCAGGGCGTGAGGTGTGGAATTTTGACCTCATAACCTGTTAAAGAATGAATGCGTATCTCTTGTGTCTTTGTGTAGCAAGTGTTATTCCATTTGGAGACGCAAGAAATTATATCTTCTGGGTAATTTATGTTTCTTTTGTAAACAATGAAAATATATTTCATTTTAAATGTCCTTACTGTTACAAAACAGAAGTTATAGGCACAAGTATAATTTTCTGTACATGAGGATGTACAGGATACCATTTTCAAAACTAAATACAATTTGTGTGTTTTCTGTTAATGAAAGAATAAATGTGAACCATTAAAAAATTAAAAAGTTATTACATTTTAAAATGATCTAGTAACTTTAAAAATGCGATTGCTGAAACCAAGATTAGCAATTAAATCATTTAACAACACGTTACCATACACAGATTCGACACATACAACATTCGCAAAAGGAAGAGTGCCAGAGCCCAAAGAATAAATTATTATTTACTCGTTTCAAACGGCTTAATTGAAGCCTATTGCTCAAGTACGAAAGAATGGGAAATAAAAAGCGCCTCGAGTTGTAAGTACACCTTATGTTATCGCCGTTGTCAATCACAAGAGGCCGTGTCGTAACTGCTGCATTTAATATCTCCTAAGAAGTGGATGCTATGCCGTATGCAGATGGACAAGAAAAGAGCTCTTGCGATTCCACCTTAATTGTGTCCTTTGTAATTAAATCTCTATTTCGATGGTTGAGTTAGCCGCGAGAGGTAATTGCTTTCTGCTTTTTAATAACAGGGTTGTTCGTCTGGAATGAAATTTTTAAAGCGTTTACTAAATGATATTTGATTACTACTACTGAATGAAATACAGCCGTGCAATGCATCACGTGTAAGTGTGTCAAAGATGATTATTTTGTAACGGTTATGCTGAAATTAAGAAGAATTATGATAATTTTTTTTTCGGTTTTCCATCTGGCCTTGGTAACTAAACCATTAGCCATAATTATTTTATAAATCGTATTTAGTTATTTGTTTATTTATAGGTACACATTTCTTTTAACAAATTACAAAAAAAAAATACCATATACACGTTGAAATGAAGTCTTATAGTAAAAAATACGCTTATAAAAGAAACTTAACTTAAGTTACTTATTTAAAAATTGATATGAAACGCAGTGATAAAATTCTACAAAAATTCAGCTCACTTCACAAGACGTCGATCTTTCAAAATAATTTTTGTTTTTGAATTTGCAGCAATTTTCAGTCGAGTTATGAATTTTTGAAAATGTATTTTTTCAATGACGAACACTCGAGTGCAAAAAATTAAAAATTGATACGAAACGTAGTGATAAAATTCTACAAAAATTCAGTTCACTTCACAAGACGTCGATATTTCAAAATAATTTTTGTTTTTGAATTTGCAGCAATTTTCAGTCGAGTTATGAATTTTTGAAAATGTATTGTTTTTCAATGACGAACACTCGAGTGCAAAAAATTAAAAATTAATTTCAAACGCATCAATAAAATCCTACAAAAATTCAGTTTACTTCACAAGACATCGATCTATCAAAATAATTTTGGTTTTCGAATTTGCAGCAATTTTCAGTCGAGTTATGAATTTTTGAAAATGTATTTTTTTTCAATGACAAACACTCGAGTGCAAAAAATTAAAAATTAATTTCAAACGCATCAATAAAATCCTACAAACATTCAGTTTACTTCACAAGATGTCGATCTTTCAAAATAATTTTGGTTTCTGAGTGTGCAGTCATTTTAAGTCGAGTTATGAATTTTTGAAAATATATTTTTTTAATGACGAACACTCGAGTGCAAAAAATTAAAAAATAATTTCAAACGCATCAATAAAATCCTACAAAAATTCAGTTCACTTCACAAGATATCGATCTATCAAAATAATTTTGGTTTCTGACTGCGCAGCAATTTTCAGTTAAGATATGAATTTTTGAAAATGTATTTTTTTTTTCAATGACGAACACTCGAATACAAAAAAAACAAAAATTATTATGAAACGCAGTGATAAAATTCTACAAAAATTCAGTTCACTTCCTAAGACGTCGATCTTTCAAAATAATTTTGATTTTTGAATTTGCAGCAATTTTCAGTCGAGTAATGAATTTTTGAAAATATATTTTTCAAGACCAACATTCGAGTGCAAAAAATTAAAAATTATTATGAAACGCAGTGATAAAATCCTACAAAAATTTAGTTCACTTCACTAGACGTCGATCTTTTAAAATAATTTTGGTTTTTGAATGTGCAGCAATTTTCAGTCGAGTTGTGAATTTTTGAAAATGTATTTTTCAGTGACGAACACTCGAGTGCAAAAAATTAAAAATTAATATAAAACGCAGTGGTAAAATCCTACAAAAATTCAGTTCACTTTCTAAGACGTCAATCTTTCAAAATAATTTTGGTTTTTGAATGTGCAGCAATTTTCAGTCGAGTTATGAATTTTTCAATAACAAACACTCGAGTGCAAAAAATTAAAAAATATTATGAAACGCCGCGATAAAATTCTACAAAAATTCAGTTCATTTCACAAGACGTTGATCTTTCAAACTAATTTTGGTTTTTGAATTTGCAACAATTTTCAGTCGAGTTATGAATTTTTAAATATGTATTTTTTTTTCAATGACGAACACTCGAGTGCAAAAAATTAAAAATTAATATGAAATGCAGTGATAAAATCCTACAAAAATTCAGTTTACTTCACAAGACGTCGATCTTTGAAAATAATTTTGGTTTTTTAATGTGCAGCAATTTTCAGTCGAGTTATGAATTTTTGAAAATGCATTTTTTTACTGACGAACACTCGAGTGCAAAAAAATAAAAATTTATTTGAAACGCAGTGATAAAATCCTACAAAAATTCAGTTCACTTCACAACATGTCGATCTTTCAAAATAATTTTGATTTTTGAATGTGCAGCAAATTTCAGTCGAGTTATGAATTTTTGAAAATGTATTTTTTTCAATGACGAACACTCGAGTGCAAAAAATCAAAAATTATTATGAAACGCAAGGATACAATCATACAAAAATTCAGTTTACTTCCCAAGATGTCGATCTTTCAAAATAATTTAGGTTTTTGAGTGTGCAGCATATTTCAGTCGAGTTATCAATTTTTGAAAATGTATTTTTTTCAATGATAAACACAGAGTGCGAAAAATTAAAAATCAATATGAAACGCAGCGATAAAATCATATAAAAATTCAGTTCACTTTACAAGACGTCGATCTTTCAAAATAATGTTGGTTTTTGAATTTGCAGCAATTTTCAGTCGAGTAATGAATTTTTCAATGACGAACACTCGAGTGCAAAAAATTAAAAATTATTATGAAACGCAGTGATAAAATCCTACAAAAATTAAGTTCACTTCAAAAGACGTCGATATTTCAAAATAATTTTAGTTTTTGAATGTGCAGCAATTTTCAGTCGAGTTATGAATTTTTGAAAATGTATGTTTTTCAATGACGAACACTCGAGTGCAAAAAATTAAAAATTAATTTCAAACGCATCAATAAAATCCTACAAAAATTCAGTTTACTTCACAAGATGTCGATCTTTCAAAATAATTTTGGTTTCTGAATGTGCAGCAATTTTCAGTCGAATTATGAATTTTTGAAAATGTATTTTTTTTCAATGACGAACACGCGCGTGCAAAAAATTAAAAATTAATTTCAAACGCATCAATAAAATCCTGCTAAACAATCAGTTTACTTCACAAGACGTCAATATTTCAAAATCATTTTGGTTTTTGAGTGTGCAGCAATTTTCAGTCGAGTTATGAATTTTTGAAAATGTATTTTTTTCAATGATGAACACTCGAGTGCAAAAAATTAAAAATTAATTTCAAACGCATCAATAAAATCCTACAAAAATTCAGTTTACTTCACAAGATGTCGATCTATCAAAATATTTTTGGTTTTTGAATGTGCAGCAATTTTCAGTCGAGTTATGAATTTTTGAAAATGTATTTTTTTCAATGACGAACACTCGAGTGCAAAAAATTAAAAATTAATATGAAACGCAGCAATAAAATCCTAAAAAAATTGAGTTCACTTCACAAGACGTCGATCTTTCAAAATAATGTTGGTTTTTGAATTTGCAGCAATTTTCAGTCGAGTAATGAATTTTTCAATGACGAACACTCGAGTGGCAAAACATTAAAAATTGTTATGAAACGCAGTGATAAAATCCTACAAAAATTCAGTTTACTTCACAAGACGTCAATCTTTCAAAATAATTTTGGTTTTTGAGTGTGCAGCAATTTTCAGTCGAGTTATGAATTTTTGTAAAATGCAGAAAAAATACATGATATCCATGGAAGAACTGCTGTATTTTAAAAGGAACACCCTGTAGATGGTACAATGACCGTGACTACAACAACACTCGGCGGGGACTTAAGTTTATGATGTTGTAAAATCTTCGGACCCAAAATCGTCAAAACCTCACTTTTTTGAGTCGGATGTCTCGAAAATTGTGAATTGTATTTTTCAAAATTGCAGTACAATTTTGTTAATTGAAGCGTTAAACAATGATTCAAAAACGTGTTAAGATATTTTCTTGTGTAATAGAACAATATTACATGTCTTTCAAGTTCTACTCCGCCAAAATTGAGATTTTTTTTTTTTTATTAAACAACCACCGGACACGCGAAACTGAAATATTGTTGAATCTAGGATATTAAAAAAAAACATATATAAATATACACACTCGGCGTCAAAAGAAAAGCGCCACTCGAAAAATCGCGAAAAAACTCGTCGTAACTTGGTTCAATTTGGTCGAAAATCGATGAATCTTTCAGTTTGGGAAATATTCAAGCTTTATCTTTAAGAATGTGTAGTTGATTTTGACCCCAAGTCCAACCCACCCTCCGTAACAACGCAATGAAAAAGAAAAAAATTATGTAAAAAATTGTCCAACTTTGACAAGCTGTACCGTGCGCAAAAAAAAATCGGCGGGAAATTTCACTACAACGGCAGAAAAATTTAATCAATTTTCTTCAAATGCCTTAAAAATTCGAGTCGTTTCGATGATTTGGAGCAAAGTTATGAATTTTTGAAAAAAAAAATTAAAACAAGTTGTAAAAATTTAACATTTTTTCGTCAAACCAAAACACTTTTTGTAGGGGTTTTCAGTCACGAAAGTCTAAAACTGCTTAGATCGCAAAATTCCATCGAGTTTCGTGCAAAATTCGCGTAGTTATGGCCAAAAAGACGCAAAATGTATTTTTTTTTTTTCAAAACTGCATAACTTTGCGCCAAATCATCGCATCGACTTGAATTTTGGAGGAAATTGGAGGAAAATGATTGAAATTTATTGCCATGCTGACCGATTTCCACGATTTTTTTTTTGCACACGGTACAAGAAACCAAATTTGCACATTTAAACTTCAAAAACATTTTTTTTCCTTTAGGGGGTGGCAGGGGGTGGAATCGTTTTAGCAACAAAACAATTCACATGATATTGAAGATAAAATTCGAAACTGTTCAGACTGCAAAAGTTCATCGATTTTGGTGCAAAATTACTCAAGTTATGGCCGAAAAAGTGAAAAATGTAATTTTTTTCAAAAATTCATAACTTTGCTCCAAATCATCGAAACGACTCAAATTTTTAATCTAATTGGTACATCAATTCGTATGATATTTAATTTCCTTTTGAATATGAATTGCGTATAAAAATTACGGTATAAAATACCAAAATGTAATTAAAATCACACATCGATAGAAGGACAACAATTTTTCTCGAAACAACCTTCCTCACTGGCATACAAATTTCCGAACTCATCAAGTTTAGTAAACTCATCACTTCACCGGCCAATTCCGTTAATTACCAATCAAATCATTGCGACATGCGCGGCAACAACAGGTGGTCTTGATATGAGCAACAGAAACATTTTCGAAGTAATCATTGCAATTATTCTTTCAAGTCAATTATTTATTTATTTTGTTCATCATCTTCAATGGTAGGGACGGTTGCGTAAAAATGATAAATTATTCAGCGATGCAAAAGTTGTGCCGCCGCCGTAATTAAAATCGCCGAGGAAAAATACAAAATGTCGATAAGTAAATGAACATGACACATCATTATAAGATAACGTTTTCTGCATTAACGTCCGCTTACCAACAAGCGTAATTTATTATTGTCGGAAAATGTACGCGTGTTATCATATATTATTATTGAAAGGTGAATTGTTTTAGGGCTGAGCAATAAAAAGTTTTAAAGTGATTTATAATGGGAAGCTTTACCGGCTTCTGATATTTCGAATTAATGATCTTTAATCAATTTATTTATGAAATAAAATTAAATAAATACATTGTTTTTCAACTATTTTTCCATCTTTCATCTTTATCATAAGAATTTTCAACTCCGAAAACGTGAAATTTGATTTTATAAAAAAATTCTTTGACAACTTTTGAATTGCACTAAATTTGGTACATTTTGTCGTTAGAATCATCAACATCGGCAGTTTAAAAAAATCAAAATCGCGATTTTAGAATATTGAAAGTACAAAAAAATTTTTCGTTTTGTGTTAATTCGTAATCTTTTTCAAAATTACACTAAATTTGCCATATGTTGTCATTTTAATCATCAAAATTAGATAATGCTTTTCGAAATTAAATAAATCAAAATAACAATTTAAAATCAACGAACATTGAAAACATAAAATTTTGAAGTTTTCCGTTCATGTAACGAAAATCTTTTTAATAAGTTGTCAAATTCATTGCATTTACTATATTTTGATATTGGAATTATCATAGATCACGTTTTCCCGTTCTGCAAAAAAGAAAAAATCAAAATTATAATTTAAAATCTTTAAACTTTGAAAACGTGAAATTTTCTAACCAACTTTTAAATTGCAACCAAATTTGGCACATTTTGACGTTATAGTCAACAAAATCGGTCACCGCGTTTGGCAGTTATGCAATTTCAAAAATAAAAATCGCCATTTTAAAATATTCAAACTTTAAAAAAAGTACAAATTTTGCATTTTTATTTAATTTTAAGGGAATGTTTTATAATCCGTTTTGAAATTACACTAAACTTTTTGACGTTTGAATCATCAAAATCAGACGGGTTTGGCTGGTCTGCAATCAAACAAAATCAAAATCCCATTTTAAAATCTTTAAACTTTGAAAACGTGAAATTTTGACGTTTTGCGTTGATTTGACGAAATTATTTTTTAACCAACTTTTAAATTGCAACCAAATTTGGCACATTTTGACGTTGGAGTCATCAAAATCGGACACCGCGTTCGGCAGTTATGCAATTTCAAAAATCAAAATCGCGATTTTAAAATATTCAAACTTTAAAAAAAGTACAAATTTTTCATTTTGATTCAATTTTAAGGGGATGTTTTATAATCCGTTTTGAAATTACACTAAACTTTTTGACTTTTGAATCATCAAAATCAGACGGGTTTGGCTGGTCTGCAATTAAACAAAATCGAAATCCCATTTTAAAATCTTTAAACTTTGAAAACGTGAAATTTTGACATTTTGCGTTGATTTGACGAATTTGGCACATTTTGACGTTGGAGTCATCAAAATCGGACACCGCGTTCGGCAGTTATTCAATTTCAAAAATCAAAATCGCGATTTTAAAATATTCAAACTTTAAAAAAAGTACAAATTTTGCATTTTGATTTAATTTTAAGGAAATGTTTTATAATCCGTTTTGAAATTACACTAAACTTTTTGACTTTTGGATCATCAAAATCAGACGGGTTTGGCTGGTCTGCAATTAAACAAAATCAAAATCCCATTTTAAAATCTTTAAACTTTGAAAACGTGAAATTTTGACGTTTTGCGTTGATTTGACGAAAATATATTTTAACCAACTTTTAAATTGCATCAAATTTGGCACATTTTGACGTTGGAGTCATCAAAATCGGACACCGCGTTCGGCAGTTATGCAATTTCAAAAATCAAAATCGCGATTTTAAAATATTCAAACTTAAAAAAAGTGCAAATTTTGCATTTTGATTTAATTTTAAGGGAATGTTTTATAATCCGTTTTGAAATTACACTAAACTTTTTGACTTTTGGATCATCAAAATCAGACGGGTTTGGCTGGTCTGCAATTAAACAAAATCAAAATCCCATTTTAAAATCTTTAAACTTTGAAAACGTGAAATTTTGACGTTTTGCGTTGATTTGACGAAAATATATTTACACCAACTTTTAAATTGCATCAAATTTGGCACATTTTGACGTTGGAGTCATCAAAATCGGACACCGCGTTCGGCAGTTATTCAATTTCAAAAATCAAAATCGCGATTTTAAAATATTCAAACTTTAAAAAAAGTACAAATTTTGCGTTTTGATTTAATTTTAAGGGAATGTTTTATAATCCATTTTGAAATTACACTAAACTTTTTGACTTTTGAATCATCAAAATCAGACGGGTTTGGCTGGTCTGCAATTAAACAAAATCAAAATCCCATTTTAAAATCTTTAAATTTTGAAAACGTGAAATTTTGACATTTTGCGTTGATTTGACGAAAATATTTTCTAACCAACTTTTAAATTGCAACCAAATTTGGCACATTTTGACGTTAGAGCCAACAAAATCGGTCACCGCGTTCGGCAGTTATGCAATTTCAAAAATCAAAATCGCAATTTTAAAATATTCAAACTTTAAAAAGTACAAATTTTGCATTTTGATTTAATTTTAAGGGAATGTTTTATAATCCGTTTTGAAATTACACTAAACTTTTTGACTTTTGAATCATCAAAATCAGACGGGTTTGGCTGGTCTGCAATTAAACAAAATCAAAATCCCATTTTAAAATCTTTAAACTTTGAAAACGTGAAATTTTGACGTTTTGCGTTGATTTGACGAAAATATATTTTAACCAACTTTTAAATTGCATCAAATTTGGCACATTTTGACGTTGGAGTCATCAAAATCGGACACCGCGTTCGGCAGTTATGCAATTTAAAAAATCAAAATCGCGATTTAAAAATATTCAAACTTTAAAAAAAGTACAAATTTCGCATTTTGATTTAATTTTAAGGGAATGTTTTATAATCCGTTTTGAAATTACACTAAACTTTTTGACTTTTGAATCGTCAAAATCAGACGGGTTTGGCTGGTCTGCAATTAAACAAAATCAAAATCCCATTTTAAAATCTTTAAACTATGAAAACGTGAAATTTTGCGTTGATTTGACGAAAATATTTTTTAACCAACTTTTAAATTGCAACCAAATTTTGCACATTTTGACGTTGGAGTCATCAAAATCGGACACCGCGTTCGGCAGTTATGCAATTTTACAAATAAAAATCGCGATTTTAAAATATTCAAACTTAAAAAAAAAGTACAAATTTTGCATTTTGATTTAATTTTAAGGGAATGTTTCATAATCCGTTTTGAAATTACACTAAACTTTTTGACTTTTGAATCATCAAAATCAGACGGGTTTGGCTGGTCTGCAATTAAACAAAATCAAAATCCCATTTTAAAATCTTTAAACTTTGAAAACGTGAAATTTTGACATTTTGCGTTGATTTGACGAAAATAGTTTTTAACCAACTTTTAAATTGCACCAAATTTGGCACATTTTGACGTTGGAGTCATCAAAATCGGACACCGCGTTCGGCAGTTATGCGATTTAAAGAAATAAAAATCGTGATTTTAAAATATTCAAACTGAAAAAAAGTACAATTTTTGCTTTTTGTGTTAATTTTACGAGAATATTTTATAATCCGTTTTAAAATTACTGTAAATTCGCCATATTTTTACGTTTGAATCATCGAAGTCAGGCGTGTTTGGCTGTACTGCAATTTAAAAAAAATCAAAATCGCAATTTAAAATCTTCAAATTTTTAAAACTTGAAACTTTGACGTTTTACATTGATTTTACGAATATATTTCTTAACTAACTTACGTGAATTTTGAATCCGCGCATATAAAGCAAATTGTTTAATTACACGTATTTCGTGACGGAGTGGACACGCTGTATGCGTGGAATTTATTTTTACGGTGAACATTCTTAATTCGCAATGTGTGAATTCGCGAGATGTGTAACTTTTCCACGACGTCGCTTACATAAGTTATTATTGTTGTTATCCTGTCCCCGGCGGCGAAATTACAGAACTCCTAATTGTACATAATAGCTTTGATACTACGTTCTGTGCGATTACAAATTGAGCTTGGTAAACAAAAAAAAAAGCTTTCCAACGTGATGCAAAACAAGAGTTGTAGAAATTGGCAGATAAGATATGCCACACGCGTGATGTGCGAATGCCCCGAAGACTAATCTTCAAATACGTTTTTTTTCTTTCTTCTCATGCCCATATAAAACTTGTGTGTAAAGAATAATTAAAACCATTAACTCTGAGCTAAATAACGTCTGAAGAATTGATGGATTAATTTGTATTTTTATTAGATACTATATATCGTGTGGGATCTTCATAATAAATTATTTTGGAAACATGTACTTTCTTTATTGGATGAATAAGTGTCGCCGGTCGTACTTTCTATTTTTTACGGCTGAGCTGTAATTACAAAAGGATGTTATGTCATTACGAATTTGGCGTGATTGCGTTTGAAAATCACCGTGATAAATGTGTTTTTAAGTTATTTCTGTAATTAAGTTTAATTTATCTACACTTAATTACAAAAGTATGTTATTCTCCACTATAACAGTTAGTCTTTGATTACAAAAATTATTCATATTCTCCTGTGTTTATGCAAGGGATACGTTCGTTAAAGTCTCTATGTTAAATAGACATAAGCGACGAACCCAAATTTTCGATACCGAATTAATTTTCTCTCGCCAATGATTTTAAGAATTTACTGTGACAAACTTCATTATAAGCATTAATTTTAACAGTACAATCTAATAAATTACTTAGGTACGAAATAAATACGATTTTTTTTTAAACGATACAAGAAACCAAATTTGCACATTTAAACTTCAAAAACATTGTTTTTGCTTTAGGGGGTGGAAGGGGGTTAATAGTTTTAGCAACAAAACAATACATATGACGTTCAAGAGAAAATTTTAAACTGTTCAGACTGCAAAAGTTCATCGATTTTGGTGCAAAATTACTCAAGTTATGGCCAAAAAAGTGAAAAATGTAATTTTTTTTTTCAAAAATTTATAACTTTGCTCCAATTCATCGAAACGACTTGAATTTTTAAGGCATTTGAAGGAAATTGATTACATTTTTCTGCCATTGTGGTGAAGTTTCCCGCTGATTTTTTTTGCGCACGGTACAGCTTGTCAAAGTTGGACAATTTTTTACGTAAAAAACATTTTTTTCCATCGCGTTGTTACGGAGGGTGGGTTGGACTTGGGGTCGAAATCAACTACTATCTTAAAGATAAAACGTGAATCTTTCCCAAACTGAAAGATTTATCGATTTTTGGCCAAATTTAACCAAGTTACGACGATTTGAAAATCGAGTTTTTTCGCAATTTTTCGAGTGGCGATTTTTTTTTGACGCCCAGTGTACATTACTGCTAAACGCATTGTCCGATTTTGATAAATCTAACTTCTAAAGTGGAAAATTCAGTGCAATTTGAAAGCGGGTTAATACATATTTTCGTGAGTCATAATTTTATATTTTCAAAATTCGAAGATTTAAAATTGCACAACTGCCAAACGCTTTGTTTGATTTCGATGGTCCTAAATATAGTATAATTTTAAAACTGATTACTAAATTGTTCGGTAAAATTAACACAAACTGCAAAAATCACACTTTTTTAAAGTTCGAAGATTTCAAAATCGTAATTTTAGTTTTTGAAAGTACGTAGTTTTCTGTTGCCCTTTATTTATTTATAGAAACTCCGGGATGTGTTGAACAGATTGGAGGGTAGGATAGAGCCCACCCACCACCCTTCGTTTCCACTTTAACTTAACCCAGAAACCATTTTTATTGGTGGTTTTGCAACTTTTACAATTCTTTTGACTGAGAAGTTTCTTTAATCTCACAGTGTTCTCTTGGTTACGTGTAAGCAGAAACGAGGGGGGCGGGTGGGCCCTATCCTACCCTCCAATCTCTGAAACACAAACGAGGGTTTTACAATTGGTAATTAATTTATTTGATAAGTGAAAAATCGAATAGTTTTTTGTTGCCTCGATAAATTTATTTATTTATAGAAACTCTAGGATGTGTTCAACAGATTGGAGGGTAGGATAGGTCCCACCCACCGCCCTTAGTTTTCATCTTAACTTAACCCAGAAACCATCTTTATTGGTAGTTTTGCAACTTTTACAACTCTTTTGATTGATAATTTTCTTCAATCTCACAGTATTTTCTTGGTTAGGGTTTAAGTGGAAACGAGGGGGGTGGGTGGTCCCTATCCTACCCTCTAATCCCTGGAACACAAACAAGGGTTTTACAATTGTTAATTAATTGATTTGATAACAGAAGAATCGAATAGTTTTTTGTTGCCTCGATAAATTTATTTATTTGTAGAAACTCTGGGATGTGTTCAACAGATTGGAGAGTAGGATAGGGCCCACCCACCACCCTTAATTTCCACCTTAACTTAACCCAGAAAATATCTTTATTGGTAGTTTTGCAACTTTTACAACTCTTTTGATTGATAAGTTTTTTCAATCTTACTGTGTTTTCTTGGTTAGGTTAAAGCGTTAACGAGGGGGGTGGGTGGGCCCTATCCTACCCTCCAATCCCTGGAACACAAACGAGGGTTTTACAATTGGTAATTAATTTATTTGATAAGAGAAGAATCGAATAGTTTTTTGTTGCCTCGACAAATTAATTTATTTATAGAAACTCTGAGATGTGTTCAACAGATTGGAGGGTGGGACAGGGCCCACCCACCACCCTTCGTTTCCACCTTAACTTAACCCAGAAACCATTTTTGTTGGCCGTTTTGCAACTTTTAGAATTATTTTGACTGAGAAATTTCTTTAATTTTACAGTGTTTTGTTGGTTAGGTTTAAGCGGAAACGAGGGGGGCGGGTGGTCCCTATCCTACTCTCCTAACCCGAGAACACAAACGAAGGTTTTATAATTGTTAATTCATTTATTTGATAAGAGAAGATTCGAATAGTTTTTTGGTGCCTCGACAAATTTATTTATTTGTAGAAACTCTGAAATGTGTTCAACAGATTGGAGTGTAGGATAGAGCCCGCCCACCACCCTTTGTTTCCACCTTAACTTAACTCAGAAACCATTTTTATTGGTGGTATTGCAACTTAAAAAAAAATTGATTGATATGTTTCTTAAATTTTACAGTGTTTTCTTGGTTAGGTTTAAGTGGAAATGAGGGGGGTGGGTGGGCCCTATCCTACCCTCCAATCCCTGGAACATAAACGAGGGTTTTACAATTGTTAATTTATTTATTTGGTAAGAGAAGAATCGAATAGTTTTTTGTTGTCTCGACAAATTAATTTATTTATAGAAACTCCGGGACGTGTTCAACAGATTGGAGGGTAGGATAGGGCCCGCCCACCACCCTTCGCTTACACCTTAACTTAACCCAGAAAATATCTTTATTGGTAGTTTTGCAACTTTTACAACTTTTTTGACCGAGAAATTTTTTTAATCTTACAGTGTTTCCTTGGTTAGGGTTTAGGTGGAAACGAGGGGGGTGGGTGGTCCCTATCCTACCCTCCAATCCCTGAAACACAAACAAGGGTTTTACAATTGTTAATTAAATGATTTGATAAGAGAAGAATCGAATAGTTTTTGTTGCCTCGATAAATTATTTCATTTATAGAAACTCTGGGATGTGTTTAATAGATTGGAGGGTAGGACAGGGCCCACCCACCACCCTTCGTTTCCACCTTTACTTAACCCAGAAACCATTTTTGTTGTTGGTTTTGCAAGTTTTAGAATTCTTTTGACAGAATTATTTTTAAATCTCACAGTGTTTTTTTGGTTAAGGTTTAAGTGGAAACGAGGGGGGTGGGTGGGCCCTATCCCACCCTTCATTCCCTGGAACACGAACGAGGGTTTTACAATTGTTAATTAATTTATTTGATAAGTATAATTTATACCTTTTTTCCGCAGGCTTTATTTATTGAACTTCGGCAGAGAGGCGAGATTAAGTGATTTATAGACGTTACAGAAATTACGTGTGCCCAAAGAATGGATAGAAACATATTAACAAATTGAAATCGGGCGATGATTTATGGGCCGTTCGCTCATTTTTATGGGTTGCTCAATTTTCCATTAACTTGGTAATTAAATGCAAATAAAATTATTGGAAAATGTCGTCATTTTAGCTCGAAGCGCACTGTTTTAATTATTTTTAATTGTTTATGTCTTCAACAATGTTATTCTAAATCGCTTTTGTCGTTTTTTTACTGCTTCTATTAATCAGGTTAAGAGGCCAAATGGTACGTATTAGAATCGAAATATCAAATTAAAAAATTACGTTTATTTAGAGACATTAAGGCAATTGCTAAAGGAAATCATTGATTCTCCTAAATTTTTTTGATGTCGTATATTATTTATTTTATTTTAATTGAAAGTATTCTTTGTTTCATTTTTTGATAGATTGTTGTTAAGTGACAACTAACTTGATTTTGAGTTTCAATTGATTTTAGCGATTTAAAAATCTGGAGCTAACTTCAGCACATGATTATTATGCTCAAAGTCACGGTTCGTCAAGTTGTATTTAAAGAATCGTTTAGCGTCATGGAAACATATGCGATAAATGACAAAAAATAAATGTTAGCTATGCATTCTAAAAACGATTGATTTTAATATTATAATCTCTCTCGGTTTGGGTTACTGTTCTTATCCAGCATCGTTAGCTTTCTGCCACAAAGTTGTTTTCATTTTCATTTACGCTGCTTAATCATATCTAAAACGAACCAACGCCACGTCTATTATTAGAAAGACCCGATGCACTTAAACACAATTATTAATGAGCTCTGAAAGGTGTTATTATTAATATTTCGTAATCGGGATTGTTTTCACGAGGCTCTAATATTAACGCTGCACCATGCAATACTTAACATCGTGTTGCATTAGCACACCTCTTCACACCATTCCATATTATTTGCCGCTATTTTTTTTCAATACCGAGATACCATCGTGTATCGCCCTGTTATTAAATACGTACTTCCAAGAAGCGTTGCAAAATTATTTACATTATTCATACTCATTGATAACACCTACAAAATTAAACGTTTCTGCCTTATGAGATAAATTGTTATTAATTATTGCTCGAGCTTTGTTCAATATACACGGTGTGTTAAACTGTAATTTAAAATTTAAATAATTTTTTTTCAGAAAACTCGAATTTTATGATTTTATTTACAAATAAATATTGTGTAGTTAATCAGGAAAAAAATGCTTGAAAAAAATGTTGGGTCTCCGAAAGGTTTGAAAAAATTCATGACGGTTCTTATCGACGTAAAGAAGCATGTGGAGTAGTTATTTTTCCCAAAAAAAATTAATTCTTTTTCAAAATTTCAACTTTTCATGATTTTGGACATTTTTTCCATTGGAAAAAAATGCATCAAAAAAATGTTGGGTCTCAGAAAGATTTGAAAAAATCATGACGGCTCTTATTGACGTGAAGAAGCGTGTGTAGTAGTTATTTTTCCTAGAAAAAAATAATTCTTTTTCAAAATTTCAACGTTTCATGATTTTGGACATTATTTCCATTGGAAAAAAATGCATGAAAAAAATGTAGGGTCTCAGAAAGATTTGAAAAAATTCATGACGGTTCTTATCGACGTGAAGAAGCGTGTGGAGTAGTTATTTTTTCCAAAAAAAAATTAATTCTTTTTCAAAATTTCATCGTTTCATGATTTTGAACATTTTCTCCATTGAAAAAGAAATGCATCAAAAAAATGTTGGGTCTCAGAAAGATTTGAAAAAATTCATGACGGTTCTTATCGACGTGAAGAAGCGTGTGGAGGAGTTATTTTTTCCAAAAAAAAATTAATTCTTTTTCAAAATTTCATCGTTTCATGATTTTTGACATTTTTTCCATTGTATTGTTTAGGAAAAAAATGCATGAAAAAAGTGTTGGGTCTCAAACAGATTTACAAAAGTTCATGATGGTTCTTATCGACGTGAAGAAGCGTGTGGAGGAGTTATTTTTTCCAAAAAAAATTAATTATTTTCCAAAATTTCAACTTTTCATGATTTTGGACATTTTTTCTATTGTATTGTTTAGGAAAAAAATGCATGAAAAAGTGTTGGGTCTCAGAAAGATTTGAAAAAATTCATGACGGTTCTTATCGACGTGAAGAAGCGTGTAGAGTAGTTATTTTTCCCAGAAATTTTTTTTTTAACGTTTCACGATTTTGGCCATTTTTTTCCATTTTCTAGGAAAAAAATGCATGAAAACATGTTGAGCCTCAAAAAGATTTGAAAAAATTAATTACGGTTCTTATCGACGCGAAGAAGCGTGTAGAGTAGTTCCGTTTCACAAAAAAAAATAATTCTTTTTCAAAATTTTAACGTTTCATGATTTTGGCCATTTTTTCCAGGAAAAAAATGCATGAAAAAACTGTCGGGTCTCAGAAAGATTTGAAAAAATTCATGACGGTTCTTATCGACGTGAAGAAGCGTGTGGAGTAGTTATTTTTTCCAAAAAAAATTAATTCTTTTTCAAAATTTCAACTTTTCATGATTTTGGACATTTTTTCCATTGTATTTTTTAGGAAAAAAATGCATGAAAAAGTGTTGGGTCTCAGAAAGATTTGAAAAAATTCATGACGGTTCTTATCGACGTGAAGAAGCGTGTGGAGTAGTTATTTTTCCCAAAAAAAAAATTAATTCTTTTTCAAACTTTCAACTTTTCATGATTTTGGACATTTTTTCCATTTTCCAGGAAAAAATATGCATGAAAAAAATGTAGGGTCTCAGAAAGAGTTGAAAAAATTCATGACGGTTCTTATGGACGTGAAGAAGCGTGTAGAGTAGGTATTTTTCTCAGAAATTTTTTTTTTCTTCAAAATTTCAACGTTTCGCGATTTTAGCCATTTTTTCCATGGTATTACTCAGGAAAAAAATGCATGAAAAAAAAGGTGGATCTCAGAAAGTTTTGAAAAAATTCATGACGGTTCTTATGGACGTGAAGAAGCGTGTAGAGTAGGTATTTTTCTCAGAATTTTTTTTTCTTCAAAATTTCAACGTTTCGCGATTTTAGCCATTTTTTCCATGGTATTACTCAGGAAAAAAATACATGAAAAAAATGTTGGGTCTCAGAAAGTTTTGAAAAAATTCATGACGGTTCTTATCGACGCGAAGAAGCGTGTAGAGTAGGTATTTTTCTCAGAAATTTTTTTTTTCTTCAAAATTTCGACGTTTCGCGATTTTAGTCATATTTTCCATGGTATTACTCAGGAAAAAAATGCATGAAAAAAATGTTGGGTCTCAGAAAGTTTTGAAAAAATTCATAACGGTTCTTATCGACGCGAAGAAGCGTGTAGAGTAGGTATTTTTCTCAGAAATTTTTTTTTTTTCAAAATTTCAACGTTTCGCAATTTTAGCCATATTTTCCATGGTATTACTCAGGAAAAAAATGCATGAAAAAAATGTAGGGTCTCAGAAAGATTTGTAAAAATTCATGACGGTTCTTATGGACGTGAAGAAGCGTGTAGAGTAGGTATTTTTCTCAGAATTTTTTTTTTCAAAATTTCAACGTTTCGCGATTTTAGTCATTTTTTCCATGGTATTCTCAGGAAAAAAATGCATGAAAAAAATGTTTGGTCTCAGAAAGATTTGACAAAATTCAGAACGGTTCTTATCGATGTGAAAAAGCGTGTGGAGTAGATATTTTTCCCAAAAAAAAAATTCTTTTTCAAAATTTCAACTTTTCATGATTTTGGACATTTTTTAAATTTTCCAGGAAAAAAAATGCTTGAAAAAAATGTCGGGTCTCGGAAAGATTTGAAAAAATTCATGACGGTTCTTATCGACGTAAAGAAGCGTGTAGAGTAGTTATTTTTCCCAGAATTTTTTTTTTAACGTTTCACGCTTTTGGCCATTTTTTCCCATTGTATTACCCAGGAAAAAAATGCATGAAAAAAATGTTGGGTCTCGGAAAGATTTGAAAAAATTCATGACGGTTCTTATTGACGTGAAGAAGCGTGTAGAGTAGTTATTTTTCTCAGAAAAATTTTATTTTTCAAAATTTCAACGTTTCACGATTTTGGCCATTATAATAATAATTAATATCTAAATCTATTTTTGCTGGTACATACTTTATTCTGTTTAAAATTTAGAATGTTCATGATGTATTTTCAATATGTAAAAACCGTAACAGAAATATGGACCTTTGCGCATACGTCTAGAACAGATGTTTCCATTATTTTTATATGTGCTACCGGTATTTAGTTGATAATATACAGTGATAGTAATATATAATATTATAGATAATAAATATTTTTGAAAAATTAGACTAAAAATTTTACCCGATTTGCAACATGTCTGTTAATTCGCTATTATTGTTCATGATTATGTCTGAAACACGCACTAATAACAAATGGTTTACATTACTTATACAATAAATGATCATGATTATGTCTGAAACACGCACTAATAACAAATGGTTGACATTACTTATACAATAAATGATATTTGTCGATTCGAATTTTTTCAAGGCACACTACATTTATTGCCAAAAAAATAATGTTAACAAAATTTAATATTATCTTTTTCTGGCATAAATAGTAACTTAAAACCAACATAACGGGCATAATTGGATTCAGAAAAACGTACTAGGATGAAGAGCTGCAAGAAATATCTACATGGAATTTATATTTCTTTCTGATTGGATATCTTAAAAAGTTGCCACAGGATTATTTTAATTTTTTTTATATATGTCAATTATGCTCCTGTCTAGACAGTAAGGAAATTTTGTAAAGTTTTATTTAAATTACTTCATTGCCTAGATGTATGTATTAGTTGGCTGCAAGTCAAATTTTACTGTTGTTACTTAATTGGTTCTGCAGTTTATCTGTTTAAAGTGAAATGCCGCTAACTTTGTTAATAAGAAAGATTAAATCAAAATTTAAACACAGAAATAATAATCGATGATATAAAAATAAACTTTTCGAGAAAGATTACATTTACAAAGATATATTCGATTTCTTGAGCGGCTAATTTAATGGGTACCCTACCCTTAATCTTCAATATTTAACGAATCGTACTAAGCAAGTCCTTGTGAATTCTCTTACTAGGGGGTAATGAACAACATTATTACAAACGATTTTGGATAAAAGTTATTAAACGAATGAAGAAATTTAAAAGCACTATTAATGTTATTATTACTTTTTTTAAATTTCCAGTTGTGCGAGGGCTTGTTAAGAAACTCACCCTGACCCAGTTAAAGCCGTGCGTAATTATAATATTTTTAATAGAATATTAAAAGAGTGCAATTTTCATTTTCCATAGTATTGTTTAGCATAACACAAATTGTGCATGATTAATTCTAAGTGGTATGTGCAGGCGATGTTTAGCTGTTAGCTCGTTGCGAGATCGCTCTACAAATGGGGAACGTAATGAATTCGCATTATGGCTGGGTATCATTAACTCAACGCAAATAATAATTTAAAATGATTAAGCACAGATTGTACTCGTACTTTACCTCATTTGTGTTGTACACAAGGTGATGATGAATTGCATTAAGAGACATTTAAAAGTTTACTTTGCTGATGAGATTTTATTTTTATCGATTTATCCAGCAAAGAAAATTTATGAAGTTATTGCTTTAATTAAAAAATCATTTATAATTTTAGTACGGCTTTGCGCAGACTTTTTTATAATATGTTATCATGGTGGCATTGCCAAAGGCCATACCTAACAGTACAATTAAAAACATGTTGGATACCTCAACCAATTTATTGCTATTTTTTTCTAAATTTCTTCTCTGTTCACATTGAAATATTCTAAAATTTAGAAACAATGCATTTCTAATTTTTCCGGAAATGAAAAATCACATGTGTTGTCAGTTGTTTTGGAAAGTTTCAAGTCGATGGCAATTGTTTTTATATTTTTTTCGCGTCGACGAATTTATTGCAATTTTTTTCTAAATTTCATCTCCGTTCACATTGAAATATTCTAAAAATGAGAAACAATGCATTTCTAATTTTTACAGAAATGTAGAATCACATGTGTTGTCAGTTGGTTTGGAAAGTTTCAAGTCAATGGCAATTGTTTTTATATTTTTCTCGCGTCGACGAATTTATTGCAATTTTTTTTTAAATTTCATCTCCGTTCACATTGAAATATTCTAAAATTTAGAAATAATGCATTTCTAATTTTTACGGAAATGAAGAATCACATGTGTTGTCAGTTGTTTTGGAAAGTTTCAAGTCGATGGCAATTGTTTTTATATTTTTTTCGCGTCGACGAATTTATTGCAATTTTTTTCTAAATTTCATCTCCGTTCACATTGAAATATTCTAAAATTTAGAAACAATGCATTTCTAATTTTTACGGAAATAAAAAATCACATGTGTTGTCAGTTGTTTTGGAAAGTTTCAAGTCAATGGCAATTGTTTTTATATTTTTCTCGCGTCGACGAATTTATTGCAATTTTTTTTTAAATTTCATCTCCGTTCACATTGAAATATTCTAAAATTTAGAAACAATGCATTTCTAATTTTTACGGAAATGAAGAATCACATGTGTTGTCAGTTGTTTTGGAAAGTTTCAAGTCGATGGCAATTGTTTTTATATTATTTTCGCGCCAATAAAAAATTATTATAATTTTTCATAAATTTACATGAAAAATTGCCAAAGCAATCGACAAAATGTATTTGAATTTTCTACGAAATCACTCTTGAATTAATATTGAGTGATTTTGCGAAGTTTCAAGTAGATGGCAATTGTTTTTATATTTTTTTCGTGTCGACGAATTTATTGCAATTTTTTTCTAAATTTCATCTCCGTCCACATTGAAATATTCTAAAATTTAGAAACAATGCATTTCTAATTTTTACGGAAATGAAGAATCACATGTGTTGTCAGTTGTTTTGGAAAGTTTCAAGTCGATGGCAATTGTTTTTATATTTTTTTCGCGTCGACGAATTTATTGCAATTTTTTTCTAAATTTCATCTCCGTTCACATTGAAATATTCTAAAATTTAGAAACAACGCATTTCTAATTTTTACAGAAATGTAGAATCACATGTGTTGTCAGTTGTTTTGGAAAGTTTCAAGTCGATGGCAATTGTTTTTATATTTTTTTTTTCGCGTTGACGAATTTATTGCAATTTTTTTTGATAATATTTTCTGGTAAGAAAACCTTGATGAAAAAAAAAGATTTAATTTAAATGAATAGATTTTTTTGTTACGCGTTATTACTTATTGCAAAAACACATTATTGATAAAGACATTAGTCGTTTGTGAAATCCTTCGGTTCTGATCAATTTAAATCTAACAACTTTTACATTTTCACCTCCCATCGTCATTATCTCTTATTTATTCTGTAACATCTTTACTACTAACACCAAACCATAATGCCTTTGGTGACATTTCGAGATATTACGCAGTCGAGACATAAATTTCACGCCGTTTTATTAAGAGATTTCCACTAAAATCCAAACCACTATAAAATGTGAATCGTCCTATAAATCCTATTTTATTGCTACGTAAAAAAAAAATGTTTGGCACCTTTTTTGTGTAAACTTGCTAAAGTGATATCATCTCTGCTACTGCTATATTTTAGTAAATGTTAATGACTTGATTAATTTTGTTGAAATTACCGGACAGTTTTTTTTGAGCCGCCCTGCTTCCATTTGAGAATTTAAAAGACTTATACACCAAACTATAAAACAAAAATGGTTAAGTTTTTTTTATTTTTCTAAGTAGTAATAATATTATAGTCACTTTTTTAATTTTTTATTCAAACAAACAATTAATGTGAAATTACGTCCTGAATCCGAAAATAAAAATGTATACAGAAAATTTCAAAACTGACCGGGAGGTTATCATAATGCGGAAGGTATTTAGAGTAAATTTGAAAATTTTCAAGCCGATAGCTATTGTTTTTGTATTTTTTTCTTAGTCGCCAAAATGAATGCAATTTTCAAAATCCTACGCTCGATTCATCCGAATTATCCCAAAATTTAGGGATGGCGTGTTTGTAGTTTTTGCAGAATCATAATGCGGAAGGTGTTTAGAGTAAATTTGGAAATTCTCAAGCCGATGGCAATTGTTTTTGTATTTTTTTTTTGAGTCGCCAAAATTTATGCAATTTTCACTATCCTCCGCTCGATTTATCCGAATTATCCCGAAATTTAGGGATGGAATTTTTGTAGTTTTTGCAGAATTATAATGCGGAAGGTATTTTGAGTAAATTTGGAAATTTTCAAGCCGATGGCAATTGTTTTTGTATTTTTTTCTTAGTCGCCAAAATGAATGCAATTTTCACAATCCTCCGCTCGATTTATCCAAATTACCCCGAAATTTAGGGATCGGGTGTTTGTGATTTTTGCAGAATCATAATGCGGAAGGTATTTTGAGTAAATTTGGAAATTCTCAAGCCGATGGCAATTGTTTTTGTATTTTTTTCGAGCCGCCAAAATGAATGCAATTTTCACAATCCTCCGCTCGATTTATCCGAATTATCCCGAAATTTAGGGATGGGGTGCTTATGGTTTTTGCAGAATCATGATGCAGAAGGTATTTCGAGTAAATTTGGAAATTTTCAAGTCGATGGCAATTGTTTTTGTATTTTTTTTTGAGTCGCCAAAATGAATACAATTTTCACAATCCTCCGCTCGATTTATCCGAATTATCCCGAAATTTAGGGATGGGGTGTTTGTAGTTTTTTCAGAATCATAATGCGGAATGTAATTTGAGTAAATTTGGAAATTTTCAAGTCGATGGCAATTGTTTTTGTATTTTTTTTTGAGTCGCCAAAATGAATACAATTTTCACAATCCTCCGCTCGATTTATCCGAATTATCCCGAAATTTAGGGATGGGGTGTTTGTAATTTTTTCAGAATCATAATGCGGAAGGTGTTTAGAGTAAATTTGGAAATTTTCAAGCCGATGGAAATTGTTTTTGTATTTTTTTCTTAGCCGCCAAAATAAATGCAATTTTCACAATCCTCCGCTCGATTTATCCGAATTATCCCGAAATTTAGGGATGGGGTGTTTGTAATTTTTTCAGAATCATAATGCGGAAGGTGTTTAGAGTAAATTTGGAAATTTTCAAGCCGATGGAAATTGTTTTTGTATTTTTTTCTTAGCCGCCAAATGAATGCAATTTACACAATCCTCCGCTCGATTCATCCGAATTATCCCGAAATTTAGGGATGGGGTGTTTGTAATTTTTTCAGAATCATAATGCGGAAGGTGTTTAGAGTAAATTTGGAAATTTTCAAGCCGATGGAAATTGTTTTTGTATTTTTTTCTTAGCCGCCAAAATAAATGCAATTTTCACAATCCTCCGCTCGATTTATCCGAATTATCCCGAAATTTAGGGATGGGGTGTTTGTAATTTTTTCAGAATCATAATGCGGAAGGTGTTTAGAGTAAATTTGGAAATTTTCAAGCCGATGGAAATTGTTTTTGTATTTTTTTCTTAGTCGCCAAAATAAATGCAATTTTCACAATCCTTCGCTCGATTTATCCGAATTATCCCGAAATTTAGGGATGGGGTGTTTGTAATTTTTTCAGAATCATAATGCGGAAGGTGTTTAGAGTAAATTTGGAAATTTTCAAGCCGATGGAAATTGTTTTTGTATTTTTTTCTTAGCCGCCAAAATAAATGCAATTTTCACAATCCTTCGCTCGATTTATCCGAATTATCCCGAAATTTAGGGATGGGGTGTTTGTAGTTTTTTCAGAATCATAATGCGGAATGTAATTTGAGTAAATTTGGAAATTTTCAAGTCGATGGCAATTGTTTTTGTATTTTTTTTTGAGTCGCCAAAATGAATACAATTTTCACAATCCTCCGCTCGATTTATCCGAATTATCCCGAAATTTAGGGATGGGGTGTTTGTAATTTTTTCAGAATCATAATGCGGAAGGTGTTTAGAGTAAATTTGGAAATTTTCAAGCCGATGGAAATTGTTTTTGTATTTTTTTCTTAGCCGCCAAAATAAATGCAATTTTCACAATCCTCCGCTCGATTTATCCGAATTATCCCGAAATTTAGGGATGGGGTGTTTGTAATTTTTTCAGAATCATAATGCGGAAGGTGTTTAGAGTAAATTTGGAAATTTTCAAGCCGATGGAAATTGTTTTTGTATTTTTTTCTTAGCCGCCAAATGAATGCAATTTACACAATCCTCCGCTCGATTCATCCGAATTATCCCGAAATTTAGGGATGGGGTGTTTGTAATTTTTTCAGAATCATAATGCGGAAGGTGTTTAGAGTAAATTTGGAAATTTTCAAGCCGATGGAAATTGTTTTTGTATTTTTTTCTTAGCCGCCAAAATAAATGCAATTTTCACAATCCTTCGCTCGATTTATCCGAATTATCCCGAAATTTAGGGATGGGGTGTTTGTAATTTTTTCAGAATCATAATGCGGAAGGTGTTTAGAGTAAATTTGGAAATTTTCAAGCCGATGGAAATTGTTTTTGTATTTTTTTCTTAGCCGCCAAAATAAATGCAATTTTCACAATCCTTCGCTCGATTTATCCGAATTATCCCGAAATTTAGGGATGGGGTGTTTGTAGTTTTTTCAGAATCATAATGCGGAATGTAATTTTAGTAAATTTGGAAATTTTCAAGCCGATGGCAATTGTTTTTGTATTTTATTTTGAGCCACCAAAATGAATGCAATTTTCACAATCTTTCGCTCGATTTATCCGAATTATCCCGAAATTTAGGGATGGGGTTTTTGTAGTTTTTGCAGAATTATAATGCGGAAGGTATTTTGAGTAAATTTGGAAATCCTCAAGCCGATGGCAATTGTTTTTGTATTTTTTCTTAGTCGCCAAAATGAATGCAATTTTCACAATCCTACGCTCGATTTATCCGAATTATCCCGAAATTTAGGGATGGGGTGTTTGTAATTTTTTCAGAATCATAATGCGGAAGGTGTTTAGAGTAAATTTGGAAATTTTCAAGCCGATGGAAATTGTTTTTGTATTTTTTTCTTAGCCGCCAAAATAAATGCAATTTTCACAATCCTTCGCTCGATTTATCCGAATTATCCCGAAATTTAGGGATGGGGTGTTTGTAGTTTTTTCAGAATCATAAAGCGGAAGGTATTTTTAGTAAATTTGGAAATTCTCAAGCCGATGGCAATTGTTTTTGTATTTTTTTTTAGCCGCTAAAATGAATGCAATTTTCACAATCCTTCGCTCGATTTATCCGAATTATCCCGAAATTTAGGGATAGGGTGTTTGTAGTTTTTTCAGAATCATAATGCGGAATGTAATTTGAGTAAATTTGAAAATTTTCAAGCCGATGGCAATTGTTTTTGTATTTTATTTTGAGCCACCAAAATGAATGCAATTTTCACAATCTTTCGCTCGATTTATCCGAATTATCCCGAAATTTAGGGATGGGATTTTTGTAGTTTTTGCAGAATTATAATGCGGAAGGTGTTTTGAGTAAATTTGGAAATTTTCAAGCCGATTGCAATTTTTTTTGTATTTTTTTCTTAGCCGTCAAAATGAATGCAATTTTCACAATCCTCCCCTCCATTTATCCAAATTATCCCGAAATTTAGGGATGGGGTGTTTGTAGTTTTTGCAAAATCATAATGCGAAAGGTATTTTTAGTAAATTTGGAAATTTTTAGGCCGATGGCAATTGTTTTTGTATTTTTTTTTTGAGTCGCCAAAATGAATGCAATTTTCACAATCTTTCGCTCGATTCATCCGAATTGACAAAATCACGACTCACCTCTGTTATGTGAATAATTTAAAATCGAGTTGCGAAAATTCGTACTTCCAAAATACGCCATAAATTAATTTCAGCACTTATACAGTCCCACTTAATCCTGTTTCTGATTTTTTTTTATGCGCAATTCATTAAATTAAACATTATTCTACCACTACGGGTTTCACCAGTCTCAAAATTCTGGGCCAGCACCTCTCGTTTCTGCAACTCCCCAAAATGTCAACTCAATTTTTACGTATTAATTATAATTGATTTATGTTCGAAATTAATTGACAGATCAAAGCATGCACGGCCCGGGGACACTGCATTTTAAAGTGCAATTAATTTTTTTTTGTTGTTCGCTAATAATCTAGCATTAATCAATGCTGTAATTAGTTAGAAAATCACGGCTCGTGTCAACGGTTTGTCGTTGCAAATTGAAAATATAATTGATGTATTGTTTTTTTTGTAGTTGATAAATATTGTTTTATTATTAATGCTTTGACGAAATATGGTTTATGAGCGAGCAAATGGATTGTATAAATTTTGAAGCAACAATAAAATTTGGACCGTGCGGTCTTTGCGATGAGCGCTGAAGATCGCGGATCTACCATTTGACCCTTTTTATGAACAGGATCCATAATACATAAGTTTCGATGCTTTAACGTGTGTGTGTGTGTGTCTTCATAAATTTATTTTATGTAACGTTATATTCGTGAGATATTCGGTTAGATTTATGCGTAGAAAGTTGCATCCATCATACCAAGTGCTCGACTCCGTTTTGTTTTCTTAATATGAATATTCAATTTTGTTTTCGGGCTCAATTCAGGTCCATTAATTTATGGCCCTGTGAATCCAGTTAATTTATTATTTGTTATAAATGAAACCTATTAAAAAAAAACAGATAACTTTCCTTCAAAGGCTGAATAATTTAAAATTCATTGATCAGAAGAATCGCCCTACGAGAAGGGCCTACGGAATTAGATGTCCTTTTGTGCTTGAACTGATTTATAGTGAGTGTTTCACCTTCAAACGAACGATTTTTCCTGTGGGCCAGGGCACAGGCCGCGATGATAGAAAAATCCGATTACCAGCAGTGATGGACCGACCTCTGCGCAGAAATGACCTACGCCAACACTCTGGCGAAAAATGCCCAGCTTGAGGAGAAAGTGTACAAGCTGACTAGGCGCCTGGAGGTGCTGATACGGCTGAAGACGCCAAAACCAACACCTATACCGTTGCCTATAACTGTTCCCACCGGAAACAGGTACTCCGTCCTCATAGACACTAGACACAGACGGTCCCAAAGAGGACGACTCGGCTCCACGAGGCCGACGAAGAAGAGGATCGCCTCATCCCCTGCGACCTAGCCTCTCCCCCCGCCAAGAAGACGGCGCAACATCTAACGACGGACCCCAAGGTCCTTACCAAACCCAAACCGACGTTCGCCCCGGCTGTGCAGACCAACGCAGCCAACCTCCCAGCTGCTTCCTCGACGGCGCTGCCGTTCAAGAGACCTCCTCCAGTTGTCTTGCCAGCAGAAACAAACTGGCTGGAAATCGAGGCCCTAATGGAATCAGGGGGCTGCCTGTATTCACCGAGATGCATCATGACGAGAGTCCTCGACGACACCGGCGTCCCGTACCACACCTTCCAGCTTCAGGAGGAGAAGACGGTCAAGGCAGTGATCAGGAACATTGCCCTAGCATTGACCGAGACCCAGATCGCCAACGATCATTGACCGAGGCGCAGATCGTCGACGATCATTGTCCAAGGCCCATATCGCCGACAATCTGAAGAACCAAGCGCTCCACACCACATCCATGAAGCGAGTTGAACAGACCCATCTCCTCTGGATGGTCTAAATGCACGACGCATTTCCGCTGTCAAGCAAGTCCTGGGGCTCGGCGTGAAGGTCGAACCGAGACCCAGATCGCCGATGATCTGAAGAACCAAGGGCTCCCCACCACATCCATGAAGCGAGACTGGACAGACCTATCTCCTCTGGATGGTCTACCTCCAGCTCGCCACCGGTGAAAATGCACGACGCATTTCCGCTCTCAAGGAAGTCCTGGGGCTCGGCGTGAAGGTCGAACCGAGGCCCAGATCGCCGACGATCTGAAGAACCAAGGGCTCCATACCATATCCATGAAGCAAGATTGGATAGACCCATCTCCTCTGGATGGTCTACGTCCAGCTCGCCGCCGGTGGAAATGCATGACGCATTTTCGCTGTCAATGAAGTCCTGAGGCTCGACGGTAGCAAGCAGCAATGCTACCGCTGCCAGCAGTTAGGGCATACGCAGCGCTGCTGCACGCTGACGCAGCAATGCAGGAGGCCAAGGACGGACCCGGCAAAGTGCGCCAACTACGCTGAGGCCCATCCTGCGAGCTACCGAGGCTGCCCTCGCTTCCTCGCTACGAAGAGGAAGAGCTCCACCCAGAAGCCTCAGACCAAAAGCTCCCAACGGACCCGACTACGCCAAGGTCGGCAGCATCGTCGCGAAGATGCTGGCAGCCCTCTCCGATGGACCACGCAACCATCGTGCCAACAACAGTCCCTAGGATCGTTCTGACAGTCCTAGCTATTTGTGTAGCTTAAATAACGGTTAATTTGAAGGGTAGTGGGTGAGCTCTATCAGGGTGGTGGGTGGTCCCCTATCTTACAATCCAACTAGTTAATCACATCCCAGTATTGTTACAAATAAAATCATTTACGGAAAATATTTCTGTTTCGTAAAACCCTTATCTATAACGAATTGGATTGTAGGATAGGGCCCACCCACCACCTTTCGTATTAATTTTAACATAACCTACAAAACTGTGTTGGTCTTATAGTTTCTTTGTAATATCATTAGAATTGTAGGAAAAATAATCAAAACCAAAAAACAGGGTGTGTAGCTTAAATGGCAGTTAATTAAAAGGGTGGTGGGTGGGCCCTATTCTACAATCCAACCGGTTGATCACAGTCCATAACCCTGGAAATCAAATCATTTACGGAAAAGAATTTGTTTTGCATAAAATCCTTGTTTATGTTTAACTGAATTTTAGGATAGGGCCCGCACACTACCCTTCGTATCTACATTAACTTAACCTACAAAACTGTGTTTATTTTACGAAATTTCTTTCTCATTCAGTTGCGATGAAAAAAAATTAATAAATACCAAAAAAACAAGGTGTGTAGGTAGCTTAAATAACGGTACATTAGAAGGGTGGTGGATGAGCCCTATAAAAGGGAAGTTAATTCAAACGGTGGTGGGTGGTCCCTATCCTACAATCCAACCAGTTAATCACAGTCCATTGTTATTACAAATGAAACCATTTACGGAAAATATTTCTCTTTCGTAAAACCCTTGTCTATGTTTAACTGATTGGATTGTAGGATAGGGCCCACCCTTCGTATCAATTTTAACATAACCTGCAAAACTGTGTTGGTCTTACAGTTTCTTTGTAATATCATTAGAATTGTGGGAAAAATAATCAAAACCAAAAAACAGCTTAAATCAAAACCAAAAAACAGGGTATGTAGCTTAAATGGCAGTTAATTAAAAGGGTGGTGGGTGGGCCCTATCATACAATCCAACCAGTTGAGCACATCCCAGGGTTATTACAAATAAAATGATTTACGGAAAATATGTTTTTTTCGTAAAACCCGTGTCTATGTTTAACTGATTGGATTGTAAGATAGGGCCCACCCACCACCCTTCGTATCAATTTTAACAAAACCTACAAAACCGTGTTGGTCTTATAGTTTCTTTGTAATATCATTAGAATTGTAGGAAAAATAATCAAAACCAAAAAACAGGGTATGTAGCTTAAATCAAAACCAAAAAACAGGGTGTGTAGCTTAAATGGTAGTTAATTAAAAGGGTGGTGGGTGGGCACTATCATACAATCCAACCAGTTGACCACAGTCCAGGGTTATTACAAATAAAATCATTTACGGAAAATATGTTTTTTTTCGTAAAACCCTTGTCTATGTTTAACTGATTGGATTGTAGGATAGGTAGGATAGGGCCTACCCACCGCCCTTCGTATCAATTTTAACATAACCTGCAAAACTGTGTTGGTTGTATAGTTTCTTTGTAATATCATTAGAATTGTAGGAAAAATAATCAAAACCAAAAAACAGGGTATGTAGCTTAAATCAAAACCAAAAAACAGGGTGTGTAGCTTAAATGGCAGTTAATTAAAAGGGTGGTGGGTGGGCCCTATCCTACAATCCAACCAGTTCATCACATCCCAGGGTTATAACAAATAAAATCATTTACGGAAAACTTGTTTTTTTCGTAAAACCCTTGTCTATGTTTAACTGATTGGATAGTAGGATAGGGCCCACCCACCACCGTTCATATTAATTTTAACATAACCTACAAAACTGTGTTGGTCTTATAATTTCTTTGTAATATCATTACCATTGTAGGAAAAATAATCAAAACCAAAAAAACAGGGTATGTAGCTTAAATCAAAACCAAAAAACAGGGTGTGTAGCTTAAATGGCAGTTAATTAAAAGGGTGGTAGGTGGGCCCTATCCTACAATCCAACCAGTTGACCACAGTCCAGGGTTATTACAAATAAAATCATTTACGGAAAATATGTTTTTTTTCGTAAAACCCTTGTCTATGTTTAACTGATTGGATTGTAGGATAGGTAGGATAGGGCCTACCCACCGCCCTTCGTATCAATTTTAACATAACCTGCAAAACTGTGTTGGTTTTATAGTTTCTTTGTAATATCATTAGAATTGTAGGAAAAATAATCAAAACCAAAAAACAGGATATGTAGCTTAAATCAAAACCAAAAAACAGGGTGTGTAGCTTAAATGGCATATAATTATAAGGGTGGTGGGTGGGCCCTATCCTACAATCCAACCAGTTGATCACAGTTCAGGGTTATTACAAATAAAATCATTTACGGAAAAGATTTTTTTTTGCATTTTCCTTGTTTATGTTTAACTGAATTTTAGGATAGGGCCCGCTCACTACCCTTCGTATCAACATTAACTTAACCTACAAAACTGTGTTTATTTTACAAAATTTCTTTCTCATTCAGTTGCGGTGAAAAAAAAATAATAAATACCAAAAAAACGGGGTGTGTAGGTAGCTTAAATAACGGTTAATTCGAAGGGTAGTGGATGAGCCCTTTTAAGTGGCAGGTGGTGGGTGGGCCCTATCTTACAATCCAACCAGTTGATCACATCCCAGGGTTTTTACAAATAAAATGATTTACGGAAAATATGTTTTTTTCGTAAAACCCTTGTCTATGTTTAACTGATTGTATTGTAGGATAGGGCCCACCCACCGCCCACCACCCTACATATAAATTTTAACATAACCTGCAAAACTGTGTTTCTATTACAAAATTTCTTTGTAATTCATTAGAATTGTAAAAAAAAAATCAAAACCAAAAAACAGGGTGTGTAGCTTTAATGACAGTTAATTCAAAGGGGGGTGGGTGGTCCCTATCCTACAATCCAACCAGTTGATCACAGTCCAGGGTTATTACAAATAAAATCATTTACTGAAAATACTTTTTTTGCATAAAATCCTTGTTTATGTTTAACTGAATTTTAGGATAGGGCCCGCCCACTACCCTTCGTATCAACATTAACTTAACCTACAAAACTGTGTTTATTTTACGAAAATTCTTTCTCATCTCATTCAGTTGCGATGAAAAAAAATTAATAAATACCAAAAAAAAACAGGGTGTGTAGGTAGCTTAAATAACGGTTAATTCGAAGGGTAGTGGATGAGCCCTATCAAGTGGTAGGTGGTGGGTGGGCTCTATCTTACAATCCAACCAGTGGATCACATCCCAGGGTTTTTACAAATAAAATCATTTACGGAAAATATGTTTTCTCTCGTAAAACCTTTGTCTATGTTTAACTGATTGGATAGTAGGATAGGGCCCACCCACCACCTTTCGTATCAATTTTAACATAACCTACAAAACCGTGTTGGTCTTATAGTTTCTTTGTAATATCATTAGAATTGTAGGAAAAATAATCAAAACCAAAAAACAGGGTATGTAGCTTAAATCAAAACCGAAAAACAGGGTGTGTAGCTTAAATGACAGTAAATTAAAAGGGTGGTGGGTGGGCCCTATCCTACAATCCAACCAGTTGATCACAGTCCAGGATTATTACAAATAAAATCATTTACGGAAAATATGTTTTTTTTCGTAAAACCTTTGTCTATGTTTAATTGATTCTATTGTAGGATAGGGCCCACCCACCACTCTTCGTATCAATTTTAACATAACTTACAAAACCGTGTTGGTCTTATAGTTTCTTTGTAATATCATTACCATTGTAGGAAAAATAATCAAAACCAAAAACAGGGTATGTAGCTTAAATCAAAACCAAAAAACAGGGTGTGTAGCTTAAATGGCAGTTAATTAAAAGGGTGGTGGGTGGTCGCTATCCTACAATCAAACCAGTTGATCACAGTCCAGGGTTTTTACAAATAAAATCATTAACGGAAAATATTGCTTTTTTCGTAAAACCCTTGTCTATGTTTAACTGATTGGATTGTAGGATAGGGCCCACCCACCACCCTTCGTATCAGTTTTAACATAACCTACAAAACCGTGTTGGTCTTATAGTTTCTTTGTAATATCATTACCATTGTAGGAAAAATAATCAAAACCAAAAAACAGGGTATGTAGCTTAAATCAAAACCAAAAGACATGGTGTGTAGCTTAAATGGCAGTTAATTAAAAGGGTGGAGGGTGGGCTCTATCCTACAATCCAACCAGTTGATCACAGTCCAGGGTTATTACAAATAAAATCATTTACGGAAAATAATTTTTTTGCATAAAATCCTTGTTTATGTTTAACTGACTTTTAGGATAGGGCCCGCCCACTACCCTTCGTATCAACATTAACTTAACCTACAAAACTGTGTTTATTTTACGAAATTTCTTTCTTATTCAGTTGCGGTGAAAAAAAAAAACAAAAAACGGGGTGTGTGGGTAGCTTAAATAACGGTTAATTCGAAGGGTAGTGGATGAGCCCTATCAAATAGCAGTTAATTTAAAGGGTGATGGGTGGGCCATATTTTACAATCCAACCAGTTAATCACATTCCAGTGTTGTTTCAAATGAAATCATTTACGGAAAATATTTCTTTTTCGTAAAACCCTTATCTATGACTGATTGGATTGTAGGATAGGGCCCACCCACCGTCCTACATATCAATTTTAACATTACATGCAAAACTGTGTTTCTATTACAAAATTTCTTGTAATTCATTAGAATTATACAATCCTATCAGTTAAAGATAGACGAGGGTTTTACGCAAAAAAATATTTTCCTTGTAGGACTTTATTTGTAATAACCCTGGACTGTGATCAACTGATTTGATTGTAGGATAGGGCCCACCCACCACCCTATATATAAATTTTAACATAGCCTGCAAAACTGTGTTTCTATTACAAAATTTCTTTGTAATTCATTAGAATTAAAAAAAAAATAATCAAAACCAAAAAACAGGGTATGTAGCTTAAATGACAGTTAATTCAAAGGGTGGTGGGTGGGCCCTATCCTACAATCCAACCAGTTGATCACAGTCCAGGGTTATTAAAAATGAAATCATTTACTGGAAATATTTTCTTTGCGTAAAATCCTTGTCTATCTTCAACTGATTGGATTGTAGGATAGGGCCCACCCACCGCCTTTCGTATTAACTTTAATTTAACCCACAAAACTGTATTTATCTTACAAAATTGCCTTGCAATTCATTAGAGATGTAAAAAATTTAATAAACACCAAAATAAACTGAGTCTGTAGCATAAATAACAGTCGATTTAAAGGGTGGTGGGTGCGCCCTGTACTACAATCCAACCAATTAAGGTGGTGGGTGGGCCTTATCTTACAATCCAACCAGTTAATCATATCCCAGGGTTGTTACAAATAAAATCATTTACGGAACATATTTTTTTGCGTAAAACCCTTGATCGGATTGTAGGATAGGGCCCATCCACCACCCTTCGTAACAACTTTAACTTAACCTAAAAAACTTGTTTGTCTTACAACATTTTTTTTTGATTAATTAGACATGTGAAAAATTTAATCAAAACCAAAAAACAGGCTGTATAACTTAAATGATTAGTTAATTCAAAGGGTTGAATTTTAAGCATTTGTAGCGGTACGATCAATAAATACATAGAAGGGATAGAAGTACGGAGACCTCTTTTGTAGATAATCGTATAATCTACAAACTTTGTATGATAACACTCACCGTTTAATCGATTTTTGCGAAAAACTGTTTTTTTGACCTTTGACCTTGAATCAAATTTTAAGCCGGAGTTGGATCGATGGTGTATATGAGGTCTGTACACATTTTCAGCTCTATGGGAATTTTTCCGAAATTGGATGTCTATTTTGATTGCAGTATTGTGTGTTTGGTGGAGTATTCGCGGAATCGTTTATTTTGAAGTGGTAAAAAAAACCGGGCGGGTGGGCCTTATAACCGGGCGGGTGGGCCCTATGCCGGGCGGGTGGGCCGGGCGGGTGGGCCCTATAATCGGGCGGGTGGGCCCTATCCTACAATCCAACTAGTTGATCACAAATAAAATCATTTACGGATTTTTTGCGTAAAACCCTTGTCTATGTTTACCTGATAGGATGTCTTTTTTGTCAACAATTAAAATCATTTCTTTTTGCATTGAATGCATTGGAAACTAAATGAACACTTTTGTTTCCAACATACTATGCCAAGTATGATGTTGCAATCTTATTCTTCTTCCATTTGCTCTTGTCCTGCTCCATCACTGCTATTGCATTCGTTGTTAAAAAAATATCTGTACAATGTCGTATTAGTAAATCTCTGGCTTTACTGGCTTTGGGATATAAAAATTTAAAAAAATTCCAAAATTTTACTTGTTTTGAATATTTGAAGAACCAAAAAAATTAGGTTCAGTATTTTTTTTTTATTTGTATTGGGCCCCAAAATGCGCACCTTTACTTTAGCATATTACGGACACCCTGTATAAGTAACACAATCGTTTCTCCTTCAGTTTCCATCAACAATAAACGCATCGTAATAACCGGACCAGTTGTAATGATGTCCCGAAGTAAAAGTAAACATGATTAATATCTGCGAACAAGTGTGAAACGAATCGAGTGTAGTCTTTAATTAAAAGAACGAAACAATCAAGATAAATGATAACCGACAATAAAAAAGGAAATTAATGTAAATATCGCACGCCAGTGCGTCCGGGTGGATTGATTGCATCGCGTTACAGGGAAAGGGACCCAACAACAAAAGTCGTCCTGAATTTCTGGACGCATTAAATATGTATAAATTTGCAATCGGCCTCCTTTTTTTTCTGCGGCGGCGAAAATATTTTTTTGCCGGTTGAAATGAATTGAAATGAAAATTGCACTTAACGGAAACAGGTTTTTTTGTTAAACGCACGAGGCTGGTCGGTAGTCGTTTATTTCAACAAATTTTCGTGTGAAATTACATCGGTCGTAAAGTGGACTCAGAAAATATGTACACGCACTTTACAATTTTGTGTTCTGGGATAAGACAAATGACCAATATACAGGGTCCAACATTTCACCTCCCGTCGTCTATAGCTCATTTACTAATTACGTTGGAATTTTGATATTTTGCATCCTAGAATGTATTTCAGGAAAATATTTTTGATTATATAGTGTGTTTCAAAAAAGTGTGACGTGATGATATATTTCTTTAGATTACATGCTTATTTGGGTACCTTTTATGGTTGCCTACATACTCCTATAATTTTATTAAAATCGATTCAGTGATATCAGCAAAAAATAATCAAAACCGAAAAAAGCCAGTTTTGCACCATTGGTTTAAAAAATTAATAAAAAATAAAAATAGTGCCTTGTTAATAAAATCATACAAGGTACTTATTAAATAAGGTCTGAAAGTCGCGTTAACCAAGTTTGATTGATATGAATTGTACAAGGTGTCAAACTTTAAAGCACTTTATTTATTTTTTATTTTTAATAGGAGCCCCTGTAGATTTTTATGTCATTCCATGCGGAATTGAAAACATCCATACTTCTGCCATGACTTTAGCAATAGTTTTGTCATGCTTAACAGATTGGAAATATAAAAATAAATTAAGTAAGCCCGTCATTATTTTATTCACAACAAATTTTTCAAACACTGAATTTACATAACATCTGCGAATCCTTATAAATGGGCAATAGTGAATTTTACATCATATATCAAAATATGAAATCGTTTTACGGTTCGTATAACAAATTTATTATTGTCGGATGAATAATTTTCGCAGAAACTTTTTTTGACAATCGCCATTTATCTTCGTGGCCATTATGATATATCTGATTATATAACGTATTAGGCAAATACAAAGTTTTTTTCTCAACAAAAAAAAATCAGAAAATCACCTTTTTTTCAGGCCTGCAAAGTAGTAGGCCTGAAAAAAGGTGATTTTCGGTATTTTCTTTTTGATTAATTTCACCATGGCAACAGAAATAAATATAAACGTGTTGCTTTGTGATGCATGTAAACGAAAATTTTGTTACATACTTGTAAGTAAAACAGAAGTTAATAATTTCTAATCACTTTCCACATACGGGTTATAAACCCATAAAATTTTCCACTGGGCAGTCCTCCAATAATTAACTTTGCTAATTGGCGTGGATGAAATAGAGCCTTGACTGGTACTTTTTCTCCATCGAACGCTGTGCTATTACGCGAAAGGAATTTTGTAGACCTGTAATTAATTGCCATTTTGCAACAGTCTAATTTTCCCATCTCATCAGAGATTTTCTACACACACACAAACATTTCCATCTAACCGATAGTTTCGCAATAGCAGGCGGAATTACAAAATTAATTCAGTTAAGTGATTAATACCGCTAACCACATTTATCGCGCATCATAATGTTTTTTCCTTTATAATTAATTACACGCCAGTTTGAAAAAAATGTAATTGCAGTTTAGGCGAAGGAGTCATTAATAAAAAAAACGAATTATCTTAGCGAGGCCTTATATGGTCTTCACTTTTGTTTTCGAGCCATATCACACATTGTAAAATATGTCTAGGGCCACTTAAGTTTGATTATTTAATGATAACTCCGTGGAGTGAATTTATGGATCAACTTTAAATTCAATATTCAGACTTTATGTAATGCATGTACGGTGTAATTGTAATACTGGTTAGTATACCAAAAAAGGTGTAATAATATGATTTCTGTAAGTTATAAATGATGCACGGTTTGGTTTAATTTTAACTGTGATGAAATCAAAACTTCATTCGATTCATTTTAAATTGTCTGGTGGGAATTACGCGTGGGACTTGGTACTACTGTGATTTTACACTCCGTTGGCTACCTAGCCGTATATGGTTGGTTGCTATCGCTTAACTTAAAGAGGTAATTAATTAGAAGTAATATAAAGATTGGTCGCTTTTAGGTATTGAATTGATGGTATGTATGGTATTTACTGAGCATAAATATGGGTTTAAAACACAATGTAATAATCATTAGAGATGGGCAAAACTGCTACTTTTGAATCACGTTGCTGCCTGTGATTGTTACTTTTTAATATCAGTGATTTTAAACTGTGACTATGATCACAAAAACATTTAAAAAACACAGGAAAAATTCCATAAAAATAATCCTCAATGGTCGAAGTATCGCTTATTCAAAATCAATTTGGTTTTTGTAAATTCAACCATTTTTAATAGAGATATAGATTTTTGAAAAATTTTGTTTTAATTTTTTGAGCACCTGAACAAAAACATCGCAGAAAAAAATATAAAAAAACGCAGGTGAAATTCCATAAAAAATCATCCTCAATGGCCGCAGTATTGCTTATTCAAAATCAATTTGGATTTTGTAAATTTAATAATTTTCAATAGAGATATGAATTTTTGAAAAGTTTAGTTTTAATTTTTTGAGCACCTGAACAAAAACATCGCAGAAAGAAATATAAGACATGCAGGAAAAAATCCATAAAAAATCAAAACAATGGCCGAAGTGTCGCTTATCAAAAATCAATTTGGTTTTTGTAAATTCAACAATTTTCAATAGAGATATGAATTTTTGAAAATTTTTGTTTTAATTTTTTGAGCACCTGAACAAAAACATCGCAGAAAAAAATATAAGAAACGCAGGAAAAATTCCATAAAAAAATCATCCTCAATCGCCGAAGTATCGCTTATTCAAAATCAATTTGGATTTTGAAAATTCAACAATTTTCAATAGAGATTTGAATTTTTGAAAATTTTCATTTTATTTTTTTGAGCACCTGAACAAAAACATCGCAGAAAAAAATATAAAAAACGCAGGAAAAATTCCACAAAACATCATCCTCAATGGTATAAGTATCGCTTATTCAAAAATAATTTGGTTTTTGTAAATTCAACAATTTTCAATAGAAATATGTATTTTTGAAAAATTTTGTTTTAATGTTTTAAACGCCTCAACAAAAACATAGCAGAAAAAAATATAAGACATGCAGGAAAAAATTCATAAAAATCAACCTCAATGGCCGAAGTATCTCGTATCAAAAACCAATTTGTTTTTTGTGAATTCAACAATTTTTAATAGAGATATGTATTTTTGAAAAATTTTTATTTAATCTTTTGAGCGCCTGAAGAAAAACATAGCGGAAAAAATATTAAACATGCAGGAAAAATTCCATAAAAAATCATCCTCAATGGTCAAAGTATCGCTTATTCAAAATCAATTTGGTTTTTGTAAACTTAACAATTTTTAATAGAGATATAGATTTTTGAAAATTTTTGTTTTAATTTTTTGAACATCTCAACAAAAACATAGCAGAAAAAATTTAAGTCATGCAGGAAAAAATCCATAAAAAATCAACCTCAATGGCCGAAGTGTCGCTTATCAAAAACCTATTTAGTTTTTATGAATTCAACAATTTTTAATAGAAATATAGATTTTTGAAAATTTTATTTGAATTTTTTTAACACCACAACAAAAACATAGGAGAAAAAAATTTAAGATATGCAGGAAAAAATCTATAAAAAATCAACCTCAACGGCCGAAGTGTTGCTTATCAAAAACCAATTTGGTTTTTGTGAATTCAACAATTTTTAATAGAGATATGGAATTTTGAAAATGTTTGTTTTCATTTTTTTAACACCTTAACAAAAACATAGCAGAAAAAAATATAAGACATACAGAAAAAAATCCATAAAAAATCAACCTCAATGGCCGAAGTTTCGCTTATCAAAAATCAATTTGGTTTTTATGAATTCAACAATTTTTAATAGAGATATGGATTTTTGAAAATTGTTGTTTTAATTTTTTGAGCATCTGAACAAAAACATAGCAGAAAAAAATATAAGATATGCAAGAAAAATTCCATAAAAACTCAACCTCAATGGCCGAAGTATCTCGTATCAAAAACAAATTTGTTTTTTTATGAATTCAACAATTTTTAATAGAGATATGGATTTTTGAAAATTTTTGTTTTAATTTTTTGAGCACATGGACAAAAACATCGCAGAAAAAAATATAAACAACGCAGGAAAAATTACATAAAAAATCAACCTCAATGGCCGAAGTGTCGCCTATCAAAAACCAATTTGGTTTTTTCAAATTCAACATTTTTTAATAGAGATATGGATTTTTGAATATTTTTGTTTTAATTTTTTGAGAACCTGAACAAAAACATCGCAGAAAAAAATTTAAAAAACGCAGGAAAAATTCCATAAAAAAAATCAACCTCAAGGGCCGAAGTATCGCTTATCAAAAACCAATTTGGTTTTTGTGAATTTAACAATTTTTAATAGTGATATAGAATTTTGAAAATTTTAGTTTTAATGTTTTGAACGCTTGAAGAAAAACATAGCAGAGAAAATATAAAACATGTAGGAAAAATTCCATAAAAAATCAACCTCAAGGGCCGAAGTATCGCTTATCAAAAACCAATTTGTTTTTTATGAATTCAACCATTTTTAATAGAGATATGGATTTTTGAAAATTTTTGTTTTAATTTTTTGAGCACATGGACAAAAACATCACAGAAAAAAATATAAAAAACGCAGGAAAAATTACATAAAAAATCAACCTCAATGGCCGAAGTGTCGCTTATCAAAAACCAATTTGGTTTTTTCAAATTCAACATTTTTTAATAGAGATATGGAATTTTGAATATTTTTGTTTTAATTTTTTGAGCACTTGAACAAAAACATCGCAGAAAAAATATAAAAAACGCAGGAAAAAATCCACAAAAAATCATCCTCAATGGCTGAAGTGTCGCTTATGAAAAACCAATTTGGTTTTTGTGAATTCAACAATTTTTAATAGAGATATGAATTTTTAAAAAAAATTATTTTAATTTTTTGAGCACCTGAATAAAAACATCGCAGAAAAAAATATAAAATATACAGAAAAAATTCCATAAAAAATCATCCTCAATGCTCTCAGCGTGGGCCATATGCCCCCCTAGGGCCACAGAATATTTCTTAGGGGGCCTCAAAGAAAACATAATATTGGAGGGGCCACAGAGAATTCTGAGTGGGCCACGAAAATGCGTTTCAACGATACTTTAAAAATATAAAAAACTGACATTACATTATGGTACTGGATGGTACCATCAAAAGCTTATTAATATCCCCGGGAACAAATGAAATACATTTTTTTTGGCCAAAAGAATTGCAATCGACTTGGAACATTTCAAATTTCTTCAAAGCAGTCAATTTTTTTTCCAAAAAACCGCCGACATTTTTCGAAATATTCCCGGGAATGTAAATTAAATACATTCTATTGGCTAAAGAATACAAAAACAATGCCATCGGCTTGGAACTTTTCAAATTCCTTTAAAACGCAGTCATAATTATTTTTCTGAAAAAATCTACTTTAAGATTTTAAAATATTCCAAGAAGATTCATATTCATGAAATCATTTTTTAATATTGTTTCTCTGCTAAGCTATATGATATACAGGGTGGAAACTTTAACTGGAACAAATTCGGTATTTATGAAATAAGAAGTTCCAGAAAAAAAATTCTCGGACACGTCGATTTTTGTTTTTTTATTGCGCACTTTTTAGCGTCTTTAAAAATAGTATAACGTCACTAGTCTTTCTTGTATGACGTCACAGAATTTTTTTTTTTAATGGAAACCATTTTTTTTTATTTTACTAAATTTGTAGCCCTTTTTATTTTTTTACGATTGTCTACAAATATTTGGTTTCCACCCAGAAATGATTAAAATCAAAACTTCCGTCAATAAGAAACACGAAAGTTGGCCGTGGCTTCTCACTGAAATTCAGTCATTTCAAAATCGTCCTATTGCACTCTCTCATTGAAAGTTGTAAATGTTTTAATTGCAAACATCAAGCTGGGGATCTCGTTTATTTGAAGATGTAGACAATTGGTTAAATTCGAGTAGAGATGAGAATTTTGGTACCCAATAATAATCAAAAAAAAAGTTTTTGATTTTTGAAATATTCGAAAAATCTGTTACTGTTTTATTAAAAAACCAGTAATTTTGAATAAAAAAAAAACACGAAATGTCAAAACTTCAGTTTTTTCGAATATTTCAAAAACCAAAAACTCTTTTTTTTAGATTATGATGTGCCTTTAGAATTGGATTTTTGCAATTACCTTAGTATGTCTTTGACTTTGTTAGTGTAATGATTATTTGAAAATGGGAAACATTAGTACGTAAAAATGCAAAATGTACTTTTAGATTAACAATATACAGGCGGCAGGCCTATCAAGCTTAGTGTCATTTATAACAATTTTTTTATGACTATTACAACGTTATTCTGTTCGAAAAGACTGATATTGAAAATAGTGTTGGACCGTGTTACGTAAGTCGGAAAAAACTATCACTCGATTAACAGACCAATTACCACAAATACCGCAGGTGGAAGTTTAGTCGTTCAATACAAGAAATAATTGTTTAATCACGTCTCCAATAACCAATTAACCATATACGCACTTATAACTTTATTAACAATGGACAACTTTAAATGGCGGCATTACATTTCACGTACTGGAGTTGCAAAAAAGCGTTACGTTCCTCCATCGAAGATTCACTTTCACTATTTCATTTGATTCGAAACAATACTTGATTTGTATTATGAGCACATTTGGCAATTTTGTTTAGAGATAGGACCACCCGCAGTTTTAAAATTACATCCCAAATGGTAATTAATGGTCAGAACTTGTTGCATTAAATTGTAAAACACAAATTTCAGATAGGGCGGCGCAAAATATTTTTAAAGCTTAAAAAATATTTCCAAGAGATTCTTCATCTCCTTTTTTTGAATTTTTGAGTTTAGCCGATAAATTTTTACGACCCGCTTCTGTCAAAAATGGTTAATTTCGCTCTACGCCACCACCCTCGTGAAAAAAAATATTTAAAATTTTTTTTTTTTATTAAAAATTCGTCATCAGTTACTTTGGTCAATTTCGACTTTTATTTGATATAAATTACTATTAAAAAAGTTTTGGTAATTTACTTGTCAGTTATTACATCTTAAATTTGTAATTGTAATTAATAGTATTTCTTTTATTTTATTGTTAATTATCAGTTTTAAGAATGACGTCTATTTTGTATTTTGTATTATAATTTTTGTAAAAGGGGTTTCCCGTATATACATAATAAATAAATAAATAAAATAAATAATTTTTGATAGGATACACTGCGCTGCGCCGTCGTTCGTCACCGGTTACTTTGCTTAATTTTAATAGGCTACGCACGGACGACGGCGCAGCGCAGCGGAGCCGTCGTTCGCTACCAGTTACTTTGGTCAATTTAATGGGATACGAACAGATGACGGCGTAGCGCAGCGGAGCCGTCGTTCGTCACTGGTTACTTTGCTCAATTTTAATAGGCTACGCACGGACGACGGCGCAGCACAGCACTTTTTGCGATTTTCATGTGGTTACAAAGTTTGTCCCTGGATTATTTTTTCGTTGGGGAGATGAAAAAATCGGCGAACGCGTATCTTATTATTTTCGGGATATTTTAAATTAATTGTTAGATAATCATTCTAATGAATTTAATCCTCTATATTCAAGTAGTCAAGGAGCAAAATTTCTTGTATAACCGGCTGCTATTATTATATAAAATAGCATATGGATGTATATGATTTTTAAAATTGTATCTTGTGTCATAATTTATAATTCCGACAAAGTATGTTAAGCATTCGATTATTGGGCAAAATTAGGACATACTAAACCAGATCATAAACACAACATGTTAATAAATAATTAAAACACTAATATTTCTGTCGATTTAAATGTGCTGTTCATAATTTTATTGCTAATATTCAGCGATAATCGTAAATTATTTGAGATAGAAATGAAGGTGCGCAACTTGCAATTAGTGGATTTTAATACAACATAAAAGACGTAGTACTATTGGGTAATTAATTATTTAACTTTCACTAAATTTTGAATTTTTCAATCAGTGTTAAATGTGTTATGTAAACAGTAGGAAATGTTTACTGTATCCGAGTAACTTTGCAGTGAGTTACAGATGGATATAGAAAATCTTGAAATGTGAATGATTACTCTAATATTATTCGGATATTTTATTTTTACCCCCAGTTATGAAGCGCCCTTTATGGAGTACCAATATTTTTTCTATTTTGCCCCTTTTATTCCATTTCTAAATTTTCAAAAATCGCCCATACATATTTAGAAAATTGTATGGTGGTTGGTAACACTGATATTGACCTTTCAATTTGAAATTAGTTGGCGATTTCCACACATCACATAATCTCAAAACTCTCTCGCCGAAAATTTGAATTTCAACTGTGCCAACCTTGAAAAAAATTATTAAAGCACTCGGCGAGCCATTAACGAACCCATATGAGTGCGTTAATGACGTTTTAGGCGCAAAATAGAAAAATGTATTTTATTGAATTAAAAACTAAATTGTTTAGAAAATATATAAATGTCTCCATATATTACTCACAATGAGAACATTAATAAAATTCGCATGCTCGTTTGTCCGGCGAATCTTTTTACGATAAAATCTACCGACAACGATTTACTACCAATTATAAAAACCAAATGTGCGTACTTACGTCCATATGAATAAAATATGAGCGCAATCTCATTTTCATACACAAAATCGTCCTATCGTAGCACCTATCAAAATAAAAAGAAACTTTACAGCAATTACAAATTTTAAGCTCTTTCTCTCCATGTACGTCCATAAAGCTATTCATACTATGAAGCATTTAATTAAATTAAAGCCTATCTGGTATGAAATCCGGCGTGAAAACTGTAAAACGGAATTATTAGCATACCGCGCGATGAGATGAACTGAAGAAAACCTCTTCGTGAGAGCGTTAAATGTTCAGACCTCCTACATTATTAATAAATGCATTATTAATATAACGGGGAACTGAATAACCGAAGGACCTTTTCAAGCAGTGAGACACAAAGCTCGTAGTAATGTTGCGCAATTAAATAATTAAATTATAATTTATCATTCTAATTTATACCCGTGTACGTGCATAAATTGTTATCATTACAGGAACAAATTGGTAGGACGATTGTTCACGTTTAGTTTCACTGCAGTTGCATCTTAAATTATTAACACTAATCCGCACATAAATTCTTGGAACAATAATTGAAGATTTGGTTAAAGCCTTTGCTAATCTGCAGAATGTCGAGCCTTAGTTTTAGGCACACAAAATTGATGTATAATTTTTCTTTTCTGAAAAACATTCGATCGCACATCGAAAGGCTACAGTACACTTAAGCCAATCATTTTTTTTCATATTAAAAAGATAATGAAGGGCTTACCACCTTAGAGTTTTAACTAGGTCTATTGACCCCCACTCTCTTTTGAGTTATTTTTCGGGACCCTGCAGGACAGTCCTTCCGAGGTCGCAGGCACTGGTGGATCATCTTGCGGTATGTGCGCGCCGTAGTCGCCTCGATACAACTCCGGGCTCCCTTTGCTCCTCTCCCTTGATCCCAATGATCTTAAAGGCAAACCTTTGTATGATATCCCACTTCTCCACCAACTCTAGTAGAAGGGAGCCATAGGTTTGTGGAGTTAGTCTCTCTTCCAGCCCTGCTTCTGCCTCCATTCTGGGAATCTCTCGCAACGGAACGTGGTATGTTCCGGCTGCATCAGGTGCATGGGCCATCCTGTTAACCCTCCATCGGGCGCAACTGATCTGGCAGGCGCAGGCCAGAAACTTTTACCACCCCCTCCCCACCAGTGCGGCATCGAAAACATTCCCTTCCAGTACCTTACTGTCTCGAGGAGACGCATTGAACCCCCTACTCTGTTTATCACACCATGGTGAGTGGTAGCATCGTTCGTGTTCTGTTAGGCTCACTGCGCCCGATTTCGTCATATATTTTAAGGTAAGTATTTTCTTATTTATGTCGTCTCAATCGTTTATTTAGCTCACTTCATGATAGAATAATATTAGTTTTATGGATATTTTTTAGAAATAAGTAGATAATCTCGATGTGGCCTCTCGAGCACATTGCGCCTGAACATGTCATAATTTCCGATTTTCTTCAGGTTTTCTGCTGAAACGGACAATTAAGTTTATTATTTCTCAAACGCGAGTCATGTCGATGAATTGTGGCAATTGTTAGAGGATGAAGACGAAGGAGACCCCTCACAGACTGAAGACTTGGGGGAAGAGAATGACATTGATTTTGAAGATGAAGTTGAAGAATGTGTTCTCAATTCAGATACTGAGAAATCTGGCGACGAGATAGATGAAGAACCAGTGGAAAACTTTTATATGGGGAAAGGTGGAAAGACCAAGTGGGTCAGTAAGCCACCCAAAAAAAGGCGGGGGCCTCACAACATTTGCATTCACCTTCCAGGAGTCAAAGGTTATGCAAAGAATGCTAAAACTGCATTTGAATGCTGGAATAATTTATTTACTGACGATGTTCTGGAATTGATTATCAAATACACAAACCAAAACATTGACTCCATCAAAGATCAATTTTCCAGAGAAAGCGACATCAGGTCCACTGACGTAATTGAAATATAGGCTTTCATCGGCTTATTATATCTAGCAGGAGCATATAGAGCGAATCGCCAGAGTGAGAGAAGGTGATGGCATCGAAAAATTCAGTCTCGTTATGAATCTCAAACGGTTCAAAACACTTATTCGTTGCCTTCGTTTTGACGATCGAACAACCCGAGCCCAAAGAAAAGAATATGACCGCCTGGCCCCAGTTCGAGAAGTTTTTGACAAATTTGCGGAAAATTGCCAGAAGAGCTATACTCCTGGAGAGAACCTCACTGTAGACGAAATACTTCCGGGTTTTCGAGGCAGGTGTGTGTTTCGGCAGTATATACCCTCAAAACCAAACAAATACGGCATAAAACTGTTTGCCCTTGTTGACGCCCGGATGGTTTACACAGTCAATTTGGAAATTTATGCTAGGCAACAGCCACCAGGATCTTTCTGTCTCAGTAACAAACCAAGTGACGTAGTGAGGAGCATGGCTGAGCCTGTATTTGGATCTGGCCGGAATATAACTGCTGATAATTGGTTTAGTGACTTTGATCTCATCGAGGATTTAAAAACAGAAAAGCTTTTTCTGCGAGAAAAAATAAAAGACAGTTGCCAACCACTTTTGTAAACGCCAATGGGAGAAAAGCAAACACCAGTATGTTTGGCTTTTGCGATGACAAAGTTTTGGTTTCCTACATCCCGCGCGAAAGAAAAAATGTTATACTTGTATCAACCTTACATGATGATGACAACATTGATCCTCAATCTGGAGAGCAAATGAATCCAGAGGTTATCACCTTTTACAATTTGACCAAGAGTGGTTTTGACACAGCAGATCAACTTTGCTCTACTTACAGCGCAAGCCGAAACACCAAGCGGTGGCCAATGGTGATATTCTTTGCAATGTTGAATATTGGTGGGATCAACTCACAGGTTATTTACATTGGGAATAAACTTTAATCGAAACGTAGAAGAGTATTTCTGAAACAACTGTCTCATGAACTGGTAATTGAACACCTACAAAGAAGAAGCATGCATACCACTGAAGTTCGGATGAAAAGATTTCCCCCTAGAGTTGATCGAGAACAATCAGCGCCTTCCCAACCTTCCAAAAGACGTAGATGTGCTACGTGCACTGTGGAGACGTGTGTGAGAAGACTGTCTCAATATGATTGTCGAAAATGTCACAAAACCATTTGTATGAGTCATCAAATGTTGGTCTGTCAGCCTTGTTTTTCTTTGTGCCAATGCATCAATTCAAATGAACATGAGATGTCCGCTTAACATGTGTTTTTGCAAAAATTTAATACTTAGAAATAATTATGTTGGAGTTATATAAGTTTTAAGATTCAAAATTGATTACTGTTGTTTTATCACTTAAAGTATAATATTTCTATTTTTTTAGTCACTATTCATGTACTTTACAACATATAATATGATTTTTCGCTTGTTTTAATGTTTAGAAATGATTATTTTATGCCTGTATCAAAATTTGATTAGTTTTTGTTTTATTAACATAAGGTGTGAGCCACAGAATTTTGTTTCTGAGTTGGCCATGCCTGAGAGAGAGAAATATAGCAGTCATGTCTGAGATTAATTCATTTTTTTAAATCTAATTCAGTTGAACTAATCTAGTCTCATGGTCTACTAATATGCGACATACCTCATTTATCTCACAGCCAACTCTGAAACAAAATTTAGTGGCTCACACGATATTTTTTTGTATCAAATTTTATTTAATCTAGTTAGTATACATTCCTATAAAGCTCAATGATTAATTTTGGGCACTTGTAATTAATATGGGTAGCATAGAACAACTATTTTCAAAACAGTGTCAGGCACATTGGGTCCGGCGGAGGGTTAAGAGAAAGTCCTGAAGCACCCGTGCCACGACAGGATCTGGGATAGGTGGTAACCCACTTGCCCCCATTTTCGTTATGCCTATGGATGGACCCTTGGGATCAGTTCCGCCATCCAATAAAGAGCCGAAGCACGAAATCGAAAACATAGAGTTGTCAGTTATTAATACACAAATTTGAACCAATGAAATAAGTTTATTTTATGTTGGACGAAATAATCTAATGTATCACTACTGTGTACATCTATAAAAATAAACTGTTTATTTATTTATATTAAACTTCTCCGATCCTCGGCCTTCCCGAGAAGATGGTGTATTCCCTTTTGTTCGGGCCTTTGCTACTCATCCACTGCTCTACCCAGAGTAGCGCGCAGTCTACCTTGACCTTAAACTGATCTGTCGTCTTTTCCGTAACCAATAAGGATAAATCATCGGCAAACCCCACTAGCCTCGCATCCTCTAGAAGGTCTATCCTCAGGACTTCGTCATACATTACGTTCTAGATCTTCGTCCTACCCGAGAAGATGATGGTTTCCATTTTATTAGAGACTACTTTTATGCCTTTGCTACTCATCCACTCCTCTACCCTGAGTAGCGCGCAGTCTACCTTGACCTTGAGCAGATCTGTATTGCCGTAACCAATAAGGATAGATCATCAGCAAACTCCACTAGCCTACCCTCTGCAAGGTCCATACTTAGGACTTCGTCATACATTACGTTCTAGAGGGTGGAGCCCAGCACCGATCCCTGGGGTACCCCTCCACTGACCCTGATGAATGGTTTGCGGTCACCCATCTGTCCCTGGGGTAGCTGCCGATGAACCGCTGCAAGTGCGACTCGATCCCCCTCTTCGCCAGCTTGTCCAGGATCTCCTGGCGCCTCGCCGTATTGATGGCGTTCTGGACACCCACTATGACTAGGGCGTAGAGCCGTCATGTCTCCCACATCCCTTGTTTGGTCTCCTTAGCTGCTGCAAAGATCACAGAAAAGGTGTCCGTGGTGGAATGGCCATTCTGAATCCGTACTGAGAGATCGGATAATTCTCTAGTTCGCTCTATATCCGTTTGGAGCCTTTCCTGAGAGACCCTCTCGAGGGTCGGTTTCCGTCTGCCTGATTCGCCGGCTTGCCGACTAGAACGGCCTCCTTCCACTTCGAAGGGAACTCCTCTTTCCTGAGGCAGGTCGGCTCCGGTGCAACCAGACCCCTGCTGCCCTCTTCCTCGCAGTCGCCTATATAAATTTGCGGCGCGTGACCGATTGAGGTTGGCCTGGATCACTCATGTGATTAATTCAACGAAGTCATATTGAAAGCCTCCGTCTTCTTCGCCTCCTTCACGGCATGGCAAAGCCTACTGCTTGTGTAGTGTGCTGCTTCCTGCAACCGGTCAGCGCATGGAACACAATGAGGTTCTGCCTTACAGCCCTTCTCCTGATTCCCTTCTTTGCTGCATCTTTGCGCTCGCACCCGAAGCAGGGCTGCAGTTTGGTCTGTCTGTGCACAGTGTCCAACCAATTGCAATCGAATTTTTTTCGAAGAGCTTGTTGATGTCCTCCCGGGCTATTCTCAGGTCCGTGGTATACGCGCAGATCTCTTTAACGTGGATCCCTCTTTCTGGCCCTGTGATTTTGGCCATCTTCTCCGCGGCGACATCTTCATCCAGCCCATTGATTTTGGCGACGTGCTTGCTGCCTTTCGTGACGTTGACCTTGGTCTGCCCTCGAATTTAGGACGGCGACATCTAACAAAAGGTTTCCTGACATGCTTTTTCTGGCGGCAGTTACTGATCCGGAACTTGTGCCCATGCCTTGCTTTAGGGTCCTCAGCACTCAACTATATGTTGCGCCATTATCCTGGTTAGTCGCTTCTTGGGAGGTCGAATTTAGGACGGCGACATGGTCGGTCCCATGGGCCACCTCTAACAAAAGGTTCCTTTACATGCTTTTTCTGGCGGCAGTTACTAATCCGGAACTTGTGACCATGCCCCGCTTTAGGGTCCTCAGCACTTAACTATATGTTGTGCCATTATCCTGGTTGGCCGCTTCTTGGGTGGTCGGGTGGTTGGACTTGTCGTGGCATTCTCAACTACCGTGGGTGTCTGAGGATGCGGTTTCTTCCTTCCCACTGCTTTGTTCCAGGTGCTGTTTCGAAGGGGCCCTCTCGTCTTGACCTGTGATCGGTCCGCCAGCTACATCTGTGGTTGCCATAAGTCAGTCCAGCAGGGATATTATTCTGTCGACTTTGTTGGTGAGATTTGTCAGCTCCTCCTTGATCTCTGAACCCATCCTGGTATCCTGGCTCGATAAATGCCCTGGTCCTAGCTTGTCCATGCCCACTGCAGGGAAGCCTTGTTAGGCCGCATTCAGTGCCTCTGCCTTCAAATCTTCTATTTACCACAGAGCTGACTGGAACCTATCCTCTTGCTCTTCGATTTCTAAATGGTTTCTACTTCTCTGGTTTACCGCTTCTACCAGGCATACCGTAGCTCTCTTGATCTCTTTTTGCGTCCATTTTTGTTTGGCCAGCTCTTTGAGTTCGGCTTTGAGTAAATAATCACCTTGTTGAGGCAAGAGAGTTTGCCCGTATTTCTTTTCCTCGGGGCTGAGGTTGCTTCTTGCTGTTTGTCCGCTTAGGAGGGAATCTTGGTCCCGCTTCAGAGAGGGTTTTCGAGTCCTTGCTCTCTTTAGATTGATGAGAACTACCTAGCTGTTACTTGTCCTTAGCCTCAGGATAGTCGGCTCGTTTTTGTCTGACCACTCGGCCACGTTACTTTCGTTGGTCTTCTTCAACGGCGCGGGGTCCGGATTGACTCTTTGACCTCTACTATTGTGGCGTTCAGGTCCTCCTCGTTAGATCCAGATGGGGTTAACGGGGTTGTTCTTGTGAGCGAGCTCCTTTTTTTGAGGGGGACGCATCGTTCCACCGCAGCTCTGGATCCCTTCTGGTCTTGACTCGGCCTTCTATTTCCTTGCCAACATCTCCGCATGATTCCTCGCCGCAGATGCCCTGCGGTCGAAGTCATTTCTCTTGGATGAATATTTGACAAATACCAAATATTTAACATTCAAATTTTCGCAATTAAAAATGCCAATTGAATATAATATTGACATAATCCTTGCTTAAAAACCAATAAATCCACAAAATTACTTGCCCGATAGAAAATGTGGCCGATAGAATTCAGGCAAAACTTAACTCAATAGATGCTACAACAATAAATTTTAAAAAAAAGTCACAGAAGTACAAATAAATTGTAAATTAATTGCCGTTGAATTTTCATTTTCATAATTTCACTCATTTAAATTAATGCATAAGTGCCATGACATCACCGTCGCTAATTTCCTTGGGAATAAGTTTTATTAGAAGAATCGGTATTAATTACGGACATAATTCACAACGAAGGTAATATTGATGTCATGTTTTACACGCCGCCAAAGTTGAGAAAATTCTTTATGGCTTCGGTTTTATGTGTGTTCCTTAAACAAATAATTATAATTGCAAATGCCTTTGTGACAGAGACGATACATAAATATTTAATAAAAATACAATATTTATCAATTGTTATTTAAATAATTTTCTCGTTAGATTCGAAAAATTTATACGCAACGTAGAAGTAAAAAAAAACAACTAATGATAAATGTTGCGGATTTTAACCATTTGTGCTATTGCGCAGTTTTTGCTTAAAACGCACTGCGACTGCATGCGATTATTTATTGATTTTTGGGGATATTTTTTTCGTGATAATTTATTGATTGTTGTGGTTTAGATATTCATATATATATATATATTTTTTATTTTAATGACTACTCTAATGATCAGTGAGAGAGAGAGAGAGAGAGAGATAACTCACCTACTCTATTGGTTAGGATTTAAGGATTAAAACTATAGATTATTAATACTTATTCAGATTCTAGTATAAAATTTAGTGAATTTAATGTCAATTGATGAATAAAAACATGTAATAGTAGTAGTAAAACGATTTTATTAAGGCTATCGACATGTCGGTCTTTCTGCCTAAAGTGAAAATATTACACTTTAGGCGGAAAGACACACACAAAATGTTATTTTTTTAAATATTGTAAAACAATGAAGTACTATCATCATTTCATTACTAAAAATGTTTTACCGAAAGCAATACCACATATTAAATATTATATAACGTAATACAACGCAATTGTGCAAAATCCACTGCGACGATATCAAATTTAGAAATAGCATTTCACAACCCGACAATAATAAAATCAACAATCACGTTTTCTGCAATTTCAAAGAGATTTTTGATGCTGCGGAAAGGAGTCCCAGTTAATTTGCGATTGTACTTTCCGGGCCTAATAATACATCAATTGTCTTCGCCCGTATAACCCGAAAATTCAGTGTCAGAGGTTAAGTCGGTGCCTTGCAATAGTAATCAATATCCAAATTTAGTATTCGACTTTCTCCAAATAATGACTATTCCCAATCAACGTAACGTAATCTGATCGCAATCGAAGAGTGTGCATGCCTACACAAATAAAAGTGTACGTGAATAATAATATTGCATAACGTTGACTGTCCGAGTTGCATTGTTGTTATTATTATCATTTTACTGTGGGAATATGTGTTGTTAAGAATCTCTGGAATATTATTCTCCGGTAATAACAAAAAGTCGCGCATTATGCTGAGGCAATACCATTTGTCTTAAGTGCGGCCGGTTTTAACATGCGTAGTTTTTCCATCTTTCATGCTTCACTGGATAATGCTTTGCGTTTTGAAACACCATTATGATTTATCTATAATACAATAAATATTGTTTATAGCCACTATCGACAGCACCGTTAATTATTAATATTCTTGCATTGATTTTGTAATAATTATTTTAAGTCGGCAATTAATGAAAAATTCCAATTTGGTTAATTAGAAGGAAAAAAAATTACATCAGCATATCCTATGTTAAAATAGGAATAGTATTTATGGGTTAATTAAGTTATCATTATCAGGCTTATAAAAATATTAAAGTATTAGGAGTAATTATTCATAAGTCAACATGTTTCGGTGTTTCAATCATTTTCAAGTAATGTGAATTAGTTGAAAATGACCATTTTCAAGTAATGAGAATTTCTTGAAAATAACTATAATAAAATTAAATTATCCATTGGTCAACCCGGCCCGGAGATTAAAAAATACAACTCGGACGTCCGGGCCGGGCCAAAGCAGCACTCTGCCCGACGGATCAGAAAAACGAAAGCGCAGAATTTTCGATTACAATTATTTCTACTTTTTCCTATTGGAATTCGAGAACTATAGAATGATATGAAAAAATATGCAAAATGTTCATCAAACATTAAAATACAAAATATAGACGAAAAAAGTAAGAATCTACAATGGTAAAAATTTAGACAAAACATCGAAAGCGCTTAGGCGCAAAGATAAAAAATACAGACAAAATATCCAAAATTTCTACAAACCAATCGAATGTTTTCGTCAAGATAAATAATATTTAGACCGAAAAATAAAAAAAATCTACAATATAGCCTAAAACGGTGAAAATTTAGACAAAACATCGAAAACGAGCGTAAAGGTAAAATTGCAGACATAAAAAATCGAAAATTTCTACAACCCAATCGAATATTTTGGTCAAAATAAAGAAAAATCAAAAAAATAGAACAAAAAATCGAAACTATAGAAATCTAAAATATGGGCCAAAGAATCAAGAATCCTGATCTGAATATAAAAAACGCAGACAAAAAATCAAAAACCTAGGTAGAAGCAAAATAATTTGCCACTAATTGCTGCCAAAAATAAGTTTCTGACCAGAAATTCTAAAATAATAGCAAAAAATAAAAAACTCACGAAATAAAATCAATAGTTGGCTGAAGGACTACGGTCGATGGCCATTGTATTTATTATGTATTTAGTCAGTACAATAAACGTTTATTATAATTTAAAATCAATAGTTCAAGTTAAAAATCTAAAATATAGGATAAAAAATAGACCGAAAATCTGAAATATACGATAAAAAAATGGTGATGTGGCCATCATGTTACTTTCTCCGATTATTTGATGGTATAATAGTTATTTATGGCCCTTTCATGGTTTATTTTCAATTGAAATCATATTTTAAATGTACATCGAGCGTTGTGTGAACTCGGATGAAACTGACGTTTAAAACGTCAAAATTATGAAAGATGGGGAAAATTATACTTCAAATTCAAAAACTCAGTTTACTCAAAAACTAAAGGGATTTAGAAAAAAACTTATTCGTTAGAAATTGTTCATTTTAGTATTCTCTACAATTATGATTCACACAAATTTGCTGTAACTATTATCGTTTCATAATTATAAACAAAACATTGAAAAAAAAATTCATACATTTTTTTCTCGAATAGCAATAATTTTATCAAAAATATTTTCAAGCAAAAGATGTTCATTTATTTGTTGTCTTCAGTATTTGTTTAAATGTTTTTGTGATATTTTTCATATTTAAGAAAATATTGGCAAAAAACAAAAAACAGTTAAGGTAAACGCCCACTTCCGATGAACGAAATTTTACCAAAAGCTTTTCAGTTCTTCAGATTATCAAATAAGACGTATGTTAAAAGTTTCATATCAATTGCTTTATTAGTTTTTGAGATACAGCGCACACAGACAGACACACACACACACACACACACACACACACACACAGACCCAATTTTTTTTTTTCCAGAAATTGTTGAAATGGCATCTAGGGACCCCAAAACGGATATTTCCGCAAAAAAATGTTTTGAAAAAAAAATCACGATCACAATACTTTCTCGTACTTCGTAACGGAGAAAGTAAAAATTGAGACCAAAAATCTAAAATTCTGGCGTAAAAATAAAAATGGTAGACCAGGAAAGAAAAATTTTAAGAAACAAATAATAAAAAACAAAGAAAAATTTAGGGCAGAAGATTTAAAAAAATCCACAATGTTGGTCAAAAAATCGAAAACTCGGGCCTAAGATAACAAATTTTAACAATAAAATCGAAAATTTAGGTCAAAATAAAGAAAAATTTAGGTCTAAAGATTTAAAAAAAATAACAAAAATCTGTAATGTTGCTCTGAAAATTTAGACAGTACATCGAAAATTTGGGTCTAAAGATAATAAATGCAGATTTAAAAATCGAAAATTTCAAAAGGTCAAAATAAAGAATATTTAGAGCAAGAGACCAACAAGGATCGAAAATACAGGTCAAAAATCTTCAAATCGAAAAATCAAAAATACGGACCAACAAAATTGACAATGAAATCAAAAATTAATGTCAAAATAAAGAATATTTAGGTCAACAGATCAAAAATTTAGACCCGAAAGAATCGAAAATACAGGTCAAAAATGTAAAAACTAAAAATTCGGCGGGAAATTCAAAATGCGGGCCAAAAAGTCGAACAATTAAATCCCAAATTTAGGTCAAAATAAAGATTATTTAGGCCAAAAGTTAAAATATTTTGACCAAAAATATCGAAAATACAGGTCAAAAAATTAAAAATTAAAAATTCGTCGGGAAAAATTAAAAATGCGGACCAAATAGTCGAAAATTTTAACTATAAAATCGAAAATTTAGGTCAAAATAAAGAATAGTTACGCCAAATGATCAAAAATTTAGACATAAAAAAATCGAAAATACAGGTAATAATAAAAAAAATGTGGAATATTCTAGTAGGAGAATGGTTTAAATTAGTCTCAAAAATCACTGTATTGTTCAAAATATATTTTTTCAACATATTTTTATTTAATTTGTGATTAAATTGTCCAAAAAAGTGAAACTAATTTAAAAAAAAGAATTTATATAAAACCATTAATTTTATTGGGGTCACCTTTTGTGCCGGAAGTTTCGACAATTTCAATCAAATTTTCAGCATATGTTGCTATGAAAAAAAGAAGAATCCAAAACCGGGTCATCTTTAGTTTTTCTGGAATTTTCCGTCAAAATCGCTGCTTTGCAAAATTTGCACTTTCAGCTGGATTTTCGTAAGTTTTCTAAAAAACCGTTGTTGAATTTCAATCAAATTTTTAGGATATGTTCTAGACATATGTAGCTTTAAAACAAAAGAAAAATCCGAAAAGGGGTCATCTTTAGTTTTTCCGGAATTTTCCATCAAAATCGCTGCTTTGCTAAATTTGCACTTTCAGCTGGATTTTCGTAAGTTTTCTGAAAAACCGTTGTTGAATTTCAATCAAATTTTCAGGATATGTTCTAGATACATGTAGCTATGAAAAAAAAATCCGAAAATGAGTCATCTTTAGTTTTTCCGGAATTTTCCATCAAAATCGCTGCTTTCCAAAATTTGCACTTTCAGCTGGATTTTCGCAAGTTTTCTGAAAAACCGTTGTTGAATTTCAATCAAATTTTCAGGATATGTTCTAGACACATGTAGCTATGAAAAAAAAGAAAAATCCGAAAATGGGTCATCTTTAGTTTTTCCGGAATTTTCCATCAAAATTGCTGCTTTGCTAAATTTGCACTTTCAGCTGGATTTTCGCAAGTTTTCTGAAAAACCGTTGTTGAATTTCAATCAAATTTTCAGGATATGTTCTAGACACATGTAGCTATGAAACAAAAGAAAAATCCGAAAATGAGTCATCTTTAGTTTTTCGGGAATTTTCCATCAAAATCGCTGCTTTGCAAAATTTGCACTTTCAGCTGGATTTTCGCAATTTTTCTGAAAAACCGTTGTTGAATTTCAATCAAATTTTCAGGATATGTTCTAGACACATGTAGCTATGAAATAAAAGAAAAATCCGAAAATGGGTCATCTTTAGTTTTTCCGGAATTTTCCATCAAAATGGCTGCTTCGCAAAATTTGCACTTTCAGCTGGATTTTCGTAAGTTTTCTGAAAAACCATTGTTGAATTCTAATAAAATTTTCAGGATATGTTCTAGACACATGTAGCTATTAAAAAAACGAAAAATCCGAAAATGGGTCATCTTTAGTTTTTCGGGAATTTTCCATCAAAATGGCTGCTTTGCTAAATTTGCACTTTCAGCTGGATTTTCGTAAGTTTTCTGAAAAACCGTTGTTGAATTTCAATCAAATTTTCATGATATATTCTAGACACATGTAGCTATGAAATAAAAGAAAAATCCGAAAATGAGTAGTTTTTCCGGAATTTTCCATCAAAATCGCTGCTTTGCAAAATTTGCACTTTCAGCTGGATTTTCGTAAGTTTTCTGAAAACCCGTTGTTGAATTTCAATTAAATTTTCAGGATAAGTTCTAGACACATGTAGCTATGAAATAAAAGAAAAATCCGCCCCTGCGTAGCTAAGCAGTGTCCCATAACGATTAAGAGCCGCGCCAAGGTCAACAACAGTTCATTGAAATATTACTTCAAATCAAGCTCTAAAAAATGAAATCCTTAGCATTGACATTATTTTAATAGTCACTGGTAAGGTTATTATTACAAACAATAAAAAAACACTTACACTAATTTTTGAATATTCGTGATAAGCCTCCAATTTTCGTTCTGATTACAGACTTGATTTGTATATTTGATTACGTTGTTGGATCGTTCCCATTAGCTGCACGATATCTGTATCAATTTGTAAGAATATATCAATCAATTTGTACAACTTAAAATGCTAATTTTGATTATTTATTATGCAATTTGATAATCCCGGGCACATTTTCTAAAAGTGTATCGTGCACTCGGGCTTTTGTTTCACTACGAATAAAACGCAATCTCGATCTAAATTAAGTGATTTTTATATAATCCTCCAGATGTGTTACGAGAGATAAGTCTTTGCAGAAAGCTCTCCATGCACTTATTTGAATAATGCAGAAAAAAATCCATGAACAAAGCATAGCCTAGAATCGATTGATTTCATATAGTCAATAAACATCATTTCCGTGTATAAATATACCCGATAATTCTATTGTTTCAATATCTATCTATACATTCAATAGTTACAGTATGGTTTTTTTTGTCTTCTCTGGTGCAGACAATTTGTATTCGCGTTTTATTTTACGGCACGGGAAAATGTCGGCGAGCCGTTGGCGAGAAAAGGAGGAGAACAATCGCGAAGGCGTAATGTTGGGATTTTGTGTGTTTGGGAAAGTCGAGACGACCAGGAAACGCAATCTGGGTCGGAAAGAGGTTCTTTCTGGTTGCGTAATATTGGCAGTTCTTTTGCAGTAATTATCGTCGCGAATAGTTAAGCAATATTAATTATAAAATTTTTTTAACGCGTTTGCAATAAGTTTAATGTTGGAGGCGTTTACTTCACGGTACATCTCGATTGTAATTTGGAATAAAACCGTTAACTTTTACCACTACAAATATATTGTTAAAACAAGACTTAAGCGTGTTTTTTTCAAATTGCAATAAACAGAGTTTGTGGTTGGAGTTCAAAAATTATTACAGAGTGTGGTGGGGTTCGGTGATGTTTCCGCACAGGAAGACTGCGCACGTAAAAAATACGCACAGAAAAATGCGCACAGCAAAAACTGCGTACGCGAAAACTCCTCACACTGAATATAACGCACAGTGATAAGTGCGTACACGAAAATTCCCCACACTGAAAAATTACTCACTTTTATAAATCCTCGCATCAAATATGCCCCCAACAAATATTTTTTCTGTAGTTATGACATTTCACATTAGTTTAAACGCAACAATGCACTGTGTTTTTAAAAGTAAAAATCATATATTGTTTATAGCTTATGCTATTAAATTGGTTAAGGCCAAACAGACTAACATTTTATTGTGATAATATTTAGTTTGAATCACTCTTTATAATTTGAAGTCATTAATGAATGCAAAATCAACAAGAAAATACTCATGCCTTCCGCAACTTGATTTATATATTGGTATGACGAATAAGATTAAATTTAAACTGTATTCATTCAATTTCTAAATGATCATTTATCGTAAAAACAATTACGAAATTAGGGTAATCACGAGGAGAAAATCGAGGCGATAATTAAAAACGCGTTGCGAATAAATCTATTCGAACGCTTTATATGCTAATTTCCACGGCCATAAATTAATCCGCGTAAATATCGGACTGGGCTGTACCTCAATTATTACGCGTTTTATCATTGGCCATTGCGTATTTGGGCCTACTTTCCCCATCGTGGTGACTACTGCCGAGGAATAGAAGTACTTTTCAGCACCAATGAAACTCCCGTTCCGCGTTCTCTTTCTCTGTTTTCTCTGTTTTCCGCTCGACGTGCGTAGAGAAGGTTTTAGAAACCGACGCCGCATTCATTAAAAATAAATCATTCCCCATCGGCCGATTTAAACACATTTTATTGCGTTCTGATTGTAAAAGGTGTAATGATACAATGATAAGATCTAGAAAATACGATTCGTTATGAATGGCTTCCGTAACGAATTTCGTGGATTCCTGGTACGCCGGTGGTGTTAAGTGGAATGTTTGTTCGGTAACTGTTTGGAAATTTCAATCCGGCCTACCGATTATTTATGGACTTTTAATTTTATTACAAAACAATCACTCTCGACTACTTTTTTGCATAAGTCGTAATAATCCAGCCTGACATTTTCATTCAGAGAGAAAGATTTGCAGACATATTTTCCTACGATTGCTTCAAAAAGTCGGCTTTGCGCGTGTTTTGGTTATATACCTAATATATGCATCTAAAGTTAGGTATATAACCAAACAAATAATAGATGTCGTAGCAACATAATGCAAATAACCAGTGGCGGATCGTGGAACATGTTGATGGAAGAGCCACTTATACAATATAAACATGATCAAAGTGTGAGGCGCGATTCTCATGATTTATTTTTCGGGGTACAGTACCAACGTGTGCCGCCATCTGTTTCCGATGGTTAAAAATTCTACGGGTAGTGTCATGGCTCCTTGGCTGTACATAACGAGTCGCCCCTGCATATGACCAATATTTGCTACCATTGATCAAATACTTCCAATCGACAGATTCATAAATCGCACCAATAAGAGACGAGTCAATGTGACATTTATTCAATAGTAAGCATTTTTTCTTCTAATATTGCAATCGTAGGACTTTTTTTTCTTCTATATTTCACAGGCGAAAAATCGTTTTAGACGATCGTTCGAGACCTCACGCCTAATACACCTTGATACATAAATAACTTTTATGTATCTCTGCAAATACAGTGCGATCGTGAAGACACGGGGACATCCCATGCCAAAGCAACCAGTCAAACAACTCAATCAATTTCCTTGAAATTTTTAAAAACCGTTCTTCTTAAAGGTGTTATTTTTCTAAAATGTCATCTGGTGAGGAATTTTTTTAAATCTCCAAAAAATTGTTTTTTGCTTGTGCTGTCATTATCAATCTGTCACTGTCATATTTCTAACTTTGTAAATATTAAAGAATGGTTCTTGTAACTTATTTTTAACTGGATTCGATGCGCTCTTATTTGATATGCGATTTGTTCCAGTTTGCTAAGAAAATGTTTTTTGAAATTTGGATTTTTTGAAAGAAATTGAAGATTTAAGTATGAGCTATTGCTTTGTGATACATTTTTCATTTAGGAACTTTTCAATAAAAGTCGAAAATATAGTCGCAAATTAAACAAAAAATGCGTGGTATCAACAAAGTGCATTTAAAAAAAAATTGTGGGCCAACATGACAATTTCATTCCAATGTTTGGTCATGAGGGTATTTCTTAAGCTGTCTTCGCTTGAATGCGTAACCTGTGTCAATTTTAACATTTTATCGGATTGATTCGTAATTAATAAAAAATATCGCTAGATAAAAGTAACTACGTAAATGTGCTGTTTAGTCTAGGCCGCGGATGCTCAAACTTGTTAAGACCAAGGGCCAGAAATATCCACTGCGACTTATGTCTAGGGTACGGATGCACAGACTTGTTAAGACCAAGGCCCAGAAATATCCCCTGCGACTTATGTCCAGGGTACGGATGCACATACTTGTTAAGACCAAGGGCCAGAAATATCCACTGCAACTTATGTCTAGGGTACCGATGCACAGACTTGTTAAGACCAAGGGCCAGAAATATCCACTGCCACTTATGTCTAGGGTACGAATGCACAAACTTGTTAAAACCAAGGGCCAGGAATATCTCCTGCGGCGTATGTCTAGGGTACGAATGCACATACTTGTTAAGACCAAGGGCCAGAAATACCCCTGCGACTTATGTCTAGGGTACGGATGCACAGACTTGTTAAGACCAAAGGCCAGAAATTTCCCCTACAACTTATGTCTAGGGCACGGATGCACAGACTTGTTAAGACCACGAGCCACAAAGATTCACCTGCGACTTATGCTATAGCCGGCATAAACTTAAACATTATCTGCTATATATTGGCTATTAAATTTACTCCTATCATAAAAATACAAGCACGTTGCTATGGTTACCATGTAACACCAAAAATAAACAGAAATACATTATTTGATTTATTTTTTTATTCGAAAATCAACTTTTGTTTAGAAAACATGTTTTTTTCTTGGTTATCTTCAACATTTATTTTAATGCAAATAAAATATAATGAATAATAAAAAATGTTATTTTCCCCGATTTGATAATCTAATAATTATTTATATTTATACTTTCATGGTTTTTTCAATTTAAATCGGATAATACTGTCGTTTGAATCGTAAAAATTATGAAAGATGGAAATGACAAATCATTCTTCAAATACTAATAGTCAAATTCAAAAACTAAACCGATTTTGAAAAACCTTGTAAGTTGTTCGTTTTGGCACAATTATTAATTATATAAATTGTATCTAACTATTATCGTTTCATAATCAAAAACCAAAAATTATTACTAAAAAAAAAAAAAAATTCAAGAAAGACAATGATTTTATGAAAAATATACAATAAAACAAAGATGTTTACTTCTTGGTTGTCTTCAATACTTGTTTAAATGTGTTTGTAATAGTTTTAATATTTGAAAAAAATATTGAAAAAAAAACAAAACACAAACTTCCGTGGTACGAAATTTTCCCAAAAGCTTTTTAGTTCTTGGAATTGTCAAATGAGACTTATGTTCGAAGTTTCATGTCAATTGCTCAATACGTTTTTGAGATACTGTGCGCACAGACAGACGCACACGCAGACACACAGAATCATAGATGCACAGACACACAGAAACACAGATGCACAGACGCCAGTCATACAGACACACAGTAACACAGCTAAAAAAAATTACAGAGACACACAGACACACAGACAAACAGACACAAAGCCAAACAGACACAAATTTCTTTTTCTAGAAATCTTCGCAATGGCCTGTAGAAACTGCAAAACGGAAATTTCCATTTAAAAAAATTACAGAGACACGCAGACACACAGACACACAGAAAAACAGACAAACAGACACACATGCCAAACAGACACAAATTTCTTTTTCTGGAAATCTTTGAAATGGCCTCTAGGAACCAAAAACGGATATTTCCGTTAAAAAAAATTGCAGAGACACACAGACACACAGACAATCACATACACAGACACATAGAGAAACAGATACTCAGCCAAACAGACACAAATTTATTTTTCCTGAAATCTTCCAAATGGCCTCTAGGAACCGCAAAACGAAAATTTTCATAAAAAAAATTACAGAGACACGCAGACACACAGACAAACAGACACACAGACACACAGCCAAACAGACAAACAGACAAACAGACAAACAGACAAACAGACAAACAGACAAACAGACAAACAGACAAACAGACAAACAGACAAACAAACAGACAAACAGACAAACAGACAAACAGACAAACAGACAAACAAACAGACACACAGCCAAACAGACAAACAGACAAACAGACAAACAGACAAACAGACAAACAAACACACAGCCAAACAGACACAAATTTATTTTTCATTAAATCTTTGAAATAGCGTCTCGGATCCTCAAAACAGATATTTCCGTTGAAAAAATTTACAGAGACACACAGACATACAGACAAACAGACACACAGACACACAGCCAAACAGACAAACAGACAAACAGCCAAACAGACTTAAATTTATTTTTCATGAAATCTTCGAAATGGCCTCTAGGAACCTCAAAACAGATATTTCTGTTAAAAAATTTACAGAGAAACACAGACACACAGTCATACAGACAAACAGACACACAGACACATAGACAAACAAACACACAGCCAAACAGACACAATGTTCTTTTTCCAGAAATCTTCGAAATGGCCTCTAGGAACCGCAAAACGGATATTTTCGTTAAAAGAAATTTCAGAGACACATAGACACACAGACACACAGACACACAGACAAACAGACACACGATAAACAGACACAAATTTATTTTTCTAGAAATCTTCGAAATGGCCTGTAGGAACTTCAAAACGGAAATTTCTATTAAAAAAAATTACAGAGACACGCAGACACACAGGCAAACAGACACATAGACACATAGACAAACAGACACAAATTTATTTTTCTAGAAATTTTCGCAATGGCCTCTAGGAACCAAAAACGGATATTTCCGTTAAAAGAAATTGCGGAGACACACAGACACACAGACAAACAGACACAGAGACAAACAGACACACGACAAATAGACACACAGAAACATAGACAAACAGACACACAGCCAAACAGACACAAATTTATTTTTCTAGAAATCTTTACAATGGCCTCTAGGAACCAAAAACGGATATTTTCGTTAAAAAAAATGGCAGAGACACACAGACACACAGACAAACAGACACACAGCAAACAGACACATAGACACATAGACAAACAAACACACAGCAAAGCAGACACAATTTTCTTTTTCCAGAAATCTTCGAAATGGCCTCTAGGAAACGCAAAACGGATATTTTCGTTAAAAAAAAATTGCAGAGACACACAGACACACAGACAAACAGACACACAGAAACATAGACAAACAGACACACAGCCAAACAAACACAAATTTATTTTTCCAGAAATCTTTGAAATGGCCTCTAGGAACCTTAAAACGGAAATTTCCATTTAAAAAAATTACACAGACACGCAGACAGACAGACACACAGACAAACAAACACACAGACACATAGACACACAAACACACAGCCAAACAGACACAATTTTTTTTTTCTAGAAATCTTCGCAATGGCCTCTAGGAACCGCAAAACGGAAATTTCCATTAAAAAAATTTACAGAGACACGCAGACACGCAGACACACAGCCAAACAGACACACAGATACATAGATAAACAAACACATAGACAAACAAGCACACAGCCAAACAGACTCAATTTTCTTTTTCCAAAAATCTTCGAAATGGCCTCTAGGAACCGCAAAACGGATATTTCCATTAAAAAAAATACACAGACAAATAGACACACAGACACCCAGCTAAACAGACACAAATTTATTTTTCCTGAAATCTTCGAAATGGCCTATAGGAACCGCAAAACGGATATTTCCGTTAAAAAAATTGCGGAGACACAGAGACACACAGGCAAACAGACAAACATACACACAGACAAACAGACACAAATTTATTTTTTCAGAAATCTTCGAAATGGCCTCTAGGAACCGCAAAACGGATATTTTCGTTAAAAAAAATTGCAGATACACACAGACACACAGAAACACAGACAAACAGATACACAGAAACATAGACAAGCAGACACACGGCCAAACAGACACAAATTTCTTTTTTTAGAATTCTTCATAATGGCCTCTCGGAACCAAAAACGGATATTACCGTTAAAAAAAAATTGCAGAGACACACAGACACACAGACAAACAGACACACAGACACATAGACAAACAGACACACAGCCAAACAGACACAATTTTCTTTTTCTATAAATCTTCGAAATTGCCTGTAGGAACCGCAAAACGGATATTTCCGTTAAAAAATTGCAGAGACACACAGACAAACAGACAAACAGACACACAGACACACAGACAAACAAACAAACACATAGCCAAACAGACACAATTTTCTTTTTCCAGAAATCTTCGAAATGGCCTCTAGGAACCTTACAACTAGTGATGGGATCATTCGATTGACGATAATCGATTAATTCGATTATCAAAATAATCGATTATCTCGAGAACCTATTTTTTAATTCGAATGATCATTCGAATGATCGGATTCGAGTCATTCGAATGATCATTCGAATGCCAATCGAATGATCATTCGAATGCTCATTTGAATGATCATTCGAATGATCATTCGAATACATAATCGATTTTCAGATTAATTCGAATAGTAATCATTCGATTATTGAAATCATTCGATTATGCCCATCACTACTTACAACGGATATTTCCGTTAAAATTTTTCACAGAGCCACACAGACAACAGACGAACAGGCACACAGACACTTTCTGCCTTTATTTAATTTAAATTAATTACATTTCAACTCTTCCATTTCATTCTGGCCTATTAAAACACGCAGAAAAAGAATGCATGAATGGTAGTAATAATCCACTTATGTAATTAGTCGCGAACGTATCCTCACCACAATTAACATACTTAAATAAAACGCATGCATATTTTAACCACCCATCGATATGGTCAATAAACCTGAACTGTTATTATTATTTGTATAATTACATGTTATTAATACACTCGGCACGCAAACCGATTTCCACATATATACAATAGCACGCTAAAAGCTTCCAATGATGAACCTGTTTCCGACAACAATTAGCAAACAACTAAATCACCGTCCTACTAATGAACTATAAAGGATCAAGAAACGTTTCGCTCCTTTTGAAAAATGCCTCTAAAGACGAGGAAGTAATTATGTTCGAAACAGATTCTTGGATATATACGAGACTCACGACTTTTCAGCCTCGTCGCATTTTGTGCCGATCTTTTCCTTTGAAGATAAACAAGCTGGTCTAAAAATCGCATAAAGCATCCACTGAAAGCTCAATCCGCGAATTTATACAGCTGTAAATTAGACACGGGTTATGTAAACAAATGTAACGCGATTCGAAATCGGACACTCCTTAATGTATAAAATAACTTTTAAAGGATTCCGCTGAAAGCATAAATAATTAGTTTCTTCGCGATCGGTGCTTTCTTCGGTACAGTTGGGAAACAATGGGTAAACCGTGCACATTTGAATTCAATTATTCGATTATTTATAACGTGTTGCGAAGTGAAATCCTAAATCGCATCAATCCGCGTGGGCGACGGAATAATGGATCTTCATAAATAAACAATCACTTAGGAATATTTTAGCAGCGAGATTAATTGTCGTTCGTGGTGAAATACGAGCGGGATCTTCGAAATGGCCTCTAGGAACCTCAAAACGGATATTTCTGTTAAATTTTTTTACAGAGACACACAGACAAACAGATACGCAGGCATACAGGTACTCAGGCGAACAGACATACAGACACACACTCAGACACACACACAGACACAATTTTATTTTTCCAGAAATCTTCAAAATGGCCTCTAGGAACCTCAAAACGGATATTTCTGTTAATTTTTTTTACAGAGACACACAGACAAACAGATACGCAGGCATACAGGTACTCAGGCGAACAGACACACAGACACACAGACAGACAGTCAAACAGACACAATTTTCTTTTTCCAGAAATCTTCAAAATGGCCTCTGGGAACCTCAAAACGGATATTTCTGTTAAATTTTTTTACAGAGACACACAGACAAACAGATACGCAGGCATACAGGTACTCAGGCGAACAGACACACAGACACACAGACAGACAGTCAAACAGACACAATTTTCTTTTTCCAGAAATCTTCGAAATGGCCTCTGGGAACCTCAAAACGGATATTTCTGTTATTTTTTTTTTCAGAGGCACACAGACAAACAGACACGCAGGCATACAGGTACTCAGGCGAACAGACATACAGACACACAGACAGACAGTCAAACAGACACAATTTTCTTTTTCCAGAAATCTTCGAAATGGCCTCTAGGAACCTCAAAACGGATATTTCTGTTAAATTTTTTACAGAGACACACAGACAAACAGACACACAGGCATACAGGTACTCAGGCGAACAGACATACAGACACACAGACAAACAGTCAAACAGACACAATTTTATTTTTCCAGAAATCTTCGAAATGGCCTCTAGGAACCTGAAAACGGATATTTCCGTTAAATTTTTTCACAGAGACACACAGCCAAACAGACACGCAGACACACAGGCACACAGACGCACAGATACACAGTCAAACAGACACAATTTTATTTTTCCAGAAGTCTTCGAAATGGCCTCTAGGAACCGCAAAACGGATATTTCTGTTAAAAAAATTTACAGAGACATACAGACACACACAGACATACAGCCAGACAGACAGACACACACAAACAGACACACAGACACAAAGTGCGAAAATTTTGATTGAAAAATGGTTTTGTGTGTTCAAGAGGCCCTAGAGCGAAAACTACCACTAGTGTGGGAAAATTTTATTCAAGCATCTGAAAGCACATACTTTTGGCTGTCTCTGCCCAAAATTTGGAGTCTTTATCGGTGGCAACTTCTGAATTTTTGAAAAAAAAACAGTTTTTTGCATTTTCTGCGCACGCGCGACTACATATCAAAAATCTGACCCATGCATTCGATTCCTTTGGGAAGTTTCTTATCTATTATGACTGTTCGTAAAATTTTCCAGGCTGAAATAATAATCGTAATTCGTGACGGAGAAATTAAAAACTATATTTTTGAAATAAATATTTTTAAGGATATTAATTCTATCTAATCAAAACTTAGTTTAGTTTCTGAAAGTTTAAAATTCGACAGACACACAGACACACAGACACACAGTCAAACAGACACAATTTTCTTTTTCCTGAAATCTTAGAAATGGCCTCTCAAACCTCAAAACGGATATTTCCGAAAAAAAAAAATTACAGAGACACACAGACACACAGTCAAACAGACACCATTTTCTTTTTCCAGAAATATTCGAAATGGCCTCTGTGAACCTCAAAACGGACATTTCCGTTAATTTTTTTTTAATTTTTACGGCCACAATACTTTGTCGTGATTCGTAACGGAGAAATTAAAAACTATATTTTTGAAATAAATATTTTTAAGGATATTAATTCTATCTAATAAAAACTTAGTTTAGTTTCTAAAAGTTTAAAATTCGACAGACACACAGGCGAAGAGACATACAGACACATAGTCAAACAGACACAATTTTCTTTTTCCAGAAATCTTGGAAATGGCCTCTCAAACCTCAAAACGGATATTTTCGTAAAAAAAAATTACAGACACACAGACACACACAAACGCACAGACACACAGTCAAACAGACACAATTTTCTTTTTCCAGAAATATTCGAAATGGCCTCTGTGAACCTCAAAACGGACATTTCCGTTAATTTTTTTAAATTTTCACGGCCACAATACTTTTTCGTGATTCGTAACGGAGAAATTAAAAACTATATTTTTGAAATAAATATTGTTAAGGATATTAATTCTATCTAATAAAAACTTAATTTAGTTTCTAAAAGTTTAAAATTCGACAGACACTCAGGCGAACAGACATACAGACACACAGACACACAGTCAAACAGACACAATTTTATTTTTCCAGAAATCTTCGAAATGGCCTCTAGGAACCTCAAAACGGATATTTCCGTAAAAAACATTTACAGAGACACACAGTCACAATTTTCTTTTTCCAGAAATCTTGGAAATGGCCTCTATGAACCTCAAAACGGATATTTGCGTTAAATTTTTTTTACGGCCACAATACTTTCTCGTAATTCGTGACGGAGAAATTAAAAACTATATTTTTGAAATCAACATTTTTACGGATATTAATTCCATCTAATAAAAACTTAGTTTAGTTTCTGAATGTTTAAAATTCGACAGACACACAGGCGAACAGACATACAGACACACAGTCAGACACAATTTTATTTTTCCAAAAATCTTATAAATGGCCTCTGGGCAGTTCTACGTCAAGTGAGCAGTCCATTTCACGCCACCCTCTCCGATTTAGCTCAATTTTGTACACTTGTTTGGGTACCCAAAATATGACTTCATGCAAAATTTCAGATCTCTATAGTTCGCCTTGTACAACCAATTGAATTTTACGGAAATTTTTAAGTGCAACTTTTTTTTTTTAATTTCAGTTATCATAATTGCATTTCAGCCTGGGAAAATTTTAAAATAGTTATAATCGATGGGAAATTTCTCAAGGAATCGAATGCAGTGGTCAGATGTTTGATGTCATGCCACGCACGCGCAGAAAACACATAAAAACGTGTTTTTTTTTCAAAAATTCATTTCTCAGAAGTTGCCACCGATTAAGACTCCAACTTTTGGGCAAAGACAGCCAAAAGTATGTGCTTTAAGACGCTTGAATAAAATTTTCCCACACGGCATTTTTCAATAGTAAAAAGATCCATTTTTAACCGTCAAAAATGACAATTTTGAGTTGTCAAAAATTCCATTTCTGCCATCACAAACGGCACGATTCAGCGGTAAAAAAAGAAATGAACAGCTGCCGAAAATTGTGGAATTTTAAAAACGGCATTTTTGATATTAAAAAAAATCCAACTACTAAAATTGACAATTTTAAAAGCGGCATTTTTGATACTTAAAAAAAATCAACTACTAAAATTAACAATTTTAAAAAATTGCAGATATCTACCATCACAAATGGCACGTTAGCAGTAAAAAGGAAATTTCAATTGCCAAAAATAACTATTCAGGACTATCCAAAATTGCTCATTACTGAAAACGGTTTCATTTCAAAAATAAAAAGAAAAATTCCAAATGCCAAAATTTTTAACTGTCAAAATTTGAGCATTTCTAGTATCACTATTGGCTTTTTTCAATATTAAAAAAGTGATATTTCCAATGGTTAAAAGTAACAATTACAAATTGTCAAAAATTCTGCAATTCTGCCACCACAAACGGTACGATTCAACAGTAAATAAAGAAATTAGTAGCATAAAAAAATTGTGGATTTTTACAATCAAAAATGACATTTTTTGATATTAAAAGAAAAAAGAAAATTTCAACTGCTGAAAATGACAACTGTTAAAATCGCACATTTCTATCATCACAAATAGCACGTTGACAGTAAAAAGGAAATTTTCAACTGCCAAAAATAACTGTTCAAGACTGTCCAAAATTGCTGAAAACGGTTTCATTTCAAAAATTAAAAGAAAAATTCCAAATGCCAAAATTTTTTACTGTCAAAATTTGAGCATTTCTAGTATCACTAGTGGCATTTTTTCAATATTAAAAAAGGGAAATTTCCAATGGTCAAAAGTAACAATTACAAATTGTCAAAAATTCTGCAATTCTGCCATCACAAACGGTACGATTCAACAATAAACAAAGGAACTAGTAGCATCAAAAAATTGTGGATTTATACAATCAAAAATGACATTTTTTGATATTAAAAGAAAAAAGAAAATTTCAACTGCTGAAAATGACAACTGTCAAAAATCGCACATTTCTATCATCACAAATGGCACGTTGACAGTAACAAGGAAATTTTAATTTGTTAAAAATAACAATTTACAACTGTCAAAAATTGTTAATTTCTACTAAAATGTACAGTAATAATACAGCGAGATCGAATAAAAAATTAATCAAAGCAGGTCATGAACAAAAAACTGCATGTATTTTAGTTCCTAGATTTGAAAATATCATTATACGCCAGTGTGACACTTGTCAATAACTTAGCCAACTTTGACTAACTTTTATTCGATCGCACTGTATTATACGAGTCGGCTGGAACCGTGCCCGCTCGTCGTTGTACGTCAACTTATTTCGGATTCATCGATTATAACGCACTTTTTGTTATAATTTTTAATTTTGATGTTATTGTTAATGTATACACTTGCCGACTACATAAAAGTTTGGTATATAAAATATTACTTTTATTTATTAAATTAATTTTCCAGGAGGGGGCAGCTGCCACTCTTGCCCCCACCTGCGGACGCCCATGCCCTTACGCTATATTTACGTTAACAAAAAATATCCCGAATCGGAAATTCATTATTTCTATGTAAATTTCAAGATGTAAATTTAAAGTTCCCGGCGCATTCACCATACCCTCAATTTATAAATGAGCTCATTTTAGTTGTCTGCAGTGTTAAAATATTTTTTTTTCTGTAAAGAAACTTAATTTCATACAACGGTGTTTTTCAAAATAATGTTTGTGTTGACCGCTGTGAAAATTTTTACAAAAAAATTATTCAATTTATAATACAAACAACGTTCAACAATTTTTGCGGAAGTTATGGATTCCTAAAAGTGCTGGTATTCATGTTCATAAGCACTTACATTAAATTATTTCTTGATTTTCGAAAATCGAGAGTCTCTAATTTTTGAAAATCCCGATGTTTAATATATTATGATTAAGGCTCTTTGAATTATGTAATTATTTTAAATAAAAAGTTAAGCAGTTTTATGTGCTTTCTCGGAAATCATTGAGAACATTTATATACCGAAGGAAAAAAATTAAGCACTTGAAATTCGCGAAATTTCGCCCATTTTCAAAACCCCATAACTCGGCGTATTTTCAATCGATTTTGATGAATCTTTAAGGGCGAAAAACTTTGAAGTGTCTTCTTTAAAGTTAAGTATGCGAACTTAAGCGTAACCCATTCCGCCCCCCCACTAGCGCCCCTGTGAAAAAAAAAGTTTTTTTCAGGAAACTATGTCCAACATTGATGATGTCTACGGAGTTGGAAAAATTTTGTCGACTCGATCCACCATGAAGGCATTAAGATTTGATCAATTCCCTATGCAGGACTCAAAGAACGAAGTTCCTACGACGATTTTGCACCTAGTTATGGGTGTTTGAAAAAAAAGTGCATTTTGAGATTTTTTGCACATAACTCGGTGACTTTTCAGCCAAATTGGATTATTCTTGCGGGCAAAAATCCCATTTTGGCTCCACTTTAAGGGAGTAAACTCAGATTGGAATGATCTCTTTTCGAACCCTTCAACCCCCGAACAAAAAAAACACGTTTTTGGGCAAAAAGTGTACCGAGTTGGAAAAAATGTGTCGACTCGATCCACCAAAAGGGCATTAAAATGTGTTCAATTACCTGTGCAGGACTCAAAAAACGAATTTTTTGGTTAAATTTGGTTGAAGAGCCAAATTTAAAAAATATATTATAATTAAATTCAAGATGACTTACTATTTAATGAATTTAAATGAAAACAAATTATTAATAACCACATAAAATTCCGCAAAATCATTAATATTAAGAAAGATTTCCTTCTCAATGGGAAAAAATCTATCCTCAAAAAAAAAATCCACAATCGATTTATATGTTAAATACGTCTGATTACAGCCATTCGACAGTGATAAATATGCACACACTATTATTACCAATCATTAAAATATTTAGCAAACAGTTTACGAACAAACAAATCCATTATTTTATTGCACAACGCCTGCAATAACTCCTCGAGTAAAGCAGACTCAATAGGCTGCAATCCTTTGCTTCAGCGACACCCACTTATGACCACAAATCAAAGTCCATTAACATTTACCATCTAGAGGGTACGATGCACATTTTATAATTACACGCATTAAAATTAATCAAACGTACAATTTTACATTACCTCGGGTATCCGCGATGACAAGGCGGGCCGTAATTCTCCAACGGGCATAAATAAGGCAGCTGATGGTACACCGAGCGAGAATCATTTGAATGATAATGCCCAATTGTGTAAAGGTAAGTGATAAAATTTTATTGGCGTAAATAATAGCGAGTTTGATGTATGCGAAATTGTGTAGTAACGAAAAGAAAAGTAACTGGTGACAAACGACGGCTCCGCTGCGCTGCGCCGTCGTCCATTCGGGGCCTATGAAAATTAAGCGATTAAATTGGTGACGGACGACCGCTCCGCTGCGCTGCGCCGTCGTCCGTGCGTAGCCTATTAAATTTGAGCACGGTAACGGGTGTCGGATGACGGCTCCGAAACTTCGCCAATCGGTTTAAAATACATCAGTTAATACGGGAAAAATAATTAAATAATTCTAGGATGTGCAGGGGTGGTTTTTATAGGGGTGGAAGTGCACTTTCTAATTTAAAAAAAAATCTGAAACGTCATGAGTCGATTAAAAATAGATCATCCAACACGGAAAAATAGTTAAATAAATCTAGGATGCGCAGGGGTGGTTTTTATAGGGGTGGAAGTGCACTTTTTAATTTAACAAAAAATCTGAAACGTCATGAGTCGATTAAAAATAGATCATCCAACACGGAAAAAATAGTTAAATAAATCTAGGATGCGCAGGGGTGGTTTTTATAGGGGTGGAAGTGCACTTTTTAATTTAAAAAAATCTAAAACTTCATGAGTCGATTAAAAATAAATCAGTCAACACGGGAAAAATAGTTAAATAATTCTAGGATGCGCAGGGGTGGTTTTTATAGGGGTGGAAGTGCACTTTTTAATTAAAAAAAAAAATCTGCAACTTTATGAGTCGATTAAAAATAGATCATCCAACACGGAAAAAATAGTTAAATAATACTAGGATGCGCAGGGGTGGTTTTTATAAGGGTGGAAGTGCACTTTTTAATTTAAAAAAAAATCTGAAACGTCATGAGTCGATTAAAAATAGATCATCCAACACGGAAAAAATAGTTAAATAAATCTAGAATGCGCAGGGGTGGTTTTTATAGGGGTGGAAGTGCACTTTTTAATTTAAAAAAATCTAAAACTTCATGAGTCGATTAAAAATAAATCAGTCAACACGGGAAAAATAGTTAAATAATTCTAGGATGCGCAGGGGTGGTTTTTATAGGGGTGAAAGTGCACTTTCTAATTTAAAAAAAATCTGAAACGTCATGAGTCGATTAAAAATAGATCATCCAACACGGAAAAAATAGTTAAATAAATCTAGGATGCGCAGGGGTGGTTTTTATAGGGGTGGAAGTGCACTTTTTAATTTAAAAAAATCTAAAACTTCATGAGTCGATTAAAAATAAATCAGTCAACACGGGAAAAATAGTTAAATAATTCTAGGATGCGCAGGGGTGGTTTTTATAGGGGTGGAAGTGCACTTTCTAATTTAAAAAAAATCTGAAACGTCATGAGTCGATTAAAAATAGATCATCCAACACGGAAAAAATAGTTAAATAAATCTAGGATGCGCAGGGGTGGTTTTTATAGGGGTGGAAGTGCACTTTTTAATTTAAAAAAATCTAAAACTTCATGAGTCGATTAAAAATAAATCAGTCAACACGGAAAAAATAGTTAAATAATTCTAGGATGCGCAGGGGTGTTTTTTATAGGGGTGGAAGTGCACTTTTTAATTTAAAAAAAATCTGAAACTTCATAACTCGATTAAAAATAGATCAGTAAACACGGGAAAAATAGTTAAATAAATCTAGGATGCGCAGGGGTGGTTTTTATAGGGGTGGAAGTGCACTTCCTAATTTAAAAAAAATCTGAAACTTCATGAGTCGATTAAAAATAGATCATCTAACACTAAAAAAAAAGTTAAATAATTCTAGGATGCGCAGGGGTGGTTTTTATAGGGGTGGAAGTGCACTTTTTAATTTAACAAAAAATCTGAAACGTCATGAGTCGATTAAAAATAGATCATCCAACACGGAAAAAATAGTTAAATAATTATCGGATGCGCAGGGGTGGTTTTTATAGGGGTGGAAGTGCACTTTCTAATTTAAAAAAAAAATCTGAAACGTCATGAGTCGATTAAAAATAGATCATCCAACACGGAAAAAATAGTTAAATAATTCTAGGATGCGCAGGGGTGGTTTTTACAGGGGTGGAAGTGCACTTTTTAATTTAAAAAAAAATCTGAAACTTCGTGAGTCGATTAAAAATAGATCACCCAACACGGAAAAAATAGTTAAATAATTCTAGGATGCGCAGGGGTGGTTTTTACAGGGGTGGAAGTGCACTTTTTAATTTAAAAAAAAATCTGAAACTTCGTGAGTCGATTAAAAATAGATCACCCAACACGGAAAAAATAGTTAAATAATTCTAGGATGCGCAGGGGTGGTTTTTATAGGGGTGGAAGTGCACTTTTTAATTTAAAAAAAAATCTGAAACGTCATGAGTCGATTAAAAATAGATCAACCAACACGGAAAAAATAGTTAAATAATTCTAGGATGCGCAGGGGTGGTTTTTATAGGGGTGGAGGTGTACTTTTTAATTTAAAAAAAATCTGCAACTTCATGAGTCGATTAAAAATAGATCATCCAACACGAAAAAATTAGTTAAATAATTCTAGGGTGCGCAGGGGTGGTTTTTATGGGGGTGGAAGTGCACTTTTTAATTTAAAAAAAATCTGAAACTTCATGAGTCGATTAAAAATAGATCAGTCGACACGAAAAAAATAGTTAAATAATTCTAGGGTGCGCAGGGGTGGTTTTAATAAGGGTGGAAGTGCACTTCTAATTTAATCTTAAAATTTTAACAGTACGTATGCGTGTGTGAGCGCAAATAGATGATATAAGATTGCTTATCATATCGTATCGATCTGATCTAGATAAATCGTACATATTTAATTGGTCGCCTGGATGTTTTAATAATTGCCACTTGTACTGTTTTCCTTTGGTGGCGTGAATAGTGGGCATACCTGTTACGCACAACTTGTTGCCACCACTTACAACACTCACACTTTTTTCTATTTGCTGCTCTTGCAACACACACACACACAAACACACACACACTGGATAATTAATTTGATTGTGTATGATTACAGACAACCGTCATTAAAATGTTTTTGTTTTGTCCAATCAAATCATTTATTCATTTTATTATGCAAAATTGGAACGTACTAGTTTAACGCTTGACAAACCAATTAATAAAGTTAAAGAGCTTTGTGGCTTTAGCAATAAGGATTAGGTCGCAAAGTATAGTAATTATACACAGTGGGCCAAACAAAAACGCTACAAGTAATTTTATTCTGTAATATCTTATTTTTATTATTAATATCCAAAAATTGTACCTTGTGTTACAGGATACCAAGAAACAAGAGGAATTTGTGACCGTCGCGAGAAGCCGCCTCCCAAGAAAAAGTGGTCGACCACACCATCATCTGAAGATATGACGACGGTGAATTATCGGCAACCCTACTACCAAAAAACGGCCCTTTTAAGGGCCATCAAAACTAATTAATTCTATTGATCTTCTTTGTCAATGATGAATGAATGAATGAATGCATGTGGAATTAGAATTAAGAATTATTTTCTTGCTCAAATTACTCTTTTCATTTCTGCGATCCTGTTACTCCTGGTCGGAATTTTTGTGTGCAAATTTTGTTAAAAATTAATTAAAATTGTGAATTTATTTTCCCGCCAAATTACTCTTTTCGATTCTGCGATCCTGTTACTCCTGGTCGGAATTTTTGTGTGCAAATTTTGTTGAAAATAAATAAATAACATGAATTTATTTTCCCGCCAAATTACTCTTTTCGATTCTGCGATCCCGTTACTCCTGGTCGGAATTTTTGTGTGCAAATTTTGTTAAAAATTAATTAAAAGTGTGAATTTATTTTCCCGCCAAATTACTCTTTTCGTTTCTGCGATCCCGTTACTCCTGGTCGGAATTTTTGTGTGCAAATTTTGTTGAAACTAAATTAATAATGTGAATTTATTTTCCCGCCAAATTACTCTTTTAATTTCTGCGATCCTGTTACTCCTGGTCGGAATTTTTGTGTGCAAATTTTGTTGAAAATAAATTAATAATGCGAATTTATTTTCCCGCCAAATTACTCTTTTCGTTTCTGCGATCCTGTTACTCCTGGTCGGAAATTTTGTGTGCAAATTTTGTTGAAAATAAATTAATAATGTGAATTTATTTTCCCGCCAAATTACTCTTTTCGTTTCTGCGATCCTGTTACTCCTGGTCGGAATTTTTGTGTGCAAATTTTGTTGGTAATAAATTAATAATGTGAATTTATTTTCCCGCCAAATTACTCTTTTCGTTTCTGCGATCCTGTTACTCCTGGTCGGAATTTTTGTGTGCAAATTTTGTTGAAAATAAATTAATAATGTAAATTTATTTTCCCGCCAAATTACTCTTTTCGTTTCTGCGATCCTGTTACTCCTGGTCGGAATTTTTGTGTGCAAATTTTGTTGAAAATAAATTAATAATGTGAATTTATTTTCCCGCCAAATTACTCTTTTCGTTTCTGCGATCCTGTTACTCCTGGTCGGAATTTTTGTGTGCAAATTTTGTTAAAAATTAATTAAAAGTGTGAATTTATTTTCCCGCTAAATTACTCTTTTCGTTTCTGCGATCCTGTTACTCCTGGTCGGAATTTTTGTGTGCAAATTTTGTTGAAAATAAATTAATAATGTGAATTTATTTTCCCGCCAAATTACTCTTTTCGTTTCTGCGATCCTGTTACTCCTGGTCGGAATTTTTGTGTGCAAATTTTGTTAAAAATTAATTAAAAGTGTGAATTTATTTTCCCGCTAAATTACTCTTTTCGTTTCTGCGATCCTGTTACTCCTGGTCGGAATTTTTGTGTGCAAATTTTGTTAAAAATTAATTAAAAGTGTGAATTTATTTTCCCGCTAAATTACTCTTTTCGTTTCTGCGATCCTGTTACTCCTGGTCGGAATTTTTGTGTGCAAATTTTGTTGAAAATAAATTAATAATGTGAATTTATTTTCCCGCCAAATTACTCTTTTCGTTTCTGCGATCCTGTTACTCCTGGTCGGAATTTTTGTGTGCAAATTTTGTTGAAAATAAATTAATAATGTGAATTTATTTTCCCGCCAAATTACTCTTTTCGTTTCTGCGATCCTGTTACTCCTGGTCGGAATTTTTGTGTGCAAATTTTGTTGAAAATAAATTAATAATGTAAATTTATTTTCCCGCCAAATTACTCTTTTCGTTTCTGCGATCCTGTTACTCCTGGTCGGAATTTTTGTGTGCAAATTTTGTTGAAAATAAATTAATAATGTGAATTTATTTTCCCGCCAAATTACTCTTTTCGTTTCTGCGATCCTGTTACTCCTGGTCGGAATTTTTGTGTGCAAATTTTGTTGAAAATAAATTTAAAGTGTGAATTTATTTTTCCGCCAAATTACTCTTTTCGTTTCTGCGATCCTGTTACTCCTGGTCGGAATTTTTGTGTGCAAATTTTGTTGAAAATATATTAATAATGTGAATTTATTTTCCCGCCAAATTACTCTTTTCGTTTCTGCGATCCTGTTACTCCTGGTCGGAATTTTTGTGTGCAAATTTTGTTGAAAATAAATTAATAATGTGAATTTATTTTCCCGCCAAATTACTCTTTTCGTTTCTGCGATCCTGTTACTCCTGGTCGGAATTTTTGTGTGCAAATTTTGTTGAAAATATATTAATAATGTGAATTTATTTTCCCGCCAAATTACTCTTTTCGTTTCTGCGATCCTGTTACTCCTGGTCGGAATTTTTGTGTGCAAATTTTGTTGAAAATAAATTAATAATGTGAATTTATTTTCCCGCCAAATTACTCTTTTCGTTTCTGCGATCCTGTTACTCCTGGTCGGAATTTTTGTGTGCAAATTTTGTTGAAAATAAATTAATAATGTGAATTTATTTTCCCGCCAAATTACTCTTTTCGTTTCTGCGATCCTGTTACTCCTGGTCGGAATTTTTGTGTGCAAATTTTGTTGAAAATAAATTTAAAGTGTGAATTTATTTTTCCGCCAAATTACTCTTTTCGTTTCTGCGATCCTGTTACTCCTGGTCGGAATTTTTGTGTGCAAATTTTGTTGAAAATATATTAATAATGTGAATTTATTTTCCCGCCAAATTACTCTTTTCGTTTCTGCGATCCTGTTACTCCTGGTCGGAATTTTTGAGTGCAAATTTTGTTGAAAAATTAATTAAAAGTGTGAATTTATTTTCCCGCTAAATTACTCTTTTCGTTTCTGCGATCCTGTTACTCCTGGTCGGAATTTTTGTGTGCAAATTTTGTTGAAAATAAATTAATAATGTGAATTTATTTTCCCGCCAAATTACTCTTTTCGTTTCTGCGATCCTGTTACTCCTGGTCGGAATTTTTGTGTGCAAATTTTGTTGAAAATAAATTAATAATGTGAATTTATTTTCCCGCCAAATTACTCTTTTCGTTTCTGCGATCCTGTTACTCCTGGTCGGAATTTTTGTGTGCAAATTTAGTTGAAAATAAATTTAAAGTGTGAATTTATTTTTCCGCCAAATTACTCTTTTCATTTCTGCGATCCTGTTACTCCTGGTCGGAATTTTTGTGTGCAAATTTTGTTGAAAAATAATTAAAAATGTGAATTTATTTTCCCGCCAAATTACTCTTTTCGTTTCTGCGATCCTGTTACTCCTGGTCGGAATTTTTGAGTGCAAATTTTGTTAAAAATTAATTAAAAGTGTGAATTTATTTTCCCGCCAAATTACTCTTTTCATTTCTGCGATCCTGTTACTCCTGGTCGGAATTTTTGTGTGCAAATTTTGTTAAAAATTAATTAAAAGTGTGAATTTATTTTCCCGCCAAATTACTCTTTTCATTTCTGCGATCCTGTTACTCCTGGTCGGAATTTTTGTGTGCAAATTTTGTTGAAAATAAATTAATAATGTGAATTTATTTTCCCGCCAAATTACTCTTTTCGTTTCTGCGATCCTGTTACTCCTGGTCGGAATTTTTGTGTGCAAATTTTGTTGAAAATATATTAATAATGTGAATTTATTTTCCCGCCAAATTACTCTTTTCGTTTCTGCGATCCTGTTACTCCTGGTCGGAATTTTTGAGTGCAAATTTTGTTGAAAAATTAATTAAAAGTGTGAATTTATTTTCCCGCCAAATTACTCATTTCGTTTCTGCGATCCTGTTACTCCTGGTCGGAATTTTTGTGTGCAAATTTTGTTAAAAATTAATTAAAAGTGTGAATTTATTTTCCCGCCAAATTACTCTTTTCATTTCTGCGATCCTGTTACTCCTGGTCGGAATTTTTGTGTGCAAATTTTGTTGAAAATAAATTAATAATGTGAATTTATTTTCCCGCCAAATTACTCTTTTCGTTTCTGCGATCCTGTTACTCCTGGTCGGAATTTTTGTGTGCAAATTTTGTTGAAAATAAATTAATAATGTGAATTTATTTTCCCGCCAAATTACTCTTTTCGTTTCTGCGATCCTGTTACTCCTGGTCGGAATTTTTGTGTGCAAATTTTGTTGAAAATAAATTAATAATGTGAATTTATTTTCCCGCCAAATTACTCTTTTCGTTTCTGCGATCCTGTTACTCCTGGTCGGAATTTTTGTGTGCAAATTTTGTTAAAAATTAATTAAAAGTGTGAATTTATTTTCCCGCCAAATTACTCTTTTCATTTCTGCGATCCTGTTACTCCTGGTCGGAATTTTTGTGTGCAAATTTTGTTGAAAATAAATTTAAAGTGTGAATTTATTTTTCCGCCAAATTACTCTTTTCGTTTCTGCGATCCTGTTACTCCTGGTCGGAATTTTTGTGTGCAAATTTTGTTGAAAATATATTAATAATGTGAATTTATTTTCCCGCCAAATTACTCTTTTCGTTTCTGCGATCCTGTTACTCCTGGACGGAATTTTTGAGTGCAAATTTTGTTGAAAAATTAATTAAAAGTGTGAATTTATTTTCCCGCTAAATTACTCTTTTCGTTTCTGCGATCCTGTTACTCCTGGTCGGAATTTTTGTGTGCAAATTTTGTTGAAAATAAATTAATAATGTGAATTTATTTTCCCGCCAAATTACTCTTTTCGTTTCTGCGATCCTGTTACTCCTGGTCGGAATTTTTGTGTGCAAATTTTGTTGAAAATAAATTAATAATGTGAATTTATTTTCCCGCCAAATTACTCTTTTCGTTTCTGCGATCCTGTTACTCCTGGTCGGAATTTTTGTGTGCAAATTTAGTTGAAAATAAATTTAAAGTGTGAATTTATTTTTCCGCCAAATTACTCTTTTCATTTCTGCGATCCTGTTACTCCTGGTCGGAATTTTTGTGTGCAAATTTTGTTGAAAATAAATTAATAATGTGAATTTATTTTCCCGCCAAATTACTCTTTTCGTTTCTGCGATCCTGTTACTCCTGGTCGGAATTTTTGTGTGCAAATTTTGTTGAAAATATATTAATAATGTGAATTTATTTTCCCGCCAAATTACTCTTTTCGTTTCTGCGATCCTGTTACTCCTGGTCGGAATTTTTGAGTGCAAATTTTGTTGAAAAATTAATTAAAAGTGTGAATTTATTTTCCCGCCAAATTACTCATTTCGTTTCTGCGATCCTGTTACTCCTGGTCGGAATTTTTGTGTGCAAATTTTGTTAAAAATTAATTAAAAGTGTGAATTTATTTTCCCGCCAAATTACTCTTTTCATTTCTGCGATCCTGTTACTCCTGGTCGGAATTTTTGTGTGCAAATTTTGTTGAAAATAAATTAATAATGTGAATTTATTTTCCCGCCAAATTACTCTTTTCGTTTCTGCGATCCTGTTACTCCTGGTCGGAATTTTTGTGTGCAAATTTTGTTGAAAATATATTAATAATGTGAATTTATTTTCCCGCCAAATTACTCTTTTCGTTTCTGCGATCCTGTTACTCCTGGTCGGAATTTTTGAGTGCAAATTTTGTTGAAAAATTAATTAAAAGTGTGAATTTATTTTCCCGCCAAATTACTCATTTCGTTTCTGCGATCCTGTTACTCCTGGTCGGAATTTTTGTGTGCAAATTTTGTTAAAAATTAATTAAAAGTGTGAATTTATTTTCCCGCCAAATTACTCTTTTCATTTCTGCGATCCTGTTACTCCTGGTCGGAATTTTTGTGTGCAAATTTTGTTGAAAATAAATTAATAATGTGAATTTATTTTCCCGCCAAATTACTCTTTTCGTTTCTGCGATCCTGTTACTCCTGGTCGGAATTTTTGTGTGCAAATTTTGTTGAAAATAAATTAATAATGTGAATTTATTTTCCCGCCAAATTACTCTTTTCGTTTCTGCGATCCTGTTACTCCTGGTCGGAATTTTTGTGTGCAAATTTTGTTGAAAATAAATTAATAATGTGAATTTATTTTCCCGCCAAATTACTCTTTTCGTTTCTGCGATCCTGTTACTCCTGGTCGGAATTTTTGTGTGCAAATTTTGTTAAAAATTAATTAAAAGTGTGAATTTATTTTCCCGCCAAATTACTCTTTTCATTTCTGCGATCCTGTTACTCCTGGTCGGAATTTTTGTGTGCAAATTTTGTTGAAAATAAATTTAAAGTGTGAATTTATTTTTCCGCCAAATTACTCTTTTCGTTTCTGCGATCCTGTTACTCCTGGTCGGAATTTTTGTGTGCAAATTTTGTTGAAAATATATTAATAATGTGAATTTATTTTCCCGCCAAATTACTCTTTTCGTTTCTGCGATCCTGTTACTCCTGGTCGGAATTTTTGTGTGCAAATTTTGTTGAAAAATTAATTAAAAGTGTGAATTTATTTTCCCGCTAAATTACTCTTTTCGTTTCTGCGATCCTGTTACTCCTGGTCGGAATTTTTGTGTGCAAATTTTGTTGAAAATAAATTAATAATGTGAATTTATTTTCCCGCCAAATTACTCTTTTCGTTTCTGCGATCCTGTTACTCCTGGTCGGAATTTTTGTGTGCAAATTTTGTTGAAAATAAATTAATAATGTGAATTTATTTTCCCGCCAAATTACTCTTTTCGTTTCTGCGATCCTGTTACTCCTGGTCGGAATTTTTGTGTGCAAATTTTGTTAAAAATTAATTAAAAGTGTGAATTTATTTTCCCGCCAAATTACTCTTTTCATTTCTGCGATCCTGTTACTCCTGGTCGGAATTTTTGTGTGCAAATTTTGTTGAAAATAAATTTAAAGTGTGAATTTATTTTTCCGCCAAATTACTCTTTTCGTTTCTGCGATCCTGTTACTCCTGGTCGGAATTTTTGTGTGCAAATTTTGTTGAAAATATATTAATAATGTGAATTTATTTTCCCGCCAAATTACTCTTTTCGTTTCTGCGATCCTGTTACTCCTGGTCGGAATTTTTGAGTGCAAATTTTGTTGAAAAATTAATTAAAAGTGTGAATTTATTTTCCCGCTAAATTACTCTTTTCGTTTCTGCGATCCTGTTACTCCTGGTCGGAATTTTTGTGTGCAAATTTTGTTGAAAATAAATTAATAATGTGAATTTATTTTCCCGCCAAATTACTCTTTTCGTTTCTGCGATCCTGTTACTCCTGGTCGGAATTTTTGTGTGCAAATTTTGTTGAAAATATATTAATAATGTGAATTTATTTTCCCGCCAAATTACTCTTTTCGTTTCTGCGATCCTGTTACTCCTGGTCGGAATTTTTGAGTGCAAATTTTGTTGAAAAATTAATTAAAAGTGTGAATTTATTTTCCCGCCAAATTACTCATTTCGTTTCTGCGATCCTGTTACTCCTGGTCGGAATTTTTGTGTGCAAATTTTGTTAAAAATTAATTAAAAGTGTGAATTTATTTTCCCGCCAAATTACTCTTTTCATTTCTGCGATCCTGTTACTCCTGGTCGGAATTTTTGTGTGCAAATTTTGTTGAAAATAAATTAATAATGTGAATTTATTTTCCCGCCAAATTACTCTTTTCGTTTCTGCGATCCTGTTACTCCTGGTCGGAATTTTTGTGTGCAAATTTTGTTGAAAATATATTAATAATGTGAATTTATTTTCCCGCCAAATTACTCTTTTCGTTTCTGCGATCCTGTTACTCCTGGTCGGAATTTTTGAGTGCAAATTTTGTTGAAAAATTAATTAAAAGTGTGAATTTATTTTCCCGCCAAATTACTCATTTCGTTTCTGCGATCCTGTTACTCCTGGTCGGAATTTTTGTGTGCAAATTTTGTTAAAAATTAATTAAAAGTGTGAATTTATTTTCCCGCCAAATTACTCTTTTCATTTCTGCGATCCTGTTACTCCTGGTCGGAATTTTTGTGTGCAAATTTTGTTGAAAATAAATTAATAATGTGAATTTATTTTCCCGCCAAATTACTCTTTTCGTTTCTGCGATCCTGTTACTCCTGGTCGGAATTTTTGTGTGCAAATTTTGTTGAAAATAAATTAATAATGTGAATTTATTTTCCCGCCAAATTACTCTTTTCGTTTCTGCGATCCTGTTACTCCTGGTCGGAATTTTTGTGTGCAAATTTTGTTGAAAATAAATTAATAATGTGAATTTATTTTCCCGCCAAATTACTCTTTTCGTTTCTGCGATCCTGTTACTCCTGGTCGGAATTTTTGTGTGCAAATTTTGTTAAAAATTAATTAAAAGTGTGAATTTATTTTCCCGCCAAATTACTCTTTTCATTTCTGCGATCCTGTTACTCCTGGTCGGAATTTTTGTGTGCAAATTTTGTTGAAAATAAATTAATAATGTGAATTTATTTTCCCGCCAAATTACTCTTTTCGTTTCTGCGATCCTGTTACTCCTGGTCGGAATTTTTGTGTGCAAATTTTGTTGAAAATATATTAATAATGTGAATTTATTTTCCCGCCAAATTACTCTTTTCGTTTCTGCGATCCTGTTACTCCTGGTCGGAATTTTTGTGTGCAAATTTTGTTAAAAATTAATTAAAAGTGTGAATTTATTTTCCCGCCAAATTACTCTTTTCATTTCTGCGATCCTGTTACTCCTGGTCGGAATTTTTGTGTGCAAATTTTGTGGAAAAATAATTAAAGATGTGAATTTATTTTCCCGCCAAATTACTCTTTTCATTTCTGCGATCCTGTTACTCCTGGTCGGAATTTTTGTGTGCAAATTTTGTTGAAAATAAATTAATAATGTGAATTTATTTTCCCGCCAAATTACTCTTTTCGTTTCTGCGATCCTGTTACTCCTGGTCGGAATTTTTGAGTGCAAATTTTGTTAAAAATTAATTAAAAGTGTGAATTTATTTTCCCGCCAAATTACTCTTTTCATTTCTGCGATCCTGTTACTCCTGGTCGGAATTTTTGTGTGCAAATTTTGTTAAAAATTAATTAAAAGTGTGAATTTATTTTCCCGCCAAATTACTCTTTTCATTTCTGCGATCCTGTTACTCCTGGTCGGAATTTTTGTGTGCAAATTTTGTTGAAAATAAATTAATAATGTGAATTTATTTTCCCGCCAAATTACTCTTTTCGTTTCTGCGATCCTGTTACTCCTGGTCGGAATTTTTGTGTGCAAATTTTGTTGAAAATAAATTAATAATGTGAATTTATTTTCCCGCCAAATTACTCTTTTCGTTTCTGCGATCCTGTTACTCCTGGTCGGAATTTTTGTGTGCAAATTTTGTTGAAAATAAATTAATAATGTGAATTTATTTTCCCGCCAAATTACTCTTTTCGTTTCTGCGATCCTGTTACTCCTGGTCGGAATTTTTGTGTGCAAATTTTGTTAAAAATTAATTAAAAGTGTGAATTTATTTTCCCGCCAAATTACTCTTTTCATTTCTGCGATCCTGTTACTCCTGGTCGGAATTTTTGTGTGCAAATTTTGTTGAAAATAAATTAATAATGTGAATTTATTTTGCCGCCAAATTACTCTTTTCGTTTCTGCGATCCTGTTACTCCTGGTCGGAATTTTTGTGTGCAAATTTTGTTGAAAATATATTAATAATGTGAATTTATTTTCCCGCCAAATTACTCTTTTCGTTTCTGCGATCCTGTTACTCCTGGTCGGAATTTTTGAGTGCAAATTTTGTTGAAAAATTAATTAAAAGTGTGAATTTATTTTCCCGCTAAATTACTCTTTTCGTTTCTGCGATCCTGTTACTCCTGGTCGGAAATTTTGTGTGCAAATTTTGTTGAAAAATAATTAAAAATGTGAATTTATTTTCCCGCCAAATTACTCTTTTCGTTTCTGCGATCCTGTTACTCCTGGTCGGAATTTTTGTGTGCAAATTTTGTTGAAAAATAATTAAAAATGTGAATTTATTTTCCCGCCAAATTACTCTTTTCGTTTCTGCGATCCTGTTACTCCTGGTCGGATTTTTTGAGTGCAAATTTTGTTAAAAATTAATTAAAAGTGTGAATTTATTTTCCCGCCAAATTACTCTTTTCATTTCTGCGATCCTGTTACTCCTGGTCGGAATTTTTGTGTGCAAATTTTGTTGAAAATAAATTAATAATGTGAATTTATTTTCCCGCCAAATTACTCTTTTCATTTCTGCGATCCTGTTACTCCTGGTCGGAATTTTTGTGTGCAAATTTTGTGGAAAAATAATTAAAGATGTGAATTTATTTTCCCGCCAAATTACTCTTTTCATTTCTGCGATCCTGTTACTCCTGGTCGGAATTTTTGTGTGCAAATTTTGTTGAAAATAAATTAATAATGTGAATTTATTTTGCCGCCAAATTACTCTTTTCGTTTCTGCGATCCTGTTACTCCTGGTCGGAATTTTTGTGTGCAAATTTTGTTGAAAATATATTAATAATGTGAATTTATTTTCCCGCCAAATTACTCTTTTCGTTTCTGCGATCCTGTTACTCCTGGTCGGAATTTTTGAGTGCAAATTTTGTTGAAAAATTAATTAAAAGTGTGAATTTATTTTCCCGCTAAATTACTCTTTTCGTTTCTGCGATCCTGTTACTCCTGGTCGGAAATTTTGTGTGCAAATTTTGTTGAAAAATAATTAAAAATGTGAATTTATTTTCCCGCCAAATTACTCTTTTCGTTTCTGCGATCCTGTTACTCCTGGTCGGAATTTTTGTGTGCAAATTTTGTTGAAAAATAATTAAAAATGTGAATTTATTTTCCCGCCAAATTACTCTTTTCGTTTCTGCGATCCTGTTACTCCTGGTCGGATTTTTTGAGTGCAAATTTTGTTAAAAATTAATTAAAAGTGTGAATTTATTTTCCCGCCAAATTACTCTTTTCGTTTCTGCGATCCTGTTACTCCTGGTCGGAATTTTTGTGTGCAAATTTTGTTAAAAATTAATTAAAAGTGTGAATTTATTTTCCCGCCAAATTACTCTTTTCATTTCTGCGATCCTGTTACTCCTGGTCGGAATTTTTGTGTGCAAATTTTGTTGAAAATAAATTAATAATGTGAATTTATTTTCCCGCCAAATTACTCTTTTCGTTTCTGCGATCCTGTTACTCCTGGTCGGAATTTTTGTGTGCAAATTTTGTTAAAAATTAATTAAAAGTGTGAATTTATTTTCCCGCTAAATTACTCTTTTCGTTTCTGCGATCCTGTTACTCCTGGTCGGAATTTTTGTGTGCAAATTTTGTTGAAAATAAATTAATAATGTGAATTTATTTTCCCGCCAAATTACTCTTTTCGTTTCTGCGATCCTGTTACTCCTGGTCGGAATTTTTGTGTGCAAATTTTGTTGAAAATATATTAATAATGTGAATTTATTTTCCCGCCAAATTACTCTTTTCGTTTCTGCGATCCTGTTACTCCTGGTCGGAATTTTTGAGTGCAAATTTTGTTGAAAAATTAATTAAAAGTGTGAATTTATTTTCCCGCCAAATTACTCATTTCGTTTCTGCGATCCTGTTACTCCTGGTCGGAATTTTTGTGTGCAAATTTTGTTGAAAATATATTAATAATGTGAATTTATTTTCCCGCCAAATTACTCTTTTCGTTTCTGCGATCCTGTTACTCCTGGTCGGAATTTTTGTGTGCAAATTTTGTTAAAAATTAATTAAAAGTGTGAATTTATTTTCCCGCTAAATTACTCTTTTCGTTTCTGCGATCCTGTTACTCCTGGTCGGAATTTTTGTGTGCAAATTTTGTTGAAAATAAATTAATAATGTGAATTTATTTTCCCGCCAAATTACTCTTTTCGTTTCTGCGATCCTGTTACTCCTGGTCGGAATTTTTGTGTGCAAATTTTGTTGAAAATAAATTAATAATGTGAATTTATTTTCCCGCCAAATTACTCTTTTCGTTTCTGCGATCCTGTTACTCCTGGTCGGAATTTTTGTGTGCAAATTTTGTTGAAAATAAATTAATAATGTAAATTTATTTTCCCGCCAAATTACTCTTTTCGTTTCTGCGATCCTGTTACTCCTGGTCGGAATTTTTGTGTGCAAATTTTGTTGAAAATAAATTAATAATGTGAATTTATTTTCCCGCCAAATTACTCTTTTCGTTTCTGCGATCCTGTTACTCCTGGTCGGAATTTTTGTGTGCAAATTTTGTTAAAAATTAATTAAAAGTGTGAATTTATTTTCCCGCCAAATTACTCTTTTCATTTCTGCGATCCTGTTACTCCTGGTCGGAATTTTTGTGTGCAAATTTTGTTGAAAATAAATTAATAATGTGAATTTATTTTCCCGCCAAATTACTCTTTTCGTTTCTGCGATCCTGTTACTCCTGGTCGGAATTTTTGAGTGCAAATTTTGTTAAAAATTAATTAAAAGTGTGAATTTATTTTCCCGCCAAATTACTCTTTTCATTTCTGCGATCCTGTTACTCCTGGTCGGAATTTTTGTGTGCAAATTTTGTTGAAAATAAATTAATAATGTGAATTTATTTTCCCGCCAAATTACTCTTTTCGTTTCTGCGATCCTGTTACTCCTGGTCGGAATTTTTGTGTGCAAATTTTGTTAAAAATTAATTAAAAGTGTGAATTTATTTTCCCGCTAAATTACTCTTTTCGTTTCTGCGATCCTGTTACTCCTGGTCGGAATTTTTGTGTGCAAATTTTGTTGAAAATAAATTAATAATGTGAATTTATTTTCCCGCCAAATTACTCTTTTCGTTTCTGCGATCCTGTTACTCCTGGTCGGAATTTTTGTGTGCAAATTTTGTTGAAAATATATTAATAATGTGAATTTATTTTCCCGCCAAATTACTCTTTTCGTTTCTGCGATCCTGTTACTCCTGGTCGGAATTTTTGTGTGCAAATTTTGTTGAAAATATATTAATAATGTGAATTTATTTTCCCGCCAAATTACTCTTTTCGTTTCTGCGATCCTGTTACTCCTGGTCGGAATTTTTGTGTGCAAATTTTGTTAAAAATTAATTAAAAGTGTGAATTTATTTTCCCGCTAAATTACTCTTTTCGTTTCTGCGATCCTGTTACTCCTGGTCGGAATTTTTGTGTGCAAATTTTGTTGGTAATAAATTAATAATGTGAATTTATTTTCCCTCCAAATTACTCTTTTCGTTTCTGCGATCCTGTTACTCCTGGTCGGAATTTTTGTGTGCAAATTTTGTTAAAAATTAATTAAAAGTGTGAATTTATTTTCCCGCTAAATTACTCTTTTCGTTTCTGCGATCCTGTTACTCCTGGTCGGAATTTTTGTGTGCAAATTTTGTTGAAAATAAATTAATAATGTGAATTTATTTTCCCGCCAAATTACTCTTTTCGTTTCTGCGATCCTGTTACTCCTGGTCGGAATTTTTGTGTGCAAATTTTGTTGAAAAATAATTAAAAATGTGAATTTATTTTCCCGCCAAATTACTCTTTTCGTTTCTGCGATCCTGTTACTCCTGGTCGGATTTTTTGAGTGCAAATTTTGTTAAAAATTAATTAAAAGTGTGAATTTATTTTCCCGCCAAATTACTCTTTTCATTTCTGCGATCCTGTTACTCCTGGTCGGAATTTTTGTGTGCAAATTTTGTTAAAAATTAATTAAAAGTGTGAATTTATTTTCCCGCCAAATTACTCTTTTCATTTCTGCGATCCTGTTACTCCTGGTCGGAATTTTTGTGTGCAAATTTTGTTGAAAATAAATTAATAATGTGAATTTATTTTCCCGCCAAATTACTCTTTTCGTTTCTGCGATCCTGTTACTCCTGGTCGGAATTTTTGTGTGCAAATTTTGTTGAAAATATATTAATAATGTGAATTTATTTTCCCGCCAAATTACTCTTTTCGTTTCTGCGATCCTGTTACTCCTGGTCGGAATTTTTGTGTGCAAATTTTGTTGAAAATATATTAATAATGTGAATTTATTTTCCCGCCAAATTACTCTTTTCGTTTCTGCGATCCTGTTACTCCTGGTCGGAATTTTTGTGTGCAAATTTTGTTAAAAATTAATTAAAAGTGTGAATTTATTTTCCCGCTAAATTACTCTTTTCGTTTCTGCGATCCTGTTACTCCTGGTCGGAATTTTTGTGTGCAAATTTTGTTGAAAATAAATTAATAATGTGAATTTATTTTCCCGCCAAATTACTCTTTTCGTTTCTGCGATCCTGTTACTCCTGGTCGGAATTTTTGTGTGCAAATTTTGTTGAAAATATATTAATAATGTGAATTTATTTTCCCGCCAAATTACTCTTTTCGTTTCTGCGATCCTGTTACTCCTGGTCGGAATTTTTGAGTGCAAATTTTGTTGAAAAATTAATTAAAAGTGTGAATTTATTTTCCCGCCAAATTACTCATTTCGTTTCTGCGATCCTGTTACTCCTGGTCGGAATTTTTGTGTGCAAATTTTGTTGAAAATATATTAATAATGTGAATTTATTTTCCCGCCAAATTACTCTTTTCGTTTCTGCGATCCTGTTACTCCTGGTCGGAATTTTTGTGTGCAAATTTTGTTAAAAATTAATTAAAAGTGTGAATTTATTTTCCCGCTAATTTACTCTTTTCGTTTCTGCGATCCTGTTACTCCTGGTCGGAATTTTTGTGTGCAAATTTTGTTGAAAATAAATTAATAATGTGAATTTATTTTCCCGCCAAATTACTCTTTTCGTTTCTGCGATCCTGTTACTCCTGGTCGGAATTTTTGTGTGCAAATTTTGTTGAAAATAAATTAATAATGTGAATTTATTTTCCCGCCAAATTACTCTTTTCGTTTCTGCGATCCTGTTACTCCTGGTCGGAATTTTTGAGTGCAAATTTTGTTGAAAAATTAATTAAAAGTGTGAATTTATTTTCCCGCCAAATTACTCATTTCGTTTCTGCGATCCTGTTACTCCTGGTCGGAATTTTTGTGTGCAAATTTTGTTAAAAATTAATTAAAAGTGTGAATTTATTTTCCCGCCAAATTACTCTTTTCATTTCTGCGATCCTGTTACTCCTGGTCGGAATTTTTGTGTGCAAATTTTGTTGAAAATAAATTAATAATGTGAATTTATTTTCCCGCCAAATTACTCTTTTCGTTTCTGCGATCCTGTTACTCCTGGTCGGAATTTTTGTGTGCAAATTTTGTTAAAAATTAATTAAAAGTGTGAATTTATTTTCCCGCCAAATTACTCTTTTCATTTCTGCGATCCTGTTACTCCTGGTCGGAATTTTTGTGTGCAAATTTTGTTGAAAATAAATTAATAATGTGAATTTATTTTCCCGCCAAATTACTCTTTTCGTTTCTGCGATCCTGTTACTCCTGGTCGGAATTTTTGAGTGCAAATTTTGTTGAAAAATTAATTAAAAGTGTGAATTTATTTTCCCGCCAAATTACTCATTTCGTTTCTGCGATCCTGTTACTCCTGGTCGGAATTTTTGTGTGCAAATTTTGTTAAAAATTAATTAAAAGTGTGAATTTATTTTCCCGCTAAATTACTCTTTTCGTTTCTGCGATCCTGTTACTCCTGGTCGGAATTTTTGTGTGCAAATTTTGTTAAAAATTAATTAAAAGTGTGAATTTATTTTCCCGCTAAATTACTCTTTTCGTTTCTGCGATCCTGTTACTCCTGGTCGGAATTTTTGTGTGCAAATTTTGTTGAAAATAAATTAATAATGTGAATTTATTTTCCCGCCAAATTACTCTTTTCGTTTCTGCGATCCTGTTACTCCTGGTCGGAATTTTTGTGTGCAAATTTTGTTGAAAATAAATTAATAATGTGAATTTATTTTCCCGCCAAATTACTCTTTTCGTTTCTGCGATCCTGTTACTCCTGGTCGGAATTTTTGTGTGCAAATTTTGTTGAAAATAAATTAATAATGTGAATTTATTTTCCCGCCAAATTACTCTTTTCGTTTCTGCGATCCTGTTACTCCTGGTCGGAATTTTTGAGTGCAAATTTTGTTGAAAAATTAATTAAAAGTGTGAATTTATTTTCCCGCCAAATTACTCATTTCGTTTCTGCGATCCTGTTACTCCTGGTCGGAATTTTTGTGTGCAAATTTTGTTAAAAATTAATTAAAAGTGTGAATTTATTTTCCCGCCAAATTACTCTTTTCATTTCTGCGATCCTGTTACTCCTGGTCGGAATTTTTGTGTGCAAATTTTGTTGAAAATAAATTAATAATGTGAATTTATTTTCCCGCCAAATTACTCTTTTCGTTTCTGCGATCCTGTTACTCCTGGTCGGAATTTTTGTGTGCAAATTTTGTTAAAAATTAATTAAAAGTGTGAATTTATTTTCCCGCCAAATTACTCTTTTCATTTCTGCGATCCTGTTACTCCTGGTCGGAATTTTTGTGTGCAAATTTTGTTGAAAATAAATTAATAATGTGAATTTATTTTCCCGCCAAATTACTCTTTTCGTTTCTGCGATCCTGTTACTCCTGGTCGGAATTTTTGAGTGCAAATTTTGTTGAAAAATTAATTAAAAGTGTGAATTTATTTTCCCGCCAAATTACTCATTTCGTTTCTGCGATCCTGTTACTCCTGGTCGGAATTTTTGTGTGCAAATTTTGTTAAAAATTAATTAAAAGTGTGAATTTATTTTCCCGCTAAATTACTCTTTTCGTTTCTGCGATCCTGTTACTCCTGGTCGGAATTTTTGTGTGCAAATTTTGTTAAAAATTAATTAAAAGTGTGAATTTATTTTCCCGCTAAATTACTCTTTTCGTTTCTGCGATCCTGTTACTCCTGGTCGGAATTTTTGTGTGCAAATTTTGTTGAAAATAAATTAATAATGTGAATTTATTTTCCCGCCAAATTACTCTTTTCGTTTCTGCGATCCTGTTACTCCTGGTCGGAATTTTTGTGTGCAAATTTTGTTGAAAATAAATTAATAATGTGAATTTATTTTCCCGCCAAATTACTCTTTTCGTTTCTGCGATCCTGTTACTCCTGGTCGGAATTTTTGTGTGCAAATTTTGTTGAAAATAAATTAATAATGTGAATTTATTTTCCCGCCAAATTACTCTTTTCGTTTCTGCGATCCTGTTACTCCTGGTCGGAATTTTTGAGTGCAAATTTTGTTGAAAAATTAATTAAAAGTGTGAATTTATTTTCCCGCCAAATTACTCATTTCGTTTCTGCGATCCTGTTACTCCTGGTCGGAATTTTTGTGTGCAAATTTTGTTAAAAATTAATTAAAAGTGTGAATTTATTTTCCCGCCAAATTACTCTTTTCATTTCTGCGATCCTGTTACTCCTGGTCGGAATTTTTGTGTGCAAATTTTGTTGAAAATAAATTAATAATGTGAATTTATTTTCCCGCCAAATTACTCTTTTCGTTTCTGCGATCCTGTTACTCCTGGTCGGAATTTTTGTGTGCAAATTTTGTTAAAAATTAATTAAAAGTGTGAATTTATTTTCCCGCCAAATTACTCTTTTCATTTCTGCGATCCTGTTACTCCTGGTCGGAATTTTTGTGTGCAAATTTTGTTGAAAATAAATTAATAATGTGAATTTATTTTCCCGCCAAATTACTCTTTTCGTTTCTGCGATCCTGTTACTCCTGGTCGGAATTTTTGAGTGCAAATTTTGTTGAAAAATTAATTAAAAGTGTGAATTTATTTTCCCGCCAAATTACTCATTTCGTTTCTGCGATCCTGTTACTCCTGGTCGGAATTTTTGTGTGCAAATTTTGTTAAAAATTAATTAAAAGTGTGAATTTATTTTCCCGCTAAATTACTCTTTTCGTTTCTGCGATCCTGTTACTCCTGGTCGGAATTTTTGTGTGCAAATTTTGTTAAAAATTAATTAAAAGTGTGAATTTATTTTCCCGCTAAATTACTCTTTTCGTTTCTGCGATCCTGTTACTCCTGGTCGGAATTTTTGTGTGCAAATTTTGTTGAAAATAAATTAATAATGTGAATTTATTTTCCCGCCAAATTACTCTTTTCGTTTCTGCGATCCTGTTACTCCTGGTCGGAATTTTTGTGTGCAAATTTTGTTAAAAATTAATTAAAAGTGTGAATTTATTTTCCCGCTAAATTACTCTTTTCGTTTCTGCGATCCTGTTACTCCTGGTCGGAATTTTTGTGTGCAAATTTTGTTGGTAATAAATTAATAATGTGAATTTATTTTCCCTCCAAATTACTCTTTTCGTTTCTGCGATCCTGTTACTCCTGGTCGGAATTTTTGTGTGCAAATTTTGTTGGTAATAAATTAATAATGTGAATTTATTTTCCCTCCAAATTACTCTTTTCGTTTCTGCGATCCTGTTACTCCTGGTCGGAATTTTTGTGTGCAAATTTTGTTAAAAATTAATTAAAAGTGTGAATTTATTTTCCCGCTAAATTACTCTTTTCGTTTCTGCGATCCTGTTACTCCTGGTCGGAATTTTTGTGTGCAAATTTTGTTGAAAATAAATTAATAATGTGAATTTATTTTCCCGCCAAATTACTCTTTTCGTTTCTGCGATCCTGTTACTCCTGGTCGGAATTTTTGTGTGCAAATTTTGTTAAAAATTAATTAAAAGTGTGAATTTATTTTCCCGCTAAATTACTCTTTTCGTTTCTGCGATCCTGTTACTCCTGGTCGGAATTTTTGTGTGCAAATTTTGTTAAAAATTAATTAAAAGTGTGAATTTATTTTCCCGCTAAATTACTCTTTTCGTTTCTGCGATCCTGTTACTCCTGGTCGGAATTTTTGTGTGCAAATTTTGTTGAAAATAAATTAATAATGTGAATTTATTTTCCCGCCAAATTACTCTTTTCGTTTCTGCGATCCTGTTACTCCTGGTCGGAATTTTTGTGTGCAAATTTTGTTAAAAATTAATTAAAAGTGTGAATTTATTTTCCCGCTAAATTACTCTTTTCGTTTCTGCGATCCTGTTACTCCTGGTCGGAATTTTTGTGTGCAAATTTTGTTGGTAATAAATTAATAATGTGAATTTATTTTCCCTCCAAATTACTCTTTTCGTTTCTGCGATCCTGTTACTCCTGGTCGGAATTTTTGTGTGCAAATTTTGTTGGTAATAAATTAATAATGTGAATTTATTTTCCCTCCAAATTACTCTTTTCGTTTCTGCGATCCTGTTACTCCTGGTCGGAATTTTTGTGTGCAAATTTTGTTAAAAATTAATTAAAAGTGTGAATTTATTTTCCCGCTAAATTACTCTTTTCGTTTCTGCGATCCTGTTACTCCTGGTCGGAATTTTTGTGTGCAAATTTTGTTGAAAATAAATTAATAATGTGAATTTATTTTCCCGCCAAATTACTCTTTTCGTTTCTGCGATCCTGTTACTCCTGGTCGGAATTTTTGTGTGCAAATTTTGTTAAAAATTAATTAAAAGTGTGAATTTATTTTCCCGCTAAATTACTCTTTTCGTTTCTGCGATCCTGTTACTCCTGGTCGGAATTTTTGTGTGCAAATTTTGTTAAAAATTAATTAAAAGTGTGAATTTATTTTCCCGCTAAATTACTCTTTTCGTTTCTGCGATCCTGTTACTCCTGGTCGGAATTTTTGTGTGCAAATTTTGTTGAAAATAAATTAATAATGTGAATTTATTTTCCCGCCAAATTACTCTTTTCGTTTCTGCGATCCTGTTACTCCTGGTCGGAATTTTTGTGTGCAAATTTTGTTAAAAATTAATTAAAAGTGTGAATTTATTTTCCCGCTAAATTACTCTTTTCGTTTCTGCGATCCTGTTACTCCTGGTCGGAATTTTTGTGTGCAAATTTTGTTGAAAATAAATTAATAATGTGAATTTATTTTCCCGCCAAATTACTCTTTTCGTTTCTGCGATCCTGTTACTCCTGGTCGGAATTTTTGTGTGCAAATTTTGTTGAAAATATATTAATAATGTGAATTTATTTTCCCGCCAAATTACTCTTTTCGTTTCTGCGATCCTGTTACTCCTGGTCGGAATTTTTGTGTGCAAATTTTGTTGAAAATAAATTAATAATGTGAATTTATTTTCCCGCCAAATTACTCTTTTCGTTTCTGCGATCCTGTTACTCCTGGTCGGAATTTTTGTGTGCAAATTTTGTTGAAAATAAATTAATAATGTGAATTTATTTTCCCGCCAAATTACTCTTTTCGTTTCTGCGATCCTGTTACTCCTGGTCGGAATTTTTGTGTGCAAATTTTGTTGAAAATAAATTAATAATGTGAATTTATTTTCCCGCCAAATTACTCTTTTCGTTTCTGCGATCCTGTTACTCCTGGTCGGAATTTTTGTGTGCAAATTTTGTTGAAAATAAATTAATAATGTGAATTTATTTTCCCGCCAAATTACTCTTTTCGTTTCTGCGATCCTGTTACTCCTGGTCGGAATTTTTGTGTGCAAATTTTGTTGAAAATAAATTAATAATGTGAATTTATTTTCCCGCCAAATTACTCTTTTCGTTTCTGCGATCCTGTTACTCCTGGTCGGAATTTTTGTGTGCAAATTTTGTTGAAAATAAATTAATAATGTGAATTTATTTTCCCGCCAAATTACTCTTTTCGTTTCTGCGATCCTGTTACTCCTGGTCGGAATTTTTGTGTGCAAATTTTGTTGAAAATAAATTAATAATGTGAATTTATTTTCCCGCCAAATTACTCTTTTCGTTTCTGCGATCCTGTTACTCCTGGTCGGAATTTTTGTGTGCAAATTTTGTTGAAAATAAATTAATAATGTGAATTTATTTTCCCGCCAAATTACTCTTTTCGTTTCTGCGATCCTGTTACTCCTGGTCGGAATTTTTGTGTGCAAATTTTGTTGAAAATAAATTAATAATGTGAATTTATTTTCCCGCCAAATTACTCTTTTCGTTTCTGCGATCCTGTTACTCCTGGTCGGAATTTTTGAGTGCAAATTTTGTTAAAAAATTAATTAAAAGTGTGAATTTATTTTCCCGCTAAATTACTCTTTTCGTTTCTGCGATCCTGTTACTCCTGGTCGGAATTTTTGTGTGCAAATTTTGTTGAAAATAAATTAATAATGTGAATTTATTTTCCCGCCAAATTACTCTTTTCGTTTCTGCGATCCTGTTACTCCTGGTCGGAATTTTTGTGTGCAAATTTTGTTAAAAATTAATTAAAAGTGTGAATTTATTTTCCCGCCAAATTACTCTTTTCATTTCTGCGATCCTGTTACTCCTGGTCGGAATTTTTGTGTGCAAATTTTGTTGAAAATAAATTAATAATGTGAATTTATTTTCCCGCCAAATTACTCTTTTCGTTTCTGCGATCCTGTTACTCCTGGTCGGAATTTTTGTGTGCAAATTTTGTTGAAAATAAATTAATAATGTGAATTTATTTTCCCGCCAAATTACTCTTTTCGTTTCTGCGATCCTGTTACTCCTGGTCGGAATTTTTGTGTGCAAATTTTGTTGAAAATAAATTAATAATGTGAATTTATTTTCCCGCCAAATTACTCTTTTCGTTTCTGCGATCCTGTTACTCCTGGTCGGAATTTTTGTGTGCAAATTTTGTTAAAAATTAATTAAAAGTGTGAATTTATTTTCCCGCCAAATTACTCTTTTCATTTCTGCGATCCTGTTACTCCTGGTCGGAATTTTTGTGTGCAAATTTTGTTGAAAATAAATTAATAATGTGAATTTATTTTCCCGCCAAATTACTCTTTTCGTTTCTGCGATCCTGTTACTCCTGGTCGGAATTTTTGTGTGCAAATTTTGTTGAAAATAAATTAATAATGTGAATTTATTTTCCCGCCAAATTACTCTTTTCGTTTCTGCGATCCTGTTACTCCTGGTCGGAATTTTTGTGTGCAAATTTTGTTGAAAATAAATTAATAATGTGAATTTATTTTCCCGCCAAATTACTCTTTTCGTTTCTGCGATCCTGTTACTCCTGGTCGGAATTTTTGTGTGCAAATTTTGTTAAAAATTAATTAAAAGTGTGAATTTATTTTCCCGCTAAATTACTCTTTTCGTTTCTGCGATCCTGTTACTCCTGGTCGGAATTTTTGTGTGCAAATTTTGTTGAAAATAAATTAATAATGTGAATTTATTTTCCCGCCAAATTACTCTTTTCGTTTCTGCGATCCTGTTACTCCTGGTCGGAATTTTTGTGTGCAAATTTTGTTGAAAATAAATTAATAATGTGAATTTATTTTCCCGCCAAATTACTCTTTTCGTTTCTGCGATCCTGTTACTCCTGGTCGGAATTTTTGTGTGCAAATTTTGTTGAAAATAAATTAATAATGTGAATTTATTTTCCCGCCAAATTACTCTTTTCGTTTCTGCGATCCTGTTACTCCTGGTCGGAATTTTTGTGTGCAAATTTTGTTGAAAATAAATTAATAATGTGAATTTATTTTCCCGCCAAATTACTCTTTTCGTTTCTGCGATCCTGTTACTCCTGGTCGGAATTTTTGTGTGCAAATTTTGTTAAAAATTAATTAAAAGTGTGAATTTATTTTCCCGCTAAATTACTCTTTTCGTTTCTGCGATCCTGTTACTCCTGGTCGGAATTTTTGTGTGCAAATTTTGTTGAAAATAAATTAATAATGTGAATTTATTTTCCCGCCAAATTACTCTTTTCGTTTCTGCGATCCTGTTACTCCTGGTCGGAATTTTTGTGTGCAAATTTTGTTGAAAATAAATTAATAATGTGAATTTATTTTCCCGCCAAATTACTCTTTTCGTTTCTGCGATCCTGTTACTCCTGGTCGGAATTTTTGTGTGCAAATTTTGTTGAAAATAGATTAATAATGTGAATTTATTTTCCCGCCAAATTACTCTTTTCATTTCTGCGATCCTGTTACTCCTGGTCGGAATTTTTGTGTGCAAATTTTGTTGAAAATAAATTAATAATGTGAATTTATTTTCCCGCCAAATTACTCTTTTCGTTTCTGCGATCCTGTTACTCCTGGTCGGAATTTTTGTGTGCAAATTTTGTTGAAAATAAATTAATAATGTGAATTTATTTTCCCGCCAAATTACTCTTTTCGTTTCTGCGATCCTGTTACTCCTGGTCGGAATTTTTGTGTGCAAATTTTGTTGAAAATAAATTAATAATGTGAATTTATTTTCCCGCCAAATTACTCTTTTCGTTTCTGCGATCCTGTTACTCCTGGTCGGAATTTTTGTGTGCAAATTTTGTTAAAAAATAATTAAAAGTGTGAATTTATTTTCCCGCCAAATTACTCTTTTCATTTCTGCGATCCTGTTACTCCTGGTCGGAATTTTTGTGTGCAAATTTTGTTAAAAATTAATTAAAAGTGTGAATTTATTTTCCCGCCAAATTACTCTTTTCGTTTCTGCGATCCTGTTACTCCTGGTCGGAATTTTTGAGTGCAAATTTTGTTGAAAAATTAATTAAAAGTGTGAATTTATTTTCCCGCCAAATTACTCATTTCGTTTCTGCGATCCTGTTACTCCTGGTCGGAATTTTTGTGTGCAAATTTTGTTAAAAATTAATTAAAAGTGTGAATTTATTTTCCCGCCAAATTACTCTTTTCATTTCTGCGATCCTGTTACTCCTGGTCGGAATTTTTGTGTGCAAATTTTGTTGAAAATAAATTAATAATGTGAATTTATTTTCCCGCCAAATTACTCTTTTCGTTTCTGCGATCCTGTTACTCCTGGTCGGAATTTTTGTGTGCAAATTTTGTTAAAAATTAATTAAAAGTGTGAATTTATTTTCCCGCCAAATTACTCTTTTCGTTTCTGCGATCCTGTTACTCCTGGTCGGAATTTTTGTGTGCAAATTTTGTTGAAAATAAATTAATAATGTGAATTTATTTTCCCGCCAAATTACTCTTTTCGTTTCTGCGATCCTGTTACTCCTGGTCGGAATTTTTGTGTGCAAATTTTGTTAAAAATTAATTAAAAGTGTGAATTTATTTTCCCGCCAAATTACTCTTTTCATTTCTGCGATCCTGTTACTCCTGGTCGGAATTTTTGTGTGCAAATTTTGTTGAAAATAAATTAATAATGTGAATTTATTTTCCCGCCAAATTACTCTTTTCGTTTCTGCGATCCTGTTACTCCTGGTCGGAATTTTTGAGTGCAAATTTTGTTGAAAAATTAATTAAAAGTGTGAATTTATTTTCCCGCCAAATTACTCATTTCGTTTCTGCGATCCTGTTACTCCTGGTCGGAATTTTTGTGTGCAAATTTTGTTAAAAATTAATTAAAAGTGTGAATTTATTTTCCCGCTAAATTACTCTTTTCGTTTCTGCGATCCTGTTACTCCTGGTCGGAATTTTTGTGTGCAAATTTTGTTGAAAATAAATTAATAATGTGAATTTATTTTCCCGCCAAATTACTCTTTTCGTTTCTGCGATCCTGTTACTCCTGGTCGGAATTTTTGTGTGCAAATTTTGTTGAAAATATATTAATAATGTGAATTTATTTTCCCGCCAAATTACTCTTTTCGTTTCTGCGATCCTGTTACTCCTGGTCGGAATTTTTGTGTGCAAATTTTGTTGAAAATAAATTAATAATGTGAATTTATTTTCCCGCCAAATTACTCTTTTCGTTTCTGCGATCCTGTTACTCCTGGTCGGAATTTTTGTGTGCAAATTTTGTTGAAAATAAATTAATAATGTGAATTTATTTTCCCGCCAAATTACTCTTTTCGTTTCTGCGATCCTGTTACTCCTGGTCGGAATTTTTGTGTGCAAATTTTGTTGAAAATAAATTAATAATGTGAATTTATTTTCCCGCCAAATTACTCTTTTCGTTTCTGCGATCCTGTTACTCCTGGTCGGAATTTTTGTGTGCAAATTTTGTTGAAAATAAATTAATAATGTGAATTTATTTTCCCGCCAAATTACTCTTTTCGTTTCTGCGATCCTGTTACTCCTGGTCGGAATTTTTGTGTGCAAATTTTGTTGAAAATAAATTAATAATGTGAATTTATTTTCCCGCCAAATTACTCTTTTCGTTTCTGCGATCCTGTTACTCCTGGTCGGAATTTTTGTGTGCAAATTTTGTTGAAAATAAATTAATAATGTGAATTTATTTTCCCGCCAAATTACTCTTTTCGTTTCTGCGATCCTGTTACTCCTGGTCGGAATTTTTGTGTGCAAATTTTGTTGAAAATAAATTAATAATGTGAATTTATTTTCCCGCCAAATTACTCTTTTCGTTTCTGCGATCCTGTTACTCCTGGTCGGAATTTTTGAGTGCAAATTTTGTTGAAAAATTAATTAAAAGTGTGAATTTATTTTCCCGCTAAATTACTCTTTTCGTTTCTGCGATCCTGTTACTCCTGGTCGGAATTTTTGTGTGCAAATTTTGTTGAAAATAAATTAATAATGTGAATTTATTTTCCCGCCAAATTACTCTTTTCGTTTCTGCGATCCTGTTACTCCTGGTCGGAATTTTTGTGTGCAAATTTTGTTAAAAATTAATTAAAAGTGTGAATTTATTTTCCCGCCAAATTACTCTTTTCATTTCTGCGATCCTGTTACTCCTGGTCGGAATTTTTGTGTGCAAATTTTGTTGAAAATAAATTAATAATGTGAATTTATTTTCCCGCCAAATTACTCTTTTCGTTTCTGCGATCCTGTTACTCCTGGTCGGAATTTTTGTGTGCAAATTTTGTTGAAAATAAATTAATAATGTGAATTTATTTTCCCGCCAAATTACTCTTTTCGTTTCTGCGATCCTGTTACTCCTGGTCGGAATTTTTGTGTGCAAATTTTGTTAAAAATTAATTAAAAGTGTGAATTTATTTTCCCGCCAAATTACTCTTTTCATTTCTGCGATCCTGTTACTCCTGGTCGGAATTTTTGTGTGCAAATTTTGTTGAAAATAAATTAATAATGTGAATTTATTTTCCCGCCAAATTACTCTTTTCGTTTCTGCGATCCTGTTACTCCTGGTCGGAATTTTTGTGTGCAAATTTTGTTGAAAATAAATTAATAATGTGAATTTATTTTCCCGCCAAATTACTCTTTTCGTTTCTGCGATCCTGTTACTCCTGGTCGGAATTTTTGTGTGCAAATTTTGTTAAAAATTAATTAAAAGTGTGAATTTATTTTCCCGCCAAATTACTCTTTTCATTTCTGCGATCCTGTTACTCCTGGTCGGAATTTTTGTGTGCAAATTTTGTTGAAAATAAATTAATAATGTGAATTTATTTTCCCGCCAAATTACTCTTTTCGTTTCTGCGATCCTGTTACTCCTGGTCGGAATTTTTGTGTGCAAATTTTGTTGAAAATAAATTAATAATGTGAATTTATTTTCCCGCCAAATTACTCTTTTCGTTTCTGCGATCCTGTTACTCCTGGTCGGAATTTTTGTGTGCAAATTTTGTTGAAAATAAATTAATAATGTGAATTTATTTTCCCGCCAAATTACTCTTTTCGTTTCTGCGATCCTGTTACTCCTGGTCGGAATTTTTGTGTGCAAATTTTGTTGAAAATAAATTAATAATGTGAATTTATTTTCCCGCCAAATTACTCTTTTCGTTTCTGCGATCCTGTTACTCCTGGTCGGAATTTTTGAGTGCAAATTTTGTTGAAAAATTAATTAAAAGTGTGAATTTATTTTCCCGCCAAATTACTCATTTCGTTTCTGCGATCCTGTTACTCCTGGTCGGAATTTTTGTGTGCAAATTTTGTTAAAAATTAATTAAAAGTGTGAATTTATTTTCCCGCCAAATTACTCTTTTCATTTCTGCGATCCTGTTACTCCTGGTCGGAATTTTTGTGTGCAAATTTTGTTGAAAATAAATTAATAATGTGAATTTATTTTCCCGCCAAATTACTCTTTTCGTTTCTGCGATCCTGTTACTCCTGGTCGGAATTTTTGTGTGCAAATTTTGTTGAAAATAAATTAATAATGTGAATTTATTTTCCCGCCAAATTACTCTTTTCGTTTCTGCGATCCTGTTACTCCTGGTCGGAATTTTTGTGTGCAAATTTTGTTGAAAATAAATTAATAATGTGAATTTATTTTCCCGCCAAATTACTCTTTTCGTTTCTGCGATCCTGTTACTCCTGGTCGGAATTTTTGTGTGCAAATTTTGTTGAAAATAAATTAATAATGTGAATTTATTTTCCCGCCAAATTACTCTTTTCGTTTCTGCGATCCTGTTACTCCTGGTCGGAATTTTTGTGTGCAAATTTTGTTGAAAATAAATTAATAATGTGAATTTATTTTCCCGCTAAATTACTCTTTTCGTTTCTGCGATCCTGTTACTCCTGGTCGGAATTTTTGTGTGCAAATTTTGTTAAAAATTAATTAAAAGTGTGAATTTATTTTCCCGCCAAATTACTCATTTCGTTTCTGCGATCCTGTTACTCCTGGTCGGAATTTTTGTGTGCAAATTTTGTTAAAAATTAATTAAAAGTGTGAATTTATTTTCCCGCTAAATTACTCTTTTCGTTTCTGCGATCCTGTTACTCCTGGTCGGAATTTTTGTGTGCAAATTTTGTTGAAAATAAATTAATAATGTGAATTTATTTTCCCGCCAAATTACTCTTTTCGTTTCTGCGATCCTGTTACTCCTGGTCGGAATTTTTGTGTGCAAATTTTGTTGAAAATAAATTAATAATGTGAATTTATTTTCCCGCCAAATTACTCTTTTCGTTTCTGCGATCCTGTTACTCCTGGTCGGAATTTTTGTGTGCAAATTTTGTTGAAAATAAATTAATAATGTGAATTTATTTTCCCGCCAAATTACTCTTTTCGTTTCTGCGATCCTGTTACTCCTGGTCGGAATTTTTGTGTGCAAATTTTGTTGAAAATAAATTAATAATGTGAATTTATTTTCCCGCCAAATTACTCTTTTCGTTTCTGCGATCCTGTTACTCCTGGTCGGAATTTTTGAGTGCAAATTTTGTTGAAAAATTAATTAAAAGTGTGAATTTATTTTCCCGCCAAATTACTCATTTCGTTTCTGCGATCCTGTTACTCCTGGTCGGAATTTTTGTGTGCAAATTTTGTTAAAAATTAATTAAAAGTGTGAATTTATTTTCCCGCCAAATTACTCTTTTCATTTCTGCGATCCTGTTACTCCTGGTCGGAATTTTTGTGTGCAAATTTTGTTGAAAATAAATTAATAATGTGAATTTATTTTCCCGCCAAATTACTCTTTTCGTTTCTGCGATCCTGTTACTCCTGGTCGGAATTTTTGTGTGCAAATTTTGTTAAAAATTAATTAAAAGTGTGAATTTATTTTCCCGCCAAATTACTCTTTTCATTTCTGCGATCCTGTTACTCCTGGTCGGAATTTTTGTGTGCAAATTTTGTTGAAAATAAATTAATAATGTGAATTTATTTTCCCGCCAAATTACTCTTTTCGTTTCTGCGATCCTGTTACTCCTGGTCGGAATTTTTGAGTGCAAATTTTGTTGAAAAATTAATTAAAAGTGTGAATTTATTTTCCCGCCAAATTACTCATTTCGTTTCTGCGATCCTGTTACTCCTGGTCGGAATTTTTGTGTGCAAATTTTGTTAAAAATTAATTAAAAGTGTGAATTTATTTTCCCGCTAAATTACTCTTTTCGTTTCTGCGATCCTGTTACTCCTGGTCGGAATTTTTGTGTGCAAATTTTGTTAAAAATTAATTAAAAGTGTGAATTTATTTTCCCGCTAAATTACTCTTTTCGTTTCTGCGATCCTGTTACTCCTGGTCGGAATTTTTGTGTGCAAATTTTGTTGAAAATAAATTAATAATGTGAATTTATTTTCCCGCCAAATTACTCTTTTCGTTTCTGCGATCCTGTTACTCCTGGTCGGAATTTTTGTGTGCAAATTTTGTTAAAAATTAATTAAAAGTGTGAATTTATTTTCCCGCTAAATTACTCTTTTCGTTTCTGCGATCCTGTTACTCCTGGTCGGAATTTTTGTGTGCAAATTTTGTTGGTAATAAATTAATAATGTGAATTTATTTTCCCTCCAAATTACTCTTTTCGTTTCTGCGATCCTGTTACTCCTGGTCGGAATTTTTGTGTGCAAATTTTGTTAAAAATTAATTAAAAGTGTGAATTTATTTTCCCGCTAAATTACTCTTTTCGTTTCTGCGATCCTGTTACTCCTGGTCGGAATTTTTGTGTGCAAATTTTGTTGAAAATAAATTAATAATGTGAATTTATTTTCCCGCCAAATTACTCTTTTCGTTTCTGCGATCCTGTTACTCCTGGTCGGAATTTTTGTGTGCAAATTTTGTTGAAAATAAATTAATAATGTGAATTTATTTTCCCGCCAAATTACTCTTTTCGTTTCTGCGATCCTGTTACTCCTGGTCGGAATTTTTGTGTGCAAATTTTGTTGAAAATATATTAATAATGTGAATTTATTTTCCCGCCAAATTACTCTTTTCGTTTCTGCGATCCTGTTACTCCTGGTCGGAATTTTTGTGTGCAAATTTTGTTGAAAATAAATTAATAATGTGAATTTATTTTCCCGCCAAATTACTCTTTTCGTTTCTGCGATCCTGTTACTCCTGGTCGGAATTTTTGTGTGCAAATTTTGTTGAAAATAAATTAATAATGTGAATTTATTTTCCCGCCAAATTACTCTTTTCGTTTCTGCGATCCTGTTACTCCTGGTCGGAATTTTTGTGTGCAAATTTTGTTGAAAATAAATTAATAATGTGAATTTATTTTCCCGCCAAATTACTCTTTTCGTTTCTGCGATCCTGTTACTCCTGGTCGGAATTTTTGTGTGCAAATTTTGTTGAAAATAAATTAATAATGTGAATTTATTTTCCCGCCAAATTACTCTTTTCGTTTCTGCGATCCTGTTACTCCTGGTCGGAATTTTTGTGTGCAAATTTTGTTGAAAATAAATTAATAATGTGAATTTATTTTCCCGCCAAATTACTCTTTTCGTTTCTGCGATCCTGTTACTCCTGGTCGGAATTTTTGTGTGCAAATTTTGTTGAAAATAAATTAATAATGTGAATTTATTTTCCCGCCAAATTACTCTTTTCGTTTCTGCGATCCTGTTACTCCTGGTCGGAATTTTTGTGTGCAAATTTTGTTGAAAATAAATTAATAATGTGAATTTATTTTCCCGCCAAATTACTCTTTTCGTTTCTGCGATCCTGTTACTCCTGGTCGGAATTTTTGTGTGCAAATTTTGTTAAAAATTATTTAAAAGTGTGAATTTATTTTCCCGCCAAATTACTCTTTTCGTTTCTGCGATCCTGTTACTCCTGGTCGGAATTTTTGTGTGCAAATTTTGTTGAAAATTAATTAAAAGTGTGAATTTATTTTCCCGCCAAATTACTCTTTTCATTTCTGCGATCCTGTTACTCCTGGTCGGAATTTTTGTGTGCAAATTTTGTTGAAAATAAATTAATAATGTGAATTTATTTTCCCGCCAAATTACTCTTTTCGTTTCTGCGATCCTGTTACTCCTGGTCGGAATTTTTGTGTGCAAATTTTGTTGAAAATTAATTAAAAGTGTGAATTTATTTTCCCGCCAAATTACTCTTTTCATTTCTGCGATCCTGTTACTCCTGGTCGGAATTTTTGTGTGCAAATTTTGTTAAAAATTAATTAAAAGTGTGAATTTATTTTCCCGCCAAATTACTCTTTTCATTTCTGCGATCCTGTTACTCCTGGTCGGAATTTTTGTGTGCAAATTTTGTTGAAAATAAATTAATAATGTGAATTTATTTTCCCGCCAAATTACTCTTTTCGTTTCTGCGATCCTGTTACTCCTGGTCGGAATTTTTGTGTGCAAATTTTGTTAAAAATTAATTAAAAGTGTGAATTTATTTTCCCGCCAAATTACTCTTTTCGTTTCTGCGATCCTGTTACTCCTGGTCGGAATTTTTGTGTGCAAATTTTGTTAAAAATTAATTAAAAGTGTGAATTTATTTTCCCGCCAAATTACTCTTTTCATTTCTGCGATCCTGTTACTCCTGGTCGGAATTTTTGTGTGCAAATTTTGTTGAAAATTAATTAATAATGTGAATTTATTTTCCCGCCAAATTACTCTTTTCGTTTCTGCGATCCTGTTACTCCTGGTCGGAATTTTTGTGTGCAAATTTTGTTAAAAATTAATTAAAAGTGTGAATTTATTTTCCCGCCAAATTACTCTTTTCGTTTCTGCGATCCTGTTACTCCTGGTCGGAATTTTTGTGTGCAAATTTTGTTGAAAATAAATTAATAATGTGAATTTATTTTCCCGCCAAATTACTCTTTTCGTTTCTGCGATCCTGTTACTCCTGGTCGGAATTTTTGTGTGCAAATTTTGTTAAAAATTAATTAAAAGTGTGAATTTATTTTCCCGCCAAATTACTCTTTTCGTTTCTGCGATCCTGTTACTCCTGGTCGGAATTTTTGTGTGCAAATTTTGTTGAAAAATTAATTAAAAGTGTGAATTTATTTTCCCGCTAAATTACTCTTTTCGTTTCTGCGATCCTGTTACTCCTGGTCGGAATTTTTGAGTGCAAATTTTGTTGAAAAATTAATTAAAAGTGTGAATTTATTTTCCCGCCAAATTACTCTTTTCGTTTCTGCGATCCTGTTACTCCTGGTCGGAATTTTTGTGTGCAAATTTTGTTAAAAATTAATTAAAAGTGTGAATTTATTTTCCCGCCAAATTACTCTTTTCGTTTCTGCGATCCTGTTACTCCTGGTCGGAATTTTTGTGTGCAAATTTTGTTAAAAATTAATTAAAAGTGTGAATTTATTTTCCCGCCAAATTACTCTTTTCGTTTCTGCGATCCTGTTACTCCTGGTCGGAATTTTTGAGTGCAAATTTTGTTGAAAAATTAATTAAAAGTGTGAATTTATTTTCCCGCTAAATTACTCTTTTCGTTTCTGCGATCCTGTTACTCCTGGTCGGAATTTTTGAGTGCAAATTTTGTTGAAAAATTAATTAAAAGTGTGAATTTATTTTCCCGCCAAATTACTCTTTTCGTTTCTGCGATCCTGTTACTCCTGGTCGGAATTTTTGAGTGCAAATTTTGTTGAAAAATTAATTAAAAGTGTGAATTTATTTTCCCGCTAAATTACTCTTTTCGTTTCTGCGATCCTGTTACTCCTGGTCGGAATTTTTGTGTGCAAATTTTGTTGAAAATAAATTAATAATGTGAATTTATTTTCCCGCCAAATTACTCTTTTCGTTTCTGCGATCCTGTTACTCCTGGTCGGAATTTTTGTGTGCAAATTTTGTTAAAAATTAATTAAAAGTGTGAATTTATTTTCCCGCCAAATTACTCTTTTCATTTCTGCGATCCTGTTACTCCTGGTCGGAATTTTTGTGTGCAAATTTTGTTGAAAATAAATTAATAATGTGAATTTATTTTCCCGCTAAATTACTCTTTTCGTTTCTGCGATCCTGTTACTCCTGGTCGGAATTTTTGTGTGCAAATTTTGTTAAAAATTAATTAAAAGTGTGAATTTATTTTCCCGCCAAATTACTCTTTTCGTTTCTGCGATCCTGTTACTCCTGGTCGGAATTTTTGTGTGCAAATTTTGTTAAAAATTAATTAAAAGTGTGAATTTATTTTCCCGCTAAATTACTCTTTTCGTTTCTGCGATCCTGTTACTCCTGGTCGGAATTTTTGTGTGCAAATTTTGTTGAAAATTAATTAAAAGTGTGAATTTATTTTCCCGCTAAATTACTCTTTTCGTTTCTGCGATCCTGTTACTCCTGGTCGGAATTTTTGTGTGCAAATTTTGTTAAAAATTAATTAAAAGTGTGAATTTATTTTCCCGCTAAATTACTCTTTTCGTTTCTGCGATCCTGTTACTCCTGGTCGGAATTTTTGTGTGCAAATTTTGTTGAAAATAAATTAATAATGTGAATTTATTTTCCCGCTAAATTACTCTTTTCGTTTCTGCGATCCTGTTACTCCTGGTCGGAATTTTTGTGTGCAAATTTTGTTAAAAATTAATTAAAAGTGTGAATTTATTTTCCCGCCAAATTACTCTTTTCATTTCTGCGATCCTGTTACTCCTGGTCGGAATTTTTGTGTGCAAATTTTGTTGAAAATAAATTAATAATGTGAATTTATTTTCCCGCCAAATTACTCTTTTCGTTTCTGCGATCCTGTTACTCCTGGTCGGAATTTTTGTGTGCAAATTTTGTTAAAAATTAATTAAAAGTGTGAATTTATTTTCCCGCCAAATTACTCTTTTCGTTTCTGCGATCCTGTTACTCCTGGTCGGAATTTTTGTGTGCAAATTTTGTTGAAAATTAATTAAAAGTGTGAATTTATTTTCCCGCCAAATTACTCTTTTCATTTCTGCGATCCTGTTACTCCTGGTCGGAATTTTTGTGTGCAAATTTTGTTGAAAATAAATTAATAATGTGAATTTATTTTCCCGCCAAATTACTCTTTTCGTTTCTGCGATCCTGTTACTCCTGGTCGGAATTTTTGTGTGCAAATTTTGTTAAAAATTAATTAAAAGTGTGAATTTATTTTCCCGCCAAATTACTCTTTTCATTTCTGCGATCCTGTTACTCCTGGTCGGAATTTTTGTGTGCAAATTTTGTTAAAAATTAATTAAAAGTGTGAATTTATTTTCCCGCCAAATTACTCTTTTCATTTCTGCGATCCTGTTACTCCTGGTCGGAATTTTTGTGTGCAAATTTTGTTGAAAATAAATTAATAATGTGAATTTATTTTCCCGCCAAATTACTCTTTTCGTTTCTGCGATCCTGTTACTCCTGGTCGGAATTTTTGTGTGCAAATTTTGTTGAAAAATTAATTAAAAGTGTGAATTTATTTTCCCGCTAAATTACTCTTTTCGTTTCTGCGATCCTGTTACTCCTGGTCGGAATTTTTGTGTGCAAATTTTGTTGAAAATTAATTAAAAGTGTGAATTTATTTTCCCGCCAAATTACTCTTTTCGTTTCTGCGATCCTGTTACTCCTGGTCGGAATTTTTGTGTGCAAATTTTGTTGAAAATAAATTAATAATGTGAATTTATTTTCCCGCCAAATTACTCTTTTCGTTTCTGCGATCCTGTTACTCCTGGTCGGAATTTTTGTGTGCAAATTTTGTTAAAAATTAATTAAAAGTGTGAATTTATTTTCCCGCCAAATTACTCTTTTCGTTTCTGCGATCCTGTTACTCCTGGTCGGAATTTTTGTGTGCAAATTTTGTTGAAAAATTAATTAAAAGTGTGAATTTATTTTCCCGCTAAATTACTCTTTTCGTTTCTGCGATCCTGTTACTCCTGGTCGGAATTTTTGTGTGCAAATTTTGTTGAAAAATTAATTAAAAGTGTGAATTTATTTTCCCGCCAAATTACTCTTTTCGTTTCTGCGATCCTGTTACTCCTGGTCGGAATTTTTGAGTGCAAATTTTGTTGAAAAATTAATTAAAAGTGTGAATTTATTTTCCCGCTAAATTACTCTTTTCGTTTCTGCGATCCTGTTACTCCTGGTCGGAATTTTTGTGTGCAAATTTTGTTGAAAATAAATTAATAATGTGAATTTATTTTCCCGCCAAATTACTCTTTTCGTTTCTGCGATCCTGTTCCTCCTGGTCGGAATTTTTGTGTGCAAATTTTGTTAAAAATTAATTAAAAGTGTGAATTTATTTTCCCGCCAAATTACTCTTTTCATTTCTGCGATCCTGTTACTCCTGGTCGGAATTTTTGTGTGCAAATTTTGTTGAAAATAAATTAATAATGTGAATTTATTTTCCCGCCAAATTACTCTTTTCGTTTCTGCGATCCTGTTACTCCTGGTCGGAATTTTTGTGTGCAAATTTTGTTAAAAATTAATTAAAAGTGTGAATTTATTTTCCCGCCAAATTACTCTTTTCATTTCTGCGATCCTGTTACTCCTGGTCGGAATTTTTGTGTGCAAATTTTGTTGAAAATAAATTAATAATGTGAATTTATTTTCCCGCCAAATTACTCTTTTCGTTTCTGCGATCCTGTTACTCCTGGTCGGAATTTTTGTGTGCAAATTTTGTTGAAAATAAATTAATAATGTGAATTTATTTTCCCGCCAAATTACTCTTTTCGTTTCTGCGATCCTGTTACTCCTGGTCGGAATTTTTGTGTGCAAATTTTGTTAAAAATTAATTAAAAGTGTGAATTTATTTTCCCGCCAAATTACTCTTTTCATTTCTGCGATCCTGTTACTCCTGGTCGGAATTTTTGTGTGCAAATTTTGTTAAAAATTAATTAAAAGTGTGAATTTATTTTCCCGCCAAATTACTCTTTTCGTTTCTGCGATCCTGTTACTCCTGGTCGGAATTTTTGTGTGCAAATTTTGTTGAAAATTAATTAAAAGTGTGAATTTATTTTCCCGCCAAATTACTCTTTTCATTTCTGCGATCCTGTTACTCCTGGTCGGAATTTTTGTGTGCAAATTTTGTTGAAAATAAATTAATAATGTGAATTTATTTTCCCGCCAAATTACTCTTTTCGTTTCTGCGATCCTGTTACTCCTGGTCGGAATTTTTGTGTGCAAATTTTGTTGAAAATAAATTAATAATGTGAATTTATTTTCCCGCCAAATTACTCTTTTCGTTTCTGCGATCCTGTTACTCCTGGTCGGAATTTTTGTGTGCAAATTTTGTTAAAAATTAATTAAAAGTGTGAATTTATTTTCCCGCCAAATTACTCTTTTCATTTCTGCGATCCTGTTACTCCTGGTCGGAATTTTTGTGTGCAAATTTTGTTAAAAATTAATTAAAAGTGTGAATTTATTTTCCCGCCAAATTACTCTTTTCGTTTCTGCGATCCTGTTACTCCTGGTCGGAATTTTTGTGTGCAAATTTTGTTAAAAATTAATTAAAAGTGTGAATTTATTTTCCCGCCAAATTACTCTTTTCATTTCTGCGATCCTGTTACTCCTGGTCGGAATTTTTGTGTGCAAATTTTGTTGAAAATAAATTAATAATGTGAATTTATTTTCCCGCCAAATTACTCTTTTCGTTTCTGCGATCCTGTTACTCCTGGTCGGAATTTTTGTGTGCAAATTTTGTTGAAAATAAATTAATAATGTGAATTTATTTTCCCGCCAAATTACTCTTTTCGTTTCTGCGATCCTGTTACTCCTGGTCGGAATTTTTGTGTGCAAATTTTGTTAAAAATTAATTAAAAGTGTGAATTTATTTTCCCGCCAAATTACTCTTTTCGTTTCTGCGATCCTGTTACTCCTGGTCGGAATTTTTGTGTGCAAATTTTGTTGAAAATAAATTAATAATGTGAATTTATTTTCCCGCCAAATTACTCTTTTCGTTTCTGCGATCCTGTTACTCCTGGTCGGAATTTTTGTGTGCAAATTTTGTTGAAAATAAATTAATAATGTGAATTTATTTTCCCGCCAAATTACTCTTTTCGTTTCTGCGATCCTGTTACTCCTGGTCGGAATTTTTGTGTGCAAATTTTGTTAAAAATTAATTAAAAGTGTGAATTTATTTTCCCGCCAAATTACTCTTTTCGTTTCTGCGATCCTGTTACTCCTGGTCGGAATTTTTGTGTGCAAATTTTGTTGAAAAATTAATTAAAAGTGTGAATTTATTTTCCCGCTAAATTACTCTTTTCGTTTCTGCGATCCTGTTACTCCTGGTCGGAATTTTTGTGTGCAAATTTTGTTGAAAAATTAATTAAAAGTGTGAATTTATTTTCCCGCCAAATTACTCTTTTCGTTTCTGCGATCCTGTTACTCCTGGTCGGAATTTTTGAGTGCAAATTTTGTTGAAAAATTAATTAAAAGTGTGAATTTATTTTCCCGCTAAATTACTCTTTTCGTTTCTGCGATCCTGTTACTCCTGGTCGGAATTTTTGTGTGCAAATTTTGTTGAAAATAAATTAATAATGTGAATTTATTTTCCCGCCAAATTACTCTTTTCGTTTCTGCGATCCTGTTACTCCTGGTCGGAATTTTTGTGTGCAAATTTTGTTAAAAATTAATTAAAAGTGTGAATTTATTTTCCCGCCAAATTACTCTTTTCATTTCTGCGATCCTGTTACTCCTGGTCGGAATTTTTGTGTGCAAATTTTGTTGAAAATAAATTAATAATGTGAATTTATTTTCCCGCCAAATTACTCTTTTCGTTTCTGCGATCCTGTTACTCCTGGTCGGAATTTTTGTGTGCAAATTTTGTTAAAAATTAATTAAAAGTGTGAATTTATTTTCCCGCCAAATTACTCTTTTCGTTTCTGCGATCCTGTTACTCCTGGTCGGAATTTTTGTGTGCAAATTTTGTTGAAAAATTAATTAAAAGTGTGAATTTATTTTCCCGCTAAATTACTCTTTTCGTTTCTGCGATCCTGTTACTCCTGGTCGGAATTTTTGTGTGCAAATTTTGTTGAAAATTAATTAAAAGTGTGAATTTATTTTCCCGCCAAATTACTCTTTTCGTTTCTGCGATCCTGTTACTCCTGGTCGGAATTTTTGTGTGCAAATTTTGTTGAAAATAAATTAATAATGTGAATTTATTTTCCCGCCAAATTACTCTTTTCGTTTCTGCGATCCTGTTACTCCTGGTCGGAATTTTTGTGTGCAAATTTTGTTAAAAATTAATTAAAAGTGTGAATTTATTTTCCCGCCAAATTACTCTTTTCGTTTCTGCGATCCTGTTACTCCTGGTCGGAATTTTTGTGTGCAAATTTTGTTGAAAATAAATTAATAATGTGAATTTATTTTCCCGCCAAATTACTCTTTTCGTTTCTGCGATCCTGTTACTCCTGGTCGGAATTTTTGTGTGCAAATTTTGTTAAAAATTAATTAAAAGTGTGAATTTATTTTCCCGCCAAATTACTCTTTTCGTTTCTGCGATCCTGTTACTCCTGGTCGGAATTTTTGTGTGCAAATTTTGTTGAAAAATTAATTAAAAGTGTGAATTTATTTTCCCGCCAAATTACTCTTTTCGTTTCTGCGATCCTGTTACTCCTGGTCGGAATTTTTGAGTGCAAATTTTGTTGAAAAATTAATTAAAAGTGTGAATTTATTTTCCCGCCAAATTACTCTTTTCATTTCTGCGATCCTGTTACTCCTGGTCGGAATTTTTGTGTGCAAATTTTGTTGAAAAATTAATTAAAAGTGTGAATTTATTTTCCCGCCAAATTACTCTTTTCATTTCTGCGATCCTGTTACTCCTGGTCAGAATTTTTGTGTGCAAATTTTGTTAAAAATTAATTAAAAGTGTGAATTTATTTTCCCGCTAAATTACTCTTTTCGTTTCTGCGATCCTGTTACTCCTGGTCGGAATTTTTGTGTGCAAATTTTGTTAAAAATTAATTAAAAGTGTGAATTTATTTTCCCGCCAAATTACTCTTTTCGTTTCTGCGATCCTGTTACTCCTGGTCGGAATTTTTGTGTGCAAATTTTGTTGAAAAATTAATTAAAAGTGTGAATTTATTTTCCCGCTAAATTACTCTTTTCGTTTCTGCGATCCTGTTACTCCTGGTCGGAATTTTTGTGTGCAAATTTTGTTGAAAAATTAATTAAAAGTGTGAATTTATTTTCCCGCCAAATTACTCTTTTCGTTTCTGCGATCCTGTTACTCCTGGTCGGAATTTTTGAGTGCAAATTTTGTTGAAAAATTAATTAAAAGTGTGAATTTATTTTCCCGCTAAATTACTCTTTTCGTTTCTGCGATCCTGTTACTCCTGGTCGGAATTTTTGTGTGCAAATTTTGTTGAAAATAAATTAATAATGTGAATTTATTTTCCCGCCAAATTACTCTTTTCGTTTCTGCGATCCTGTTACTCCTGGTCGGAATTTTTGTGTGCAAATTTTGTTAAAAATTAATTAAAAGTGTGAATTTATTTTCCCGCCAAATTACTCTTTTCATTTCTGCGATCCTGTTACTCCTGGTCGGAATTTTTGTGTGCAAATTTTGTTGAAAATAAATTAATAATGTGAATTTATTTTCCCGCCAAATTACTCTTTTCGTTTTTGCGATCCTGTTACTCCTGGTCGGAATTTTTGTGTGCAAATTTTGTTAAAAATTAATTAAAAGTGTGAATTTATTTTCCCGCCAAATTACTCTTTTCGTTTCTGCGATCCTGTTACTCCTGGTCGGAATTTTTGTGTGCAAATTTTGTTGAAAATAAATTAATAATGTGAATTTATTTTCCCGCTAAATTACTCTTTTCGTTTCTGCGATCCTGTTACTCCTGGTCGGAATTTTTGTGTGCAAATTTTGTTGAAAATAAATTAATAATGTGAATTTATTTTCCCGCCAAATTACTCTTTTCGTTTCTGCGATCCTGTTACTCCTGGTCGGAATTTTTGTGTGCAAATTTTGTTGAAAATAAATTAATAATGTGAATTTATTTTCCCGCCAAATTACTCTTTTCGTTTCTGCGATCCTGTTACTCCTGGTCGGAATTTTTGTGTGCAAATTTTGTTAAAAATTAATTAAAAGTGTGAATTTATTTTCCCGCCAAATTACTCTTTTCGTTTCTGCGATCCTGTTACTCCTGGTCGGAATTTTTGTGTGCAAATTTTGTTAAAAATTAATTAAAAGTGTGAATTTATTTTCCCGCCAAATTACTCTTTTCGTTTCTGCGATCCTGTTACTCCTGGTCGGAATTTTTGTGTGCAAATTTTGTTAAAAATTAATTAAAAGTGTGAATTTATTTTCCCGCCAAATTACTCTTTTCATTTCTGCGATCCTGTTACTCCTGGTCGGAATTTTTGTGTGCAAATTTTGTTGAAAATAAATTAATAATGTGAATTTATTTTCCCGCCAAATTACTCTTTTCGTTTCTGCGATCCTGTTACTCCTGGTCGGAATTTTTGAGTGCAAATTTTGTTGAAAAATTAATTAAAAGTGTGAATTTATTTTCCCGCTAAATTACTCTTTTCGTTTCTGCGATCCTGTTACTCCTGGTCGGAATTTTTGAGTGCAAATTTTGTTGAAAAATTAATTAAAAGTGTGAATTTATTTTCCCGCCAAATTACTCTTTTCATTTCTGCGATCCTGTTACTCCTGGTCGGAATTTTTGAGTGCAAATTTTGTTGAAAAATTAATTAAAAGTGTGAATTTATTTTCCCGCTAAATTACTCTTTTCGTTTCTGCGATCCTGTTACTCCTGGTCGGAATTTTTGAGTGCAAATTTTGTTGAAAAATTAATTAAAAGTGTGAATTTATTTTCCCGCCAAATTACTCTTTTCATTTCTGCGATCCTGTTACTCCTGGTCGGAATTTTTGTGTGCAAATTTTGTTGAAAAATTAATTAAAAGTGTGAATTTATTTTCCCGCCAAATTACTCTTTTCATTTCTGCGATCCTGTTACTCCTGGTCGGAATTTTTGTGTGCAAATTTTGTTAAAAATTAATTAAAAGTGTGAATTTATTTTCCCGCTAAATTACTCTTTTCGTTTCTGCGATCCTGTTACTCCTGGTCGGAATTTTTGTGTGCAAATTTTGTTGAAAAATTAATTAAAAGTGTGAATTTATTTTCCCGCCAAATTACTCTTTTCGTTTCTGCGATCCTGTTACTCCTGGTCGGAATTTTTGAGTGCAAATTTTGTTGAAAAATTAATTAAAAGTGTGAATTTATTTTCCCGCTAAATTACTCTTTTCGTTTCTGCGATCCTGTTACTCCTGGTCGGAATTTTTGTGTGCAAATTTTGTTGAAAATAAATTAATAATGTGAATTTATTTTCCCGCCAAATTACTCTTTTCGTTTCTGCGATCCTGTTACTCCTGGTCGGAATTTTTGTGTGCAAATTTTGTTAAAAATTAATTAAAAGTGTGAATTTATTTTCCCGCCAAATTACTCTTTTCATTTCTGCGATCCTGTTACTCCTGGTCGGAATTTTTGTGTGCAAATTTTGTTGAAAATAAATTAATAATGTGAATTTATTTTCCCGCCAAATTACTCTTTTCGTTTCTGCGATCCTGTTACTCCTGGTCGGAATTTTTGTGTGCAAATTTTGTTAAAAATTAATTAAAAGTGTGAATTTATTTTCCCGCCAAATTACTCTTTTCGTTTCTGCGATCCTGTTACTCCTGGTCGGAATTTTTGTGTGCAAATTTTGTTAAAAATTAATTAAAAGTGTGAATTTATTTTCCCGCCAAATTACTCTTTTCATTTCTGCGATCCTGTTACTCCTGGTCGGAATTTTTGTGTGCAAATTTTGTTGAAAATAAATTAATAATGTGAATTTATTTTCCCGCCAAATTACTCTTTTCGTTTCTGCGATCCTGTTACTCCTGGTCGGAATTTTTGAGTGCAAATTTTGTTGAAAAATTAATTAAAAGTGTGAATTTATTTTCCCGCTAAATTACTCTTTTCGTTTCTGCGATCCTGTTACTCCTGGTCGGAATTTTTGTGTGCAAATTTTGTTGAAAATAAATTAATAATGTGAATTTATTTTCCCGCCAAATTACTCTTTTCGTTTCTGCGATCCTGTTACTCCTGGTCGGAATTTTTGTGTGCAAATTTTGTTAAAATTTAATTAAAAGTGTGAATTTATTTTCCCGCCAAATTACTCTTTTCATTTCTGCGATCCTGTTACTCCTGGTCGGAATTTTTGTGTGCAAATTTTGTTGAAAATAAATTAATAATGTGAATTTATTTTCCCGCCAAATTACTCTTTTCGTTTCTGCGATCCTGTTACTCCTGGTCGGAATTTTTGTGTGCAAATTTTGTTAAAAATTAATTAAAAGTGTGAATTTATTTTCCCGCCAAATTACTCTTTTCATTTCTGCGATCCTGTTACTCCTGGTCGGAATTTTTGTGTGCAAATTTTGTTGAAAATAAATTAATAATGTGAATTTATTTTCCCGCCAAATTACTCTTTTCGTTTCTGCGATCCTGTTACTCCTGGTCGGAATTTTTGTGTGCAAATTTTGTTAAAAATTAATTAAAAGTGTGAATTTATTTTCCCGCCAAATTACTCTTTTCGTTTCTGCGATCCTGTTACTCCTGGTCGGAATTTTTGTGTGCAAATTTTGTTAAAAATTAATTAAAAGTGTGAATTTATTTTCCCGCCAAATTACTCTTTTCATTTCTGCGATCCTGTTACTCCTGGTCGGAATTTTTGTGTGCAAATTTTGTTGAAAATAAATTAATAATGTGAATTTATTTTCCCGCCAAATTACTCTTTTCGTTTCTGCGATCCTGTTACTCCTGGTCGGAATTTTTGTGTGCAAATTTTGTTGAAAATAAATTAATAATGTGAATTTATTTTCCCGCCAAATTACTCTTTTCGTTTCTGCGATCCTGTTACTCCTGGTCGGAATTTTTGTGTGCAAATTTTGTTAAAAATTAATTAAAAGTGTGAATTTATTTTCCCGCCAAATTACTCTTTTCATTTCTGCGATCCTGTTACTCCTGGTCGGAATTTTTGTGTGCAAATTTTGTTGAAAATAAATTAATAATGTGAATTTATTTTCCCGCCAAATTACTCTTTTCGTTTCTGCGATCCTGTTACTCCTGGTCGGAATTTTTGTGTGCAAATTTTGTTAAAAATTAATTAAAAGTGTGAATTTATTTTCCCGCCAAATTACTCTTTTCGTTTCTGCGATCCTGTTACTCCTGGTCGGAATTTTTGTGTGCAAATTTTGTTAAAAATTAATTAAAAGTGTGAATTTATTTTCCCGCCAAATTACTCTTTTCATTTCTGCGATCCTGTTACTCCTGGTCGGAATTTTTGTGTGCAAATTTTGTTGAAAATAAATTAATAATGTGAATTTATTTTCCCGCCAAATTACTCTTTTCGTTTCTGCGATCCTGTTACTCCTGGTCGGAATTTTTGTGTGCAAATTTTGTTAAAAATTAATTAAAAGTGTGAATTTATTTTCCCGCCAAATTACTCTTTTCATTTCTGCGATCCTGTTACTCCTGGTCGGAATTTTTGTGTGCAAATTTTGTTGAAAATAAATTAATAATGTGAATTTATTTTCCCGCCAAATTACTCTTTTCGTTTCTGCGATCCTGTTACTCCTGGTCGGAATTTTTGTGTGCAAATTTTGTTAAAAATTAATTAAAAGTGTGAATTTATTTTCCCGCCAAATTACTCTTTTCGTTTCTGCGATCCTGTTACTCCTGGTCGGAATTTTTGTGTGCAAATTTTGTTAAAAATTAATTAAAAGTGTGAATTTATTTTCCCGCCAAATTACTCTTTTCATTTCTGCGATCCTGTTACTCCTGGTCGGAATTTTTGTGTGCAAATTTTGTTGAAAATAAATTAATAATGTGAATTTATTTTCCCGCCAAATTACTCTTTTCGTTTCTGCGATCCTGTTACTCCTGGTCGGAATTTTTGTGTGCAAATTTTGTTAAAAATTAATTAAAAGTGTGAATTTATTTTCCCGCCAAATTACTCTTTTCATTTCTGCGATCCTGTTACTCCTGGTCGGAATTTTTGTGTGCAAATTTTGTTGAAAATAAATTAATAATGTGAATTTATTTTCCCGCCAAATTACTCTTTTCGTTTCTGCGATCCTGTTACTCCTGGTCGGAATTTTTGTGTGCAAATTTTGTTAAAAATTAATTAAAAGTGTGAATTTATTTTCCCGCCAAATTACTCTTTTCGTTTCTGCGATCCTGTTACTCCTGGTCGGAATTTTTGTGTGCAAATTTTGTTGAAAATAAATTAATAATGTGAATTTATTTTCCCGCCAAATTACTCTTTTCGTTTCTGCGATCCTGTTACTCCTGGTCGGAATTTTTGTGTGCAAATTTTGTTAAAAATTAATTAAAAGTGTGAATTTATTTTCCCGCCAAATTACTCTTTTCGTTTCTGCGATCCTGTTACTCCTGGTCGGAATTTTTGTGTGCAAATTTTGTTAAAAATTAATTAAAAGTGTGAATTTATTTTCCCGCCAAATTACTCTTTTCATTTCTGCGATCCTGTTACTCCTGGTCGGAATTTTTGTGTGCAAATTTTGTTGAAAATAAATTAATAATGTGAATTTATTTTCCCGCCAAATTACTCTTTTCGTTTCTGCGATCCTGTTACTCCTGGTCGGAATTTTTGTGTGCAAATTTTGTTAAAAATTAATTAAAAGTGTGAATTTATTTTCCCGCCAAATTACTCTTTTCATTTCTGCGATCCTGTTACTCCTGGTCGGAATTTTTGTGTGCAAATTTTGTTGAAAATAAATTAATAATGTGAATTTATTTTCCCGCCAAATTACTCTTTTCGTTTCTGCGATCCTGTTACTCCTGGTCGGAATTTTTGTGTGCAAATTTTGTTAAAAATTAATTAAAAGTGTGAATTTATTTTCCCGCCAAATTACTCTTTTCGTTTCTGCGATCCTGTTACTCCTGGTCGGAATTTTTGTGTGCAAATTTTGTTAAAAATTAATTAAAAGTGTGAATTTATTTTCCCGCCAAATTACTCTTTTCATTTCTGCGATCCTGTTACTCCTGGTCGGAATTTTTGTGTGCAAATTTTGTTGAAAATAAATTAATAATGTGAATTTATTTTCCCGCCAAATTACTCTTTTCGTTTCTGCGATCCTGTTACTCCTGGTCGGAATTTTTGTGTGCAAATTTTGTTAAAAATTAATTAAAAGTGTGAATTTATTTTCCCGCCAAATTACTCTTTTCATTTCTGCGATCCTGTTACTCCTGGTCGGAATTTTTGTGTGCAAATTTTGTTGAAAATAAATTAATAATGTGAATTTATTTTCCCGCCAAATTACTCTTTTCGTTTCTGCGATCCTGTTACTCCTGGTCGGAATTTTTGTGTGCAAATTTTGTTAAAAATTAATTAAAAGTGTGAATTTATTTTCCCGCCAAATTACTCTTTTCGTTTCTGCGATCCTGTTACTCCTGGTCGGAATTTTTGTGTGCAAATTTTGTTGAAAATAAATTAATAATGTGAATTTATTTTCCCGCCAAATTACTCTTTTCGTTTCTGCGATCCTGTTACTCCTGGTCGGAATTTTTGTGTGCAAATTTTGTTGAAAATAAATTAATAATGTGAATTTATTTTCCCGCCAAATTACTCTTTTCGTTTCTGCGATCCTGTTACTCCTGGTCGGAATTTTTGTGTGCAAATTTTGTTGAAAATAAATTAATAATGTGAATTTATTTTCCCGCCAAATTACTCTTTTCGTTTCTGCGATCCTGTTACTCCTGGTCGGAATTTTTGTGTGCAAATTTTGTTAAAAATTAATTAAAAGTGTGAATTTATTTTCCCGCCAAATTACTCTTTTCGTTTCTGCGATCCTGTTACTCCTGGTCGGAATTTTTGTGTGCAAATTTTGTTAAAAATTAATTAAAAGTGTGAATTTATTTTCCCGCCAAATTACTCTTTTCATTTCTGCGATCCTGTTACTCCTGGTCGGAATTTTTGTGTGCAAATTTTGTTGAAAATAAATTAATAATGTGAATTTATTTTCCCGCCAAATTACTCTTTTCGTTTCTGCGATCCTGTTACTCCTGGTCGGAATTTTTGTGTGCAAATTTTGTTAAAAATTAATTAAAAGTGTGAATTTATTTTCCCGCCAAATTACTCTTTTCATTTCTGCGATCCTGTTACTCCTGGTCGGAATTTTTGTGTGCAAATTTTGTTGAAAATAAATTAATAATGTGAATTTATTTTCCCGCCAAATTACTCTTTTCGTTTCTGCGATCCTGTTACTCCTGGTCGGAATTTTTGTGTGCAAATTTTGTTAAAAATTAATTAAAAGTGTGAATTTATTTTCCCGCCAAATTACTCTTTTCGTTTCTGCGATCCTGTTACTCCTGGTCGGAATTTTTGTGTGCAAATTTTGTTGAAAATAAATTAATAATGTGAATTTATTTTCCCGCCAAATTACTCTTTTCGTTTCTGCGATCCTGTTACTCCTGGTCGGAATTTTTGTGTGCAAATTTTGTTGAAAATAAATTAATAATGTGAATTTATTTTCCCGCCAAATTACTCTTTTCGTTTCTGCGATCCTGTTACTCCTGGTCGGAATTTTTGTGTGCAAATTTTGTTAAAAATTAATTAAAAGTGTGAATTTATTTTCCCGCCAAATTACTCTTTTCATTTCTGCGATCCTGTTACTCCTGGTCGGAATTTTTGTGTGCAAATTTTGTTGAAAATAAATTAATAATGTGAATTTATTTTCCCGCCAAATTACTCTTTTCGTTTCTGCGATCCTGTTACTCCTGGTCGGAATTTTTGTGTGCAAATTTTGTTGAAAATAAATTAATAATGTGAATTTATTTTCCCGCCAAATTACTCTTTTCGTTTCTGCGATCCTGTTACTCCTGGTCGGAATTTTTGTGTGCAAATTTTGTTGAAAATAAATTAATAATGTGAATTTATTTTCCCGCCAAATTACTCTTTTCGTTTCTGCGATCCTGTTACTCCTGGTCGGAATTTTTGTGTGCAAATTTTGTTGAAAATAAATTAATAATGTGAATTTATTTTCCCGCCAAATTACTCTTTTCGTTTCTGCGATCCTGTTACTCCTGGTCGGAATTTTTGTGTGCAAATTTTGTTAAAAATTAATTAAAAGTGTGAATTTATTTTCCCGCCAAATTACTCTTTTCATTTCTGCGATCCTGTTACTCCTGGTCGGAATTTTTGTGTGCAAATTTTGTTGAAAATAAATTAATAATGTGAATTTATTTTCCCGCCAAATTACTCTTTTCGTTTCTGCGATCCTGTTACTCCTGGTCGGAATTTTTGTGTGCAAATTTTGTTGAAAATAGATTAATAATGTGAATTTATTTTCCCGCCAAATTACTCTTTTCATTTCTGCGATCCTGTTACTCCTGGTCGGAATTTTTGTGTGCAAATTTTGTTGAAAATAAATTAATAATGTGAATTTATTTTCCCGCCAAATTACTCTTTTCGTTTCTGCGATCCTGTTACTCCTGGTCGGAAATTTTGTGTGCAAATTTTGTTAAAAATTAATTAAAAGTGTGAATTTATTTTCCCGCCAAATTACTCTTTTCATTTCTGCGATCCTGTTACTCCTGGTCGGAATTTTTGTGTGCAAATTTTGTTGAAAATAAATTAATAATGTGAATTTATTTTCCCGCCAAATTACTCTTTTCGTTTCTGCGATCCTGTTACTCCTGGTCGGAATTTTTGTGTGCAAATTTTGTTGAAAATTAATTAAAAGTGTGAATTTATTTTCCCGCCAAATTACTCTTTTCATTTCTGCGATCCTGTTACTCCTGGTCGGAATTTTTGTGTGCAAATTTTGTTGAAAATAAATTAATAATGTGAATTTATTTTCCCGCCAAATTACTCTTTTCGTTTCTGCGATCCTGTTACTCCTGGTCGGAATTTTTGAGTGCAAATTTTGTTGAAAAATTAATTAAAAGTGTGAATTTATTTTCCCGCCAAATTACTCATTTCGTTTCTGCGATCCTGTTACTCCTGGTCGGAATTTTTGTGTGCAAATTTTGTTAAAAATTAATTAAAAGTGTGAATTTATTTTCCCGCTAAATTACTCTTTTCGTTTCTGCGATCCTGTTACTCCTGGTCGGAATTTTTGTGTGCAAATTTTGTTAAAAATTAATTAAAAGTGTGAATTTATTTTCCCGCTAAATTACTCTTTTCGTTTCTGCGATCCTGTTACTCCTGGTCGGAATTTTTGTGTGCAAATTTTGTTGAAAATAAATTAATAATGTGAATTTATTTTCCCGCCAAATTACTCTTTTCGTTTCTGCGATCCTGTTACTCCTGGTCGGAATTTTTGTGTGCAAATTTTGTTAAAAATTAATTAAAAGTGTGAATTTATTTTCCCGCTAAATTACTCTTTTCGTTTCTGCGATCCTGTTACTCCTGGTCGGAATTTTTGTGTGCAAATTTTGTTGGTAATAAATTAATAATGTGAATTTATTTTCCCTCCAAATTACTCTTTTCGTTTCTGCGATCCTGTTACTCCTGGTCGGAATTTTTGTGTGCAAATTTTGTTAAAAATTAATTAATAGTGTGAATTTATTTTCCCGCTAAATTACTCTTTTCGTTTCTGCGATCCTGTTACTCCTGGTCGGAATTTTTGTGTGCAAATTTTGTTGAAAATAAATTAATAATGTGAATTTATTTTCCCGCCAAATTACTCTTTTCGTTTCTGCGATCCTGTTACTCCTGGTCGGAATTTTTGTGTGCAAATTTTGTTGAAAATATATTAATAATGTGAATTTATTTTCCCGCCAAATTACTCTTTTCGTTTCTGCGATCCTGTTACTCCTGGTCGGAATTTTTGTGTGCAAATTTTGTTGAAAATAAATTAATAATGTGAATTTATTTTCCCGCCAAATTACTCTTTTCGTTTCTGCGATCCTGTTACTCCTGGTCGGAATTTTTGTGTGCAAATTTTGTTGAAAATAAATTAATAATGTGAATTTATTTTCCCGCCAAATTACTCTTTTCGTTTCTGCGATCCTGTTACTCCTGGTCGGAATTTTTGTGTGCAAATTTTGTTGAAAATAAATTAATAATGTGAATTTATTTTCCCGCCAAATTACTCTTTTCGTTTCTGCGATCCTGTTACTCCTGGTCGGAATTTTTGTGTGCAAATTTTGTTGAAAATAAATTAATAATGTGAATTTATTTTCCCGCCAAATTACTCTTTTCGTTTCTGCGATCCTGTTACTCCTGGTCGGAATTTTTGTGTGCAAATTTTGTTGAAAATAAATTAATAATGTGAATTTATTTTCCCGCCAAATTACTCTTTTCGTTTCTGCGATCCTGTTACTCCTGGTCGGAATTTTTGTGTGCAAATTTTGTTGAAAATAAATTAATAATGTGAATTTATTTTCCCGCCAAATTACTCTTTTCGTTTCTGCGATCCTGTTACTCCTGGTCGGAATTTTTGTGTGCAAATTTTGTTGAAAATAAATTAATAATGTGAATTTATTTTCCCGCCAAATTACTCTTTTCGTTTCTGCGATCCTGTTACTCCTGGTCGGAATTTTTGAGTGCAAATTTTGTTGAAAAATTAATTAAAAGTGTGAATTTATTTTCCCGCTAAATTACTCTTTTCGTTTCTGCGATCCTGTTACTCCTGGTCGGAATTTTTGTGTGCAAATTTTGTTGAAAATAAATTAATAATGTGAATTTATTTTCCCGCCAAATTACTCTTTTCGTTTCTGCGATCCTGTTACTCCTGGTCGGAATTTTTGTGTGCAAATTTTGTTAAAAATTAATTAAAAGTGTGAATTTATTTTCCCGCCAAATTACTCTTTTCATTTCTGCGATCCTGTTACTCCTGGTCGGAATTTTTGTGTGCAAATTTTGTTGAAAATAAATTAATAATGTGAATTTATTTTCCCGCCAAATTACTCTTTTCGTTTCTGCGATCCTGTTACTCCTGGTCGGAATTTTTGTGTGCAAATTTTGTTGAAAATAAATTAATAATGTGAATTTATTTTCCCGCCAAATTACTCTTTTCGTTTCTGCGATCCTGTTACTCCTGGTCGGAATTTTTGTGTGCAAATTTTGTTGAAAATAAATTAATAATGTGAATTTATTTTCCCGCCAAATTACTCTTTTCGTTTCTGCGATCCTGTTACTCCTGGTCGGAATTTTTGTGTGCAAATTTTGTTAAAAATTAATTAAAAGTGTGAATTTATTTTCCCGCCAAATTACTCTTTTCATTTCTGCGATCCTGTTACTCCTGGTCGGAATTTTTGTGTGCAAATTTTGTTGAAAATAAATTAATAATGTGAATTTATTTTCCCGCCAAATTACTCTTTTCGTTTCTGCGATCCTGTTACTCCTGGTCGGAATTTTTGTGTGCAAATTTTGTTGAAAATAAATTAATAATGTGAATTTATTTTCCCGCCAAATTACTCTTTTCGTTTCTGCGATCCTGTTACTCCTGGTCGGAATTTTTGTGTGCAAATTTTGTTGAAAATAAATTAATAATGTGAATTTATTTTCCCGCCAAATTACTCTTTTCGTTTCTGCGATCCTGTTACTCCTGGTCGGAATTTTTGTGTGCAAATTTTGTTGAAAATAAATTAATAATGTGAATTTATTTTCCCGCCAAATTACTCTTTTCGTTTCTGCGATCCTGTTACTCCTGGTCGGAATTTTTGTGTGCAAATTTTGTTAAAAATTAATTAAAAGTGTGAATTTATTTTCCCGCCAAATTACTCTTTTCATTTCTGCGATCCTGTTACTCCTGGTCGGAATTTTTGTGTGCAAATTTTGTTGAAAATAAATTAATAATGTGAATTTATTTTCCCGCCAAATTACTCTTTTCGTTTCTGCGATCCTGTTACTCCTGGTCGGAATTTTTGTGTGCAAATTTTGTTGAAAATAGATTAATAATGTGAATTTATTTTCCCGCCAAATTACTCTTTTCATTTCTGCGATCCTGTTACTCCTGGTCGGAATTTTTGTGTGCAAATTTTGTTGAAAATAAATTAATAATGTGAATTTATTTTCCCGCCAAATTACTCTTTTCGTTTCTGCGATCCTGTTACTCCTGGTCGGAAATTTTGTGTGCAAATTTTGTTAAAAATTAATTAAAAGTGTGAATTTATTTTCCCGCCAAATTACTCTTTTCATTTCTGCGATCCTGTTACTCCTGGTCGGAATTTTTGTGTGCAAATTTTGTTGAAAATAAATTAATAATGTGAATTTATTTTCCCGCCAAATTACTCTTTTCGTTTCTGCGATCCTGTTACTCCTGGTCGGAATTTTTGTGTGCAAATTTTGTTAAAAATTAATTAAAAGTGTGAATTTATTTTCCCGCCAAATTACTCTTTTCATTTCTGCGATCCTGTTACTCCTGGTCGGAATTTTTGTGTGCAAATTTTGTTGAAAATAAATTAATAATGTGAATTTATTTTCCCGCCAAATTACTCTTTTCGTTTCTGCGATCCTGTTACTCCTGGTCGGAATTTTTGAGTGCAAATTTTGTTAAAAATTAATTAAAAGTGTGAATTTATTTTCCCGCCAAATTACTCTTTTCGTTTCTGCGATCCTGTTACTCCTGGTCGGAAATTTTGTGTGCAAATTTTGTTGAAAAATTAATTAAAAGTGTGAATTTATTTTCCCGCTAAATTACTCTTTTCGTTTCTGCGATCCTGTTACTCCTGGTCGGAATTTTTGTGTGCAAATTTTGTTGAAAATAAATTAATAATGTGAATTTATTTTCCCGCCAAATTACTCTTTTCATTTCTGCGATCCTGTTACTCCTGGTCGGAATTTTTGTGTGCAAATTTTGTTGAAAATAAATTAATAATGTGAATTTATTTTCCCGCCAAATTACTCTTTTCATTTCTGCGATCCTGTTACTCCTGGTCGGAATTTTTGTGTGCAAATTTTGTTGAAAATAAATTAATAATGTGAATTTATTTTCCCGCCAAATTACTCTTTTCGTTTCTGCGATCCTGTTACTCCTGGTCGGAAATTTTGTGTGCAAATTTTGTTAAAAATTAATTAAAAGTGTGAATTTATTTTCCCGCCAAATTACTCTTTTCATTTCTGCGATCCTGTTACTCCTGGTCGGAATTTTTGTGTGCAAATTTTGTTGAAAATAAATTAATAATGTGAATTTATTTTCCCGCCAAATTACTCTTTTCGTTTCTGCGATCCTGTTACTCCTGGTCGGAATTTTTGAGTGCAAATTTTGTTAAAAATTAATTAAAAGTGTGAATTTATTTTCCCGCCAAATTACTCTTTTCGTTTCTGCGATCCTGTTACTCCTGGTCGGAAATTTTGTGTGCAAATTTTGTTGAAAATAAATTAATAATGTAAATTTATTTTCCCGCCAAATTACTCTTTTCGTTTCTGCGATCCTGTTACTCCTGGTCGGAAATTTTGTGTGCAAATTTTGTTGAAAAATTAATTAAAAGTGTGAATTTATTTTCCCGCTAAATTACTCTTTTCGTTTCTGCGATCCTGTTACTCCTGGTCGGAAATTTTGTGTGCAAATTTTGTTAAAAATTAATTAAAAGTGTGAATTTATTTTCCCGCCAAATTACTCTTTTCGTTTCTGCGATCCTGTTACTCCTGGTCGGAAATTTTGTGTGCAAATTTTGTTGAAAATAAATTAATAATGTAAATTTATTTTCCCGCCAAATTACTCTTTTCGTTTCTGCGATCCTGTTACTCCTGGTCGGAAATTTTGTGTGCAAATTTTGTTAAAAATTAATTAAAAGTGTGAATTTATTTTCCCGCCAAATTACTCTTTTCGTTTCTGCGATCCTGTTACTCCTGGTCGGAAATTTTGTGTGCAAATTTTGTTAAAAATTAATTAAAAGTGTGAATTTATTTTCCCGCCAAATTACTCTTTTCGTTTCTGCGATCCTGTTACTCCTGGTCGGAATTTTTGAGTGCAAATTTTGTTAAAAATTAATTAAAAGTGTGAATTTATTTTCCCGCGAAATTACTCTTTTCATTTCTGCGATCCTGTTACTCCTGGTCGGAATTTTTATGTGCAAATTTTGTTAAAAATTAAATAAAAGTGTGAATTTATTTTCCGACAAATTACTCTTTTCGTTTCTGCGATCCTATTACTCCTGGTCGAAATTTTTGTGTGCAAATATTGTTAAAAATTAATTGAAAAAGTGAATTTATTTTCGCGCCCAAATTACTCTTTTGATTTCTGCGATCCTGTAACTCCTGGTCGAAATTTTTGTGTGAAAATTTTATTAAAAATAAGAATAGTAATCCACATGCATTCATTCATTCATTCATTCATTCATCATTGACAAAGAAGAATCAATAGAATTAATTAGTTTTGATGGCCCTTAAAAGGGCCGTTTTTTGGTAGTAGGGTTGCCGATAATTCACCGTAGTCATATCTTCAGATGATAGTGTGGTCGACTACCTTTTCTTGGGAGGCGGTTTCTCGTGACGCTCACAAATTCCTCTTGTTTCTTGGAGTGACCTGTTACACATTGTACAATTTTTGGATGGGTTTGTTATTATTTTATTGGGTAACAATTATACAAACAGGAAAATATTTACATAATGAGTAGTGGGGGCGAAAATGGTGGTGGAAAGAATACCAGTGGGGTTAGTAACATACAGCCCTTCTTCTTGGGGAGGGCCACCATCGCAGCTGCGACCAAAGTTCCTGGAAGATCACCATTGTTCGAAATCCTTGAGCCGAGGGTCCTCGCACGCATAAATTGTGGTTTCTTCTCTTCCATTATGCTGCCCGCTTGAAGAGGGTGTCTCTCTTTAAAATTCCCAACTTTAGTCTTATCACAAAGGCCCTACTCGGTCGCCCAACGCTGAAATTAAAACTGAACAATTAGCCTTTACAACAAAATCACCAACATTTATCACTTTCATCTTATAGATATATTATTGCAAGTTTATCCTGACTTGCATAACAGCTATATTAGAAGAAGATAATATTTTCTCCGTAAAGAAAAAACTTAGTTACGAAAATGTTTCGGACATAATTGTCGCCGTCGGCCAAATGATACATTACAGTAAAAAAAAATATGTACACGCCAATTTGATTATCATCACTTGACTGTCTTATCTGCATATTTAATCTTTCACGGATTCGTCTGTGCTATTTTAATCAAAAGGTTGGAATGCCATTCGTGTATGTCCCCTGGTAATTGGCATATTTCTATATTATCCTTCGTTACAATAGATAAATCACCATCCTGGCATATTTTTACCTGTGCGTCATGCAAATTCGCAATTACATCTTCCTTGGTATTTAGAAGCTGTTCGGAGCTTATGGAAATAAATCAAAGCATTTCGACAGGAACACGGTGTATGCGAAAAAGTGGTTTGCATGTGAAGTGCGATTTATTTCATTTAATGAATTTATCACGCGTATTATTGCATTGTGAACTATGCTAATTAATGATTCATAATTTAAGAGAAGGAAGTTGGAGATTATACTGATTATGCAGCAGATAACCTGAAAGTCGGAGGATGAAGAGATGAGATGAAATCTGGTGCAACGAAAGAAATTAATAGTTATTGTCATGTTCAAAGTACTGCCTCTCAAAACAACTAAAATTTCACCAAAAATCGATTTTAAATTTAAATATTTAATATTTAAATAATAAATCTAATTCACTTTCCTAAGCTTTGGAAAAAATATTAAAACAATTGCCACAGATTTGAAACTTTCAAAATTTACTCAAAATACATTCTGCTTTATAATCCAACCAAAATTCAAAAACACCCCTTAGCTAAATTCGGAAATAATCGCACAAGAACCAACTTATGTTAAATTATAAGTTACTCACTTTCCTACGGTTTGGAAAAAATATAAAAACAATTGCTACAGACTTGAAATTATCCAAATTTACTCAAAATACATTCTGTTTTATAATCCGAACAAAATTCAAAAACGTCCCTTAGATAAATTAGGAAATAATCGTACAAGAACACAACTTAGTAATATTGAAAGTTACTCACTTTTCTACAGTTTGGAAAAAATATAAAAAACAACTGCCACAGACTTGAAATTATCCAAATTTACTCAAAGTACATTCCGCTTTATAATCCGACGAAAATTCAAAAAGATCCCTTAGATAAATTCGGAAATAATCGCACAAGAACGCAACTTAGTCATATTAAAAGTTACTCACTTTTCTACAGTTTGGAAAAAATATAAAAACAACTGCCACAGACTTGAAATTATCCAAATTTACTCAAAATACATTCTGCTTTATAATCCGACCAAAATTCAGAAACACCCTTTAGCTAGATTCGGAAATAATCGCACAAGAACCAACTTATGTTAAATTAAAAGTTACTCACTTTCCTACGGCCTGGAAAAAATATACAAACAATTGCCACAGACTTGAAATTTTTCAAATTTACTCAAAATACATTCTGCTTTATAATTCAACCAAAATTCAAAAACACCTCTTAGGTTAATTCGGAAATAATTGCACAAGAACACAACTTAGTCATATTGAAAGTTACTCACTTTTCAACAGTTTGGAAAAAATATAAAAACAACTGCCACAGACTTGAAATTATCCAAATTTACTCAAAATACATTCTGCTATATAATCCGACCAAAATTCAAAAACACCCCTTAGCTAAATTCGGAAATAATCGCACAAGAACCAACTTATGTTAAATTATAAGTTACTCACTTTTCTACAGTTTGGAAAAAATATAAAAACAACTGCCACAGACTTGAAATTATCCAAATTTACTCAAAATACATTCTGCTTTATAATCCGAACAAAATTCAAAAACATCCCTTAGATAAATTCGAAAATAATCGTACAAGAACACAACTTAGTCATATTGAAAGTTACTCACTTTTCTACAGTTTGGAAAAAATATAAAAACAACTGCCACAGACTTGAAATTATCCAAATTTACTCAAAATACATTCTGCTTTATAATCCGAACAAAATTCAAAAACATCCCTTAGATAAATTCGAAAATAATCGTACAAGAACACAACTTAGTCATATTGAAAGTTACTCACTTTTCTACGGTCTGGAAAAAATATTAAAACAACTGCCACAGACTTGAAATTTTCCAAATTTACTCAAAATACATTCTGCTTTATAATCCAACCAAAATTTAAAAACACCCTTTAGCTAAATTCGGAAATAATCGCACAAGAACCAACTTATGTTAAATTAAAAGTTACTCACTTTCCTACGGCCTGGAAAAATATAAAAACAATTGCCACAGACTTGTAATTTTCCAAATTTACTCAAAATACATTCTACTTTATAATCCAACCAAAATCCAAAAACACCGCTTAGCTAAATTCGGAAATAATCGCAAAAAACCCAACTTATGTCATAATGAAAGTTACTCACTTTCCTACAGTTTGAAAAAAATATAAAAACAACTGCCACAGATTTGAAGTTTTCCAAATTAACTCAAAATACATTCTATTTTATAATCCAACCAAAATCCAAAAACACCTTTTAGCTAAATTCGGAAATAATCGCAAAAAACACAACTTATGTCATAATGAAAGTGACTCACTTTTACGGTTTGAAAAAAATATAAAAACAATTGCCGCAGACTTGAAATTTTCCAAATTTACTCAAAATACATTCTACTTTATAATCCAACCAAAATCCAAAAACACTGCTTGGCTAAATTCGGAAATAATCGCAAAAAACACAAGTTATTTCATATTGAAAGTTATTCACTTTCCTACAGTTTGAAAAAAATATAAAAACAATTGCCACAGACTTGAAGTTTTCCAAATTAACTCAAAATACATTCTACTTTATAAACCAACCAAAATCCAAAAACATCTTTTAGCTAAATTCGGAAATAATCGCAAAAAACACAACGTATGTCATAATGAAAGTTACTCACTTTTCTACAGTTTGGAAAAAACTGCCACAGACTTGAAATTATCCAAATTTACTCAAAATACATTCTGCTTTATAAACCGACCAAAATTCAAAAACACCCCTTAGCTAAATTCGGAAATAATCGCACAAGAACCAACTTATGTTAAATTATAAGTTACTCACTTTTCTACAGTTTGGAAAAAATATAAAAACAACTGCCACAGACTTGAAATTATCCAAATTTACTCAAAATACATTCTGCTTTATAATCCGAACAAAATTCAAAAACATCCCTTAGATAAATTCGAAAATAATCGTACAAGAACACAACTTAGTCATATTGAAAGTTACTCACTTTTCTACAGTTTGGAAAAAATATAAAAACAACTGCCACAGACTTGAAATTATCCAAAATTACTCAAAATACATTCTGCTTTATAATCCAACCAAAATTCAAAAACACCCCTTTGCTAAATTCGGAAATAATCGCACAAGAACACAACTTAGTCATATTGAAAGTTACTCACTTTTCAACAGCTTGGAAAAAATATAAAAACAACTGCCACAGACTTGAAATTATCCAAATTTACTCAAAATACATTCTGCTTTATAATACAAAGAAAATTCAAAAACACCCCTTAGCTAAATTTGGAAATAATCGCACAAGAACCAAGTTATGTTAAATTAAAAGTTACTCACTTTCCTACGGCCTGGAAAAAATATAAAAACAATTGCCACGGACTTGAAATTTTCCAAATTTACTCAAAATACATTCTGCTTTATAATCCAACCAAAATTCAAAAACACCCCTTAGATAAATTCGGAAATAATCGTATAAGAACACAACTTAGTCATATTGCATGTTACTCACTTTTCAACAGTTTGGAAAAAATATAAAAACAACTGCCACAGACTTGAAATTATCCAAATTTACTCAAAATACAATCTGCTTTATAATCCAGAGAAAATTCAAAAACACCCCTTAGCTAAATTCGGAAATAATCGCACAAGAACACAACTTAGTCATATTGAAAGTTACTCATTTTTCTACAGTTTGGAAAAAATATAAAAACAATTGCTACAGACTTGAAATTTTCCAAATTTATTTAAAATAGACTCTGCTTTATAGTCCAAACTAAATTCAAAAACAGCCCTTAGCTAAATTCGGAAATAATGGCACAAGAGCACAACTTATGTTAAATTAAAAGTTACTCACTTTTCAACAGTTTAAAAAAAATATAAAAACGATTGCCACAGACTTGAAATTTTCCAAATTTACTCAAAATATATTCTGCTTTATAATCCAACCAAAATTCAAAAACACCCCTAAGCTAAATTCGGAAATAATCGCACAAGAACACAACTTAGTCATATTGAAAGTTACTCACTTTTCAACAGTTTGGAAAAAATATAAAAACAACTGCCACAGACTTGAAATTATCCAAAATTACTCAAAATACATTCTGCTTTATAATCCGAACAAAATTCAAAAACATCCCTTAACTAAATTCGGAAATAATCGCACAAGAACCAACTTATGTTAAATTAAAAGTTACTCACTTTCCTACGGCCTGGAAAAAATATACAAACAATTGCCACAGACTTGAAATTTTTCAAATTTACTCAAAATACATTCTGCTTTATAGTCCAATCAAAATTCAAAAACACCCCTTAGATAAATTCGGAAATAATCGCACAAGAACACAACTTAGTCATATTGCAAGTTACTCACTTTTCAACAGTTTGGAAAAAATATAAAAACAACTGCCACAGACTTGAAATTATCCAAATTTACTCAAAATACATTCTGCTTTATAATCTAATCAAAATTCAAAAACATCCCTTAGCTAAATTCGGAAATAATTGCACAAGAATACAACTTATATTAAATTAAAAGTTACTCACTTTCCTACGGTTTGGAAAAAATATAAAAACAATTGCCACAAACTTAAAATTATCCAAATTTACTCAAAATACATTCTGCTTTATAATCCAACCAAAATTCAAAAACACCCCTTAGCTAAATTCGGAAATAATCGCACAAGAACCAACTTATGTTAAATTAAAAGTTACTCACTTTCCTACGGCCTGGAAAAAATATACAAACAATTGCCACAGACTTGAAATTTTCTAAATTTGCTCAAAATACATTCTGCTTTATAATCCAACCAAAATCCAAAAACACCCCTTAGCTAAATTCGGAAATAATCGCACAAGAACCAACTTATGTTAAATTAAAAGTTACTCACTTTCCTACAGCCTGGAAAAAATATAAAAACAATTGCGACAGACTTGAAAGTTTCCAAATTTACTCAAAATATATTATGCTTCATAGTCCAATCAAAATTTAAAAACGCCCCTTAGCTAAATTCGGAAATAATCGCACAAGAACATGACTTTATATTTTTTTTTTGAAAATCATATTTGTCCATTATAAATATTCAAGGTCAAAAGTTTACTTCGTGTACACCCGGCATAAGTATAATACTAAATGATTTGCATCAACGCATACAAATGCTTTTATGGACATACAGGAATGGTTTTCTACTAGTTGTTGGTGAGGTGTCGCAGAAATTATTGTTCCATTGAGGGCGAGTGTATAATTAAGATAAGTGTTCCTAATATGCGTAAACTATTTAGAATACAGTAGAATAAAACCGTAAATATTAAGAACAATCATTTCCGTGCAATGGATTTCGTTTCACCACACACGACGTCCCATTGTATTCGGTAATGTCTCGCTCACGAACTTCTTCTATACCTATCTATGTCTCTGATGTCTGGTGTCTAATGCCCTTTGTGTGTTCGAGATATATAAGTTCGTCTTATTTTACGTCCCCGCACTTGTTGTCAATAAATATTGCTAATCATTTTCGATTAGTGATTTTGAAAGAGTACATCGGGGGAGTATTTAATATTTGATGCATAATATATATCTCGGGAGAGAATGTTATTTTTTCCTCGGTGCTTTCGCACTCGAAAAATCACGCACTTCTCTCCCTCTACTATTTAACCCTTTGACCTACAACCACGAGTACTCGTGTTTAAATGTTCGCGCCAAACACAACGACCACGAGCATATCTTTTGGCGCGATGCTTGGGCCAATCACATCGAGCTCAACTCGTGGCGAGCCGCTTGGGCCAATCAAATCGAGCACGAGCTCAACTTCTGGCGCAGCGCTTGCGTTAGAATGCATTTTCTTGCGAAACAGAATATTTTTAAGTCCATATTTTACGTTTTTTCAGTTGTGCCATGAAAAAGCATGAATTTGTGAATTATTCCATCGCGTCTGCATGGGTTGAATCGCGACTAGAGCGCTATTAAAAGTGCACGCATTCGGACGTAAGGAAAGTAGGCCAAAGGGTTAATAACAATATTTAAGGCGAGATCGAGAGGAGAGGACTGGATAAACAGAGACGAGTGGAGATTAGGAATCGGAAGACGGATAACGTTATAACCCCGATAGATATATTTATATTTCAGACGTTGAGTATTTTACTCCCGTATTAAATTATTCTCGGTACTGTTTTTAATAAAAATGTGCAATTAGCCAATCGCCAACGCTAACATTTAATTGGTGCTATTTCTAACACTTACTGCCCACAAACAATACCAGAAACTAGTTTCTCGCTGCCTGTTATATGTACACAAACAGAAATGGTAATCATGACAATAAAAATGCTACAACATAAGACCGAGAAAATATCAAATAAAATTGTCGCCTCTGACAGTAACGCAAATCCAAATTGCTTCTATCCTTAAAGGTAAAGAACGATATTACTTAATTTAGATGTATTTATGTAAATTTTAAAGATACAATTTTTCGGTATGCATACATATTTTTAGATGCAAATTGTGCACTGATGATAATGAAACGAAAAATATTTCTCTATTATTTCTAATATAGCCATCTAATAGAATAAATTATAGCATCGCATTTTTTTATGCAACTGTACGCGATGTAAATGTGCATTTCCGCAAAAAATATCAGATACCGAGGCACAACATCTAGAGGCTGTTTTTCTTCAAAGCTTAGGAACTCATTAAAATTGGTGAACATGGAAAAAAACGTCTCCATGCCCGTTTTGCGGGCGAAAATTGTCTTTCATTTGACATGAAATTTTCACGTATTCCCCGTTGAATGAACGATATGTTTACTCCTCGAGCAGTAATTGGCTGGGATTTTGAGGGGGGCCTGATTACATTTTTGGAGTCAAATGAAACGTGGCAACCCCTGGAGGAGAGGGGGGGGGGTGAAAATTACCTCATGCCGCTGACGGTTCTGGAAGTGATTGTCTGGGGGTTTCCAGGGGCGCTGAATTCATTTCTGGGGTCAATCCCTGTGGGGGTGAAATTGGGGGAGGGGGAGACGCATTGTGCCTCTGCAACTTGTGGAAATGATAGTCTGGAGGCTTTTGAGGGGCGGTGATTATATTTTTGGGGTAGTACCTCTGGTACTTCTGAAAGTGATTGTCCAGAGGTTTTCAGGGGCGCTGATTACATTTCTGGGGTCAATTGAGTCAGGGCAATCCCTGTTGAGGTGAAAATGGGGGGAATTGCGTAGGCACGCATCATACCTCTGAAAATCCTGGAAATGATTATCTGGGGTTTGAAGTGTTCCCCCTGTGGGGCGGGTTGAAAATCACGCGGACACGCTTCGTGCCTCTGAGACTTATGGAAGTGATTGTCTCGGAGTTTTCAGGCGCGCCGATTACATTTTTGGAACTGGAAGGGACATGCTGTACATCTCTATTCAAATGAACACCCCGTAAATAATAAGGAACCTGAATCCCGAGAGATTGAGAAGTCCTGTAGACCTGTAGACTTAATGTATGTTTTATATGTGTTCATGTGTGTTTCATGTATGTTCCTGTGTGTTTGGTGTGTGTTTCATGTGTGTTTTATATGTGTTCATGTGTATTTTATGTGTGTTTTGTGTGTTCTTGTGTGTTTATGTGTGTTTATGTGTGTTTTATGTATGTTCATGTGTGTTTCAAGTGTGTTCATGTGTGTTTCTTGTGTGTTTTGTGTGTTTCAAGTGTGTTTATGTGTGTTTTATGAATGTTCATGAGTGTTTCAAGTGTGTTCATGTGTGTTTCATGTGTGTTTCTTGTGTGTTTTGTGTGTTTATGTGTGTTTATGTGTGTTTTATATGTGTTCATGTGTGTTTAAAGTGTGTTCATGTGTGTTTCTTGTGTGTTTTGTGTGTTTCATGTGTGTTTTGTGTGTTTATGTGTGTTTCATGTGTGTTCATGTGTGTTTCATGTGTGTTTCGTGTGTTCTTGTGTCTTAATGTATGTTTTATATGTGTTCAGGTGTGTTTCATGTATGTTCATGTGTGTTTGGTGTGTGTTTCATGTGTGTTCTTGTGTGTTCATGTGTGTTTCTTGTGTGTTGTGTGTGTTTTTGTGTGTTTTTTGTATGTTTTTGTGTGTTTATGTGTGTTTTATGTATGTTCATGTGTGTTTCAAGTGTGTTCATGTCTGTTTTGTGTTTCTTGTGTGTTTTGTGTGTTTCATGTGTGTTTCTTGTGTGTTTTGTGTGTTTATGTGTGTTTCATGTGTGTTCATGTGTGTTTCATGTGTGTTTCGTGTGTTCTTGTGTCTTAATGTATGTTTTATATGTGTTCACGTGTGTTTCATGTATGTTCATGTGTGTTTGGTGTGTGTTTCATGTGTGTTCTTGTGTGTTCATGTGTGTTTCTTGTGTATTTTGTGTGTTTCAAGTTTGTTTCATGTGTGTTTCTTGTGTGTTGTGTGTGTTTCTGTGTGTTTTTTGTGTGTTTTGTGTGTTTTTGTGTGTTTTTGTGTGTTTATGTGTGTTTTATGTATTATTGTTTATGCTGGAGGCTTCTACTTTGTTATACATTTTAAATATTATAATAAAACACTTTTAACTTTGTTTTGTATAACTTATATATTATATTAAGTTATACAAAACAAAGTTAAAAGTGTTTTATTATAATGTTTTATGTATGTTTATGTATGTTCATGTGTGTTTCAAGTGTATTCATGTGTGTTTCTTGTGTGTTTCATGTGTGTTTCGTGTGTTCTTGTGTGTTAATGTATGTTTTGTATGTGTTCAGGTGTGTTTTATGTATGTTCCTGTGTGTTTGGTGTGTGTTTCGTGTGTTTCATGTGTGTTTCCTGTGCGTTTTGTGTGTTTATGTGTGTTTTATGTATGTTCATGTGTGTTTCAAGTGTGTTCATGTGTGTTTCATGTGTATTTCGTGTGTTCTTGTGTCTTAATGTATGTTTTATATGTGTTCAGGTGTGTTTCATGTATGTTCCTGTGTGTTTGGTGTGTGTTTCATGTGTGTTTTATATGTGTTCATGTGTATTTTATGTGTGTTTTTTGTGTTCTTGTGTGTTTATGTGTGTTTTATGTATGTTCATGTGTGTTTCAAGTGTGTTCATGTGTGTTTCAAGTGTGTTTCATGTGTGTTTATGTGTGTTTTATGTATGTTCATGAGTGTTTCAAGTGTGTTCATGTGTGTTTCTTGTGTGTTTTGTGTGTTTATGTGTGTTTATGTGTGTTTCATATGTGTTCATTTGTGTTTAAAGTGTGTTCATGTGTGTTTCTTGTGTGTTTTGTGTGTTTCATGTATGTTTCTTGTGTGTTTTGTGTGTTTATGTGTGTTTCATGTGTGTTCATGTGTGTTTCATGTGTGTTTCGTGTGTTCTTGTGTCTTAATGTATGTTTTATATGTGTTCAGGTGTGTTTCATGTATGTTCATGTGTGTTTGGTGTGTGTTTCATGTGTGTTCTTGTGTGTTCATGTGTGTTTCTTGTATATTTTGTGTGTTTCAAGTGTGTTTCATGTGTGTTTATTGTGTGTTGTGTGTGTTTCTGTGTGTTTTTTTGTGTGTTTTGTGTGTTTTTGTGTGTTTATGTGTGTTTTATGTATTATTGTTTATGCTGGAGGCTTCTACTTCGTTATACATTTTAAATATTATAGTAAAACACTTTTAACTTTGTTTTGTATAACTTATATATTATATTAAGTTATACAAAACAAAGTTAAAAGTGTTTTATTATAATGTTTTATGTATGTTCATGTGTGTTTCAAGTGTGTTCATGTGTGTTTCATGTGTGTTTCTTGTGTGTTTCATGTGTGTTTCGTGTGTTCTTGTGTCTTAATGTATGTTTTGTATGTGTTCAGGTGTGTTTTATGTATGTTCCTGTGTGTTTGGTGTGTGTTTCGTGTGTTTCATGTGTGTTTCTTGTGCGTTTTGTGTGTTTATGTGTGTTTTATGTATGTTCATGTGTGTTTCAAGTGTGTTCATGTGTGTTTCATGTGTGTTTCGTGTGTTCTTGTGTCTTAATGTATGTTTTATATGTGTTCAGGTGTGTTTCATGTATGTTCCTGTGTGTTTGGTGTGTGTTTCATGTGTGTTCATGAGTGTTTCATGTGTGTTTTGTGTGTTCTTCTGTCTAAATGTGTGTTTTATATTTGTTCATGTGTGTTGCATGAATGTTCCTGTGTGTTCATGTGTGTTTTATAGTAGTAGTAGTAATAGTAGTAGCAGTAGTAGTATTTATTTCCAAGACAAACGTGTACATTCATGGGTGGGTCAAAGGTAAAAATTAATAAAATAAGAATGCAGGTATGACATGTCAAAGTGCTATTCTAAGTTAGTTTAAGTAGGACAGGAACGCTAAAACTTAATTCTGCAACAAATGTTCATGTATGTTTCATGTGTGTTTCATGTGTTTCCTGTGTGTTTATGTGTGTTTCATGTATGTTCATGTGTGTTTCAAGTGTATTCATGTGTGTTTCATGTGTGTTTTAAGTGTGTTCATGTGTGTTTCATGTATGTTTCTTGTGTGTTTTGTGTGTTTCAAGTGTGTTTCCTGTGTGTTCATGTCTGTTTCATGTGTTTTATGTGTGTTCATGTATGTGTTTCATGTGTGTTATAAGTGTGTTCAAGTGCGTTTGTATTCAAGTGTGTTTTATGTGTCTCATGTGTGTTTCAAGTGTGTTCATGTGTGTTTCATGTGTGTTCCTGTGTGTGTTTCATGTGTGTTCTTGTGTGTTTATGTGTGTTTCTTGTGTATTTTGTGTGTGCTTGTGTGTTTCATGTGTGTTCTTGTGTGTTCATGTGTGTTTTATATGTGTTCATGTATGTTTCATGTGCGTTCATGTGTGTTTCTTGTGTGTTTTGTGTGTTTTATGTATGTTCATGTGTATTTCAAGTGTGTTCATGTGTGTTTCATGTGTGTTTCTTGTGTGTTTTGTGTGTTCATGTGTGTTTTATATGTGTTCATGTATATTTCATGTGTGTTCATGTGTGTTTCTTGTATATTTTGTGTGTTTTATGTATGTTCATGTTTGTTTCAAGTGTGTTTCTTGTGTGTTTTGTGTGTTCATGTGTGTTTTATATGTGTTCATGTATATTTCATGTGTGTTCATGTGTGTTTTGTGTGTTTATGTGTGTTTCATGTGTGTTTATGTGTGTTTTATATACGTTCATGTCTGTTTCAAGTGCGTTTCCTGTGTGTTCATGTGTGTTTTAAGTGTATTCATGTGTGTTTGTGCTCAAGTGTATTTTATGTGTGTTCATGTGTGTGTTTTATGTGTGTTTTAAGTGTGTTCAAGTGTGTTTTATGTGTCTCGTGTGTATTTCAAATCACGTGAATTTTGCGGGATTCGCCAACACTTGCTCTTTAACCCTTAAAGGCCTGAAATGGGATAAATTACATGTTTGGTTCAGTGACTAAACATTTTTCAATTTGTCCCTCCGTATCCTACGGTAATTTTTCCTGCCCTTTCCGAATCTGACCTCAGAACCATGCTATCTCTGCCGCCATTTTTTTCAAGATGGCGGGTCAAAGGGAGAAAAGTTTAAAATTTGACCTTTCTTTCTTTTCCAAACAATCATAAATTTTAACATGAAGGCAATAACGTACGGTCCTGAATCTCTGAATCTGGTGATATATTTGTCTCCTCTAAATGATAGGCCGAATAGCGACACGGAATTCAATATGGCGGATCGAAGATGGCGGCCAAGACCAGATCAAGAAATGTTGGTTTTGATCTCGAAAACCCCCGAAAACCAGTCCAACCAGTTGAACTTAAAGAGGGTTCCCCTGTACGTATGCGCACTATTGGGCCGCCATCTCGGAATTTTGTGAATCTGATGTACTATTTGCGATCAGCACCCTCGAAAACCCTGGATACCAAATTGCAGCCCAAATAGTTAAAATTCAAGAGGTTTTTCCTGTGCGCATGCGTATCAGTTGGAATTTTGTAAATCTATTTGTGATCAGCTCCCTGAATACCAAATTCCAGTCCACATAGTGGGCCTTACATAAATAATTTACTAACATGCAGCTGGCTGTGGTAATCACTGATTGAGATTTTTGAAGGCCTAGTGGAATATTTTAGGTGAAACAGACGTTTGAATAACACTTACCTTGTTTCCTGGTTGGATGTTGTTGCTGGGTTCGTTTTAAAAATGTCTTTCTTTTAAAGTTGAAAAGCTGAAACTTTCAGGGATGGCAGAAGATATTTTTTTTTAATTTTTGGAACTACCCCTACGCGCCATTTGCATCCCCTGGGATCGTTATCCTTCTTTTAAGGATAATTTTTTTTTCAAGTCGAAAAGCCGAAATTTTTAGGGATCGCAGAGGATACAATGGGCTTTCAAAAAATAAAATAAAAAAAATAGAAATGAAATAAAAAATTTTAAATAAAATTAAAATTGAAAATGAAAAATAAAAAACGAAAAATTAAAATTTATTTAGAAAAAAAATTAGTTTTTTCATTGATGGCGCACCGCAGCGGAGCCGTCGATCTTCGCAGTTTCAGACCTGCGTCAGTGTTTCTTAAGTGATTTCCAGTTTGCTGATTTTTTAGGCAAATTTTTTGAACTCAGTCAAAATTAGAATGAATACAACTGCAATTTCCTTGAACATCTTTCCACGGCGAAGCAATTTACCCGAAGCTGATTGTTTTGAAAGGTAAACGGCAATATCGCGGCATGTAATATTTATGGGAATGTGCTGAAAGGTATTATAAAGTTGTACACTATTTAAATTGAGTAAATTGAGCATTTCTTGTTGCTCGTACAACTGATAATATATCCTAACCGGTTAAAGTGATTCTTAATTACACATTGATTAATTATTCGCATAACCCTTCAAGGCTTATGAAATGAAAATTCCAAAAGTCAGTGAGGATTTCTCGTGAACTTAATCACGTGTATTTCTCAAAGCCATTAATTTAGTATTCCCGATGAATTAAAATATAAATTGATAGGTTTTATTAAAAATGTGTTTTCAAATTTGATCACCAAAGGATGTTTGGCGGAATAGCGGGTTAAGGAGAGTGAATGCTTAAGGGAATTGGGGTAAGCGTTAAAGCTGTTCGGCCACTAACGTTGTTGAAAATTCATTTAATAATGAATGGGATAAATACTGAACAACTATGGGCACGAGCGTACGTGGGACTCGAACCCACGACGCCTCGCACCGAAAGCGGGAGCCAAACCGCTCCGCCACGGAGCGTCCCGATCACTTATTTTGTTAGGATTATAATAATTGTTTGAGAGAGAAACTCGGGAGGACCGTGGACTGTACTTTATTTCTAGAATTCTCCCGACAATTAGTGATAAGCGAAAAGCGTCAATGAATGGACAACAGTGACGGTTCGCGGGGTTTTTTCTGGTACGGCCGACGAACAAGAGGTGGTAATACAGATAGGTGCGGTCACGCAGCCAGCCATCCCTGCAACTGACCCTACCTATCTGCATTACCACCTCTTCTTTCTCGGCCGTACCAGAAAAAAACCCGCGAACCGTCACTGATGGACAATGGAAAGGAAATTGAACTCACCTGTAGGCTGCAACTCCTCTGTAATGTCACTGTTGACTCTACGGCTACGACGAAGACACGTAACTAGCTAATTTATGTATTAAATGTACTTAAAAACTATTGACACACATTTGCTTGATCACTGCTTTTCTCGTTCTGTTCATCCTCCTTCGTACAGGTAATTGATGAGAGTTTTGGGAGGGATGATCACGTGATAGGTTTTTTGGTTTTGGATTTCGCGAATTGAACGTTCCGCGTAAATATGTACTGAACAAAATCATTTAAATATAAATAACTATTACACCTTAAATATTGTTCCCCATCAGAACACCTACAGATTTAATGGGGGAACAATATTTAATGTTGACATTATTATTGTTATATTTGCCGCCGCTGCCAACGCCCATATCTTGTCGGTGTTAAAGCCACCCGGATTTGGTTCAGTACAGCATTTAGGCAATAGATTCCGCCACTTTGGCGTTTCTACCTTTAACTATTAGATATCATGGTCACCATTTTTATAAATAACTTTAATTTCGTGTTTTGCAGAAATCTAGAAAGTAATCTACAAAATGACCTAACAATTTGTAATCCCGGCCATACCATTTTACGATTCCACACATTAAAATTAATGCTTAATCTAACACCTGCATAAACCTCTAATGACAAATATTTTACGAGTGGCAATAAATTTATCTAACGAAACCTCTTCGATTTAACGTAACTTAATATATTTCAACAAAACTCTGTTCAGCACTTAGTGAACACAATAGGAGATAAAATCTGTAAAGCGGTCGCATTTCACGGATTTACATCAATCTCTGACATTAACCATTCGTGTTAGCACCATGTCACCCGGTGGAGCTGTTTACATCAGTTTTATGCGATCGAATCAATTGTAAATTGTGGCATTATGCAAATGATTTATATTGTGACGTGTAAATGATTTCGAGATTGTCGCGTTTTCATTGAAAGCATGGTTTAATTAGCATACGTGGCATAGGCAGAAACGGATAGCCTTGTTACCTGTTATCGCGAATTCGTGTTTTCTGCCGGCAATTACAGAGGTATTCGGTTTTCATTGATCACACGATGAGAATTGTAATTTAATTAACATTATTTATCCTTTATCCTTCTTGTTCTCCACTTTATATAAAATTTGATAATTTGATATTTAAATAAATTGGAAACAACCTTACTTATTGCAGAAAGCATTAAATTTTGTTTGCAGAGTTACGAACAGGTTGAATATTCATATTATATTCAAGCTATATTTCGTTTCGTTTTATTGAATCTATTTAATTTGATATTTATTTTTGGTTTTGTATGGCTGTATTTTGTGTTTGTTTTTATAAAAGGGGTTACCCGTAAATAAATTATTATTATTATTAAAAAAAAAAGTTCTGAATCGGAAGAAGGTCTAGGACAAACTCCAGAAAATACATGTAACAAACATTATCACCGTTATAGAGGTGATGAATTATTGATAGTTATACTAGGTAGAGCCATCCCAAAATCTGGTGTCACGTTGCGCGGTGAACATCTTAAATTTCAAGAGAGGAGGCGCCGGAAACTCATAATTATTCAGTGAACATGATGTAAATATAGACACTAGATCAATAAATGTGAAATAATGATGAGCCTTTCCTTAGTTTCTTCATTATTGAATAAGTAACGTATCCCAGTGAATACCATTAAATAAATAATTGTAATTTCCAGCATGGCCAATAATAATATCAACACACCTCGCACTTAATAAATAGTAAGTAGAGCAAGAAGAAACAAGAAAATTACGCATAATGTCCTATTCAGCAATATTTACCACTATCAATGCTGTCTGATCGATTTAATTTAGATCAGATGTAATCAACATAAATTACGTTCAATAATTTATACCGATTACGACCGTTTCTAGCAGTACAACAAAAAAAAATAATTAAACACGAACATGATTAATTCGGCTTCTGGTTGCACAAAATAATTCATTAATATTTATACAAATTGCTCGGAACAAACTGATTATTCGAAATTAACACTAATCCCGGCAAGAGGTGCAAAATTAACACATAATTGATTATGTTTACGAGGAATTAATTTAAAATGCTAATTGTGTAGTTTTTTGTTTTTTAAATTTCGTTGGTGCAAATTTTGATATTGTTACTTTATACAGACTTGAGTTTAGTGCCCGTGTGGCCGTAGCCTAAAGCGACATTCGTGAGTTCATCGATACCAAATGAACAATGAAGACCGGCGATAATTTAATTTGTATGCGTAACGATTTATTTATCAAAAAAAATCAGCGAACACATAAATTCGAAGAGAAAACAATAACGACAAATATAGCATGCCTGAGGGCACGCGGAATCGAGGTGGGCTAATGAAAACAACAAGAAGAGCCATATATCATAAGAGGAGGAGGCGGAGGAGGACGGAAAGAAGCTAGACTTTTTCTCTCTCGGCGGGATCACCTGTGTGAATCTTCATTCGAGAAAGCTACTTTCACCTAGACACAACGAGATAACCCACAACTCCTCAATTCCGTGCAGCAACGTTAACGATAATCGTTAACAGGACGATTGATAAGGAAGGAAATATTTTAATTGATCTAATCCTGAAATACGTTCGGGTGATATCCATAAAATGCACAATACACATGCCGAAGAATTCCCGTATGCTGATGTTAGCTTTTCATGGTAATGTGGTGTGTGGGAGTTTATATAAAACGCAGTGAACACTTTGCCATTGTCACATATTTACAAGTCCCATACGAATGTTAATTAAGATTTAAATACTTGCTTATTTAACGGTGTTACCTGCAAATATTTAGTAAGAATAAATTTAAATAATCAATGAAAACAATATTTCTTTGTTTGTGCAATTAAAATATATTAGTTAAATACCTGGAGCAATTGATTCGCCAATTTTCGAAACTTCTATTTGAAGCTATTAACAAGCTATTTGAAGGCATATCTAATATTGAATTACCAATTTTGTAATTACATTAATAACTTAAGTGAATATCATTTAATTTTATTATAACAAATTCTGTAATTCACCATTATTTCAATCAAAGAAAGTGACTATATTTACATAACGTATAACAATATACATCCTCAGGATATATTACTCACCCAAGTATTTACACGCAGCACTTCGATAATAAATAATATTACTTAAGCTATTTATTATTCGAATCCCATGTTTGTTTTACCCGTGTATACGGCGGGTGTGCATAAACTGTTATTTATTGTCCTCCGCGGATATTAACACTTTTTGCAAGAACCCGACAAGTATATGCACGCTTTCGTTGTATAACGAACACCCGTTATTAATAAGGATTAAAATAATAAATTACCGGATTTAGAAACAAAAGCGTGATTTGATTTTGAGTTTGATAAATTTCCCACAAATTCGGCCTCGCATATATATGGTGCAATTTAAAAATCTGCGTTATTTACTTTCCGGGTGATTTATTGGGATTCTGGATGCTCAGGGCGGGTTACTTCTTGAAAGTGCTAATTTTTTTTTTATTAACGATTTATCATCTCTAAATGGTCAATTAATAGCACTTCCTTGTATTAGGAAATTTATATGCGTCGTAGACCTTGGGCGCTATAGCGGATTTTGAGAATTTTAAGTGGGAAGTATATACTCACTGAAATATGATATTGGAAGAGATGTTTATCAGTATTTGGCGCGTATTAAAGTAAAATTCCCATTTTGTATTATTAATGACGGGACAACAAGCGACAGTTATAACAATCACAGTTTAATCGTTCCAAGGAATTCCAAAGTTAATTTTGGTACTTTTTGATTTAACATTTTTATTCGACAGGTAATCTTTAAATTCGCTAAATGAGGTTGATTAGGTTTGATAAAAATAGCCATAAAAAAGAGGCAAAAAATTTAATAATTTAGGAAAATAAAACATGACAATTCCGGATGTTTCCGAGGTTATTTCCCATAAAAAATATGCCTCAAAAGTAACGCAGAGAACCCCGAAAACCCACTTCAACCCTCGAGACATACATTTTTTTATAGCTATTTTGATATTGCGTCTGATGCTTGTCGAGAACTACTCTGAAAATTTGTCAGGTTATTCCCGACACATTTATCTAAGTTCTCGAACCAAGATGAGCCATTTTCGAATGGGCGAAAATAGGTTCTCCCCGAACTTTCCAGAAAAAACGCAATTTTTAGGTTATGTTTTCACCCAAAAAAAAAATCCACCTCGGGATCTTATTCGTCTATCCAAGCCGAGCAACTTTGGCCCTTATGAATTTTTCATGAAAACGCGTCTATTCAAAGTTATTTTCACATGAACGTCTGAGAAAAATGGACAAAAACCTGGATTTTTCTATATTGTATCGTGGATATCTCGGGAAAGCGAGCGAAAAAAAAAACTGGAAAAATTCACGGTGTTTAGCGACAAGTAGACAAACATTTTGACGTAGTCAGGAGGCCAACTTCCATTTCAAAAAAATGGTGATGTGGCCATCATGTTACTTTCTCCGACTTTATATTTACGTTTTCATGGGTTTATTTTCAAGTGAAATGATATTTTAAATGTACATCGAGCGTTGCGTAAACTCGGATGAAACTGACGTTTAAAACGTCAAAATCATGAAAGAGGAAACATTATACTTCAAATTCAAAAACTCGGTTTACTCAAAAACTAAAGAGATTTCGAAAAAACCTTATTCTTTAGAAGTTGTTCATTTTGGTATTCTCTACAATTTTTATAAATTTGCTGTAACTATTATCGTTTCATAATTATAAACCAAAAATGTAAAAAAAATAATACATTTTTTTCTCGAATAGCAATATGGCGCCGTTCGAGTGTATACTATGCAATGTGTGCGTGAAAACCGAAAGCAAAAGAATTACGTGCATTAAGTGTACCAGTGTGTGCCATAAAGGGTGCTTCCAGAGTAAACGAAGGAAGCATATGGTCTCAGTAAGTGAAGACAGTTTCATCTGCTGCAGCGATATAACGGAGGCTAACCTCAAAACCAGCATTGACAACATCGAAAATGAAGAAGTAAACGACCCGAAAATCAGGGAGGTGGATCATCTCAAAGAAATTATTGCATGTAAGGATACTATCATATTAGAAATTAAAGATAAAAACACGATATTGCTAAGAGAAGTCGAAATGTTACACAACATCATAAAGCATATATTGGAGTCCCCTATGGAGCAAAAGTGGAACTGCAAAATTCCAGCAGCGAAGACGGAAACCCAAGAGAAAGTTAACTCTATTAACGGCGAAATTGAACCAAATGCAGAAATTGATGCAGACAAAGGTGCGGGCAACCGCTCGGCCGAGATGCGTTCGAGGACTCACTCCAATCGCAAAAACATGAGTGAGATAGTGAATAAGAACACCAACGATAAGGCAAATAAAAATTTAAGTACATTGAACCCGGGACGGATGACAAATGGAAACAATGAAGGATACACAAATTACGCGAAGAAATCGAATCCACAACATTCGGAAGAAGAAAAACAAAATAAACTCAGTGACATAATTAATCTCACAACCGATTCTGCGGATAACATTAGGAATTGGAAATCTCAGAAAATGAGGGGTTTTAGGAAAAACAGCAACAAAATTGCGACTGGAGAGAACAGTAACCAAGAAAATGTCTCCAAGTTAAAGGTAATCCAAAGAAAATCATGGATATTTCTGGCAAACTTTAGTAAGGATGTCACGTGTGAGGATATTATAGCCTGTCTAAATGAGCAAGAAAAGGGGGACTATAACTGTGAAAAACTATGTCTAAAATCTGAAAGAATGGGAAGTGCATTCAAAGTGGAAATTCCATTTCACCTGGAGACTATGTTTAACTCTCTCAGTTTTTGGCCGAAAGGCATATTTGTCGACAAATACTATTTCCCCAAATCAAACAATACGCGGGAAAATTTTCAACAGGGCCTATTATTAAACACCAACACATAAATAACAGGAGTGATACATCTAAAGAGAAATGGTTCAAAATCTTACATCACAACGTACAATCAATACAAAATAAAACAAATCAAATATTAAACTTTGTAGAACAAGAAGAAAATATTGAAATAATATGTATCACTGAACATTGGTGCGATGGAACATTATTGAAACATGTAAAACTCCAGGGCTATAAATTGTGTGCATCCTTCTGCAGATTGAAGAAACGGGGAGGAGGAGCTGCAATCTATGTCAAAAATGATCGAACAGTTACATTACTAAAGTGCATCAACAGCATAGCGATAGAACAAGTGTTTGAATGCGCGGGCATCGAGTGTAGTGTGAATGGTCGTAATATTGCGATAATTGCGCTATATAGTACTCCGGATCGGGACTTAAATATGTTTTTCTTAAAATTGTCAATTATGCTGGATATGCTAGCATCCTTGGGAAAATCGTACTTGATTCTGGGTGATTTTAATATCAACACATTAAAAAATAACATTATTTCGCAATCTTTCTGCCAGATTTTACGTTCATACGGGGCAAGACTGCTTATAAAGGAACCAACAAGAAAGGATAGTTGCCTTGACAATATAATAACTAATTTTAACCAACTTGATACTGCTGAGGTGATTAACTCGGGACTGTCGGATCATTGCGCTCAAATAGTCAGTATTGTGAACATTGAAAACAATAATAATAAGAAAAGTGAACATAAAAGTTATTTAATAAATGAGGACAATATTAGTAGGTTTCAAAACTCCATTACTGACGAGAGTTGGGAGGGTTGTTTGGGTGCATTAGATACAAAAGATGTAAATATAAAATTTAACAACTTTTTAACAATATTCTTGCGTCATTTCTGGGCGGCTTTTCCTCTCGTTAAACGCAAAAAGAAAAAACCAAGAAAGTATTCTTTCTGCACAAAAAGAATAATAACTTATAAAAATAAATTGTCAATTTTCAGTTTGTTGTCTTCCCACCGCCCAGAGTTCAAACTGTTATACAAAAAATATAAACATAAATATGATAGGGAGCTAAAAGAAGAAAAAAGAAAACAGTACGAGAAGATACTTACTACGGCTGACAATAAAATAAAAACCGCGTGGAACATCGTGAATGAACTAACAGGTAAAGAGACGAAAACAGCAATAAATATTGAAGCGCATGATGCTTTCAAGTTAGCAAATGATTTCAATTCTTATTTCACGGATAAAGCAGATCAAAGGGTCGCTGAGATTCAAAATGTTGAATACATTAACAGTATTCCTACGCAAAGCAAGTCGTTATTTTTTGAGCCCATCACGGCGCAGGAGCTAATCTCTAAGGTTGCTAACATGAAAAACAAAAAAAGCAGTGGTATAGATAACGTATCAACTGTTCTGCTAAAACGTATCATTCCCTCAATAGCCGAACCACTAGCAGAGTTATTTAACTTATCATTACAAGAGGCGGTATTTCCAGAAGTGTTAAAATGGGGTTTAATCAAGCCGTTGCATAAAAAAGGGGATAAATTAACCATTGAAAATTATAGACCCATCACATTATTAACAGTGTTTTCTAAGTTATTTGAATCAGTTATAGCAGACAGGCTGTTAAATTTTCTTACAAGAAACAACATTTTAGATGAAAGGCAGTTTGGGTATTTACCTAATAAAAACATTGATCTTGCTCTCTTTCAGTACGTAAGGCATATAACGAAGTATCTGGAAAACGGATTGCTGACGTGTGGTGTCTTCTTGGACTTTTCGTGCGCCTTTGATTCTATTAACCACGAAATTTTATTGGACAAATTAAATCAGTATGGTATCAGGGGAGTGTGCAATAAATGGTTTGATTCATATTTGGTGGGCAGGCAGCAAGTAGTTGAATTAAAAACGAATAGTGCAACTGTAAGATCAGACAATTTGACCCTCAAACGGGGGGTAGCGCAGGGAAGTGTTCTGGGTCCGATATTGTTCGTGATTTATTTGAACGACATTTTCCTGCTGAAGTGTTTCAAGAAACATCACATAACTTGTTATGCCGATGATACCAATTTAATCATTTCCGCTGATTGTTTATATGACTTACGTAAGGAACTAACAGAATCAATCAATGAAATTCAGACTTGGTGCACAGGAAATCAAATGATTCTTAATGAAGACAAGACTCATTATTTAATGTATAAAGCTAGTAACAGGGAGGCAGACTCAAATTTAGTGGATGGTTTCTGGGAACGAAATAATATCATAACGGATTCAAGTACGAAATTCTTGGGGGTGCACATAGATAAAAATCTTACGTGGAAGACGCACATTGAAAATTTGTGCAGTAAATTAATTGCTCAATGCTATTGTATACGAAAGCTAACAGAAGCGCTATCCTTACAGCTTGTAGTAAATGCGTATCATGCCATTTTTGTTTCATATATTAGATATGGTATAATGCACTGGGGTGGATCGAATGACATTACCCAAGTCTTTTTAATTCAAAAAAGGGTAATTAGAATTATATTTGGAATCAAGTACCTTGACTCGTGTAGAGGCCACTTCAGGGATCATAACCTGTTAACAGTTCCTGGATTATATGTCTTTGAATGTCTGAAATTTTGTCACAAAAACAAACAGCTATTTGATGAGATGCGAAGAGATGCTTCAAGAAATAAAAGCAATTTAATTTATCCGGTACACAAACTCACACTCACTGAAAAAACGGCGTACTACGCGTGTATAAAATTTTTTAACTGTTTACCGTCACGTTTGAAAAACATGACAAATTTTAAGACATTCAAATCTCAAGCCTTCAATTTAATTGTGGGCATTGAGCCATATACTACAAGAGAATGTATAGAGTCATTAGAATCTGCTAGGACCAATTAAGGATATTTTACTATAATGGTTTTGAGCATTTGGAAACATTTGAAGTACTATTTTTAACATGTTGTTTTGAGTTATATGTATATGTATCGCGTTGACTTTTTCAAATTTGGTCACATGTTTATTCTTTGTATGTACATGTAAATGTTGTGCCATTTTTTGAATAAAACTTATATTATTATTATTATTATTATTATTTTATGAAAAATATTTTCAACCAAAAGATGTTCATTTCTTTGTTGTCTTTGATGTTTGTTTAAATGTTTTTGTGATATTTTTCATATTTAAGAAAATATTGGGAAAAATCAAAAAACAGTTAAGGTAAACACCCACTTCCGGTGTACGAAATTTTACCAAAAGCTTTTCAGTTCTTCAGATTATCAAATAAGATGTATGTTCAAAGTTTCATATCAATTGCTCTATTAGTTTTTGAGATACAGCGCACACAGACAGACACACACACACACACACAGACACACACACAGACACACAGACAGACACACACACAGACACACACACAGACACACACACAGACACATACACAGACACACACACACACAGACACAAATTTTTTTTTTCCAGAAATTGTTGAAATGGCATCTAAGGACCCCAAAACGGATATTTCCGTAAAAAAATTTTTTGAAAAAAAAATCACGATCACAATACTTTCTCGTACTTCGTAATGGAGAAAGTAAAAAATCTCTAGCGGAATGCCCCATATATAGGGTGTTTCAGACCACCCGTACACCCCAAATATCTCGAGAAATACAAATCGGATTGACATACAAAAAAATATATCCAAAACTGTTTTTTGAGCCCTATCATGTGATGCGAAATGTGAACCGACACCCCTCCCTCTTCCTGGGGCGGGGAGGGGGGTAACTTTGAAATCTTAAATGGGAACCCCTATTTTTACTTTCTCCCTTAGGAAGTACGAGAAAGTATTGTGATTGTGATTTTTTTTCAAAAATTTCTTTTAAGGAAATATCCGTTTTGGGGTCCCTAGATGCCATTTCAACAATTTCTGGAAAAAAATTGTTTGTGTCTGTGTGTGTGTGTGTGTGTCTGTATGTGTGTGTATGTGTTTGGCTGTGCGCGCAGTATCTCAAAAACTAATAGACCAATTGATAGGAAACTTTGAACATAAGTTTTATTTAATAATCCGAAGAACTGAAAAGCTTTTGGTAAAATTTCGTACACCGGAAGTGGGTGTTTACCTTAACTGTTTTTTGTTTTTTTTTCCAATATTTTCTTAAATATGAAATGTATCACAAAAATATTTAAGCAAATATTGAGGACAACAAAGAAATGAACATCTTTGGTTTGAAAATATTTTTCATAAAACGATTGTTATTCGAGAAAAAAAAATATTATTTTTTTTTTCATTTTTGGTTTACAATTATAAAACGCTAATAGTTACAGCAAATTTATGTTAATAATAATTGTAGAGAATGCCAAAATGAACAATTTATGAAGAATAATTTTTTTTTAATCTCTTTAGTTTTTGAGTAAACTGAGTTTTTGAATTTTAAGTACATTTTTCCATCTTTCATAATTTTGACGTTTTAAACGTCAGTTTTATCCGAGTCTACGAAACGTTCGATGCACACTTAAAATATGATTTAAATTGAAAATAAACCATGGAAGCGTAAATATAAATGATACCATCAAGTCGGAGAAAGTAACATGATGGCCACATCACCATTTTTATTGCAGAATTGGATTCTATGTTAAAAAATATGAGGCTTTCATCCGAAAAAAAAATTCGATGAGCGACAGATGGCACTATATTCGGCAAAAACTTTTTTTGAATTAAATTTATTTCTCGCATAAAATGACAGATTATGACATTTTTCTTGTAGTCCCGGCTGTAGAGAGAGAGAGAGAGTTTTCGCTTGCTCTCTGCGCGTCTGGCCAACTTACATTTGCGTCCTGTATATGGGCAACGGAAGAAATAAAAATTGGATTTTTCGGCTTGAAACACGTTTTCGCACAATTTTTTTTGCAAGTATCTTAAAAATAACACGTATAGAGCTCCTCATAGAGTTTGACCGTAAAGTGCAATTCACCCAAAATCGGAGAAGAATTATTGGGCATTTTTTTTTAAACGCTATAACAGTTGAAAGATACAGGAACAACGTCTTAAGCTTTTCAATTGAGATACTATACGATGATGAACTGCAAAATTGTTTCTGGGGGCCGCGGTGGCCCAGTGAGTGGAGCTCCTGCTCACGGGCCTCGTGGTCGTGGGTTCGAATCCCATCCGGGCGGAATGAAGAAGTGGCCGTTCGGGTCCATGGATGATCATTATTTATAATAAATAATGATTATATATACCGGGTGATCCAGGGATCTGTAAAAGCCCCATAACTTATTTGCTATTTGAGATATCGACTTCTAATTTTCCTGAACTGGTACCGGCACTTATTCTACATATTTTAAAAATATGTATGTTTTTGTACAGGGTGTTTCAATATACATAACAGACCAAAGTTATGTTTTTTTACATGGAACACTCTATATTTTATACTATTTTCAACCCTCTTGAGAAGCTGATAAAAATAGTATAAGATAGTATGGGTCTATTATGGACGATTGGTTAGTTATGGGCAAATTTGTGGCAAAAACAAGGACACATTGAAAAAATTGCAGAAGCGCTCCTAGCAAAGCTAGCGTCATTTTTTATACACTAAAGAATTGTCCACATCATGAAGAATAATCCAAATCGGCTTTGGTTCTTTTTTGTTCATACTGCTATACAGGCTGTCAATATACACAAAATATTGAATAACTATTTTTTTTCAAATGGAACACTCTATATGTCTTGCCACCAATGCATGGAATTTTTAATAAGCTTTCCAATGATGAAATATTAAATAATGAAATATTAAGGATTCTTGAGATTTATTCATAAAAACATTTTTTTTGTCACCTCCTGCTCATTTTTAGATTTTCAGCCAAAACTATGCATTTTCTGAAAAAATAATAAGAGACCAAAGTTGTAGAGCGGAAAATTTTTGATGGATATAGATCTTTCGACTTTTCCAATAATGCGTGCATTGCCCGCCAGAGTGCGCAAAATCGTGACCGTATATGCATTTTAGCGTTTTTCTCATTTTTTTTGTTAATTAATCGCACTATACTTTATTTTCCGCGTCCTCTAGCAGAAAAACGGGTAATTATAGAATTATTCAAATGACCTACATCGATTGAAAATATTCCGCTCTACAACTCTTAAAAGAAGCAATTTTTGCCCAAAATGCATAGTTTTCGCTAAAAATGCAAAAAAACATTGAAATACGCAAAAATTGATATATACATTTTCAATTTGCATTTGTAGGGAAAACTATGCATTTTGGCAAAAATTTCTTCTATTAAGAGTTGTAGAGCGGAACATTTTCAATCGATATGGGCCATTCTAATTTCCCTACAATTTCCCGTTTTTCCGCTGGAGGGTGCGGAAAATAAATTGCAATTTATTAATAAAAAATTTGAAAAGAAAACGCTAAAATGCATATACGGTCACGATTTTGCGCGCTCTGGCGGGCAATGCACGCATTATCTTAAAAGTTGAAAGACCTATGTCAACCAGAAATGTTTCGCTCTACAACTTTGGTCTCTTATAATTTTTCCAGAAAATGCATAGTTTTGGCTCAAAATCCAAAAATCAGCAGAAGGTGACAAAACAAATATGTTTTTATTGATAAATCTCAAGAATCCTAAATATTTTGTTATAAAAACTGTATATCATTGGAAAGCTTATTAAAAATGCCATAGATTGGTGGCAACTTATATAGGGTGTTCCATTTGAAAAAAAAATAGTTATCTATTGTTTTGCGTATGTTGACACCCTGTATAGCATTATGAATAAAAAATAACCAAAGCCGATGTGTATCATTCTTTATGATGTGGGAAATTTTCTAGTGTATAAATAATGATGCTATCTTTGCTAGGAACGCTTCTGCAATGTTTTCAATGTGTACATGTTTTGCCATAAATTTGCCCATAACTAACCAACCGTCCATAATAGACCCATACTATCTGATACTATTTTTATCAGCTTTTCAAGAGGGCTGAAAATAAAGTATAAAATATAGGGTGTTCCATTTAAAAAAAACATAACTTTGTTCTGTTATGTATATTGGGACACCCTGTACAAAAACATACATATTTTTAAAATATGTAGAATAAGTGTGGGTACCAGTTCAAGAAAACTAGAAGTCGATATATCAAATATCAAATAAGTTATGGGGCTTTTACAGATCCCTGGGTCACCCGGTATATATAAATAAATATGAGATATCAATACAAAAATAGTTAAATGGTACCTCTGGCAGAATGAACCAGCTCCCTAAGGCAAAAAAAAATTGTTTCTCTCAGCATGATGGGGCTACTGCTCATATCACCCATGAAACTCATGGAATCGTTATCCTTTATTCTTTACCAGAATATGTCCCCTTTAGACTACTTCCAGTTTCCTCATTTAAACACAATTTCTAAGAATACGATAAATAATTTAGTATAAGAATTTAAAGACCGAGTTCGTGAACATCCACAAGTTTTACACAATGTTTTCAATTTTTCAAAAGAAGTAAAATCGTTCAATGGCAGGGCAGAAAGACCTTCGGTCGATAGCCCAGACAGACTAACAACCTCATTTTGTATATTTCGAATTACTCTACTTTTGTTAATTTATGTTTTTATTGTCTGAATAAAGATTGTCTCTCTCTCTCTCGTTCAATGGTTTTGATATAATCGACTTTGATATTCTTCGAATATTACTTCGAAATTTCCTTTGATAACGAAAATTACAGGTTATGGTTTGAAATGATATTTTGCGACAGTTATTTCACTTGAAGGCATAAAAATATGCTTGAGATATCTTTTAGGTGCAGCACACCACACTTAGTTCATTTTTTTTAAGTCCACCTAAACCCTTTTAATATTTGCTATGTAGGAAGCTTCTGCTTTGTTATACATGCTTTTGTTTGTATAATACTTTTGTTTTTTGAGTTTCGGCAACTCAGCTTGCCATTATCAAAACTAACGTTAACTGCAGTCAAACAAATAAAAACAAAAGTGTTATACAAACAAAGTAAAAAAGTGTTTTTTTCTATATAAACCCTTTTACTTCCAGGTGCTTCAATTTATGTGTGCATCAAGGGGGCCATTTTCAGCATTCTCTAGTTTGTTATTTTTGTTTCTTTCTGTATTTTTCCAATTAAACAAATAAATTCCCGGCCTTTTTTATTTACTTACAGCGTTAACTTAAAATAATTGGCAATAATAATTTTGTAGGTTGTGGTCTGCCAATAATGTGATTTTTTTCACAAAAAAAAGGAGAAAAATTCGATTTCTCAGCCGTCGAAATCGCGAAAGAAAATATATTTATTATTAATAATAATACCTATATTAAATAATACCTTTCCGGGTTATTTATTTAATGAGATTTCATCACTATATAAAATAATATAAAAAAAAAAAATGCTCAATAAAAGGACAAATAGAACAACTGATAAATTATTTTTAACGCCAAATCCATCTTGGGATAAACCATCATCCGGATGGTATAAAAATTGCCCTGTAGGTAAAATTAGCGTCGAGAAAACAAAATTAACCCTTAATAGGCACTGTGGGATACACCCCGACGCACACTTTACTTCAAATTTGCGGCGCGAAGAATTTTTTTTCTATTCTCCCTCCCATGTATATTTCAAACATATTTCCCTATTAGCTGTGTATACCTCAAGTCTATCGGCTCTTTAGTTTTCTCGTGATAATGAAAATAAACGGACGTCTTATTTTGTGGGTCTAATAGACCCAAGAGTGCCCGATACGTAATTTTTTCAAAAAAAAAATTCAAAAATAAAATTGTTTTTTTCGTATTTTGGTGAATAAATATGCAAGTAAAAAATTTATCTAGCACTTTAAATAAAACAGTTTCTTTGTTAATAACACACTTTATTTTTTAATTCCAAAAATGTACACGTTAATTAATAATTCTTTAAATACGAATTATTTCAGGATTGTAATGAATTAATTTTTAATTAAATAAATTCAAAAAACGAAATATAGCCTGAATATATAAATATTCAATTTTTAATTGTCAATGATTTTGGCTCATGCAAATACGTTTTCCGCTTCGCAAGTTCGGCCGTAATTCTTTTCCCAGCGATACGATGATAAGTGTATTCGCGGTAGGTTAAAGTTCATTTAATTTATTTTTCAAATGTAAGTGGCTCGTGAAAGTTCCAACCGCCGCGGATTTCAGAGCTCACTCGAGTACACCACACCGTACCCAAGCAGGTAGGCAATTGACACCTGAATTGATTGCAATTGCATTTGGAAAATGTATTACGTAACACACTTGTCATTATGAGTACTTAAGCATCCCGAACGCCGAAGAGAAGTAATGAGATGGCGGGAGATTAGTTGTTTTGTATCGACTTATCTGTGTATGTGTGTGTGTGTGTGTGTGTGTGTGCTTTCCATCGTAAATTAAAACAGAGAATAGCTTATGTATCTCTATTAGAAGTACGTAGTTACATAGAAATCTCATGACCTAGCCTAGTCGTAGTTTAAGTAACCCGGTACGATGTTATCTGGGTAAGAACAGGTACGGAGCACGATACTCCTGCTTTATACTACCATAACCGTATATCTTTATCTACCGTGTGTATCTTGCTTGCTCCTCATGTCTATTTACTTTATGCCATTGCTAAATATATAATCTAATCCTTATTTTGGCGAAAAGTGAAATTCAGTTTTATCGAATAAAAAAATCTAAATTTTCATTATTCGCTAGCAACAGATTTTTTCCGTTTTAAAATTTTGGCGTTTTTAATTCCACTCATTTTTTATTATCAAGTTTGATATAAACGATAATATGTTAAAACTCGAATCGTGAATTTTGTTTCAGATTTGTACAGGGCTTCTGATTGTTAAGGCTATACGCCCGCCTTGATATATTTGTTTTCAATTTTTAAGCCCCATTTTTGAACATGAACTTTCGATTTTCACGTTAGAATTATTAAAAAAACGTTTTCAGATATGTAGTGATGATATTTTTTTTATCATCAAAAAGGCCTTAAATAAAAGTAACACTTTGAAAAAATAAAAAAATTCGACCCGTGACACACATATTGCAGTTGTCAACTCCAACAAAAAAATGTAAAAAAAAATAAATGTCAACAAATAAAGGTAATAAACGTGAAAAACAAATTCAAATATTGTGGATAATTCCACTGAAATCAATTGTGATATGTGGTACGCATCGTAGAGAAGCTCCGCCCGTCGCCAGTGATTCATGTTTGAGACGCGTTCTGTAATCGGATACTTCGCTGTGGAGTCTCCACGAACATTAGCAGCCAGTTCCATTCATAATATAATCATATTTTTTTATTCCATATTCGTCATTATATGCGCTGAAAATTATGATATGGAAACTAGTAAACTATGGACGGGCACAATCCTCCAAAATAACAAGAGACAACTCACTCGCACACTCACGCACAGTCAAAACTCTTTTCTACTCGACGTAGAAAAAAAGTAACGGCAGGACAGGCTGATGAGGATTACGGAATGATGGACGTAGTTCCGATTGAAGAACTGGAGGAAAAGAAATCTTTAATCATGGAGTATTTGACCAAAACACAGGAGGAGTTAGTTTGTTTAGAAAGGGAAACTGTTGGCCAAAGTAACAACATAATGTGGAAGAAAGAGAGAAGTCTGCGGTTAACGGCGTCAAATTTTGGATGTGTATGTAAGAAGCGACAAGGTACAGATGGAAACAAAGTAGCACAGAGGCTGATTTTTTCCAATTTCTCTGGAAATGCTGCTACCAATTGGAGTCAAGACCACGAAGAAATAGCAAAAAAAAAAAATTACAGAGACGTTTGGTCATAAAATAGAAAGTTGTGGACTATTTGTTTCCGCTGCGTTGCCGTTTCTTGGAGCCAGTCCCGATGGACTAGTTGGAGAAAATGCCATCATTGAAATTAAATGTCCATTAAAACTGGCAAACTTAAAAATTACCCCCAAAGAGGCAGCTAGAAGAAAAGTTGTGCCATATTTATTGCTGGACGGAGATAATGTAATCTTGAAAAGGACACATGACTACTTCTACCAAATACAAGGTCAGTTAGCACTCACAGGAAGAAGGATATGCTACTTTGTTGAAAGGACACCATTAGAGATTACATGTCAGGAGGTAAGATATATCTACAATTATTATACCGAATGAATGTATTTTTTTGATCTGTGTGTACAGTGATTATAGAAAAGGATTTTTTGTTTTCAGATAGAAAAAGATGATAATTTTTGGCATGCCATGACTCCGAAGTTGGAAGACTTTTATCGAAAATATATGCTACCACTATTGGCATTGCAAGAAAAATAAATTTTAAACCGTAACATTTTGCTCCAATAATAAGAAATTCACAATTTGTGATTTGGTTCTGTAGAAGAACAGAACATAATTTATTAAAAAATGTGTGTAATAAGCGAATTACTATGGTTATTTGATGGAAGTAATGTTGTTCATTACCCCCACTTGTAAGAGAATAACTCGGACTCACGTAATGATTAGATCCTTCGTAAGATTTTTAAAATAATTCAAATTGATACCACGTACGTTAATATTTCTTGTCAAAATTTTATAAACATTATTTCAATATTTAATGCAATTGCAGACGATTTTGAATAAAATGTTATATTATACTCTGTAGCCCCTCAAGAAAATTACCCTTAAACTTTTTCTTGCGGGACTAATTGCGTATATTCCAATAACCATGAATTTAATGGGATTGACATGATATGTATTAATAAAGTGCTTTTTTAATTTTATTTATGTTATTATTTATTACCCTCATTACATACCGTAATTGGTTTCAAAATTAATAAAATTTGCTGGATCATCACAGCTGCAAACATAATGAAATTAATTTTTAACGTCAATGAATGTTAACAATTGAGATTTAATTTTGACACCATTGGTTGCGTTGATAATATGAGCGATGACTACTGACTCAATATAAAAAGATTTATTTAAATTCTCACGGAAACTGGAAGGTAATCGTTCATTTTTACATATTTTCTTGGTATTATTTTTTAGGCACAGACTATTTTCTTTTTATATAAGTAAAGAGGACACTAGCAGAAAATGAGTAATTATGGTATAGTCATTTTGACTGGTCAAACTTTCTTTTTTCTTTATCCGTTGCGAAGTACGGGAAAGGATTGGATTGTGAAATTTTTTTCAAAAATTATTTAACGATACTATCCGTTTTGAGGTCCCTAAAAACGATTTCAACTTTTTCTAAAAAAATGCCTCTTGTGACAATCAAGTTACTTTCCCCGATTTGATCGTATAATATTCATACGTTCATTGGTTATTTTCAATTTAAATCATATTTTAAATGTACATCGAACGTGTCGTACACTCGGATGAAACTGACGTTTAAAACGTCAAAATTAGGGAAGATGAAAATGACAAATTTTACTTCAAATCCTAATAGTCAGTTTACTCAAAAACGAAAGAGATTTCTAAAAAAACTTATTCTTTATAGGTTTTTCATTTTGGCATTCTCTATAATTATTATTAACATAAATTTGCTGTAACTATTATCGTTTCATAATTATAAACCAAAAATGAAATAAATTAATAAAATTTTTTCTCGAATAACAATGATTTTATGAAAAATATTTTCAAGAATTCATTTCTTTGTTGTCTTCAATATTTGTACACACACACAACACACACACAACACACACACACACACACACACACACACACACAAGCCACACACACACACACACACACAAGATACACACACACGCCGACACAATTTTTTTTTTCAAAAATTGTTGAAATGGCATCTAAGGACCCCAAAACGGATATTTCCGTGGAAAAAAATTTTGAAAAAATTTTCACGATCTCAATACTTTCCCGTACTTCGTAACGCAGAAAGTAAAAATGAAAACATTTTTCACTAACACAATACTTTCCCTTACTGCGTGTGTGCGTCTGTTTGTGCGTGCTGTATCTCAAAAACTAATTTCCCATACTGAAAGTGCTTACCTTTTTTTGGGTTTTCCTATAATTTTTCGTATATGAAAAATGCAAAAACAATTTTTTTCGAAATCTCATTGGTTTTTAAGGAAACTGTTGATAAAGATTATTAGAATTTGAACAATGTATAATTTATTTTCATGTTTCATAATTTTGACATTTTAAACGCTATCATCCGATTCTTTTGATGACAAATATCTTTCATTCGTCAAATAAATATTGTTATGTCATATTTTTAGGTGAAAATAGTTTACCAAACTACTAAGCCCACTAAACTATTTTCAGGCAAATCAATTATAATGTATATATTTCCATTCCCGAATGTCGGCTCCGAAACCAGAGTATTGAATTTCTTTATTTGTTTGTTTATTATGATAGCGAGGCCGGCGAGTCCACGTGGACCAGAAAGATGCACGTCGGGATCGTCAAATGCCAATCGGAGACGAGAGAGTGCGATAAATTACAAGTTAAAATATTTTGACGACGATTCATTCTCTATCCTCTTCCTCTGCACATAAATATATATCCAGATCATTTCACGTTTGTGTTTTCTTAAATAAGGCAAGAAGTATGTGAACGCCCAAAACCGGGAGTGTAGCCTTAATGCTTATGTTCAATCGTAAAATAATCTCATCAACGTATTAATAGGTAGGCAACCATACTTACTCAATTTTATTTTATTATTAAAATTGCGTTAATAAAAATGTATTATACCATCGAAGAAAGAATACACAGGGCCGATCATAACGGAGGGCTAGAGCGTGCATGGCACGTGGGCGGCGATTAGAGGGGCGGCGAAGCCCGCGAAACGAAAGACAAAGCTGCGGGTTTTGTTTCCTATGTAAATTATTTAGAAAAGGAAATATTAAAATTGTAACTACGGGTTTTAAAGACTTACGCCATTGTGGTGACCAATTTGTAAAACATGAGAACAGTGCAAAGTATATTAAGTGTCTACAAAAGTGACGGGAGTTAAAAATCCGTTTAAATAAATAAAAATCATAGACAAAGAGCAACAACAACAATTTGAATTCGAGAAAAAACGATGGAGGGCTATTGTAGAAAGAATGATTGGTATTGTGCACTTTTTAACAAGTCTGTCTAGCTTTTAGACGAAGTAGTTCCAATATCTATAGGAGAAATAACGATTTTTTTAAAGGCAGCAGAAATGCTAGCTGAATTTGACCGCTTATTGTCAGATCATTTAAATAAAATTTAAAAATCTAAAGAGAAGTCGAAGAATAAATCCTTCACTGTATGCAGGGGAGGCTCGTTATTTAGAGCCAAGGAGCCATGGCACTACCTGCATATAAATATTTCTTTATATATATTTTTTAATACACCATTAATCAATTTAAAATACACCAAATTTTCTGAATTTTGGCCCCTTATAAACCAATCAAGTAAGGATAGAAAAACAATTAGGGCGACATCTATCGCCGATATATTGTAATTTGTAACATTTTCGGCGATAGATGTCGCCCTAATTGTTTTTCTATGCTAACGGTTACTTAATTGGTTTTTAAGGGCATAGTCGAATTCTGTTTCTCCATCAACGACGATCGTAGTGTGCTGATGTGAGACTAATGTAGGTTCAAATCGGTCCTCAGTTATTGTCGACGGTGAAATATAATCGAAATTACATAAATGATTATGTATAGAAATAAATTAATACACGTAAACACTTTTAAATATAATTAGAGATAGGCAAAACTGCTACTTTTGAATCACGTTGCTACCTGTGATTGCAACTTTTTAATAACAGTGATTTTAAACCGTGATCACGGTTAGTAAACATCGTAACACCTTTTGAAATTGTGATTATTTTTTCAAAATTAGTGAAGAAGCATTTCTAGACTGTTGCGGAAACGTAAAGTGGAATGTATTTTGAGTAAAGTATGTTGCAAATGTTTTTCGATGTCTCTGAAAAAGCTCATCTTCAAAATAACTATTTGCTCTGTTCTCGGAGAGTTGTTTTAAAATCTAGACGAGAAGCATTTAAAGATTTTTGCAGAATCGTAAAATTGAAATGAATTTTTAGTCATTTTGTAAAGTTTCAATTCTAATACTTGATAATCGTTTGTTTTTTTTAAATTTGTGTTTTGCTTCTGAGAAAGCGCATATTTAGAATGATGATTTGCTCTGTTCTCGAGGGATTATTTTTAAATAAAATAATTAACGTCGAATCGTCCAGAGAATTTGTATATATTTTTTTTTTAGTTGAAAACTTCCGAATCCATTTGGAAATGATATGTTTTTAACATATTGCAAAACAATTGAAATCCCCAGGCTGGAAGCAAAATGGCGACACTCTAAAGTTGAATTTGAAGAAAACGAAATTTTCATGTCGCGGTTACTAAAATTCTAAAAAAAATATAATCACTTGCGGAATCGCCTTCAAAACTTCCAAATCTACTTGGAAATAATGTATTTTTGACATAGTGTAAAACAATTGAAATCCCCAAACTGGAAACAAAATGGCTACACTCTAAAGTTGAATTTGAAGGAAACGAAAATTTCATCTCGCGGTTACTAAAATTCTAAAAAATATAATCACTTGCGAAATCGCCTTCAAAACTTTCAAATCCACTTGAAAAAGATATATTTTTGACAAATTTGTAATTTGAAAATTGTTATAGTGCTGGTTCCGTGGTATTATTTCAAAAATTATAATAAAGGAATGTCTAGTTGTTCGCACCGAATATTAAAGTTAAATGAATTTTGAGTACGTTTGTGAAGTTTTTGTTTTTATTTTTATTTTTTCAGTTCATGAAAATAGTAATTTGAACATGAGAGTATAAAGTAATTAATAAAGCGTTTTTGATTTACAAAATACGTTTCGCATTATTTTTAAACTTTCATTTCTTTACATTTCTTCAACCATACAGAATTTCAGGTTATAATAAAGTTGGTAGAGTGAATGGTGGGTGGGTGTTATTTTACGTGGTGAGTGGGCCATATCTTGTTGCCCACGCACCTAGTTTTTCATCAATGAATAAATTAATCAAAAGATAATAAAATGTTGATTTTGATCATTCGATTTCAAGTCGAAATCAAAAAAAATGAGAAAAGGTTAATAAAATGCCTATAAAATCTTGATTATGATCATTCATAAGCAGAATAGTGCCAAATTTACGATTTTCAAAAAATTTCTTTACAAAGAAAAGATTAGAAAATCAAGATTTTCAAGTCTAGTCGTTATACGTTTTAAAAATCGAATCCTCAATGTTTGGTTCTTTAAAACGTATAGCGACCAAACGTGTTAAACACTGCAAATCTTGTTTTTCTCATTTTAGAGAATTTTTTTTTGATCATTGAAACGTCAAAATCGAGACATTTGTGTGTTAAATTTTTGCAAAAGGTGTTGATTTTTGAAAATAGCACTTCCAAATATGTTGGACAATTTTAATAATGCAAGCTTTCAAATATGAAAAAAATCATTCAAGAAAAATATAAATGATTTTTGTTATTAGATAGTTTTTGCAGGTGATTTTTTCGAAGTTTATAACTTGCAAACGCGTTGGATGATCTCCATTGATTAAAAACTAAAATATCTACAAAAAATTGTTAAGAATCTTGTTTGTAAAATGTGTAAAAACAAGGTTTCTGAGTCCAGAAGTTTAGAAACGTATATTAAGTAACTCTTTAAAGATTTATAATACCCAAACGTGTCAGGTGATCTCGATTATTTGAAAACCAAAATGTGCCAAAATTTACGGGTTTTGAAAAATGGTTAAGAAAATTTTCTTAAAATTGGTGAAAAATGTAAAAAAATTAGGATTTTCGCTAACAATCACAGTTTGGGTATCAATTACAATTTTACGTAGCAATCACGTTTGAAGTAGAAATCACTGTTTAATTAGCCTAACAGTCGCAATCACAGTCACGGTGAAATTCAGTAACAACCTGTGATTTCTTACTATCAGTGAAAAATCACAGGTAAGTGAAATATCACCCATCCTTAAATATAATGAATTTATCAACAATTATCAGCCACAAAACTATTCAATTATCAATAAGTTTAGTGCTGAGGACAGGGGCGGCTCGTTATATAGAGCCAAGAAGAATCTGCAGTTTCAAACTTAGCAAGAATTTTTAATCAACTCTTAAGACACTTTTTCGCCAGTTACTTTGGTCTAGGAAGATAAATAGTTCTTTCTTTCTTAAAAGAATGATGGGGGAGGGTATATTGTATAAGTGGCTCTACCATCAACATGTTCCGGTGGCACTGTGTCAACTTGAATGTAAATAATTAAAATTTCAAACCGTAATAGCTAGATACACCATCAGGGCAACATATATTATGTTAACATTGGACAATTTCCTTGACTGAGTGGAGAAATCCTCCACTGAAACTGCACTAGAGGTGTTAGAGATTTGTTTTCGGTTGCATACCCAAGCAGACAACTTCCATCCATTTTCAATGTTTAATATTGCTCCGCTGCGCTGCGCCGTCGTCTGACCACCCACACGGGACTCGAACCCGCACCGACTGTGTCCACATCCAGAGGCAGGACCTCTACCCACTACACCCACGCTGCGAAACTAATCGCTCTTTTGTTCTAATTAAATTTGAGAAATTTATGAATAATTAATGTTTAGATTTCTCCACTTTAAAATCATAATATTTCATTAATTACTAACAAGTCCGGCGTTCTATAATGGATAATTATTTCACAACAATTCCGTTTGACAATAAATTATGTAAGCGCATGTAATATATCTTCATTTGTGGGTCGTGCCCCATATGGAAAAATCAATTTTTGAAATTGGAAGAAATTAATTTGAAATATTGCCGTATCAACACGCAATTTACCAACATTAGTGAAACGCCGTCAACACATTTTTTATATAAAATTATTTATTACGGGCGACGAACCATATTCGTACACAAACAAATTCAAACGGCAATTAAATTTGAAAAACTCGACTCGACCAAGCCCAACCGGATTATTATAAATATATTAAATAATAAATCAAGTAAACTCGTTTTATATACAAATATAGGCAATTATCATCAGGTAAAGTGATTTTGACTTACAAATCACACAAACTTATTGTTACCATTATCGCTAACAACTAAGAGTATTATAATTGCTATTATTATTATAACTATTAAAATAATTGATCAGTTACACAAGAAGAACAAGAAACGTTAATAATCAGTTGTTACAACCAGTGGCGGCTCGTGGAACAGGTTGATGGTAGAGCCACTTATACAATATATCCCCCCCCCCCTACTTTTTTGGAGAAAGAAAGAACGGTTTATTTTCCTAGACCAAAGTAACTGGTGAAAAAGTGTTTTAAGAATTAATTAAAAATTATTGCTTAGTGCCATGGTTCCTTGGCTCTATATAACGAGCCGCCCCTGGTTACAACTGAAACTGATTTTTGGGTAAATATGTCAAGTGAAGATTTAATTAATTATTTAATTTATTAATAAATGAATAAATTTCATCCTCAGTTTAAAAAAATGTTTGCAAAACATCTATTTTTAAAACTAACCTTTTGAAAATTTGCCAATTTCTCACTGAAAATTTTTGAAAATTAATGTTTTAAGTTGTCGAACAATTGAACAAAACTAAAGCAAATAAATACTTATATGATGGAATTGCTCGAAATTTATTTTTAACTTAAACTTTGATTTTTGAAAATGTGTCAAATTTTATAATTTATTCAAATATATTTTCAAGAATTATTTTTTTTAAGTTTGTCGAATATTTGAAAGAAAAAATAGAAAAAAATAGTGATATGATGAATTCCTTAAAAATTTTAATGCAATCATAATATATTTACCCTTAAAATTAACTGAGTTATAAATATTTGAATAAGGAAAAACTAGAAAAAAGGCATATCGATATAATTGAGTTTCTTTAATCTTGATTTTTGAAAATGTGTCAATTTTTGGTGAGTTTGAAAATTAACATTTTAGCAAAAAAAAAAAAAAATAAATAGTGATATAATAGAACTCCACATACATCAATACATTTCTTCATTTCATCCTTCATCATCTAGCGATTAACCCACTTTATATAGACTGTGAAAGACGGGCCGAAAGACATTATATGTCGATAGCCCATGAGACAGAATAATTCTAAATTGTAAATATAGATGATGTATAAATGTAATACTCTGTCAATAAAGATAATGTATATATATAGAACTCCACAAAAAATTTTAAATCTTCATTAAACATCTGCCTTTAAAACTAACTTATATTTTTGAAAATTTGCCAATTTCTCCCCGAGTTACGAATTTTTGAAAATTTATATTTTATGTTTTAAGTTGTCGAACAATTGTACAAATCTAAGAAAAATAAATACTTATGTGATGGAATTCCTCAAAATAAAATAAAACAATTTTTTGAATCTTTACTAAACATCTATCTTTAAAACTAACTTTTTTTAATTATGGAATTTTCCAAAATAAAACAAATTGTGATGTAATAGAACTCCGCATTTTTTTTAATCTTTAATAAACATCTACCTTTAAAACTAACTTTTTTTAATTTGCCAATTTCTCCCCGAGTTATGAATTTCTTAAAATTAATGTTTTAAGGGAATTGCTATTTTTAACATAATCATAAGATATCAACCTTTAACATAAACTTTAAGTTTTGAAATTGTATCAATTTCTGCGTGAGTTATATATTTTTTTAAATGATTTTTTTAAGAACAAAGAAAAATAGAAAAAAAATAATATCGATATGATTGAATATTTTAAAAACTCTGATGCCATCATAATGCATTTATAATCCATAACTTGGATTTTTGAAAATTAGTCTATTACTGCGTGAGTTATGCATTTTTGAAAATTAATATTTTCAGTTGTTGAAGACTTGAACAAAAAAAAAATCTAAAAAATAAATAGTGATATAATAGAATTCTAAAAAAAAAATTTAAAATCATAACAAAACATCTACCTTTAAAACTAACTTAAATTTTTGGAAATTTGCCAATGTCTCCCTGAATTACGAATTTTTGAAAATTAATGTTTTAAGTTGTCGAACAATTGAACAAATTTAAAGAAAATAAATACGTATTTGATAGAATTGCTAATTTTTTTTAGTATATTCACAAGATATCTTTGATTTTTGAAATGTGTCAATTTCTGCGCGAGTTATACATTTTTAAAAAAGAATTTTTAAGCACGGAAAAACTAGTGAAAAAAGTTTTTTTTTAATTCCTTAAAAACTCTGATGCAATCATTATACATTTACCTTTAAAATGAACCTTGATTTTTGAAAGCGAGTAAATTTTTTTTTCGTGAGTTACGAATTTTTGAAAATTAATATTTTTAGTTGTTGCAGACTTTAACAAAAAAATTGAAAAAAAATAAATAGCGATATAATAGAACTCCACAATTTTTTTTTAATTTTTACTAAATATCTACCTTTAAAACTGACTTCAATTTTTAAAAATTTGACAATGTCTCCCTGAGTTACGAATTTTTGAAAATTAATGTTTTAAGTTGTCGAACAATTGAACAAATCTAAAGAAAATAAATACTTATTTGATAGAATTGCTATTTTTTTTAGTATATTCACAAGATATCTTTGATTTTTTAAATGTGTCAATTTCTCCGCGAGTTATACATTTCTAAAAATGAATTTTTAAGCAAGGAAAAACTAGTGAAAAAAGTCATATCGATATGATTGAATTCCTTAAAAACTCTGATGCAATCAATATACATTTACCTTTAAAATTAACCTTGATTTTTGAAACCGAGTCAATTTTTGCGTGAGTTACGAATTTTTGAAAATTAATATTTCTGTTGTTGCAGACTTTAACAAAAAAAAATAGTGATATAATAGAACTCCACAAAAATTTCTAAATCTTTACTAAACATCTGCCTTTACAACTAACTTCAATTTTTCAAAATTTGGCAATTTCTCCCCGAGTTACGAATTTTTAAAAATTTATGTTTGAACAAATCTAAAAAAAATAAATACTTATATGATAGAATTCCTCAAAATGTTTAATATATGTATTTACAAGATATCTACCTTTAATATAAATTTTGATTTTTGAAAATGTGTCAATTGCTGCGTGAGTTAAATTTTTAAAAATAACTGTTTTAAGTAATTTTTTTGTGAACAAATAATAACCAGAAAAGAAAAATCAAATCGATATAATTAAACTCCTTAAAAGCTCTGATGCAATCATTAACCTTGATTTTTGAAAATGAGTCAATTTTTGCGTGACTTATGAATTTTTAAAAACTAATATTTTTAGTTGTTGCAGACTTTAACAAAAAAAAATGTGATATAATAGAACCCCACAAAATTTTCTAAATCTTTACTAAACATCTGCCTTTAAAACTAACTTCAATTTAAAAAAAATATATTTTCAGTTGTTGAAGACGAAAAAAAAATCCAAAAAATAAATAGTGATATAATAGAATTCCAAAAAAAATTTAAAATCATTACAAAACATCTGCCTTTAAAACTAACCTAAATTTTTGGAAATTTGTCAATGTCTCCCTGAGTTACGAATTTTTGAAAAAAATGTATGTATGTTTTAAGTTGTCGAACAATTGAACAAATCTAAAAAAAATACTTATATGATAGAATTCCTCAAACATTTTAATATATGTATTTACAAGATATCTACCTTTAATATAAATTTTGATTTTTAAAAATGTGTCAATTGCTGCGTGAGTTAAATTTTTAAAAATGATTTTTTTAAGTAGTCGAATATTTGAACAAATAATAATCAGAAAAGAAAAATGCTCTGATGCAATCAAAATACATTTATGTTTAAAATTAACCTTGATTTTTGAAAATGAGTTTTTGCGTGAGTTATGAATTTTTGAAAATTAATATTTAAAAAAAAAACCTAAAAAATAAAGACCGATATAATATCAGTTCCTCAAACATTTCAAAGCAAAATAATTACCTTTAAAACACACTTTAATTTTTGAAAGTCTGCAATAAGTTTCTTCGGAGGGGATGAATTTTTGAAAATTAATGTTTTAAGTTGTCGAACAAGTAAACAAATAAAATCAAAATTTTAATTATAATCACAAGATATCAACACTTACTATAAACTTTGATTTTTGAAAATGTGAAAAATTCTGCGTGTTATATATTTTTAAAAATGATTTTTTTACGTCGTCAGTTATTTGAAGAAAGAAAAAATAGAAAAAAAATAATATCGATACGATTGAATATTTTTAAAAACTCTGATGCCATCATAATGCATTTATTTACGTTAGAAAAACTGATAATTTTTAAAATGAGTATGGAATATAGTCAGTAAAATCGAAATAAAATATTTTTGGAAAAAATCCTCGAACACATCGATTTTCTTTTATAAAAATACACATTTTTGCATGAAATTCGATTTTCAGTCGACATTTGTTTTTGAGTAATGACGTCAGCCATTTTGTTTTTAAATGGCAACCCCCAATTTTTATTCTTGATTTTGAGAGATCTCTTCATTGTCGAACTGGAAGTATAAAAATGTTGCTATCTTACATAAGACATTTTTCGAGGAAATGACAATTGAAGGTTTGAATGTTTGAAAATTAATGTTTTAAGTTGTCGACCAAAAAATTACTGATAAAATTTTCAGTATATTCACAAAATATCTGTTTTTAGAATTGTCTTCGATTATTAAAAATGTGTCTATTTTTGCATGAGTTGTATATTCTTAGGAATTATTTTTTTAAGTTGATGTGATTGAATTCCTTAAAAACTTTAATGCAATCAAAATACATTTACCATTAAAATTAACTTTGAGTTTTGAAAAAGCGTCTATTTTTGCGTGAGTTATGAATTTTTAAGAATTATTTTTTTTAAGTTTGTCGAATATTTGAAACAAAAATAAAAAAAAACAGTAATATGATTGAATTCTTTAAAGATTTTAATGCAATCATAATAAATTTACCCCTAAAATTAATTTTGAGTTTTGAAAATTCGTCTATTTTTGCGTGAGTTGTAGATTTTTTTTTTAATTTGTTCAATATTTGAAAGAAAAAATAGAAAAAAAAATAGTGATGTGATTGAATTCCTTAAAAACTTTAATGCAATCATAATACATTTACCCTTAAAATTAATTTTTAGTTTTGAAAATGCGTCTATTTTTGCGTGTGTTGTATATTTTTAAGATTTTTTTTAAGTTTATTCAATATTTGAAAGAAAAAATAGAAAAAAAATAGTGATGTGATTGAATTCCTTAAAAATTTGAATGCAATCATGATACATTTACCCTTAAAATTAACTTTGAGTTTTGAAAATGCGTCTATTTTTGCGTGAGTTATATATTTTTAGGAATTATTATTTTTTAAGTTTGTCGAATATTTGCTTAAAAACTTTAATGCATTCATAAAACATTTACCCTTAAAATTAACTTTGAGTTTTGAAAATGTGTCCATTTTTGCGTGAGTTATATATTTTTAGGAATTATTTTTTTAAGTTTGTCGAATATTTGAAAGAAAAAATGGAATAAAAAAATAGTGATGTAATTGAATTCTTTAAAAACTTTAATACATTTACCCTTAAAATTAACTTTGAGTTTTGTTTCTTTTTGCATGAGTTTAGAATTTTTGTAGATTAATATTTTAAGTTGTCGAACACTTAAACAAAACAAAAATCAAAAACAAAATTGAGTTCCTCAAATATTTTAATACACACACAGAACGACTACATTTAAAATTAATTTTGATTTTTGAAAATGTGTTCATTTTTGGGTGAAAATTAACGTTTTAAATCGTCGAACAAAACAAAAATACTGATATGATAAAATTTCTCCAAAATTTCAGTAAGTAGTAGATTTTTGAAAGTGTGTCCATTTTTGCGCGAGTTATGAATTTTTAAAAATGAATTTTTTTTAAGTTTGTCGAATATTTGAACAAAGAAAAAAAATACTAATATGATCAAATTCATTAAAAACTCTAACGCAATCGTAATAGACTTAGCAACAAAATTAACTTTGAGTTTTGTTTATTTTTGCGTGAGTTATGAATTTTTGTTGATTAATATTTTAAGTTGTCGAACACTTAAACAAAACATGAATTTTTGAAAATTAATATTTAAAGTTGTAAACACGAAGAAAACAAAAATCTAATTTTTAAAATATATTCACAAAACATCTACTTTTAAAACTAACTTTAATTTTTGAAAATGTGTCACTTTTTCCGTAAGTTATGAATTTTTGAAAATTACTGTTTCAAGTTGTTGAACAAAACAAAAATCTAAAGGAAAATAAGTTCTGATATGATAAGCATTCTTTAAATATTTTAGCATATTCTACTTTTGAAATTAGCTAACAGACTATTTTATGTATTTCATATTTTGATGTTGCCTTTCCTTGCGTATTGACATGTGTAACCTATAACTGGAAAGACACGAATGAATTATTATTATCAATTTTTGAAAATGTGTTAATTTTAAGTTTCCGCTTTTTCTCTTGTAAAATAGATGTTTTGAAAACAAAGTTTAAATTTAAATTGAATTACTCTAGTTTTCTCAATAACCCAACGTTAAAAAATCCGTCAGCCGCTAAAACGAAAATTATTCCGCACTTTGGATTCAAAATCCGCCAGATCTAGCGGATTTTCCGCTGACTTGGCAACACTGTGTCTAATGCTGGTGGCGTAAGTTCAAAGTTCAATTTAACAGAGTCCAAAATTATGTACTTCCCACAGAAATATTTATTCAATCTCACAATCGAGTTTTATTTACGCAATGAAATTAAGCAATTTGCACTAATCTGAAATTAGTAATTTAAACGACGTGCAAATTTATTGGCCTGGCAAATTGCATCGCATACCGGATGCGAAATGTTATTAAGCATAATTTATATCACTGAAAATGGCCTCAGATACCTCATAATGATTATAATGCATGGGTGCGTAATGTATTCATATCGATTTTTTCGCAACAGGTAGACACACACACACACACACATACAACCCATAAACTATTATTTCACGGCAATTTCGCCGATGCATGTTATCAACAAATTTACTTTCCTAAGGATTTTAGATATTTAAATTATGTCGGTGTAATGATATACATTTAAAAGATACATTACCTGTGCTAATGTGGAACGGTGATATTATATGTTATTAGAAAATGGCCCCAAGTTTTCGTTAAATGTTTTTAGATGCATGTCGGAAATTGGGTTGGACTAATATTGATATTTGTGAGTTAACGGTGGATAATACGTTTCTCGCTTGGAGTGTGTACATACTGAGATTGTAATTATGTTTAATAAAAGTAGAGATGAATATGCAACACGTAATTTTAGTAAATTTGTTATTTATATTTACGTGAATCCTATATTAAACATAATATTTAGGATGAATGGTAATAATAATAATTAACACTTATTAACACATTACTGCCCGGAGACATATAAATATATTTTTCTGTACGGAGACATATAAATATGTTCACAGCAAGTTAAATTACCATTTCCCGAGCAATGACAAACAACTTTTTTTTAACAATACGAATGCAATAATCTTCTGAATTTTATTAGGTCATGAACAAAAGTAACTAAAAGAGAAAGAAATAAAACAGCATTAAAGTAAATGTTCAAATTGCGCTATTTCTGAAATTTCTTGTGTAATGGGGAGGTGCTCCATCTTGTTGGAACCACATCCTAAGCCGTTGTGCAAGCGACAAATCATCAAAAAAGGCATAAACATACACTAGATCAGCACATTCAGAATTACTTAACAAATTGGCGAAGCAAATAAGTTTGTATTTGTCCAATAAACATTAACCCGTTCAAATATGTTTGTTTAAACTCATAGCAACCTAAAAAAATATTGAAAATTTGAAAAAAAAAAAAGTTACGATCAAAAAATCTTTCAAATTGTTTATCTCGATAACGGTAATGTTGATTTGAACTTTTCTTTTCAGAATAACATTATCTACTTCCTATTTTCGTTGGGCACACTTGAAACGAGATACCCTGTATTTTAGATTTTTTTGGTTTGCGGGGGCTAGTTATTGGAGTTTTGGGTTTTGTTTTTATTTTGGAATAAATTTTCAATTTTTTGTTTAAATTTTTGATTTTTTAATCTGCATTTTTTATTTTTATTCCGGAATTTTCGATTTCTAGACTAAACTAGACTTAATTTTGCATTTAAGAGTTACCAACAGGTTTAAAATTTCGTTTTATTAAATTTACCAAATTCTTTAATTATTTTTCCTATATTTATAACTTTTTAACTTAAATTAAATATTTGTATTTTTTTTTTCTCGCACATACAAATTGTATTTTCTTTGTTAAAAGGGGTTTCCCGTATATATTTTAAATAAATAAATAAATAAATTAGTGATTTTATTGGGTGATTTTTTTTTAATTCTTAATTTTTTGGCTATTATTTCCGAGTTTCTGGTCGGAAACTCACTTTGTGCTAAAAAGTTATTTTAGGGGCGAAAACGGCATTTTTTTCCTTTGCTTAAATTTTCAATTTTTTGGTCAGCATTTTATATTTTAATACCAGGATTTTTGATTTTTTGGCCAATATTTTGGATCTTTGGCCTGTAATTTTGTTTTTTGTTTAGAATTTTGGGCAAAATTTCCGAATTGTTTATTGAAATTTTCGATTTTTTGGTCTGCATCTTTTATGTTCAGGCTACATTTTTCGATTTTTGGGCAAAATTTTGGAATTGTTGAACCTTTGTTTTAGTTCTTTTCCCGCAATGATTAATTTTTTATTGGCGTATACAATTTTAGATTTTTAACTTGAATTTGTGATAGGTTTTTTTAACATTGTGTTTTTTGTTCAGAATTTGTAATTTTTGGCCTGAATATTCATTAAAAATTTTCGAATTGTTTGTTGAAATTTTCGATTTTTTATGTTCAGGCCAAATTTTTCGATTTTTGGGCAAAATTTTCGAATTATTGAACGTAGGTTTTAGTTCTTTTATCGTAATTATTAACAAATTTTTGATATTTTCATGTTTTTTGGCATTTGATTTTTCTTCTTTATTTTAGTTTTTGCAACCCATTTTTATTTAATGAATTTACTTTGATTTTTTCTGGAAAATGTAGCCTACTGAATTTATGTATAAGAAATTACTTGGATTTTCGAATATTTGTCTAATTTTTGTTCTTTTTCGTCAATTGATTCGATTTTTATTTTTTTTAACTTCGTATTTTGTTTTAATCACAAAACGTGATTTTTGTAGCCAATTTTGAGTGCCGAAGGTTTAAATTAATATCTTTATGTAAAACTTTTAAATATTTGTCGAAATAATTTCGAATGCCTGTATCTCAAAATCTACTTTTCAATTTTTTGGTCAGCATTTTTTTATTTTTAGACTAGGATTTTTTATTTGTTTGTTAAAATTTTAGTGCATTTTTTAAATAAATTGGAAACAGCCTTACTTGTTGCAGAAAGCATAAAATTTTTCGTTTTATTGAATTTATTTAATTTTTTTTTTTAATTTTTGGCTCTAAATTTTGGATTATTGCCCTATATTTCAGACTTTGTAACTTGAATTATTGTTTTCAAGGGAGATTTTTTATTTTGCTATTATTTGCGAATTTCTGCTCCTGGTCATTTTCTGTATTTTTTATTTTTAGGTCTAAATTTTTAACTTTTAGTCTAAATTTTGTCTTATATAACTTGAATGATTGATTTTCATGTGTGGGTGTTTTTTTTTAATTTTTGGCTATTATTTCATAGTTTCTGGTCGGAAACTTACGTTATAGTGAAGAGTTATTTTGGTGGTGAAAATCATGGCAAATAATTTTTCCTTTACTTGAATATTCATTTTCTTGGTCAGAATTTTTTATTTTCAGACCAGGATTTTTGATTTTCTGGCCGATATTTTAGATCTTTGGCGTAATCTTTCGTTTTTTGTTCCGAATTTTTTCGGTTTGCGTCTTTTATGTTCAGGCGATAGCTTTCGTTTTTTGTTCCAATTTTTTTCAGTTTGCGCCTTTTATGTTCAGGCGATAGCTTTCGATTTTTGGTCAAAATTTTTGATTTGTTTTAGTTTTTTTACCTTAATTATTTTTATAAGGGAATTTTTGATTGGCGTACACTTTGGATTTGTAATCTGAATTAGTGATAGTTATGAACAAATTTCTGATACTTGCCAGTTTTTTCAAGTTTTTTGATTTTTTGTTCTTATTTTAGATTTTTCAACCTAATTTCTTTTATTTTTTTGACTGTATTTTCAAGGTTTTGCATGAATGTATGGTTATTTGTTTCATTTTATATTTTCTGTTTCAGCTGGTTGTTAAATACAGGAATTATTTTAAGATAGAATTAATTTACTTTGATAATGACCTTGAAAATATATTCTGCAGGTCGCTAGCGAAATTGGCTCCCACTTTCAGAGAATGCATTGTTTTATAAAATTAATGTACATCAAGGTAAATAAATGTATGTCTATTGTGTGGAATTCATGTTTACGGAATTAAATGAAATTTTTTGCTTCAATTTTTTTTAAACTTCATTTTTTTTTGTCAAAAGAGCGATTTTTGCAACTGCGGGTTTAAATTAATTTTTAAAATTTTTTGGTAAAACTTTGAAAGGTTTTTTTTTAACTTATGATTTTTACTTTCTCAGTACAAAGTTCTTGAAAGTGTTGAAATCGAAATTGCAATGGAAATATTCGTTTGATGCCCTCCGAAACGATTACGATCATTTTTGAAAAACGCCTGTATCTAAAAATTTTCAAATAAGACTTTAAACTTAATCTTTATTTGGCAATCCAAAAACCCATTTTTTGGTTTTTTTAAATATGGAAAATTTACAAATTTACATTCTAATAAATATTGAAGACAACAAAGAATTTAACATATTTTATACGAAAAGCTTTTTATAAAATTATTGTTTTTTGAAAATTAATTTTTGTAATTTTTGATTTATAGTTATGAAAGTTGATACTTACATGAAATTTATAGTAATAATAATTGTAGAGAATGCCAAAATAAAAAAAAAAACTTATACAGAATAAGTTTTTGAATCACGAAGTACGAGAAAGTATTGTGATCGTGATTTTTTTTTAATTTTCTTTTTATGGAAATATATGTTTTGAGTTCCCTAGAGTCGATTTCAAAGATTTCTGGAAATAAAAATGTTTGTATCTGTGTGTGTGTGTGTGTCTGTGGACGCTTTATTTCAAAAACTAATAGAGTAATTGGTATAAAAGATAAGTTTTATTTGACAATCCGAAGAAGTGAAAAGCTTTTGGTAAAATTTATATACTCACCAAGAGAATAGATCCACAAATCCTAGATAATTAGATAATGTACACCTTTAATTAGATGAAAAGGCCCCACTGGTAATTCAATAATAGATTGGTCTGCACAGAAGAATTCAAATCCCATAAAATAAATGGAATTTGATTTAAACGCAATCCATACAATATTTCCAAAGAGAACCAAACAAGCAGCCAACCAGGTGAAATCAGGTACATAAATTTTATATTTATAGGCAAGTGGGCCATAAAATTCGGTCTGTCCGAGATCTTCGCTTTTCTTGAATATAAAACCGGGCGTGGGACATAAAAAATCCATTCCGATTTCGACTGTTGCGCAACCGAACAGGAACATTATCTAAAACGTGCGTGTTTTAAGTGGCGGCGGTCATTAAGATCGGCACAATTTATCCTTTATTGTTCCAACTTCTTATTTTTCTTCGGATGGCCATTACTTTCTCCTCCTCGGAAGCAAGCGGCAAGAAACAAAAAAAAAATAAGCGAAAAATGTTTTACGAGTGTCCGACTTTTAATCAACATGCGACTTCCTGGTTTTCTTTAACACCTCTTAATTAACGATTATAAACTGTTTTTATTTTTTAATGTCGTTCATAATTTAATAATTCACACTTAATTGAGTACGACCACACATTATGGTTTTATTGGGAAGACGTTTCTGATTTTGACTTGGATTATTTATTTGTCAAGAGCTTATTTAAAGGAAAGGTTTCTTAAGAAATTATTTAACAATAAATTGTACAGAGAAAGTCGGTGCTATTATAATATTATATTTCCTTACTACTGATCGTAAAGTTGTAAAGGTATAAAGAGGTATATACCGGGTTGTGTACGTAGGAATTTAGCATGTAAAACCATGTTTATGCAATTTCCTGCTCCCTTGATTAATTTAGAAGAAAGAGCTAAAAAAAGTTTAGAACCGAAAATTTTTAACACGGTACCATGTAGAAGAAGAAGAAGAGAACAAATTTAGTAGAAAGTTATAAGATTAATAAGAAGAAAGTTTAGAACCGAAAACTCTGAAGAGTTAAATTAAAGTCTGCAGAAGAGAAAAAAATTAGTAGAAAGTTATAAGAGTTAAAAAAAGTTTAGAACCGAAAATTCTAAGACGGTACCATGTAGAAGAAGAAGAGAAAAAATTAGAAAAGTTTAGAACCGAAAACTCTAAAGAGTTAAAGTCTGTAGAAGAAGAGAAAAAAAATATTACAAAGTTATAAGAGTTAAAAAAAGTTTAGAACCGAAAACTCTGAAGAGTTAAAATCTGTAGAAGAAGAGAAAAAAAATATTACAAAGTTATAAGAGTTAAAAAAAGTTTAGAACCGAAAACTCTGAAGAGTTAAAGTCTGTAGAAGGAGGGAAAAAAATTAGTAGAAAGGTATAAGAGTTAAAAAAAGTTTAGAACCGAAAACTCTGAAGAGTTAAAGTCTGTAGAAGAAAAGAAAAAAAATAGTAGAAAGATATAAGAGTTAAAAAAAATTTAGAACCGAAAATTCTAACACGGTACCATGTACAAGAAGAAGAGAAAAAATTAGAAGAAAACTATAAGAGTTAAAAAATGGTGATGTGGCCATCATGTTACTTTCTCCGATTTGACGATTAGACCAAAACCTTGAAAATACTGGCAAAACATTAAAAAATCGCTGCTTTAGGTTAAAAATCTAAAATATTCGCCAATCAAAAATTCGCTCATAGAAATCAATAATTAAACAATAAAACTAAAACATAGGCCCAAAAAATCCAAATATCAAAAACTATGGCCTAAACATAAAAAAAAACGCAAACTAAAACATCGAAAATTTCAACAAACACATCGAAAATGTTGTCCAAAATAAAGATTATTTAGGCAAAACAATTAAAAATTTGGAATAAATTGAGGCGAAAACAGGTAAAGGTAAAGATCTAAAATATGGACCAAAAAAATGCAGACCAAAATATTGTAAATTCAAGTAAAAGAAAAAATATTTAGCTAGCCCCTAAAATAATTCGTTGGCTCAAAAATAGTTTCCGACCAGAAACTCGAAAATAATGCAAAAAAATGAAATAAAAAAACAATAATTCAGGTTAAAAAGTAAAGGGCAAAAAATCAAAAACCGACCAAAAAACTCGAAAATACCGGCAAAAAAATCGCGCATAAAAATCAATAATTCAGATTAGAAAATTTAAAATACGAGTATAACACAAAAAAGCTAAAACTTAAACCAACAATTAGGACCTAAATATCAAAAATACGGACCAAAAAATCGAAACTTTTAACGCTCAACCTAAAATTTCACGCCAAAATAAAGAATATTTAGGCCAAAATAAAGAATATTTAGGTCAAAAATCAAAACTTCGGAATAGAAAACGAAATTACAGGCCAGAGATCCAAAAATGCAGATAAAAAATTCAAGTAAAGGAAAAATAGTTTGCCATTTTCACCTTCAAAATAACCCTGTAGCTCAGAGTAAGTTTCTGAACAGAAACTCAAATTGAAAATAAAAAAATCTAAAATATGGGCCAAGAAAACAAAAAATTTAATTAGACCAAATACTGAAAATTTGGGACAAAAAAAATTTAAAAAAGCAGGCCAAAATAAAGAATATTTAGGCCAAAAATCAAAACTTTGAAAAAAAAAGAAATTACAGGCCAGAGATCTAAAAATGCAGATAAAAAAAATTCAAGCAAAGAAAAAATTGTTTGCCATTTTCACCCTCAAAATAATCCTGTAGCTCAAAGTAAGTTTCCGAACTGAAACTAAAATTGAAAATTGAAAAATTTAAAATACAGGACGAAAAAAAACAAAATTTGTACCAAATACCGAAAATTTAGGGCTAAAAATAAAAAATACAGATTAAAAAATCGAAAATCTTAATAAACAAATGGAAAATTTTAGTCAAATAAAGAAATCTTAGGACAGAAGATCAAAAATTTGAACCAAAAAATCGAAAATACAGGTCAAAATTTAACAAATTTGGCCAAAAGATTGAAAACATGGGCCTAAAAAACAAAAAAAATGCAAAATAAAAAGTTAAAAAATCGAAAATCTTAATAAACAAATCAAAAATTTTGGCCAAATAAAGAAATCTTAGGACATAAAATCAAAAATTTAGACCAAAAAAATCAAAAATACAAATAAAAATTCAACAATTGTGGCAAAAAATCGAAAATTTAGACCAAAAATCGAAAGCACGAGCTTGAAAATCAAAATACTGACCAAAAAAGGCGAACATTTCAACAGATCATTTTAAAATTGGGACCAACATAAAGAATATTTATGAAAACAAATCAAGAATTTAAACGAAACAAATCGAAGAAACAGGCAAAAAATATAAAATACGAGCACGAAAATTCTGGTCTAAAAATAATTTGCCCCAAAAATAACACAAGCACAAATTAAGATACGATCCGAAACTCTAAAATAATGGCAAAAAAATAAAAAAAATGGTGTTACTTTTTCCGATTTGATGGTACAGTACTTTATGTTTACACTTTCATGGTTTATTTTCAATTGAAATCACATTTTAAATGTGCATAGAACGTTTAGTAAAATCAGATGAGACTGACGCTTAAAACGTCAAAATTATGAAAGATGAAAATGACAAATTATACTTTAAATTCTAATAGTCAATTTACTCAAAAACCAAAGAGATTTCGAAAAATATTTATTCTATATAAGTTGTTCATTTTGGCATTCTCTGCAATTATTATTAAAATACATTTGCTGTAAGTATTATCGTTTCATAATTTTAAACCAAAAATCACAAAAAAAAAAATAATTGCTATTATTTTTCAAAAACCATACATTTCACGAAAAATATTTTCAAGCAAAAAATGTTCATTTCTTTGCTTTCTTTAAGATTTGTTTGAGTGCTTTTATAGTACTTTTCATATTTAAAAAATTATCGGAGAAAAACAAAAAACGGTTAAGGTAAACACCTACTTCCGGTGTACGAAATTTTACCAAAAGCTTTTCAGTTCTTCGGATTATCAAATAAGACGTATGTTGAAAGTTTCATATCAATTGCTCTATTGGTTTTTGAGATACAGCGTGCACAGACAGGCAGACACACACACACACACACACAGACACAATTTTTTTTTTCCAGAAATTGTTGAATGTGCATCTAGGGACCCCAAAACGGATATTTCCGTAAAAAAATTTTTTGAAAAAAAAATCACGATCACAATTCTTTCTCGTACTTCGTAACGGAGAAAGTAAAACAGTTTAGAACCGAAAACTCTAACTAACTCTAAATGTAATTCTTAATCAGAAACTTACGTTTCTGGGTATGGCGGCGAAAAAGGTCATTGAAAAAAGTACTGCCTAACTAAAACTACACTTAATTATCTCAAAAAAATTGTATTATCAGATCAACGTTAATTATTCTAAGATGATAATTACAGACTATTATTTACAAAGTATGTGGAACCAAGCCTATCATATAATTAAATCACATTGTTATTCAATCCAACTGAAATAGATTAATAACTTTGAGCATAACGCTTGTCGGTTATATTATATTTATTTTTTTGCGTTGATTATTATTATTAATAATCCGATCACATCCGTGTAATAAATACCATTATGGTTTATAATAATCACCTCTTGTGTTATTTGCTGCACATAATACATGTTAATTAGGTTCCTGTTGGCACGAACATAATGCAATTTTTCTTAACTCGGGTTGCATATGATTTGATTAAATTTTTGTTGTTGCCAATTAAGACCGGCTAATTATATCTTTGGATTTGCTCGACAACAGAAATTGTCCGATTAAAAACCTAATTACCATTAAATGGTTCGATTAGCGGTCATTTAAATGATTTATCGCCGTCTTTCAATTGTATTCTATGTTAAGTTAGATCCGCTAGATTATGGCCATTTGTTCTGCATTGGCATCTATAAAATATCGTTGCATATTAATATTCGTGTCGGTATGTATTACGTGCATCGATGATTTGTGTCGCTGTTAATCGATATGATCAATAATAAATTAATTGCAAAAATGTTCTGCATTATATCCTCCATTCATTTAAACAAACATCGAAGACAACAAAGAAATGAATAGCTTTTACTTGAAAATATTTTTCATAAAATCATTGCTATTCGAGAAAAAAAATTATTATTTTTTTTTAATTGTTGGTTTATAATTATGAAACGATAATAGTTACAGCAATTTTATGTTAATAATAATTGTAGAGAATGCCAAAATGAACAACTTCTAAAGAATAAGTTTTTTTTCGAAATCTCGTTAGTTTTCGAGTAAACCTAGTTTTTGAATTTGAAGTATAATTTTTCCATCTTTCCACGCTCGATGTACATTTAAAATATGATTTCAATTGAAAATAAACCCATGAAAACGTAAATATAAAGTCGGAGAAAGTAACATGATGGCCACATCACCATTTTTTTGTGAATGATTAATGGATTTGTTCGTAAGTATGATGGATAAAATAAATATATAATTAAATAGACAATAGTCGATTATTATAAAAATTCAATATGTAAAATATGCAATTTTTTCTACTTTGGATTTAGTTATCCAATATTTTTTCAAAATAAAATAATCATTTAACATCAAGTGAGTTCTTATTGAATAAATAGCAATTTCGACGTCGATTTCAAAAGTGTATTAAAATGGAACGAAACTCAAACATTTCTTGCACACATTGATCAATTTTTGAGAATTTTGAAAAATCGCATTTTTTTCAGTAAGAATAAAAGATTATAAATTTTGCCAAAACTATATGTGCAGATTTGCCAGTTACACAAATTATTTAAAATTGATTGGATTTTTATGTTCTTTGAAAGAATGAAAACATTCTTTGAGAAATTTTCGAAAAATTCAAGCAACGCATTTTTCGCAGCAAAAATAAAAAATTACGAATTTTACTAAAATTGTGGCAATTGCATTCTCGCCCATTGCAAAAATGATTAAAAATTTGTTGTATTTTGATGTTCTATGAAAAAATAAAAACATCGATTGATCAATTGTGAAATTTTAACGCTAAGATGAGAAATAATATTTTTTTTGCAGCGAGAACAAAAGATTATGAATTTTGCCTTAACTATGGCAAATGCAGGTTTGCCCATTATAAAAATTATTCAAAATTGATTGGATTTTTATGTTCTTTAAAAAAATGAAAACATTCTTTGATACATTTGCCAGAAATTTAACCACGAGGTCAATAAAACGCATTTTTTTGCAAAGGAATGAAAAAATTGCGAGTTTTGTCAAAATTATGGCAAGTGCAGACTTGCTTATTGCAAAACTTATTCAAAATTTGTTATATTTTGATGTTCCATGAAAAATTAGAAGTATCGATTAATTCATTTTTGAGAAATTTGAGCGCTAAGGTGAGAGATAGCATTTTTTGTAGCGAGAACAACAGATTATGAATTTTGTCAAAACTATGGCAAATATGCAGATTTTCTCATTACAAAAATTATTCAAAATTGATTAGATTTTTATGTTCTTTGAAAAAAAAATAAAACGTTTTTCGATAAATTTTCGAGAAATTTAAGCGCCAAGTTAATAAAACGCATTATTCACAAAACTTTGCCAAAACTATGCAGACTTGCTCATTGCAAAAATGATTTGAAATTTGTTGTATTTTGATATTCTACGAAAACTAGAAATATCGATTGATTAATTTTTGAGAAATTTGAGTGCCAAGATGAGAAATAACACTTCTTGCAGCGAGAACAAAAGATTATGAATTTTGTCAAAACTATGATATGTGCAGATTTGCCCATCACAAAAATTATTCAAAATTGATTGGATTTGTACGTTTTTTTGAAAAAATTCAAACATACTATCATAAATTTTCGAGAAATTTAAGCTTGAGTTTAATAAAACGCATTATTTGCAATGAAAATAAAGGATTAATAACAATAATCTTTATTAGTGCTAAACAAAAGGAGTGTATACACAAGTCATAGGTGGCGAGAGAGCACATGCTATGTGGTAAAAAAAAATCTTAATTAACACACTTAAAATTAACATATTAAAATTTAAAACTTCAAACTCAAAATCTAAAATATTAAAAGAAAAGTGCAAGTTTGTACATTACAAAAATTATTCAAAATATGAAAAAATAGAAACATCGATTGATGTTTGAAAAATTTGAGTGCCAAGGTGAGAAATAGCATTTTTTTTGGGAACGAGAACGAAAGATTATGAACTCTACCAAAACTACGGCAAGTGCAGACTTGCCCATTGCAAAAATTATTCAAAATTGATTATCTTTTGATGTTCTTTGATAAAATTAAAACATTCTTTGATCAATTTTCAAGAACTTTAAGCGCGACTTTAATAAAACGCGTCATTTGCAACGAAAATGAAAGATTACGAATTTTGCCAAAACTATGGCAAGTGCAGACTTGCCATTACAGATAATACTCAAAATTAGATGACAAGTAGCATTTTTTTGCAGTGAGAACAATAGATTATGAATTTTGCCAAAACTCTGGCAAGTGCAGACTTGTCCATTGTAAAAATTATTCAAAATTTGTTGTATTTTGATGTTATGTGTAAAAATAGAAACATCGATTGATCAATTTTTGAGAAATTTGAGCGGTAAGATAAGAAATAGCATTTCTTTGCAACGAGAACAAAAATTATGAATTATGCCAAAACAAGTGCATGTTTGTCCGTTATAAAAATTATTTAAAATTGATTTAATTTTTATGTTTTTTTTTTAAATAAAAAAAATTATTATTCGATACATTTTCGAAAAATTTAAGCGCAAAGTTAATCAAAACGCGTTATTTGCATCGAGAATAACATATTACGAATTTGCCAAAAATATGGCAAGTGTTGACTTGTCCATTGCAAAAAATATTCAAAATTTGTTGTATTTTGATGTGTATTTATTTTATTTATTTATTTATTTATTTACGGGAATTTCCCTTTATAATACAAAAAATATCTCTAAAAATAATACAAATCTGAGAAAATCATACAAAATTATATAAACAAAATTTGTTTATGTTCTATGAAAAAATAAAAACATCGATTGATTAATATCTGAGAAATTTGAGTGCTAAGATGAGAAATAACATTTTTTGCAGCGAAAACAAAAAATTATAAATTTTTCCGAAACATGGCAAGTGCAGGTTTGCCCGCTACAAAAATTATTCAGAATTGATCGTGTTTTGATGTTATTTAAATAAATTAAAATATTCTTTGATAAATTTAAGCGCGAAGCTAATTTCCAACGAAAATAAAATATTACGAATTTTTCCAAAACTATGACAAGTGCAGACTTGCCCGTTACAAAAATTATTCAAAACTTGTTGTATTTTAATCAGTGGCGGGTCGTGGAACATGTCGATGGAGGAGCCACTTAACGATTTATCTTCCTGTACCAAAGTAACTGGCGAAAAAGTGTTTTAAGAATTAATTAAAAATTCTTGCTGAGATTGAAACTACAGGTAGTGCTCCTTGGATCTATATAACGAGCCGCCCCTGCCCTGGGTCACCCGGTACATTATCGAACATTTTTAGTAAGTAATGCGTTCGAGCATTCCAACTATCCTGTCACGTTTTAAGTACTGCCAAACGTGATAAGTAAAATTTCGCCGAAAACAGTTTATCATTGGTAAACTATTTTTGATGCAACAATAAGTCCAAAATAGAAACAATTATTTTATACGTAATAATTTAAGATGTATTTTAGTGCATCTTTAATAATCAAATTAACTGTTATACATTTACCATGCAAAATAATACATTTGAAATAAGTAATTGTGGAGGTTTTCACTTCGTGATACATTTTATAAAAAAAAAAAATAATTTTTAAACTATAGTTTGAAAATGACAAGCTGCCATTGTCGAAACTATAGTTACTACTCCAAGTTAATAAAGTGATATACTCTGGCCGCGCTATGAAGGCGTCTGAGGCAATTAACGAAGGGTCGGAAAGGCCGCCCTCATTAGAAGTGATTGGATATTATGTTACTTTACATTCACAGATGTTTACACTTTACCTGCTAGCCATTGGTGTACTATCGGCTTCTATTTATAAATGGTTCTTAAAAGGTTACAGGTAGCACCTCAGATGCCTTCATAGCGCGGCCAGACTTTACCAACAATTCGTTTTATATGAATGAATGCATTTTATTTAATGTTTTCATCAACTATTTACATTAGGCAATTAACGACAAAGGTCACGTGATAAATTATGTCAACCGTAACGCATTTGTTTATCAAACAAACAAATAACTTTTCAGTCGCACACATGCACCAAGCGCTTGATTAATGGAAACCCATAAGCAATCTCTCCTTGCTTTCTTGTACGTCCCAAAATTTACGAATTAACGAAAAACAACTTAATTACGATAAATGCAAATTTGATTTACATGAATGTAACCTTTCGTTTTTGATTTAAAATTAATTATTGTTCAGATTTTTGATACACCAATTAACTACCAATTAATTTATCCTTCGAACTTATTTTATTACGACACTCTCTGGATAGTTTCGAAATACATTTAGTGCAATACATTGTGCACCGCATGATCGTTGCTAAGACCAGTTTTATCTCTTCATGGTCACATGTGTTCATTGATAGATCAATTCTGGACCATACAATTGACAGTTAAATCCTTTATCTCGGCGATCATAATTTCATATTGCGATGGTGGCTGGGTGGGACAAATTAGAACATAACTTAAATTAAATTCTAATAAAGTCATAGATAACCTACGCCTAGTCCGGATTGAAGGGGATATTTTAGGATTATGAGGTCATGTTCATGAAACAATCTGTTTTTATCCGGTATTGAAATTTAATGATTAATACATTCCTCGTGGCTAAACTTCAATTATGACTTTGTTTGTATTGTTATTTTATGCAAAATATTGCAGAGCCTATTTTGAAATAACATAACAATAACAGTATATAATGCTGCTTTAATTATCTTAATTTTGCAGAATTATTTCTTTAAATTTTTTGTGTTTGTAATTAGTGAAAGTTTGATGTAAGATTGGCTTTAATTTTTCCGAAACCAATGAAATGCCATTTCAGTTGCAAACATGAGGATGCTGCATAAAGCCTCATAAATTAAAAATAATTTAACCCACATCATGGACACACTGATAATCTCCTAATTATTAACATGATAAATAATCGATTGGCATTTTCACACCACCATCAGCAAAATGAACCATAAATTATCCTTACGAACCGCTTTTCTTAATCTTCTCGCCTAGCTCGTGATAATTCGTTCTCGTGGATCTACTTTAGGTGGACAAGCTAATTACGTTATTATGGACTCTGATGTTGTGATAGTGACCCATGTATATAGATCAAAAATCAGTTGCATAACGTGTAAAAAAAATACCCACTCGAAAGGTCACCCAACAAACTGGTAAATTACATCTTCTACAAACTCTCACTAAAAGGCCTCATTAACGCGTAATTGATTCGAGTACAAAAAAAATGTATTAGTATTAAATTTTGAGGTGTGTTTAGTATAATGCAGCAATAAAGTATAACAATATTTACATAGAAATGCAATTTGGTGGATTGGAAATGTGTCAGACATTAGTTACAATAAAGGCAACAATTCATTTCGCTGCTATTAGAAATTAGATACGCTGGATTTGATTTTGAATAATATTAAAAGCTCTGAGTCATGGTTTATGGATAATAAAAAATACGTTTTTTGTTATTAATAAATTCATTTCTTCCAAATCCCAGCATCAAGTATTTACTATTTGTGAAAGCGGGATCACAATATCTGTTTAATGTGATGATAAATTATACGATCGCAAGCCGTATAATTAAGTTGTAATTCGTGATAAATCAATGTTATTGTTTGATTTGGAACGCAATCAAAATTTTATTAATCAATGTCAATCGTAATTACAAGATTGTAGTGTAACTATTAGTTGATTATGTTTAGATTGGTCTGTGTTTGCTGTGCGTACTTTCAAAAGATTAGCATGTCTGCAATTACTGATATTGCATTAAACATGGATCATTTAATAAGCTGCAATTTTCCAAAGCTAAATATGATTACCTTGGTATTATTTTAGTGCTTCCTCTATATTTATAAAATTCAAATGACTGTATGTGGTGATATATTTCCCAAAATCCTTCGTTTGAATGCATTTTCAAAAATATTCTATTTTCTATTGTAATATATTTCGGATGCGTTTTATAAACTCATAAATTTTATTATTTGTCTATTTCCAAATATTTGTATTGCCTAAGACACTAATTTTATAAATTACGTAAATGAAAGAAATATGTTTTATTATACCGGATTACCGAACGCGCCTAAAACCAAATTTATTAATTCGCTTTGGAAATCAATATATCACAAAATTAGTGGGCCGTGTAAATGTTTATTTATCGAAGAACATTCGTTTTATTGTCTCCTCAACCGAGGCCAAGAATCGCAAATAAATCTTTAAAAAAACTCGAGTCGTATACAATGTGTGGATACCCTATCCGATGTTATAAACCGCCATTACTCACTCTGAAACATCTACAATGTTTTAATTAAAAAAATGGTGTTACTTCCTTTATATTTATATTTATAATTTCATGACTTATTTTCAATCAACTAGCGTTCTATATGTTCTGTAAAAGCCCCATAACTTATTTGCTATTTGAGATATCGACTTCTAGTTTTCTCGAACTGATACCCTCACTTATTCTAGATATTTTAAAAATATGTATGTTTTTGTACAGGGTGTCCCAATATACTTAACAAAACAAAGTTATGTTTTTTTAAATGGAACACCCTATATTTTATACTTTATTTTCAACCCTCTTGAGAAGCTGATAAAAATAGTATACGATAGTATGGGTCTATTATGAACGATTGGTTAGTTCTGGGCAAATTTGTGGCAAAAACAAGGACACATTGAAAAAGTTTCAGAAGCGCTCCTAGTAAAGCTAGCATCATTTTTATACACTAAAGAATTTTCCACATCATGAAGAATAATACAAATCGGCTTTGGTTCTTTTTTGTTCATACTGCTATACAGGGTGTCAACATACGCAAAATATTGGATAACTTTTCTTTTTCAAATAGAACACCCTATATATCTTGCCACCAATGCATGGAATTTTTAATAAGTTTTCCAATGATGTACAATTTGTATAATGAAATATTAAGGATTCTTTAGATTTATCCATAAAAAACATTTTTCTTTTGTCACCTTCTGCTCATTTTTGGATTTTCAGCCAGAACTATGCATTTTCTGAAAAAATAATAAGAGACCAAAATTTTCGATCGATATAAGTCTTTCAACTTTTCCAATAATTCGTGCATTGCCCGCCAGAGTACACAAAATCGTAGCCGGATATGCATTTCAGCGTTTTTCTCAAATAATTAATTAATTAATTGCACTATACTTTATTTTCCAGTCCTCTAGCAGAAAAGGGTAATTATAGAATTATTTAAATGACCTACATCTATTGAAAATATTCCGCTCTACACCTCTTAAAAGAAACAATTTTTGCCCAAAATGCATAGTTTTCGCTAAAAATGCAAAAACCCATTGAAAAACGCAAAAATTGATATATAAATTTTCAATTTGCATTTTTAGGGAAAACTATGCATTTTTGGCAAAAATTGCATTTATTAAGAGTTGTAGAGCGGAACATTTTCAATCGACATGGGCCATTTTAATTTTTCAATAATTTCCCGTTTTTCTGCTAAAGGGTGCGGAAAATAAAGTACAATGCAATTAATTAATAAAAAAATTAAAAAGAAAACGCAAAAATGCATATACGGTTACGATTTTGCGCGCTCTGGCGGGCAATGCACGCATTAACTGAAAAGTTGAAAGACCCATATCGATCGGAAATTTTAGCTCTACAACTTTGGTCTCTTATAATTTTTCTTGAAAATGCATAGTTTTGGCTGAAAATCCAAAAATTAGCGGAAGGTGGCAAAAGAAATATGTTTTTATTGATAAATCTCAAGAATCCTTAATATTTTGTTATACAAACTGTATATCATTGGAAAGCTTATTAAAGATGCCATAGATTGGTGGCAACTTAAATGGGGTGTTCCATAAAAAATAGTTATCCATTGTTTTGCGTATGTTGACACCCTGTATATCACTACGAATAAAAGAGAACCAAAGCCGATGTGTATTATTCTTTATGATGTGAGAAATTTTCTAGTGTATAAATAATGATGCTATCTTTGCTAGGAACGCTTCTGCAATGTTTTCAATGTGTACATGTTTTTGCCACAAATTTGCCCATAACTAACCAACCGTCCATAATAGACCCATGGTATCTTATACTATTTTTATCAGCCCCTCAAGAGGGTTGAAAATAAAGTATAAAATATAGGGTGTTCCATTTAAAAAAACATAACTTTGTTCTGTTATGTATACTGGGACACCCTGTACAAAAACATATATATTTTTAAAATATGTAGAATAAGTGTGGGTATCAGTTCAAGAAAACTAGAAGTCGATATCTCAAATAGCAAATAAGTTATAGGGCTTTTACAGATCGCTGGGTCACCCGGTATAATCTATCTAGGTATATGCAACTAAATATACTTCCATGTATTCCAGACCATCCGAGCGTCTGAACTTCTAGCAGATACTTACAAAATCTTCATCTTTTATCTAAATAATAATTGATCGCACAGTATAAGCGGGTCCTAGACTATGGCCTCGCTGGCATAGACAAAAAGACAGTCCTGGTCACCCATTGCAAAAAGCAAACACTTCGATCATTAGGTAATACACGTATAGTCGAAACAATGATGTGAGGGTTGATAAAAAACGTGACATTCAATCATCGATTACACACATACACACATACCCAAAATTAAATAGTTGCATCATCACACCATCCAAAACTATTATTGTCATATAATTTACTAACAAACTTAATTATCAATAGAAAACCATCAATCTGTTACATTTTAATAAAGGAAAACCAAACGACATTAAACGTTAAAAAGGCAAGAGTGTGCACTACAATTACTAATTGATTTATTAGGTGTGTGAAGAATATTTCAATCCATAGAATACAAATACCCATTAAACAATGCATAATTATATAATCATATGATGTAATTTAGCAATTTCAATAACAACTGTAATCATTCGAATCCACTAGGTGCAGAATAGTAACCACAGATTTTATGAGATTGCCCTTAAGAAATATTAAAGTTCAATTTTATAGAACCAACACCACACAATCTTCGATAATAAGCAATCTTTGAAATACAATTAAATAAATGAAAGAGGCGTAGATGTGTTTAAATCCACAGAGTTGGCAAATAACAAAGTACGATTGTTAAGTGTTTAAATCAATTAACCATAAATACAAGAAAACGAAATGCAGCCTGAATATATGAATATTCAACCTGTTCGTTAATCTGCAAGCAAAAAATTAACCATCATTAATATTTACGATAAATTTAATTACATGAATTTCCAAGTTTAAGCGTTTTATTTATACATTAGATGACACATCATTATTGAACATTAAAAAATGAAACAATGTTTATGTGCCTGTTGTGATTAAATAATTGCTATGGGACAGTAATGGTGTATTACATACCGAGTCGGGAAGTACTCCATTACAGCCGAGGCCGTAAATTGCGCGAGTCTGAAGTTGTGTATTACAATCACAATCAGTGGCGGCTCGTGGAACGTATTAATGGTAGAGCCACATATACAACATAATTTTTGAAGAAAAAAAGAACGATTTATCTTCCTAGACCAAAGTAATTGGCAAAAAGTGTTTTAAGAATTAATTTAAAAACTCAAAAATATTATGGAAAAAGTGAAATTTCGGCTGAAATCAAAACAAATCACAACGGACTGTCACTCAACAATACCTACTAATATCAGAACTTTAATATTTATGCAAAATATCAAAACATTCTAAAGACGGTTTTTGAGTTATTCAACAGAAAAGTCAGAAATGTCAATTTTTTGTAATAAATTTTGAGAAAATTCGCTTAAAATCGAAGCAAATCGCAATCAACTGTTACTCAAAATCACTCATCGACAGCAGGGCTATAATATTCATTCAAAAGATCAAAACATTCTGCAGATGATTTTTGAGTTATTCAACAGAAAAGTCGGAAATATCAATTTTTTCTAATTAATTTTAAGAAAATTCGCTTAAAATTGAAACAAATCGCAATTAACCGTTACTCAAAATCACTCATCGACATCAGGGCTATAATATTCACTCAAAATATCAAAACATTTTGCAGATGGTTTTTGAGTTATTCAACAGAAAAGTCGGAAATATCAATTTTTTCTAATTAATTTTAAGAAAATTCGCTTAAAATTAAAGCAAATTATAATTAACTGTCACTCAAAATCATTTATCAACATCAGAGCTATCATATCTATTCAAAATATCAAAACATTCTGCAGATGGTTTTTGAGTTATACAACAGAAAAGTCAGAAATGTCATTTTTTTTGTAATCAACTTTGAGAAAATTCGCTTAAAATCGAACCAAATCGCAATTAACTGTTACTCAAAATCACTCATCGGCATCAGGGCTATAATATTCACTCAAAATATCAAAACATTTTGCAGATGGTTTTTGAGTTATTCAACAGAAAAGTCGGAAATATCAATTTTTTCTAATTAATTTTAAGAAAATTCGCTTAAAATTAAAGCAAATTATAATTAACTGTCACTCAAAATTATTTATCAACATCAGAGCTATAATATACATTTAAAATATCTAAACATTCTGCAGATGGTTTTTGAGTTATTCAACTGAAAAGTCAGAAATATCAATTTTTTGTAACAAATTTTGAGAAAATTCGCTTAAAATCGAAACAAATCGCAATTAACTGTTACTTAAAATCACTCATCGACATCTGCGCTATAATATTCACTCAAAATATTAAAACATTCTGCAGATGGTTTTTGAGTTATTCAACAGAAAAGTAGGAAATATCAATTTTTTGTAATTAATTTTAAGAAAATTCGCTTAATATTAAAGCAAATTATAATTAACTGTCACTCACAATCACTTAGCAACATCAGTGCTATCATATCCATTCAAAATATCAAAACATTCTGAAGACGGTTTTTGAGTTATTCAACAGAAAAGTCGGAAATGTCAATGTTTTGTAACAAATTTTGAGAAAATTCGCTTAAAATCGAAGCAAATCGCAATTAACCGTTACTCAAAATCACTCATCGACATCAGGGCTATAATATTAACTCAAAATATTAAAACATTCTGCAGATGGTTTTTGAGTTATTCAACAGAAAAGTCGGAAATGTCAATTTTTTGTAACAAATTTTGAGAAAATTCGCTTAAAATCGAAACAAATCGCAATTAACCGTTACTCAAAATCACTCATCGACATCAGGGCTATAATATTCACTCAAAATAGTAAAACATTCTGCAGATGGTTTTTGAGTTATTCAACAGAAAATCAGAAATGTCAATTTTTTGTAACAAATTTTGAGAAAATTCGCTTAAAATCGAACCAAATCGCAATTAACTGTTACTCAAAATCACTCATCGACATCAGGGCTATAATATTAACTCAAAATATAAAAACATTCTGCAGATGGTTTTTGAGTTATTCAACAGAAAAGTCGGAAATATCAATTTTTTGTAACAAATTTTGAGAAAATTCGCTTAAAATCGAAACAAATCGCAATTAACTTACCCAAAATCACTCATCGACATCAGGGCTATAATATTCACTCAAAATATTAAAATATTCTGCAGATGGTTTTTAAGTTATTTAACAGAAAAGTCGGAAATATCAATTTTTTGTAATTAATTTTAAGAAAATTCGTTTAAAATTAAAGCAAATTATAATTAACTGTCACTCAAAATCACTTAGCAACATCAGTGATATAATATCCATTCAAAATATCAAAACATTCTGAAGACGGTTTTTGAGTTATTCAACAGAAAAGTCAGAAATGTCAATTTTTTGTAATAAATTTTAAGAAAATTCGCTTAAAATCGAAACAAATCGCAATTAACCATTACTCAAAATCACTCATCGACATCCGGGCTATAATATTCATTCAAAATATCAAAACATTCTGTAGATGGTTTTTGAGTTATTCAACAGAAAAGTCGAAAATATCAATTTTTTGTAATTAATTTTAAGAAAATTAGTTTAAAATTAAAGCAAATTATAATTAACTGTCACTCAAAATCACTTAGCAACATCAGTGCTATAATATCCATTCAAAATATCAAAACATTCTGAAGACGGTTTTTGAGTTATTCAACAGAAAATCGGAAATGTCAATTTTTTGTAATCAACTTTGAGAAAATTCGCTTAAAATCGAAGCAAATCGCAATTAACTGTTGCTTAAAATTACTTATCGACATCAGGGCTATAATATTCACTCAAAATATTAAAATATTCTGCAGATGGTTTTTGAGTTATTCAACTGAAAATATGAAATACAATATAGTTTAAAAAACAATTTGAGAATAATTGCGCAATATTTCAATTGATTTTGGGGTAAAGGTATATTTCAGATCAACGATTATTAAATTACGGCATTGTTTATTCAACATTCAAGATATGATGGATGTTGATATAATCTCACCAACACAGAAATAGCGAATGATTGAATGATGAATGCACATTATCATGACAATCGCGTTGACTCTGTATCTCAGTAAACGGGAATTGTTGTAAGATCGCCACAACCGCGAACTCTTCCTCGTCTGTAATTTTTGCAAGTCATGTACACACATTTTAATGGCTTACCTATTCGCTGGAAGTGTATTTTTAGAAAATAATTAGTATTCCGAGATGTGTCGGCGAGCTTTTCGTATTTTCTAAGCAGATGTTACGACCCGCTGCGCCGCTGCTGCCGCCTCGAGCTGATGACATAATGCATCTGTAATTATTTGACAAAAATTAATAACTATATTATACAACGGAGTAGGCGAAAAACTATACAGAAACATTAATTTACCGACGCTGTATGACATAAGAAAGAGTGCGTGCCCGTGTACAGGTTTTTGATGGAAAATAATTGTGCAAACTGGAAAGGATTTTCTTGCGGTTTATTATGTTTCGTTCGGATATGAATTTATGCATTCGATTGTATGCAAATTAGACAATACGTTTTAATTAAATATATAAATCTATGGACGTAAAGTAACATGATTTATTTCAATACAAAATCGTGTTAATAATTTCACAATTTAAAACTGTAACTTTTTTACCAAACATATTTACTTGAAAATTTTCGCAATGCAAGAAGTGAAAATTGCAAGGCTGTGGCGTCTGACTATGGCGCCTCAGCTTGGAGACCCAAAAGACCTTTGAAAAAGTACTCAAAATTCATTCCAAATTGATTTCATTCAAAAAACTATGTTGGCACTATTTCAAATTTTTTTGGAAATTTTGAAATGCTCAGTGTGTAAAATTGTAAAAATTTGAACCAATTTTGGAGATTCAAAATAAATATAAAAACAATTGCAATCGACTTGAAACTTTCCAAAATTACTCAAAATTCATTCCGAATTGGTTTCTTAAAAAAACTGTATTCGCACCATTTCCAGATTTTTGGAAATGTTGATGTGGCCGCAGGTTAAAATTTAAAAAAAATTAACGAATTTCGGAGACTCAAATTAAATATAAAAACAATTGCTATCGACTTGAAACTTTCCAAAATTACTCAAAATTCATTCCGAATTGGTTTCTTAAAAAAACTGTATTCGCACCATTTCTAGATTTTTGGAAATGTTGATGTGGCCGCAGGATAAAATTGAAAAAAAAATTAAACGAATTTCGGAGACTCGAATTAAATATAAAAACAATTGCTATCGACTTGAAACTTTCCAAAATGACTCAAAATTCATTCCAAATTGGTTTCTTAAAAAAAACTGTATTCGCACCATTTCCAGATTTTTGGAAATGTTGATGTGGCCGCAGGTTAAAATTTAAAAAAAATTAACGAATTTCGGAGACTCAAATTAAATATAAAAACAATTGCTATCGACTTGAAACTTTCCAAAATTACTCAAAATTCATTCCGAATTGGTTTCTTAAAAAAACTGTATTCGCACCATTTCTATATTTTTGGAAATGTTGATGTTGCCGAAGGGTAAAAGTGAAAAAAAAATTAACGAATTTTGGAGACTCAAATTAAATATAAAAACAATTGCTATCGACTTGAAACTTTCCAGAATTACTCAAAATTCATTACAAATTGGTTTCTTAAAAGCACTGTATTCGCACCATTTCTAGATTTTTGGAAATTTAGATGTGGCCGCAGGGTAAAATTGAAAAAAAAATTAACGAATTTCGGAGACTCGAATTAAATATAAAAACAATTGCTATCGACTTGAAACTTTCCAAAATTATTCAAAATTCATTCCGAATTGATTTCTTAAAAAAACTGTATTCGCAACATTTCTAGATTTTTGGAAATGTTGATGTGGCCGCAGGGTAAAATTGAAAAAAAAATTGAACGAATTTCGGAGACTCAAAATAAATATAAAAACAATTGCTATCGACTTGGAACTTTCCAAAATTACTCAAAATTCATTCGAAATTGGTTTCTTAAAAAAACTGTATTCGCAACATTTCTAGATTTTTGGAAATGTAGATGTGGCCGCAGGGTAGAATTGAAAAAAAAATTGAACGAATTTTGGAGACTCAAATTAAATATAAAAACAATTGCTATCGACTTGAAACTTTCCAAAATTACTCAAAATTCATTACAAATTGGTTTCTTAAAAGAACTGTATTCGCACCATTTCTAGATTTTTGGAAATGTAGATGTGGCCGCAGGGTAAAATTGAAAAAAAAATTAACGAATTTCGGTGACTCAAATTAAATATAAAAACAATTGCCATCGACTTGAAACTTTCCGAAATGACTCAAAATTCATTCCAAATTGGTTTCTTAAAAAAAACTGTATTCGCACCATTTCAAGATTTTTTGGAAATGTTGATGTCGCGCCATGGGAAAATTGAAAAAAATAATGAACGAATTTCGGAGACTCGAATTAAATATAAAAACAATTGCTATCGACTTGAAACTTTCCAAAATTACTCAAAATTCATTCCAAATTGATTTCTTAAAAAAACTGTATTCGCACCATTTCTAGATTTTTGGAAATGTTGATGTGGCCGCAGGGTAAAATTGAAAAAAAAATTAACAAATTTCGGAGACTCGAATTAAATATAAAAACAATTGCTATCGACTTGAAACTTTTGCAAAATTACTCAAAATTCATTCCAAATTGATTTCTTAAAAAAATTGTATTAGCACCATTTCTAGATTTTTGGAAATATTGATGTGGCCGCAAGGTAAAATTGAAAAAAAAATTAACGAATTTCGGAGACTCAAATTAAATATAAAAACAATTGCTATCGACTCGAAACTTTCCAAAATTACTCAAAATTCATTACAAATTGGTTTCTTAAAAGCACTGTATTCGCACCATTTCTAGATTTTTGGAAATTTAGATGTGGCCGCAGGGTAAAATTGAAAAAAAAATTAACGAATTTCGGAGACTCGAATTAAATATAAAAACAATTGCTATCGACTTGAAACTTTCCAAAATTACTCAAAATTCATTACAAATTGGTTTCTTAAAAGCACTGTATTCGCACCATTTCTAGATTTTTGGAAATTTAGATGTGGCCGCAGGGTAAAATTGAAAAAAAAATTAACGAATTTCGGAGACTCGAATTAAATATAAAAACAATTGCTATCGACTTGAAACTTTCCAAAATTATTCAAAATTCATTCCGAATTGATTTCTTAAAAAAACTGTATTCGCAACATTTCTAGATTTTTGGAAATGTTGATGTGGCCGCAGGGTAAAATTGAAAAAAAAATTGAACGAATTTCGGAGACTCAAAATAAATATAAAAACAATTGCTATCGACTTGGAACTTTCCAAAATTACTCAAAATTCATTCGAAATTGGTTTCTTAAAAAAACTGTATTCGCAACATTTCTAGATTTTTGGAAATGTAGATGTGGCCGCAGGGTAGAATTGAAAAAAAAATTGAACGAATTTTGGAGACTCAAATTAAATATAAAAACAATTGCTATCGACTTGAAACTTTCCAAAATTACTCAAAATTCATTACAAATTGGTTTCTTAAAAATCTGCATTCGCACCATTTCTAGATTTTTGGAAATGTTGATGTGGCCGCAGGGTAAAATTGAAAAAAAAATAAACGAATTTCGGAGACTCAAATTAAATATAAAAACAATTGCTATCGACTTAAAAATTTCCAAAATTACTCAAAATTCATTCCAAATTGATTTCTTAAAAAATACTATTCGTACCATTTCTAGATTTTTTGAAAATTTTGATATGCTCAGTGTGTAAAATTGTAAAAATTTGAACCAATTTTGGAGACTCAAATTAAATATAAAAACAATTGCTATCGACTTGAAACTTTCCAAAATTACTCAAAATTCATTTCGAATTGATTTCTTTAAAAAACTGTATTCGCACCATTTCTAGATTTTTTGGAAATTTTGAAATGCTCAGTGTGTAAAATTGTAAAAATTTGAACCAATTTTGGAGACTCAAATTAAATATAAAAACAATTGCTATCGACTTGAAACTTTCCAAAATTACTCGAAATTCATTCCGAATTGATTTCTTAAAAAAAACTGTATTCGCAGCATTTCTAGATTTTTTCAAAATTTTGATATGCTCAGTGTGTAAAATGGTAAAATTTTTAACCAATTTTGGAGACTTAAAATAAATATGAAAACAATTGCTATCGACTTGAAACTTTCCAAAATTACTGAAAATTCATTCCGAATTGATTTCTTGAAAAACTGTATTCGCGCCATTTCTAGATTTTTGGAAATGTTCATGTGGTTGCAGAGCAAAATTGAAAAAAAAAATTATACGAATTCTGGAGACTCAAATTAAATATAAAAACAATTGCTATCGACTTGAAACTTTTCAAAATTACTCAAAATTAATTCTAAAATTGGTTTCTTAAAAAAAACTGTATTCGCGCCATTTCTAGATTTTTGGAAATGTTGATGTGGCCTCAGGATAAAATTGAACGAATTTTAGAGACTCAAATTAAATATAAAAACAATTGCTATCGACTTGAAACTTTCCAAAATTAGTCAAAATTCATTCGAAATTGGTTTCTTAAAAAAACTGTATTCTCACCATTTCTAGATTTTTGGAAATGTTGATGTGGCCGCAGGGAAAAATTGAAAAAAAAATTAACGAATTTCGGAGACTCGAATTAAATATAAAAACAATTGCTATCGACTTCAAACTTTCCAAAATTACTCAAAATTCATTCCAAATGGATTCCTTAAAAAACGGTATTCGCGCCATTTCTAGATTTTTTGAAAATTTTGATATGCTCTGTGTGTAAAATTGTAAAAATTTTAACTAATTGTGGAGACTTAAAATAAATATAAAAACAATTGCTATCGACTTGAAACTTTCCAAAATTACTCAAAATTCATTCTAAATTGATTTCTTAAAAAACTGTATTCGCACCATTTCTAGATTTTTGGAAATGTTGATGTAGCCGCAGGGTAAAATTGAAAAAAAAATGAACGAATTTTGGAGACTCAAATTAAATATAAAAACAGTTGCTATCGACTTGAAACTTTCCAAAATTACTCAAAATTCATTCAGAATTGATTTCTTAAGAAAACTGTATTCGCACCATTTCTAGATTTTTGGAAATTTTCGGTAATTTTCCTCTTAATTGAATTTATTTTATATATACTATTTCACCACAAATTTTATTTTCCGGAATTTGTGGATTCACTTAACGTGCAACTTTCCATTAAATTCTATTCATCGTAACTAATACGGAGATGTAAAACTCCGATTTTATGACATGGATGACCTCCAGTTTATGCAGATACCAGACAACTTGGTTATTCCATTTTTATTGAGAAACTACCGCAGGATATTCGCGCGAAATAATCATTTCAATATTCCATCAATGGATTGGAATGTTTTAATAAAAGTAACTTCATAATAGGCGAATTACAGATATTTTCTCCACGCTAATTGATGCTTTATAAACGAGTCAAATAATGACAGTATTATACGATTATTCGTGCTCCGCGTTGTATTCAATTTAAAATTAATTGTAAAAGTAGTTTTCTTTAGTAAAATGATGTTCTATTTTAAAATAATTGGCCGTTGTGGGGCACCCTGTATACATAAAAATATTTTCCAATTATAAAGTTGGGGGAGCCATGGCCTAGTGAGTAGAGCTCCTGCTCACGGGTCTCGTGGTCGTGGGTTCGAGTCACTTTTTCGGAACAAAAAAGTGGCCGTTCGGGGCCATGGATATCTAGTGAATGCCCCCCCCCCCACAATTATTTGAAACTTTCGCGAAATGGATTAGTTTCCTATGCAAAAAAAAATATAGAGTCCATAATTATCTACAACTTTTAAATAAATCATATTTGAGGCTGAAAGACCTCTGATCATTTGTAAAAGTGTCTCAATAAATGTATTGTCTCTCTCTCTCTCTCATATTTTTCTATCTTAAATATTTAAGGCCAAAAAGTTACTTTAACCCTTCACTGAGACACCCGATATATATTTAAAGATACTGAATGGTAATATATGAATAAAATTTCTAATTTTTGTGGACTCTTATTTACTTTAACTAGAGTTACTCAATAACGTATATTTATTTGTATGAAGCACACTCGTGCAATAATAAGTAGTAGTATATTATAATACAAGTTTAATAAAAGGGTCCATTGTGAACCGTACATTTTCTTCATTTCGTGAAATATTATTGTTCGGCATAGATTTTTTTTTTGAACCTAACGGACATTATTACTCTGAGAGAGATAAAATAAAACAATTTGTATTATATAATTTTAGTGAATCAACATATTGCAGACAATGCGCTTTATGTCCATTAATGGGTAGCCATTATGGTGTTGATTCTGATTAATTTTGGGACAAGATTGTTCCATTAAATATTAATGGGTGCATTTACTTGATAAGCATATTGTGGAATGGTATCATGATCGTGGTTTAAAGACATTATGTTCATTGAGAAATGCGAATACCTTGATGTGATTTCTAAATATGAAGTGTAAGGTGGGGACGGGACACCTCATACGACCAGCGGCGGCTCGTGGATGTTCGGCGGTGAGAAAACGGAAGAAAATTTGACCGAAAAAGCAACGAAATATTTGCTTCCTCTATTAGAGTAAGCAGTACAGCACGAGTGGCATCTTTGTCTTTGCCTCACCTACGGAAATCCACGAGCTGCCGCTGCATATGACTTATGCTTAAAATAATCAAAAAAAATAAATAAAAGAGTCGCCGCCTCACAAATTTTATATTTTCGACTATAACGATAAAAAAGCTCCTCATAAAACTTCATGACTCATAATGAGTCACTTGACTCCTCGACTCTTTTAGTCGACTCAATCATCACTTACCCATATCTAGACCTAACAAAACATGTCCTTAAAAAAGTCGAGAGAAGAAATCCTTAAAACAAACCTGATAAAGTCCTAAAAAAAGTTCTATAAAAAATTGTCCTGATACCCAAAAAGAAAAAAAGAAAAGTCCTGAAAAACGGCATTCAAAAATCTTGAAAAAGGCCTGAAAAACGACATTCAAAAATCTTGAAAAAGGCCCGAAAATCGGCAAAAAAGTTTTGAAAATAAAGACCTGACAAAAAATTCTGAAGAAAAGTCCTGAAAAAAGTATTTAAAAAAAGTCCCCAAAAAAGGTCATAAAACAGTCCTTGAAATAATCAAGAAGTCTTGGAAAAAAAGTCCTGAAAAAGAGTTCTGTATAAAAGTCCCGAAGAAAATGTCCTGACAAAACTCTGAACTAAAATAGTCCCAAAAAATTCCTTCAAAAAGTTTCGAAAAAAGTCTAGAAAGGGGCCTTGAAAAAATGTCCTCAAAAAAAAAACGAAAAAATGACCCGAAACACGTTCTGACAAAAAGTTTGTGAAAAATTTTGAAAGAAGAGTCCTCAAAAAATCTCTTTAAAAAATTCTTTAAAACAAGATCCTTAAAAAATACCTGAAAAACTACTGGAAAATAATCTGAAAAAAATTGTTCTAACAACAGCCCTGAGAAGAAAACGAAAAAGTTTTGAGAAAAAAATCCTGAAAAAGTTGAAAGAGAACCTGAAAAAAGTTTTGAAAAAGTTTTTAAAATATCTTTAAAAAATCTTGAGAGATAAGTCCTTAAAAAATGTTAATGTAATTAAGAAAATCCTTATTCCTTAAAAAAGTTTCGAAAAAATTCTAGAAAGAGGCCTTAAGAAAATGTCCTCAAAAAAAAACCGGAAAATGACCCCAAACATGTTCTGACAAAAAGTTTGAGAAAAATTTTGAAAGAAGAGTCCTCAAAATAAAGTCTTCAAAAAATCTCTTTAAAAAATTCTTTAAAACAAGATCCTTAAAAGTACCTGAAAAACTACTAGAAAATAATCCGACAAAAATTGTTCTAAAAACAGCCCGAAAAAAAAAAACTTGAAAAAGTTTTGAGAAAAAAATCTTAAAAAACTTGAAATTTGTCCTCAAAGAGAATCTGAAAAAAGTTTTTAACATATCTTTAAAAAATCTTGAAAGAGAAGTCCTTAAAAAATGTTAATGCAATTAAAAAAATCCTTATTCCTTAAAAAGGTTTCCAAAAAAGTCTAGAAAGAGGCCTTGCATAAAATGTCCTCAAAAAAAAAAACCAGAAAAATTACCCGAAACACGTTCTGACAAAAAGTTTGAGAAATTTTTTGAAAGAAGAGTCCTCAAAATAAAGTCTTCAAAAAATCTCTTTAAAAAATTCTTTAAAAAAAGATCCTTAAAAAATACCTGAAAAACTACTGGAAAATAATCTGAAAAAAATTGTTCTAAAAACAGCCCTGAAAAAAATCTTGAAAGTTTTGAGAAAAAAATCCTGAAAAAGTTGAAATTTGAAAAAGTTTTTAAAATACCTTTAAAAAATCTTGAAAGAGAAATCCTTAAAAAATGTTAATGTAATTAAAAAAATCCTTATTCCTTAAAAAGGTTTCAAAAAAGTAGAAAGAGGCCTTGAAAAAATGTCCTCAAAAAAAACCGAAAAAATGACCCGAAACACGTTCTGACAAGAAGTTTGAGAAACATTTTGAAAGAAGAGTCCTCAAAATAAAGACTTCAAAAAATCTCTTTAAAAAATTCTTTAAAACAAGATCCTTCAAAAATACTTGAAAAACTACAGGAAAATAATTTGAAAAAAACTGTTCCAAAAACAGCCATGAAAAAAAATCTTGAAAAAGATTTGAGAAAAAAATCCTGAAAAAGTTGAAATTTGTCCTGAAAGAGAACCTGAAAAAGTTTTGAAAAAGTTTTTAAAATACCTTTAAAAAATCTTGAAAGAGAAGTCCTTAAAAAATGTTAATGTAATTAAAAAAAATCCTTATTCCTTAAAAAGGTTTCAAAAAAGTCTAGAAAGAGGCCTTGAAAAAATGTCCTCAAAAAGAAACCGGAAAAATGACCCGAAACACGTTCCGACAAAAAGTTTGAGAAACATTTTGAAAGAAGAGTCCTCAAAATAAAGTCTTCAAAAAATCTCTGAAAAATTCTTTAAAACAAGATCCTTAAAAAGTACCTGAAAAACTACTGGAAAATAATCTGAAAAAAATGTTCTAAAAACAGCCCGGAAAACAAATCTTGAAAAAGTTTTGAGAAAAAAATGCTGAAAAGGTTGAAATTTGTCCTCAAAGAGAATCTGAAAAAGTTTTGAAAAAAGTTTTTAACATATCTTTGAAAAATCTTTAAAGAGAAGTCCTTAAAAAATGTTAATGTAATTAAGAAAATCCTTATTCCTTAAAAAGGTTTCGAAAAAAGTCGAGAAAGAGGCCTTGAAAAAATGTCCTCAAAAAAAAAAAGGAAAAAATGACCCGAAACACGTTCTGACAAAAAGTTTGTGAAAAATTTTGAAAGAAGAGTCCTCAAAAAATCTCTTTAAAAAATTCTTTAAAACAAGATCCTTAAAAAATACCTGAAAAACTACTGGAAAATAATCTGAAAAAAATTGTTCAAAAATCTTGAAAAGTTGAAATTTGTCCTGAAAGAGAACCTGAAAAAAGTTTTGAAAAAGATAAAAATAGTCTTAAAATATTTTTAAAAAATCTTGAAAGAGAAGTCCTTAAAAAATGTTAATGCAATTAAAAAAATCCTTATTCCTTAAAAAGGTTTTGAAAAAAGTCTAGAAAGAGGCCTTGAAAAAATATCCTCAGAAAAAACCGGAAAAATGACCCGAAACACGTTCCGTCAAAAAGTTTGAGAAAAATTTTGAAAGAAGAGTCCTTAAAAAGCCTTAAAAAAATCTCTTAAAAAAATTCTTTAAAACAAGATCCTTAAAAAATACCTGAAAATAATGTGAAAAAAATTGTTCTAAAAACAGCCCTGAAAAAAAATCTTGAAAAAGTTTTGAGAAAAAAATCCAGAAAAAGTTTTGAAAAAGATAAAAATAGTCTTAAAATATCTTTAAAAAATCTTGAAAGAGAAGTCCTTAAAAATGTTGATGCAGTTAAAAAAATCCATAAAAAACACACGAAAAAAAGTTCTAAAGAAGACTGTTCTGAAAAAAAAATCTCAAAGACATGAAAATAAGTTCTGAATTTTTTTTTTTAAGAAATGCCTTGGAAAAGGCCTGATGAACGCCCCAGAAAAGTCCGAAAATAAGTCCTGAATATAATATAATAAGCATGTCAACATGTCGACTTTTAATAAAAATTCCATTTTTGATTCAACCGGAAATTACCTTCACTTTTTATTTTTTATATAATTTTATATAATTTAAATTGTCTCTAAATTCTGAGTTCATAAATGTATCAGTATATCCATCAGATGTGAGTTTTTGGTTTAAATTCAATTTAAATTTGTTTTTTGTTTAAACTTAAATTAAATTTAAACAAAAATATAACTACCAAAAGATTACATCTAAAAACTCAGAATTAATTTAATATCCACATTGGTATATACATTTAAAAGGCACATGTCTCATACCTCCAGCTGGTCCTTCCGTTGCGACGGTTTCCAAGTAAAGCTTCGTGATATTTAAGCTATATTACTATCACCTTTGTATACTTGGTTGCATACAATTTCAATTAAATGCCATACGTTGATGTGATTATTTTACGTTTGAATATAGGCATTAACAATCATATGTTCAGCGTTAAAATAAAAGCCGTGTGTAGTCTATTACATGATACAACACCTTAAAAAGATTGAGAACCTCTAATCTAGATGATGTCCGTGTCTGATGTTCGGAGAATGTCGTCCACGTTAAAACTGTTAACTTTAGTGGATTTGTGTTAATCCGAGGCCTCAAACTCACGCTTCTTGTACATATGCAATGATGCAACCCAATTTACCATTACTCTTCTACCTAGTAATCACAATACACTCTTACTTCTTTAATATGTTCATGCCATTTTAGTGCAAATATTTTTCACACTAAAATTTGTAGTAATAATAACAATTTAACAACACTACAAACGCCTGGCACTTATTATTAAAATAAATTTGTATTTATTATCATTGTTAATGGGTAAGCACACATTGAACTACCATCAATCAACAATGACAAGAATTAATTACGAACAATATGATTAATATATATTAAATAAATAATACACAAAGTATTTCTCAATGTTATAATAAATTCTAAATGTAAATCTGAATATAATATAATCAATCAGTCTTGTAATTAACACTATTAATAGCACGACATGCTCCTGCATATAAATATTTCTCACCACGCACTCTACACCGCCTCTTATTTACTACATCCTTTAATTATCTACGTAATATGCAACCGACTTTACGACAACAATAAAATCTTTAATTTTATTTATAAAGATACAATGAATGAACTGATTCCGCAATTAAGGCCATTACTGTCACCGGGCGTAGGTAGCAAGAAGTCAAGAATAAAATCATAGAGTCCGTGATTTGAATAAATAAATAACGAAAAATGTTTCAATAAATAACGTTCCATTTATAGAAAATGACGTTAGATGATGGGGTCAGGTGTAATTAAATTGGATTTACGGTTATTATTTAAGGTTTCTCACGAGTTGTATATTGGTCTTGTCGGTAAGGTATTTGAGGAATAAATTTGACTACCTGGTAATAAAAACGATGATTTTAATGTAATTACCGGGTGCATTCTCCTTTGGAAATTATTGGTGTTCTGTTTTAATCGTTTTCAAGCTTTCTTGAGTTTTTTATTATGTTAACAAACTTGTTATTATATCATAAATAGTATTTGTGATTGGTCGTAGAAATGTTATTAACATTAGGGATGGGAGATATTTCGCGTAACTGTGATTTTTCTGCGATGTTTTAATTCAAGTGCTCAAAAAATTAAAACGAAAACCTTCAAAAATTCATATCTCCATTAAAAATTGTTAAATTTACAAAAAAAAAATTGATTTTGAATAAGCGATACTTCGACAATTGAGGATATTTTTAAGGATTTTTTCTACGCGTTTTATATTTTTTTCTGCGATGTTTTCATTCAAGCGCTCAAAAAATTAAAACGAAAATCTTCAAAAGTTCATATCTCCATTAAAAATTGTTAAATTTACAAAAACTAAATTGATTTTGAATAAGCGATACTTCGACCATTGAGGATATTTTTTAAGGATTTTTTCTACGCGTTTTATATTTTTTTCTGCGATGTTTTCATTCAAGTGCTCGAAAAATTAAAACGAAAATCTTTGAAAATTCATATCTCTATTAAAAATTGTTATATTTACAAAAAACAAATTTATTTTGAATAAGCGATACTTCGACCATTGAGGATATTTTTGAAGGATTTTTTTCTAGGCGTTTTATATTTTTTTCTGCGATGTTTTCATTCAAGCGCTCAAAAAATTAAAACTAAAATCTTTGAAAATTCATATCTCCATTAAAAATTGTTAAATTTACAAAAACCAAGTTGATTTTGAATAAGCGATACTTCGACCATTGAGGATATTTTTTAAGGATTTTTTCTACGCGTTTTATATTTTTTTCTGCGATGTTTTCATTCAAGTGCTCGAAAAATTAAAACGAAAATCTTTGAAAATTCATATCTCTATTAAAAATTGTTATATTTACAAAAAACAAATTTATTTTGAATAAGCGATACTTTGACCATTGAGGATATTTTTGAAGGATTTTTTTCTAGGCGTTTTATATTTTTTTCTGCGATGTTTTCATTCAAGCGCTCAAAAAATTAAAACTAAAATCTTTGAAAATTCATATCTCCATTAAAAATTGTTAAATTTACAAAAACCAAATTGATTTTGAATAAGCGATACTTGGACCATTGAGGATATTTTTTAATAATTTTTTTCTACGCGTTTTGTATTTTTTTCTGCAATGTTTTTATTTAAGTGCTCAAAAAATTAAAACGAAAATCTTTAAAAATTCATATCTCCATTAAAAATTGTTAAATTTACAAAAACCAAATTGATTTTGAATAAGCGATACTTCGACCATTGAGGATATTTTTTAAGGATTTTTTTCTACGAGTTTTATATTTTTTTCTGAGATTTTTTCATTCAAGCGGTCCAAAAATTAAAACGAAAATCTTCAAAAAACGATATTTGTATTTAAAATTTTTGAATTTACAAAAACTAAATTTATTTTGAATAAGCGATACTTCGACTATTGGGGATTTTTTTAAGGATTTTTTTTACGCGTTTAATATTTTTTTTCTGAGATGTTTTCATTCAAGCGCTCAAAAAATTAAAACGAAAATCTTCAAAAATTCATATCTCCATTAAAAATTGTTAAATTTACAAAAACCAAATTGATTTTGAATAAGCGATACTTCGACCATTAAGGAAAGATTTTTTTTTACGCGTTTTATATTTTTTTCTGAGATTTTTTCATTCAAGTGCTCACAAAATTAAAACGAAAATCTTCAAAAATTCATAACTCCATTAAAAATTGTTAAATTTACAAAAACCAAATTGATTTTAAATAAGCGATACTTCGACCATTGAGGATATTTTTTAGGGATTTTTTCTACGCGTTTTATATTTCTTTCTGACATGTTTTCATTCAAGCGTTAAAAAATTAAAACGAAAATCTTCAAAAAATCATTTCTCCATTCAAAATTGTTAAATTTACAAAAACCAAATTGATTTTGAATAAGAGCTATTTCGACCATTGAGGATATTTTTTCTACGCGTTTTATATATTTTTCTGACATGTTTTCATTCAAGTGCTCAAAAAATTAAAACGAAAATCTTCAAAAATTCATATCTCCATTAAAAATTCTTAAATTTACAAAAACCAAATCGATTTTGAATAAGTGATACTTCGACCATTGAGGATTTTTTTTAAGGATTTTTTTCTACGCGCTTTATATTTTTTTCTGCGATGTTTTCATTCAAGCGCTCAAAAAATTAAAACGAAAATCTTCAAAAATTCATATCTCCATTAAAAATTGTTAAATTTACAAAAACCAAATTGATTTTGAACAAGCGATACTTCGACCATTGAGGATATTTTTTAAGCATTTTTTGCTACGCGTTTTATAATTTTTTCTGAGATGTTTTCATTCAAGTGCTCAAAAAATTAAAACGAAAATTTTTAAAAATTCATATCTCATTTAACATTCTTAAATTTACAAAAACCAAATTGATTTTGAATAAGCGATACTTCGACCATTGAGGATATTTTTTAAGGATTTTTTTCTACGCGTTTTATATTTTTTTCTGAGATGTTTTCATTCAAGCGCTCAAAAAATTAAAACGAAAATCTTCAAAAATTCATATCTCCATTAAAAATTGTTAAATTTACAAAAACCAAATTGATTTTGAATAAGCGATACTTCGACCATTGAGAATATTTTTTAAGGATTTTTTGCTACGCGTTTTATAATTTTTTCTGAGATGTTTTCATTCAAGCGCTCAAAAAATTAAAACGAAAATTTTTAAAAATTCATATCTCCATTAAACATTCTTAAATCTACAAAAACCAAATTGATTTTGAATAAGCGATACTTCGACCATTGAGGATTTTTTTAAGGATTTTTTTTACGCGTTTAATATTTTTTTGTGAGATGTTTTCATTCAAGCGCTCAAAAAATTAAAACGAAAATCTTCAAAAATTCATATCTCCATTAAAAATTGGTTAATTTACAAAAACCCAATTGATTTTGAATAAGCGATACTTCAACCATTTAGGATATTTTTTAAGGATTTTTTTCTAGGCGTTTTATATTTTTTTCTGAGATGTTTTCATTCAAGCGCTCAAAAAATTAAAACGAAAATCTTTAAAAATTCATATCTCCATTAAAAATTGTTCAATTTACAAAAACCAAATTGATTTTAAATAAGCAATACTTCGACCATTGAGGATATTTTTTTAATTTTTTACGCGTTTTATATTTTTTTCTGAGATGTTTTCATTCAAGTGCTCAAAAAATGAAAACGAAAATCTTCAAAAATTCATATCTCTATTCAAAATTGTTAAATTTACAAAAACCAAATTGATTTTGAATAAGCGATACTTCAACCATTAAATATATTTTTTAAGGATTTTTTTCTAGGCGTTTTATATTTTTTTCTGCGATGTTTTCATTCAAGTGCTCAAAAAATTAAAACGAAAATCTTCAAAAATTCATATCTCCATTAAAAATTGTTAAATTTACAAAAACCAAATTGATTATAAATAAGCGATACTTCGACCATTGAGGATATTTTTTAAGGATTTTTTTCTAAGCGTTTTATATTTTTTTCGAACCCACGACCACGAGGCGCGTGAGAAGGTGCTCTACTCACTAGGTCACCGCTGCCCCTATATATCAACTTGTAATGAATATTTTTTTGACAAAGACTTGCGCCATAAAACACAAAACGTATAAATTTTCCATACTACCCATTGGCAATAAGCGTCGTAAGTAATGAAAGTTATTCATCACCCGAGATTATCATCTATAAATCATCGATGCAATTCTGTTTTTGTTTTTCGTAGATGTGTTACGTTGCCTTTCTCATCGGTCATGAAAGTCGTCGTCGGCGGCGAGTTGCGTGATAAAGAGGTTTCATTATGTACGAGCCGTCAGTCAATCATCATTAAATTAGTGCAGGTGGAAGTCATTGATTTATTGTGCATTTGACTAATTCATAAGCTTAATTAATCCTCCATTGCCTATTGTGTGCGTCTCGTTTTGTTTACGGTTAGGGAAGTGTTCCATTACATCGCGTACGTTCATTAATTATTTCATACTCAACATGTGTGTAAACTGGCGCGTAGTTGAGGGTTTCTGCATTTGTTGACAGCTTGAAAAGGGGGGTAATAAGATGATGGATGTCTGTGGTAGCAGAAATTGGAGGCATTGCACATCGTTTAATATACAGGGTGTTACAAATTCGATGCGTTAGCATTGCTATCTCGGTAAGAGATAGAGAGTGGGTTATTTTTTCGTGTTTGAAAAATATAGTTATTTTTTTGAAGAGTCATAAGAACGTGTTTTTGATTTTTCAAAATAACCAGTAATTGAGTAATTGAGTATGGAGTAATACGTTGTTTCAGAAACTGTGGAAAATTTCAAGTGTCTAGCAATTCTTTTTATAGTTTTTAAGCGCTCGAGAAAAAGTGCTGCTTTAGATAATTACAAATTTTGTTCTCGAGGTATTATTTCGAAATGTAGGTAAGGGATGTTTACAGATTTTTGCAGTATCGTGGAGTAATACGTTGTTTCAGTAGCTGTAGAAAATTTCAAAAAATTCCTTAAAAAGGTTCCGAAATAAGACTAGAAAGAGGCCTTGAAAAAATGTCCTTGAAAAAAAATCGGAAAAATGACCCTAAAAAAGTTTGAAAAAAAACCATCAAAATAAAGTCTTCAAAAAATCTCCTGAAAAAATTCTTTAAAAAAATACCCAAAAAACTACTGAAAACTATTGTTCTAAAATCGGCCCTGAAAAAAAATTTTGAAAAAGTTTTGAAAAGTTGAAATTTGTCCTGAAAGAGAGCTTGAAAAAAGTTTTGAAAAAGATCACGAAATAAAGTCTTGAAATATCTTTAAAAAAATCTTGAAAAAAAGTAAATGTAATTAAAAGAATCTTACAAAAAGTAATCCTGAGCTCTTGAAGCATTTTCTGAAATGGTTTTGGTTTTTGAAAATCTTTCGAGATTTGCGCGAGTTGTTAATTTTTGTGAAAATGTTTGTTTGTAAACGCGAAAAATAAAATAAAAATAAATATGAATCGCGAGTTGTAAAATTATACAAAAATTAAATTCAGTTTCCCCCTGAAATTATTTCGATTTTTGAAAATCTTTTGAAAATTTTCGTTCTCATTTGATTTCGACGCAAATTTAAATACCAAAGATTGCTCGATTGATGGATGCTGAATACGGATTTTTTTTGTTTTTTGTTTTTCTGATGCGAGGAGAGAAACTCTTTTATAGACTCCCCTGTAGTGGGGTGGTGTTGGACTCCTCCCCCTGAAGGGCGCGGAGTGTACCAACTAAAAACTCTCCTCGATGGACTGGTTACGATACGAGAATTTATATGAAGATGCCCGAAAGACTTTATGCGTAGACGCCGGAAATTTAAAATTAATTACTGCAGAGGTGTTAAATTCAGGCGTTCTTTTTAATACGAGCATTCATGAAACACTGGATATACCTAACTCCTTGCAGGTGACAACTATGTTTTCAATCTAGGATTACGATCACCAAGAGTCGATACTTAACCCTCGTAAGAGTTACAGTGACTGTTTCGTGCAGGTAAAATGGTTGCCGTTCATAAAACACCTCTGTAATTACCAAAATTACGATCCGATCCGTCACCTTAGAAATAATAATATCAAGTTTAAATTACTGCACAACATTTAATCATTGAAGCAAAAATAAAACCAAAACCTCAACGTTGACCATCGTTGAATAATTTTCGCGAAACGCAAGACCGAATAATTCATTCCAGCAAAAGCAATGAAGAATACATTCCTTTAATGAGGGCAAAATAATAAATAACACCAAAAAGAGCATTCAATAATCGACAAAAGAAAATTTAAGACAGATCCAATGTGTTTTTTTATACACCGAATGAAACTGACGTTTAAAACGTCAAAATTATGAAATATGAAAACGACAAATTACACTCCAAATTCTAATAGTCACCAATATCACACTCGCCAAAACAACCATAAGTCGCTTCGGCGATGCTTCATCTGCAAAGCGCGAACGGCCGAAAAGGATGCGGCTTTGATGAGAGCGAAACGTGTTCAAACAGGTCTCGTGAGGAAGTTTAGGATATCGCGCAACATAAATTTTAACATTTAAACACTCAACACTTTTCTTATTACAGTTAAGCATGCGCTCGCATCGGAAATTACTGTAAAAGTGTTTTGAAATTCAAGGCGGACTCGAGAAATTCTTCCCCGACATTCAGGCGAAGACTCCCCTGATCATGTCAAACATCCGGAAACACTATATATACCTAACTCCTTACAGGCAACAACTACCGTTTCGAGCT